>CP110841.1:32331391-33822224 GCA_028411795.1 Euphorbia peplus
AATGAGACTTAGCCCAAAACGGACAATATCTAAAGGGTATTTGTGGCTTGATGCACATATACATTGAGTTTGATTGTTGATCTTGAGGACTTTATGGACAAAAACACAAAGAAAAGAAGTAACTTATCACTAGCAGATCAACAACTAACCTTAAACCGCCTTGGCATACGAGCAAAACTTTACTTTCAGGTGAAATTTGACTCTTCACAGATTCCACAAAATCGGGGTTTTCCTTAGTAAATGGAATCCCGAAAAAGAGACCTGAAAAATTGTTGTGCACTGTCCTCTTTACAAAGGTGCCTGCAAAAAAACTAATCATGATTAAATGAAATAAGAACAAGTTAAGATTTAGGAGGAGGATTAGGATTACCTATATCATTATCTTCATTGAAGATAAAAAGAGGAACATGATACGATGATTTAATATGAGCTCGATCGTATTGAGTTTTGTCTCGAACATCAAGAACCGCGTATCCTTCAGATGTAACGAGTTTCTTAGCTTCATCTGCATTTATATAGTTTACTTCAGCTCTAATCCCTAACTTTCTCCAAGTATTTGGTGTCCTTGTGAGGTTTCTTCTCCCGATCTGCTGGAACTTGCTGAAAATAGCACCATCATTGCTTATTTTCATAGTTATGCAATCTCATATCCATGAATATCAGGGTAAATTACATCACGGCCAAAAACTGGATATTACAGTTTAGCGTAACGACTATTTTTACCGTTAGACGAAGATGACCACCTCTAATTAGCATTTAACTGTCTATTGTACAAATGATAGAAATGGTACTATAAGCAATATTGGTTTATAGTTTTGAGACCATTTAAGTGTTGTTAGCTTAGCCAAAAATGATAGTAGTTGTTTTGTTTTGTTACGTGAGAAAAATGTTTAAAAATCATAATTTGTAACTTGGAAAATTAGTTCGAAAAATTCTAGCAAATTAAAGCTAAAAAGTCAAAGAAAATTCAATTATAATTAGCATGAAAATAATGGAAATTAATATAATTATTACCTAGTGGAAGAGATAGTTAAGGAAGAAGAGGCCATCCCTGCCATCGACATAGTTAATTTTGAGTTCTAGCAACCTCTCTCGATTTCCATGGAGCTAGGGAGAAAGATGATGAGTTAAATATGAATGGCCCATGAAATTTGTAATAGGCAATGGGTACTTGACACGTGGCAGTTGCTAATCTTACATCTACTACATCCATAGAGGATTTTCTTTTATGCTTTCTTTGTTGGTATTCACACTTGTCATTGGATAATAAATTTTCTCTAGGAAAAGAATAAAGTGACACATAGATTTGTAAGAGGTGGTTTAACCAAATGTACAAGTTAGAAGAGATTGTGAAAGCCTCTAAAACACACGTAACACACTCATGATGGTTTAAGGGATAAGTTCTTGTGAAGTTCACGATACTAACTGCTCTATGTGACATTAACAAAAATCTTTAATAGTTTGTTCAAAAATGGTCTTTAATTGTGTTGTCTTTTTGATGTAATTATTAGTAGTCAATCTCTTAATGAAAATTACACCATTTTGTACATTTATATACAAATGCGTTAAGTTGTGTAAAATATTTATGCAAATACTCTTGTTCAAGGATTATAACATGTATAAAAAAAAACAATTCGCTATTCTTGTAATAATATATTTGAGATTTCGGTTTTAAATTTGTGAAAACTCTTTAAGTGAATTCTCTTTTTGAGTAATTCTATTGTGCCGATAGAGTTTCACATAGGACTTGCTTATATTACTCCCATTAGTGTTAGGAACTGTTTTTTCTTGATTTGAAATTTAGGCATTCATGGCAATTTGTATTATTATTTGTTACTCAATTATTAATTTAATAATAAATTTAAAAAGTAAGTTAAATAATTTCATCTATTTTTTAATTATGATTCTCTAAGCTTGTAATCAAAATTTCTAAGTATTATTTTATTTATTTTCTGAAGGAATTTTATTTATTTATAGAAAAAGAAAACTCTTATTAAACAAAATAAGAAGCATGCTTGTAAAAACCATTATTAAAAAGGAGGAAGAGGAAAACTCGTTAGCATGTGAACGGCTGTGTGGTACAACAACGACATGAGCGACCATATTCACTAGACGAGGAACAATATATATTTTCACTAATAAAAGTTAAAAATTTATACTAAACAATGAGTTTGTCATTTTTCGTTTTCGAAAATTAAAAAAATTGAGGTCAATTCGGTTCACTAGTTTGATACCAATTAACGAGTCGACCTCAATTCTGAACATTGTAATAATATCTAACTCAATATGAATAAAATCAGGCCGGTGCTATGGTCGGTTCGTGATTGAAAAAGTTCGGCCGGTCCGATTTTTAAACCATCAGTAACTTTGTTCTAGAAAGCTTAATGTCAATTTTTGTTAATTGAACGTAACTATCGAACATGGGCCTAGAGTGGACCCATTTTCCGTAAGAAAGTGGGCCTATAGTTACCAGAAATCAATCAGTCCATCTTTTTATATGAAATTAAAAAAAAAATAGATTTTGAAATCATCCGAATCCCTCCATTTCCTCTCAGTTTTCTCTTCACTTCGTCAATGGTGAGTCTATCTACATTGTGTCTTTTTCTTCTTTAATGCGTTAAGTAGATGGAACATCGTTATATATTCTCCTTTCTTGACATTTGGATCCCGCGCTATTCGACTCTCCTTAGAAATCGATCACATCACTTTCGTCTCGGAAAATTAATAGGTTTTCTTGAAATTAGGGTTTAGGAGCTTCTTCATTTGGTTTCTGACATGATATTATCCAGTGCCTACTGTTTCTAAATTCTGCACCGAGTTCTTCCTTTTTATATTTTTCTGTTTTATTACAGGTCTAGGGTTTTCAACTCGAGCAACAAAATCTTGGGATTCAAAATAAAACATCGCTTTGTTCGTATATGCTCTTTATCACCTAGGACTGATTTAATATTGCAATCTGCTCCCAAGTAGTAATGATATAGACATAGCTGACAAAATGGCAGCTGTTAAGGTACATATGTTTATTACTTTTCTGTTCTTACCTTTATACGTTTTGTTAGTAATCATTTTCATTGTTTTTCAGTAATCGTTAAAATTCGTATTTCTTATATCACAGGAAAGTGCTGATATTTGTGTCTATCAAGGGACTCAAAATTCCAACCGTTACAAGACTGATAAAGGTCAATACGCATAATTATAGGCTTTGAAAGTCTTCTTTTTTAAATCTTATACTTTCTTTTAAATTTTTTCTTGATGCAGATGGTGTTAGGAAAGTTAAAGTCTATCCAAAAAATGTAAAGATTAAAGTTGATGTCAATAAATTGTAAGTGTAACTTGAGCGTTATCTTTATACAACTTTTATTATTGGCTGTGGATAACAAGGATGTCATCTTCTTTTGCAGTGGAAGTGTTAGAAAACCTATTGCTCCTGCAAGGTATGTAAATGCTTTGAGTTTCACTTTAAGTTTGTAATTTATGCATATGTGTAGTTGTGATGAGCGGAAATGGGATTATGGCTGTGTAATTTCCATTGTTTGAGTTCCAAGCTTGTAAGAAAGATAACATAACTTAATTAAACCTAGCCATTGGAAAAGCTCAACATAGTAGTATTTTGGTTAGTTGGAATCAGTTAATGGAAAATAGAAAAGAAGACTTCTGTTGTTGAGTAATTGTGAGCTATTGTGTTTAGGATTATTTTAATTATGGCACAGAAGATGAAAAAAGACCAAATAAAATCAAGCAGTCCCCGCTTGAGAAGACCTTTTTCTCCTGATCCCAGCTAGGTTATATCATAAGATGTCTTCTTTTCTCAAATAAACGATTTTCATCAAAAAAAGATGGGTTTTGAGAAGTTTTATGACCTGAAATTCTAGATTGGAGAACAAGATTTGGCTGTGATTCATCAGCAATCTGGGTTCAGTAAGCTTTCTTTACTACTATCAGTAAGAAAAAGAGTACTGTTTTAGGTGGAATAGGTTGCGGAGCTAAAGTAAGCCAAATAGTACTGCTCTGGCTAGGGTCTAAGCCCTATGGCAAGGAAGGGGGCACAAAGCGAGGAATAATGCAACAATCTAGGTTATCACACGTCCTTTGTACCGTACCATATCTAGGTGGCTTAAGATCTACAGTTGCACTTGCACAGCTGTTTGATTTTGCTTAGGTTATTTTTTTGATATAAAAGGATAAAGACAGAAATCATTATCTTATGTCTCAGTTTCTTAAAGATTTATGACTTTCTTTCTTTTATCTGCCTAATTTTATTATCAAATGCAATTCCGTAGAAAAATGTCTGTTCTGCGGGACAAAGGGGCTCATGTGAGTACTGCAAGTGATACAAAGGTAGTTATCTTTCAAATGGTTTGTATTTTAACTTTTATTGTAGGTAAAGTTTCTTCATATTTGTTTATATTTAATTGATAGTCATCTTTGTTGTGAAGGTTGGTCCGAAATGCGCAGAGAATATCAAAGGCAAGTCAGTTTATTCTGGTACGGTGTGAAAAAACTTAAGCTAGAATTTATGAGGTCGTTCCTTCATAGCAGGTTCATGTAACCAATTGGATCTTTTCAGGAAATCAAGGTTTCAACGTTAGAAGAAAAGCATTGGCAGATATTAGCAATGCACAGAGCAGCTCCTCCAGGAATCCTACATGTGATGGTTCCAAAACCTTGTGAGTGTCTATACTCCATTTGGCATTTGTTAAAGAGATATGACACTGCCATTTCACAAATTACTTTGTATTTCCCTTAGCTTTTATTGATAAAGTGATACATTATCAATCTAGAAGAAGGTTGCTGGTTATTTTCTACTTAGCCTAAAATATTAGTTTGTTTATACGTAAGAAAAAGATTTTCTTGTGATTTATGAATCTTATTTTTGAAGAAACTGAAAAAAAGAAAAACCATTCTCTTCATCTGATTGATTGGGAATATGTGATGATCCAAGGGGATCTAGTTGTGGGTTCCATGAACAATATCTTGTTTGTTAAGTTTTCTGAGGCAAGGGGTCGTTAGAAGGAGCCCTTTGATTTTAGATAACTTTGCTGGATATGAGACTGACTTTTTCCTTGTTCTATATCCGGCAACGCGATAAATATAAGAATGCATTGCATAAAATAACTGCCGTGTCTCGTGTAGACAAATTGAATAAGTGATTGTAACTACCTACAACTGCATATTTTTACACACATCTCAATCCATATATTCAACTTATTCACACCTTCACAAAAATTAGAAATAAGCAATAATTTTTTTATTTTATTTTTTATTTTTTATTTTTTTTTTAATTTTTGCGTCTGAATTTGAAACATGATATATTCTCAGCATATAGCAGGTTCGATGGTACTTTGTTTTCCAGGTTAAGATAATTTTTATATGTGTATGGCCACTAATGTTAAGAATTGCTCTCATACTTCACTTTTTCTTCTCTTGTTTTCTTGTTATTTATCTGATCTGGTTAATGTTTTTATGATTCTTCGTGTATAATCTTTGCGTTTTCCTTTTTCATTCTTAATCTCTAGGATATCAGTGGGTCCAGGATCTAGGGCGGTGGTGAATGCCTCAACTAGAAGAAGTTCAAAGGTAAGCAAAACTATAAGTTATTGTTTGGAAGTAGATTTTGATTACCTGTTGTTTCTAGAGAGTAGTAAATAGTGTTGACATTACAAAACAAATGAAGATACTTAAAAGAAGGCATTTTCATCTTTTTCTCTTTAAACTTTATGCATGTGTCTCTGTACAATTGAAAAGTATAAGATGACTGAGGAGATGAAAACATATCTGGATTGGAAGAATAAAAGCAGGGTGACAGTCAAGGGTAATTGTGAACTGTACTTAGATAACAACTTGATTTTCAGTTGCTGATTTATTTTACCTAACAGAAGGGTCTATGGATGATTGTTTTGGCAAGTTGATTTCAACACTGAAAATAATCGACCCATTTTGTTTGACAGTATTTACTTTTTTCAACTAGGATTTATGGAGGAGATGAATCAACTAAATGTAATTTGGGTTGCATAATTAATTTATAGGAGTTGAGGATATCCATCTGGTCTTAAAATGCTTGAAAAGGATGGTTTGCTGTATTTAGATTTTTGAGTTCTCATAAAAAGTATGTCTTCGTTTGACCGGTTAATGACTTTCCTGAGTCAACTAATAACTACTTCATCAAGAGCCTCCATTTTTATCTTTTATCAATGTCTGTATATTCTGACATGCAATAATCCTATGCTAACTATTTGTTCTGTTTTATTCTTTTTCCTTTCTGTCTTCAACAACCTTTTTTCTTATCTTTCTGGTTTGTTTTGGACAATATATGCTATCATGATGAGTGATGGAGACTAAAACTTTTAGATGAAAGTTTAGAACCCTATGTCACGGAGGTGCACCTCTTGACCACAGGTGGGACTAAGCGTGAGCCTTTTAACTAGAACGTGCCTTTGGCATTCTGAGGCGTTAGTCCCAGAGCCTCATGAGCCCGATACATGCCTTTAACGACTATTGTCTGTGCATAAGTGAGGTGAATGACAAAATGAGTCTTCTAAGTGCATCACTTATTTTTAGTAATTTTCTTTGTACTTAGAATAGATGATTCTCATCCTACTTGACGTCTGAACGCTTATTTGAAGAGATAATTAATTCCGAAGTACTGACACTTTCCCCCTCATATTAGGGAAAAATGGATCTAATTCAGAAAATTAGCGACTTTCGTCTTATCAAAAAAGGTGATTTGCTGTAATATGCTTTAATGGTTCTTTATTAAGCATGCATTTGGGTCTTACTAGTTATGTACAATAGGTGTTACAGATATTAAAGCTTCTTCAGATGATAGGAGAACCAACACCAAGAATCCTGGACACGAACTTGTCATTTATAATAGCAGGTATTTGCAAATTTATTTATCATTTTTTCATACCCATGTTCAAATGTGGACAGAGTCTGATTGTGTTGCATGCTACCAAATTTATTTATTTTTGATAAACTTGCTACCAAACTTTTTGCTAAACCACTATGCAGTAAAATATTTGAAAGGATTTAATTTTGATCACATTTATAAATTATATCATTTCAGGAATGCCAGGAGCTCCCTCACATCAATGAGGTTTGAAATCATGACGTTTGAAGTTTTTCATGTTATTGCTGACATATTTCTTGCTAACATTAGTTTTGATATACATCACTTGAAGGAAGTCCTCACTGGTGCTAACTAAGGAAAAGCTGACAGATGCAAGTGACATGAAGGTTGCCCTAATTTCAATTTTCACACTGTAATTGCGAAAATTGAAGAAAAGATTCCTGCTAATTTTCATTTATATCTATGCTTCATATTTTCTTGTTGAGGGTTCATTTGATTGTTGACTTATTTTTTCTTCTTTATTTTCTATACATCTTGGAATCAGAACAATGACCAAGAATCGGAGAAAATTAAGAGACGTAGTCTGTTATCTGGTAAGATGTAATGTTTATGTTTCAGTCATGCATAACTTGTTACAACCCAAGTACCCAAATTCTTATATCTGTCGACTCATGTTTTCCGGTGCTCACTTTGCTCTTTTTTCCAGGTTTAGGTAAAGCTAAAATGTGTAAGAATTTAGAACAAGCCAGCACTTCTAGGAGTTATCTACTAAGGAATAAAACAACCAACGGCAGTGTTTCAATGTAAGCTATGGTCCTCTGCAATTTACTATCATCTGGATATTGCTACTGTTCATTTGTAGTAGTTTATTTACTGAAGTTTCATTATTGAACTTTAGTATATTCTTAGTGCCTTTCTTATATATTCCATATGCCTTCTTGAACTTGATCCTGAAATTCTCCTTTGCTTTCAGTTATTTCATATTTTCATGTATATATACTTTGAGTGTAATAATTTTAGTACAGTTTCGGAAAGAAAAATACCTACAATACAAATACTTTAGGCTTATATCTATTCTTAGGTTCCTTACCTTTTAGTTAGAACTTTTAAGTTGCATATTTCTGTGACAAATGGTATGGAATGGTCCTTTCTTTACGAGATGATTTACTTTATAATTAAAGTTAGAGTGATTGGAGAATGTAACTTTATTTATTAGTTTTTCGATCTAAACTAATAAATTGAACAAGATCTCATCAGAGGCTAAGGAAAAGGAGATGATCAATTACACTAGACTTGAGCTCTACTCAGGTTATACAAAGATAAACATAGCAACTTCCTGAGTTATTTTTAGAGTAGTCTGTTCTAGTTATGCCCTAGAGTTGGTGATCTGCATGTCTACTTCCAATCTGATAAAACTGACATTCTAACTCAAGGAACAAAAAGTTTTTTCTGGCTATCTCAAGTTGGTGAATAAGAATCCTCTCTTCTTATCATGCAAACGATAGTTTGAAAACATATGAGAATTAAGTCTTTTTGTTTGAGATAAACGCTGGTTCCCTCCAGCTGGAACATACAGTGTGCTTACTAACCCCCACATAATAACTCGTTGACCTCTCTCACTTTCTCTAATTTCAGCCTCTGAACTCAATCTAATTGCAATACTCAGCTTCTTAATCTATATCACAAAACTATTAGCAGGATATTACAATCCAACAAGGTTTCTGGTCTCATTTCTTTTAGTTTCATTCCCTCTTCTTTTCCTTGTGTCCTACACCAGATCTTTATTAAGACGTGGTAGTATTTCACCAATTGAAATTAAACAACTTAAATATGAACGATACAGAGTACTTTAAGTCCTACTTCTAATAGTGCCCTACGAGAAACCATGAATTTGTTATTGGTTAGCCTCAAATGAGATTCTGACGCTGGTTGTTAATAATATTACCTTAAATGGTAGCTTATAAAATTTTCTGTCATGAGTTGTGGATTTCACATGTTTGAGTACAATTATTTTTCATGTGTGGATAGTGTGCCCAAGGACCGAACTATCGTGCATGCTCATGGTTCGTCCAGGAAATTCAAGGTGTGTACCATTTCCTCTCTCTCTCTAAAAAAAAATAAAATAAAAAATATCATGTTTTTATTCTCCCATTCATGCATTCTGTGTTTGAACAAATGTGTTAAGTTTCATGTTTTTAACCAAATCAATGTAGATTCTAATAAATTTCTGGAAAAATTTGCCTATACATTTTGTAAATCTTGGATATATCAGTTTTGAGCAATATTTGCTTCTTTACTATCTGAAATCCATGATCCAGCCAACAGGAAAGACTGCAATTGTCAAATTTAATTCTCAAAGGAAACTAAGATCCAATAGTATTGTTGTGAACAACAAGTCTGCATCTGTTTCTGAGAAATCCAACAAAAGTGAAAAATCTGTGAAGTCTTCTCCTCTCGACCACATTTCTGTAGTGGTTCCGCATGAAGCCACTAAGCAGCCTTCATCTGACAGAAGCAGTAAGTCACCAACAAACAAAATGGCTACCGTTGTCAGAAGAAAATCTGATCGTAGATCTTATACATCTTCGTTAATGGCAAAGTCAAAGGTTGAGGCTCTACTTCACTTCATACTTCAGTTATCACCAGAGTTAGTTTTTGTTTTATCTGAGTCCTACCATTGTTTACAGTCATTGCTGGAACATGGTGAAGTTCAGCAGGAACAAGTGCCATGTATAGATGATAACTGCAATCAACTTGAGGTTGCTGAATATGTTGATGAAATATATCAATTCTATTGGACTTCAGAGGTAACTTTTCTCTTAATCACTTCGTGTGTTATGCTTTACCTTTCTGGCTAGATTAGGCTTGAAAACAGTGACATCTATTATATTTCTCGACCTCTACAGTGTAACTTTTAAGTATTAATTAGGATCGCTTGTTGATTTAATCTAGTTACATGAAATCTTCCAATTCCTTAAACTGGGTCATTTATGATTTGCTTGCTTGTTTGTTTGTTTCCCCAAAATCCTGTGCTTTCATCTTAAAAACAAACATGCTCAATAATCAATACGTATGCAAATTTTGGTTAAACGTAGAAAAATGTGGATGCAGTTATCAGTCCTGTTTTGGGATTGTCAACCAGTTGAACTAAAAGGTTAAGCTGATAGTTAAGGCTCACACGGATGCCCGTCTAACTTGAAAGGTGTACGACATAGGTCCATCCTACCATGTAGTTTTAGTTCCATGAATAAATAGATTTCTAGTCCATTTTGCATGGTAACTGGGTTGGCATCAGAGTTTCCTGGTATTAAATTGCTCTATAATATATTGCCATTGTTCTTGTACAAACTAATTCTTTTTCTTGCTGTTACATATGTAATGGTACATGCCCAAGTAGAAAATAAACTGTGATTAAGAATGAAAAAACCGAGGCTAGATGACGGTTGCAATAAATGAACATCTCTATGAAGATTATACTCCCATTAAGACTGACTAAAAGAAAAGGAAACCCATAATAGGCGACACTAGTTGGTTGGGATGAAGATTCAGTTGCCTGCGTGTTGTAAAGTTCAATTACTTATGTAAAATGTCTACTTGCTAGAGCTAATGTGATATGGTACTTTTCAATTGTCTCTTAATAAACTTCTGCCAATTGATCCTTCTAATTCCTCGTTTGATATCGTCACGAGCTATTTTCTGATCTAATGGTTAAGAATGCCCTAATATATCTATTTATGTGCAACTGTGTATTCTTTCTTTTTTGTTTAGCTCTTCATTGTACTGGCTTTTGGTAGGCATCATTAATATGTCTAGTAATTGCAGATGCACAGCGTTCCTTTTGCAAATTATTTGTCAGATCGGACAGAAATTGCACCACAAATGCGGGCCATTTTGGTCAACTGGCTAATTGAAGTATGCCCTTGTACTTATCAATTCATTTGTTTGCATCTTTCCTTTTTATGTGCTGAACTATTTTCTGTTTTCTTTGTTTTCAGGTACACTTAAAATTTGAATTAATGCCAGAAACTCTTTACCTCATGGTTGCTCTCTTAGATCAGTATCTATCTCAAGTTGAGATTGAAAGGAAAGACCTGCAGTTGACTGGTCTTGCTGCGTTGTTGTTGGCATCAAAATATGAGGATTTCTGGCATCCTAGGGTAAAATCGATATTCGCGTGTGAACCTATTTTCTTTTGAAAAGTTGGATTTAGTTCAATTACATTATTTCTAATTTAATTATAATTGCCAAATTCAACGCAGATCAAAGATTTGCTTAGCATCTCAGCTGAGTCATACACACGAGAACAAATGCTTGCCATGGTATGTGTTTTCTAATGACCGGATTCATTTTACTTATAGCTTTCATATTGCTCAGTATGAGACTGGCCCAACACCTTTTAGGTGGATCCAAGGACATTTTTGGAGTGAATATTGATATTTAGTAAAACCTTGAGAGAGATGCAGAAGCTTCTACATATGTGAGGCAAAAGACTTTAAAACAATAAAACTTCTTAAATGATGAAACTCATAAACAATGAAAATCACTAAAAAAAGGACATTTCCTTTCCTTGGACTAACTTTATTGCTGGCTTCTATTGGTTTTATGGGTGCGTGTTGGCTTTCGCTTTTCAGGAGAAGCATTTTCTAAAGAAATTGAAGTTTCGGCTAAATGTACCCACCTTGTATGTCTTCATGTTAAGATTTCTCAAGGCTGCACAATCGGACCTGAAGGTATGGGGTGCCTTAAGAAGGTTTTACTTTAACTTCTGAATTTTGTTTTTATCAACTCTTCTCTGTAATTGCCCCATAAACAATACCACTCCCGATACTTGTATAGTAATGAAGGTTCATTTTGACTCCAAATGAGCATTCAACGAATTATCCAATGTTTACGATAATCAGATACCACCTAAGTATTGACTCTTTCTTGTGTGTTCTTACTGCCAGCTTGAACATTTGGCTTTCTACCTCATCGAACTGTGCTTGGTTGAATATGAAGCTTTGAAGTTTAAACCCTCAATGCTATGTGCCTCAGCCATATACGTTGCTCGGTCTACCTTGCAAATAAGTCCAACTTGGACTCCTCTGCTTGCCAAACATGCACGCTATGATGTTTCTCAAATCAGGTATTCTTTGTTTGACTTCTAAATCACATACTATGACTATCAAGAGTTATAGGAGAGGGAAAACAAGAAGTTGCTAGAATAATGAACAGAAGAGATCAAAAGAAACACACAAAACGTTTTTAGTATTTCTGTTCAGCATATTTGTATTCTATTGGTATTTGATTTGATGATAAATATGACGGTTCAACTTGATTATCGAAGGGAGTGCGCGGAGATGATACTAAGATTTCAGAAAGCAGCAAGCACATCACATTTGAAAGTAACTTTCGAGAAGTTCATGGGTTCTGATCACGGTAGAGTTGCTGCAATAAAGCCCTTGTTAAAGCTTCCTCTTTAACTGTAATAGTTTGACAATCATGTAATATTTGATCATATCGATGGAATAACTAGTAGACCTTCTCGCTCTCCCTTTTTTTCGAGTAACGATTAGGGATTCAAAGAAACTTGCGTAGTATATATTGCTCTTCAGGGTAATAGTTTAGGTTTCTTCTTGTTTCTGACTGTAAATAGCTGTTGTTGTCGCAGCTTATAAATGTCTCTGTTGTGTTTCTTAGATGAAATGCTAATATGAGTGCCCATAACCTTACGTAAAAGGTTGGGTTCTAGTTATTTTGGAGAATATAAGCATGTTGTATCCATACGGGTCTAGTCGATGTTAATTAACTTTTGTGTTCAATATCACAGTTTGTTTGTTTGTTTTATTTTTTCCGTTAGGCTTTTAACTTTTATTTCGGTTGATTTTTTGATATAGTATTTAAATTCAATTGAAATAAAAGATTTTTTTCAACTATATAGAAAAAAATAGAGATAATATCATAACTAATTTCTCTTTAAGAATGTACTGAACTCAGTATCATTCATCTAAACTATAATCAACTAGTATGTTTTTATAATTTGCGACTATAGTTCACCTTCCTACTAACAATAAAATAGATCAAAGCACGATAAGCTTTTCAAGTGGATGTAATTTTTCGCCAAGAAATTGTGCAAGCTCTCTTGCCGATTCAATGTTGTCTTGCTTCACCCTCACCAATTGTAGTGGCAGGGTATCTATAACTACCTTTTTAAGTGATTGAGCACCGATGTCAAACAAGTGTTGAAGAATATTTCACACATGAACCCCTTAAAACCAGTCATCTCTAGCACCTTAAGTGACTCATGTTTGGATTTAGTTACCTCTTCAATTCTTCTCCGGTCTCCTTCGGAATGCACCTTTGTCTGAAAAAAAAATGGAACCAAAAATATGTTGAACAATTACGTAACTCCACAACATAGCCTCTTCAAGAAATAGAGAAATTGCAAAGTCAGGGCAATTTCAAACCTTCAAATCTTTACATGGAAGAACAAACTTAATAGCCCTTAAAAATAGCCCTTGACTAGCACATGGAAAAGAGAAAAGAAAAAGGTAAGTTAACATAAATTTCATTCACAATTCAAAACAAAAATATAATGTGTCATTTGCAGAAGTGCAGCCGTAACATTAAAAATGACTTGAGAACACCATTTCTAATAACAACATTTAAGATCGACGTAAGATTGACGATTCAAGAAAGCTGCTGTATGGCTTTGACTGAAAATCTACGCAGCCTAAGAGACGTCTGAATTAAAACAGCTAGCCAAAGAAGCGAATGGATACTTAGTGCTTGAGCTGTCACCTCCAATTGCTCGAGCTTATGAAATTTTGTTGCGTATGACATGGGAAATGACATGATGTTAGGAACCATCTAATTACGAGAGACAGAGAAAGGCCATATTAAGATGCATCAACTTGGACTCCTCTGCTTGCCAAACATGCACGCTATGATGTTTCTCAAATCAGGTATTCTTTGTTTGACTTCTAAATCACATACTATGACTATCAAGAGTTATAGGAGATAGGAAACAAGAAGTTGCTAGAATAATGAACAGAAGAGATCAAAAGAAACACGCGAAACATTTTTAGTATTTTTGTTCAGCATATTTGTATTTTGTTGCTATTTGATTTCATGATAACTATAATGGTTCAACTTGATTGTTCGAAGAGAGTGTGCGGAAACTATAATGAGATTCCAGAAAGCAGCAAGCACATCATATTTGAAAGTAACTTTCGAGAAGTTCCTGGGTTCTGATCACTGTGGAGTTGCTGCAATAAAGCCCTTGACAAAGCTACCTCTTTGATTGTAATAGTTTGACAATCATGTAATGTTTGATATGACCGATGGAATAACTAGTAGACCTTCTCGCTCTCCCTTTTTTTTTCGAGTAACGATTAGGGATTAAAAGAAACTTGCTTAGTATAGCTTGTTCTTCAGGATAATAGTTTAGGTTTCTTCTTGTTTCTGACTGTAAATAGCTGTTGTTGTCACAGCTTATAAATGTTTTTGCTGTGTTTCTTAGATGAAATGCTAATATGAGAGTGCCCATAACCTTACGTAAAACATTGGGTTCTTGTTAATGTTATTGTGGAGAATAAGCACGTTGTATCCAAATTACAACTTTTTTTTTTAACAAATTACGAAGCAAATGCCCCGGCAGCTGCATAATGTGACACTATGGCATGGCTTGCATCATAGGTTGTCTATACCTATGTTTTAGTCCCTTGTAGCAGCAGCAGGTGGAAGACCTCAGGATATGCAAAGCTTTGTGGTGGATCAAGGCCTTACGAGATGCAGCTGATGCCGCCTTTAAAATGTTTTGTCGAACTAATCTGAACTCGATTATACTCGTTATGTTCACTTGCTCAAAGGTGTGTTTCTCATGTTGTATAAACTCCAAAAATAGATTATTATTTCAAAAACATCCAACGCATTTTGTATATGATTCTGTTTCACAATCTAACAAATGCTAACATTTTAATTTTTGTTTGAAACCAATTTTATTATGTATGATACTCTTTTTGGTTTGAGGAATATTTATTTCATGGAGAAAAGGAGCTATTGCATGCAATGCACAAGAAGTCCGGAAGAATTTAGTATATTTCTTCAAACCAGGTGAAAGAATTTTGAATATTTTCAACATGGAAAATCGTTGGAGTTCAATGAGGTTACCTTGTCCTATTGCATCTTCCAAGTCAAGTTTCATTGGGTTTTAACCGATCGATCGTATCCAGTTTAAAATTTCTTTGTTATTGCATAATATTTGGGAAAATTTATTTGTTTTGTTGAATGACTAAATATGAACATTGTTTCTGTAAACTAGGTGAGAGATTTTTTAATATTTTCAAACATGGAAACTCGTGGTTTTCCAATAACGTTACCTTGTGATGTTGCAATCAAAACTTTAAGTTTCATTTGGTTTTAACAAATGGATTGCATCCAGTTCAATATTTTTGCAGTTTTCTCTATTACAAATTACAATGTTAGAAAGGGCTGTATGTTCTAAATCTTTTATTTTATTCATTGTCATTCCGTTTCCTTGCGTCTCTTTCTTTCGCCTTTTTGAATTAGGAATTATTCATCCTAATCCTAGCAGGAGATCAACAAGAGTTGTCATTAACTTTATTAATTATTTGAGCAGCTCTCCTCTATATTTTATGATTATATAAAGAACAACGAATTAGTACAAGACTATTTACCCTATAATAAATAATATAAAATTCTATTTATAATTAAGAGTATCGTACTCCGAGACTTCTTTAGAATCTCACTTGTTCATTATCCAAAATTGTGAAATTTTGTAATTATATATATCCTATCAAAAGACTTGACTCTAATTTCTATCTTCGGGTTTTTAAATTCGAACTGATTCTTTTCCCGGATGTGTTTTAAGCATTACTAGTTTTATTTTGTTGTGGTGTTGAATTTAAAGGTTAAATTTAAAAGTAAAGTAAGAACCCACCAAGCAATTGCTTATAGTTATTACTAGTAATCTTCAAAATGAAGCACGAAGATTGAAGTTTTGGGTCGGAATCTCAAGATTAACAAACATACAAACTCAAAAATGAAAAAGCAATAATAATATTGTTTATGGTAGGTGCTTTCAATATGAGTTGTTGTGAAATGATAAATGATTCATATAATCTGCAAATTAAAAAAATAGAATTGATGTTTTAATTGGTTAAGGTTATAAATGGGTCAACACGGTTAACCTATAAAGTGAGTGCGTTGAATTAAGGTTGAGTTGCCAACTTATTAAGGTTATAAAACCCCCTTGAGTTAAACTCAAGGTATCAGATTGTATGACTCGTACTTTATCTGAGATCTCTCGTGCTCCATCACATCCAACGGAACTAAGTGAAAATGCCGCCATTTGTTTCAACTTGCCAAGCTCTATTCTCCAACTTCAACAACAACAAATCCATCACTTATTAAACTCTTTTATCATCTCTATCCTTTCCATACAACTTGCAGGTGCAGCTAACTTCTCTCATATGGTAGTTAAAGTGTATTCTACAGGTTCACCAATGCTGCTAGCGTTGGAACCGGTTAAGGCTTTCATAAGTATGAAGATTTACCGATCTAACAGAATCTGCATCCATGTAAAGTGAAGATGCCACATGTTCAATTACAGCTTCTGCAATAAAATATCCTTGAAGCTCTCCAGGATCTCTCATTGCTGATCTACTCAGACAATTAGTTTTACGTACTTTTATATCGGAACATAATGCACCCTAGTCGTACTTTTTCAGTGGACTCATAAGGTTATGTGGGATTACCGGACTAATGTCTGAGAATATACCAGCATCGACCAATATCTTGTACTTCTAAGCTGTAATCTTTCCATTGGATTTGAATCCTACACTATAAGTTACTTTCATCTGATGCCTTCCTCCTGCCATTACCATATCAGTCTTGCGATTAAGATACATCCTGACTGCGCGTTGTAACTTGTATGCTGCAAGTGCACACGCTGTAGCAACCTAAAAAGTATCTTCCTACATACGTACTTATATCAGCAATTAAAACCTACAGTACAAAGAGATACTTACGGGCATGGATTTGATAGCCTTTCCACCAAAGCCTCCTCCAACTCTTCTTGTAATCACTCGCACATTATGTTCCGGAACACCAAGACGCGATGCAACCACCGCATGTGCGAATTCCGGACATTGAGTTGAACTATAAACCACTATACAATAGTCTTCATCAGGCACCGCAAGGGCCGGTTGATTTTCCATGTAGAAATAATATTGTGATCCAAGTTTTATTTGGATACCATAACTCATCAATGATTAATGCACATATGTGGATGCCAAAAGACAATTTTGTATCTTTTTTTTTTATTTTAAAGTGTTTCATGTTTCTGTATCCTGTTTCGGAAATTGAAACTCTTCGTAACTTGTACGATACATTTTGGGTCACGTTTCTAAACTAATGAAATGGCAAACTCATTTCTGAAAATTCGTTCCCTAGGATGAATATATTTTCAAGAGTGGATCAATGCTAGTCACATGTTTAGTGAATTTCTACTATTTTATGCTACTTAAATGTAATTAAACAAACATGTAGAAGGAATACCTGAGCATTGTCATCGGCTTCATCCATTCCTTCTGATATATTACCAACTTCTTTGGGGTATAAAAGATGAGGAACCTCAAAGAAGCTAGACCTCTCAACAGCCTCTTCTACAGTTAAAATGGGCGGCTCTAGATCTTCAAAGTCATAATCAACTACAGAAATGTCCGATGCTACATCTGCGTGTTTCTGAGTATCTGCATTGATAGGATTTCATAGACTGCATTAACCACCGTAGTGACATTCGAGTTGTATGAATAACCGAAAGTAATAATACTTACAAATAAAAATAAGGTAGACATTGAAGGAAATTACCACAAGTGCGAGTCTGCGAGGCGCTCTCCAGCAGACTGAGTAAGATCATCAGCAAATGAAGGTTCAGGACCGAATATGGTCTTAGCACCTATCTTCTCCCCAACTTCTGGAATATCTTTAAATGAAATAAGTGCAGTGACTCCATCAGGGATTATTTTTTAGTCGAATTCTATACTCTTTATCCTTGCAGAAGGCTTTTTGCTGTAAATGAACAATCCGTGTAGACAATTCCCAGGAGAGGGAATGTCATCCACAAAAACAGCCTCCCCTGCATATATAATTTGTTAGACGAGGAATTGTTTTATCATGGACAATATGCTGCAAAAGAAAGCGTGATGCGTTTCAAAAATTTGATTATTATATCAGAATAATGTATAACAAAAGAAGTTCTACACACCCAGAAACTTGAAGAGCAGCACCAGGTTTTGTAACTGCCTCTCAAGTGGGATGAAATTCGTCGTTTATTTGCACTACCTGCTTAGATGATGATAGCAAAGTGTGCGGTTTAAAATGGTCCAGCCTGTCATTAGACTCTTCCAACTCTATTTCTTTGGACACAGGAGTATGTGTAAATCCATTCAATGAGCCATTACAATTTACTAAAGGAGAAAAGAAGTCGAAAAGATAACCGACAGCTAAGCTTGATCTGTATTCGGGGTCCCATCTTCAGGTATCACAGTATCTTTAACTAATTTAACTGCTTAAAATAAGGCATCAATACTTTAGAGAACACTTCCAGAATCCAAAGGCGGCCTTTCCAAGAACTCTTCCAATGTAAGCTTTTCGTGAGAGGTATCAGTTACTATATCAACTGTTGAACCTGCTGCTAGAAGAACTGTAACAATATCGGAAGGGAAGTATTTCCGTTGTGCCATCACAATATTTCCCCCAACACTGCCGGCGTTTCGAATGAATTCACTACCAACTTTCTCCATATGAACTGCGATCTTTCCTAATACCATGTTAAATTCTAAAAATTCACCTTTCTTATCTTCTTTTAGAGCTTTGATAGCTTCAGAAATAGTGGTGAGATCAACGTATCTGTTATATTATTCTATTTCCTTATAGTAACCCATTCCTGTATTTCCAACCACTAGTTTCATCCTGGCATTATTGTTAGTGTTACTGTCCTCAATGCTACTCGGTTTGTACCAAGAGTAATTTCCGGAATCCAAAAACGATGCAATTTTTACTTCCCTTTTCAAAAAAATCAGGGAAAGTACAAAATTTGACATTAGACTCATACAACGGTGACCTACTTACCTTTACTTCCTGACTTTCATCCTTCTTCCAGAAAGAGTTAAATCCCAAATCCTCCATATCAACATTGGCTGCAAAACTTTTGCACACATCAGCAATGGGTTGGTATCCAGTGCAACGACAAAGATTTCCCGAAACGGCTTTTTCTGCTTCAACAACTGTCAACTTGGAGAATCCGGGTGGGGGATCTTCCTGATCAGTTTTTTCCGCATTAACAAGGGCCCCAAACAACGAAATGCACATTCCAGGGGCACAAAAACCACGTTGAGAAGCATGAGATCCGGCAAACATGTCTCTGTTATTACCAAGGCCTTCAGTTGTTGTGATTGAACATCCATTTATACTGCAAAGGAGCGTAAGACACGAACTTACTGTAAAATCCTTAACTTGATCATTGGTCGGATCAGATTTGGAGAGCAACACGAGACAAGCACCACAACCCCCTAAAACCATATAGTAGAACAAATCATTAGAAAACCAGTTACATGTTCTACGCGTGGAAACTCTATCGAGGAGATTGAGAAATGTTCAATCATTTATCAAAAGTTTAGAACATTGAGCGATAAATTTTCCAATTTTCACCAAGTATTGAGTGGATGATATGTCTCAAATCAGATAATATCTACGTGCTATGGACTAAGCCGCTAGAATGACCTCACAGCTTTAAAACACATATAAAATCACACCTTAATAATATAGCTAAGCCACTCTATCCCCATTTCCAATATGGGATTCAGTGCCTGAGTTATACAAAAACAACAACAACAGCTTATAATAAATACTAAGAAGAAAACTAGCCAGACAAGGAAGAAGAAAAGATGCAGACATTTGTTACACTCACATGGGTCAGATAAATAAAATACAACTTAAGTAATGCCAAAAATGTCACATGGATCAATGAGACAGTCGCAAGAAATTTTTAAAATTCATTCAAGTTATGATATTAAAGAGGAGGAGAAGAATTGAGTGAAGTCATGAAGAGGTCCACAGGAAGTCTGCAGAAGGGAATAAAGACAAAGTTTTTCTTTGGTGTTTGTCAATTTCAACAATAGGTGTTCTTTGAATAAATTCAACAATTAAAACACTATTGAATGGATTCATTGACACCTGATAGATTTAATCCACTATAGAAAGTTTCTTAATTCTCTTCGATTTATTATTTGGGAGATTATAATACAAGGTTATTTGGAGCCATTTATTTCTGTAGATAATTTCAGCATTAATTTTTGGGACCCCAATCAGCTTTTTATTCAGAAATGATAAATTATTAATAGATATATAAGTTCATATACTGTAGTTCATAATGTAAGTCTTAAGTAATAAATAAAAATTAAGGGTAAAGTTGAAAAGAAAAAAACTTTGTGTTTACAAAAAATTGTCAAAAAGGAAGCTGTAATTTTTGTACTTTTTTGACAAAAAAGTGGCAGGTTTTTGTCTTGCAAAAAAAATGATTTTTTTTATATAGATATGGTAAAAATGAGCATTAACGATCTTAAAATAAAAAAAAAATTCAAGAATTTATAGTTGTTTAGTACATCATTTATTTTAGTATCATATTTTTATTTGTGAAAATCGTTATTTTCAGAATTTTATCTTTAAACATTTGTTTTCTATCTCTTCACTAGACAACACATACATGATCTTAAAATTAATGTGTCGATTTGCATTATCTACAATACAAAGTTTTTACATAATCAATTTTATAAAAAGAATTTATCTTAATTTGTCAAATCCATCAAGTGGTTAATTATATTGGTGGGTAGTGATATCGAATCAACAAAAATTCACCCGAATTACCTCTAGGTAGGTACCATATGTTATGTGCCAATCTGCATTACTTTTTTCTTTACAATTTTATAATATTTTTCTGTAGAATCCACATGATGAAAGATTTAATTTCTTGTCCATGGTGGGAAGAAAATATTAACAAAAGTAATCCGAAAAACATGTAAGATATCCAGGATAACAATTCTGGCAAAAGTTGAGACCATGTTGATGACAAAGATGGAACATCCTCCTCCTCACAAACTCTTTTTTCTTGCTTGCTTACTATTATGAGGCTTTGTTCTGCCATTTTAATATTTTGTATCTATGTAAATTGCTGTCTTGTCTTTCTCTGTATTTAAATTTATTCTTTCTCCTTCTTCTCGGCAAATATATAATAATAATAATTTTCCTAATCCAATTGTAATTCGGATGTAAATATAACTTTCCCAATTATTGTTGTTTCTCTTAATTCGGAATAGTTCATCCTAATCCTAGCAGGACATGAAGAATTGTGATTAACCTTCCTAATTAATCAAATAATATACACTATATATATGTATATTAAATAGTCAGAAAATTTTATATGATTGTATTTATTTTTTCACTCCGATAATCATTCATATGCTCTTGTTGAAGCTATTATTTGCTCCTCCCATTGCTCAGCTCTCCTCTGCTCTGATCGGGTAATCAATCTTTACTATGTTAATTAATCTCTTTTTAATTTGTTTTTTATAGCTGAACTGAATTGAATTGAATTGGCTAAACAATTGGAAAATTTTGTTGAATCAATTTGGTCGATCTGATGTGAATTGAACAAAGTTTACTGAATTTAAGCCAAGATAAACATGCATGACATAAATCTTTTATTCTGTCAGCCTATATCTTTTATTTCTGTCTCTGTCTATTTTTTCTTTTGTTTTAAAGAATTTCTCCCCTTGTTTTAAACATGACTCTACACGCCTATTGTACTTTTTTTAGGTCATCTTTAATTTGACTCTTTATGTATTTACTATCTTAAATATTATATTATCAGTTAAAAAAGAATTTGATGTTGTTCATAAGGCTGATTACTAGTTTTTACTCCTTAACAGAAGAAGACATGGAACTAGGTACTCCATTGCATCCATGGCTTCTAATTCAAGATGCTACCGATAAATGCAAACTAATCTATTATGATGTATCGGAAAAAAAATATTACAAGAAAATGATTCCAGATATGGAGAATAAAGAAGTATGCAGCTCCTCCTATGGGTGGTTTATCTTGAAAGATTGTGCCTTGAAAGTTTATTACCTATTTAATCCCATCACCTTAGAAATGATCCAACTTCCACCATTACCACAAGATCAAGCATTAGATAGCTATTTATATTTGTCGCCAAATGATTCAAATTGTCATGTTATATTTTTCGATGAAATTAACTCGACACTCTTCTTTTGCAAACCTAAAGACGCCAAATTTATCCAACAATGGCAGAATAATTTTGGAGGGTTTACAATGTTGGGTGAAAAAGGTTATTGCTGGGGATATGGTTATTTTGCTGCCATTACATTTCAGGGGTCTCAAATTGTGTTTGATCGATTATTAGTAGAAACGCCTGATTTGGAGCATCATAGTTATCATGGTGGCATTTGGTCTGATATATATTTAGTAGAATCGTGTGGCGAACTCTTATTTGTATGCAAGTTAAAATTGTATGCTTGGAAAGTATATCGTATTGTAGTGTTTAAGTTTGATTTTGAAGAAAAGAAGTGGGTGGAAATTGAGAATATTGGGCATTCAACAATATTTCTTTCATCATCAAAAGGAGCTATTGCATGCCGCACACAAGAAGTCCGAAAGAATTTAGTGTATTTCTTCAATCCAGATGAAAGATTTTTTAATATATTCAACATTGAGAATCGTGGGTTTTCAATGATGTTACCTTGTCATGTTGCATCTGCAGAGTCTAAGTTTCATTGGATTTTAACGGATGGATCGCATCCAATTTAATATTTTTGCACTTTCCTCTGTTAGAATATATTTTTAGTGTATTTCTTCCTTGCTTCTCTTTTTTTTTTTTTTTATCAAATTGTAAGTTAATTTATTTATATCCTTGATTAAAAAGTTAATTTAACTTAATTTGGATCTTTCACTTTTTATATATACTCTTTTCTATGTCTTGTGTTTTGGATGGAAGAGGAGGGGGCAGTTTCACGAATTTTTGATTCCTCCCAACAAACGTAGTTGAAGTAAAGGTCAATTTAATTCAAAGAAATATTTGAATTTTTATAACATATATACGTGGTTGTTTTGCCTTGCGTCAAGTCAAAAAATTTCAAACGTATTACTTTTGGTAATAAAAAGTTTAGTTAAGGATATGTTTATTTCTTTATTGTTCAGTATTAAAACAAATGGCTTTCTATGAGGAATGAGGAAAAAAATATTGTCGTGCAAAATATGCATGAAAAGTTTTGTGGAGGATAGATTGTATCACTATATTTTTTTTTTTTTTCCGAAGACATCGTATCACTATATTATTCATGACTGAATTACTTTCTTGCTAAAAAGTTTTGTAATTTTTTCTCGTTATTTTACAAATGCAACAAGGAAAAAGACAATTGTCACCGAAGATATACTTTTGTCGAGGAGAAAAAACCATATTATTAATTTTTAAAAAAATTTTCAACACATCTCCAGTTTTTCGTTTGGCATTGCAAAATACTCTACAATCCTCTTAATTAGCGCCCTGATATTGGCATTGCAAAATAGTGAAGTTTGACATTGTTGTTGAATGTTGGGTTAGTATATATTTAAGAGAGAGATATTTTTAGTATTGTCGATTAGTGCCCTGATATCTAGTTTTTATAATTCTTGCTTTCCATATATTTTGGTGCTTTATCAATTACTTGACTTTTGTTATGTTGGAATTATTGATAGATGGGGTCTCTTCCATGATACATACTCTAATGTGCTCTCTAACAGTTAAGTCATACTAAAAAGTGTTTGGACATGTTCTACTTTTTATTCTTCAAGAAAATGATATTGACTACATATTGTAGGTGGATCTTTGGTGTTTCAATTAGATATATTGCTCTCGATGCACAAATTTATATTGGCTTATGATTGATTATAAGTTTGCCTAGTATGCTGAAATGTTTGTTATTGCAAATCCTGCTTGCTCGAATTCATCCTACCTAGCTAGGATTGACTCTGTACTTCTCCATATTTTACGAGGAGAATCAGAAAATTCTCATTCTTAAATCCATATTAGCTGTTGTTGATGGTTTCCTTTTCTGCTTGTTGATGAAAGGCTATCTAATTCCCATGCCAATAACCATGGTTGCTTTCTTTTTATTAAGCTAGGCATAAGCTGTTGTGGATGTTAACATATGCTGTAGTTGTGGAGTATTTGTGTTCGCTTGTGGATCAATACGGAAGCTGTGCCTTATACTTGGGAATTAATTATATCTAAGCTTGTTTTTGTTTTCAAGTTACTGATCTGTTGTTATTCTCTCATCAAGCCACTGGAAACTTGTTCGTGTCTGTTAATATGCATAGTCGTCATCGGTGTCATAAATAATTTATCAAACTGTTGGACCTCGCAAGTCTGGAAGCTGCAATTAATTAAGGTCTGATTGTCTTCACTTGCTAATGGTTTGACATCATTGTTCAAGTAGTTCCTATATGAGATTTTCTTACTTGTAGATGCAATTGAAATCCTTAGTAGAAGAATCTGCAAACTATAATAAAGGGATTGGAAAATGTCAGCATTTGAAAATGATGGTCTTGTGTCTGACGTGTTCGAGAACGTACTAATTAATGTTGGAAAGCATGACAATATTGTCTATTGGATTTTGGTTTGAAACACTGGATGGTTCAAAGTGGAAATAGAATTGAAATCTTTTGGAATCTGCACAATCTTAGTCACTAATGTTTTTTAGTTCACTATTTTGAGCCACCTTAGCTTTATTGTGAATAAATATCACATAATTGAAGATATCATTCAACTGATTTCTTTTGAATTTTGTTCTGTTTCAATTTATTACACATATATGAAAGCCAATTTAATAGTTAGGACTTCGGTGGAGCAATGGACAGTTAAAGTGATTCAACAAAGCATATCTGGGGTCATGAGGTGGATTTATAGTTTCATTAATGTATCCATATAAGTAATTTCACTTGCATGTGTTCTTCAAGCTTTGGATTTGATCGTACTTACATCTTCTGAGTTAGCTGGCCTTCGAGGTCTTTTAAAGCAATGACTTGTGACATTTTTATTTTTTTTAGAATTCAATTTGAATATGTATGATACTCTTTTGTTTTGAGGACTATTATCATATTTCTAACTGAAACCAAATAAAGAAGAATCATAATATAGAAAAGAATATAATATAAAGGCATAACAGAACAAATCATATTTATTATTGATGAAACTTATTCACCAGTCAATCTGTTGGTCACAAGCAGGCTCAAATGGCATAGTTTCAATCCATGTAGATTCATGCCATTCCGTTACATATTCGTTTTCACTCCAAGGACTCCCTTTAGCATAATCACCAAGAAACGACATATACCTTTTGGTAGCAAGACAATAAGGGACAAACTGCTTTTCATTTAGAATTTTAGGAAAGTAAACCTTATTACTTGACGCTTCCACTGGAGCTGGTTTGAGCATAGAAGATGTGCTACTAACAAATAACATCTTGTTCTTCAAAGTTCCAACAGGCAACCATTCTTTCCTTGATGGAATCATCCTTTTGATGGATACATTTTGCTCTTCATTGGCCACCATTACAGCTAACAGTTGAGCTCCGTTTTCCACCAAAAAAGATACATTATCGTTCAATGTTGTACTTTTGCCAAGAAATTTCATTGACTTTTTTTTCAAATCGATTACTCTTATCTTATTGTCATCTTCTACAGTGTAACCGTTGTCGTTTCCTACAACGTAACAACATTCTCCACAAAGTACCAGATGACAACAAGGTATACAAATTTCAGTTTTAAGGGATTCATAGAATACCCATATTTTTTCACCGCGTTTCGTAATACCAAATTTATTATGCCTCATCCCAATCACAAAACAATCCGGAGATATTGGAGGGGAAGAAAAACACATGCTATGAAAGTAATCGGAAGGGGGAAGATGTATCTTGTGTCTTGTGTATGGATTGAAGAAGAAATAAGTATGAGAGAGGTTAGAGTTGACATTGGGGTTGGAATAGATACTGCACAAAAGCAACCAACCAAATTTGGAAAATTGAATATAGAAACCAGATAACTCAGGGAAATCCAGAGCGAAACTGTAACTAGGATGGTAAAATCTACACAAAGTCCCTTTCAATGCGATTAAGCAAGGATATTCGGGAGGTAGTGGTTTAAGCGGAGGATGACGTAGAAAAGTTTTAATAAGACTAGTTGTATGATTAATATCGAAGGAATGGCTCCAAGATTTGCAGACACTTGGAATGAGACCAAGAACACCAACATCTCCTCCTCGGAAAACATGTGAAGATATCTGGGATACCAAATCCGGCGGAAGTTGAGACCATGTTGATGACAAAGATGGAACATCCTCCTCCTCGCAAACTCCTTTTTCTTGCTTGCTTACTATTATGAGGCTTTGTTCTGACATTTTAATATTATTGCTCTCTTTCTCTGTATTTGAATTTATTCTTTCTCTTTCTTGTCGCCATATTGAGGCTATATATTAATAATACTAATAATTTTCCTAATCCAATTCTAATTCGGATGTAAATATAACTTTCCTCTAATTACTGTTGTTTCTCTTAATTCGGAATAGTTCATCCTAATCCTACGGACATGAAGAGTTGTAATTAACATTCCTAAAAGAATTGCAATTAACATTCCTAATTAATTCTTCCCCAAAATAAACATTCCTAATTAATCAAATAATATATAGTGCTTCGTTTTTAAATGTTAGTCGTTTTTGTAAAAGTGTGAGGAATTAAGATATGATTAAAGTACTGCTTTGTTTTCTCTTTAATTTCTCTTATCTGGATTGTTTCCTTAAAACTATATAAGTATAGGAATATAATTGACAAAACACTAACCATTATTATCATAAATGACAAAAACGACCAACATTTGTAAAAAAATAAAATTACAAAAATCGACCAACATTTAAAAACGGAAGGAGTACTATATATATATATATATATATAATAAAATAATTAATTAAATACAATAAACCCGCTCAAACTAAAATAATTAAGAAAATGTCAGCTTTTGCAAAACTTAAACCACATTTCACAAGTACCGATACATCATTTAGATTAGGGATTTTTATAATTTTAATTAATAATCTAAATACATTAACTCAGTCCATCACAACTTTCATGTTCCAAAAAAATAAAATCACTCGAACCCTTTTTTCTTTCGCGTTTCCGTTGTTGCGATGAATATTTGCAAAAAACTTGATATATACAACATTTAAAAGATATGAATTTCATGAGTTTCTACGAGTCTTTGTAGAATATTTGCGATCAAATGTGTAGTTGTGTAGTTTTATACATCTAAGTGTTATCCGATCCAGTGTAAGTATATGAAATTCAGACAATCTTAAACAATCTTATTTAGTGAAATTATTAATTCATATTACATAATGGTAGAAGTTCATTAGAATGCGTCAAATATTGATACAATCATACTATTTTGCAGAGTTTAATCATGATACCTTGTCATTTCCTTGTCTATTATAATGGATTTTGAATATCCGATAATCAATTTCAAAATTATGAAACCTATGGAGTTGTCATTCCAGAACAAACTTGTTTCAAAATTATGAAACCTATGGAGTTGTCATTCCAGAACAAACTTGTTTTGAAAGATTCTGCCATACCACCAAAAATAAATTGAAACTTTATTTTTTGAACTCAGGTTCCGATTTAGTTTTATCATCAGTAACTTGTCTCAGAATCACAAATAAACAACCAACATATCTTTTAAACAAAAAATCGATAGCCTAATTATTTCCGATCATTTCTTTTCATCATTAGGCGGGTGATAGATGCACAAATACATCTCTTAAAACAAAGTGAAAATGCTTCAAATCCCGATAATCTTCATCTTCCCTTTTCACCAATGGGCTCGATTATCTAACCCTCAACAGTGGGTCTTTTCTTGGTAGTGTACGCATAATACTCCTTACCGGTGTCTACTCTTGTAGTCTGTCCACCAGCATCAATAAGCGCAGAAGTCACAGCTAAAGCTGATCCAGCTTGAAGTGCTGTTTTAATGCACCTTCCTGCAAAACAGAAATCAACCTCAGAAATTGACATGTCAACAACTAGAATCAATATTTCATGAGAACTACATAGTACCACACTAGTCCCCACATAATCATTCAAAAAATATCCAGAATTATCCAGTAGGATCAATAGTTTCGGTTGTCATTGATCCAGGTGTTGCTGCAATACATTAGATGCTCATTTATACTCTTTGCTCTTCCACAAACAATAAACCTGTTCTTGTCAGTGCTACATCTATTTCAGTACATAAATTCAATGGGAAAACATTGATTCGTGCATTCCACATGATTATGGGTATATACAAGTGTGACTTCCCTGTACGCGTCTTCCTCAACCATATAGTGCTGGTGAGCAAACAAGGATACTTGTCTTATGCACTGAAACTTCACACTTCACATTTCTAATTCTCACTAATGTATTTACAGTTCGCATATGTCACTGGCGTCTTGGTCTGTTCAGGTGGTAATGGAAGAACTTTCAGTTTTTTTTATACAATAAATGCAGTTCATAGTATTCATACACTAATACTTTATTTTACTTCATTTGTCACAGACTAGGACAGAAGCGACCTAGTTAGATTTGACAATAATGTGTATCTCGTTTTATGTTTGGATGCAATACAGAGTAGATCTTTTGACTACACATGCTCACTAACTAACCTTTAAGTATGTAGGTTTGGTAGGATAACCATAAGTTGGTTATGAAGGAATTGTATTACGCAGATTTGCAAAAATTATACCGCAATAAAATAGAAATAACTATTTTGTTAATCAATTGTACTGCTTCATTCAACAGAACAGGATTAATATTTACTCATATTACACTACACCAGTTTCACACGATAAATCAGCAAATTGTTTAATAAGGGAAAAGCAATTCACTACATAATATCTCATGTTTAACGTAACAGATAGTCCACTATTCAAGAAACTAAGCTCCGACCTACATCCTTCAGCTAAGAACGGCTCTTATATTGGTGTACACAATACCATCACAGGCCATCTAGGTATCAACTACGAATTCGACAACCTAATGATTAACTAATTCAGCAATTATTTTAATAAACAAAAGGACTTTTATGTCCGGAAGCTGGGAGCTTATTCAACAGCACTTCTGCATTTTGTATGGACCACATTTCAGAGAGAAGCTTTCGAGCCACTAATTTACCCAGAAAAATCAACCGAACCTTCAGGTTATGCATGGAATTTGCTGTAAAAAACAAAGCAAATAACCCACGAGTGCCTCAACTAAACTGATAATAAAGCTCTCACAAAACATTGATCCGCAATAAATGGCTATTAATTCACACTAATTATGAGGATCAAATCTATCTAGACAAGAAGAAATTTCCATATGCCCAATAGTATTTTAGAATTTTCTCGTGCCAAATAAAAATTCAATCGAGAACTCATGTAGAATTTTAGAACTCACTCACCTTTGAAGCCAAGAATGGAAGCCCCAGCAACAAAGGCACCAACAGCTCCATTAACGAAGTCTCTCTTACCCCTAGCATTCTCCACCAGCTGCTCAACACCAATATAAACTCCTCCAATAGCAGCAAAAGTGGCACCATGGTTACCCATCATCTTAATGGTCCTTATTAGACCTGGAAGTGCGACATGTTTCTCAACCCGAGGCACATCCTGCCAAGTGGCAACAATAGTTCCCCAAACAGTACCGGCAGCTAAACCCGTAGTTGCACCCTTGATTGTCTTCATTAAGGGTGTATCATAATCCTCCAAATGCCTGAGCTCTGAAGCATCCATACTATCCTATTATTTTACCCTGGAAAATAACACAAACAAAACATTAAACAAGCAAATATCCCTCTACTACGAAAATGCTTTTTTACAAGATAGTCCGAAAAGCATGAATTCCAAATAAAAAAGGGAACTTTTTACTTCAAATGTTAACAATATATAGAATTTAAAGAAATTAATCAATGTTGATTTAGCGGATTAATTACTAGGATTACCCTTTTTGAGAGGGCGTTTACGGTTTGACCCCATTTTTACTCGAGTTAAAAAGAGAGTCTTTGAGAGGCGGATAGTCAAAAATACCCTTCTGTAATTGAGGTTGATAGTCGAAGAAGAATGGGCAAGAGACATAGAAGCTCAAACAAGCAAGCAATTATCTAATACAAACAATAATAATACCCTAATGGAAGATAGCTCCGATGAAACCTAATAAAATCTGAAATGAAAGAATAGAGCTTCAAGGGTCAAAATTAGCATCGAATTCGACAACATTTTAGGGTGATTATATAAATTAGCAAGGGGATCACGCTAAATATTGCTAGAATTGAAGGGGAACATTGGGATTTAAACCCTAGATAAACATACATATGCGAATACAAAACGGAATACCAAATTCATCAAATTAAACGTCAAATTAGTAAGGAAACTTACCTCTGGTTTTGACTATGTTCGTTCAAGCTCTGAGAGAAAGCTACCAGTGGGAGCTTTTTCTTCTTTTTTTCTTATACCAGCTACCTGCCACTGTAAAACATTTCCTACTGACCATTTTACCCTCTTCTGTGTTATTATGATTTACTACTGATAAAATAATTAATTATTTAATTCTTTTATACAATTATACTATTAAATTAACTATTGATCCATTTGTAATTAACATAAATTACAAACAAACTAAATTAAAAACATAGTAACATATCGTATGAAAGTGAATGTGACGTGTTTGCAAGAAGTTTCATGTTGGTACATTGGGTTTCATTGATGTTCATATGGAGACGGCTACAAAATGTGTCGTTGATGGTTTTTTTTTTTGATAAATTATAAGATGTAGAATTAGAACTCTCTCCATTTATGTATTGAGGAGTGTATCAATTGAAAGGTGTATAAGTTTTTATAAAAAAAAAATTAATAATGAATAGAACAATGTGAAGATAGTACATGGGCTTTTAGGGTGAGAGTTGATTGAACATTATAGTCCAAACAAGTAAACTGGTCGGGAACCCAGAACGTGAAGATATGTAATTAATTACATATTGTTCAGCACCAAAATAAATATATGGGTTAGTATAAAAATATTTGAAAAAAACAAAACATCAACACTGAAAATCTCAACAGTCGTCGTCTCTCTCAAAAAAATGCAGAGCGAAGAAGATGTTCGGAATCTCCCCATTGACATCACCTTCTCCCGTCTTGCAGGTTCAATTTTCACTTTCACTCCTTCATCTTTCATTTATTTATTTTTTCTCACTTTGGCTTTTCATCTTTTCCGAATTGGAAGAGTGGCTGCTTGATCGTAAGCGTGTCCCTTCCGATTGGAGAAAGCGAATTGCCGCCATTAGAGCTCGAATTTTAAAGGAGTTCTCTTCTTTGCCCAAGGATATTGATCCCTTCTTTCATACCCTTCTCCCTGAAGGTAAGCTTCCTTTCATACTCTTTCATTATCAATTTGCATTTTTTTGGGAAAAGAATTCATTTTTGTTTCTGCTAATCGAACAATTTGGAAATCAGATGCTTAGCTTGTGTTAAATGTGGGGTTTTTCTAGTGAGTTTGAATGTTTCCGGGTTGCTATGTGTTTGTTACTCCGAAAGCTTACTTGGGTTTCTTTCGTATCTGTCTCTTTGTTGAGTGAAATCGAGTTAGTAGTCGGGTTGCTATGAACCAACAGTTCCTTTCAATTATAGTTAGGGGAATAGCTCGATGTTGAAATCATGACTCTCGCGTGCAATTATATCCATGAAGTTTTAAGTCGTTAAACCGTGTAAAAGGTGGGTTTTTTCCAGTGACTATGAATGTTTCCGGTTTGCTATGTATTTGTGCAGTGAAAGCTACTCGAATTCCTTTCATATCTGTCTCTTTATTGAGCGAAATCGAGTTAGAGTAATTATCACATTTTGTAGATTAGCTATGCAGCAATAGCTTCTTTGAATTATAGTTAGGGGAATGCCTGGATGTTGAAGTTGAACTGATGACTCTCACGTGCAATTTTATCCATGGAGTTTTAATTGCTGAATTGGGTCTTTATCGATCATCACCAAGTTGACTATGGGACACCCTACCTATACTGCTTCTGAGATCTTGAATCCCTTACACGTGAAGGGTAGTGACATAATTAAAAAAGGAATGTTGGAGACTTTAGTCGCGATAATTTGTTTGCGTACGAGAACTGATTAATCATTCAAGTAGTGATTTACTTTTTTCTGTGTGGATTTTATTCATCAGGTAGGGGCGTATTGCATAAGATACATGTGATTTTTCTTATGGCTTATGGTCAAAGACTAATATTAATCTGCATTGCTTCAGATACCTTCGAAACCAAAGAGGCACTAAATTGTGGAATCAATGTTTTGGTCCACATACGCATGATTTTCTTTTTATAACTTTTTGAATATAAGATCCTGTAAAGCTCAAAGGATTATGGGTTTGTGAAGTTCCATTTTAGTTCCTGAAAAGTTTATGGTGTTTAATCGATTGTATACAATTTTCAGAGATTGGCTACCTGGAGGCGAAGAAGATTTATGATATTCTTATGAAAAAAACTCCAGAAAGCCGGAATATATTTGGCCGGCTATCAGGTGCTGCTGTAAGGCTTTTACTTCTCTACGTCGTTCAGTCTTTTCTGCGGTCTCTTGTTTTGATTTATTGAAGACTGTTCAAAACTTTAATTTGTCTTTTATAGGGTGCTTGGGAAGCAATTGTGCAGTCTTTTGAGAAAGACTATGTCTATCTAGGTGAGGCCGCACTAGTAATAATTCAGAATGTAAATTATGAAATGTAAGTATGTATTCCCCAATTTTTTATTTGTTCTTAAAACTAATATAATACTTTCGTTATGCGTATTTTGATTTATGACAGTTTTTTTCTTTCAATGATGAAGACCATATCAGAAAAAGCAGGTGCAAAAGACTCAGCAACAATTAGCTGAACTAGACCGGAAAGAAGCTGATATAAAAAGAAGTGCATCTCTTTCGTTGGCTAAATATATTGAGGCTTGTCAAGAACTTGGGTTGCAGGTTAGATCTTGATCATGCTCCTGTTAGATGTCTAGATGCATCTCCTAGATCACATGATTAGGAAATTGCTAATTACATCTATTGCTGCAGGGAAACAATGTTAGATCTGAACTTTTAGAGACTGCAAAATCACTTCCAAGCATGTTTTGCCAGATTCTAGAAGTTATAAATAGTGATTCTGTGCTGCAGGCTATAGAGTACTATTCCAATTTCGTTAAAGATGTTCACACAGAAAAGGATGTAAGCTGAAAGCATTTCTTTTGCCCCTCGTTTTATATTTAAAGTAAATATGCATTCTATTGAAGCACACATTATATTCATATCATACAGCAGAAATTCAGATTTATTTCCTGCTGACTTTACAAGTATAATTAATGTAACTCGTGAAAATGAGCTTGTCATTATCGAGTATTTTAATGATGAATTATTGATGAATCCATGCCTTATATTTAGTGGGGAGAATCCCAAACAGCTTGCCATCTGAACTTATGTTATGTTATTATTATTTGTTTATAAGCATTTTGGTTTACATTCAGGGTTTTGTACTTAAAAGTACTGTTGAAAACCAATCTCTGGTTTACTTTCTATTGAATTTTTGGTGTTCTATTAATGTCTGTTGGCCTTACTTTGAAAGTTTGACGGTACAACTGATTCTGATTTCCTTGCTTATTGTGGCAGTTATTCATCTTCAATGACTTTGCAACTATAATCACACCATTGTAATTTCATTTAATTTGCCTTCTATTGTTGAATGATAAGCAAAGTTACTAACCGAACTCAACCAAATCAATTTTGAAAACTACTTGTTAGAAACCTTTAGAGTTTGAAGGGAAAAGATGTGGAGTTATGCCCTAATTATGTAGATGAAGGTCGAATACGCGGACCTATTTCAAAAATTAATTCAGCTTGTTACTGTGATTGCAGAAACCTTCACACACAGTGTTGCGGACCTTGAAAGATATCCGTGCAAATCCTCCCTCTTTGAATATTTCTGCTGGCCCAGAGGTTCTTAATGCTGAAAATGCTCAATTGAGCTTTGATGATCCAACCTATATGGGGGTGGACATGGATGTTACTGCAGATAATATTGACTGGGATATATCTGTTGACAGCGCTCAGATTGACTGGGATATTGGTGTTGCGGAGGAAACCGATGATGGTGGAAATGGATTGGGCCCTTATGAAATGGTGAACGCCAGTGACATCATACAGAATTCTTCACAAAATGAAGTGTTAGAATCTGATGAAAATCCATCAAATAAAGGAGAAGACAACTTGAATCTTGAGATGTCTGGATCACAAATATCTTGGGATATCAGTGTCGAAACTCCTCAAGTTGATGTAATTGACGATAATTTACCTAATATTAACCTTCAAGAGAAAGCATCTGCTCCAGATTCTTTAATTCACAACCTGGAAGTGAAGGAAGGCAGGAGCCAACTTCTGGATACTGAGTACCGGAACAAACTTCTTGATGACTTGTATGAGGTATAGCCTTATTTATTGCACTTCGGGACGTGGTTGGTTTATGCACTATTATTGTTGTCATTATTTTTCTTACTTGTTGGTAATTTTGTTTTAAATTTGAATGTTTGTATTAGATTAAAGCATTTCTTAACCAAAGATTGGCCGAGTTGAGAAATGAGGAGACTTTATCCTTACAACATCAAGTCCAGTCGGTTGCTCCATTGGTATTGCAGCAGTACACTCCTGAAGCCATTGAGAAAATGTTGTCTGCTATTGTCTTGGTCATTTCCTTGCTGACGAATCGGAAAACTCGAGACCTAATCATGATTCTTAACTCCAAGAGGTGCTACCGTACAATTTACATTTATTTTATCTCTGGAAATTTTACATGTTTTTGTGGCTCATAAATGTTCTAAAAAAGTTTACATTCCTTGTAAATGTGGATAGCATGTACACGTGAGGAAGTGCGTCATGTGTGCTTTCTTTTCAAGTTCAGAAAGATTTGTAGTTCAGCATCCTATTAACAAACTAAATCGCCTTGGGTGCTTAGGAATTTTGAAACTTTTCTCAGTTGATTAATTGGTCCACTTGGTTGTTCTAGTTAGACGATTATTTGTCATTGATGCTTCAGATTTTATCCTCAATTGTTTGACTTCATTATCTTTTGGCATAGTGATTTCTACTGTAATTATAGTCAGTTGCATGGCTAACTTCGAAATTTTCTGTCTGAATACCAGGTTTCTGGATAGGCTGGTAAATTCGTTGGAAGAAAAAAAACACCATGAATTGAAGTTAAAAGAGGGTTCAAAGAACTTAGTTGCTAAACGCATGGAGCTTCAAAATTCATTATCATCATCGTGGCCAAAGCAGGTGAATTTCCTTCTATATTTATAGTAGGAGGCTTTTCTGTTATTTGTCGAATCGTCAGATTTCTCTGCACTAATGATGCCTGTTTATGTTCAATAGTCTACTTTTTTGAGCCTTCTATAAGGAATTGAAGTGGAAATGAACCTAGAACTGAAAATTAAACTTAGATGGATGTTTTCTCCGACATAAATCAGAATTTTGATTTTTAATTCCCCATCAAACAGTGATATTTCTTGAGAATAGACTACTTGCATTTTATTCATCCTAAGAATGAAGGGGGAAAATAGCTGGTGTGCCCCGACTAGTTACTTACCTGAAAAAAAATTCTCTTTTTTTATGCCTGAATGGTATATGATATTCAATCGTTTGTCTGCACCATCTCGTAAAATTTCAAGGTATGATCAATATGCACTTAGTTGAGATTAGAGATTTTACTAGGAATTATATATTCCTCCATAAGTTAGCTTATGGTGGTGTCTTTTGATTTCATACATATCTTTGATGCTTGGTCCGCATTCTTAAAAGTATTATATGCACTTTATATGTTGGAGAGTAACAGGGGTGCTTTATTATGATGAATTTCAAGAAAGATTTGTTGAGAAAATGCTTTTTGGATTGCAGGAGGCAGCACTTCGGAAAACCAGGGAGCTCAAGGGTCTTTGTGAGAGTGCACTTTCAACTATGTTCAACGGAAGACCTGTGAATATAATTGGTGAAATAAATACCTTATTGAACAGCGGTGTTAGTGCATGAACTCCTGGAACTTTTTTTTCTTGTACCAAGAATGTCACTATCAGGACAGAAGGGCATTCATCATTGTATTACACAGTTGCTGTAAGCTGAAGCCATAGGATAAAGCAAAGTTTACCTCCTTTTAATTCCGAACTTGTCAACATCAAAACGATCTTGTAGTGTGCCTGTCATTGGCACTAGTTTTACAAATGATCTCAGTCAAGTTTGATTTCAATGCATTTTCTGTCGGTCCTACAGCATGTTCAGAGGAATAGTGTACTGATCTGAAAACACGATGAAATATTACTGCCAATAACCTTAGTTTGTCAAGAATGAAAGTCATATCGGTGGGTGAAAACCATTTATGCACCGACTTTTCTTGAGTCTGCAACACGACTGCACACATAAGCCCACTTTAATTGTAACATGATATTTAACGGCTTAATACATCATTAAACTTGTCACTAAAGTCACTTTTTATTGTTTGACATTCTCAAGTTCCATTTGAATCTATCATTATACCACCTGCTATCTTATTTATTGACATGACATGAAAGGTTGCAAGGCAAATGTTTGATTCGGTAGTGTGCATGACACTTCGACGTCTACCTGATCAGTAAAAAAGGGGTCATAGGTTTAAAATTGACGAGTTTAGGAGTGGGAGTGGGTTGGGAGACCAAAGTATAAGTTCAGGATATCACATTATGGAAAAAAAGGATTACAACTTTAGGTGTACAAATATGTATTATAAAAGAAATTCTATAGTGAATTTGGTCTACCATGTGACATTGGTTAGTGTTTTAACACCCATTATTGCACTCATAAAATAATAATGCAATTTTAAATAAAGTTAGAATGTGTTACAATTTTATTGGTTAGTGACTGGTGACACGTGGTGGAGCAGACTCACCATAGAAATTCTCATATTACAAGCCATATTTGAGCGTGTAGGCCAATATTTCACATAGACTGTTCAGTTAATGATTTATCCTCATAATAATGAGAGTTTCTGATAGAGCAAAAGCTCCATTGCTAAATCTAATGATGTATATAATGAGATCTGTGCAGGTAGATATTAATTAAGTAGTTAGAGCAAACGTAAATTTTAATAAGTTGTGTTTGATAGAACGACTTCCAATGGAGAAGTATAATTTCCTCTGTGTTTCTTTCATGTAAGTTTTTTCATATCCCAAAGGGTCCAAATAGTTCTGAGTTCTCCAGGAAGAACTTCCAAAATTGAAAGACTCACAAGGAACATAAATCTGTCAAGCTATATTTACATCGTACAACAAAACTAAGCAAAACTGGTGTTTCTGTTGAAATGCTTCAAGTAGAAGCACACAAAAATTAAGATTCTCCGAAATCAGAATGTGGCAGTGGATCCATAAGCTAAGTCAAACGGACTCTTCCCGTGCATCAACGTGTATGAATCTGTGGCTTCCACTCTCAGGATTCAGGTGGACTTAAAGCTCACTGTAGGAGAGCTTATCATGCACGAAGGAGTTGTGTGGTAAGACTTATCAGTTGGATCAGCTTCAACAATATCTATACCGCTGGCTTTAGCATAGGTGAATTTTTGCAGCAGGGGTGACAGAGATTCTATAATTTCGGACATAGGTGGTCGGAATAACATCTCTGGCTGCTCAGATTAAGATAAGAGTAAAAATTTAGAGTGATGACTTGAACATATTTCAATGGTCTTACTCTGATACAGTGTTATGTCAAGCTGTACCTGAATACAAAGGGAAACCACATCTGCAAATCGTGAGAGAACCTTAGGGGAGAGACTTCTTCTGATACTTGGATCAACCATCTGTGACAAATATGCACTATCATGAAGCCGAGATGAAGCCCATTTCACCAGCGATTGCTCGTCTCTCGATCGTGAGCTGTATTAAAGACATATTCTCAGATTCAAGAAATAAATGGAATTTTACTATGAAAACCAACACGCTAGGATTAGGAAAGCTTGAGCCTTACCCATCAAAAGCTCTCCTTCCAGTTAATAGCTCTAAAAGCAAGACTCCGTAAGCATATATATCGGTCTTCGTGTTATCTGTTCCTGGCTCCCCATGTTCAGGTGCAATGTAGCCAGTGTCACCGATAGCAATTTCAGATGCCTGTTTATAACAATGTCCAAAATCAGTAGGTAAATCATAATCCATTCCCTGCCTCTGATGTGTGCATTAAACCAGAAATGAGACTTTACGTAGTTACCTTTAGCTTGATACTGTTGCTTGTCAGAGGCCTCAAAATTGAAATCCCGCAATCACAGAGACGAGGCTTAAATTCTTCATCAAGTAAGATGTTAGCAGCCTTAATGTTGCCGTGAGTGATAGGTGGGGAGAAAGTGGAATGCAAGTAGCTGAGAATTGTAGCAATTCTTCCATTAGTGAGCTTAGAAATGGATAGTATTCAAATTTTTCCTACTTTTAAGCTGAATATATAGTTAAGAAGAAAGGTATATGCTTACTCAAGGGCGCGAGCAACGCCTAGTGAAATATTGAGACGAGTAGTCCATGGTAATGGTTTGTATGCATCACCGTACAGAACATCATCAAGAGGGAAACTTTTGATATACTCATAAACAAGGAGATGCTGTCCATGTTCCACACAGTAGCCAAGAAGTGTCACAATGTTTGGGTGCCTCAACCGCGAAGCGGTCCATATCACATCCAAGAATTGTTCTTCTTCCTGGAAGGACAGTGCCACCATGCTGATGTTTCTCACAGCTGACACCTGGATCAGAGACGAAGAGGAAGAATTCTGGTCACTTTTGTTTTTATATCAAAAGTTAAAAAATGTAACCAGCAAGTTCAAATGTATATGTACTTGACCATCAGGGAACTCAGCTCTGTAAACAGCACCAAGTGATCCCTTTCCAAGAAGATTTTCTTCACTGAAACTGTTTGTCGCTGATCGTAGCTCAGCCACCGTGTAAATTTTGGCACTTGCTGGAATTTGGTATTTTTTGACAAAGCTCTTTCTTCTGGAAATCCTCTCAGGTCTTGGTTGGCGATTAAAAGGTGCATGGCTAAGGGCAAGCATAGGTGGAGATCTGATTGGTAACAGCCGTGGGCTTGCATCAAATGCTGCTAAGGAAGAATCTTCTGTTAAGATAGGCAGGAAGAGAATAAGTTGTCAAATATGATTCTTAAAGAAAAGCAAGGAACAATAGAAGCTGCATAGAGCAATAGTGCCGTTATGGTGCGCTTTAAAACAATATATAAGTTTCGAACCAATGAATTTTAAATAGAATGAGGTTTTCAGATAGAAAAAGAAACAATACAGATGCAAAAAAGAAATTAAAAAAGAAAATTAAGGATTCTCACCTCTGGTTCTAGAGCCTTGAAAGTCATGAATTCGCTTCGCACGCATCACAACAAAAATTGCAGCACAAGTTACTACGAGAGTCACCGCACCTACCGTACAAGCTATGCCCCCAGGGCCTAACTTTTTCTTCTTTGCTGCAGCTGCTTTAGTATCAGGATATTTTCCAATGGCACTTGATTCTGAAGCAGGGGGGGCAGTGAAGTTATTCGCAATGGATGCATTCAGAGGAAACTTCCAGGGCGGATAGTTGACTGCTACATGGAAGTTATTCCCATCAATCCTGATGTAGGGGTTAACCATAACATTAACACTTCATTAGTTAGTACATGAAATAAGAGCTAAATAAGTTCAAAGTTTTTGGCTACTTACCACAAATTTGGAATTGACTGAAACTGAATTGGAATAACTCCACTGAAATGATTAGTTTGAATGTTCCTGGAAATAGATCCAATGATTGAGAAAAGGATCGAATGACTTTAAACATTAACAAGCATAAATGGGGAAACCTACAGGTCAATCAAGGATAGTTGAGAAAGGTAAACAACAGAACCAGTGAATTGGTTATTCTGCAAGAATCTGCAGACATAGTGGGAGAAACAATAAGAACTATTTGACATACGGAATGAGAAGCACATTATGATCACTGGAAGTTGCATTGAACTCACAGTCTAGAAAGGTTTTTCAGAGTTTCAAACGAAGGCGGTAAATCTCCATTGAATTCATTGTATGACAGATCCCTGGAACGTCATAGTGAGATATTTTCATCAGGAAACAAGAGTAGCAACAGCCACACTGAAAGTTTCTTTAGAAAGAATACATTCCATAATGAAACATTGTATTGAAGATGCAATCCTAATATGTGAATTTAACATTTTTGCAAGATTACTCTCAGTTCTTATATCACTAAAATGCAAAATTTTGATAAAAATGCAATCTAATAATGAAAACATATATTCAAGATTGTGCGAACATAAGACCAAAAAGTTGAAGAAACATACATCTCTTTTAGATTCTTTAGGCCAGTGAAGACATTGCCAATAGGTCCTGACAACAGATTGTGGCTTAGATTCCTGCAGAAGAACAATTGAAGAATTACTGACTAGCTAAACCACTCAATGGAACTAAAAAACTAGACAGCAGAGAGCAACTTACAAATGGCGGAGAACTTTTAAATTTGATAGAGAATGCGGTATGTTTTGGCTGAATTTGTTGTGAGCGAAATTGCTGCATAGCACATGATAAAACAAAAGGATCCATGAATTCAGAGAGATCAGGATAATACCAACAGATAGCAAGTAACAAACTAAGAATTCGATCATATGTATGAACAAATGCACCGGAGAATCGACATACAGGTGAGTGGCATTAGGGGGTAAGCCGTATGGAATTTCACCAATGAGATTGTTGGAGCTAACATCACTGTAACAAAAACAAAAGAGCCATATCCAATAGATAATCAGAGGCGGATATTCATCTTGTGATGACAGGATCTAAGAACAAAAGCACTCACAGATGCTTCAAATTATGAAGATAATGAAGCTGGGTTCCTAACGTCCCGCTGAGATTGAGCCCCTCAAGTTTACTGATTATCAATGAAAATAGCACTACAGTTAGCAACGAAATTGGACAGGATCCAAGTTAGCATATTGAAGATGAAGTGATTGACACGGAGTATGAGAAGTACAGGTATATTAGAGATGATCCGGAACACGAGACTCCAGTCCATAACTCCTGACACGGATCTCCTCCATCTGATCTCCACCCCTTGAGATTCGGGGTCTTATTCAACGATATGAACATATTTTCCAGGGCCATCACTGCATCAGATGAAAGAACAAGCATATCATTACACCTAAATCCAACTGAGATTTCATCAATTAGCATATCAATTTATCCCCAAACCATAATCTTATAGTCAAGCGCCATCACATTTAATGTTCTAAGTAAAACTAGATTCAACTATTTTCCCGCCATTTACAAGAAAAACAAAACAAATTAAAAAAGTTCTCAATCGCTTGCTGTTTGGTTGCTAAGAAAATGCAGGAAAGAAAATTCGTTCTCAATCTTGATTTTCTCTATACTTTTTCTCGGTAAATCAGAAGAAGATCCTATCTAAGCACCAAAACTCCTCTTGAGTTTTCCCTAAACATTTACGAATCATCATCATCACCTACAAGCTAATTCTAAGAATTGAAGTAAGAAAACTACAAAATCTACCATAAACACGAGGAAAGAAGAGAATCGAATTTAGTTACCGTCATAAAGATCAGTTAACGCGGAAGCCTGCGTAAACAGAATCACTGAGACGATGATTACAGTAAAGTGATCTAGTATCCGTTTCGCCATTACTAAGTTCCGGTCCCTTATTCCTAGCAAAAGAGAGAAAACAGTGAAAGTTGATCAGAATAGTTTAATTTTCTCGCCGGAGATATAAAGAAACACTGCGTTTACTTCAAGAACTTCTCTGTTTGGCTGCCGAGAAAATTCAAGAAGGAGAAAAGAAAATCGATAGCAGAAGAGTGAGGTAGGAGGAGGACTGAAACGCACTGAGCTTGACGGCGATCACGTCGTGTATATAACCGTAACAGATTGTTTCCACGTCAGCAGAGAACCGTTATGGTCGTTTATACATGGCGGGAATAAGTGAATGTGAAATTGTTATGCACCTCAGATTGGGCTCACGCTTGGCCCAATATCGGCCCATTTTGTGCTTCCATAGTAGTGTGGTAAATGAGTCAACTCGAGCCAAGCTTTATTCTACTCGTGCTCGGCTCGGCTTAGCTCATTGGAAAATTAACGAGTTTTGAATTCTATTCGAGCTCAAAGTGAACTTTGGTCACTAAAATCCTTTTATTTAAATTATAGTTATTTGTTATAAAGTCATTAATGAATTTTGGGTGTAAATGGAATTGGAAAACCTCTAAACTTACATAAACAAACAAAGAATAGGTAAAGTCACTCAGTTTTTCAAAAAGTTGTAGATAAGAAGCAAATGGAACTGAACAACCGCTAAGTCTACATATATTGACATGCTAGATACTAGGAAGTATGGTTACAAAAAAAAAAAAATACTAGAAAGTATGCATTGTCGAAAAGTGCTTTATCCATTTTAGACAAAAGGGCATCAAGTGCTAAACTTTATAAAATGAAATTCAAGTTAAGCTTGCTAAGTTTACAGACAACTCGTGATTAGTGTATTAGAAATTGTTAGTTGCTAGTAGAGCGATTGATGACTTTCAGAATTTTACCGAGGTATATTCGAAAATTAATTAGAGAGATGTCGAATTTGAACACTTAAAAGATCATATTAATTTAGTTCAAGACTCCATTTGAATGCCTAAATAAGGCCTAATCGATCAAGGCATTATGATTTAAAACAATGCTCCTAACTAAATAAACGAATTGTGTACATGAATCAAAAACTGAAGCTATAATCAAAATGTTTATATATTAATTTCTAACATCTACAACCCTGAAGTTTGTGCTGTCTTCCGCTACTCTTCCTACGTATGGTGTCGGTTTGAGTAATGGCGGAATTAGGAAAGAATGAAGGTGAAAATGAAGGGAGAGACGAGGAAGATTACATGGGAGACCTTTCTAAATTCATTCCTCCTGACATTTCTAAACCCTCTGCCGCCAAAAAGGTCAGTCTGGGCTCATAGCTCCTCTCGTAATCTTCAACAACTTTATCCTACTATCTGAATATTCTGCATTTAGGTTCTTATGATTTCTTTTCTCAATTACAAAAACCTAACTTAGTTTTTGCTTGATTATAGTGTTAATTAGATATAGAATTTGTGTGTGTGAATTCCGCTCTCCGGTAACAAAACCCTAATGCAAATTTGTCATAATTGATGGAATTAAAAAGGAATTGCCGTCTCTACTTCTACTGTATAGCTAGTTTATATGCTACTGATCATACACATATGTGTGGGTTTAAATGTATTCTACTGGCATTATTGATTTAGAGTAGACGGGCAGACTACCAGACTCTTGTATCTCATATTCGAGTCATTGCTTTTCTCTTTTGGCTGTTGAGGCAGAGAGTGATGATCATTATTTGTGCAGATTTCGAGCAACATAGCTTCATCTGTTCAATCATCGAAGAAGAAGTCGAAAAGTATCAGCTGGCAAGAACAGCGTAGACTTGAACGCGAGAGAAAACAACGAGAGGAGGATGAAAAATTGTTAACAAATATAGAGGCTCCGATTCCACAATCTAACATTGGGTTTAAGTTGCTAAAGCAAATGGGTTACACCCCTGGTGCGGCTCTTGGTAAGGAGGGTTCTGGGAGGGCTGAGCCGGTGGGAATTCAGATTCGTCGGAGCCGAGTTGGGATTGGAAGGGAGGATCCGCACAAGGAGAAGAGGAAGAGAGAGGAGCTTGAAGCTGAGATTAATAGAAAGAACGAAGAGGCTTTGCTGGAGGATTTTGGATCTAGGAAGAAGTTGCAATGGCGGAGTAAGAGAGTTGTGGTAAATTTCAGAAAAGCAAAAGCAGCCCTTGACCAATTGGAGAACAGGGAAGTTGTGGAGCCAGAAAAAAGTGATGATGAGGAGGGTGAACAGGATGAAGAAGAGGAGGAAGTGATATCAGAAGAGGTATGTTTTCAAAATTATTTCTTCTCAGATTTTAGATGTTGGTTAGTTGCTTATTATGTTTACAGTATGTTGTATTGAAATCCATTGAAGAGTGTATCCAAATTGACGTGCTTGCAACAATACATTGATTTTACGTTCAAATTGGTTGTTCACACACGAAACGACTTATTATCATGTTTGTTAGTTGAGAGTTTCAGTGGTGCTGCATAGTTGTGAGTTATAAAATGTATGTGGACTGGCTGCTAAAACTTATATTTTAGATGGCTCTTTTTATGATCTTGAGTTGGTTAGTAATTGGATGTGAGTACTGTTTGAGCATTAGGGATGAGTTTTTTTACTTCACTTAGTGTTGACACTCCGTTGTCATGCTTCCAAGTTCTGGATCAGGGTAGAGGAATGCTCCATTTGCTTTGGTTTGCTTGTGTTTTCTTTTTGGAGTAAAAGGTCTAGAGGGTTCATTAGAGAAAATCCATATATCCTTTTGAATATCTGCTTGCTTTCTTCTTCATTTCGATAGCAACTGCACAAAAGAAATATCTAAACTTTACGCAGTTGAAGCAACATAAAAAGAAATGTGTGATCTATGGCTATTACAATTGAATTACTATAACTAATTAACATTACTATAATAAAAGAACAATTTATTGAAAGTTTAGCTTTTTGTGAAATATCCACACGAATTCCCATACTATTCACGAATTGAAAAGGAGAGAGCTTTAATTGAATAAAGTCACATTGCTCCAAATGCTTTTCACAAAAACAAAAGATTGTTTTCTCTGTTGACTGGCTTTTTCTTTTTAGTTTTTCTTGGTGAAACTTCTTTCTGCTTCTTAGTTTGCTTTAGTTTTGATAGCTTTGCATGGGGTCAAACTTGTTGTTCCTATACGTACTTCATCAAGGAAACATTGGCACATAACATAATAGAACCTAACTGCAATATTAGGACTTAGTAGATTAAACAATAATAGTTCAAGGCCCAAATGATGAATTTTTCCAGTTATTGTTTTACAATCAATTTCATGGATGAACTGTGTGCACGTATTTGCATATACATTAACCTTCCAATTCTCTCAGTTGGAGCTCGGATATGGGAAGATCCTTCTCTTTTGAATATGGGAAGATGCTTCTTAAATAGCTTAGTTTTAGGAAAAAAAGATCAATATATTTGAGATTCACTTCTATTTAAGACAAACTAAAAAACGCCCTTTACAATTTTAATGTTAACATATTTTGATGTTGTTTTAATTGTAATGCAGGATTTGCAAGAAATATTGATGAAACTGAGAGATGAGCATAGATACTGTCTTTTTTGTGGGTTTCAGGTAATTCAAACACCCAACATTCTAATTAAATTGAAGTTTTCAAACTTTTTGACAGTGCATTTGCTTTCACACATGCACCCTTGTCATTAACTGCCAATTAGAAACACTGGTGAATGACGTTATACTTTCTACATATTTCAGTATGAAACTATGGAAACACTTTTATCCCACTGCCCTGGAACTGATGAAGATGACCACTAGACTACAGTCTACTATCTGAAGAAGAGGAGCACATTCTTGCAAGATTTGGGTGTTAGACCCCTATGTTGTAGATAAATTTGGTATACTTTGGCACATTTTGGTAACTGGCTGGAATTTTCTGCATTTCAATTCTGTTTTGGGAGAGGCTGATTCATGCAAGATCAGAAAGGTGATGAAGATCTTGTGGTGTTATGCTCAGAGACTGAGAGTTTCACCATTTTAATTTGTACAGTGTACTCGACCTCTAATTAATTGAGATGAGACATTTGCTATGTTTGGTCGGTAACATTTTGACAAGTTATTTGATAGCATGCTACATCAAGCAATCCAACGAGAGTGTCGATTAAATCCTCAGGCAGATCCGCACAACACATTGTTCTGGACTTTTGGTCCTCCATTGATCTCAAACACTGTCAAGATTTTCTCCTTTTCTAAATTTTCAGATTTCATAATAGAATCCTATTTGGTGTATGTTATCAACAATTTTTGTAATACTACTTGGGTTATTAATTAACCATTAATATTCCAGTTCCAGTTTATGTAGGGATGTACATATTTAGTCTCAGAACATATGATAAACATGAATCTTTTATTATCATCATCATCATTATTATTATTATTATTATCGTCATTATTGTCATTATTATTATTATTATTATTATTATTATTATTATATCTTTCACAATAGAAGTGCAACGCTGCTTCGAAGTAAATTACAGATGCACCACATTGAATTCGTTTATGGCACAACATTTTGCAAAATCAAACATCAAGGCGGAGTACGGGTCCCAAAGGATGTTTTAAGGCTTGCTTACCCAATTTATATAGAATTTCTTCAGGCAATCTCATTACAAATAACATCATTTTAGGCACTTGTAGTTCAACAATATGAAAATAACTTATTGGTACAGGGGGTTATCCCTATAGTCATAACAAAATTCACACGAAGTACCAAAAGAGTTGGTTTGGTCTATCTAAGGCATAAGATTACCAGCCTTATATGGATGTTCCAAATATTATTGAAAGTTAATAACAACCTGAAGACTTGCTAAAAACAAGACAACGTAGACTTGCTTAGAGAGACCAGTGCGTGTGCTGGGTAGAAGAGTCATAGGCTCTGGAGTGATCGAGTTCCATGTACTGCCTTGTATTCTGTTGAGACAACTCGAGCTCATTAGAGAAATGAGCGATTTGACCCAGACAAAGATCGGGGCGCATCTCCTGCGAACTGCTACTACCTCCAGCATTGCTCTTGAAACCCCAGTTGTGGTTCGGATATTGATTCACATCTGCAGCATGATGATGAGGTGTTGACTGAGCCATGGGTGCTACTTGGCTATTATTAGCCAAGTCCCTCATCCCAAGCCCCAACCCGGCTTGGTTTCTTGATCCCCATGGTTGTTGATTTGACAGAAGAGAGAGAGCACAGGATGAGTCAGCAATGCTGATCCCTGTGAAGCATTCTCCCGAAGGAATTCCGGAACTGGAAAAATCAGTCCCACTTGAAGAACCTTGCAGGTAAAGGTTGGATGGAGGAGGATTCTGAGTGTTGCTCAGCCAAGGACTAGGAACAGACCTTCCTGTGACTGTTGGTTGATTAACGGGCTCACGCACAGACGATCTAATTGCTGCCCATGCATCTCTTCCGTCATGCCTCGAGTAAGCACTGAAGTCCACGAGGAAGCCTCCAGTTCTGTTTGTGTTATCTGTCGTTAAATGAGAACGTCATATTACGTACCAAAAACAAAATCAAATTTTAAAATGTTACAAAAAGTAGAGCCTCACCAAAAACTGTTGAAGAGAGTCGGCCATAGCGAGATGACAGCACTGATCCTGCTGGAGGCTTCCTCCTTCGCTCATTGTGGCCAGCCAGGCGTCTGCGGCAGCTCCGCTTTTCTTGGTCAAATTCAGGAAGTTGATGAAACCTGGTTGCAGACTAAGAAGTTGTTAGCAAACAATTAGTTAGCACTCCATAGGGTCGCATAGATTACAAATGAACAGGCAGCAAAACAAAAACAAATAGGGATCTGAGTTGTCACGATTAATGATCCATGGTGATTGGCACTATCAGTTTTCGTTGCAATCTTGAGCATGATGATGCCCAAACAAAAAACAAGCATCAAACAAATCAATACAAACATTTATAGCTCAGGCTAAAGGGAAAAGACGCTCTAGGGATAGCCGAATCAAGGTAAAAATGTCTAACCAAAGTTAAACATCAAATTGCCATTAAAAATCGGCTCTTGAAAGGGTCATGTTAATTTTGAGACAACAATATAACAATAGAACATGTTAAAATCTTAGTATATCACAGTAGGATACCAAAATAACAGTAAACATACCGGTCTAGACCCAAATATAACAGTATAGTGCATAAGCAATGTGCAAGTTATAAATCTTGGAGTATTCAAGTAGCTACAGAGCTGGCAGTTGGATCATTTAGGATGTTTGAAGGTAGAACGTAAAGTTCAATCCAAAATCGTTCTTATAAACACAACTCATAATGAAACAGTATACCTCTATAAGATCTACCTACTTATCGTTAAATAGTTCTTTTAAATCAACTTGAACTGAAGCAGGTTGCTGGTATAGAACATAAATAGCATTTAGGGAAACGTGGTCGAATATCATAATAATATGCAAACTGACGAGTGTGACAAAGTTGCAACAACGGAGATTCAAATATGGCAATTTCGGCCATATTCCTTCCTATACATATTTGCTGAAGGACTCAAATATGATCTTAAGAACAAAAGGATGCAGCCTTTCTTGTAATTATATTTTGCATTTAGATGTTCCATAAGAAAAAAAAATGTCCATGATACATCTCCCAAGCTATATCACTTCTCGAACATCAGACATGACTAAGCATATGTAACATATCACAGATAAACCTCGCATTGATGCCAAGATCAAACCTGTCTAGCTTGTATTACTGCACATGAGCAGTCTATACTAGAAGGTAAAATTTTAAAGGAAAAATGCAATTCAAAGTTAACATAACCAAACACAAATAGAAGGTGCTATCCTAGACTTGTTCATCTACGATTGCCCCAACCGAGAAACTAAATCAACAAATAAATAAATTAAAAATTTACAATCAGTGATAAAACCACATTTATGAATCATGCAAGTTCTGTTTCTAACAGTTCTTTGGTGTTCAAACACGAATTAGCAGAAGGCATCATTACTTAAATAAGAACTATGATAACACCAGCACCCAAAAATCAGAGTTGGCAAAGAAACAGCCAAAGGATAAGGCATTATGACAAAATGTCTCCTTAATTGAAATTCTGGACCACCTCATAGAGCCACCAGAAATACAAGGTCCCACGCATCACAGAAGAGACCAAAACTGTCAAGATATGGTATAATCCCGAAAAGTTGAAAACTCAGTTCTGTTATGTTGTTGGGTACTTTTTATATGTCATAGTTCAAATACAACCTATTAGATATGTAACTTGTGATTCCCTTTTATTCCCTCCCTCCCCGAACTAAACAAACAGAAGTACTGAGTACAAAAATAGAAGCTTTCAGTTTTTTCTTAAAATATATACAGCACAAGATAAACAACAATCGACACTTCTTTTCTATCTGTTCCAGCTCCAACACGAGTAAAGTTCATTGCATGTGAGTAAAAAGTAATCAGAAGTATCCCAAATGTTTGAAGAAAAAAGAATCCTACGTGTTTGGATGATTATCGGAAACTTCTAAAGAGACAGAAAAGATTAAACTATAAGATGATAGTGCAGATGCTTCAACTTTCAGGTTCAGGTGGGACTAACATGTTATATTTACCTATATTAATACAAAAACTTTTTTATTTTTCCAGAAACGCTATAAAAGTAGAAAGATTTTATGCCAATTTTAGAAAAAGGTAAGTTAAGAAATTAAAAGGGTTAATAATTTCTAGGTCCTTAAGGTCTTACATATTTAACTACTCAGTCCTATTTGAAAAAAATACATTATAGTGTCTTTTCAAAATCTGGATTTAGGTGTGTATGAAGGTGAAATTTCATTAGAAATGGACTAGGAAAGTCATGGAAGGGATCAATGCCCAGTTTGCTGAAATTTATAGCAGGAGCAAATACACAAAGACACATAGAGAGGATAAAACGCACACTTCATCACTAACAAAAAAAAGCGAATGACTTCACTGTTCGTACCGAAAACAAAAAGATATTCAGATTCCAACATTAGAAATGCCTTAAAAGTTAAAACATATCATCCAATGGTCAAAACGAAACACTCAACTGAAAACCAACACTAACTTTAACAGCAACTCTAAAGCACAAAAGATTTGACATATGAAACACTCAACTGAATACTACCAGTAACTTCAACAAAAACAATAAAGAACAAAAATAGGTTCTACAATCAGAACAATCCACTCTAAGTAACCTTATTTTTACCTAATTTGTTAGCATTAATAACACAAAACCAATGAACCACTCCTAATAAAAGAAAGATTTATAGTAAAGAAAGGCAAAAAGGAAGCCTATCAAAAGAGGTAATAACAAACTCACAAATACTATCTATGATGACAAAGAAACATAACACAAAAGACATTGAAAGTTCAATTTTTTTTCACAAACTATAAAGACTGAGTTCAAATTAGGCAATAATAATGCAAATAAACAAGCCAAACTGACCTACTGCACTGTTGGCAAAACCTTTGCTGCAAACCAGCAACAATGACAGTAGTAGACTTAGAATGCACCCCACAAACTTTATGCCTAGAATAATAAGCCTTAGCATCACTCAGATCCACTTTACACCCTTCAACTTGGCACCTTGGAGGCTGCTGCTGCTGATGCTGACCACCATGACCCCCTTTCCTTCCGGGAGCCCCGGACCCGGATGATGAAGAAGAAGAACCAGATGATGACTTGGGAAGAGGAGCAAAAACAACACCCCCAGCCCCAGCATTCTCAAAATAGATCTTTCCACCAAATTTCAGCCCATTTATAGAGTCAGGAGGTGGAGATAAAGAAGTGGAGGAAGAAGAGGCATTGGAATTACCTGACTCAGTCAAAGAGCCTGAACCCATTTCCATAAGTGGTACTTACAGTTCATAAATGGTGGTTTTTGTGGGTCATTCACAAGGACTAACCAAGAAAGAAAGAAAAAAACTTGCTTTCTTTGTTGCAAGATATAGTGATTGAGGTAAACAAAGAAAGAAAGAAAAATAGTATAATAATGAGATGAAAGAGTGTTAATTTAGATGTTCAGAGAAAAAAAAAAAAAAAAAGTAGACACCTGACACTGGGCCATGGCAGTGACTGTGATGAACCAAGAAACAAGGAAAGAAGAGAAAAGAAAGCAAGAAAGACAGTTGCTTTCTTCCTTTCTTTACCTGTCTATATGATAATTAATGATGCACAACAGAGAAAAAGTAGAGATGGAGATGGAGGAGAAGGGGAAGGAGAAGAAAGGTTTTAACTTTCCTCTTTCTTTTCTCATTACATTACTGGAACTAATGATTCATGGGGTAAAATGGGTGTCAAGATAGTTAGCGGAAGTGGTTAAGCACTCTCGCTACTTAATTTGGAAGCACGTAAATTACTTTCAAGAGCATTTTCGTTACGAATATAGATTAATCTATCATTCTGTCAATCATATGGTATTGTCAAACTAAAACTATATGATAAGATTGATGAAAAAATGAGAATAGTGTTAAACCAGTCATGTCAAACCGGTTAGCCGGAACGGTTAGACACTTTTATCCTTTAAGAGAGATTCTCCCTCTCTTTTGTAAAAAAGTCTAATTTAATTGGCACTTATATCATTTATAGAAGATTTATTAGTACATATAAATTAATCTAATATTGTGTTAAAAATACCGTGTTATCCAACCAAAATTGTATGATATAATTGTATGATAAAGGATTATTATCGGCAAAATTCTTGCAAAACTAAACTAAAAATAAGACCCCAAAACCAAAGTGTCCTTTTGCAGAGAGCTTTTCTATGCAACTTTTTTCAAAATTGATGGGCTTTGTTGTTTTGTAGCTTGTTTGTTTCTCATTTCTCGGTGATTGTGTGTCAATGTGAGTGTCCAGAGAGGAGAAAGATTGAGTGACTGATAGTATGCTATAGAATAAACTAAATTGCATCTGCTAGTCCTTCAACTTTTCATTTATCTCTATTGTCACCATAAACTTCAGAACAAAACATTACGAGTTTTTGACATTTGTCTTGATAAAAAAAATCAACTGTATTTTGTTAAATTTATCAACGACTCGAGTTTGAGCATGGCAAAATTCAACTCAAAAGCTAATAAGCAAACTCGCTAGTATATTTACGAACAAAGTTGATTATAGTATTCATAAACATGCTTGTAAATAAGTTTGGGTCCATAATTTTTTTAAAGGAAAACGATAATTCTTTTCAATTATGATAATTATGTTATTCTACAAAAGAAAATATCAGACTATGGTGATACTTTAACAAAATAAATGCATAGTCCACGAATAAGATTTTAAGCTCGGCTTCGAGCTAGTTTTCTATTGAGCTGACAATAAACGGATGAAAGCTCGACTCTACTTGGCTTGATTGTAACCTTTAATCATTAATCAAGGTGATCAACCCAATAATATATTACTCTCTTAAAGACCGTACAACTAATAAAATGCAAAATTAAGGAACCATAGTGTCATAATTTAAACTTCAGTAACCAAAAATGAAACAAAAAATAAATTGAGTGCCATAAGTTCAATTTACCCACAGATTATTCTAGAGTGGTTTTGGGTGGACATATCAGATTCAATGGAGATTTGATGAAGGTGGGAAATGCCAAAAAGGCCCCTGCTTTATGAGTTGGTGAGTTTGAGAGGGATAGTCAAAAGTACAAATATAGGTTCCTTGATTTGGAAATGTCATCATTGAATTCTAGTCCTCACCATTTTCCTTTTCCATGTTTTTTTCTCTACAATTAGAATGATTAAATTAACATAATCTTTGTTTTGTTTAAATGAGAACAGACTCTCTTTAAACTTTAGCCTCACTTTTAATCTTTTGTTTTAACTTCTACACAAACTCATCTTGTAGATAAATAGATAAAGAATAATAAATCAAAGGTAAAATATACTTTTAGGCCATTAAATACATAAAGTATGACAATATCATCACATAATTCATTATCACTCATAAATTTAAATAAAATTGTATCTATATATATTTACTTTTTTTTTTTAAAAGGATATCTAGAGTTACTTTGTTTTTTGAATTATAATTGTTACTTTGTTGTGTATATCATTGAATGAATTGTAGAACAATTAATTAACACAAAATTTAAACAAAGTAAACTAAAAGTTAGATAACTGAACTTACACCGTATATTATTAAAACGTCACTATTCTGAAAAATTGGTGTATTTTTATGTTGGGTGAAAACAATTGATTGCATGGCTCACAAGTAATATGGTAGATTACAACATAACAAATATAATTTTATTATTGATTTATATAATACAAATCTTATTATAGAGAAGATGAAGATAAAGCAAATAGTGACGTGAATTATTTATTTATTTATCTCGAAGAATAGTGATGTGAATTTGAAAACAACTAGAAATGGTTAAAAGCTTTACCTTAAATTACCCTTCAATGTCCCTTTTAGTTGAATGATACGAAGATTTAGATAAATGGTTATAAATAGGAGGGCGAAATTGTAAAATGAAAGAGTTTTCATTCAAACAAGGAATGAGCAAGTGTTGGAAAACTGCAAAGCATCATCATTATTATTATTACTATAATATTACTATTTTTTTTATTACATATTCTTTGTTTCAAAAAAATAAAATTATTATATATTCATCCATGAAAACAAAACGGATACAGGATCACAGTAATGTTCAAGTGGTTCTTGAATGTCCAAATTGAATTTGGACATTGACCATTAAATCTAACAATTTTGATTATATTCACATTAAAAACTAAATCCTAGACACTAAAAACTAAACCCTAGACCCTAAATCATCGACCCTAGACACTAAAAACTAAACCCTAGACCCTAAATCATCGACCCTAGATGATGTGATACTCCGGACTAATAATTCGTATGTTAGTATCTAGGGTTGATGATTTAGGGTCTAGGGTTTAGTTTTTAGTGTCTAGGGTCGATGACTTAGGGTCTAGGGTTTAGTTTTTAGTGTCTAGGGTTTAGTTTTTAATGTTCATATGAACAAAATTGTTAAATTTAGGGTCAATGTCCAAATTCAATTTGGACATTCAAGGACCACTTGAACATTACTGTACAAGATCATACGAGGTTTGGTTTCGTTAGCTTTCTGGTTACGTTTTCGTTTGATTTCAACTGATTTTTCAGTTATTTTGTTTTATTATTCGCTTTAGAATTGAATAATTTATTAGCTTTTATTATTTAAAAAAATGATAAAATGTTTGTTTCTTTTTATAAGAGAGAAGAAATGGCAAAAACTTAAAAAGTAATTTGTTGGGTGTTCCATTTGAAGAGATTGTAAAACTCTACTAAGTTTAACAGTGTACTCGTGTTTTGTAAAACTAAAATTTTCGGAACATGAAAATACGAAAATAGTCCTTAAATTGTCAATGCACACACATCTTAAAACTCTACTAACTTTAACAGTGTCACTAAAACTCGTGTTTTTTCTTTATCTTTTTTATCTTACAAACTAGCTTATCTTAAAACTTAAATTTAATATTTTAGGCTGTTACATAGTATATAATTACCAGATAAAATTGTAGAAGAAAAAACTAAATGTTAGTAAAAGAGAAATATAATTATGGTGTTATGAGGATGACTTTGCCTCCTAGTGGGAAGCATGTGGTACACTTTATTTTTCACTGCCATCATTAGAAAAATTGCCGAAGCAAAATGGAACTTTCAAATTTTAAACTTTTTAATCACTTTTTATTCTTAAAGTCTTTTATTTACTAATTATAGAACATGTGAAACTCCTAACCTACAGAATTCATATCAGTTTTTTTTTTTTTTTACTAGATCAATTAATTTATACTTTAGCTCATATATTTTTAGGAAAATTAAAGTGTCTAAACAAGTATGTGGCTAAAAAAAAAATAACAAGTATGTGGTTTAGTTAATTTTTTTCATAAAAAGCAGTTTATAGTTTCTAACTCTGGAGCCAATTGCACAACAGGTCAATTTGTGGCGGAGTTAAAAAATAAAAATCATATGCCTTATTGGAGCAATTTTCTTTAAAAAGCAAAAAAAAAAATTTCCTTTTTCGAACTTTTAAGGAGGTAGGACGAAAAGATTTATATTTTGGAACTTTAGTCCACCTCTATCTTTTTTAAATGTACTAAGAGGCACACAAAGTTTTTTGCTATTCCACTACAAATCTGATTTTTATTTAATAATATATTATTAACAAAATACATAAAATACATAATGTTAAAATTTTATTAGTTACAGTATTATATTTTTTTTTGGTGAACTAAAAGTTTAGCTAAGGGTAGGCCTACCCACTCGCGGAGTAAGGGCAAATCACAGACTTCGATGAGAGTCATAGTGGAGTTTACAAATTGTCTTCCAATAAGAGCTAATTTTGACGAAGCAGAGACACAAAACTCAAAACTTTCAAGTAGAAGATGGAGTGTCCACCATTTGGACCATCTACATACTAATTATTTATTAATTCATATGTTCAGAAGGACTGTTTATAAACTTTATATGATGTGAAACATAAAAAGAGAAAAAAAAATCAAATTTTAATTGGAATTGTCAAAATAAACAGAGAAAAAGATTGTGTAGCATATATTAATTTCGTCCATATGTTTTCATGGTTGAATTGCAAACACATTTATGGGTTTGGCAGAATGGCCATTTATGCTTCCAACTTACCGACATATCTATTCTTAATTCTTAACTTCTAACCAAAACAAGGCCAATTTTACCCTTATCAAAATTTAATTATTTATTGTTAATTTGTATTTTTTGACAACATTGTTAGTTTGTATTTAAATGTATGAATAAGGGTCAAATTCAACAAGTAGTGCTGATATTGGTAGAGAAGTTGTAATTTATTTTAATGTGCAACAGGCTCAAGCAGTGCTGATATTGTGATCTCGGACTAATCGGTTTTAAAGGACTCGAGCAGTTCAACATTAACAATAATATTAATGTGCCGCTACTTGAATGATTCAGGATTAGTTCGATCCTAGACCATTAAACAACAATGCCTGGTGATTATCATTTGAGTAGTACCCAAATCTCCGAAATCATCAACTGTGATCTTATTTTCCGGTCTTCCGAGCAATGTATCCATTCCTTAACAAGTAAATCAACAATTACAGAAACCAACAGACCATTTAACTAATGAAACATCTAAAGCCAAAAATGCAAGCTTTGCTTCAAAGTGTACAAAGATTCATCTCATGGAATGACACAAAACAAAGCTATTCACTCTAACAACAAAATTGAACTTCACTTACATTCAACTACAGCTTCAGCAGCACGTCTCGGCTTGTTTTTTCGCCTGCTTCCATTTTGTCGGAATCCAATACTAATCGTCGAGTTATCACTAGTCAGTTTTGCAACAACATCACCGTTCTCCTCTTTCAACGACTCTGTACCTGCATTGTTTTTTGTAGTCTTTTTCCTCTTTCTTCCATTTTCAATAGCATCCTGAGTATTCACATCATTGTTCGAGACAGAATCTCTACCATCCTTGACACCATCTTCCTTAAATTCCACAGCTTCTTCTTCTACGTAATCATCTTTCAGGGGTTTAAGTGGTCTTCCCCTTCTTCTGTAAGCAGGAACTTTCTCTTCTTCACCGCTGCCATGATCTTCGTGGGAAGAAACTACGTTCTGCTTCCTCCCTTTCCCTCTGCCTCTCCTCATAGTCTCGAGCTTGAAACACGATCTTACTTAACTAAAGATTCGTGAAATAGGCCTGAATCAACAATTTGCAGCATTACCATAGACTCGAATTACTGAACGAAATCCAAATCACAACATGAACCTATGCTATTATAAAGAGCTAAAATCAATATGACAGCAACTAATAATGAGATCAACTCAGCTTATGAGCTAAACCAAACTAAATAACTTCAATAAACAGGTTACAATAACACGAAATGACCTGAAAAAACCAAAAAATCCGACAAATTGCAATACCGTTAGGTACCATATGATTGCAATTCATCAAAAAGAACAAGATTCAGTCAATGGGAGGCTGTACTTAAGACCTGGTTGGCTAGCTCTTGACATCTACATTGTTCTTATATTCGAATAGTTAGCTCTTCATATATACTGTTCGCTTTACTATTTGTGTTGCTCGTAAACATTAGTTGATTTTCCTTTCCAATAGCTCTATTTTGCAAATAATTGCCGTCAATCTTAACCAAACACATCTATTCTCATTGTTCGGAGCGAAAAAGCTACGAAAAGAAGGACAAAAAGGGTACTAAAATCAATCAATATTGAACATTTTGATTCTCTTTTCCAACATTCTTCCTCAGGGGAAATAACATTAACGTTTTTCCAAATACTTTCTGAGTATATGAACCCATTATAGAAAGATGAGGTCCCTATCCCAAACCACTACACTTGAGGAAAACAAAGTAGAACATCAAATCCCAATCCCAGATCAACCTACGTAACTAATTTAAGAACCAGGTAAAGATCAATGTATGCTTATCTTCATCTTATGTGACAATAAAAAGAACCATCATATCGCCTAGGTGCTAAAAATCGGACTAGTTCCCGACTAATCCCGGAAGGTCCTCAGCCATCCTAGAAGCGCCTAGCGGTTTTTAATACACTGCCATTAATTTCATGCTTAGTAGTTCACAACCCAATGGAGATAAACCCCAAATCTCTATCCTATCAGCAGCAAATGAAATCACAAAAACACAGTAAGATTGAAACATAACACTAATCATTTTTCAAATTCATCAGCCAAGCAAAGCATTAAAAAGGCAATGCATTCAGATCATAAACATCATAGAAACAATCAAATGGAGCTTATTACCTCATCTTTCACTTGCATCTGATTGACAATGAACTCACAAATTAAAATACCAAACTTATCCAATTAAAAGCCCAACAGAAAAAGAGGAACAAAAAGGTGATTACAATGATCTAAATAGGAATTTAAAGATTGCCCAGATGAAGAATCAGTAGAATGAAGACAAGTATAACAAAAAAGTTCAAACTTTAGATTAGATGGAATAGAGGCCCAGAGAACTAGATACAACTATTCAAGCTAGAAAAGAAATATGGTGTGAGAGAGGAGCCTATCAATATATTTCTTTTCTTTTTTCATAGGGATTTAAATTTTCTTTTTTTAATCATTTTATAAGATTTTTTTTTGTCCTTAACATAAAGTTTAGCTAAAGTAGATCCACCGCTAATCATATTTGAAAAATATTTGAAAATATCATAGAATAATATTTATTATATATATATTATTTATAAATAAAGGTTAAATTTTGACGAAATTCCAATTTCAAATGTTTCGAGAAAAAAATGAGTGTCGTGTTATAAATGTTTAGTAAAGTGTAAGTAATGTTGGAATTATATTAGGTAAAAACTTGAAATTTTTAAAATTATTTATCCTATTATCATTAATTGTTATATTTAATCTTTTAAATGTTGATGTTTTGGGTAGTTTTTCAACTGATTGGCTGAATGATGAGTATTTTAAACATAATTAACTAACGAGTCAAATAATAGTGAATTAGTTTGTTTAAATTTTCTTATGACGAAAAACCTGACATTGTATATAAACAATCGTGTAACTTCATATGCTAAAACTAGTTAAACACTTCTCTAAAGAGAGTAACGAATTTTGATTTTTTTATTATCAGTGACAAATTTTCATTTTCATTTCCATTTTGTCCGGTCAAGGCACCGTATGGAGCTCGGATGTGGAGTTGAAAACTCTAAACAATTTGCAGTTTCAGCCTCAGCACGCATCTAGTACTTAAACTTTAACATGTTTATAATTTGATCATGAGGTAGTTGATATCTCTATGAAATATAAAAAGAAAAAAATATATTTCTTATATTTAAAATAATAGTTTTAATAGTAAGTATAGATTTTAGGTATCAAAGTGTAACATGTAAAAGTTCATATACTAAAAATGTAATTTTAGCCTAACATGAATAATTTAAATGGATGAATAAATTAAACTATTGAATATAAAAGGTGATGTTCCTAAATAAATAAATACTAAGGCTCCGTTTGGTAAAGCGTTTCGTGGGAGCATATAGCGTTTCGTAGGAGCATATTGCATTTTTGTTCCAATATGCTCACAAATAGGTGTTTGGTTATATTTTTGGAACTACAGCATTTAGAGTTTTGGAACCAAAACGGAGCGTTTCGTGAAACGCTCCAATTTGTATTTTAAACCACAAGTAGACTTTGACAAAACTACCCCAACTTATTTTTTTAATTTATATTATTATTAATTTATATTGGTAAATAGTATACCCGTATAAGTCTTTTCACATGTCAACAGCAACTGTTTTTATAATTCTTCCAAACACTAATTATCCAACAACTATTAGCAAACAGCAACAACAAACAGCAACAGCTAACCGCAACATCTAACCGCAACAGCTAACAGCAACCGCAACACCAAACGGAGCCTTAGACTAAACAAGGTGATATTCCTAAATAAATATGGGTTTAAAACGCAAAAAGGTGTTCATCCTACATAAATATCGGTTTCTAGGTTTTCTTCATCTTTCTCATTTCTTTTTAGATTGAACAGAAATGGCGAAAGGATGAAAGAACAAAGTTGCTAAGAAAGGGGAAAACACATGCTACTACACGTGCAGTCAATGCGGTATCAAATTTCCCAACATGACTATTTCTGAGGGCCGAGTTCATCAGAATGCATGCATGGTAAACACCTACACATCTGATTTCATACATTAACCTATTTGATACATATGATTTCATATATTAACCTACTTGATTAGATGGAATGGAGGCGGAGAGAGCTGGATACATTAACCTCTAGTTTTTAAGATTTTTTATTGTAGGTATCATAAAGTTTAGCCGAGGTAGATCTTCCGCTAATAATATTTGAAACGACCATAAAATAATATTTATTATCTCAAATATTTCAAGAAAAAAATGGGTGTCTTGTTATAAATATTTAGTAAACTGTAAGTAATGTTGGAATTTTATTATGCAAAAATTTAAAAATTATTTATCCTATTATCATTAACCGTCATATTTAATCTTTTAAATGTTGACGTTTTGGGTAGTTTTTTAACTGATTAGCTAAATGATGAGTATTTTAAACATAGTTAACTAACGAGTCAAATGATAGTGGATTAGTTTGTTTAAATTTTCTTATGACGAAAAACTTGACATTGTATATAAACAATCGTGTAACTTCATATGCTACAAATAGTTAAACACTTCTTTAAAGAGAGTAACAAATTTTAATTTTTTTATCATGAGTAACAAATTTTCATTTTCATTCTGTCTGGTCAAGGCATCATATGGAGCTCGGATGTGGAGTTGAAAATTCTAAACAATTTGCAGTTTCAGTCTCAACACGCATCTACTCCTAAAATTCTACAGGTTTGTTGGTTTTTGACTCCTTTAGTCATCTTCGCCATCGCTCATTTCATGTTCATCCTACACAAATATCGGTTTATAAGTTCTCTTCATCTTTCTCATTTCTTTTTAGATTGAACAGAAATAGCGAAAGGAGGAAAGAAGAAAGTTGCTAAGAAAGGGGAAAACACATCCTACTTCAGGTGCAGTCAATGCGGTATCAAATTTCCCAACATGACTATTTCTGAGTGCCGAGTTCACTAGAATGCATGCATGGTAAACACCTACACATCTGATTTCATACATTAACATATTTGATACATATGATTTCATACATTAACCTACTTGATTAGATGGAATGGAGGCTGAGAGAACTACATACATTAACCTCCATTTTTTAAGATTTTTTTTATTGTCGGTATCATAAAGTTTAGCTGAGGTAGATCTACCGCTAATAATATTTGAAAAGAACATAGAATAATATTTTCGAGATCTTTTTATTGTCTATTGCTTGGTTATTTCCATATAGATTTCTCGGTTGCTGGATTTAGTTAGAATTGGCATCTCAATCATACGTCCGACTAATCCTTCGTTTTCTAAGCTAAGACGAGCCCAATCGGGCCCGTTCTCTTTACCAAGTGTTGAAATTTCAGTTCAGTCATCTTGAAAGAAACTCACCACAAAATTAATCTTGTTTATAAAATCATAATCTTCAAAATAGCAGTTGTAAATCTTCAAAAGAACTCATACAAAAAAAAAATTGTAGGACGGTAGTTTTTATATCTGATGGACGATATGAATTTTGGAATATATATTTGAACAAGATGGATGGATTTGACATCGGAATGAACAAATAGTCATCTAATATTGTTAAAATTGTAAAATAATACTATAAATCTAGAGCAGCCACACATATCTGCTGCATTTAATTTAGTAGCGATTGGCATAAAAAAATTTTAGTCAGGTAAGAAGTATGCCTTGTGTTATGAAAATCTTATAATATTTTGTGAATGAAATATATGTTTCTTATAAAATAAATTTTCAGTAACAAACACACACCCATAAACAAAATACAGTATAATCATTTTTCATTACAAATATCATTCAAGTACGTTTTCCACTTCTAATTTAATCAGATTTCATTAATTAATTCGACTTTATAAGATTTCAAAACCAAGAATAAGATACAATATAATGCGTTGTTTATGAGTGTGTTTGTGAATGAAATATGTGTTTCTTTTCAAAATATGTAACTAAGATTTTATATGTTATATTTTGAAGGTAGTGGAGGGGAGCATGGAGGTTTGCAGATGGGTCGTTTATCTGCTATTTTACATTTCGTCCATCTCGACCCCTTTTCTATCTCTTGAGTAGTAGAACTCTATATTCTATATCGGTTGTAAATAAACTAGAATTACTGTCTTTATATCTACGGATCGAAGGTTTGCAGGTAGTTGAGAGGAGTAAGATGTAGTTGCAGATGATTGTATATCTGCTATTATACATCTCATCCTCTTTTATATCTATTTAGTAGTATATCTTGTCCAAAAGAACTAAATCTAGTCTTTTATATTAGTGTAAATAAACAAGTACTACTATCTCTTTTCTCGTCATCTTTCATATCTTTTGTACTTGTTTAAAATTGTTTTTATTACGATAACCCACATTATAGTAAATGAAGGCTTTTGCTTGCTTAGATCTCGCTTAAGCAATCCAATTAGATAATAGATTAGAATCAAATTGAACCGTTTTTATCCGATTAAAATCAGTTGAACTGTCTAGATCTGTGTAAGCACTTAGCAACCAACTTCTCATTAATTAATCTAGTATTAGTCCCTGAAAGTTCTCAACCACCCGGCTAGTGCCTAGGAACAATGATTATGAAAAAAATATTATAGACACAACTATCTATTTTAAGTTTTTTCCAATTTTTCCATAATCATTTCCCAATTGCATGGGATGTCTCAGCAATTCATTGCATAATCATTACTATATATGTTTTCCAAATCAATTTTGATTAAGATTGTAACTACCGATACCAAAAAAACTGTTATTGTTTGGTTATTTCCATATAGATTCCTTAGTTGCTGTATTTAGTTAGGATTGACATCTCATTCATACGTCCGACTAATCCTTCGTTTTCTAAGCTAAGACGAGCCCAATCGAGCCCGTTCTCTTTACCAAGTGTTGAAATTTCAGTTCAGTCATCTTGAAAGAAACTCACCACAAAATTAATCTAAAAAAAAATGTAAGACGGTAGTTTTTATATCTGATGGACGATATGAATTTTGGAATATATATTTGAACAAGATGGATGGATTTGACATCGTAATGAACAAATAGTCATCTAATATTGTTTAAAATTGTAAAATAATACTATAAATCTAGAGCATCCACACATATCTAATGGTCATCTTGAAAGAAACTCACCACAAAATTAATCAATGAAGACGGTAGATTTTATATCTGATGGACGATATGAATTTTGGAATATATATTTGAACAAGATGGATGGATTTGACCTCGGGATGAACAAATAATCATCTAATATTGTTTAAAATTGTAAAATAATACTATAAATCTAGAGCAGCTACACATATCTAATGCATTTAATTTAGTCCTGATTGGCATAAAAAAAATTTAGTCAGGTAGTAAGGATGCTTTGTAACACTTCGGGACAAGACAGCTACAATAATTCAGTGAAGAAGATCTCAGGACGTGCAAAACATCCAACTCATTTTGTATAGGGTGATGTTTCACAACCGAAGAGATGCTAGCATATTTTTATTCTTCTTATAAGTCAATTTGAGTATGTATGATACTCTCAATTAAACCGATTGATAACATTTTTTTATATTAATCTGAGACAGTCCTTAAGTCAATCACTGCAATGATCGACTTATTTATATTTTACATTTATATCTTAAATCGATACACGATTCTTTAACTTATAATTTGTTTTCAGGAACTTAATCACTAAATAAGGAAGAACATGATATGGGCAAGAACAATACGTAAAGAAATAACAAAACATATTTATTATTGACAAAACAATCGGTTATGTTCACTTGCTAAAATGTGTGTTTCTCATCTTTTATAAACTCTGAAAATAAATTATGTCAAAAACTTTCAAATAGTTTTACATGATGCTGTTTCACAGTTTAAGAAAGGGTTAATTTCAAATAAGTGCTTTATGGTTTTACGTTTTTGCAAATAAAGGATTGTGGTTCGTCTTTGAGCAAATAAATGATTGTGGTTTGCGTTGTTTGTAGAATTAAGGAAATTGTTGATTTAATTGATGTAAACGATGACATTTTTTGTCCAAATATTTTCTCAAACCTTTGAGTGGATATGTAAGAAATCAGCTCAACAGTCAGAAAATTTTTTTGGCAAAAAATGTCTTCGTTCAAGTCTAGCAAAATCAACTATTTCCTTAATTATGCAAACAACGCAAATTTATAGTACTTTATTTGCTCAAAGGCAAACCAAAATATTTTATTTGCAAAAATGTGAAACCACGAATCACTTATTTGAAATTAACCTTTTAAGACTAGCATTTTTATTTTTCTTAGAATTCAATTTGAATATGTATGATACTCTTTTATTTTAAGAAATGTTATCATATTTCTAAATGAAACTTTTTTTTTGGACAGATTTCTAAATGAAACTAAATAAAGAAGAAACAAAAAAAAAAAAAAAGTGTAAAGGCATATACAAAACACATTTATTATTGATAAAACTTATTCACCACTCAATTTGATCACAAGCATGCTCAAATCACATAGTTTGAATCCATGTAGAATTTTCCCATTGCATTACATATTCGATCTCACTCCAAGGACTTGCTTTAGCATAATCACCAAGAAACGACATGTACTTTTTGGTAGCTAGACAATAAAAAACAAAAAAGATTTCATTTAGAATTTTAAGAAAGTAAATCTTATTACTTGTCGCTTTCACTGGAGCTGCTTTGAGCATGGAGGATGTCCTATTAAACAAACATCATTTTATTTTTTAAAGTTTTGACGAGCAATCATTCTTTTTTTGATGAAATCATTCTTTTTATGTATATGTTTTGCTCCTCATTGGAAACCATCACAGCTAACAGTTCATCTCCGTTATCCACCAAGAAAGATACATTATCATCCAACGTTGTACTTTTGCCACGAAAGCAACCAACCGAATTTGGAGAATTGGATGTAGAAACCGGATAATTCAAGAAAATCCAAGGCAAAGGTGTGACTAGGATGGTAAAAGGTGCACAAACTCCCTTTCTAACACAATTAAGCAAGGATATTCAGGAAAATGTACTTCTTACAATGAATTTAAAATAAAATAAAATGAGATGTTAATTTACTCTATTTTTTGTTAAAGCACGTTGCAGTAGATAACAAAATTCTAATTAGCAGCACATTTTTTTAAAAATATTCGTTTCTTTTAAAGACGATTTAGTTAAGGGAAATTCTATGGTCACTTTGTTTTTTACAAAGTAACCATTACTTTGTTTTGTCCACCATTAGATCATGGGGTAAAAAGTGATCTAATGATGAATAAAGCAAAGTACAAACAAAGTAACTCAAAAACAAAGTCACCATAGCCTACACCTTTAGTTAAATATTAATTAGGTGGGTTGTTTCAGGTGGGCTTAAAAATCAAAGTTTTCCCAGCCCAGTCCTAGTCCGATGTATAGATGATATGGGCTTACTTGGGCTGAACTAGGACTATAACGTAGTGTGAAGGCCCTTTATGGCTGGCCCGGCCCATACTATGAACATGTATAAAATTAGGCAACTTCCATCAAGTTCCATTTCCCTAACCAAAAACCAGTAAAGGAAGCATCTTCAACCTCCATTTCCCTCTACTTTTCAAACTATAATGTGCCATGTCTCTATTGCATAAAGTTAGAACATCTTCTACTCTCAAATGGGTTTCCAAATCTCTTCATTTCCACAACACCATCATCCCCCAATCTCCAAATAACCCTAGATTCTACAGAACCAGAGCAATTGTTCTTGCTGGCATGGACCCTGATATCGCTTCCCAAGTCTCCAATGCTTCCATTAAACAAGCTCAAGCTGCACTTTTAGACTACTTACATTGCACCAGAAGCTTACAGTTCTCTGATGCAGAACATATGAGTCTAAACTCCCCTCATTTTCTTGGAAACCTGCTCAAGAAGGTTAGCATTTCGGATTCTGATATCGGGGATTCTATTACCCGGTTCTTACGTTTTCACCCTATTAATGAATTTGAGCCTTTCTTTGAGAGTTCTGGTTTAGGACATTGTCAGTATAAGAATCTTCTTCGGCGTGATTTGATGTTTTTGTCTGATGATGATTTGTTGCTTGAGAATTATCATGTTTTCTGTAACTATGGAGTTCCGAGGAATAAGATTGGGAAGATTTATAGAGAAGCTGAAGAAGTTTTTAGTTATGAATACGGTGTATTGGCATTGAAACTTAAGGCCTATGAAGAACTAGGGTTTGAGCAGGATTTTATGGCGAAAATGGTTGTTTGTAGTCCGTATCTTTTGATTGGGGATGTGAATGTGAACTTTGTTAGGTCGATGGAGATACTGATGAGAGGGGGGAGGGAATGTTGTTGGATTGAGCAGCATTTGTCGGAAAATGGTTCGTATAATTGGGGCCTGGTGCATATACTGTTAGATTTGTTTAGGAACACGGGGTATAGTGAAGAAGATTTGGGGATGTTGTTAAGCCGGCATCCAGGGATCATTTTCGAGAGTTCTGGGGAAAAGACATTGTCATTGATTGGATTTTTGTTCAAGTTAGGATCTTCGATGAACCAGATATCTCAGTTGTTCCTTCAGTTCCCTCAATTGTCGATTGGGGAGTTTCTTATGAATTTGAGGCGGTTTTATCTTTTCTTTAATGAGATTGAGATGGAGGCAGTAGATATACAGAAGATTGTTTGTTCGCGTGCGCTTCTGTTGGGTTCATGTTCATTGAAGAAAACAAATACCTTGCTTGCTACTTTGAATGTAGGGAGGAAGCGAATTCGTAACCTCATCCTGGACAACCCAGAAGAAATGAAGAATTGGGTGATGGGATCCAAATATGAACCACTGCCAAACATAGAGAAGCCAAAATCACGAATGATGAAGATTGAATTTTTGATGGACTTGGGATTTGAAGAGAACTCAAGGGAAATGGTAAAGGCACTCAAAGTTTTCCGAGGTAGAGGATCAGAGCTCCAAGAGAGATTTGATTGTCTTATGCAAGCTGGTTTGGATAGGAAGGATGTTATTGAAATGGTTAAAACATCCCCTCAAATTCTTAATCAGAAAAAGGAGGTTCTCAAAACGAAGATTGATTTTTATGTAAATGTTTTGAAATGTCCTGTATCGTATTTAGTCGACTTTCCATCATATCTTTCATATACAATCCCGAGAGTCAAGCTTAGGGTAGCATTATATAATTGGCTCAAAAAGCAAGGAAATTGTGGTGTTGTACTTTCTTTGAGCTCGGTAGTTGCCTGCACAGAGAACTATTTTATCAGAAAGTATTTAAAAGATCATCCTAAAGGCCTTGAAGTGTTGCAGGAGCTGAAGGAAAAGTTTTATTCCGAACAGTAGTTGTGCATTGCTTAACTAATAGTTTAATTGGTTCCGTATGTTCCATGGAGAATTAACTCGGGGAAGTTTGATTTAGTAATGCATTCATGCCATAGTATCAGCAAAGGAGATGTATGAGGTAAGTGTTAGTGCTTCTTTTTTTAATATGGAGTTCCTGGTTTGTTTTGTTAATACTTAACCATTTGGCATCCCCCAAAATTAAGGTTTCTGTTAGTTTAATACCCCATTCTATAACTTAACACGAGCTTGTAAAAAATTGTTCAATGCAAGTGAGTATTCTCTGATGTGAAACTACTGAAAGTGGTGTAATGGATCATGAATTCAGACCCAAGAGTTGAAATTTTTTGCTTTCATCTTTCTTATGTTATAAATATGATAAATTTTGGAACCAATTATGACCATGAATCTCTGTGTTGAGATTTTATTTTTGCTGCATTTGAATGTTTAGTAATTGCTTGACTAGTTCAAATGTATTGAGGTTTATGTTCTTTTCAAATTTGTAAGATTGTAGAGCTGCATTGGAACAGCAAATTTGTTTGTCTAATCATTCAGAAACTCGTTGAAAACTTAGTTTGACTAGGACTTATTGACCAGTTATATCTACTGAGCTCAGAGTTCAGGATTGAGCATTTGTGGAACACACATGTTCTCCTTGCATTTGTTTGGCTATGGGGTCTCGCATGTTGAAGTTGATCTGTTGATACTGTTTCACATAGTAATCCACATATGACAGCTATTTGAGTTGGCATTATGAATTTATATTCTCTTGCTGCTTAATTTTTGGGGTACAAGTAATGTTTTGACAGCATGTTTATCCTTAGTTTGATAGTAGTCAGTAACACACACACACACATGTATATAGCTTCTATATGTCAATCGCGCAATAGACAACGGTATATGCTTATTTTATAATTCGAATACTCTGATCCCGTAATCTTTCTCCTCATGTTTGAACAACTTGATTTTTCTTTGTACTTTTATTTCCTTCCTAGTTATTAATTATTGAGAACAATTTGTTTTGATTCTTCCTCACTGATGATAAGGGGACAAGAAGGGGATCCTTACAGGGCACCAGTCCTCCAACGACCTCCATCCAGAAGACGAGATGTTGCAACACATGATTGGGGAGGTTTACAGAGTATTACATGCTGCAGAAATGAATTGTTGCTGTTAAACACAGTATCCTGTGGGTTGGAGTTCATTTTATTGTTCATAGATTCATTGTAATTGCAACTCGATCGGAAGAAGATTACAGAGAGGGAATGTGAGCAACTTTGTTGAAGATGATGGGGTAGAGGCTGCAAAAGTAGGCTTCCAAATGTAACGTAAAAGTAGTCTATCAAATCATTGTATTTCTATAAATTTTTAAACTAGAAAACTTTGTTTGATATTTTGTTTTTGTAGTGTATGTTTATAGATATGTTTATTATCAAACTATTTGTATGAAATTGAAAAGGTTATTACTTACGAGTCATGGGTTCGAACTTCACTAACTATGTATTTGATATACTTTAATTTGGTGCTAATTAAACAAATACTAACAAGACATGAAACTATTTCAAAAAGAGTACACTTTATTAATTGCGGAAAACGAACTCAACAAGTTTAAATGACAATGCACAAGTTTCATAACAAAATAATTATACGAGTTTGTTAATAGTTAACACCAGTAATTCCTATAAATAATGACATGTCATGGGGCAGAGTGTTCGCCCAGCTCGCTCAGGCCCGAATCAAATTATAAGGATTTGAACACTAAAAAACGTCATAGGGCCATTTCGATCCAAGGCAGCAAAAGCCAACATAATTATAGGTAAGGCTTGAGTTTTGTTAAACAAATCACGAGTCATGTGTGAAGTATTATATATATTTAAACTAAATATAATGATAATTCACTTAATATATTAAGTTTTTCTTAAAAATGATAATAACATACCTATTTAAATAAAATATTATAATAATTTTCACTTAATAATTTCAATTTCGTGATATTTTATCAAAAATGTCTTTTAATATACATGTTTGTGAGAAAATAATTATGTAATTCTTTTTTTTTTACCAAGGCAGAATTTTTTTAGACTAATCTCAAGATTTGATTTGCAAATCAAGTCCTCTTAAATTACTAGCAAGTGTAAGAACTTAGGCAAAAAAATATTTATACGTGAATATGAGTGAGATCCAACTTGGCCCATGAACATGTCTATTGTCTTGTATGCCTAAAATAAAATCAATTCAAAACCCAAGCTACAAATGATCTTTTCACTTCCTGCCTTTAACTGAAGTCATTATCTCCATGTCTGAAATCTCCATCTTCAATCATTTTAGTCAATCAATCTGCCCTAAAACCCAAGGTAAGGAACTCTACCATTAAACCCTCTTCTCCATTCCTCTTAACTTTATAGTCCATGCTTCCATTTTTCTGAAAATCCCTAAAAAATCCTCTCTTTAATGGATTCCTATCTCTTGTTTTGATTACCATGATTCGTCTGCATATACTTCGAACACCTTCAATCCTCAACTGGGTTTCTCTCAGTTTTTCTGATAGCTACAGAATCCCAATTGGGTCTTGCTTCTGCATTGCAAATAACCCTAGGTTTTACAGGAGAAAAAAAGTAGTTGATGATGGATTGGATGGTGAAATCACTCGCCAGATAAGTAAAGCCGAGATAAAACCAGTTCAAACTGCACTTATTGACTACTTACATTCCACTAGAACCCTAGAGGTTGCTGATGCTGAGCATTTGATTAAAAACTCCCCTATTTTTATCCGTAAGCTGTTACAGAAGGTTGATTGTAGTAGTGATTGTGCGAATGGTTCAGATATCGGGAAGTCTGTAACTCGTTTTTTGCGGTATAACCCTATTAATGAATTTGAGCCTTTCTTTGAGAGCTCGGGTTTGAGACCCTATGAGTATAAGTCGCTTCTTCCACGTGATCTGATGTTTTTGAGTGAAGATGATTTGTTGCTAGTGAATTATCATGTTCTTTGTAGTTATGGAGTTTCGAGAAGTAAGGTGGGGAGGATTTATAAAGAAGCAAGAGAAGTTTTTCGGTATGACTATGGGGTGTTGGCATCGAAACTTAAGGCTTATGAAGAGTTGGGGTTTGATCAGTATTCGATGGCTAAAATGGTTACTTGTAGCCCTAACCTTTTGATTGGAGATGTTGATGGGTACTTTGTTAAGTCGGTGGAGATATTGAGGAAAGTCGGGAAAGATTGCTGTTGGATTCAGCAGCATTTGTCGGATAAGGTTTTGTATAATTGGAGTCTGGTGTATGCAGTTCTAGACTTATTTAGCAAGGCGGGTTATAGTGAAGAGGACTTGGGTACGCTGATGAGCAGGAATCCTGGGATTCTTTTTGAGAATTCTGGGGAAAAGACGTTATTACTAATTGGGTTTCTATTTAAATTTGGATCCTCAATGAACCAGATGCATTACGTGTTTGTAAATTTCCCGGAGATGACAGTTGGGAAGTTTTTTTCGAATTTGAAGCAATGTTTTGTTTTCTTCAATGAGATTGAAATGGAGACGGAAGAGATTGGGAAGATCATCCGTTCTCATCCACATGTACTTGGTTCGTGTTCATTAAAGAAAACAAACAGCTTGCTTACTGCGTTAAGCGTTGGAAAGCAGCGGCTTTGCGATATAATTGTGCAGAACCCCGTAGAAATTAAGAACTGGGCGATGGGATCAAAAGTCAAACGGATGCCAAACTCGGGAGAGAGGCAGAGATCACAAATGTTGAAGACTAAATTCTTAATAGACTTGGGATTTATAGAGAAATCAAAGGAAATGGAAAAGGCACTCAAGCGATTCCGAGGCAAAGCAGACGATCTCCCAGAGAGATTTGATTGTATCATGCAAGCTGGGTTGAAAAGGAAGGATGTCATTCAAATGATTAAAATAGCCCCTCAAATTCTTAACCAGAGAAAAGAGGTTATTGAAGCGAAGATTGATTATCTCGTACATGATTTAGGTTATCCCGTATCATCATTAATCTCGTTTCCTGCATTTCTTACCTATACAATACCTACTATGAAGCTTAGATTGACTATGTACAATTGGCTGAAAGATCAAGGAAAAGTCGGGCCCATGCTATCCTTGAGTACTTTAATTGGATGCTCGGATGAATTATTTGGCAAGCGGTATGTAGGACTTGATCCTAGAGGCCCTGAAGTATGGCAGGATCTGAAAAAAAAAATTGTTTCTAAGTAACAGCATTTTGACATGTTACTCGTATCCGATAGATTGTATCCGTGAAAGACAACTAATGTTCATGTTCTTTTGTTTCTCGCGGCTGGTAATGGATTGATAATCTTTGTTTGCATTAAGGGCGATGTTGTTACAGCTAGCAAGCAGAATTATAAATTCCTATCAGAAGGAGATATATAACCCTTGAGCCATATGTGTTATTTTTTTCTTATTAGTTCTGCATTTGTCTACCTTTTGTTTTTAGGTATAGATCAACAAAATGAATCTGTAGGAAGAGTTACTCACATTGAGGGTAGGGAATAAATCAACCTGGCCTTTCGGTAGTAAATTTTTCTTTTATTTTTTGGCATGATTCGATTGTACTTAGCACCAGAGCTTAATGAACTAACTTTATTTCTGCTTGCTTTTCATATTAAGTTGTTGTATTCATGTTTCATGGGAAAGTGTTATTCAGTTGCTAACCGAAGAGGAAAATGCTTCTCAACTTGTCCCAAAATAACAATCTCCCAAGCTCAAATCAGTTGATTGGAAGTTAATAGTGGATGCTCTTATTTGGTTTTGATCACTTGTAATCAACACTAAATGCAAGGATAGGCTTCGAAAAAATCTTAAATTTTCACGTTAATTTTTATCAATCGTCTACACCCTTTTGTTGATTGAATGCAAGAAAATTTGAAATTGAAAAGCGAAAACAATTGAAAAAGACTTAGCAATATGATTAAAACTCCCTATATTGTATTAATCTGGACCGTATCTTTATAAACTATGCTTATTTATTTACTTAGCATAATAAAACCCGCTGAATAGATGTGGCTGTCACTTTGTGGCTGCATCGTCTATCCTTTGCCTGTATTCTGAGCCAGCCATCCTCAAATCGCCGCTGTTTTGAGGTCTCAAATGGTTATCCTTTTTCCTTGACTTGGACGGTTTGGATTTTAGTATTCAGAGTACTGGAAGTGCAGAAGGTATAGGTTTTTCTTTTCCTGTCATCCTGCTCCTTTCTGAGATTGAATTTGGTTGCCTTTACATCTAATTGAAATTGTCGAAGCTCGAAAGCTTTTGTTCTTTTCTTATTTTTTCTAGCATTCTTGCTTTTCTCTTTTGCTAAAGTTGTTATAATTGGTTTCTAAACATTTCCTATTTATATTTCTCCAGAAGATCCACTGTTGTAAAACAAAAGAAGATCAATCATTAATAAGATAGAACTCATAATTGAAGTGATTAATGATAATCATGATAAGCTGAACACATCAATGATCAAATTGGTCGCTAATTATCACCTACAAAAAATTTGACGCTAATTCAGTGTTAAATTGGTCGCATAGTATGGTACACGAAGCATTTGAACGAAATAAGCCATCTTGTCGCGAATGATCAAACATTTTACACGACGCAATTTAATGCAAAATAAGCCATTTTGTCGCGAAATGACATTTTACACGACGAAATTTTTTTCAAAATAACCCATTTTGACACGAATGAAATTTAAGATGACGAAATTTATTGCAAAGAAAGACATTTTACGACGAAAGTTTCGTAGTGTGTCGCGAATGAAAGTTTACACGACGAAAGATTTTCAAAATTTGTCGCGAATGATATTTAACACGACGGATGTTTTTCATTTTTGTCTCGAATTATTTTTTACACGACGAATTTTAAAATAAGCAATTTGTCGTGAATGATTTTTTACACGACGAAATTTATTGCAAAATAAACCACTTTGTCGCGACTGATATTTTACACGACGCTATTTATTGTAAAACAGACCGTTTTGTCGCGAATGACATTTTACACGACGAAATTTATTGCAAATAAGCCGTGTTGTCGCGAATGATATTTTACACGACGCAATTTATTGGAAAATAAGCCATTTGTCGCCACTTAAACAATTATGTTCCATTAGCGACGATTTGTCCGTTGCAATAATATATTTTTATTATTTTCTCAGACATCCGCTACAAACTTAAAATGAAAGAAAATTTAGAAGAAAAGAATACGAACCTGAAATTCCAGCAGTACAGAAAACATCTGCTCTTCAACCCCTTCTTCTCATCAAAACCCTCTTTCACCCTATTCCAAAGTCCCTAACCCCATTTCAAAACCCTCTTCTACATTTCTCAATCGGGGTCGATTTGTTCCTAATTTTAACCTCAAAAACCCCACATTGTGTATTTAACCCGTGGGGGTTCACAATGTCTGTAGCTACTAAGCTTCAATCTGTAGAAAAAAGGGGGATTTACTAGCGAGCTATACTCGGGCCTACCGGGAACAGAGTTAGGGTTTTGGAAGAGTCTAGAATGAAAGGCCATGTTTTGAAGAAGCCTCCGGTTCCTCAAACGGTTATTAAGAATAATTTCTCGGTGGATAGCTCCTGCTCCTGCTCCTCCGATTCCGATTCCAACTCCTTCTCCTCCTCTTCTTCTTCCTTGAAGGTTGCGACTCCGAGGAGGACTGTAAAGCCTAATGTATTCAGAACTGTCAAAGTCCTGCCTCACATTTCTCAGGACCAAGATGTTCCCGTGAAGCGGTGTGATTGGATCACTCCCAATTTTGGTAAGTTGATTAAGGTTTCGTTATAAAGTTTCCATTTTTATTTGTCTTCTTTGACGGGATTTATGTCTTTTTTTAGTTTTGAAATTGCAAATTAAGATAATGATTCCGAGGGTTTAATCGAATTGCTCTTTTCATATGGCGGATTTTAATAATTGATGGGAGAAAATGGGAAGATTATCAAGTCCATAAAGCTAAGTTATTGATAATTATAGCTTTGTATGGCAGCTAACAACTATAACTAGTAGATTGAGGATTACACTTGCTGGACGATGTTGTTAGGTTATCCAATGTTAGACGGACACTTCTCTGTGCACGTGTTTCTGCAATTTGTGTTCATATTTGTGTTTGTTTTCGTTCCAAGGCTATTTTATGAAGATTATGTTTAGAAATAAATTTTCCTCGGTCCACGCAACATACTTATCCTAAATGAGGAAACTTTACTTTCCCCCTACCTTATTTTCCCTCAATTAGTATCTAGAGGGGGCCAAATTTGTCTCAAAGGTCATATTGGACCGATTTGACCTTAATGCCAAGTTACAGGACTAAATTGATAGCTTAAGTGCACAGACAAATTGATCTTGCAAGCCAAGTTGAAAGGCCAAATTAATGGTTTATCTGGTTATCTAGTATGTTTATATTTCTCCAAAATTTGAGTCAAAATCATAGTCTTTGTAATTCTATAATATTTCAAATCGAAGATCTTGAACGTAATGGATTTTGTTAGTTCTAAAATATAGTCTTTTGAGGTTTCAGAAATCTCAAATATGTATTAGAGCTGAAGTTTGTTAAGAGATAGGAGGAGTATCAATAGTCATCATATACTTTGTGGATGATGTATATTATTATTCACTGTATTACCCGTAAAACTTTTAACCTTTGTTTTCAGCCATTTGATTGTTTAGTCGGAGCTCACAAATATATATTCTGATAATAGATTTCAGGAGGTGAAGAGCATCCAGCTATCGTACTTATCGCTGCATATATTTCTCCTTGCTTTTATTATTTTTAACGGTTTCTCATTGGTTAAGTAAATTAGATATCTTGATTGATGGGTTCTTTGTTAGAAGTAATTGATGTACCTTACGAGGTCAGCTTCATCTTGTTCTTCCCCTATATGATATGATTTTTCTGATGGAAACTTATATGTTTAATGTTGTGGCTCAATGCCTTCTTCGGCTACTGGACCAAAGTAACAATAAAAAAAATTGTTTTATGTTTGAATTTATTGTGCTTTCCCCCATTTAGCATATGAAAATCACTTCAATTTCTGCAGATAGGATAAATCAATCTCGGTTTGTATCTCGATTCTACAATGCCAGAATGTGGGACTGCTCCTAATAAGTAATATTAGGCATATCGTTTAATTTTTAATTGCCCGATTATTCGTTTGATCTATTAGTTTTGTTTCCCTTGTATATATTTCTTTTGTGGTTCTCTGCTGGGCCTCTAGAATTGGATACTGAAAGAGAGTCATCTACAAGTTCTGAAGAAGCGCTTCCTTTAACGGCTCATGTTTCTACTTAAAAACCAACTGGTTGGATGATGAAAGTGATGAGGATATTTGATCTTAAGGATTTGAGTAGAGCACTGTCTGAAGATGGATTCTCGCCTTTAGATTCGATGTAACCGTGGAAGAATGTGCAAACTGAGTCCTTGATCAATTCTTCGTCCAACGAGAAAATTGATAGAAATGGATGTACCAGGCAGGTAAGTTGCTCTCTTCATCATTAATTGCTTATTTACTTTTGTGTTTGCTACCCCTTCCAGTGTTGTTTAAATCTTTTAATCAGTTCAATATCGTTACTCGATTGGTTTCTCAGGTTTACACTCAGGAAGAACCATCCTCGGGGGATGCTCCGTCTGCGTGCTCAAACGACTCTAATCTTTCCGTGAATGAGAGACATATGGATAATGATACATACATATAATCAATAAGAAGTATGTACCTTGAAGTTTATGAATAGGATAAAGCTTGCAGACAGGATATATCTTAAGTTCCAAAAAAAGGTTGGATGCTAACCCGGAAACAATGCTTCAGTTATTACTCTGTGGAATTACGATATTGTTGTTTCAGGCATTTGATTATGCTGCCTTTATTCAAGAACAATGTTCCGATAATTGTAAAACAAACTGGAACTGGATTGATTAATATTTGAACTGGTCTTTTACTTGCTTAATTGTATATCTTTTGCATTCGATGGGAAGAGAACAATCAATTGTAGGAGTCGATTACTATAATCTCCGCTCCGTTTAACTTACCGAAAGCCTGATGTCTGACTTGGTACATTTAAGGTTTGAGTTAGTATCTGAACTAGAAAGAGTGCTATGATTGTTGAGTTTGTTATTTCAGAGTTGTGACCAATCTGAATTGTGGAATAACAAAGCATGAAGAAAGATAATATAGGCAAAAACAAAATGTAGAGACATAACCAAACCTGATTATTATTGAAAAAAAAAAAACAAAAGCCATTCACCAGTCAATTTGTTGGTTACAAGCAGGCTCAAATGGCATAGTTTCAATCCATGTAGAATTTAGCCCTTCGGTTACGCTTTCGTTCTCACTCCATGGACTCTCTTTAGCATAATCACCAAGAAACGATGTATACTTTTTAGTAGCAAGACAATACGGAATAAAAAAGTTTTGGTTTAAAATTTTGGAAAAAAAATCTTATTGCTTGTTGCTTCTAACAGAGCTGGTTTGAGCATGGAGGATGTCCTACTAACAAATAACATCTCATTCTTTAAAAATTTGATGGGCAACCATTTTCGCTTCTTCGACGGAGTCATCCTTTTGATATATATGTTTTGTTCTTCACTTGCCACCATTACAGCTAAGAGTTGTGTTTTGTTTTCCACCAAGAAACATATATTATCATTCGATGCTATCTTCTTATCGAGAAAATTCATGGATTTCTCTTTCAAATCGATTACTACTATCTCACTTCCATATCCTATAGCATAACATCGTTCTCCACAAAGTACGAGAGAACGAGCTATAAATGTATCATTTTCAAGAAATCCATAAGATGACCATATTTTTTCGCCGCGTTTAGTAACACTAAATTCGTTCCACCCTAATGCAACGACAAAACAATCAGAAGATGTTGGCAGGGGCGGACCCAGGGGGGCTCGGGTGGGCTCGAGCCCCCCTCAGTTCCGGCACAACCCTTAGAAATGTAGTGACATATTCCGGCTAGCCCCCCAAAATAATGTATATTAATAGTAAAGATGATAAAATAGAAAAAGTGAAAGGATGGGAGAGTTGGTAACAAGGTTGTGTTTAGAGTCTAAAGACTAGGGTTCAAATTCCACCATCTACATTTTTTAAACATTAATAATGCTTTTCATCAATATTTTTCCCCTAACATTATTAATGTTTTTCATCAATTTTTAATTTTTTAATGTTATTTTGATCGAAAACTCTATTTTTTTGTTTTTCCTTTCTATTTTTAATAATTTTATCAACAATTTTTTATTAGATCATTAATTTGTTTCTCCTAATTTTATCAACTCTACTCCATTTTTGTATACATGCATATATAAAAAAAAATTACGCTAGAGCTAAAATTAGCCCCCCCGGTCTTGAAATCCTGGGTCCGCCCCTGGATGTTGGAGGAGAAGAAAAACACATGCTATAAAACGTTTCATCGGAAGAGGGGATGTCTATCTTTTGTCTAGTGAACGGATTGAAGAAGAAATAAGTATAATCGTAGACATCATCTTTGGCGGGGAAGCAACACATAAGCAACCAACCAAATTTGGAAGACCGGATATAGAAACCAGATAATTCAGGAAAGTCCATGAGGAAAGTGTGGGTGGGATGGTAAAACGTACACGAACTCCCTTTCAACGCAATTAAGCAAGGATATTCGGGAGACAGTGCATTGATCGGCGGATCATGTATGGATGCTCTAATAAGAGTAGTTGCATGATTAATATCGAAAGAATGTTTCCAAGATTTGCAGACACTCGGAATGACACCAAGAACATCAACACCCCCTCCTCGGAAAACATATAAAGATGTTTGGGACATTAATTCCGGCAGGAATTGGGACCATGGTGATGACTCCTCCTCCTCCTCCAAGTCTCGTTTTTCTTGCTTCCTTATTAGGATTATTTCTTCTGCCATTTTAATACTTCTTAATGTATATTGCTCTCTCTCTATATTAAAATTGATTTTTGCTCTTCTTCCCGAGCAAACTAAGACTATATATATAATATTAACATTGCCCTATTCCTAATCCGATTATACTTCGGATTTAATAATAACAATAATAACTTTACTAATTAGTGATGTTGTTTCTCCTCTTTGAATTAGGAATTGTTCATGCTAATTCTAGTAGGACAAGAAGAATTCTAACTAACATCATTAATCAGACAATATATGCTTTATAAATAGTCAGTAAATTTCTGTGGTTGTATTTACTTTTAAGTGTTCGATAATCTTCACATAGGCACTCTTGTTGAAGGTATTATTTTATTTGCTTCTCCCGTGGCTCAGCTCTCCTCTTATCGGGTAATCGATCTTTACACTTGTTAATTTTTAATCTCCTCCTAATCGTTAATCAAAACACTTAACTCTAATATCTTTTGTTTCAAAAAGGAAAAAAGAAACTAATTTATTGTCTGGAGGGGGGTTCGTTTTTGGTAAATCGTTATTGTATCTCAAGTTTTATTTACTGGATAAATTTAAGTTTCATTAAACTAAAACAAAACTAAATTTTTACTCAAAAATGACGAAATTTAAGTTAATTAAGTACAAGTAGAGGTGTTATAAAAAAAAAGGTACTAGTAAAGTTATTGTGGTTTGCTCTAATTTTTTCTTTTGACGTTTTACAAATTTACAAGTAAAAGATATATTAAGGGTTTTTTTTAATAACAAAACAGTATTTTTTGTTTCTAACAAAATCGAATGCGTTATTGTTGTACATTTGTTTACAAGTAAATAATTGTGTAATGCTCTTATATTAAATATAAAAACTAAAAATATCCCAATATCATATTTTATATGGCTGGAATCTATGACTTTTTTAAGTTAACTTTGGAGTGTACGTTCATTAGTTTTATCTGACTTGAACAACTTAAAGTTCATAACTATTTTATGTCAACCTTAGTTGGAATGATCTTCATTATTATTAAAACTTTTAAGATACAAGAAAACATATTACCTAAATAGGATCAATTCACAAAAAAAAAAATTATAATTTTTCAAAAAAATTCAAATTTCTATTGTTCTACGGCTTTGAAACACCCCGCCCATTTTATTTTAAATATATTTGGTATATGATTAATTTTGTTTTTACTCTTTTATCTACTTGTAATATATATTATCTTTAAATTCTTTTTATGAAAAGAAATAGAATTGATACTGTACATACCACTAATTAACATGTTTTAACTCCTTTGACAGAAAACATGAAATTATCTGAGGATTTAAGTGTTAAATCGCGACCGTGGCTTCTTATTCAAGATGTTACCGACAAATGCAAATTAGTTTATTATGACGTATCAGAAAAAAAGTGTTATAAGAAAGTGATTCTGGAACTGGAGAATAAAAAAATATGTCACTCATCTTACGGGTGGTTTATCTTGAAGGATGTTGTATCGAAAGATTATTGTTTATTTAATCCCTCCACTTCAGAAGCGATCCAACTTCCACCATTAGCAACAGATGAGGAATTAGACACATACTTATTTTTGTCGCCAAAGGATTCGAATTGTCATGTTATATTTTTCGATGAGAAGAACTCAACTCTCTTCTTTTGCAAACCTAAAGATACTCACTTTATCCAACAGGCGGTGAAATGGTTTAGAGGATTTACAATGCTGGGTGAGATGGGTTATTGTTGGTTCTTGGAAGGTCAAAGTTATACTTATTCTGCCATTAAATTTGAGGGGTCTCAAATTATGTTTAAACGGTTGCCGGTAAAAATGCCTTCTTTGTTTCATCAATGTTAGTATGGTCGCGACAATACTTAGTAGAATCATATGGTCAGCTCTTATTAGTGTTTCAATTGGACTTGTGTGGCCTTGAAACATATAAAATAGTGGTATTTAAGCTGGATTTAGAAGAAAACAAGTGGATTGAAATTGAGGACATTGGATCTTTAGCAATATTTATTTCACCATCAACACAAGCTGCTATCAGTTGCAATACAGATGTTCATAAGAATCTAGTATATTTCTTCTATGAAGATGAAAGGTTTTTTAATATTTTCAACATAGAAAATCATTATTTTTCGATGAGATTGCCATGTCCTACGGCACATAAAAAATCTATATTTCATTGGGTTGTAACTGACGGATCACATCCAATTTAGCATCTTTCATTTTCTCTGCATTTATATGTTTATGTTTTTTTTACAGACAAGACTCCTGATGTAAAAGGCTTTATTTTTCATCTAATGTAAGTAATATTATAGAAGATAGTAATTATAGTTTATTTGTTTCGAACCTTTTGGTTTAGTTTAGTAGTATATGGTCATTTCTTGTAAAAAAAGTATAAGATGGTAACTTTTGTTTAGCTGTTGTGATGCAATGCAATCAAAATCTACAACCAATGAAATCATTAAATTCAACTGATGTGTGGCCATTTTAGCATGTGATTTTCAATGCTATGTGGAATTAATATTTCAAGAAATAGATTTGGGCAAACTTTGATTTTAATTGACCTCGTGGAATTAGGTTATCGAATGGGCCTAGCCCCATGTACTCAAAAGAGGCCCAACTATTCAACCTTCTATTTCGCACAATGGATTGGTTATGACAAAAATGGACTTCTACACTAAGTCCTGATCCTAAACTCTCACACTAGCTACAACTACTCTTTAATGAGCAATTAATAATATACTCATTAACCTAGATCAAATTCCACATAATTTAATAGTTTCGTTATAGAAAACTTAATTAATTGAATTGTTACATTTAAAAATCTTCTTGGTGCTAGTAAATCCTTAAAATGTAGAGAGACAGAAGCTTCATTTTTCTTTCTAATCGCCAAAAAAAAATAAAATTTACATTCTCTTAAACGTAGAGAAATTCTATAATGTTTTCGGAGGGATACGATGCTCCTTAAAAATATAAAAGACGGGTTGATACGGAGGCTAGGTATAATAAAAGAATATTAATCTATATTTATAACTAATAGAGTATGTACTTCATGACGATGAGTTGATACATAGGCTATTTAGGGTAGAATAAAAGATTGACAGACGTTCGTTAATTTTCTCCAAACCGAAAACCATGTATCAAATTCCAAAAGTAAATTTGTCTCTTCAATTTTTGGTCCGCCTCAGCGAATAAGAAAACAAAGTCCTTTTACGATTAGAAAGAAGAATGAGGTAAATCGACCCGAGTATTAGATTGCAGTTGATTTGTTCAGTGTTCTAAAAATCGCGATGCGGCCGCGGCGCGGTCAGTGACCCAAACGATAAATCGGGGATGAATCGGGGATTAATCGGTTTTGTATTTTTTTATTTTTTAATTATTTTAAATAAATTATATAATATTTTTTATAAAAACATAAAAACCCATGTTAGAAAACAAAAAAAATGACCAAACAAACTAAAAATAATAACTATTTTTGTCTAAAATGATAACAATAAATATACCAAAATGTCGACAAACATAAATATTTCGATATTTATTACATTAATATTCTAAAAAAAAACAATTACCAACAAATTAACGTAACATATTTAGATGCTCTTATTCAACCATATCTTGTTCACCAAATTCATAATTTTCAATTTGATGCTAGTTAAAATGTATGTGGTCGGAGTATTTTAGGGATTTTTGTTTATTTTGTTATTTTTAAAAATTAATTATTTAATTAAAATTGTATGGGCCATTTTTATTTGGGCCAAAATTTTCTTAATTAGGCTAATTTTTTCTGAATCGGTCCAAAATCGGTTCAAAATCGGTCATAAATCGGTTGACCGATTTAAAACGACCTATTTACTAAAATGGGTACGGTATACTAGATTTTACCGATTAATCGCCAATGAATCGGACAACTCGGCCGATTTTTAGAACACTGGATTTGTTGCAGATTTGGATTGACGACAAGTCTATGATCTTTAATTTTCATTGTTTTAGATCTATTTTTTATGGTTATTATTGTCCTTAATGTTGTTTTTTTTTCTTCCCTCCGTGGATTTTATACCGGCTTTTTAGCATGAATTTGTGTAGAGTTTCATTCCTCATTTTTATGTTGTATTTTTTCTTTTAATGGAATGATATTTGTTTCTTATATCAAAAAAAAGAAAGGTGTTATTAAATGCAACCGACTTTTACTAAAAAAACTTGGTGCAAGAAAGGATTTGTAGCTTTCTAGTGCCACCACATGGTGCGTGTCACCGCAAGTGTAATCACATGGTGGCAAGCAAAGACTGAAGCGTGCCACCATGTGATGGTACTAGATGTCCGCAAGTCCCAATCAAGAACCGAAGCGCACCCCATAAAAGATGAAAATCAGTCTCGGCCTCTAATGCGCAAAAGGTACAAGCAGAGAGAATTGGAACTTGTTAACCACTAATCTTGAATGTGTTGGTGAAGTGCCAAATGAGTGTATCATCACAATCCAGGAGAGGGAGAACCATGATATTAATCTGCTCCACTTCAACCTCTTCAAACAAAAATTCTAGCTTACCATTATCCCACACATTCGTTCCCAAAATAAACCACTCTGAGACAGACATATCCTCCTTCCCATCTTCACAAGCAGATTCAACATGAAAGTTTCCATCCTGGACAATCCAAGGGTCCTTCCAAACAAACGTAGAAGACACATCACCCACTTGCCACCACAACCCCATAGAGAGCAAACCTTTGGGACTCTGCACACTCTTCCAAGCATAGCTAGGATTATTTGCCAAGTTCGGAACAAGGGAAAGCAACCATGGTATAATATTTAGCTTTGAAGATCTTGTTAACCAAACAATGAGGATTATTGATAAGCTTCCAACCTTGTCTACCCATAAGAGAAATATCATAATCATGCAGATAAAGATAGCCAAGACCACCATGCCCCTTTGTCTCACACACTTTAGATTAACTGAACCACTGGAAATGTTTTTTACCATTCTCTTTTAAACCACACCAAAATTAGTTCATCATTTGTTGGAGTTCACCACTAAGAGTTTTAGTCGAAAGAAAAAGCTACTTTTGCAAAACATAGGAAGAGCTCGAGCCACTGATTTCAACCGTGCATCCTTCCCAACATTAGATAAAAATTGATAGCTCCAACTAGAAAACCGAGCACACAATTTCTCTTTCAAGAAAACAGGAGTTTTCGCTTAATTTCGACCAAATAACACCCAAGACCTTCTTCTTGTTTGAACCTACATTCTGAAAATTCACTTCTTCCATCAAATTTTCTAAGTTTTATATTCTTTAAACAATAGTTACTTTTATCATATTATAATTATTAAATAGGTTAAACACATTAAATATTTGATTTTCAGTACAATCCGTAACTTAATACTTTCAATACAACTGAATAACGTATGTATATAGGAAGAGTGATGAACAAAACCAGGACAAATTTGGAGTTGAGAGTTGAGACGAATCGGAGGGAGAGATTGATGGAAAATGGAAAGGAAAGTGACGATCTGAAATAAAACGGGTTTTAGTTTTAGGATAGGGTTTTGTTTGGGTAAGTACCAATGCCGATCTTGAGGTTTCGAGGGCTTAGGTGCAAAGAGCTAAATACGAGCCCTCATTAACAAATACAAGTAAAAAAATATGGATTCAAAAAAAATTTATCATAATTAAAAAATGAACAAATATTTCACATGAGAAAACAAACGTTTTATTTGACTACCGAATTTTTTTATACAATATGATTTATCCGAGCATTTTTAAAATGCAAAATAACTAATTATAGTGTACATATTGATATGTTCTAACATATTTTTCTCGGTATATAAAATGTCAAAACGTTTCTAATGACATTGATGATATGAAATAAATTTTTCAACAATTTCAGAATTTTTTTTTAACATATGTAATAGTTACTATCATAATAAAGTAAACCCGAAGAGTAATGAAAATATATAGATCTCATTATGATGTTTTTACAAATCTGAAAACTTCAAGGGTTGATATCTAAGTTATTTGGTAAAATCTTTTACAACACTTTCATTTTTTATTCGTTCTTGTTATCTCTCCGGTTATCCGGAAGAAGAGTCTTCAACAAATTAGGCTGATCTTGTTCTTCTTACATGTCAAATCTCCGTCTCCAAGGTCTCATCAACATAATTTGCATCATCATAGTCCAATACAGCAGACACAAAAACCTCACTGCATTCATGAGCACCTTTTACCAAGTTCATAAACAGTTTTTTCTGGCGAGAATTGCACGGCTCTTTACAGATACCTCTGCAGTGACAGCAACATGTTCAGTTGCTGCATATTTCTCATCAGGGTTAAGAAAGTTTTCCAAATGACTGAATTTTCAATACAAAAATTGCATGTCAAGTCTTTTTCAGTAAGGGACTCTTTCATAAGAACTAAGGGAACCTTGAGCTATACTGCATTTGGTGGATACAAATCATTTGTTGTATGTATGCGTCTATCTACCCAATCCACAATCCATTATTCATATTGCATTTCTAATATACATCCTCCAGTTAGTAGCTTGTATAATTCTTCCTTCGGCAGTACACTCACTCTCACCTGAAAAATATAGCTTCATCCTGAGTTGGTTATTCATAATGTTTAGACCTTTACTGATTGTGTTAATTTGAATACGCACAATTGCTAACTATTTATATGTGTTGGTTATTCATAATGTTTAGACCTTTACTGATTGTGTTAATTTGAATATGCACAATTACTAACTATTTATATGTTTATTATGAAACATGGCTATGACAGAGGAGTGAGCAGAAAATGGAGCAATGAAGGATTTGATTTTCTTTGTTAAATCATACTACTTTCTAAATTTTCATGGAACGTGTGTAATAAAGCTCAAACTTAATTTCTGCTCATAAGACATGAACTCCACTACCTTTTCCTAGAGAACTTTGGGATGTATGTATCTCATTATGATGTTTTTACAAACTTGAAAACTTTAAGAGTTGATATCAAGTTATTTGGTAAAATCTTTTGCAACACTTTCATTTTTTATTCATTATAAAATTTTTTTAATGAAATATATGCAAAGAACTCAAATGAAAATATTATTTCGACCCATAATGAAAATATCTGGACATATAAGCATAAAAAAATCATAAGGACAAGTAATGGTAAATGGAAATCATCTAACTTTGAAAACCTAGATGTGACAATGTATAACAAACGGTTGGGCCATTATCTGTCACATTAATTGAAATTGAAATTGAAATGCATGAATACATGAATAAATAATGTATATAGGAAGAGTGATGAACAAAAGAGTGATGAACAAAACCAGGACATGTGGAGTTGAGAATTAACGAAGTAGAGAGAGAACAATGTTCTAAAAATCGGTGGGGTTGACCGATTCATCGGCGATTAATCGATAAAGTTGAGAATACCGTACCGATTTTCGTAAATAGTTCGTTTTAAATCGGTCAACCGATTTGGGACCGATTTTTGACCGATTCAGAAAAAAATTAGCCCAATCAAGAAAAAATTCGGCCAAATAAAAATGGCCCATATAATTTTAATTAAATAATTAATTTTTAAAAATAACAAAATAAAATAAAAATCCCTAAAATACTCAGTACACATACATTTTAAGAAGCATCAAATTGAAAAAAGAAACCTAAACTACTCTCATCCTCCGCTGCTGCCGTCTTGTATCTTTTTCCTCTGTGCAATTTAATGTTAAGATTTTGAATAAAAAGAAAAGACAACTTGAGAAAAACATGTATATTCTTCTTTCAAATGAAGCTAGTGATGCACAAGATTGGTGTGTTGAGGGTGGAGATGAAGATGTGTCCGATGAAGAAGTAAGAGAACTTGAAGAAGATTTTGTTTCAGATGAAGACGAGGAAGAAGATGAAGATATGAACTATGAATTTGAGGAAGAAAACGAGGAAGTACTTGAAGATTATGAATTTGAAGAACAAGATATGGTTGAATAAGAGCATCTAAATATGTCACGTTAATTTGTTGGTAATTGTTTTTTTAGAATATTAATGTAATAAATATTGAAATATTTATGTTTGTCGACATTTTGTATATTTATTATTATCATTTTTTGTTTTTTCACATGAGTTTTTATGTTTTTTTAAAAAATATTTATATAATTTATTTAAAATAATTAAAAAATACAAAAATACAAAACCGATTAATTCCCGATTAATTCTCAATTCATCGTTTAGGTCACTGACCACACCGCGACCGCATAACGAATTTTAGAACACTGAGGGAACTTGATGGAAACTGAGAGTCACTATCTGAAATAAAATGGGTGGTTTTGTTGGGTAAGTACTAAAATATGGTGGTTTTATTCGGGTAAGTACTAAAATATCATTTCTTTTCTTTATACAATAAATTTTATTATTTGGTCCTTGAGTTTTTATCTATTTAATTAATAAGTTCAATGGTTAACTAAAACGTTGTTATGTTTTCTCTAATCTAATTAATTAATCCTTGTGTGAAATTATGCCGTTAAGTCGAAGGAAGAGACTAAATAATCCTCTTCTTATTAGTGATCATCTATCTAATTTTAGTCTTTTAATTCTCGTTTTTCATAAACTAAGTCACTAAAGTTCAACGCTCATTTTGTGTCTCTTTAACTCTACAAGTAACATCGGCTAAGTTAATCTATTCGTTTCTTTTTGATATGTAGGTTTGTTTTTCTGTCGGAGAAATTAATCTCTCTTAACAAACTTCTTTGATAAACGATTCTCAACCTTGATGGAAGTAATAGCTTCACTTGGATTCGACCCTCAAAATAACTGAAGGGTTCAATCTAATCTGGGACTTCTTACCAGAAATTCTATTCAAGAAAAAATCTTCATATTCGTGCTCACAACCACGTTTAACTATTTGTAATGTTTGCATTTACTATTTTGAATACATTTACACGACTTCAATTTGTGGCAACACAATGCATGAAAGCGTATTCTTTTTCTCCATTAAAATAACATTTGAAAATTCCTAAAAATTTCAATGAATCCAGATAAACAAACTTATTAGATAACTAAATTCATGACTGTGTTTGTACATAATGGGGGATTTTCTTTACCCTTTTTCTTGTCTTGTTGAAATTGAAGTTTGCCTTTGTAGTATTTGTATTATATGTGCTTTCTAGTTCAAGTGGCAATACGGAACTAAGTCAAGTTGCAAAAATTCAATCTGTTGATTAATGTGTTATTTTACTTCATGTTGTTATATATGTAGTTGACCGATTGATGATTCTTATTTACGGTTGGTTCTAATAGCAGTTTCTGTATGTTATAGGAATGGAATGTGATATCAACGAAGAAGAAAGAAGCCAACATGCTCTTATTCAGATAGAAAATGTTGATGATATTAATATGAGACAAATACATGAAGAATCCGTTCCATGACAAGAAAGAATGAAAGGCAAAGTGAAGATAGCGTAAGGTTTTATTTTGAAAAGTGAGGTTAATTTTGGTATAATTTCTTTTTTTAATAGTTGTCAACTTTTGACTAGGGAAGATTGAACAAATTTTGGGCATAAGAACTAACTAATCTAACAGAATTAAACGTTAGGAATATTTAAATTATTTTGAAAAACAAATAGAATAAATTATTGTCTAAATAAAAACTGAGGGACTATATAACTTTTACCCATATAAATATACTAAACCATTTATAATAAATATAATTTAAAATAAATAAATATTAGGTGTCAACACCTCTTTTATTTTCTCACAAATTAATTGTCATTTCTTTTTTGTTTTCTCCTTTTAAAATTTAATAATATGTTATTTTCTATTTATTTTTGAAAATTGTTTATCTTCCTCTATTTCTTATAGGCTAATGAATTGTATAATTTACTTATTTATATTATTTACTTATGTAATTGACATTTTTCCTATTTTGTCATATATTGATCACTTATCTCCATTAAGTTTGGTATTGATTTGAATGTTTATCTATCCAGACTTTCTCCATCTCTTCAAGCTACTCGCTGCACTCTCTTCACCATTGTTAGACTTCTTGAATTACAATTACTGCCATTTCAAAATTATTATTTTTTTGTTTTCTTTTTTCCTTGTTTCTTGCTAAACATTGGTATTCATTTGTTCCATGTTGATTCTATATGGTTTGGTATTTGTTTCATGTTGATTTTACATGGGTGATATATACTTGAAAAAAAATAAAATGAAAGAATTAAAGTTGTTTCAAATATCGGCAATACTTGAAATATGTTATTTTTGAAGTTGTTCACCGTGATTTTAACTGTTTCGATTAAAAATGGTGAATTATACTATGGGTTAGATAAGTAACTTTATAAATTGTTAAAAATTTAATATGTAAACATGAGAAAAACAACGCAACAAATTAGAGCTAGATCTTAGTATAAAAAAAGCACAAGACCTTCTATTGGAAACCAAAACTAAAATTTTGAGTATAAAAAGCAATAGTAGAATCATCGTAAAACAAAACCCGTTTTTTTTACTTCTATATTAAATCAAATCAAATAAATTACTTATTTATTTTTTGCCAAATTATAAATAGTACCATAAAAGTATTGGAATTGCATCCCACTTTCCACATAGGCTTTGATTCCTAAAATTACAACACTAAAGAAGACTTAAACCAAAAGAGAAGTAACAAAACATAAATTTCAGTCATTCCCATGGACGTTGCTAGCAAAATTCCGTTTGGTTCTTTCTTAACACTGCTCCGTGGAATATAGAATCTGTGATTGTGGCGGATATGGAACCGGTGCTGCGGGAATTCTTGCATAAGAAGATTCTTCTGTGGATCATCTATGGCTTTCTGAGCAAGACAAAAGCATCAGATAACGGCGCTAATTGTTTTATCATACTTGAAGGAAGGCTTGCCAAGTGCTCTTTGAACAACCAACAGTTTGTCCACCCTGAATATATACAGAGAAATTAGTCATCGTTTGACATGAGGCATCTTTCTGTAAAATAAACAAAAAGATCCCTTTGTAACCTTTAGAGCTGCTTCCTGAACTGAATGAATCCACCTTTTTGCTTCATCAGGACTGCTTGCTCCCAGCTATGATGTTTAATTGAGAAAATTCATGACACAAACAAAATGAACTGCGTAAAAACCATATCAAACAGAGTACTGCTTCCATACTTTTCTAAGAATGCTCTCTCTCCCATTGTCTGTGATTTTACAGGATCCTGCTAAAAGGAAAACCATCATAAGTATAAGAAACATAAAATATACGCATTTGTTTCTAATATCTGAGAAAAGGAACCTTTCTCTCTGTCTTGCCAACACACATACAAAAGAATAGAGCACCCATTTTGCTAGCAGACTGCAAAGTAATCATAGAACACCATATTCATTCAGATGAATGAATCTCACATTCATTAATGTCTGTTTTCCACTCAGAAATCATTTGTCAGGAATTAAAATTCACCGAGATTGTAAACACTCAAACCATTACATTATGAATTCATCTAAACACGTACTGAAAGAGTTTCCTTTTAAACATACCTCACTGGATATAAACATCTGTCTAATTCAATCCTAAATGCTTGCAAAAACTGAAATTGGAACTAAATACTTGAAGATGTCTAGCATTCATATTAAATTGTTATTGTGTCAGTGTTACAAATATATTTAAAAATACTTAGATCATTCTACTAGTATTTTAGTACTCTGGATCTAACGCAGTTATGTATCATTAGCTCTATCTAATGTGCATCTCTAATATATACGTAATTTGCATATATGCGCAACTATATGTATTTCCAAATCCAAATATAGAGAAACGGTGCTCAAGGTAGGTCAAGACATCACAATAACAAAGAAATAGTGAAGTCAATATCATGTTTTTCATCTCCAGGAAAGAACTAATTATCCAAACCTATAATGTTAAATCCGAAGTATACTTGACATTGAACGATTAGTAGTGGAATAGCCATACACCCATCCACCAGAACAAGATACTTTAAAGATAAATTAAATGGCTCATTCATGAGAAGTAAAAGGGAAAAAGAGAAGGATAGTGAGAAATACAAAAATAGATAGAAGAAGAAGAAAGTAAGAAAGAAAGCAGAAGCTGGCACCAAGAAACACTTTACTTTCGTTAAGGCTTCCTGTTAAGCGGATCAATAAGGTATCACCAGATGCAGTAGAACCACAGGCAGGCAGGCTAAAAGCTGGTTTAACAGACCAATAAATCTTAAGTATACATGTTCTTCCCATTCGCAAAACTTATAAATCTCAAGAATTGCCAGCAAAAATGATCAAGGAGTCTTTTTTCAGCCACATAATTGCTTCAATATAAGGCCACTAGTTTTGTTTTTAGCTTGAGACCACCTACAGTACCAGAAAGATATAGTACGATCTTCTTTTGGGAAAAAGAAAAAGAAAAACAAAATAACAAGCCAGAAAAATCCAAAATCAAGGTGTTTATATAAACAAATTATCTAACTCAACATTTTTTTCCTTTTTAAAAAGAAAAACCTTACACGATCAAGGAATACATTCACAAATTCCTGTCATACTAGATTCTTACGGAGCATAAAACATTGATTGCATAGCAGAAAATTCAAAATAGAACCGGTTCAAAAGGTAGTATCCAAGTCTCTACTGATAGAGAAAAACAAAATCAACCTAAAAGTTGAAAAAATAATCCGGAGACTGAATAAAACAAAATAGCAACAGTAACGAATAAATCTATGTAAAGATACACAAATTGCAAAAACTGTGAACACAATAACATCGCATGTGATTTGATGTATAGAAAGAGCAGAAAACCTCATTTGAAGAGTAGGAATGGACATGAAATTCTTAAGAACATGATCTTCAAGAGCGAAATACAGTTTCCTTGAGTATCGTAACCCAAACCGATAACAACGAACAAGATACAACCAACCTTCCCTTTTTTCTGAATCTCCTGAAATGACAGTAAAATTATCAACTATTGAGTTTGATTCATGGGGTGTTAAACTAATAGAAACAGTAATTTTGGAGGACGGATGACAAATGGTTAAGTATTTAACAAAATAATTAGGATATCCATATTTAAAATAAATAATAAATAACACTTACTGCTAACATCTCCTTTGCTAATATGAATGCATTACTATATAAAATTTCCATGCGTGAAAACGTTTCCTCACATTGGCAGAAACCAAGTAAACTGTTAGTTAAGCAAACGGACAGCGTATATTAAGAATAAATTTTTTCCTTCAGCTGCTCCCATACTTCAAGGCCTCTAGGATGACGTTTTACATACTTTTTGACAAAATTATTCTCAGTGCAAGAAAGTATAGTGCTCAAAGATAGTACAGCACCCAAACTTCCTTCCTCTATGAGCCAATTATACATTGCTACCCTAACCTTGATTCTCTCAATTGAATAGCAAAGATATAATGGAAATTCAACCAAATACGATATGGGACATTTCAAATCATTTACGCAAAATTCAATTTTCATTTTGAGAAGCTCCTTTTTCTGATTAAGAATCTGAGGGACTTTCTTCACAATTTCAATAACATCTTTCCTTTCCAGACCAGCTTGAATGATAAAATCAAATCTCTCTTGGAGCTCTGTACCATTACCTAGAAAAGTCTTCACTCCCTTTTCCATTTCCTTTGAGTTCTCTTCAAATCCCAAGTCAATCAAAAACTTAACTCTCAACATTCGTGATTTCTGCTTCAAGTTTGGCAACGGTCCAAATTTTGATCCCATCACCCATTTCTTCATTTCGTTTGGGTTCTGTAGGATGAGATTACGAATTCGCGTCTTTCCTGCATTCAAAGAACAAAGCAAGGTATGTTTTTTCTTCATCGAACACGAACCCAACAAAAGCGTATGAGAGCAGATGATCCTCTGTATATCTACTGCCTTCATATCAATCTCCTTGAGTAAAAGAAAACATCCCCTCAAATTCGAAAGAAACTTCTCGACTGTCAATTCAGGGAACTGAAAAAACATGTCACGTATCTGGTTCATCGAGCATCCAAACTTACACAAAAATCCAATCAGTGATAACGTCCTATCCCCGGAACTCTCAAAAATAATCCCTGGATGCTGGCTTAACATCACACCCAAATCATCCCCACTATAGCCCGCCCTTATAAACAAGTTCAAAAGCGCATACACGCGGCTCCAATTAACGGAACTATCTTCCCACGAATGCTTCTTAAACCAACAACAATCTCTCCCCCCTTTCCTCAATATCTCCATCGACTTAACAAAATCCACATTCACACCACCAATCAATAAATAGGGACTAGAAACAATCATTTTCACCATAAAATACTGCTGAAACCCTAGTTCTTCGTACGCCTTAAGTTTCAATTCCAACAAACCACAGTGATAACGAAAAATCTGTTGAGCTTCCTTATAAATCTTGCCAATCTTAGTCCTGGGAAGGCCGTAATTACACAAAACATGGTAATTCTGAAGCAACAAAGAATCATCAGCTAAAAACATCAAATGAGGCGGAAGAAAAGACTTGTACTGAGAAGGTAGTAAACCAGAACTCTCGAAGAAAGGCTCAAATTCATTAATGGGATGAAAGCGTAACGAACGAGTTAACGAGAGAGCAATGTCGGAATGAGTATGAAAGCTAACCTTGTTGAGTAGGTTTAGGAGGAAGTTAGGGGAGTTTAGACTGATATGTTCAGCATCAGAGAAAGGTAAGGTTCTGTCGGAATACAAGTAGTTAAAAAGCGCAGACTGAGCTTGTTTAATGGAGGCGTTGGAGATTTTACGATGCGTGGCATCAGGAACTATTGATTTAGTTGTATAGAAGAAGGTAGGGTTATTTGGAGATTGCCGGATTAGGATTCTGAATTTAAGCAATACAGACATGGATAATAGTGTGTGATACAATACTAGTTTAATTAATTTGCTGCCATGGTATGCTATGGTATGGGGTTTTCGTTCACCGCCCAATTTCACAATCAACCCACTGACTCGGTGTATATTGGACCGAGTTTGAACAAAGAAAATATAATATGCTTTAAAACCCACCTATTCTCTGGATGGGTTTTGAGATTCATGAAAAGTAGCTAGGTCCGGCTCACTTTACGTTTTTATCTAAAATTTCTCAAGTTATGTTTAACAATATAAATGCTTTTAGACGGTCTTTTTAATAACGCTAAAACAGTTTATTCCAATTTTGAATCGGATATAAATGAAAGCAATCATTCTACAAAATGTTAAACATAAATTTTTAACCATTTCACTATGTCAAACCTCTCTGAAAACCAAACTACCAAAATCTGGACATTTTCCCTTTAATTTCAGGTTTTTATAAGAGGGATCAGGTATTATTGATACTCAACAATCATACTATTACAAAGACTGAAGGTACAAACTCTATTAAGATCGGTGCTGATGCACAGTTTAAACACATTTGCACAAGGCCATGAGCGTCAGAATTCTTCATTCTTCCTTCCGTGAGGCCAAATGCAGAACCTTCAGCCCGAATTGCTAGGACAACTGGATCTGTGTAGCTCAGGTCAACTACTCAAGAGATATCCCAATTGCAATTTTACGATCTGAAGCCCCATTAACGCACACCGGAAACCACACATCTTAGCAAAAGTTAGACGGACCATTTAGAATACCCAGTAACTCAGCTTGAAGGGCTAGGGAGACCAGCACGCTTCTACAGGGCAAGCACCACTATACCACTAATGAGAGCTTTACCATTATCAGATCTAACTCCACCTCGTATTATTGTCCGTTACCAGCAATGAAACAAAATTCAGTTGGTGGCTTTTCGAACTATAAGAGGGCAGGAAACGAGATGCGAATTTGACTTCCATTTAGCACACCTTTCCTGCAGTCAAAACTCCATTGTGTTTCATGTTTTTATAACATAGAATATTTAAGAAAGCCACAAGACAATATCTACATTTTTCTAACAGGTACTAGATCAGAACGATAATTCAAATTCAACAATAACAGTTCATTTCTATATGACAATGATGATCTCGTGGAGTTATATGGTGAAGAAACAAAATCCGTTAACTTCAACCCCCGAACACCAAAAGGCTCATTAGACTTCATTTATCAACTATCCAAAGATACAACTATGATAACACGTGATGACATACATATAGTCTACACAGTAACCGAATTTAGCGAAAGGAATTTCAACAATTGTTACATCAATGAGTATATTGGAGCACTTTACATGTATTCCTGGAGCAAAAAAAGTAAACACCGAAAAGAAACTCAATATAAGCTAGTTCATATCAGGAATTTCCCCAATAAAAGGAATTAACATGTGTTTTTTTAAAAGAAACACATGGAGCATAAATAACAGCAAAGGGAAGCAAATGGTTGTCAGGTACACAAAAGCAATCAATTAAGAAAAAATTCACGTATTCAGCTATCCGTCTTAGACAATCTCAAACAATGAACCCCAGCCCCAACCCAACCAACTGCTATACTTTCTCCCAGCAAAGTGTCATACATGAATAGTTACAACGCACTTCTCTATATTCAAGAACAAAAAATAAAAATCTTAAGGTTTACCAAATGGTGTGGGTCGTCTATTGTTTTCTTTGCAGCCTCCATGGTCTTCTATGTGACAAAACCGTACCTGTAATAACTCGACCAAGTTAAACTGAATTTTCTACAAGTTCTTAAATGATTAGAAAAGCAATTGCAATACACCTATATAATCTCAAAAGTTAAATACTTCCGAAAGAACAAAAATCTCAATTGCAGTCTACCAAAATTTATAATCATCAAAATACAAAAAATGAAATTTCAACCACACAGAGATCCATGGGTTCCAAAATTTAATACATTCGTAACAAAGAAAAATACCAGTAAAAAGCAATAACACTTGCCTCTTATATCTCCGTTGCTCATATGAATGCAAACGGGCAGCAACCAAGTAAAACAATTGCTTAAGCAACGGACTATTAGTTAAGAATAAATTTTTGTCTTCAGCTCCTGCCACACTTCAAGGCCTCTAGGATGAAGTTTTACATACCTCCTGAAAAAAACTTTCTCAGTGCAAGAAACTATAGTGGACAATGATAGTTCATCAGCAAGAGTTCCTTGCTCTTTGAGCCAATTATACATTTCTAACCTAAGCTTGACTCTCTCAGTTGTGAACGAGAGATATGATGGAAAGACGATTAAATACGATATATGATATCTTAAATCATTTACATAAAAATCAATCTTCTTGTTGAGAGTCGTCTTTGACTGATTAAGAAGTGGAGGGTATTTTCTAACCATTGTAATAACATCCCTCCTATCCAAACCAGCTTGCATGATACCATCAAATCTCTCTTGGAGTTCTGCTCCATCACCTCGGAAAAACTTAAATGCCTTTTCCATTTCCTTCGAGTTCTCCTCAAATCCCAAGTCCATCAAAAATTTAATCTTCATCATTTGTGATTTTTGGTTCTCTTCAAAGTGTGTCAATCGTTCAACTCTTAATCTTGTCACCCAATTCTTCATTACTTTTGGGTTGCGCAGGACAAGTTTACGAATTCGCTTATTTCCTGCCCTCAAATTTGTACGCAAGGTGTCTGTTCTCTTCAATGAACATGAACCCAACAAAAGCGAATGGGAGCAAACTATCCTCTGTATATCTACCATCTTCATATCAATCTCATTAAGGAAAAGAAAAGATCGCCTCAAATTCAGAAGAAACCTCCCAACCGGCAACTCTGGGAACTGAACAAACATATCTCGTATCTGGTTCATCGAGGATCCACATTTTAACAGAAATCCGATCACTAATAACGTCTTCTCCCCTGAACTCTCAAAAATAATCCCAGAATGCTCCCTTAACAGCTTCTCCCAATCTTCCTCACTATACCTAAATAACTTCAGAAGCGCATACACGCGACTCCAATTAATAGAACTCTTCTCCCACGAATGCTTCTCAAACCAACAGCATTCTCTGCCCCCTTTCCTCAATATTTCCATCGACTTAACAAAATCCAAATTCACATCCCCAATCAATAAATAGGGACTACAAACAATCATTTTCACCATAAAATACTGCTCAAACCCTAGCTCCTCATATTCCCTAAGTTTCAACTCCAACACACCATACTCGTAACGAAACACATCTCCCGCTTCCTCAAATATCTTCCCAATCTTAGTCCTCGGAACCCCGTAGTTACACAGAACATGATAATTCTCAAGCAACAAACAATCATCAGCTAAAAACATCAAATCACGCGGAAGAAAAGACTTATACTGAGAATGTAGTAAACCAGAACTCTCGAAGAAAGGCTCGAATTCATTAATGGGATGAAACCGTAACCAACGAGTTAAAGACGTACCAATGTCGGAATCAGGAATAATACTAACCTTCTTGAGTAGCTTTCCAAGGAAGTTAGGGGAGTTTAGACTCATATGTTCTGCGTCGGTAAACAGTAAGGTTCTGTCGCAATGTAAGTAGTCTAAAAGCGCAGCCTGAGCTTCTTTGATACCGGCATTGGAGATTTTGGAAGCGATTTCACGATCCATGCCGGCAAGAACTATTGCTCGGGTTCTATTGAACCTAGGTTTATTTGCGGATTGGGAGATTAGGGTTTTGAGAGTGGGAGGTGTTCGAAGTTTATGTAATAAGAACATGGTTAGTACTATAATAGACTAGGGTTATGGAACAAAAATATATAAACTGACGGAAATTTCCGTCGGAAATGGAGGTTTAAGAAGGCTGCTCTCTGGTTTTTGGGGGTTGAGCTTAACTGAAAATGAACAATTTCCACTGTTTTTGTTGTCATTATTTTTGTGTAAGCTACACTTATGGTCCTTACACTTTGAGTAATTTGCCATGATCTTCAAAATTTAGATATTATAATTTTTAGCTCAACAAAAAGAAAATTTGTAAATTTTGAACTTTATACTATTAGAGATGGCTCATAATCAAAAGATCTTTTCCAGGAATGAAGTGAGAGGAGCGCATTGCATCGAGCGTAGCAGAGTAGGCCGAGAGGGAGAGCCCCGCCGTAGTTTATAGGGTTACTTTCTGTATTGTATCAAGTTTTTTGAAATCATAATGCTCAATTTTATAAATTAGGGGTAACAATGGAGTAATATTAAAGTGATAAAATATTAAAAAAATTTACTCGATTCCGGATAGAAAATTAGAATGGACCGATTTAGCAGTATTTAACGGTCACGTCATGCATTCAAAACAAGTTTATCGATGATTGAAATAGTTTCATACATTTGGACAAGTCAGTTGTAACTATGTCTATACATGGAAGACTGAATGAAACAAGGTACATACTCTAAGTTTGAGGCCCAAATCACTTGGACTATCTTATCTGTGTAGCTCAGATAGCTTCTCGAGAAATATCCTCAATTGCAGTTTTACAATCTGAAGCCCACAATAACACACTGGAAAACATTAGGCCATTTAGAACAGCCACGAACTCAGCTTGAAGGACACCCCTACATGACAAGGAACACTCATGAGAACTTTGTCACTATCAGACCTAACTATGAGGCCGCCTGCACTGGTACCATAGCGAGGGCAGTGAGCGGCTGTCGCAGTTGAGTTTGCAAAAATCCGGTCGAGGGTTGCAAGGTGGTCATCACAGCCATCTAGAATCGTTCTCCACATCACTAAGAACTTCATTGAGACTGAGCACCATAATTTAACATGTGTACCCTGTCGTAGATTATGCCTAGTATCATTCCACCTCCTATAATTGTCCGATAGCAGCAATGAAACAAGCTCATCGTGGGAGGTTAGGAACCCACCTAGATGTCAAGATATGAATTTGACTTCCATTTCCCGCCGCTTGTGATTATCAGCAAGTTTCACAATTACAGTTCTTCCCTGCAATGAGAAGAGGCCCAATCATCTTAACGTATTTATAACATAGAATACTTAAGAAAGCAGCAGAAGAATATCTACATCTTTTAGCAGATCAGTATGATAATTCAGATCAGGCAATAACAGATCAGTTCTCTATGTCAAGGATAATACTATTGGATATATGGTGAAGAAATACAAAAAAGGCACATTAGAATTCATAATTATGTATCATATTATCCAAATCTTAAAACTTACAAAAATACAGCAAAGATAACTTAAAGACGAACTTTTTCCCTTTTTGTTGGTAACAAGTGATAATACACAGTTTACACAGTTACCGAACTTAGATAAAGGGATTTTAACACTTGTTGCATCATTTTAGTGAGTAAGATACTCTGCTCCAGAATAGTTTTTGGTTAACAGTTAACTGGAGCACTTGACATGTATTCCAGAAGCGAAAAAAGTACCAACACCTAAAAGAAACACGATATTAAGCTAGCTCATACCAGAAATTTCCCTAATATAGATTTTTTATCCGTTTAAAAGAAACACATGAGCATAAATAACAGCGAAGGGCAACAAACAGTTATGAGGTACACAAAAGCAGCCACTGAAGCAAAATTTCATGTATTTAGTTACCTCTTATATCTCCTTTTGCTCATATGAATGCATCACTAAATCAAATTTCCCAGGTGGAACCTTTTCCGCACATTTTGTATAGAATAGGCAGAAACCAAGCGAACTATTAGTTAATCAATGGACTAATAGTTAAGAATAAATTTTTTCCTTCAGCTCCTGCCACACTTCAAGGCCTCTAGGATGACGGTTTACGTACTTGAAGACAAAAATGTTCTCAGTGCAAGAAACTATAGTGCACAATGATAGCACATCACCAAGTGTTCCTTGCTCTTTGAGCCAATCAATCATTGCTACCCTAAGCTTGACTCTCTCAATTGTATGAGCGAGATATAATGGAAAAGCAACTAAATATGATACAGGACATCTCAAATCATTTACACAAAAATCAATTTTCCTTTTGAGAACCTCCTTTTTCTGATTAAGAATTTGAGGGGCTTTTTTAACCATTTCAATAGCACCCTTCCTATCCAAACCAGCTTGCACAATGCAATCAAATCTCCCTTGGAGCTCCGTTTCTTCACCTCGGAAAATCTTCAGTACCCTTTCCATTTCTTTCGAGTTCTCTTCAAATCCCAAGTCCATAAAAAACTTAACCTTGAGCATCTCTTCAAATCCTAAGTTGGGTAGTGGTTCAAGCTTTGATCCTATCACCGAATTCTTCATCACTTTTGGGTCGTGCAGGATGAGATTACGAATTTGCTTCTTCCCTACTTTTAAAGTTACAACCAAGGTACCTTTTTTCTTCAATGAACATGAACCCAGCCAAAGTGAATGGGAGCAGAAGATCTTTTGTATATCTACTGCCTTCATATCAATCTCATTGAGCAAAAGAAAACATCCCCTCAAATTCAGAAGAAACTTCCCGACTTCCAACTGAGGAAACTGCACAAACATGTCACGTATCTGGTTCATCGAGCATCCAAACTTAAATAAAAATCCAATCAGTGATAATGTCTTCCCCCCAGAACTCTCACAAACAATCCCTGGATGCTTACTTAACAACACCCCCAACTCTTCCTCACTATATCCCATTTCCCTAAATAAGTTGAGAAGCATACACAACTGCCTCCAGTTATACGAACTATCTTCGGACGAATGCTTCTCAAACCAACAACAATCTCTCCCCCCTTTCCTCAATACCTCCATCGACTTAACAAAATCCGCATTCACACCCCCAATCAATAAATACGGACTACAAACAAACATTTTCGCCATAAAATACTGCTGAAACCCTAGTTCTTCATAAGCTCTGAGTTTCAATGCCAATACACCACAGTCGTAACGAAAAATCTCTTTAGCTTGTTCAAATATCTTCCCAATCTTAGTCCTGGGAACCCCGTAGTTACACAAAAAACGATAATTCTCGAGCAACAAACAATCATCAGACAAAAACATCAGATCACGGGGAAGAAAATGCTTATACTGAGAATGTAGTAAACCGGAATTTTCGAAGAAAGGCTCGAATTCATTAATAGGGTGAAAACGTAAGAAGCGGGTAATAGAGTTTGGGACATCAGAATGAGCAATGGTGAGGTTGTTGAGTAGGTTTCGGAGAAAATGAGGGGAGTTTAGACTCATATGTTGTGCATCAGGATACTCTAGTGCAATGTAGGTAGTCTAAAAGCACGGTCTGAGCTAGTTTGATGGAGGTGTTGGAGAATTGGGGAAGTACTGATTTAGTTGTGTAGAATCTTCTAGGGGAGTTGAAGATTGTGATTTTGAAGAAATAAGTAGAAAGTGTTGGAAGTTTATGGATAGATACTGCTGGAATAATACATAGGGATTTTCGAAATGGAGGATGAAGAAGCCCCCATCAACGCTGCTCCATTTTTGGAATACACTGTTAAACAAACATCTGATGTCCCAACTTTATTTCTATTTTATGTGTCTTTCTCCCTTTCATGGGATAGAGATGTTAAAAATGGTTTTCATAATCAAAGGCGCAATTGCAAGTATAAATTTATTGCAATTTCCATGTTCTATAATTTATGTTTCTTGTTTAAACATATATGCAACAATTATTAAAATGAGGAAAATGTATCTCTAATTTTTTGGAGAAATGTATATATGTTCTATTTTTAATGCAAGAAACGTGTAATTTTATCCTCAACTTTTTCTGCACGCACCAATTTTTGATTCGGAAACCAAACAAACATTTGACTACTTAGGAGTAAAATAAAATAAAATCCACCTATATAGATTGGGCTAATTCTTTTAGTTACCCATACCGATCCAAAAGTGGCTCGGTTTTGGTTTGGACTGAGTGAAAAAAGAAAAGGAGTGTGCACCTTTCTTTTGTTGGGACAACAATAGAAACTCTCACATATAAAGATAGAGGAATGGACAGCTATAGAACCATTACCATAAAACATAGTTCTCAAAAGTCGGGGATGCAAAAGAAACCTCTACCCCGTTGATTCGTCTTTGGCGAATGTATCTCATTAGAAACGTTAGACATAAAGTTTTACCATTTTGAACGTTCGGTACAGAGACAGTCCGGACGCTTGCCTATAAATAGTCACCCTTTGGAGAGCGCTAAATAGTATTAGTAGAATCTTTGTTAACCGAAAAACCCCAACTCATTTTGACTTTTAAACTAAATCAAATAAATTATTTATTTATTTAATTTTGCCAAATTATAAACAGTAACACAAAGTATTGGAGATCACATCCCACTTATGGAGTTTTCATTCCTAAAATTACAACAATAAAGTTATAATACATGAATAAAAAGAGACTCAAAAAAGAAAGACAAAAATTCAGTCCTTCTTCTACCATTCTAAGCAGAACTACCCAGATTTGAAGTCTTTAGCTACAACTAGCAGGATTTTTAAGAGATTCAATCAAAAAGACAGAGACCGAGACAACTTCTAAAAGATTCTGCTTTGAGAAAATCATCGTCTAGGAAGGTAATATGGGTACCCACCCATTCCCATGGGAGTAGGTGGTGACATCCCAATCGGTTCTTTCTTCACATTAATTGGCGGATATGGAATCTGTGAATGTGGAGGATATGGAACAGGTGCTCTGGGAGGACTTGGATAAGAAGAAGCTGAGTATGAGGTCATAGACTGAGGATAGGAGTAGCCAACAGGGGGAGTACCGGGATGTGGTTTTCCCGGCTGCATGTAACCAGGTGCTATCGGCATTGGTAAGGGAACAACTGGTCCAAGCGATTGTTGTGCGGGTACTGTTTTGCCCTTGTGAGTATCAGCAAGTTTCACATTCACCGTCCTTCCCTGCAGTGACATACGATATTTAAGAACTCGGCACTTATTTAAAGGCAGCTTATCTAATTTAGAACAATGGAAGCATATACTAGATTCACATGACATGATAATTCAAATTCAGGCAATGGAAGTTTAGTTTTATATGTCGATGGTGATGCTATTGAATTATATGATGACAAGAATGCATCAATTTCTTCTGAAATGTTCTGACTCACACAATTGGTGATGGAAAAAGGGTCTGCGTTTTGGTTCAATTATTGGCTAAACAGCAAGTTTGATTTATTTGTTTTCTAACATCAGCTCAAAAGATGCTGCTGTTAGGAAAACGCTGTTGTACTTGTCATTTTGGTGCTTCATACTATTGCTTATTTTCAAATTTGTTTCAGCTAAATTGCCATGCTTGAAGAAAGAAAAAGGAAAGCATACAAGTCAAATCAGTTTACCCCGAATGTTTTATGCGGATCCTCTATGGCTTTCCTTGCAGCCTCCACTGTCTTGTACGTAACAAAACCAAATCCACTGTGAATAGAGAACAAAAGATGATCAATTTCCTTACTAAAGACAGGAATGATAAAGAACTACGAAAAAACAGAAAATATGTCTCAATTAGAAAATAAAGCTGGTGGCATACCGTGATTCATTTGTATCTTTATCATAAGCAACTGACCCTTCTTCAATCTCACCATGCCTTCCAAAAAAATTGAGAAGCATCTCACTTGTGATCTCTGGTGACAAACCCCCAATATAGAGTTTTCTATGGGCTAAGTCTGGTGTAGTGCTTGACCCACTTAGCCCTTCACATGCTAGATTACAGACGGCTAACCGACCCTGAAGTCACAATATTAAATTTCAAAAGGAGTAACAATTGAGAAAGGGAAGAGAATATAATAATCAGAAAGTGCAAGGACAGTCAAACACATACATAAGACTGAAAACAATGTCCAAATTTGAAATAATCAGAAAGTGGTCTCTATTTGTGAATACTCATTAAGAAAATACTATCCAATTCAAATGTTGGTGCTAACAAGTTTAGAAAGTCAACTTAACGATGAAGAAACAAAATGTCCATATTAGCATGCAACTAAAATTTACCAAGATGACTGCATACAATACAACTTAAAATGTGGATAGATGAGATTGGAGCGGTTACATCAAGAATTGTTGAACAAATCCACAAGTTCGGAAGACAGAGAACAGGAGGGGAAAAGGAACCAACATGGGGACATATCATCTTATGTAGCTGTAAGACAAATGGCCAGACAAAAATGTGCATACTCAAGAAACCATGTATTTCAACAACTCCAATGAGTTCATTTAAGAAAGTTTTTACTGGAACCCAAGTTTCAACACTGAAGCAAAATTTCAATTTCAATCATTTCCAGCCTGCCATCACAATGTTAGTGACATTTTATACAATTTAAATAGCAAAATATCAACTTAGAATGTACACTTTTCTTATAACATCCAGGGTAAATAACAGATACAAATTACTTCACGTCCTTGAAAAGAATGAGAACACGTGTATACATCAGAGCACGGCAGACATCCATGGGTGCAACATGCATAAATTGTGCATCTTGTTTGAAAAAGAGCGAGATAAAGATATTGCATATTCACATGAATATAAATATTTCCATAAGAACAACAGAAAATAGAAGTGTTCTTACATCAATCAATTTGCTGGGTGCTCTCAGTGCATTTCGTGTCGATTCCATATGTTTGTATGTAATGAAACCATAACCACGAGATTTTCCTGTTGCTTTGTCATAAATAACAGCCCCTTCTTCGATTTCTCCATGCACTTGAAATGCCTGTAAAAAAAACATACAGAGGTCAGTTCCATAACGAGAGATAAACTAATGAAAACGAAAGACATCAACTACAGGGTATCAGTTAGTCGACTTGAATAACATGGGCCAAGGCTAACAACGTTACCATAAGCACACTAACAAACAAACACACACATTCAGCAATCTGCAAATGCACTCACAGCACACAAGGTTTCTGAACTGGTATTCCAGGCCAAGCCACGAACAAAAAGCTTTCGATGTACTGGATCTGCACTGGCTATACTTTTAATTTCTTCTGCAATGGAAGGATATTGAGACCCTCTTTACGCGTCAAACATGCAAGCAAACAAACACACATGCACAATGTCAATCACACACCATACATACAATTCAAGACTAAAACTTACATTCTCACTACAACATTTTAACATCACATACATTAAAACCCGCAATTCCCACCACAAAAACTCCCAAATCATATAGAAGAAATGCACAGATAAGTTGAAATTTAATTTCCCAATTAAAGAATCTCAATTGGGTATTCAAATGAGTACTCTTTTTAAGTTTTTGAAGCTCAAATTCAGCGAAACTAGATAATTAAGGCAAAGTAAATACGACCCAGTTGCTAAAATTAGAAGACGAGTGGATCAAACATGGAAAATCAATGTAATGGATGGAAGGAAAAGGAAATGAAAAAAAGAGGGAATTACAATCGGGAGAGAAGATCAACAAGCTGGGATTTGTTAAGAGGATCGAGGAGAGAACGAAGATGATCTTGGGTTGTGGAGATTTCAGCTCCATTTACAGACTCCTCCATCTTCCTCTTTTTCATATCTTCCATTTCTAGATTTCTTATACTCTCTCTGCCTTGTTGTGCCACACTTGGCGTTAGAGCTTTTCTTCACGGGCTTCTAACAGAAAATTTCAATTTTCCATGCCAAATTAAAGGCTTAATATACTACCCCTTAAATTTGTCCATTTTTTTACTTAGCCACTCTAATATAGTGGACAACATCAAAGCCCCTTAAAATTTTATTTCTACCAACTTAATCGTTTTCTTTCGTATGATTTCCAAATTTATTGTGATATAACATTCGTAATGTAAACATGGCGGTCGGTTTTACGTAGTGGGTGTGGGCCCCCAACCCGGTGGGATTGAATTTTGCACCCCTGCGCGTAGTTAAAGGAGTATAACCTTGTTTATTAGTTTGGAAGCATTACAAGTATTCTACTATATGAACTCTAGTATTATGTTCTTTGAAAAAGATGTGGGATGCGAGTTATTTTTTTCTCCAAACATATTCCAAGTAATCAACTTTGAGCTTGAATATCTCATTCATCACAAGTTCATTTTAAGCATATAATATACCGTTAAAAAGTTTATGTGTCATAAAATATGTTAACGTAATAACATCATTATAATGACCATTTTACCCCTCGTATATAATGTCTTAAAAATAACACAAAATATTGCACGTGATATACATTATTTCCAACAAGAACTCCACCCTTTGAATGGACATCAAATTTTTAATAATTTGTAAAATTACAATTAACTAGGCTGGTCAATAAATTATTGACGAGTAAATAGACTCTGAGTGTGACTGAAAAATAAAAAAACTGAATTGAATAGTATTAAAAAAACTGAACTGAATAATTGAATAAAAGTGTAATGAATTTTGTTGATTTTATTAACTGAATCGAATTTATTGAATTTAAGTAGATTTGAATACTGCCTTTGATGCGCTTATATAACGTTATTAAGAAAATAAAGCACATAGAAGTCAAGATATACAATCAATTTTCTATATATTTACGTAAACATTGGATGCATACAATTGATTTGGCAACACAAACTTTATTCTTGGGATATTTTTGAAATACTGTAAATAGTAAATCTATGTTTGGTTGAAGTAATTTTCTAACTTTTTTTGGAGGGAAAATGAGGTGTTATTTGAACCTTGGGCAAAATTGGAAACTTGTATGTCTTCTTCAAGAATATTGAAGGAGGAGGATTCATCTGTTGTTGGTGTTTCTTGATTCTTGAAAATACTACCATTTGTTTTAATTTGTTGCTCATCAAACATCTTCTTCAGTTGTTGCCTCCCTTGTTTTTCAATTCTTAATTGTAGTCGTTTTTGAATCTGTACCATTATATACAATCAACATTAATCAACTATTATCAACCCTCCGGTCAAATTAGTCCAAAACCACACGTGCCATTATATGATTTGTTTTCATCAGTTAAGAGTGCCATTGGCACCCCTAGCGGATACGGAGGGCTTTTATGAGTTTGCTTTTCCCAATCTAAGAGCTTATTTCTACCGCTCTAGAATTTCAAGACTGGTATATATACGCATTTCATATTCTTTCAATATCGAATTTTAAATACTAACTCACACGTACGTCCCAACAATCGGTGCCACAATATTTGTTGTGTTTCGCAGGCAAAAAAATGTAAAACTATAAGAAGTGAAAAAATATCAAAATTAGAAAGAGCAATGCACCGGCGAAAGATTCCATTGATGTATGTACCTCCAACTGTTCGTGCAAACGCATCTGCACATCTAATTTCAGATGTAAGGCCTCATCAATTTGCAGTCTACTACAAATGATCATTAATTAAACACTCAATTAATTGTTAGTTTTATAAAAATAAAATAAAATAATTGTTAGTAACTATATAAATTAAAAACCATATAATTTGAATTAATTAACAAATTACTAAGGACTAATTATAAAGATTAATTACGTTATTGCATCCACAAGCGATACATCATTTATGCTGTTTCTGTTTTCACCCCTTTCTGCACATATAGTAAAAATATAGATCTTTCATCACATGAAATATATGTAAATACAGAGTTTCGTATCATATAATAAATAAGTTATTTAAATTACCTTGTGACGGGTGTGGCATGTACTTGGCAATTCTATGAATTCAAAAAATTATGAAATTCTCTGCTTTTATTCCAATGAAACTTCATCTGTAAGATATGAATATAAATGTTTATATAGTGTTTATATATGGAGAAATTATTTATCAATGTGGATAGGAATGAGCAATTACATGTTGACATAACCAAAGTAGAAATCAGACAAAAACATTTTAAAACAATATTATACAAGGTATAATGTTATATATTAATTAATTGTCTTGTTCTAAACAACAATTTAAAATTAAATTGAGGTAATATGATTATGGAGGCATCTATGACTGTGTCTGAATAGATTTTACATAATTATTATATTATAAGTGTAATTATAAGATACTGGAATAAATGTTAACTTGAATATTATTATTATTATTGTTGTTGAGATTTTATAAAATTTCTTTCTTTCTAAACTTGAGTATTGAAGCAAGTGTTTAGAATATGCGTCATTTCAAGCTAGCTAATTAACTTTGTAAATTAGTAATTTCTATCACTGATCTACATCCAGCTCAAGTTTTTTTTTTTTTGTCAGTGACTAATCTGTCTTTTATTTAAAGAAAAACAAGCTTTTAAGGGAAGGCCAAAAATCCACCTGGCAGGGCAGCTATGAATTTTCAATGGATCCAAAGCCGACAAAACACATAGGTTTAAACTACTGGCCATTTCACTTCTTGGTATCATCGATTCATATCATTATCACCATTACCGCATTTATCTCCCATCATTTTTCGTAATTTATCTCATTTCTCGGTTCTAACATCATTTTTCACATAAGAGAAGGTCAATGGTTCGAAACTTCATGTGTGTTGAACTAATGCACACATTTGTTTAGCACCCGTGGATGGGTATGATCCATTATATATATATATATATATATATATATATATATATATATATATATATATATATATATATATATATATATATATATGTCTTGAAATGTAGAGTGACAATTAAAACTTTTAAGATATATAGTAAGAGTCAAGTTTAAATGAGACAAGAGTTTTATGGTGAGACAAGGGAATGTGACAAACTTGTAATTAAAAGAAACCTCCTCATGCGTGGAATTTGAGAGAAGGAAGATGAGGTGATGTCAGCGCTGATGTCACCTCTGGAGAGAGAAAGAGTTTGAATTATTTTATTTAAAATGCATTTTCCCGCTCTTTCCGAACTCATTTTTAAAAAAAAATTATACCAGTGAACTCGTATTAATTAGGCGGTCATTTTGAGATCCATTGTTGTTATTTATAGACGATTTATTTTTTATTTATTTTTTTATGGTTGTTCCAAATTGGATACTCGGTTGTTCCAGCAGAATACTACATTTGTTCCACCAGACTAATACATTTGTTCCATCAGAATACTACATTTTTTTACACTCCCATAGTGCATTTTAAAAAAAATAATGAAAATATTCTGCTGGAACAAATGTAGTAGTCTGATGGAACAAATGTAGTATTCTGCTGGAACAACCGAGTATCCAATTTGGAACAACCATAAAAAAATAAAAATCGTCTATAAATAACAACGATGGATCTCAAAATGACCGCCTAATTAATACGAGTTCACTGGTATAATTTTTTTTGAAAATGAGTTCGAAAAGAGCGGGAAAATGTATTTTAAATAAAATAATGAAAACTTTTTCTCTCTCCAGATGTGACATCAGCGCTGACATCACCTCCTCTTCTCTTCAATAATGTCCCTCCATGTTTTTAAAATATCAAAATTGTCACCACTTTTTAATTGTCTCACACTAAAAATCAGTCTCGCTATAATGACCTTGTCTCACCTGATCTTATCTCTATATAGTAATGAGATTATAAAGATGTATTAAGTCCAAACACACACACAAACACATATATATATATAAAAAAAATAAAAATTAGTAGTATTGTTGTAAATGAAGATCACATACGGCCGTTTGGTTCCCGCCTAATATAAGTGCTCAAGATTCTATTTATATTCTCCAATTAATCCTCAGTTGTACCTCCAAGGACTATGACCGATTGATTAGCGTTTAGCGTTCCTAAGAATTAGAAAAAAAAGAAAGATAATAACTACTATAATCATGAAATTTATCTAATTAAGCTAGCTAATCACTTCATTTCAAAACCCCAAAGAGAGTTTAGTATTTTGAAGTTGTGGAGATATGTGGGGATTTGGATTGAGGGAAGGATTTTGTTGGGATTTCCCCAAATTCCATATTAGTCAAGAGTAATCTAAAAGGAGATGTAAAATCTCACATTGTTTAAGAGTGTTTTTAAGGGATGTAAAAATCCCACATTGCTTAAAAAAATGTGAAGGGAGAGTCCACCTATAAATAGACTTGAGGTTTAGTGATTAGTAATCCACATTCTGTAGGCTAGTTAACTAAGAGTAATTTAGACCTTGAGTTTGTGTGAGTAAAGCGAGAGTTTTTTATTACAATTTTGTCCGTCCAAAAGTTGTAATCCTTTTTAGTGGAGATTTATTCTTGTTGAAGAGGTTTCCACGCTACAATATTGGGTGCGCTTTTATTAGTTTTCTTCTATTATTCATTTGTGTCAGTGTGTAGATTTGCGCTTGATCCTAAAAATTGCGTGGATGTGCTTTTGTGTCAAAAGATAAAGACCCAATAATGTGTTTTTGCAAATAGAAAGACTAAACAGTGTAATATGTAAAACGTTTGGGATGTTATAATTACTTACCCAATTAGTATACATAGGAATATTATAACTAATCTCTATATGAATATTTGTATTGCTTTATATTTGACATATTTAAGCGTGTATAGTTATAGTATGAAAGCTTTTCTAATAAACTATATTAGTCCCGCTCGCCTACATCTTAATGACCAAACTATATTTTGGTCATTAAGTATTAAATAAAAATTTGTGTTTTCTATTATACTCTAAATACACCCCCCCCCCCCCCCCCCCGTATAAACCCGTCGTCCTTAATATTTTCAAGAAATACTATAATTCGAGGGCATTCTAGATTTTTTTTTTCCTTAATTGTAAGGTCATAGGATGAAATCTAATGCTTAATGAGGTGTAGGTGGGCATGGGTGAAACTATATATATATGTGCGCTTTGTGAATAAAAATAGAGGAGAATTTAATGTGAAATTTAACATGGAAACACATCATGTTTAAGATCCTAATATCTAGCTTCCGCTAATTTGATGTCGGCCTCCCAAAAGAAGAAAAAATCTTTTCTTAGTTGTTTGATCCAAACCTCAAAACTCAATTCTCTTTCCTTTGGTTTTTTTTTTTTTTTGGAAACCTTCATAAGATTTTATGAGAGACCAAATTGAACCGAGAACATTCGTGAGAGTTCATGAGAACGAGATTGAACCAAACACCTTTACAAATTTTCAAAGTGAGAATGATCAAAAACCTAACCGCAAGAGTTTGCGAGAGGCGATTAAACCAAAAACCTTCGTGAGAGTTTACAAGGGGCGAGATTGAATTAGACATAATTACAAGAATTGTGAGGTGAGATTGATTGGAGAAAAAAAAACCTTTTACAATGAAAGACGATTGAACCAAAAACTTTTACAAGAGTTTGTAAAGGTTGAAAAGATCATGTTAGGATCATAATGAAGAACAAGATGTTGATGAAATGAAGCTCGTGTCAGGATTTTGTTGAAATTTGAAATTTATTTTTCATTGTTCAAGTTGAACGTTTGAGATCTACACCTCCGACTCGAGGGAGGAGGATATTGAGATATTTATGGTATTGTGAGAATAGTATCATGTGGTGCTAAGAGTCTAGTATTATGAGATACGATTATGAATAACAAAAGAGTCGAGAAAGGTTACCCATCTCAAGAGAAGAAATAAGCAGAGACTTGAAGACAAAATATTGTTATTTAGAATTTGGGACTATTTCAGAAATAGAGTTTATTTGAATTATGATTTAATTAGGAAATAGTTTTCATTATAGTTAAAGGAGTCTATTTATTTAGAAATATTTATTTGCGGACACTTTAAAAACTTTTAGGAAAGTACGGTTTGAGTTTAAGTTTGTTAAGCAAATTGAGCATTTATGATTTGACTGTGTATTCTAGTTATATAGTAGAAAAGGTTGTTCTGTAAGGTATATATATAGGAAGATTTACTGCGGAATTTAACAGTGTGGGTGCAACACATAAAACTATCATAAAACTTAATGGATCTCCACCCTTTGGACTTGCATCAAATTTTTAATAAGTTGCAAAATTACAGTTAAATAGGTTGGTCAATAAGTAATTGACCGGTAATTACGTGATGTGCTGCTTATGATATGTTATTAAGAAATGAAGTACATAGCCAATTTAACTGATACAAACTCAGGATACAGTCAATTTTCTATGTATTTACAGAATCATTGGATGCATACAATTGATTTGACATTGACACAAACTTGTTCTTGAATATATTTGGTGCGTAAATAATAAATCTATGTTTGGTTATCTAACTTATTTTGGAGGGAAAATGACTGTTATTAGAACCTTGTGCAAAATTGGAAACTTGTATGTCTTCAATAATATTGAATGAGGACTCATCTGTTGTTGTTGTTGGTTGTGTTTCTTGATTCTTGAAAGTGCTACCATTTGTTCTAATTTGTTGCTCATCAAACATCTTCTTTAGTTGTCTCCCTTGTTCTTCAATTCTTAATTGTAGATTTTTCTGAATCTGTACCATTACACACAATCAAAATTAGGTATAATCAACCCTAGGGTCAAATCTGTCCAAAACGATACGTGCCAATATATGAATTTTTTTTTTTTTGCTAGCATTCGTCATTTCCAACTTTTTTTTCCAGTAAAGATATAGGGAAGATGGAGGAAAAAGGAAAGACGGAAATCATAAATAGGTTGAAACCTCCGACATGACCAGAGACCTCCGAGCCTAAATTTTATGTTATTTCCAACTTGAAAACCAAGTTAAAGGGGTTTAAGATTCTCTAACAAGTTAAAAGCCCAAACCATTAGCTAAGTTTTTTCTTTGAATAACAATTGATGTTGATATAGCTTGACTTTTATTTGAGTCTTTGGAATAAAAGTTAAATATGTGCTAACTCGTAAGTCGTAATAGAAATTTTAGTTCATAAAATCGAGCTAGAGTTTCTACTCTTAACACGTGATATTCGACATTTCTTCCATAAAAGTAAAGTTGTTCTTTTCTCTTTTACAAAAGTTGTTTGGATCCATGAGTTTTAAGGACTTCACATCATATCTAATTCAAAACCTTAAAGTATATTGTTTAAATACCATAATCCTTAGACTCGCCCCGAATCCGAATTAGTCGGCCCAATGTGGTTCGGAAACCGGATGGAAAACCAAAAAAAGTATAAGGTTGATGGCTCTTTCTCAATTTAATATTGTTCACCCCATCCTTAACCATAGATATATAGGGAAAACGGGGTGTCATTGCACTCTCAATACCCATGAACCCTCCTTGAAAGTAATCGTTCTGCCAATCGTCAACCCTACTATTTCATCAGTTAAGGGTGTCATTTGCACCCCTAGCGGATGACGAGGCCTTTTACGGGTTCCTTTGTCCCAATACAAGCCTTGGTTTTGCGCTCTAGCGTTTCAAGCCTGACACACTCATCTCGTACTCTTTCAATGTGGGAATCCAAATACCAATTCACACGTGCATCCCAACAATCGATGCCATAACATTCATCGTGTTTCGCAGGCGAAAAATAAAAATAAAAATTAGAAAGAACAATGCACCAGCGAAAGATTCCATTGATGTATGTACCTCCAACTGTTCGTGCAGTCGCATCTGCACATCTAATTGCAGCTGTAGTGCTTCATCAATTTGCAGTCTTCTGCAAATCATCATTAATTTAACACTTGATTAATTGTTTAGTTATATATATTAATTGATAAAATTACATAGTTTAAGTTAATTGACAAAATATTAAGGACTAATTATGAAGATCAATTACGTTCTTGTATCCACAAGTGATACATCATTTATGCTACTTCTGTTCTCACCCCTTCCTGCAGATATAGTAAAATTTATATTTTCATCACATCAAATAAAATTATGTATTTAAATAGTTTCACATCATATAATAAGTTATTTATATAATAATTACCTTGTGAGGGGTCTGTCATGTACTTGGCAATTCTATATTTCTGCAAAAATAGAAAAATTGAGTAATAAGATTATGATTTTAATTTACTACAAAAACTTGACAAAATAATGGCCTGAAAAAGGATATTTGATCGTAATTTATGGTGATATGGATAAAAGATGTACATAAGTAGTTAAATATGTCTGGATATTCATTCTGTAAATTTAGTAAAGCGGAATTTCTTTGATTTATTTAATGTTAGTATAATGCAAAGTTCAAGGAATTTAATGTCACTAAATTGAACTTTATGGACTAGCATGTTAGAATCACTAAAATTGAGAGGCTATGGATGTATTTTACACATGAAAGAAATAATACCTGCAAATGACTTTTGACATGGAAGATAGTCAATCCTTGAGAATCCATCAGCTTAAGTATTGCCTTAGGCGTTGCCTCTGCAATTCGATCGGAAGTTAGTTGATTTTCCTTCCGAAACAACTACAAATGACTATTTCTTGATCTTAACTAGACACCTTTTTTACACGAAAAGCAAAAAGCAGTTAGAGAAAGGAGAACCAAAAGGTGTCTTACTCTCAGCACCTCCAAGGCGATTTACACAGTCTACAAATCGCTCATGAAGATTTTGAGTCCATCTGATTCGAGTTTTGCTCGCAACAGGGTTCGCGGATCTCGGAGACTCTATCTCCTTTCCTGAAGAAAATCCTAGCTGTCCATATGAATTTCCCCCAATCTGTTTCCAAATTACAAACCGGTGAGATTAATACTACTTTGTCAGAACCGGACATCAGAATCGTTATTTCTAAAAAACCATAGACAGGAAGCACAAAAGAAAACTACTTTATCATAAGATCGAATAAAATTTACATACTCGATGATCCTGAACCGAAAACTGGTTCATTGGAGGAGAATTATGATAACAATAATCATCAGGAAAATTAGATTTCACACTTGTCTGAAAATTACTATTTCTGAAATGCAGGTTGTTCTCAGGTTTCGAAAATCCTGAATCAACATAACTTTCCCCTGATGAAACAGTATAAGATTTGGAGTTATACGGATAATCATACTGCTGAAACCCCATGTATCTTTCCGTGGCATAAAAAGCTGAAGCTGGAGACTCGAACCGACTCATAATGCTGCTTGAAGACTTGTCAGGACTCGGATTTTCATGTTCCTGCCCTCCAAAACCCGTGTTCCAACTTGGTTGGTTCGCGAAAGATTGATGATTATTACTAGCTGCATACTCGATCAGTCGATTATATTGTGCTAACCGATCTTGGAAATCATCAATCTTTGATGTGTTCATTTGATTAGTACTGAAGTGAATCAGATTAATTTCATCGTATCGCTAATTGCTTTAAAGGGGTTGAAGCCACACGTAGAATACACGAAAACGAAAGAAAGATGCAGATAATGAAAATTGAAATGTTGAATTCAAAAAATTATGAAATTCTCTGCTTTTATTCCAATGAAACTTCATCTGTAAGATATGAATATAAATGTTTATATAGTGATTATATATGTTTTTCTTTAAATTATTCCTAAATGTGGATAGGAATGAGCAATTACATGTTGACATTACCAAAGTAGAAATCAGACAAAAACATTTTAAAACAATACTATTAAACAAGTTATAATGTTATATTAATTAATTGTCTTGTTCTAAACAGAAATAGAATAATTAATTTCCACCCAGAAAACAACAATTCAAAATTAAATTGAGGAATAATGTGATTATGGAGGCATCTGTGACTGTGTCTAGAATAGATTTTACATAATTATATAAGTGTAATTATAAGATACTGGAATAAATTCACAGAAAGAGATCTGCAATTATTCCTTATATATATAACCTTAGTGGCCTTGTAACATGATCATGATAAAATAAGTTAATTTAAATGAGAAGAATGATTCTTTTTTAATTCTAAAGCATTAATTGCTTCCCATAAAATTGCATCTTTGAGTGCAGGTCCATTATTATATATTAATCCGAAAGTGCAATTGAATTTTACCAGAGAGATTCTGATTTCTGAAAGTGTTTCAGAGAATATCATGTGATATAAACCAATTTGTATCCACACCTTGCTTTCTTCTTCCTAGCCCGTCCCGAGCATGGGCAAGAGGGGCATTTTCTCAGAGCCCTATCGGAGGAAGAACCTAAAATTTACTCTCTTTTTTCAAATAATGTTGTTCTAATCAATGAATTTGATGATTGTTTTGAATTTCCTATTTGGATTTGACTCTTCTATAGTATGAGTGTAACGACTTTGTCCAGGATGAACGGTGCCGGAGTAGAAAAATATGTATAAGAAGTGGTCCTAAGGATAGCGATGGAGTATAAATGAACTGAAACTCCACATTGGAAATAAAGAGGAGAGATTTATATGTGAGATGGGTATCTAATACATGCATAACGCGTTTTAAAGCTTTACGGATTAATGATGAATTTGGGTTAGACTAAACAATATCTGCACGTATTGGCCCGGATATTATAATGAGTCTCATGTTCTTTTAAGCATAACTATATAAAAAAAATTATAATATGAACTTGAATATTATTGTATTATTATTAATGAGATTTCTATAAAAAAAAAATAGAAAGAACATTTAAACTTGAATACTAAAGCAATTGTTTAGCAATATGTGTCATTGTCAAGCTAGCTAATTAACGTTGTAAATTAGTAATTTCTGTCAGTGATCTACATCCAGCTCAAATATTTTGTTGTTTCAAGATAAGAAGATTGAAAAAAACATGTATAGCAGTGACTAATCTGTTTTTTTATTTAAAGAGAAACAAGCTTTGAAGGGAAGGACAAAAATCCACCTGGCAGTGCAGCTATGAATTTTCAGTGAATCCAAAGCCCCAAAAACACAATAACTACCCATTTCACTTCTTGGTATCATCGATTCATCTTATTATCACCCTTACTCCATTTATTCCCAACTTTTCCTTCTAATTTATCCGATTTCTCGATTTTGAGCACCTTTTTCGATTAAATTTTTATGCATATACTAGAATTTCAATTCAAGACTTAGCTTAGCCGACTTGAAACTCTTAACTATTTATATGAGTCACCGATATGTATTTATAGAAATAATAAAAACAATTCACTCAAATGTATTATTGGTATCTATTGATTTTGATTTTTATAAGGTTTTTTACACATGTGTATGTAAGTGCATATGTAAAAAGTTAAGCTATAAAATAAGGAGAAATTATACTATGGGAGTTTCGTTTTATCCTTGCTCACTTTTCATTAAATGACAATTCATTTGTGTCCAAGAAAATGTCAATGAAAATGTAATTAATACAAAAATGATTATTAGTAAATCTCGTTTAACTCTTAACTTTTTCTTGCTATCACTATCTTCTTTAATTATCTTCACATCTTTAAATCACATATATAGTCGTTGGCTTTGCTGGAGGTTCACATATATATTTTTTCTACTATATGACGTCAAAAATATATATTATAAACATCTTCTTGTCATGCTAAATTATCTGGAAAGAGAGAATAATAAATTAAACAGTTTTGGACAGTGTAAATTAAGATGCCTAAAGTTTCAATTATTTTCTCTCTTATCCAAAATAATCAACATATATATTCACAAAAGAGCAAATTGTTATAGCTAGCTAGCTGGTTCTCTCACTTTTATTCTACATCTACCTTAAATATTTATTCTGATACTCTTGTGGTACCTATATTTGTTTCCTGTCATGTGTCAATTTTGCCAATTTGTTTAAGTTCTCATTGAATAACATATAATAATTGTAATAGTAAACACAAATTTTTCAAGAGAACGTTTTTAATATAGGGTCAATAATGAAAAGGTTGAGTTAAAGATTCAAACAGGTTTTTAAAGTTGATACATGATTAATTAGTCTAAATCGAAGTTTAATTATCAATTTAGTGCTGAAATTGTCAAAATGTAACAAATTAGTCTGCATAAATTGTGTTTTTTTTGGCAAATTTGAGGAAAATATATTGATAACTAAAATTCAATTTGGATCGAATAATTCAGCTTAAGCTTTTTTAAATGCAAAACTACATTTTTCTTGAGATAGTTTGTATAGAGTAGGATGCGGTCCATAATTTCGCATTAGTGAATGTCAAACAATCAAATATTAAGATATTATTATATAAAAAATATGTTTTTATATGTAAAACAATAACGAAAATCAAACTCAGTAAATACTATGGGGTGCTACAGGAATCTTGTAGATGACCGATATGATAGATTTTTTTCCCTTTTATTTATTTATTAATTAATACCTATAAAAACCTAAAAGTCAAGAGAAATTTTACTGGATGACAGGCATAGAGATGACGTGGTATGTCAAGCCTATAAATTTTCGACACGTGTTATCTCACCCAATAACAATTTAACATTGTGTAATTAATTGGTAATTAAATTTTTACTTAATACTTTATAGTATAAAATTCTAGATCCTAAAATAAAAATTCTAAATCCTAGACTCTAAATCATGAACCTTAGATACTAACATATATGACGTGTCATCGAATTATAGAGTTGGCATACGAGATGGCATGGTATGCCTGACATATATTATAATTTTTCAAAAATCAAATAGATATCATTCCCAGCCGGTTAATACATTGTTAGACATTACAGATAAGCATTAATTAGACACTAACAAAATTTAGAGCAGACAATTATGGTAACACAAACAACAAAGTGGCTTTGACATTTTTTTATTCGTTGTTAGTAGTTACTATACTATATAAAATATAAATTAACCCTTTATGACGTTGAAGGGGCATTTGATACATTTGGGCCACATTTGATTTTTCTACCCTTATGTTTTGAAAAATTGGCGTACAAATTAAAGTATTTACAACTGATAAACTTTCGTTGCTAAAAGGGTATAGAAGAAAAACTTGCGCTTTTATCTGTTAGACATATTTGTGTGGATATATTTGTCTGTGTATTATTAACAAAAGAAGAGAGGGCATAATACCCATTATATGTACATCTAAGTTTATAAAGAAGGAAAGAATCAATCACCTATGTATGTAACATAAGACAAGAAACTAGTGTAAAATTTTCCTAGAATACACTCTTTTTAAAATAGAGTTCAATTTTGAATATAAATGATAAATTTCAAACTCGCCTTAGTTGATAAGCATGTTTCATTAAGGTAAAAGGCTAGGAACACATAGCAAAATTCCGAAAAGGACCTTAGATTACCAGACCATCTAAGGCCCAACATTTGAAGAAGACGCTTAAAATACACCATTTTAGGTATCTATTCCGCCATGGCGAGACCTTTCAATTGGCGAAATGATGACACATTCAAAGAGCAGGCATATTCTTCCAAATATGATGTCTCTAAGAGAGGATGAGGATGACAATATAGGAACTTGCCACATCATTTGTATCTTTCTACGAACATGAGAGTAGACCATGTTAACCATTATTGTTTTGCTCCTGATGAGATATCTTATTCCCTTAACTTGCCCACTTTCACTTCTCCCTCTATACTATCTCGATTTACTAATTTTGGCATCGGAGTATCCCTGAATGATCTCAATGCTAGCCTTTCAACTTAGCAAGCGTAACTAACCTCAAAAGGTACCTTACTGGAATAGGATTGCTTGTCATATTTAAGGAGCCAACATATAGCTCTCAAGTTAGCAATGTGAGACATTCAACACGCTCCCCTCACGCCCAATTCATTTGGTGCGCGCCAACATAGCGGGGCTCCCACATTGCTCAACCATGACTCTAATACCATCTTAGCAAGCCTAACTAACCCCAAGGATAGGATTGCTTGTCATATTTAAGGAGCCAACATAGCGCCCAAGTTAGCAATGTGGGACATTCGCGTCATGCACCAAATGAATTGGGCATGAGGGGACGTATTGAATTGTTCCACATTGCTACATTGAAAGCTAAAATTGCTCCTTAAATATAGAAAGCAATCATATCCCCTTAAGGTGCCTTTTAGGGTTAGTTAGATTTTGCTAAGATTTCATACAACTTTGACCAAAATCTGACAACCCATTGAAAGTCGAGTTGTCAATAAAAACTTAGTATACCGCACATCGAAAGTATGAACGAAAAGGAACTCATAGTGTATCCACTAAAACAAGCATAGTTAGTATTATAATGAAAAATGAAGATTAGGAAATTCTTTGATGAAATTTGGACGGTACAAGATCTTCCATGCTTCATGGAAAGAAATAATTGTACAGTATAAATAAAAAGTGCTATTCTCTAAACCATTAGATTATCATAAGGAATAAAAGAACAATCAGTTTAATATTGACCTCCAAGGAATAGAAAGCATATACATTTTCTAAATTAATTGAAGCATGCATGTGTTTATCCAAATTAAGAAAAGGATAATAAATAGGATATTATATAGTGCTGTCTGCAATTTGCAAAACCACCGCCCTAACTTTTGATTTTTCAACAAACTACAATTAATATCAATTTATTAAATAGATAGTAGTTATCATAAAGCGTTTAACAATAAGTGGAAAATATGGGTTCGAAACTTGCCATTTACAAATCTATAAATAAATAAAACTGGAGTTATAATAGTATTAGAAAAATAACTTGTGTAAATTTTCATAATGGTTTGATTTATTCTTTTAATCTAATTGTTTTCCACAAAATTAAGGAGAGGTCTAGCTTTGATAGAGCAAATAAACTAACAAGAGTATATGAAAACGTTCATGCATGGGCATGGAAGCAGATGTTGATTAAAGTACTTTGGAAATCAACACTAAGATAATAGTCAGCATTATGGCCATAAACTTAATCATGGATCACGCTGGGCCATAAAGCCCATCTAAGCCCGTCATTCATGGATTGAACTTTGATATGTTTATTTGACATTTCTACCACTCTAACATAAGCCCGCATAATTCTGCAAATAAAACGGGACGAGCATTGGAGCTTGCATTTGTTTCAACAGCCCGAACAGATCCGCCATTGTCATAAAAAGTTATAACAACTTTAAAAATATATATTCACACTATCATGTTAATAAAAAATTTCAATTCTTTTGGAAAGGAAAAAAAGTTAAGTTACTTACATGATTGTGTTTGGAAAGGAAAAAAAGTTAAGTTACTTACATGATTGTGTGAATATATGTTAGTAGCTTAAATAGAGATAAATTAGAAAGATTCTATGTAAAGATTATCTTTCAACTATCTAAACTATTGTTTTTTTAAAAAACTATGGAACAATTTAAAGTGATTTATATATTTATTTGTTTACAGAGAGGGAATATAATCACTTTTTTACTTGTTGGAACAAAATTGATGAAACTAAAGTAAATGTGTCATTTAAAATGTAAAATTCTTAGGGTATTGTTGTGAATAAAAAGTGAAGTTATTTATGTCAAAAAAAAAAGAAAAAGTATAGTTATTTTAGCAATTAATTTTGGAAAAAAAATAAAAAAAGGAAAATTATATCTTAGGTAGCCATAAATGAATATTGATGATAGTGTGTAGATCATGTGGCCCAAGGCCCATATTAACCAACTATGAACTTCCCCAAATGGGCCTGTAAAATTAAATGCTGATAGGTAATATTTTTCCTTAGTTCACTTTTTTGTCGATTTTGAGATTCGAACTCAACAAGATCCACGTTCTTTTTCTTGAAACGTAGGAGCCACTAAACTATTATTTGGTGGTTTCCCTTTATTAAGAGTTGAAATCACAAGATATTGATATGTCATCGATCAAATTAGTTCAATTTTTTGTCGATTTTGAAATTCGAACTCAACAAGATCCACATTCTTTTTCTTGAAACTTAGTAGCCACTAGGCTATTACTTGGTGGTTTCCCTTTACTAAGAGTTGAAATCACAAGATATTGATATGTTATCGATTAAATCTTTAACAAAAGCTTTTGTTAATCCATAAAAAAACGTGTTTTAGTTTCTTTTTTCTAAAAACAAACTTAAAACACATTGCATATATACTCAGCAATAAGATCAAGTTATGTAGAGTCATTATAAATGATTAATTATACAAAAACATATAAAGATGTGTTATGAAATGACTTGGTCAATGCGTACATATATAATAGAGCAAATTGTACTTGAGTAGTTATATCAATTATCATTAATTATACGTAAGAGATTAATAAAGTTTGATATGTTGCATATATCATGATGTACATCAGATCAATTCATCAAAACTGTTTCTGATTTTGATTGTATCATCCTTTTATTCTTCGTTTTGTTCTATATGCAAATTAATTATATATTGTCCAAAATGTATTTAGTGTAACTTTTCCACATGTATAATTAATGTTAAGAAGTTATCGTTTTTGTTTAAGCAGTGTAATCTAAAATGATAACGCCAAATGAACAAAATTACAAGTTCAAGTGACTATATAGATTGTCATCTAAATTGGGGTGGCAAAGTGAAAAAAAATGGACAAGTTTAAGGGACCTGATATGTATTAAGTCTAATAAAAAAATTCATGTCACATCAGCATAAAATGGGCAAAATATGTCACATTTACAAGTTGGGGGCTAAATGGAAAAATATTACAAGTTCAGGAGGTTAAGTGGAAAATAATTACAAATTCAAGTAGCTAATAGGTTGTCCTTTAAGTTGAGGGGGCTAAGTGAAAAAAATAGATAAATTAGGGAGCTACAATGTATTAAGTCCCAAAAATATATGTAATTTTAACATATTTTTACTCATTGCACACCCAAATATTTGTTTTTGGCTCCCAATCGAGTGAACATCTAAGGATAACTAAGAACATGGAAAGGAAAATTGATAATGTTAAGATCTTAAAAATGTAAGAGTAATCACATCATACTTTTTCAATCTATCACTTTATTCTTCTTCTTGTTTCTTAAAGTACTTAAGCCTTAAAGCATAATTTTCTCCTAATTACATGCTAATAATAAGAAAGTTAAATAAAATGAAGCAAAATATATGAAAATTAATCTCTTTTAAACAAAGTTAGAAGTGTTAAGTTGGAAATTGGAATAACTTGAACCAACTTTACAGAAAGAAAAAAGAATAATGGAATATATTTTATTGTAAATAATTTGTGAAAAAGTAATTAAAAGATTAAATGAAGAAATGTCACAGTGGCCCACTATTGATGAACAAGTGCAGAAAAAAGAAGTTTCTGATTTTAAAAAATTGTATGACTCTCATGTTGATTCTCATCAAAATTCACGAGGTTGGAGATGGTTTTCTTTATATTAAAGTGACAAATTAGGTAGCACTAACTTATAATTTGAATCTCAAATTCTCAAAATAGATAACATCTTCTTCTCCCTCCGTCCGAGTCGCAGGAATCGTTGTTACATTCAATTATGACACTTTTGATGATAAAGCGAATAAACTTCTTACGAATGAAATCGATTACATTACCTACCTCGAATGTTACTTTAAGAGTGGTAGTTATAGTGCGTCATGACGTGTTCTCTGAGTTGACAATCTTACTCTCTTGCCATTTTCTTCCTCCAAACAGAAATAACAGTTGCTTAATGTAATTCTATAAAAGTACACAATGATTTGACATGTGTCTCGATGCCATTCTTATCTTTTGTCTTATTATCTCATCGACTGAAGATGATTCTCTAAATATGTTGGCAATCTCTCTAATCTTGGCTTTGGATGGCATCATATGAGTGACCTTATGACCGATCTGGAGATGAACTTCTACCCAAGACCCCTTGATGTATCTTTCTCATGTTGGGTTCATTGTAGGGCCTATTTTATGGGCCTTTTGGGTATATTTAACAAATTTTGAGTCTTTCAGATTATATCTACATATATGGTAAAGTTTTTTTACAAGGTGGGTAAAAAAATCACTATGCTACATGTTAATATCTATTTCTAAGTTCTAACCCAGAGCTCACAATTACTGTTTTTATCCATCTATCAAAAAAAAGTCTGTTTTCACGGGTTTTTTTACAAGACTAGCCCACTTTCAATAGGCCAATTACATTAGTAACCACTTTTATGTTTCACATACTAAACTAACCACTCTCAATTTTTCTTCACAAAAATACCCCCAACTAACCACTCTCCCTCATTTATGCTTTCTTCTTTCCCTTTGCTTTCTTCTTTCCTTCTATCCCCTCACTCGCTTTGCTTTCTTCTTTCCATGTTAGCGGCTATCGCTTGATTCCTTCGGTTTCCAATCATTTGTTCGCTCTTTTTCCATTTTCTGATTCCAGGGCGAGAAAACGGCAACTAACGTTGACAGCAATTGAAACCGTTCCATGCCTGCGCCATTAACTTCTCCTTCGTTTTTTCTTTCTTCTTTCCCGTTAGCAGCTATCTCGATTCAATTTATTTCTTCACTCCTTTCCATTTTCTGGAATCCTCAGCAAGTAGCGGTGACCTCACTAAGCAACAACTTCGATTCCGACGTTTTCCATTCATCTTTCAACCTCAGTTTCTGTTGAAGCCTAATTAGTTTAATTAGTTTATATATATATATAGGAATAGTTGTATTGTATTATAATGTATTCTAGTTTTGGTAGGAAATGTTTTCCTAGTTTGTGTAGAACTCTTTGTAAACTATATATACGTACATTGTGAATGAGAATGGTGAGGCTGAATTTACCGCATAAATTTAACATGGCATCCGAGCAGGTTTAAGATCCTAAATACCTAGCTTCCGCTAATTCGATGTCGGCCTCCCAAAGGAAGAAGAAGAATAAGAATCTTTTCTTAGTTGTTTGATCCGTACCCCAAACCCTAATTCTCTTCCCTTTGTATTTTTTTTGAAACCTCCATAAAATTTTATGAGAGACTATTGGATCGGAAACCTTCGTGAGAGTTCATGAGGGGCAGAATTGAACTAAACAACTTTACAAGTTTGTGAGGTGAGTTTAGTTGGAAGAAAAGCCTTTTTACAAGTGTTTGTGAATGGCTATTGGACTGGAAATCTTCGTGAGTGTTCATGACGGCAGAATTGAACTAAACACCTTTACAAGAATTGTAAGGTGCGATTAGTTGGAAAAGACCCTTTTACAAGAGTTTGTGAATGGGCAATTGAACCGGAAACCTTTGCAATAGTTTTGTGAAGGATGAACAGATTGTGTCAAGATCGTAATTAAGAAGAAGTATTCTTTTTTATATGATCGACAACATGGTTTGTTGAAATTTGAAATTTTATTTCGTATCGTCCAAGTCGGACGTTCGGGATCCTCACCTCCGACTTGAGGGAGGGTATTGAGATATTGATGATATTATGTGAATGATATCATGTGGTGCTAGGAGTCTAGCATTGTGAGACACAAATATGGAACAGAAAAGATTCAAGACAGTTTACCGAGAAGAAAGAAGCAAAGGAAGTTTACTGAAGATAAGTATTATTTTTCGAGAAAATACAATTTGAATTTTTGAAGCGCAAGTTGGACATTTGTGATTTGCATGTTCCAACTTGAGGGAGAGTGTTGAAGCCTAATTAGTTTAATTAGTTTATATATATATATATATATATATATATATATATATATATATATATATATATAGGAATAGTTGTATTGTATTATAATGTATTCTAGTTTTGGTAGGAAATGTTTTCCTAGTTTGTGTAGAACTCTTTGTAAACTATATATACGTACATTGTGAATGAGAATGGTGAGACCGAATTTACCGCAAAAATTTAACAGTTTCATATGCATGCATTGTATTTTGTATTTTGTTTGTAAAATTTGATTGCATGTTATTTTCTTTATGAAATTATGTATGTAGGTTGTTTGCTGATCAAGTGATATTTGTAGGTTTAAGTCGTTTCGTTGTTTGTTGTCCTTATGTCGTGCTGTTATATCTATAGTTTAATGAGAAAATGCACGACAGTGAGAAATATGCACTCACGTAGTGCTGTCGTGCTAGTTTATATCGTGTTGTCGTGCTGTTGTTTTTTCCAATCAATAATTCATGTTCTAATTTTTTTTTATCTTAATTATGATAATGGGACTTAGAATTATGGACGAAATATAATTCAATAATAAAAAAAAGCATTTCACGTGAAAAGTTAATGAAAATAAGGAGAAATTGAAACTGGATAGGGTAGACAAAGTGGAATTAATGTTAAATTAAAATGGGAGATTGTGATTGTGACAAAAGATTCGAGGGAATATATATACACACACTAAAGATTAGTGAAATTATGTATTTTGAATTCTTTTGGGAAATTAAAGTTGGCTTATTTACTTTTTTTACTGTTACCTCTATCTTTTCTTTTTTACTTGTATGCTCCACATATATATAAGTAGATTCTTTCCTCACCTATGTTATAAATTATTTGGACAAACCCACAAATGTTTACATTCTACAGTTCTCAAATTTATACACAGAACATACTTTTCTTTATTCCTTCTTCCAATAGATAATCCGGAAATTAAAAAAAAATAAAAATGAAAGACACATCTTAATTAGGTTTTCATTATATTGAAGTGTCTGTTTGGTTAATTTCTTGAGCTACTTTCTAATTTTTGTTTTTAATCTGGCGTAGAAATAAAAAATCTTTGATTATGATACCTTGTACAGAAAATTTAACTAACGTATCATTATTAATTAAAAAAAAAAGTCATTATTAATTTTATTTTCAATTCTAAATTCATATCAATTTGAAGTTCTATATATTATCATTCTCAAACTTTTCATTGGAGTCTACATAAATGCTAGGATTACGAAAATGGGGTGAAATGTGAACACTGAAGATAGTAGAATGATCAAATATATATAAATATACAAGTATAACAAACTCCCGTTTACAATACTTTTGGAATCAGAATCTGCATCTCTGTAGATTCATGTTGATTAAACTTAATGAGTCTACTAATTAATCTTGAATATTGAAGAATTCAGCTCTGCATTTCTAAATTATTAGGAAGTTTCTTTTCACATTTGAGCAGTTGGCAAAAATTATAATTATATATACACTTACAAATCTTAATTATAATTTGACTCTTGTCACCTTCCTAATGTTCCTCATTAAAGCAAATTAACTAAATCAACTATGTTTGATTCTACTAATTATGTATTATAATTATGGCTCAGATCTCTAGATTAGACTCTTGTTTCAGACTGCACATGATTTGGATTCTTGTTATCATAAGACTCCAAATTTCCAAACCAACATTTAACTAACAATATCAATATGTATATGCTTAGTAAATAAAAACACCATCAAATAAACAAATAATAAAAGAATTGGAATAAGTATTTGATAAATCGAATACCAATGTAATTAATAAAATAATTGCAGAGACAATGGGCTGCGAGGATCCAGGATTCCGGGTTATCCACATCACCCTACATATGACTAGATATATATATGTCATCGTAACAAAGCAAACTCCCCAAAACACCATGCCAAAAATTTAAAGATTAATAAAGGTATAAAGCTCTGTTTTTTTTTTCTTTTTCAGTAAACTTCAGTTTTACTTAGTTTAGCTCAGCTGAACAAATTTAATAAAATTTATTAAACATTCAGCTGGTAATCTATATATCTATATAAAAGAGGAGCTCATTTTCCTTCACCACAATCATCCACCTCATCAAAAAATGTGGTGTCAACACCACATTTTTTCACATTTTTAACAATTTTTAAATATATATTCTATCTAAATTACAAAAATTTAAATGCATTGAAACAAAATATTAATGTCCAAAAGATTGTAACTCTTGCTTTCATAATTAACATAGCATGACCCTTCATTTTCTTAACGTTTTAATAAGTGTTCTTTCATCACTTAAACACTAATAGAACTTTTCTATATAAACTATTCATTTGGGTCTCGAACCTTATATCAAGATGATGGTGGCTTCGTAATAATAAGAAAGAGTGGTGATACTTATTGCTATTGTTGGTCTTCATTTCAAGAGCACATAAAGGTTGTATATTGAGGCTGTCATTTTAGTGAGAAGAAACATATGGTAATATTTTCTTTGTCACTATTTGGTTTACTGAAACACCTACTAATATATATGCATGTTTTCTCATATGTGTTGTGAGTTTCTATGGAATTTGAATGCTTAGTTTTCTTTTTCTTTCTTCAATTACTGCTTTTATCATCCCCGTCTATTTCTAAATTATTTGTAAGATTTCTAAATTTAGCTTTCATCATGACTAATTGTGACTATTTTTACCTCGGGAGAATTATATTTGATATTTAGAGGTGACTAAAAAGATTTTGAGATAATTCAAATTGGCTCAAAAGCAGGATAGACCAATGACCTTAATCCTTGCATGCAATTAAAGAGGTGATTAGTCCTAGAATCTTGAGGGTCTTCTATAAGTTTCAAATTTGGATTCAATCTCAATTTTTAGGGATGGAAGAGAAGATGGTGTTTGCTAACTGATTTGGTTAACTTAATGCAGTCTTAAGGAGTGAGGGAGGAGCGCCAAATATGAAGCAAGTGATGTTAAAATCGTATTTGATGAAAATTTTGTTCAACTAAGCTTTTTATGAGTAATTTAGAGACTTTACAAGTTTTCCCTAAGTTGAATAAATAAAATAACGATTTAGATTTAAGACCATCGTATCTTTCTCATATATGCAATGTCTAATTATAAAGTGTACCATAAAAATTAAAATTATAATATTAGCTTGGATATATATTATTGTTAAAATATAGTTCGATGAAAATATAATTATTTATCATAATTGTTTTATATGGTGAAATCAAATTTTCTTATCACTATTAATTGGATTAAATTTTATACCACTATGATGGAATAAAAAAAGTAATAATTAGTTTGTAAAATAAACACAAAAATTAGGAACAATAAAATATGGTCGATGCATTCTCTTCCATTTCATAAACATTAAAGTAATATATGATCTAAAAACGAAACAGAAAAACCTTATATTGTACGTAACATAGTTGTTAATATTTTACCAAGCTGATGTTTAACTATATTTATAGGTGACTTGGCATATAAAAAATTATAATTATTCAAAAGAATTGCAAAACATTCAATTTATTATTTTAGCCCATAATTCAATAACTTATTTTAATAATATGCATATAATAAATAAAATCATTCAAATTTACTTTTAATTGCAATTTTAAGAATATTTTAAAAATTTTAGTTAAAGATTTGAAATTTCTATACATAATTAAGTTTATCCGTGCAACGCACGCGCTATATACTAGTTAAGTTCAAATAACAGTACCCAAATTCCAATTAAATTGACTTCTAATGTGAGAAATTGTAGAGATACTAGTAATAAATTAACATTCAAAATCTAACAGTTTATATAATCACTATATCATCTAACACATATTATCCTATCTGTTTTGAGTCATTATTTTTTTGACTAAAATTAATTGAATTTTTTTCTTTTCATTTTCGACATAGGATTCAATTTTTCTTTATCTCCAACATCGTCTTTTAGGTTGATAATTCCTTATTTTCAAATTTTTCATCACCTTCTCATTTTAAAATACTCCTACATGAAGAAAATTTAGAATACACTTGGTATATGATGCTCATTTTGAAATACATGTGCAAAATGGTCGATACATAAGTATTTAGCGTGTAATGAAAAAGAATTAATTATTAGAAATCGGGTGTATTTTAAAATTACTCCTCCGACGTGTATATTGAGCACACACTGGTTATAAATAAATATATACCATAATCATTTTCTTTCTATTTCGATATAAGAATTAGTTCATAAGGGCATTAATCTCTTACGTGTTCCACTTCAATTTGATTCAATAAAAAAAAAAAGACATTAGTTGTTACATGCTAAAGTTTTATAATTTCCTGCGTTAAGGATATATATGCACTCTTATGTACAAATGTATAAAAACAGATTTACATATCTTATCCCTAGAATTAAACATAATATATAGAGATTAGCAGTAACTGAAAACATAACTTAAAAATCACTGCATATTTTAATTACAAGATCAGTAGGTGGTCAGGTTAAATATATTGAATTCTTTTTGTATATATATTCCTCTTTTATTGGGCTACTATATATAGTTTCAGCGAAGATTGAGCCTCATTAGCCGTTCTCGAGTTGCTTAATGATTAGTATAATTATTATCCATATCTCTACACTTGTTCAACCTTGTAATTAATGCAATCATTATAGTTTTCGCAAGAATTTCTGGATCCGAATCTTACCATAATCCAATATAAGATTTCTATTTTGTTATGATCATATTTATATCATTCATAAACTTTTAGTGCTACATATTTGCATGCATGGCATTAGAATACTCTCATATCTAAAACATTAGAGGAAAAAGGCATTCAGTCCCTGATATTTGCAGCGCCTACTTATCAGTAAATTAATTTTAACGCATTTCAAACTACGTTAAAAGCGCGCGACATATTTGATCTACATTGAAATTATGTACTTTGTAGATGTATATCATTAGAAATAAGATTTTATATAATTTGTCTATTTTCATGTTATAATGTATAAGAATTGGAGATTTTTTAAAATACTCATGGAGTACGGATGACGTAGTACTTCGGACTAACAATTCGATGACACGTCACATATGTTAGTATATATCTAGGGTTGATGATTTATGGTCTATTTAGTTTTTAGTGTTTAGTACTTTTATTTTAGGGTCTAGAATTTTATATAAATTATTAATTGAAAAATAAATTTTTAATTAATTACACGTTGTTAAAATCTTATTGGTTGATGTAAAATATGTCAACAATTTATTGGTTTCGAGTACCACGTCATCGTGCTCCAGGAGTATACTAAAATGAATTTCTTTCAAACAACTCAATTTGTTTCAAAATATATATCGATTGGGAGAAATTTTAAAATACTCCTGGAGTACGAATGACGTGGTACTCCGGACTAATAATTCGATGACTCGTCACATATGTTAGTATCTAGGGTCGATGAATCATTTTAAAAATCTCTCACCGATTGGCTATTACTTAAATTAATTAGTGCTCAATTCCTCTTATATTAGTTGCATCAACAAGTGAGGATTGAATCAGTTATGGAAAGTAACTATTAAATAAGAGTAAATATTATATTAGATAAAAAAAATCCATTCATATATATATGTATGAATTAAATCAAAAGAAATTTTGGAATAACTCTCCACAAAGTATTTATTTTGAAACAAATTGAGGATTAAAAATGCAATTTCAAATACAAATAAAATTAGATAATTAAATTAGAATATTTCAAAAGAAAAATAAATTAAATTTATCATGTGTTTTGAAAATTGAAAGCGGGTCTAATACATAGTTGATTTTGAAGTTGTTATGAATTACAAATCCAATAAAGCAAAAAAAGGAAAAAAGATAACAATTTGGTAAACACAAATTATAAGACCTACAAAGTGGGTCAGTTTTTTTATTTTTTATTTTATATTTATTTTTAAATAAGAAAAAAAAGTAAAGTTAAAAAAAAAAAGGCTCTATAAATTCATAAAGCATCACTCCAAAACTCACAAAAAAAACATGAAATCTCCTCAGCTCCACCCTCTTCAAATTTTCTCCACAAAAACATCCCATCCATCTTCATCTTCAACCTTATCTTCAGTGAAGATCAAAACCCTAATCCACACGCTCATCATCTCACACGTGTGTCGGATTATCCGAGCTCTATCCAAAGCAAAATCCATCTTTATTCACCTTATCAAAGAAAACCAACTCACAAACTTCAAAATCAGAAAACACAGACAAGTCTTTGGGTCGTTTAGATTGCATTACAATTGGTGTTCTTCTCATGTTCTACCAATTCCAGCTGATTCTACTTGGATTTCGGAATCCGGAAATGATGAATCTCAGCAGCTTTCAGGGTATCTTCAATGGCTAGAAGAGAAGGTTAAACATAATGAAAATGTTGGAGATCAAGAAGAAGAGATAGAGATAGATCAGCTAGCTGATATGTTCATTGCTAGTTGCCATGAAAAATTTAGGTTGGAGAAGCAAGAATCTTATAGGAGATTTCAAGATATGATGGCTAGAAGTATGTGAATTCATTAGTTTTTATGTTCTTTCCCATTCTTCTATGTTGATTACATGGACGGACGAGGATAGTACGAAAATTCTACGTGACACGTCAGTATCACTACTAACGTGACATCTTGTGAGTGATCTGAAACTAGTTTGATCTTGGATGGGAGAACTTTTCAAGGAGTGCATCTATATAATCATATTGAGATATCTAGCTTTTTCTTTTTAGTCTTCTTTTAGGAGAAATTCTATTATATTTAGAATCAACTCGTCCGGAACTACTCGGAAGGTATGCGTTGAAATATTGACATGTCACCATTTGAATGGTTCACAACTAGTTTAGTTTAGATGAAATTGTACATGAATTGGGAAGGGAGGATTGGGGGTGGGAATGGTGAATTAAGGGAAGGAGATTAAGGATATAAATTAATTAATTTGTGCAATTCATCTCTTGAAATACTGATTATTAAATGTTTGCATCTTTTCGAAGCTTCCTCTACTTTGGAAAGTGTTATTTTTAATGTTTTCTCCTTTGTTTATTTATTATTTATAACAAAATCACTTGTTTAGCACACAAATGTTTTATCTAGTACCACTACATTATTACCAAAGAAGATTACAATTAATAATTTACCTTAGTTATTGTTTATTTTAGTTCTTTAGTTAGTTAATTGAGTTGGATTCTTGCTTAATTAAAATTTTAATTACAAAAATTATATTATCTAAAACTAAAGTGTCCAACCTCACATATTCAATTGTCTTACATAAATAAAATACAACATATGTAAACATTTAAATTTGTAAAGAAAGTTGGCAGAAAAGAATATAATTTTGTTTATACTGCATGCAAACTACTCCCTTCATTCTAAATTAAATCTACTTTTAGACAAAAAAATCTGAAATAAGAGAGGCTTGAATGTATCATTATATCCTTATCAATTACCCATTTAATATTTAATGTGTCTACTATTCTTTCCGTTATTATTACATACAAAACATATTTACCATATTAGGTGAGGTTCAAATGGAGAAAAAAGAGGGAAATACCCAAAACGATTTTTAATTCAGAATTTCGCTCATTATCTAAAAAGACTTTTAATTCAGAATGGATGAAATATTATTAATGTTTTTATATATACTTAATTCATTCATTCCAAATTGATAAATCACTTTACCATTTCGATGCATCCCTAAATCATAGACAACTTTTTTGAAGAAAATATTATTGTTACATCAACTGTTTTTCTCAAAGACTATATTGGATGGTAATTTATCAAATTAAGGGAGAACAATTTGATAAATTATGATATCAAGCTTCCTAGTAATATTGGTAGTTGAAGTCAAATCGTGATCATGTTTCTAGTTCAACCTACCATCTATCATTGAGCTACGTCATTAAATACTTTTTAGAGAATATTAGTGTTTTTAATCTTCTTAATATATAACTCTTATATATAAACTATGTACAGAAATTAAAAATTACATCAAATTAGTTTGAAATTACAAATTTCTAATCGACTCACATTAATACACTTCTGAAGGCGAAAAAATAAAGGTGGAATTGTGCAAGCAAAAGCAGATGTGATGTGGGTAAGAACTAAGAAGGAAAAGGAATGAAGGTGGGGTAGGTAATATTATGAAAATCCTATTAACAAGTGTAAATTATGATATTAAACTCACCTTTTACAACTATTTAAACAATTATTCTAACAATCACCTTTTAACTAAAAAAGTTCAAATCATCTTATGATCTATTTGATCATGTGAAGTCTTCTATCGCTATTACAATTGTCAAGTATCTATTCTACGGATCCAATAGATAGGAAAGCACTCCTCTAAATAAAATTTTATAATCTTCATCATGTTGGTATCCAGTCATATTGTTTCTCTCTGATCCAAGCAATTAACCAATCATTTTTTTCTAAGTCTTACGACATGTTTTGTTTGACTGAATTGTATTAAATTAAAGTGAATTTGCTGAGTTGAACTGAATGCTATTAAACTTTACCAAAATTCAAGTCAAAAAGATCAGACACTTACATATCAAAATTTGACAAGTTCTCTTTTTAGAAAATTAGATAATTGTTATACCTCGTTCATCATACATTCTGCAAATTAGTCAGTTCACTCTTCAGTTAAACCGGTGGCTTCTAAGTGAGCATGCCCCCCTACCTTTTATCGATGTTCTTTCCAATTAACTTAGATTCATAAAGATGTGCTTCCTTCAAAAACCGTACATATAATTTCATATATAATAAATTATCTTCAAGTTTGCTTGTGGATATTTCTTTCTTAAAAGTCAAAAAAATTGTAATAATTTTAAATTTTAATTACTGTCCCGTGAATAATGTCTAGATATTAGGTTCTCTAGCTACGTACCATCAGTGTATATAGTGATATTTGCTTGGCCTAATTTATTTTGAAAATCTTGTTTTTTCGGCAACAAATGTGCCAATTAAATTACATCCAAGTCATATATCATTATCGTAATACAATGTAATTAGGTAATTGTACCATTAGGGAAATTCATCTAAACACATTCAGTCGGTCTATTCCAAAGAAATGAATAATTCCTGTCGATTTGGATACTTGTAGTTTTTGGATAATCTTTGTCCATCGTTACCCCTTGTATTACTCCAAAACCACGCCCGCAAAACATTGGGTACAGAGTGGGGAATGCATCCTCGTCCCTGCCCGAATAAGACCAAACATTGTGGACCGAACGCATCCCCGGCCCCATCCTATTGCCGCCCCTATGCTCAAATTATGTCAAACTCACGCCGTTTTAGCCCGAACAAGACCAAAATAACGTCATTGCCCTAGGCTAGACAACACACACAACACTCGAATAGAACCTTAATTCCATATGAGATACATTTATTTTATATCCTTAACAATCCAAGGTTGGCTCTGTCACTGTTTGAAGTTGATCTCTATTTACTACAGATGTTAGATGTACATAATCAAATAAAATAAAAAGTTAAGAGTTAGTTAATTATGTAAATATGATTATTCACAAACCATTGCTACAATTAATCATAAGATTGTATGATTTGCTTGCGACCAAACTCCAAATATGTATGCCTTGCAAGCAAATCATTTAAACCACTTTCAATATGTCACCATACTTATTTCTGTTTGGTTAGGTGTCACACTATTCTTATTAGCACTTAAAATTCAAATCAATGAAAAAAATGCTAAACTTGACAGAAATAGAATGTCTTCTTTATTTCTTGGAGATTAGCACTATAAATTCTACATCAACTAAAATCACAAGCAATTTATCTCTCTCATTTAAAATTCAAATTATCAATGGAAAGTAAACTAGAAATGCCTCGTTTTCTTGAATTTACAGAGCAAACATATCTTTCTAGGCCATGTTAGTATGACAGGCAGGAAGTATTCCTTATTCTTACTGCTTTATGCCTTATTTTCATAAAGTGAAACATCACCAAAGCTCCCTTCAATAATTTTGAAACACAAGGACATTTATTACCCATCTATGTCTCTTTTCCTGGCTCGTTTTTGCTTTTTTCACTACCATGGTAGTATATAATGCTGTTACTTAGGACCGAAAAACCACTCCTACATAATATTTCGAAATGAAAATTAGCTAACTTCTACCAGCTATAAATAACGACGACTTAACTAAACAGACCTTTTTTCAAGATTTTTTTAAAGAGGGGAAAAAGGAAATGGATGATCTAATCTTGGTTACACAGCCTAATAAGAACACAAAAAGGGAAAATCTTTGATGAATCTTTTTATTAATCATAATGGCACATGCAAATGACAGGATCATACAGTACACATTATGAAATGCTTACAGTTATTCCTAAATCACAACCTTTATTGTCTAACTACTCCTATATGTCACCCAAATGCCTCATACATTGTATGATTTGCTTGTAAGTTGCAAACTTTAGTAACTTGTTTAATTATGACTTCTTTCTATTCCTAAAGTTAAACACATACTTTTTCACATTTTGATCATTGAAAAATGAGTCCCAACAACCCAAGAATTTTTCCTTTCTAGATGTATATTATTAACAAGTTAATAGGTTCTTGTATGAAGTTCAAATCAATGAAGCAAAGTTTGGCAACGATACCGAGTTTTGTAGAGGGCATAGCCACGCAAGGTGTTCTGGAAAAGAATGAATAACTTTTCTTTGTCTGTCTCATGTTTTTCTTTATTCCAGGACTTCTTTTTCTGCTCTAATGTCTGTGACTGAGAGAAAGAGACAGAGAGGAAGATCAGGCTTTAGCAGAGCAAAATCAGTTCCTTTAATCTGTCTCCTTGCACATACCCCACCTTTTATGGGACAAGTGAATGCCGAAACACCTACAGGCAGGAATATAAGAACATGACAAATCCATTTAAATCAAATACTGTTAATATGCAAATTCAGTTATTCAGCGTAAACTACCGACTGTAATGACTACTATCATGTTCGTACAACAAGAGAGTTCAGATGATTACTTGCAGATTGCTGTTAGATTGTATGTGTTTTTCCTATGCTGAAAGCAGTCTTGATGTTCTAGTTTTCTTGAATTGGTTGTGTGCATGATTATTTTGAAATAGATGTAGATTTGCAGTGTAACGACAAATAGATACAAAACAAGTCGAAAACCATGATTTAGATTAAAGAGTACAAATCAAAACTAAATTGAGAAAGGACACGTTTGCACAATGGATGATTTCATACCCAGAAAACGAGATGAAGGGAAAATTTAGTTCAACTTAACACACAGTATCAATTTTCTCCGAAATGAACTTCAGAAATCATCCTTGTATGCCAAAGTAACACGTCACCAATAGAAACTGACACGTATTGAAAAAACCATGAATCGTATGTTGATACGTGTCTTTTTGGACTAATTCGATAAGAAAAATGTTGTTTTGGACTACATTGACACCGAACATTCATTTCGGAGCAAATTGATCATGTGAGTCAAGTTGAAGGACCTTTATTCTGGGAAGTCCAAAATTTCCTTTCAAGTAAGAATGCTGAAGACCTTTTTTTAACAAAATTAATTGTGGAGCCAGTTCAACAATAGATATAAAAAGAAAGGAACTAACATTATGCAATGTGTTTCATAAGCTGTATTCTAATGGAATCAAATCCATGATGTAAATCATACTATTTGTTTGATTCCATTAAATTAAATTACAAGTTTCAAAAGAGCATTTAAGTGGTATATCTCAGGATGCTTACCAGGCACAATAGGGATGGCTAGGGAACCATAATGTGATCCCAAGGCCTCATCAATGACTAAATGTCATTCCTTTCAACATGTCCTACACAGCTTAAAAGTAGGAATTTGAACAATATTTTATAGCATGACAATCTCTAATAATCTGGACATAGTTGTTATCGAAGAATTTGATGACACTCTTTCTCAGATAAAAATTGACATTTGTAGCAACAAAAATGGTCCGGAAAAACCAAGTGCTTTAAGAAAGAGATCTTTGTGGCAAGAACTCATGCTTAGTGATCCAGGTCAATGATTTTATGAAGATTTGGATGGGAAATGAGACAGCTCAATCTGTACCTTGTTTTCAAAGATCAATCAACCGAAATTTGCTAACTACCTACCTAGCATATAACACACTGCAAATGCATACATGAAGTCTAGGAGGATCAAACCCAGCCTGACAAACAGCCTAGAATATAACCAAAGACCAATGCTAGAAAGCAATTTGCATATGATATAACAATATTTAAGTGCCGCGATCTTAATAACATGTGTGTAGATCATTTAGTATTGATTCCCAAAGCATATCAACTTCATTGTGACATATACCAATCGAGAATTTCCTGTTTCATAACAATTAAGTCAATCTTCTATAGCCACCACCAACAAATACTCTAAGGAACCTAAGCTATTTAGGCCTAACAAGATAAGATACAGAAACTGTGGATTAAGCAAAAGAAAACAACAATAAGTATAAACAGTGTTTTCTTAGAAAGCCAAACCTACAGTCTGCCATACTCTCCAAAATATTTGTATGATGATTCTTGATTGATATGCATCTTGTATCTTAATGGGAAATTAGTCATTCATAGATCAACTTATACCTAATCTCTTTTAAGTCAAACACTGACTTGATTAGTGTGTACAGAATCCAGATATAACATCTTTTATTCACATAAGCAATTAATGATATGATAACATTGTTTTTTTAAAACATAAATAAATGTTCCAATAGAACTTACGACTAGATTAATTTTTTGAGATTTGTATGTTAATAATAGTGTACTACAATGCTGGTGGCTATGAAATATGAAGGTAATGGGCTGGTTGAACAACTTCCGATAGTGGACTTGATGGAATTATTGAGTAATAAGGAGTGGCTATGGCAGACAAGTCTTCAAGAATCATGTTATGAAACGTAGTTGAAATATACCATTCGTTTCTTTTCTTTTCTTTTCCCTTCCCAAATTTGGAATAACTTTAACTTTCATGTTAAATGGAGAAACATGGCCTTCACATTCAAGAGATAGTCTTTCAACAACGACAAACCGTGACAACAAGTTTTCGTGTAAAATATAATAAAACTGAGAATCCAAATATGCATTTAGGTCATGAAGGAAGAAAGTACTCTCCTCAGCAGCTAAATATGAAACGATAAATCTCCAAGAAAAAAAAATAAGCAAATAAATGAACTGTTCTTACAAAATATTCTATTTCTACCTACATATGAAGAATAGCTAGCAATCAAATAAGTTTCCACAAGATGGGCTCAGATCCTGACTAAGACTAGAACATAGGCTTCAAATCTGGAGGTCCACAAAGCACTAAAGAAAATGCAACTAAAAGTGTAAAACTACAATTTTGTATGCAGTTCTATTCCAGTACAAAAGGATTCTGATGAATCATTACCTTACTGATAAACCAATATTGATATATATCTTAACACTATAGGACATCTTAAACTTTCAATGCTATATAGCAGGGTTGTCTAGATGTGATTTTTAGCTGCATTTTAAAGAAGATTTCCATGCATTCATGAGCACATATTTCTTGTCCTTATACTAAGCAAATACTGACTTCTGTAACAGATAAAGCAAGGTGAATTACTGAGCAAACAACTATAACTTAGCAACCACCACAATGTTCTGCACACGGACACAAAAAGTTTGGCGACAAACATAGTTACCTCATTGATTGATAGTCATTGAAAATAGTTTCAATCTTGATTACGTAAACCTACAAATGTACAGGAAGCAATGCAGGATCAAGTTCCCAGCAGTCCGTTAAAAGAGCAGGGATCTTGTCGCCAGAAAGTTTTTTTGCAGGAATCTGATGCGAAAGCAGCCGAATATCATCTTTTTCAAGCAATCTAATAGCATGGCATCCAACATCACGTCTCTTAAATACAGCCGTGAAACCATCAACTCTCTCAAGGTAGGCCATGCTTAACCCATGCATTTCGCTATAAGTGGTCAGAAACACAACAATTTCATAGCATTTCTGATCTCTAGTTGATGGATTTCTTTGTTCCGAATTCGAATCCACTTCACTGAACATTGCCCACACTGAACCCTTTTTTGGATATATTCTGTAAACTTCTCTTGCTGCCCTTTCACAATCAACGATATGGGAAAAGATATTCAAGGACTTAATGCTTGTTGTTTGAGAAACCTTAAATCTCCCACAAGAGACACAAAATCCCACTTCCTCCCGACGAGTCAACCCTTCATCCCCTTTACTTTGAAGATCCAACCAACTTAACTCTACCGCAAAAGGATTCACAGAAACAACTTCATCAATCAAACCGTAACGCCTTGGCATTCTTTCATCATCATATATAGCCCACACCTGCCCTTGTTTAAAACTTTTCTCTGTTCTATCTCTATCAAAATCATAGAAATCTGAATCTCCTGCCGCCGTGATCTCCAAATCCCCCCTCTCCAAACCCTTGCGGCGCCCAACTGTCAGAGTTACACTCTTCCTCAACGTACCACACCTCTCAGTTGCCACATACCTTTTCTTGTCCAAAGTACTTCTCACATCACGTTTCGCAGTCGCACTCTTCTCCAAAACTCGTTTTTTCTTATTCTTCATATCTCCAAGCTTCATCAAGTCCACAAGTTTTTCCGGCTTCTGATTTTCTATCAACTTCTTCTCCTTCAACTTTCCCTTCTCTCCTACAGCTTTCATTTTTACTTCTTGTTGCATCTGTGCGAGTGTCATCTCCTCCCCAAATTTCATCTTCACAGGCTTCAATCCCTCCAAGGCATCATCAGACCTGCCGCTCGTTTTCCTCCTCAATCTCCCACCACCCCATTTCCCAGAACTCCCCGCTTTCATCTTCAATTTTAAACTCATAATCGTCTGGTCCTCCATAAAACCACTAACACCATCTACTTTCCTCGAGCGCACATTGCCTGTTTCTTCGCCACTCTGGCTTGACTCCCCATTCGTGTCGACAGCTTTTCTCCTCAACCTCTCACTCCATACTCCAATACTTTCCTCAACCTCATTGTCCTCCTCCGCATCCTCTCCTCTTTCTTCCACTACCATCAGACTATTACCATCACCTACTTTCCTCGAGCGCACATTGCCCGTTTTCTCACCACTCTGCCTCGTCTTCCCATTCCTCACATCGCCCGAACCCTTGTCATCAACAAGTTTTCTCCTCAACCTCTCACTCCATACTCCAATACTTTCCTCAACCTCATTATCCTCCTCCTCATCCTCATCCTCCTCCTCATCCTCCTCCTCCTCCACATCCATATCCTCATCCTCTCGCCTTTCATCCACTTCCACAGCCACGAAACTCTTCCGACAACTAGGACACCTCAAATCACAACCCAAATACCTCCTCTCAAACTGATGCAAAAGCCTACACCGCGAACACGACGTCCAAAACGTCTCCACTACATCAGCAGGACCATCACCAACCCTCTCCTCCTGCATCCCTAACCTCAACTTCAAATCATACTCCTTCCTCCTAATCTTATCATTCAAAACCCTAAACCCTTCCGCGACAAGCTTAAAGGCATCCTCACAACCTAAATACGAGTTCTTGTCGGGATGCAAGACTAAAGCTAACTTCCTGTACTGTTTCTTGATTGTATTAATATGAGAGAAAGGTTCTACCTGGAGAATTGTGTACCAGTCAGTGATCCCCGAGCGGGTTATGGAGGCGAGACGGAGAATTTTGAAGGCGGTGAGCATCGATGAGATGTCGTCCAGGTCTGGGGAGAGAAATTGAGCTTTAGTGGCGTGTTTGATGGCGGATTTGAGGTTGGATTCGCTGAATTTTGTTTCTGCTAATGTTTTCTGCCGGAGAGCTTCTTGTTTTGGGTCCATTTTGCCGAAGAAGTATGTTCACGGCGGAGTACGGATGCTGTTTATCAGAACGACGGCGGTGCTTCAAACTGAAAGGTCTTAAAGTTATATTTTAGTCCCCAGAAATACAAAAATGAAATTTTTAGTCCCTATTCTTTTTAACTAAAATCAAGTTTATCACTGTCTAAAACAAGAACATGGACTTGAGCTCCAGCTGATTAAGATTCTATTAAACCGAGTTCAAATAGGTCAAAACTCGGTTTAGGTTGAATCATTTAGCATAGCCATTTATTAAATTGAATATTATAAATATTTATTAATCAAGTAAGAAGTTAGTTTTAAGTCTGATCATGGAATTTAGTATGATGAGCCTCTCCCTTTTCTCTGTAATATTTTAATTTCTGAGTTATAAATTTCCTTTTTTTTCGGAGAAAAAGAAGTAAGAAAATAAATTTCTTTTTTCTTTGTTTAGAATAAAATTACAATTTGTTCTTTACTGTTGTGCTAAAAATTCAATCATTTGTTTATTACATATAATTAAATTAAAGCTTATTTAGGGTATTTCAGTATTTCTAGATTGCAAAAAGGTTAACTAGTAAAACTATTTCTCATATGGTTATCAAAAAAAAAAAACTATTTCTCATATGAATAAACTATAGTCCTTTCTTAAAAAAGAAATGAACATAATCTTAAATAAATAATTACTCAACAAAAATAAATTAAATTATGTTTAACATTGACTGGACCGGTCCAAATGTGAAGCATATGTGTAAAACCCAATTCAGAAGTGATGGGCTTGGCTGAGCCCATCAACCGATTAACATCTCTAGCTAATATTGAAGTTTTCAAGCCCAACCTCCCTTTTTCTTTTCTTTTTTTGATAGTTTTCAAGCCAATTTTATTTTTTTTGATAAATAGGTTTCAACCCAATTATTTGAATGAGACTGTATGAAAAGAATTCACCTTATTTTTATATTTTCCATTTTACACTTGATAGTTAAGTACATATTTTTTTATGAACAATAATTAAATTTTGTTCAATGTAATATAAATTTGTAAGAAAGTAAATTCTCAATCATAAAACGATATCAACATTTTGCTCAAAAAGAATAATTGATTAATTAATTTGTTCAACTAGCGTCTAAATATTATTTTTATTATAGAAAACATTTAAATATTTTGAAAAAAATGTAGAAAGATGAGTATATAAAATATGCCCTTTTTGCTTTTGCATGTGACACATGGGGATCGTTGAAATTACTGTCCCAATCATTTACGTTTCTTTTCTTTTCTTATACTCAAATTTGACCTTATTGGTCTTTCAAATTTACATATATAATTTATTTTTTATGTACCACCCCTAGTATCTCCTATAAATTAAAATAAAAACACAAGAAATGGATATTTGAATAAATTGATTATATAAATTTTAGTTAATTTATAAATTTATCAACTAATGATTCAATCATATTTCACACTTAAACTGACATTCCAGCTAACAACTCTGCATTTAACTATATATTATCAATGTATATATAATGTAGTTGGTGTTAATTAAAAATTGTTAGCATGTTATTTAATTACTTCTTTAATCATAGGCAGATCTTCTTTTCTTGACCAAATCTAGGATTTGTATTCAACAAAATTGTAAGCAAATTAATTTCTATTTACATGCTCAAAAACAAATTAAAAAGTTCAAATACAAATATGCCAATATCCTTAATAGTTTTTGTGAAGTGTATAATTGCTTTTACATGTAAGAAATGGTAAAATTTTATGGTCAATGTTTTTAGCATGGAGTCATTTTAGAAGGTGCAAAAATAAAAAATAAAAAAATGAATAGCCTTTATATATCTTTCATTTACTTTAACTAGGCTAAAACAGTTTTAGATGAAGTAAAGAGAAAATGCAATACTAATAAGAGTTGGTTCAAGTGGTAAGGTACTCCATCTTCTACTTGAAAGGTTTGAGGTTCGAGTCTCCGCTTCATCAAAATTTAGCTTTTATTAGTAGGCAATGTGTAAACTCCACTGTAAACCCTCATCGAGGTCTGTGGTTTGCTCTGTTCTTACGAGTGGGTAGGCCAACCCTTATCTAAACTTTTTCTTCCCAAAAAAAAAAGAAAATGCAAAACCATCTATTTACTAAGGTTTAAGGGCGCAGTCAACACTTAAACTTACGAAAATCGGAAAGGACATAGAAAAAATTACCCTATAAGAAGTGGTTCATGATATTTCGAGCTTAGTTGGCACATGTATGTTTCCACTACTTCCACTAAGTTTAGATAAAAATTAATTTTATTTCATAGATTTAGTTACATAACCCAAAATATATTGATGTAAGGTAAGGCTTTTTGAAATTGCTTTGTTTTTGAAGTAAAAGCAATGTTTGTAAGTATGAAATTATTCTTAAAATGATTAGATGAAAGAAAGATATTTCCAACAAAAGTTGTAATTTGAAGCTTACTTTTACAGTTTATCTAAAAATTTGTAGGTGTAGCTATGGTTATTTTGTTTATATTTTGTAATATTTACCATTAGATTAATTTTTAACCCATTATTTAATGGTGGACAAAACAAAGTAATGACTACTTTATGAAAAATAAAGTAACCACAGAATTTCCCAAACTTGTAATAATAATTTATATTAAAATAATCGTAACTTAATATAAATTAATAAATATATACTTTTAGAAGTTTTTTGATGAAGTTATTAGACATCGATTAACTTTTCTTTATTCTCTTACACAAAAAAAAAATTCAACAATACTTTGCCTCATTTTGCATTGCTTTTTCAGTTTTAGCAACTAAAAACATTGTTTGGTAATTGAAAAATTGATTTCTGAAAAAGTTAAGAAAATTGATTTTACCAAAAATTGCAGTTTGTAATTTTTAATAAAAACACTTGTTAAAACTTATGCAAAAAACTGAAATCTATATTCTTTTAATAAATATCAATAGATTTTGATAAAAAAATATTTTTCTTTGTATTTCTTTACTTCTATGCTGTTTGGAATATACTTACCAAACAATTTTCAGTATTTGCATGTTTTCTTCACAACAATTTTCTTGATAATTGTTGTTTTCGTATCTACTATTTCTCCTTTTAACAATGTTAAATTGAGTTTTCTCCGATAACAATTGTATGCATCCACATACCACAACAATACCAATCTTACTCTATGTGTGTTAGCCTCTTGTTTTCCTTAATTTGAAGACCAAATGCATTTTTTCAAGTAAAATAAATAAGAATATATAATAACAACTAACAAGTAGAAGGAAGGCAAAGAAGGAACATGTAAATACGTTGTTAGTGATTGGGATTCACGTGCCTATCACATGAATTAAAATGTAAGTTAATCAAGATTTGTGTGTGGTAGTCAGAAAAAGCAGGAGTCAATTAATCTGCTTAATCACATGAATAGCTGCTTCCAATCAACTTCCATTTCTTTGCTCCTAAATCATTAGGAGTAAACTGCTTATGATTAGGCTTTTATTGTTAAGAGGATAGATGAGAACTTACAATTAGACAATTATGTAAATTCTTATAGACATAGAAATGGAATTGTTTCACCACCCCCCAAAATTTTAATGTGTTTAAATAATTTTCTAAACTTGCTAAAAATATTTAGATGACTCTCGATTATTTGTATAAAACATTGGCAAAAAGCATCTTGAGGTCCTTGATCTTTCCCTTTTCGGTGCATTAAGTCCTTGATCTTTTATTTGGATACATTAGGCCCTTGATCTTTTATATTTGGTTCTATCAAGTCCTCATCTAACAAAATTGGATGATTTGTTAATTTTCAAAAATTAATAATATTAAAATATTGTGGCACAATTACAAATATAACCCGTTTAGGAGGATTCATTAATATATGTGATTCACTTTGTTTTCTACTTTCCATTTCTAGACAATATTGTCTTTTTAAATTTGACAATTATTTTTTCCGCCTATTGGAATGTAGTAACGTCGCACCTTATTTCTCAAACGTTTCTCTTTGTCTCACTCCACATTAGTATTCTTTGTCTCTCAAGTTCATTTTTGTAATCGTTTCTTCTTCATCATCATCTTTGCTCTTCTTTTCTTTTTCATCTTAGTTATTCTCTTCAATTCTGGCCCCACAAATTAAGGCCAAATTTTTTATGACTGAAAATTATTGAAGCACATTTACTGAAAAGAAATTATTGAACTGAAATGAACAACCGATAAGTATTAATAAGGCATAAAGAACATGGTCAAACATCACTGATTAGATTTCATCTATGTTTTCATTCTCCTCGATTTCACTTTCGAAATGATTAGAAAATGAGCAAAACAACGACAATAACTACTGATTTTTTTTTTTCATTTTTTTAAAAATATTGTTGAATAATTTATCAAATATTCAATCAATTGTAATTAATTAGGTGTCGCAATATTTCAATTGGTCTTATTAATTTGTGAAAGTTAACAAATCATCCAATTTTGTTAGATGAGGACTTGATAGAACCAATTATAAAAGATCAAGGGCCTAATGTATCCAAATAAAAGATCAAGGACTTAATGCACCGAAAAGGGAAAGATCAGGGGCCTTAGAATGCTTTTTGCCTAAAACATTCTCAACTAGTCATTTCAAGTAATGTTCTCCACACGTTTATCATACTAATTTTTAAAAATGGAATTTGAAAAAAAAGAAATTGAAGTTGTTTTTGCAAAAAAAATTAACTTGAAGTAGATTTTATGCCTTTTAAAGAGCTACTCTCTCTGTTCCTTATTATAAGAACTTTTGGCTTTTTTACTTTTTTCCAAAATATAAGGCCTTTTGGCCATAAAAGGAATGATTATTAGAGGAATTTTCATCACTGCCCTTTTCATTTAAGAAATAGTATATTATTAGAGAGAATGCTGGAGATATTTCCAGCAGCACATTAATTAGGGGTAAATTAGTATTTACACTGACATTCTTATTCTTACTCTAAATGGCAAAAAAGCCTTATATTATGGAACGGATGGAGTAGATTTTATTTGAAAATCAGCAAAGTGACACTTTCAAAAAATTCCTTTAAAATGTGGATCATTCTTGAAAACTTTCATTTATTAACGGTGAATTTTATAACGTGAATTTAAGAACAGTGTAAAACTTCAATTCTTACTTTTGGCATCAAAAATAAATTACAACCTTTTACTTGAAAATAAATGAAATGAAGAGTATTTTTTTTAGTTTGTTGAAAATAAATAAAAGAAAGAAACACGTGGAGCAAACACGCATGCAGGCTGGTAGTGTCCATATAAACCCATGTTCCATTATTGTCAAGAAATGATTTTGTGTAAAGCTTCATCTCTCTATCTCTCTCTAAATTATATTCATCTTTTCTTTTCTTTTTAGCTCTAAAATATCTATCAGATGAAGATCAATTCCAGAAAATTTGCAGCCTTAATTCTTCATATATTATTATATATCATCCTCATTTCATCTTCTCAAATATTATGTCTGTGCAACACTCCAAGAAAGCTATTATTAGTTCCAACAATGGAGGCATCTCATCAATCTGCAGGCAAAACGACAGCGTTTATCAATCATAAAACTGATCAACAGAACAAGAAAGCTGTGGAGCAGAGCTTGAGAAAAGCACCCCCTAGTGTCTTTAATCCTATACAAAACAAGTAATTATATTTGTTCCTTTTCTTTTTATATATGTAGCTAGATTAATTAGATATTTTGAGATCTCTACATCTAACAATGCTTGGAGATTTTATCTTCTTTCTTCAATTTTGTAATTTAAATTTAATTCTTAGTTATATAGTTTTTCTTAGACTATTTGTATAATACATATATATTTCCTATCTTGTATGGGTGTGAATAATTTAGGAGTTATTGTAATTTATTTTTCACAATTGGGATTACAATTTAAAATAAAGAAAAATTACCCTTGTACATGTCGGGTATGGTTCGAACCATATTACTTTCCAGTCGTAAGAAGAGTGTCAACTAAACTTTCACCACAGTTACTAATAAAGTTATTTTGATTTCGATTTTCTAATTTGAAAGGCAATATATTCAATATTAAAACAGGCCATGTTGTTTTTTTACTTAGATTTAAACATAACCGCTTTTAAAAAAATTTGTTGATGGAAAATGCAAACTCATTTTTTCAAAATGGGACACAATTTCGTTAAACAACAGATTACAAAATACATTTATCTAATGAAATGAAATTAACGAGGAACATTCTCAATTAAAAAACCCAAGTTAATAAGAGAGGCTTCCTTTTTTGCAACCTCCTGAGCGACTTGATTTGCAACTCGTTTGGTGAATCAAACTTTGACAACAACAAAACTCTTAAACCATGTAGATATATTCTCGAAAATGTTGTAACTCTCAAACTCAACCGTCTCTCTATAGTTAAGAACATTTGCTACTGAAAGAACATCTGTTTCGACAAAAAAATTTGGAAGACCAAAATATTCACAAATCTATACCCATTTAAAACAAACATTTCTAAATGTACATTAGCAATCTAAGATTTTTGTTTTTAAAAGAAAACTAAAGAATTTCGTTATAACAATACAACAAGTTGATTACATCGAGTACAACTAAGTCAACAATCTTATGAAAAATGCGCATAATTCCAACTACAATTGTTCAAACCATTAAAAGAGGTTTTTGCAAGAGTATCGAGAATTAAGTTTGCTTGATGGGGAATACAACAGATCTCCACCCTTGTACATGCTTCTAAAAAACGATGACATTCCACAACAATCAACCCAATATTTGCAGCATCAATCGAGTTTTTGAGAAGGCGATCAATCAAAACTTCAGCATCTGTCTCCAACTTCACATATATCATATGTTTAACTTTGAGCCAATTCAAAGTTTCCTTCACGTAACAGTTTAAGATTTAAGTATGAAATATTAAATATTAAATATAAAAAAGAAAGGAAGCAAAGAAAAAAAGCAAGAATAAAACAATTCTTCTCTTAAAGGGATATACTAATTTGATATCAAAAGTTTTACTTTTATGTTAATTTTAATCTCATACATAATGTAATTTGAGTGGGGCACATGACCCTCTCACCTAATGAGCTAGGCCCATGGTAATGATTTTCAACAAATCAATTTAAGGTTGTTATGGACATAATTTAGACGACCCATTAAAATTCAATGTATAAGGCTCAAACCTTTTTCTTTTTTTTTCCTTAAAACAAAAAAGAGTACCACTCAAACTTAAAATCTCTAATTTGAATTGTATCTTTAATTATTTTTATTTTAGGTTTCTTTTAGTATATTTGGAGGCTAGTCGAGATCTCGGGTCTTCTTCCTTGTATCCTACCGTGCTTTTTATTTAAAATAAACAAATAATAGTTTGTTATGCAGATTATCTCACTTGTGCATTATGAAAGGTATGTTGAACTGCCATTTTGATCAAACTTTAGAAGTAACCAAATAGAACATTAATTTCTAAAAGAAAAAAACCAAATAGAACATTATTAAAAACATTATATTATAAATGGTGGTTGAATGCTAAAAGTTTCATATAGATTATACAAAATAGGAAAAGAAATAATTAAATAGAATGAATACGTAATGTTGAATGAATGAAGATGTTTAAGAGTCAAAGAGATAATGAGTAATCACATGGATAGTTTTAGCTTTTGAGTGGGAAATTTGTCTCATAGTAATCTTAATTTTATGAAATTGGTTCATCCGACAGATTGGAAAGTGAGAGAACCGCACGTTGCTTTGGCTCCTTCTATTTTCCATCAATCTATTTTCTGATTTTGTTGGTCACTTTACAACCCCATTTCATACATTGTTGTTTATCATTTAGTGGATTTCGTACCAGATTTTTTTTTAATATAAATACATAGGGGTAAAGATGTTTGTTGCATGGATAAAAACAATTACAAAACTTTTTATAGTTATTCTAATTTTAGGGCAGTAAAACCCTTTGTTCGCAGGTCAAACTTGCGGAATAGGAGCCCAAGAGTTAAAATCCCGGATTGACATAGTTGTCATCTACTTGTAATCATGGACACACAATGAAAAAATCATTTCTGGTTAGAATGTAGTTGAAATTTGCAAAAATATTTTATTTTTTTTATGAACAAACTGATATAAAACTAGTGCAAACTAGTATACGTTAAGACTTGGTCTAACCGGCCTAGTGCATTGAGGAGGGAAAAAAAACTTTCTAGATTCATCACAAAACAAGATTTATCTTCTTGATTAAAAAAATATACTCCGCAAAATACAAGCTTGTGCAATAGGTACATACAAACTATCTCAGTAAAAATCCATGTCGAGAAATTGCGATTTCAAATGCTTGCATTCTTTCCCCTCGGCTAAAACTATTGCGGTCATAAGATGATATTTCATTGATGTGAAGATCTTCACAAGCCTTAACAAGCTCTTCCCCGAGACGTTGGGCCACTTCCTATGAACAGAAAAAGAAAAAGCAGCATTAATATAAAATTGCAAACAGAAAATCTCTCACCTAGGTTCTAATATTTCCTAAATTATTCATGCCAAGTTCAGTTATAGTGTTAATAGTTTACTCACAATCGTGGTACAAGACGAACTTTCATTCAAAGATTTCTGTAAAGTGCTTCCATAATATAAACACTTCTTGTTCTCATCATCTACCAACATAGCATATAGCTGCTTAGTTGAACAGAACACCGATAGCCTCGGTTTCGTCGCTGTGCCATTGAACTAGTAAAACCATTCCAAACCCATATCAGCAAAGCATTTATAACACCAGAATAATTTCAAGGAAACACCAAATTAACTATATAAGCATACCTTCTTTCGCTTCCTTATGTTAATCGTTTTTGGATTTTCTTTTCTAGTGTTTGCCCTTTGTTTTGCCACCAATGTCATCACCGCAAAATCTGATACAATCGAGAATTCCTCATCAACAAAATAAACAACTAGGAAGTAGTTTTTGAAGTCATTCAAAATTTCTACTAACTCGCGGTCTTAGCGGGAAGAGGGCTAAAAGCTCTGGTGGAGTAGTTCACAAACGCATCACAAATCTTGAATTGGAGAGCGGGAACAGCCATAACACCCGTACTGCATAGACATTCAAACATCCGAAAAATATTGCTAACTTTGTCTCAGGAATTTTATCGAACAGATAGAGTGTGAAGACATCAGTGCAATCAAACCCGACCTACAACTTTCCTGAAGCTACATTACTTGGACACTACTACTTATTAGCATACGGTACACATATCCGAGTCCGACACATGACAATGTCCGTGTGTGCTTTCACTCAATGTTATATGAAGATTATGTTTTAGAAATAATATTTTTTCGTGTCCGGGCAACATGAAGTTAATTAAATAGCAACAAAAATTGAATGAAGGAAGGAAAACGGCGACGGATTGAAGCAGTACCTGTTGAGATGGCGAGAATTTGGAGGAGTAGGAGATTGATGCCTTGTCTGTTTTCACTTCAACGCTTGTTTTAGTAAGTTTATATTTAGCTTGGTGCATATTGGGCCGTAGATGGGCTTGGAAGGTTGGGCTTTCATTAAATCAAAGCTTTTAGTGTAAATTGCATTGCACGTCTCCTTTGAAAATCCTCCTATAAATTGTTGCTATTTAATTCGATTTCTGCTGAAAGTTTGGCAGCTTTTATTAAAGGAATTGTTTGAAATCAATCAACAATGGTTAAGATCAAGAGGCTGAGGTGTTTGCCACCAAAGGTTGTTTATCTATCTCTATAGCTTTTATTTCAGTTATTTGATGAACCGAACTATATTTTGCTGAATTTAAGTAAAAAAAGTAAAGAGTTTGATTTATTAGTTGAACTTGTGTTTGGTTTTGCAGGATGTTAAAATAGATCATTCCGGTGACGGAGAGGATCATCTAAGTCAATTGCCTGATAAAATTATCTTTAAGATTTTATCCGAATACGGATTGACTGTGTTGGATGCATATAGAACCAGTGTTCTTTCCCGTAAATGGGCTAAACTTTGGCTTTCGCGATACAACATTGGTACTAACTTGATGTTTTCCGATGATTATAAGCCACTTTGGAAACAGACGGATTAGAATTTCCGTTGATCTTTTGTATCAGATGCTTTTTTTTAGCATGTCGTACCCCTTGTCATTACCAAAATTTCGTAAGCTTGAGCAATTGGAGGTGACAGTAGAAGGACTTCATGTCCATTCATTTCTTTGGCTAGCCGTTTTGATAAAGGCATGTTGACAATCAAGCTAAATCACACAGAATATAAAGCAAGAAAACGACACAAAGATTTGTTAACGAAGTTCGGCAAATTGCCTACGTCTCCGGGAGCGATTGAACGATTTTATTTTATGAATCAAGTGTCTACAAAGAATACAAATCACATATATTTATAATAGGGGATTCGAATCCCTAACTAACTAGGAGAACCAGAATCCTTCCTAATTAGAATCCTTCTTCACTAAGGATTCTACTTAATTAGATTCTTCCTAATTCTAATTTCTTCCAAATTAGAATTCTTCCTAATTCATACCGCGGGGAATCCTCTCCTGCACCCCGGTCCACTAATCCAAACGTGTCCTCCAAGCCTTCGGCTCCAATCGCTCCGCTCCGTCATGTATATTATGAGCCATATACAACAAGGCATCTCCTATGCTGCATAGATTTTCAGTCAAGGTAAGCCATATAGCTTTTTCGAATTGTCTATCTTACATCTCACACTGTTTTTACATGTGCATTTAGAACAAAATGTATGGAAGTCGATCATTTCATATTCAACAAGCATTAGATGTCTACTTTTCACGCTTTGTTTACTTTTTAATGAATACGTGAATTATATTTGTTTGAATTGTGAAAACATATGGATGAATTTGCCTTTTTTCTTTTTTCCTTCCTACACGGCAGTCAATGGTGTGTGAGCCAACGGTTATGTCTTTGGTTGAGCATGAAGATATGGAAAAGGTATGAAATTGCCTAGTCTTTGCAATTTGTTTAGTTCTTGAAGAGGCTATTTTATGGTGTTACATGATTGCTAAGCATATTTTTGGTTCCATATATTTTTCCAGGGAAGGCATTCCGAAGGACATCGGAGAATAATCAAAGAGGCAACTAAATTCAGTCATCAAGCGCTTAAGGTGGTAGAGATGAGTGCTTTTAAGGGGTTGGATTGTCAAATAGAACTTCTTCAACACTTGTTTGACATTGGTGTTCAATCACTTGAAAATGCGGTTATAGACACTCGGAGATCATTCGTGGAGCAAGACAAAGCTGACTCGGCGAGGAAGCTTGCACGAAGTCTTGGCGAAGGATTAGATTCGCGTGTCCGTTTTGTGGTGATTTAATGTCATATTTCTGTATTTTTATTTTGTTTTAGGTATTATTATCATTATTTATTGGTATTTGTGGGCTATAATTATTATTATTATCATTATTTATAGATGATGGACTGGTTGGATATGATGGTGTGGAAAAGTTGTGTACTGCTAATTCTGTGGCAAGTTTCAATTAGTAAAATTGGACGAACTCTGTCTTTGTGGTCACTGGTTGAATGGATTGTGAAAGGCGCCATTTTTAAGAACATAACATTGGGAGGGATAGAGAATATCTTTAAGTGGTGAACGGAAGAACTTATAACAAAGGATGAGGTGTTTTTAAAGAGTCATTTGACATGATGAACAAATAGGAACGGATACATATTTTAGATGGTATAAAATAGGTGACTAATGGTTGAACTTCTAAGCGACATGAATGAAATTAATTCAAAAATCCTACCTTAAATTTCTGAATGAAATCAAAATTGTTATTACTCCCTCTGTTTCTTATTATAAGGCCTTTTAACTTTTGTACTTTTTCCAAAATATAAGGTCTTTTGGCCATAAAAGGAATTATTATTGGATGAATTTTCATCACTACCCTTTTCATTTAAGGAATAGTATATTATTAGAGAGAATGGTGGAGATATTTTCAGCACATTAATTAGGGGTAAATTAGTATTTGCACTGACATTCTTATTCTTACTCTAAATGACAAAAAAGCCTTATATTATGGAACGGAGGGAGTATTTTATATATCATGTGAATCAAATTGTTATTAATATCATGTGTTACTGCCTTCTTAAACTTCACTTTTAATCTAGTCAAGAGAAGATGACGTAGTTTGTATTTGCTTCGATTTGTTCGTTGAGAGTCACCAATGTTAGTTTTGAACGGAGAAAACAAAGATTGGATACAAGTTTAAACTTGTAATTTTTTTTCCCTTTTGTAATTCTTCATCAGTCTTAAATTTTTTAGTGTAGTGTTAAATTCTCACAATTCGACGGCAACAATTGCTCTTTCGATTAGAATTTAGAGCATGTGAGGCAATGAAGTCATAAACATAAATGAAATGTTAATGATCCATGATGAGTTTGTTTGTGTTGAAGTAGTAAATCATGATTGTCATTCGAGAAATGTTTGTATCTTCATTTATATATATATAGATGCATCACGGTGAAAAAGTAAACTAAAAAGAAAGTTGGCAATAAAAATCTATAAAAAGTCGACATCTGATGGATAAATTGGGGTTTATATAAACTGAGGAAAACTATGTTTTTATTTTTGTTAAATATATTTTTTTGAAAAGAAAGAGTATAAATAATACGAGGTCGGGTCGACCCGACCAGAAGTTGCATAAATACGAGGTTTTGAGATAGAAGTGTAATGTAATAAACATACATTTAACCTCGGAGCCCCCAAAATTAGAGATGACAGATTGATTATAAATAGAACAAAAAATGGAGTTCCAATTTTGAAAAGAAGCATTCAATTCCAAAATCCCTCCTCCTTCTCCCTCGCTCCCAAACCCCCTTTTTAAAGATCCCTTTCATCTCTTCATTAAACCCTCTTTTTTTCTTCTTTACATATCCTTCTTTCTTAATTTTGCTCATCATTTTACATCCTCTGCAATGGTTTAGAAAACAGAACACCCTCGTGTTATGGACTATGATGGTTCAGATAGTAGCGGTATGTTTTCGTTTTCCCCCAATTTTTTATTTCTGGTGTAAAAGATGGCTTCTTTTTGCTATTTAATTGGGTCAAGATTGGTTTTTGTTCTTAGGGTTTTCTTGGGTTGGGGTTAATTGAACATTTTGGGTTGTTATTTGATTAGGGTTTTCTTGGATTGGCGTTAATTGGGCATTTTGAGTTGTTATTGGATTAGGGTTTTCGTTCGCCGGTGTGTTTGAATGTGGAATTTGATTTTCTTTTTTGGTTTTATTAGATGGAATTATGATTGATGACATTTAGAATTTCTTTCACCTAGATTGTGTGTCTTCCTGTTTCTTCTTTGGATTGGCTAGAGATTATGTTTTTGGTTTCATAGTGTATGGAAGCTTTCGTAATTTTGATTACCATATTTCACAGTGTAATTGTTGATTTTTTGATGTTTTGAGTGTAGAAAGGAATCGGGTTATGGAAGAGAAAATTATAGCATGTATTCTGCTTTGCCTTAGGATGATAAATTGAAGTGTTTGTTAATATTGTTATTATTGATGATGGACGGGTTCGAAATAGTGGAGTGAAAAAGTTGTGCACTGCTAATTCTGTGGCAAGTCTCAATTAGAAATTGGATGAAATAGTTTTTTTCTGGTCACTGGTTGAATGGATTGTGAAAGGCGCCATTTTTAAGAACATACATTGGGAGGGATTGAGATTATCTTGAAGTGGTGAGCGGAAGAACTTATAACGAAGAATGAGGTGTTTTTAGTGATGTGTTTTTAGTGAGGTGTTTTTAAAAGAGTCATTTGACATGACGAACAAATAGGAACGAATACATATTTTAGATGGTATAGAATAGGTGACTAATGGTTGAACTTCTAAGCGAGATGCTTTCTTTCTGATGCTCCATCTTGAAACCAAGTCAGAACTCTTTAAATCATCTTGATAGCATCAAATTTATTCAAAAATCCTACATCAAATTTCTGAATGAAATCAAAAAATTGTTATTATCTTTTATATCATGTGAATCAAATTGTTATTATCTGATATATCATGTGCTACCGCCTTCTTAAACTTCACTTTTAATCCAGTCAAGAGAGGATAGACGCAGTTCATATTTGTGTCTATTCATTAGTTGAGAGTTCACGCATGTTAGTTTTGAACAGAGAAAAGAAATATTGGATACAATTTTAAACTTGTAAATTATTTTTTGTTAATGAAATGTTAAAGATCCTTGAGTTTGTTTGTGTTCAACTAGTAAATTATGATTGTGACTCAAGAAGTGTTTGTATCTTCATTCATACATAGATATATCATGTCGAAAAAGAAAATGAGAAAGAAAGTTGGCAATAAAAATCTGCGAAGAGTTGATATCTGATTGGTAAATTGGGGTTTATATTTAATAATAATCGAAGTCTCTTTATATTCATTGAACAATGTAGGATCTGATCTAAACGAATTGCAGGTACAGATGATGATCTACCTCCACATCAACAATCAATTCTAAAGCGAGAAAGGATTTTAGGAAACGGAAGATCTGGTGTAGGTTCTGGTGCATACTCTAGAATTCATATTGACATGGAAGCTCAAATTCATCACCTGGAGCAGGAAGCTTACAGTGCCGTGTTGCGTGCTTTTAAGGCTCAGTCTGATGCCATAACTTGGGTATGTTTTTTTTAACCCTTTTGTTTGCATATTCTCCACATATTGAAGCTCTACATTTTTGCTACTAATTTTTCTGTTAGTCTTTCTTTTGTCATTCTCAGGAGAAGGAGGGTTTGATAACTGAACTTAGGAAAGAGCTGAGAGTGTCGGATGATCAGCACAGGGAACTTCTGACGCAGGTTAATGGAGATGAGATTATCAAAAGGATCAGGTTTGAGTGCTTCCTGTAATTTCTGAAATTTTGTAATCAATAGACGTTCTACTATACCTTATATTTTAATGCTTCCAGGGAATGGAGACAGGCTGGTGGACACCAACCTACCAGATCTAGTGCCTCGCAGCCAATACACGATGTTGTTCCCAGTCCTACTATTTCAGGCTCCCGTAAAAGACAAAAGACCTCCCAATCGGTATCTTCTACTGCATTATTATGGTTTCACTGGCTTTATATGTCTATTAGTAGTTCAATTTATTGGCAAATTATCGACCATTCATGTGTTGGCTTACTGTTAAGTGCCTCTTAATCTAACTCAAGGGCTCTATCCGTGCAGCTGTGCATTTATATGCAAATCAGTGTGCTACTAAAAGCTTTGTTTATCATGTTATGATGATGATGATGATTATATTTATTAGGAACTGTGAAGTTTAATGCATTTAGATTTGATGCATCTTTATATCTTTTTGGTTCTTGTCTCTTGTTTCTTTGGCAGGGTCAAGCAGTCTCTGGCTTGCCCTCTAAGAAATATATGCAGTACCCTTCTACAGCTTCTGCGGGGAACCATCATTATATCAGCCATAGTTCTTCGGGCGCCCTTCCAGCCAATGAACATGCTGAAGCAACACCACCTGATCCATTGCTAGGTAGGAAAGTGTGGACAAGATGGCCCGAAGACAACACCTTCTATGAGGCTGTTATAACTGATTGCAGCAAAGAGGTATATTTAAGGAAAAATGCACGTGCTTGTTAATTGTTTGCACCATCTTTGGTGGACTTTTAATCTCATGTGACATGATTGCTGTTAAATGGCAGTGATGTTAATTCTATCCAAATAAACTAGATGATTATATCTGTAAGGGGATTGATTGATATATGTCTTGTGTTGGGTCCAATGGCTGGCAATGATCTTGAGACTCGATAAGAATTGTGGAAAAGATTGATGTGCCCATTTTGAGAAATATATATATGGAAGATGAAATAGGAGAGGATACAAGTGAATTGAGAAATGAAAAAATAGAGTTTAGAAGGAAATTTCTCAACCGTGTTCTTGTGATTTATATTATATCCAATTGCTATCTTGATTGAATATTTTTTGTTTCTAACATGTGTAAGGCTCTGTTGACCATTGTATCAAAGACAAGATAGCTTATGGGAGTGTATTAAATATTCAAATGTTGTAATTTGATGAGGTTCTCATATTTTCGATTGTTGCTACTTTCTTGTAGCATTGTTGAAATTTCTTTTATTTGACACCATTTGCCATAATATCTTTTGATGGGAAGGTTATTAATTTCACAGGGGCGGCATGCGCTAGTCTACGATATAAATACAGCTAATGAGACATGGGAATGGGTTAACCTCAAAGAGGTAATTTTATGGTATATCCCGTTATATTTATTTTTACTAGTTGCTCACTTTATGTTCCCATTTGAAAACTTTGTTTCTAAGAACAGTTGATATAAATATATTTTTTATGAATTAGTTGTGTTATCGTATGACTCATTCATAACTTGGACGGTTATAAGTTAAACCTGTTTTGTTGTTATAAGGAACTTTGACTTTTATGTTCGGTTTTGTGACTTGTTATGACATTAATTCTACTAACAGCTGTGGAATGCAAATGAAAAAAATACCGAAAATAATTCCTAGCAGTAAATCTTAGGAACCTATAATGATAGGGGCAATGAATTAGTCATCATTACTAATCCATGTGAATTGACTGAACTGATAAAACTTTGTTACGACTTATGAAGCAAGAGATTCTGTGTTGTGCAAGAGAAGATAAAAAGAGTGTTCCTCTAGAATTATGAATTTAGCTGCAACAATACTATGAATTATACTGTTTTGTACGTCCACGCTATAAATGTTAGTTTTGTTCATTGTTGGTGCTACGACTTTAATTTTGTGCCAAAGTGGTAGAAACATCTAAAAGTGATCGCATGGCATTGGGATGACCTAAACGATTGCTCATTTAAATTTAATGAGAAACTTGTAAACTCTTGAGGTTAAAATCCATCAAATTTGTACCTTTTGTTCACAGATGTCGGCGGAGGATATCCAATGGGAAGGAGCGGATCCTGGAATCACATATCGAGGAGGAGTCCGTGGTGGCCCAGGCCGTGGAATCAGGAAGCCCATAAGCCACGGTGGTTATCCAAGTTTTGGAAGGGTAAGGGGGTCCATAAGGGGTCAATCAAAAACGGATTTTAATCCAACACAAAATGGATATGCAAAGACACTTTCCGAGGAAATCGAATTATTCAATACTGAGTCACTGGTTGAAGAGGTATAAATTTTAACTTGTAATCTCTTCCATCTGATATTTCTCTGCTCATTTATTTTTGTTTCTGATATGTTCGTTTATAGGTTGAGAGAGTTTTTGCATTGAGTCAACCCGATCCCCATGAGCTTGAGAAGGCAAAAAGAATGCTTAGAGTAAGTTTTGTAGCATTGTGCTGTGTGTTTTGAGTTTTTTTCACTTGCTTTGATTGTTTTCTTTTCCACGGTGCAGGAGCATGAACAGGCACTTATTGATGCAATTTCACGGCTAGCAGATACATCTGATAATGAAAGCGGTAATAAACAAAAAACAATGTATTTATATATTTATAAATTGACAAAATGTACGGGTTAGAATAACTCTCTTTATTATGCATAAACCATGACACTATCTTTGCTCTAAATCAGGCGAGCACCAATACTTACATGGGGAAGCGATGGAACCAGAGTAAGTTGCAAGAAGAATTTGGCTGAAAGTTCGAAGATAAGTTACGTTCGAAGTGGTAGAATTTCATAATGAAAAAACTGCTTTGGCAAGAAAGTTTTTCTCTGTATGAGAGAATTTATGTGCTATGTAACATATGGGTCTAACGTAGTATGCAGAATTGTTTCATTCGTTATTGAGCTTGAACAAATATTAATTTGTATACTTGTACTTGACCGTTGAGAATCATATTAGAAATGTAAAAAATTGATTGTTAATCTACGTTTTCTTTTCTGGATATTCTGTTGCGTTTTCTTTTTTCTTTGTCAAAGATGCAACTTCTTATAGTACAAGATTTCTGCATATTCGAAAAGATGCAAGCTTGAACAAATATTAATTTGTATGTCTCTCTTTTTTCTTTTTTCTAGTGCCCTTATATTTGTCCACTAAAGTTAACTATTAACTGGCTCTTTATATAATATGAGAATGTCTTATTCGCTTTTTTCCGTTTATCCAAGATCTCACATTGCTTTGCCACAAAATTTAGAGGTAAATATCATTAGGGTAAGTGATAAAAATTTAGAGGTAAATAAGGCGTTTTCAAAAGTGTAAGAGATCAATACTATATCAAACTACCACAAATATTAGGAGCTAAGAAGAGCCTTGCTCAAAAGTTATAAGTGGTATAATTATTCTAGCGTTTATAAGTTATAGACTAATTTTAATCTAATGCGTGAAAGTTCGATCAAGTTTTAATCATTGCAAACATCCTCAAAAAGAGGTTAATGGAACACTCTACACAATTATGACTCATTATTATGTCACATATGTGTGAAAGGGTGACTGGTTTTGTCACATAGATGTGAAAGGGGGACTTAAGAGAAATTTAGTTTTGAATTCTAGTGTGCTTGTTAGAAAACTACACTATGTCCCCTCTTTTTTATTTATAGGTTACTTATTGGATTGAAAATCTTATCAATGAATTAATGAAATTCCTATCATCTTTCTTCTTCTTCTTCTTCTTCTTCTTCTTCTTCTATCTTTCCTAATTCTCTGATTTATCTCTTCTTCCTCTTTTCTTGTATTCTTATGATCTATTATTCCTTACTTTCTATTCTAAAATTCTTCTTCAGAACTCAAATTCTGACATTACCTCCATTTCTGACAAATCAAACACACTTGTATAAATGTGTAAGAAGCTAAAAGTAATTTAGATGACACATGCACCATAACATGACACGTGCACACAAAATAATTTGAACTTTTTTTTTTCATGTATGTTCACGTCTTTAATGTGGTTATTAATGAGCAATAGCATGAGGCACATAAAGAGTATAGTAGATTATAATTGTAGTTTGGAATGAAAACTAGTTCAACTCATAAAGGCTTAGGATATAATTGTAACAATTATGACGTCGGAGGTAAGATTGCTTTTGCCCGCGAATTATGTACTTATGTGGGCATCCTGCATGTCACTCATTGATTAATAAAATATAAAATATTTATTTTTTGTAAAGTTTAAAGTAACAATTAAATAATGGGCAAATCAACAATCGTTTAACTATAAGCATATCTTTATTAGTCTTTTTGACATTTTAACCACAATTTTGTGTGTGTTTACCTAACGCTACTCATCAAACAGCTAAATTCTAACAATTAACAATTGTCAAGAAAGAAAGACAAATACAATCTAACAACCGAACCAAACAAACGATAAATTGATCCCGCGGGTTATTTTGTTGATGAAGAATCCAACAAGGAAGGAATAAAAGCAGCAATGAGATCAGCCATACGAGCATCATAAGAAGGACCTTCCATTTCAAAGTGTCCAACTCCAACAACAAAATGAGCTTGAACTCTTCCAACTGCAGACCTTAACTTCTTCTCCAGTTGTTCTATACTTGTGAACTCATCATTTGTTCCTAATATAAACAACTTTGGTTTCGGAGACTTTAAGATTGCTCTGTGGTGTCTTCCAAATATAACTGAAGCTGCTTTTCCAAATGGGTATCCAATGCTTGCAAATCCTTTTACTTCTTCTACCTTTTCAACTGCTGATCCTGCTATTGTTGCTCCTATAAAATCAAAAACCCACCAAAATCATTAATATGTCGTTGGACGCGACAAATTTAGGCAGTTCGGAAGAGGGTTTTGAGTATCGACTGATCATTGGAAGGTTATAATTTTGAAATAAGGTAGAAATATCACTAACATATGTTGTTAGTCAAAAGTAATTTTTATATGGTATAATTAAGAATCTAAAGTTGAGAAGCTAGATCAACCCGACTTTACTAGAAAAACGCAGATATTTTGTTCCTAGGTCGTACACCATTTGATGAAAAAAATAAAAAATTGTTATGGTTTTTTTTTTTTTCCAAAATTGTAGCATTTATATCGTTAAATGTAAAATATCGTAAATTCGGCGTCTTTTAACTTGAAATATATAATTTTTTAGATAAAAACCTCCGCCGAAAAGAATTCAATTAATCACTCGCGAATCAACGGAAAAAGAAAATATTAATTTACCTGCAGAGGAGCCGACCAACAAGATGTTTTTAACAGACAAATGCTGAGAAACCCAATTGCAAACCGAGACGACATCCTGAATTTCATTGACGCCGGTGAGAGTAGACCAGCCTGAAGATCTCCCAACACCTCTCATGTCGAACGTTACCGAAATGAAACCTTTGATTGAAAGTCTCAAAGCAATGCCTTGCATTAAGCCTTGACATCCGCCTAACTTCGAGTATGGGTGCACTAATACCACTGCTGTTCCTCTTTGAACAACTTTTTCTGGTGGCGGCTTAAAGATCCTTGCTTGAAGAAATATCCCGTCTCCGCTAGCAATCACACACGATTCCATTTTGCGTTTTAGAAATAACGTTTCTTGGTGTCTGTTGGAGTTTTCGTTCCCGTTGCAAGGCAATGTAATTGATTGTTATGTTTTCGAAATCACGTTCTGTTTTTGTTTCGGATTCTGTTACCGTGCAATATAGGCTCGGTGGCTGCTTCTAAACAATTAAATTGTTTGAAACTATTGTGTTGAAAAACCTTGTGATGGACTTGCAAGATTGATTCCAATGTTCTTATAAGTTTATTTTTCGGGTTTGTTATTTTGGTTTTGGTGGATTTTATTCAAAATGACAAGGATATTAATTATACAAAACGGGAAAATGTTATCTTATACAAACTTACTTAATCCTAATCATCATTTCAGTGACAACTAATTTTTGGTTTTGTTTTTCTGTTTGATACTATTGAATTGAAAATGAACTAATTCATAATACACGGATTATTTGTAATATTTATTAATGTAATAAATAACTAACTGTTTGTGTGACAACTAAACCTTTTTTTGTTAATAAAAAAAAATAAAAATTTCTTTGATAAATTGTTACTAACGTACTACGGTAAAACCAAAATACACTAAAATGCAGTTACTTTTTTAACATTTACCTCATTTTGATATATTTTGCTTGTACCAACATTTAATACCACCATTTAATACCATCGTGTAATGATTATTTTGTTAAGCACAAAATAATTCTAAACATTTTCCTATATTGTATCCATTATTAGTATTAGATTATTCATTGGGGTGTTCCATTGCATCATTATCCCAAGTTTTTTTTTCTTATATCAATTAATTTTCAAATACTACATTGGATGTGGATTAATTCAATTTTAAGATAAGAGTGTGATGGATTGAGTTATTAAGCTCCCTCCCTAATATTGGTAGAGAATTTTGAACTGTGATATTTTTTCAAGATCTACCATCTACTATTGAACTAACAGTCTTTCATTTCACAATTTTTTTTTTTGAAATAATTGATTTCTCTTAACAAAAATATAAATAAACTATAAATTAATTAAGTTGGGAATTTTTATTTTAGATGAACCCCTACATTGTCAAGCAATTTTATCCTTTAACACATGAACCTTAGGGATAATTATTTCAAAAATGTAGAAGAGTGGATTAAAGTATATTAATATTATTGTTCCTTTTATTTTCATCAAGGTTCAAACTCGGACACGTAACGTGTAGCTGTAAATTACCATCAGGTCCTTCCATTACTATGTCTAGTAAAAAAAAGGTAGGCTATCATGTTAATAATTATATATCATTTATGGAAAATTAAAAATTTTTAAAAAATGCACATCAAATATGGTTTGAACTTATTAGCTCTCCAGTCATAAAAAAAAAGTTTTAACCACATTATTTATAAGTTAACACTTGAAATTTTTTTTTAAAAAACTCCATATAGAATAACATTTCATCTTCCTTTATAAAAAAAATAAACATCAAATTGAAGAATTATTTTTTTCTTTTTCTTGAAAGAACCAAATTGAAGAAATTATTCAAAGTTTTGCTCCTCAAATTTTTTCCTTTTCTCTCCTATATTTAGCAAATAATAATAGTAAGTAGAAAGAAAATTAAACTCTTTTCCCATTTTATTAGGTCAGTAATGTTCAAGTGGTCCTTGAATGTCCAAATTGAATTTGGACATTGACCATTAGATCTAACAATTTCGATTATATTCACATTAAAAACTAAACTCTAGACACTAAAAACTAAACCCTAGACTCTACATCATCGACCCTAGACACTAAAAACTAAACCCTAGACCCTAAATCATCAACCCTAGATACTAACATGTGACGTGTCATCGAATTATTAATCCGGAGTATCACATCATCTAGGGTCGATGATTTAGGGTCTAGGGTTTAGTTTTTAGTGTCTAGGGTCGATGATTTAGGGTTTAAGGTTTAATTTTTAATGTGAATATAATCGAAATTGTTAAATTTAGGGTCAATGTCCAAATTCAATTTGGACATTCAAGGACCACTTGAACATTACTGTTATTAGGTAACCATAAGAAATTTAAAAATAGGTAATATCTAGTAGACCGGGTATTCTAAAACGTATAAATAGCAGTGAAAGTAGACCGCCATGAACACATTACTGAAAAAGATAACGTCCGTTGCAAGCTTCTCACAATTTGTATTTCATCATTCTTTCTCATCTTCTTCAACCCTAATCTCATGAAGACTCGAAAGTCAAAAAGGCCAGCAATGGCTAAAAAGTCAACAACAAAATCAGATTATACTCTTCGATCGCGATATCAAGTCGTGCATGATCTCATTAAGGGTAATTTCATAACTCTTTTCTTCTTGGTTTCTTTTCGGTTGATCGATTTTTGTTAACCTTTGAATATTCTGGTGTAGATGCAGGGGATGATATTGGTTGCCCTGATTCAGATAAATTCGGAACTATAGTTGATGAATTGGACAACTTGCACAAGCTAGGTAGTCTTTCCTACATTATATGAACACGTATTTGACAATTTGTGAATACTTGATTATTGAAACGTCTTTAGCAAGCAACCGTCTGTGTTTCCAAGATTTTGATTGCTGTATCGTTTAATCACTGTAATTAATGTACTTGTGACTCTTGGCAAATACTGATGTCGAACTGAATTGTGTCGTTGATTTCGTTTCGCTTGTTTCTCTCTCCATTATACGGATTTCAGTACGGACAACAAGAGATCAAGTAGTCGATGCAGAGGCTTTTTCAAGTTTCACAAATTCATTTGTAGCATGTGTCAAAACACATGTGAACGACGGGATAACCCCTGCCATTTTTGTAAACAGTCTTCTTCAGGAGTTTGGCAAAGAAGGAAGGCTTCGGAGCAAACACGGTAGTAGGGTCTCGGTAGAATGGAGGAATATTGGAATTGCAACCTCAGATATCTTTAGGAGCTGTCCCGGCTGCTGCACCATGTAATGCCAGTAGATTTATCTTTTCCTTTTCTGTTTATAGTTCTAATTTGTAATGTTCGAGATTTGAATGAGCATTTGTGTATCTGTTTCTTCACAGGTCTGGTCCTATGGATGCTAAATTAAAGCAAAGAAAGCCTTGTATTAGGAGACATCTGCCTAAATATAAGCGTAGAAAGCCTAAAGAGGTGAGTGATTAAGCTAGGCCGTTACGTTTTTCTTAAAAGAAAATTTAGAAGAATAAGTAGGAGACATCTTTTTTCTATGTATGCCTAGTTTATTGATGATACTATGATCCTTGATCATGTAATTCGAACACTTATTCGTCTTATACATTGTTGTGCAGATTGATCGTACTTCTGAGGAAGATAGAATTGATACGGACATTAATATGGCAACTGTGTTTGATATTTTAAGAAAGAAAAGAAGTGTTAAACTGGAAAATTTGATTCTGAACAGAGAATCTTTTGCACAGACAGTAGAGAATTTGTTTGCACTGTCCTTTCTAGTTAAAGATGGCCGTGCTGAAATCCGAATGGATGAGAATGGTTTCCATCTAGTTTGTAAGATCCTTAAGAATTCTTTTCTGAGTTTAACATAGTTAGCTCGCCTTTCTTCTCGCTATTTATGCACTTTCTTTTTATATGTCAGCTCCAAGGAATGCTCCTGATGCCAGTGCTGTTGCCTCGGGGGAAGCGGTATACAAGCACTTCGTCTTCAGATTTGACTTCAAGGACTGGAAGGTAATTGGATCGATTTCTTGTCATTCGTTATGATTTTTTGGCATATGAATGTTCTTGAAGGCCTTCGAGGATCTGAGCATGAATTTCTTGAACAACTTAGTATGTTTGTGGTTCCAGAATACATGTCTGTAGATTTCGTTTCCCCTAATAGCGAATAATATTCGGTAATCTGAAAAGCCAATATGAATATTTGCAGGTGATGCTGTCATCTGTTAAAATTGGAGAGGAACTAATGCCAAATAGAACTCGGACACCCCTGCCATATAATCAAGATATAGGAGCTGCTCATTCCGAAGAAGAAGAAGAAGAAGCAAGACCCAACACTCGAAGTCAGAACCTATCCAGGGATTCGGGTTCGGTTTCTCAGGAAGAACCAATAATAGAAATTTCACTCTTGAAACTGATGAAGAGGGAGCTAATTTGTGGATTGTAGAATAATTTAGATAGTCAGATAGTCAATTATTTATGTATATGAGTAGTTCAATAGTTTTTCATTTTTTATTTTAACAGAAGGTCAAACCTATAAAGTTTTGACATTTCAATTCTATTTTACAAAATAGGGAAGCTCTCATTTTTACTTTTTGATATCAAGTTCAGTTCAATAAAATTATTGCATTGTTGCTGTTATTCTGTCATGTTAGAAATGAATGTTCGGAATGAATGCAGAACGATAACACAAAAAGGCGAAAATAGCCAACATAAATGAGTGAATTGCACAAAGAGTTCATCAAGTTCCCAGAATTTGAATCAGAAACTCAAACTGTAAAGATTTGCCCGTAAATTGGCATGATCTGATTTGGCAAACTAATAAAGGGCTACTGTTAGTAATTCTGTTTCAGTTCTCTTTTTTGTAGTTCTATTTCACTGTTTAGAATTGGGAGGAAAGAAAGCTACTTCAAGCTATTTCGAAGAAAAATCAGCTATGAAGCCTGAAGTCTAGCAATAGCCAGTTATCGATTTCTAAAAAAAACAGCTATTGAACGTCGAATGGATTAGTCAAACATTGAATTGAAATTCAAGGCATGAAATGTGCAAGACATAAAGTAATAAATTTCTACTACATCAAAATGTTCCTCTCATCAAAAGCGGGCTTCAGTTAACTATTCCCCATTACATCATAAATAGAGTCGAAATAAAATTAACAAGGGTACAACACTTATTTAGACTGAAAAAATGATCCGAATCGAGTGAAGTTGAGATTGAAATCAATCTCGAACCGACTTAGGAATGTCAAGATTCTCAAATATTGGGCTATCAACTCCCACTCCCATAGCATTTAGACCATTGTCAACATACACAACAGAACCTGTGATTGCTGATGCCAAAGGCGATGCTAGGAATGCTGCTGTGTTCCCCACCTCATCTGTTTCAATACGTTCAAACTTAAAATTACACAAAGGCTAAACAATGTTGCTAGCTATGCATGTAATTAAACATCCAATCGGTTTGCGTAAAAATATACGTAGAAAGAATATATATTCACCTGCGGAAAGTTCCTTCTGTAGGGGCGCGTTGGCAATTGAGTAATCAATCATCATATCAATAAATCCAATAGCTTTTGCAGCACGACTTCTCAGTGGACCTGCTGATATCGTGTTGACTCTGATTTTGTATTTCCGTCCAGCTTCAAAAGCGAGTACCTGAATCAATTAAACAAAAAGAATTAGAAAATCTTTATACAGATGCTATGGTAGCAATAGCAAGTGACACTAAAAATTAATGTTGTGCAAAATGTTTACCCGTGTATCACTTTCCAGAGCAGCCTTGGCAGAGCTCATGCCTCCACCATACCTGTGAATAAAGAGCACGTTGAACTTCAAAATCCTTCGTATCAAAAAAATGGTAAGATAATTGGAAGAGAGATTAACAAAAGCAATCTGAAGAGTGCCATACCCTGGAATGATCCTTTCAGAGGCAATATAGGTCAGAGAAATTGAAGAACCGCCTGGAACATCAACACCAAAATTGAATTTTCTAATAGCATTTCATCGGACGGCCAAGGATTATGTTCACGAGAATCGAAAAATATAATTGCTTTAAACTGTACCAGGATTCATGATTGGAACAAAATGACTCAGTAAGGAAATAAATGAGTAACTTGATGCAGATATAGCTGCAAGATATCCATTTCTCGATGTGTCCAAAAGAGGTTTGATAACCTGAGCAAGTTGAATGATTAAGTATGAAAAACATATTGCACGAGAAACATAGCACAACTATTGTTATAAATAGAGCACATATATGATATCAGTACCTCGGGTCCATTAGCAAGTGAGTGCACGAGGATGTCAATGCTGCCAAAATCTTGTTTCACTGATTCAACGAGCTCCTGAAACACAATGTTGAATATCACGAATCACAAACAGCAGTCCAATTTTAAGCCATATATCACAAGCAGATCTGATTTAAAATGTCCAGTATGATTTATGCATAATCAAAAGATACCTTGACGGTCCAATTTGAGGCTCCAGCATACCTTTTGTTGGTTTTTATCTGCATAACCCGATAAATAAGATTATAAATAATAATATAACCAAATGCCATGTTGTACAACATCCATCGAAAATTTAGATGTAAAATTGTTCTTACATCTTCAGGAACATCATCAGGAGTGTCAAAAACTGCATCCATTGGATACACTTTTGTAATTTCCATTAAGGAGCCATCTGGCAATCTGAAAAGTCAATTTGAATATCACTTAAAAAAGACTCAACCCCACATAATTAAACATTATAATGAGAAAAATGTTGGTTTGTACTTACACACGTGATTCATCAAATTTCCCTCGTCGCAAACTGCTTTCAAATATGTTGAGTGCCTGCCCAAGACAAAACATGTAACAGAAACTGTAAAGTCTATGAAGTTTTAAAACCTCATCAAGTACAAAGAGGAATAAGTTGGACTGGTGTACATACGGGAACCCATGTGCCAACGATAATCTCAGCACCTGCAGCGGCAAGAGACTTTGCAATTGCCCAACCATATCCATTGTCATCTGCTATTCCAGCTATAAATGCTCTTTTACCTGCAAAGAAAGTCCAACTTTTAGCATCTGAATCAGAAATTCTATGTACACCATAGTTTATTCTGAATAAAGTGCCTTCTTAAACGGGAAACGTATTAAAAAAAAGACCGACCTCTTAAATCAACAGGCAATCCAGGCAGAGGGGCATTCTCCTTTGCAGTAGACATTGCTCTTGTAATAACCTTCTTAAATTTCATAGGTACTGAAGTATGGCTTTGCAACAATGGCTGCCTTGATGAAATGTGAGAGGAGCTTCTAAGCCTATTCCTAGATGCATCTTTAGCCTCAGTACCGAAACTAGCTATGCTTGATGAAAATACTTTACGAGAAGAAGATAGGCAGAGGTTGATAGTCGCCATATGTGCACGAGGAGTTGTTGCTGCAGCCATACTTTATACCCTCCAAATACCACAATTTATAATGGTCTGCAAGATTCAGAAAGTATATGATCAGAAGAGTAGCATTGCAGCATCTATTCGTAGCAGGAAAAGCCTATCAATTATCATTACCTAAAACTGAGTAATTCACAAATAGAACATCAGGAAATGTATTAACAAGGCTTGAAGCAATATTTAGCCCCTAACCAATAAAAAATGTTTGTGATTGCCCCTTGACCTATTAATATGTTGCACGGACACGGAAAATGGACACAGATGCAAGACGCGGTATTCCAAAACATAACGTAAGATATAACGTTCATAAAATAGCCTACAGATAAAAACAAATGGACACGGATACGCAAACTACTAAAAGGAGTGTACGTGCAACATAGACCTATTATTTTCTGACATTAACTCTACATAAAAAATGTTGTTCCGACCTTGACCTCCTAACATATGTCAATCACATTTGGGGCAATGTAGACAGAAATTACTAGTATATAAGAAGACTCGTTAAGTATTTGCGTTTGATGATTGCTAATCCACACCAGAACTGCTATAAAATTTCATCGATATGCTTAATTTGCCTCGATTTACACATGACGTTTGACACCCAAAAATCAATTATTCTTCATTTCTCCACTTCTACAACCTAGGAGAAGATCAATTCTTCTCCACCCGATAACCAATCATTTCACACACCGCAATTTTGCAGGTATCCTTAAACACACGCCAATTCCCATCTAAATCAGACTAAATGTGATTGATTGCTACCACTGTTTTAAAGAATGAGGCCTTGGCCTAGGCGTTCAAAATGGAGAACCGAACAGACCGCCTAGGCACTCAAAATCAGACTAGTCCACAAATATACCCCGATGTTCCTCAGCTGCCCAACTTGCGCCTAGCGCTTTTTAATAAACTTATTGCGACACATTGTAGACGAAATGTGATAAATTGTTATACATAGAACAAATAAATCATCACTCACTGAAGTGTTCTATTAACTCCTAATTCAGCTCACCAAACTGAGAGATCTTGCTAAACCCTCTAAACAAAAATTGGGTTTAACCCCGAAAACAAAAAGCACTAGCATTTCACTTCATGATAAGCATCAATGTGCATCATCCAACACAATATCCATATCTAAACAAAGACTAAACATGAACAAAATCTAACAAAAACCCACTAAAAGTTCAAAACAAACTAACAAAATCAAGCTGAAGACCTCAATTATGAACCCCATTAACTCAAAACTCCATAAAAACGATAAAGATCGGATCTTTTTAACTCAAAACACAAAAAAATGAAGTGGGTGGAAGAAAAAGATGGAGAATTTACCTTAGAAATGCCCAAGATTTGAGCTTTGAAACAAGGGTATGAAACAATGAAGATGAAAGTGTTAAATATGAGAAGAGTGAAGACTTCGATGAAACCGAAGTGAGTGTTTTGGTAGTAACAGTTGGGGAGCTTTGGAATTGCCGAGGGGAACAGGTGGACTCTCCATTTTTTCATGTTGGTTGTGGCGTCTTATGAAGTTACTCTTTTGCCCCTACTTCCGTCAATTTTAGTTCAACGGTAGGGGGTGTGAATTAGGGCTCACTTTTGGGTGTTCAATATTTCCATTTGAAGCCCCAAAACTATAAATTATATCAATTTTTTCCAAAAAACTATCATTTGAAAATAAATTTTACTATACTACGAGATGTATGTGGAGAAATGCGGATCCCAGCCCAAATCTATACTAAATAGGCCCATACATAATTATTCTATATAAATTCCTACTCAAAAATAAGGTTATGATCTCTCTTTTCATCCTCACTTTACTCGTCTATCTTTCAATGTCTTATCTCTACCAGCTTAAGCATTAGAATGTTAATAGAAACGAATAGATTCGTCGACCTAACTATGGCGACCAAAACAATGACTATACACGCCGGTCACATTAATAACCTAATTTTGGCATGACGAGATACGATGTAAAGATATCTCAATGTTAACAATCACGAGTGGTTTTACCTCTACCATCACGAATGGTGCAATTAAATTTAAAATGTTTGCAAGTTGTATCTTATGCAATTATGAATCGGGTTATCTAAACTCTACATATAACACTCATAAGTATCATATCAAAAGCACATGAAAAAATTTTCAAAAAATTACAAAAATCATGTTGGGTTATCCATTAGTTTAAAGACGAGTGTACACAAGATAAATATTGACATTTTTTTTATCTGTTTTGTTCATGTGTGTGTCCATATATTTGTATGTGTGACTATTTAGGCGATAACATAATGCATATATGAGGTGAAGATAACAAGAATCGTGTCTGAAAAGAATGCTCTATTAATAAGGGATGAGATTCTTATGACATGGATAACTTGGGGCAATTTGTAGAGAAAAAGAAGAAGACAAAAAGACTATGTAATTTGACCTTTTTAAAAATTCATTTTTGTGGTTTAAAAGTGAGTAAATATTCGTGTTTGAGAAGAATGCTCTATTAATAAAGTCATGCTCTTTATGTCTATCAGTAGTTCATTTTAGTTTAATTCAATTTAGTTCAGTTAAATTTAATTTAATAATTTTAGTTCAGTAAACACACTTCATTTAAATTCATATTCATCCCTGTTAACACCATTTATTTTCTTCCTTATTTGTAAAAGAATTTTCAAAAATATTAGTTTCATATTTTGATTTTTTCTTTGAGTTAATTTCAAATAAGAATTGCGGGTTTGTCTTTGATTAAATAAAGGATTGTGGTTTGTATTGTTTGCAGAATTAAGTAAATTTTCGATTTTGTTGACATAAACGAGGATCGGCCCGAAATGTTTTTCTGACCTTTGAATTTAACTCTAACTTTACTGTTCAAAAGTTAGAAAAAAATTTGGAGCCAAAAATGTCATCGTTTACATAAAAAAAATCAAAAATTTCCTTAATTTTACAAACAATGCAAATTACAATCTTTTATTCTCAAACACAAACCACGATTCTTTATTTACAAAATTACAAAACACTTATTTCAAATTAACTCTTTTTCTTTTTAGCATTTGCAGGACCAAGTTGTAGTTGCATCACCAATTTTCAAAATTTAAGCGTGGCAGCCAGAAGAAGCGCGTGAGGGTTCACGTGAATCCAACTCTACAAAGCCAAATCCAATCTTTCTCATTGCTGCTACCCAAATCCAACTCTTTTTCTTTACTCCATATTTTCAAAGCTTCAAATTTCTTTTCCGTTACGTATTTATCTTATTTTGAATGTCACGACTACATCATGATTTTAATGTTTTCTCCTTCCATTAATATTTAACTCATATAGAAAAGATTTATATTTTTCTACACTTTTAGCTTATCTAAAGCTTTCTAAATTGCACTAGATTTAGGAAGTGAAATAGGAAGAGTTTCCATCTAAAAGCATGAAGTGTGTTTTTAAAACTGCTTAAGGGTGAGTTTCGAAAAGTATGAAAAGAAAAGAGAATAATAGAAGAATAAAATTACAACTAAATTAATCTACTGAAGATAAACTCATTACAGTCTTTCAATAAAATATTTTGGAGATATAAGGAGGCGCACCAAATTCATGGTGACTCAAAAAATAAGAATCTACGAAAACTGCCAACCAGTCAGCAGCTATGTTACTCTCTTTGTAAGAATGGAGGAACTGAATGTTCCACTATTTATCATGGAAACACTTGCACCAATAGATCAATCAAGAGAATGGGTGATCGAACTTTATTGATTAATTTTAGTACAACTTCAAGTTTAGTTCCACAACCACTTTTTTATACATTCCTCCCAAGCTAGTCTAAGGCTAAAGAAAAGACCATAAAGCTCAAACTCATGGTGATCCAAAAAATGAGAATCTACGAAATTTGCCAGCCAGTCATCAACTATGTTACTCTCTTTGTAAGAATGGAGGAACTGAATGTCCCACTATTTATCATGGAAACACTTGCACCAATAGATTAATGGGTGATTGAACTTTGTTGATTAATTTTAGTACAACTTCAAGTTCAGTTCCACAATCACTTTTTTATACATTTCCCCAAGCTAGTCTAAGGCTAAAGAAACGACCGTAAAGCTCAAAAAGTGAGGAGGTACATAAATCTACATTGACACAAAAGCCTCCACACCAGTTGTCGTTGCAATCCTGAAGAAGCCCTCCAATTGAGGCTATGCCCGAGTTGCCTTTACAAGTTCCATCCGTGTTCTAATTAATGCATTCTAATTCATGATACTGTTACAGATGAGAGCGTCGGGCTTCCACCATCTCCTTCGAGCTAGAAAGGATGAAACCAACACTATTGTCAGGATAGTTCATACCATTAACACACATAGTCGTTTCTCCATTTCTAAAGTCACTAGATACAATAGAAAAGAAAATTGATTAAGAAACTGTCTGGAAAGCTCTTTAAAAGCTAAGATTTTCATGAACAAATTAAGTGCTTCTTCATCAAGGTTTTTCTATAATTTTAACAATCTAACCCACTACTTTATCCACTACACCATTAGATGAGTGGAATAGAAGTTGATCAAATGGTGGTAGAGATAAAGTAACAATAATAAAAACAAAATAATCACAACCTTTACCTCTTTATTATATTTAAAATAACAACTAGTTCAAATAAAAAAAATAAAATTATTTATTACATTCTAAAAAGAAACTCGCTATTTTCAATTAGAATTCCAAAAGATTATCGACCAAAAGTAAATTAAAAAAAATAAAAATAAAATCTGTGAATAAAGGATTATTATTTAAGAAAGAAAACAAAACTAATGTATCTATAATATATTGTATAAATAAATAAAAAAATATGTGAATGAAAGGTGGCGGTGGTAATATCTTGTATATCTCCCGTGCAGCGTTCGTGAGCTTTCTCTTCAACCCTATCTATCATATCATCACTTTTCCCCTTCTTCTTCTCTCAAAACCCCTGATTAGGGTTAGGGTTTTACTTCCAATTTAGTTTCCCAAATCTCCTTTTTTAGGGTTTCCTCTACTATTCTTTGATTAAATTATAAGGGTTTTGCTTTCTTGGATCTGGATTGGATCTGTGCTACTGCTAATGGATATCAGAAAGAGAGGAAGGAATGACGGTGGCTTCAACGGTAATGGCTATGGCGCTCACAAGAAGTCTAGACAAGGTATGCTCTTTCTTTCCCTCTTATTACTTCAATTCTTCTTTTTCTTAGTAGATTGAATCAATTATTAGGTTCAACATTCAATTTAAGCTTTCCTTGGTTTATTTTTGCGGCTTTTTCGCCTCGAAAACACACTTTGTAAGTTAGTTTAGCAGTAGGAACTGTGTTAAGGCGGAGCGGAGCTGTACTTTGTTTTGTAATTTTAACTTTGGCACACATGTTTCCTCTGTTTTTGGCTATTTTAATGGAGATATAGATTTAGGGGGAAGTGTTATAAGTGGGTCTTTATGGAGTTATTAAATCCGCTTATAATTACAAGGAACAATCCTTTTTTAAGTTCAGTTCGTCGTAAATGCACTGTTGTAAACGATGGCTGTAGCTAAAAATTGAATATCCAAATTGAACCGACTTGAGCGCTTAGGTCCGCCTAAGTGCTCAAAATCCGACTTATCTCCCAATAGTTCCCCGGTTACTCGTTAAAGAACCTCGGCCTCGTGCCTAGTGACTTTTACTACAGTGAATAACAGTAGGTAGCCTATTGAAAAGAATATCTTCGTTTCAAGTAGAAGTTGCTGTGCTGATAGTTTTTACTTGAGTAGCTAGTCTTTCTCCGTTGATTTTATTTTTGTTTAGTTTGTATCAGTTGAGGCATAATTCGTACCCTAATTGGATAATTTTCCTTTAAAACGAGTAAGCATGTCCTTTTGTTCTGTCCTTAAGCTGTTTTGCATATGATTTTATTTTGGGTATGCGAGTGTTTATGTATGTTACTTTAGTTCTTACGGTTATTTTTGTTGTTGTTGCCCGGAATCTGGACACCATTCCTTGATTTGCAGCTTCACATTGTTTCGATTTTTCAATTTTATTTCTTTATTTGAATATTGATGTGTTTGTGTGCATTTGTTTTAGTGTGATCCTCTCTCATTATTGTAAAGGATCTAAAATCCACCTTTCTGTCTCCCAAGCCGATTCTGTCTTTATTTTAGGATATTGTGGCACTCCTTAAAATTTGGAACAGGGAAAAGAAAGTTATTTGTAGTTAAAAGAAACAAAAGTTCAATGTTGTGGTAAGGAAAAGATGAATGTGGAACATAAGCATAAAGATATCCTTATTTACCTAAAGTCTTTCCCTCTGTTAGATCAGTGGAACTTTTAGGAGTCTCATGTTGTTTATAATGTCTATACTGGGATTAAAATTTTGATGACATGGAAATAGTCAAGAATAAGAATGTAAAATTGATTAAAAGTCTGGAAAATTTTAACTAAGAACACGTAATTAATGTCTTGTAACAGAAATGGACTCGTTATCAACTGGTGTAGGAAGCAAATCGAAGCCATGCACCAAATTTTTCAGGTTCAAATCTTTTCTCACCTAAGTAAATATTGGAATCACTTTGTCTTTTTAATGCTTCTAAGTTACTGTAACAATTTAAGTTACTATTTTACCAAGATAATATTCTATATTTGCTAATGAATTGGGTATTTATAGCTGTTATACAGGTACTTTTCCGGTAATTGTGCTATTGTCAAATCAAGTTAACTAATTAACAGATACGTGATATACTTTTGGAGAACAAAAGGATAAAACATTCACCTTATGGTTGACCACATTTTTAATGGGTGTGCTACTTATGGAACAATAGAACGTTCAGTTCTCTTCAACTAATCTGATGAACATAATCCTTAAACCTATTTTTCCAATGTTTGCTGTTTTCTCACATTTATATAGCACAACTTTATGTTCGTAAGTCATAATAAAGAACTTGTAAAGTAAAATTTCACGGATTTTTTCCTGCTACCGAGCACAATCTTCTAGCAGTAAGCTTACACTTAAAAAGGTACTCTGGGAGAGGCTTATAATTTGAAATCAGGTATAAAAAAATTTCCCTGTTAACATTGGAAGAACAAAGTTGCTGCAAAAGACCTAGTATTATTTATTAATAATAGGGCTGCTCATGCTATACACTAGTATAGTAAATATTTTTATTGAAGTACCAATCTAATAGATGAGTGGATCAATGAGACTATTGTTCCTTGTCTCTCGTCATGATTAATATGGAGTCGCTATCTCTATTTTGTAGTTTTTTATATGCTTATTTATCTGTTTTGTTTTTACTCACCCTTCAATTTTGTTTCTGTTAAATGGAGACTTCTCACATGGAAATCTGCATAGAATTAGATCTGGTCTTCAGTGGGATTGTTGTTTTAACTTGGTACCATTAGTTTTTTTTAGAATGTTCTCATTATGGTGCACTTGAGCTGATCTGTTTGGTTATACTTTTTAATGCAGTACGGCTGGCTGTCCATTTGGCGAGAGCTGCCATTTCTTGCACTACGTTCCAGGCGGTTATAATGCCGTGGCCCAGATGATGAATCTGGCGCCAGCTGTCACTCCAATGCCTAGAAACATGGGAGCCCCATCACCCGTCCCAAATGGTTCTTCTCAATCTTCAGTTAAGAGTCGGATGTGCAACAAATATAACACAGCAGAAGGTTGCAAATATGGTGACAAATGCAATTTTGCGCATGGAGAGTGGGAGCTTGGAAAACCTATGGCTCCATCACATGATGACCCCCGCTCCATGGGTCCTATTCCTGGACGTATGGGTGGTGGTCGAATGGGGGGGATGGAGGTACCTCCACCTGGCCCTGCAGCTGCTGGGTTCGGTGCTTCTGCCTCTGCAAAAATCAGTGTTGAAGCTTCACTTGCTGGAGCAATTATTGGAAAGGGTGGTGTGAATTCAAAGCAGATATGCCGGCAGACAGGAGCCAAGTTATCCATTCGGGAGCATGAATTAGATCCTAATCTGAGGAACATTGAATTTGAGGGATCATTTGAGCAGATTAAGCAAGCTAGCGCCTTGGTTTCAGAGCTAATTGCTACTGTGAGTTCAGCGCATGCCTCTGCAAAAATGGGTGGAGCATTTGGTATGCAAGGCCTAGGTCAAATGCAAAGCCACGGACAAGGACGCGGACAAGGGCGAGGACAAGGACGTGGACAAGGGCGTGGACGTGGACAAGGACGCGGAAATGCACCCGAACATGGACCAGGATCAGACAACTTCAAAACCAAGATCTGTGAGAATTTTAACAAAGGGAATTGCAGCTTTGGTCCGAAATGTCACTTCGCCCACGGAGCAGCTGAATTACGCAAGTCGGTAATGTGATGATCTGTTATAGATTGCTGGATGCTTAGTAGTACTAAGTGACTAATTGAAACCATGATTATCTGAGGTTTGGTGTCGGTAGTTATTTTTCTGTTATAGAAATAGTGATCCGTCTTTGTGTTATCTTCTGGGAAAGGTGACATTATTGTGGTAATTTCAGTTTTGATTTGGTTAATATTGTTCTGACCTCTGCTTGATCTAGGAACCCACCTTTTGTAACCCCAGTTTGTGCTAGAATTTCTTCTTTTTTGTTGGATGATTACCATTGACATTGGATGCTGATGCCTAATTACCTTTATTAGTTAAAATTCATGTGTCCTAGACTGATAAGTTTAAGGTGAGGATTAGAGTAAGATTTAATAATACATGTGCAAGTGCAATCTCTTCAAGCTGAGTTTAGACTTGAGTAATAAGAAAATTACACAAAACATGTTCATCAAAAAAAAAATAAAAAATTACACGAAACATCATGTAAGACCTATTAGAACCCATTAACAGGCCCAATAACCATTAATATCACTCTGAGTCCACTAACATGTCCAATAATCATTGGTAAGCCCTATGTGGTTTGAAATTTTTTGTGAACTCGGAGCATCTCTACCAGGAGTTCCGAGGTGCTTGAAGAGTCCTTGATGATATCATAACGGGAATGATACGATATTGGGATTGACGATGTTTAAAGGTATTGTCCATTGGACTTCTGAAATTAGTCATTATATTAGTCATCTTCATGATTCGACTTTGAAATTAATAGAACAATTTAAAATTGTGGAAGTGATTTTAACCTTGTCATGATAAAATGTCGCACCACGTTCCCTTTGAGAATGGATTTGAGCTCGGGGTTGCTGGATTCCAAACAATGTTGTCAGTAGCTGGGCCTTGGGCCTTTAGATCCTGAACTCAGTTACTATATCAAACTATTTATAGAGATTATTAGTGTGTCTATATATTTGACATGACGGTGAAGTAACGAGCTATTTAACTATAAATTAGCACATTCAAAATTGATGTTGCTGAAAAAATATTGTACTTGCAAATGAGATCCCTAATTCAGTAAAACTCTTAAACACAAGAGAAGATAAAATCAAGTTGGTCTATAAGATAGAAAGCTAGAGCACATCCATATGTCGTCGTGATAATGATAAATACCAGAAGGATATGCCTAACCTCAACTTTCTCATAAAAACAAAAAGAAAGGTCTAGTGGGCGATCGTCTCTCCATCAATTCTTTATATCTACATACTAAAATAAAATTTTAAACTTCAAATCATAACCGTATAATATATGTTTTGTTATATTATCAACTAACATATGGACGAAGGAGCTAAAGGAGCGTAAAATTTCTCCCAACTTCAATACAAAAATGAAGGAAATAAGCCTTTATTGTTTACTATGAAATAAGATAAGTTCCATGTTCTGAAAAAAAAGCCAAATTTTCATGGTATCAACAAAATTAAACGATCAGGTCCAAATTGAAGAATGATTGCATGTATATATCTACAAGTTGTTGACGTAAACTTTTCCACCGTAACTCTGTTTTGGTTCAATCTGATAATTTCAAATCAATAAATGCGTTATTGAATTCAATTTAAATCTGTTAAAAAAAAGATTTATCAGGAAAACCAGAAAATGTTCTCTCTTTTCTTTTCTATTTTTTGGCTAGATAAACAAAATGTTGTTGAAAGTCTCAGAAATTTAGAATCTGTCCGGAAATTTAAACTTAATCAATCCAGTTCTTCATCAACTCGATCAAATCTGAAGTATATATGACGCGTAAGTGTACATACAAGAAATTACTTTATTTTTATCTCTTTTATTAAAGTCCAACCAACCAAACACACAGATACATCGTACTAGAAAATACACCATAAAATTACATGACCGAAAATTTAAAAAACAAGAAACACATACTCAAACCAAACCATCCTAAGAACAACTGTTGCTAATTTATGGAATAGCAAAGCGTCTTCTAGCCTCCTGCGGCTCAGCCCCAGGCACATGAGTTGGATCCACAGACTCCACCTGGGTGTTATGGCCCGTGATATCACCAGGCATCCCGGTCTGGTTGGTCCTGCCTACACCCGACGAGTCCACATACCCGTGGGTCCTTATTCCGGACGAGTCTACATACCCACCGGCAGCCTGACCGGTTCCACTCAGGTAACCGGGTGCACCAGTGGCTGAGTGAGTGTAAGTATCCCCACCCGTAGTGTATGCTGGTTGGGCACCGGCTCTGGCCGCCTGCCTGGATGCTGCGTTCTGCTCACGCGCCTCCTGTTTGTTGGCTTCTGCTTCAGCTTTTCTCATTTCTTTTTTGTCCGTCGCCATCTCCTTCTGGAGTGGATCGTGTGCCTGCATCTTTTCTACCTGCACCATTATTTACAAGTAAATTTAGAACATTCCACTCATAATATTAATATAAAAAGTTGTTTACTTCAAGTATCTAACTCGAATTTATAGTTCATTTGGTTATAATAACCCTTATGATTACACTATTCTTTTAGAAAGTAAGTGATAGCTTTAAAATGAAAAACCTTCTCCTGAACAGTGGCTTTGGTCTTGTCCATGCCAGCCTTGGCAGAGGCTGCGGTGTTAGCTGCTGCTTCCTTCATTGACTGCATTTTTGTTGAAGTAGCTTTGAATCTTGATTTTCTTTTGAAAGTTTGTTGATTTTGTGTGAGATGTTGTAGGATTACGAGTTTGATGTGTTTATATAGAGATTGAGAGGGTTCAAGACGTCGCCACGTGTAAAAGAGAGGTGAAACGTGGAGTGTATTATTAATTAGCAGTGTGTTATGTTGCTACACGTACAACGGAGTGGATAGAAAAGAGGCTACTGATGTCTTTTTCTTATACGTGGCAGATTTACTGAGACGTATGTGGCGACTTGAAGTCAAACGCGTGTCAACTATTTACCAAAAAAGGAAAGATAGATAGTCTGAATTCGTTGTATTATCGGGAACACAAAAAGACAACAAATAAATACTGAAAAGATAAAATAACCAAATTCATATAATATATAGGCCCTTACATCCGCATCCTGATTATAGTGTTCTGTTTTGTCACAAATTTCTGAATTGTCTGCTTAGAATTGGTATGCTAAACTTAAAAATCACATCAAGTAAACTTTTTCTAAGTATTGATCTATTTACATCCAATTCTAACTTAAAAATCACATCAAATAAACTTTTATTAAGTATTGATCAATTTACATCCAAAATTAATTATTTTAATGAAATAAAATTCATCAAGTAATAATTTAATGGTTATTATATTCGTAAAAAAAAGCATAAAGGTTAGAGATTAAATTTTAATATGAAAGTGATAATTGACAAAAGAAATGTAACAAAAGTAAAATTATTATTTACAACAAAACTTATATATACTTTCCATATATCTTTACAAATTATTTTTAGAGATAATATAGATATGAAAACTTTACACCAATCTATATATCATGATATGAACAGATAAAGTAATCTATAATAGTAACAGCAAAAAAAATTAATTGAACGAGATTGATGAAAGTATTAGAATATCTAAATGTTTAATGTTAAATTGAAATTTTTTAATAAAGTGTTTTGATGAATAGTAGTGATTTTGTACATAATTTTCTATTAAAATCAAATTTTAACTCTGTTACAATTAAAATGATGTAAAAATAAAATTAAGGTAATGAAAAGTTTGAGTTTGTTGCGATATGGAAAAAAAAAAGTTAAAGAAAAGAATAGGAAAAATTGTTTTTCATTATCCTAGCAAGACTAACTTGTTTTTCAGGGTTAAATGCACCATTGGTCATTTAATTTTGATGTTTGTCTCAAAATGGTCACTTAACTTCAATTTGTCTCAATAAAATCATTCAACTTTGGTGTTTGTCTCAAAATGGTCACTCAACTTCAATTTATCTCAATAAAATCACTCAACTTTCTTTTCTGTCTCCATAAAGTCACTCTGACAATTTTGTCAAATCAAAAACCTACCAAAAATATGATGTGGCTTCCACGTAAGCATGAGTCAACCATGAACGATGATGTGGCTATACGTGTCATCCACGTATACACCATGTGTCACTCAATTTTAGAAAAAAAAAATCAAATTAATTAAACTCACCACATATCCCTCACTATATCTGGAGACGAAATTTAAGGTTTTAAATTTTAAAAGGAGAAGAGCTAAAATATGCGATGAGTTTAATTAATTTGATTTTTTTATTATTTTAACATTGAGTGACACGTGGTGTATACGTGGATGTCACGTATCGCCACATCATCGTTCAAGGTTGACTCACGCTTACATGGAGGTCCTGTTATATTTTCTGTGGGTTTTTTATTTGAAAATCGCCGGAGTGACTTTATTGAGACAAAAAAGAAAGTTGAGTGATTTTATTGAGACAAATTGAAGTTGAGTGACCATTTTGAGACAAACACCAAAATTGAGTGATTTTATTGAGACAAATTGAAGTTAAGTGATCATTTTGAGACAAACACCAAAGTTGAGTGACCAATGGTGCATTTAATAAAAAAAGTTAAAGAAAAGAATAGGAAAAATTGTTTTTCATTATCCTAGCAAGACTAACTTGTTTTTCACTATCCTAACAAGATTAATTATTTTAAATGGACAATGTACAAATTTGTTTCCTTTTTTATTAGTGGGAATCTTAAAAGCAAGTGACAAGTTTTCGAAGGTATTTAAATCAAGAGAGGTATGAAGAAACAATTCCATCTAAGATTTATTTATCAAATGATCTAAGATGAGTTAAATTCATCTATTAAATGAGTTGAGCGGCCTATGTAACTCATTTTGACACCTCTTTCCAACTTTTTCATTGTGCACACTTCTCCTATGTTGTATAGTGTCCCTTCAAAAACAAAATGGAAGTGAATTACTCTATTCACGATCATTATAGGTGACTCGAGCATATCTCAATTATAAGATGCATCCAATGATGGTGAAACAAGTTGCCATTTAAATGAGACTGTTAATTATAGTATAAAAAAGTTCAGTTAAAATATACAATGTGAAATACGATATTCTCATGAGTCGACATGTTTTTAATTTCTACTCAAGTAGAGGAAAGAAAATAGATCACATAGTTTGCAATTTTAACCATATACCCTTTCGACCAATAAGAGCAAAAAACAAAAGATCAACAATTACAACCATTAGATGCAATCTAATGTTGCAGAGGCGGAACCAGCAGGCGTCTCCAGTCTTCGACGCCACTTTTAGGGAGAGGTGGTAATGTTCCAGCTAGCCCCCATAATCGTACAAAAAGTGAACTCTATAAAAGTCATCTACCTAAAAAAGTCTTTAAAAGTCTATTAAAATCTGGATACAATACACCCCTTAATAATCAAAATTCATTTATTGTCTTTGAGAATAAAATTCATATATATAGTCTAAATTTCATTTTTGTGTATACATAGAAAAACATCTATGCTTGAGCCAAAAGTAGCTTTTCTAGATCTTCAAATGTCCCACCACTGCAAGATTGTATCATCTTGAAATAGAAATGTCGTATACCTGACTTTGGAAAGGTTTTGGAGTTCGATACAAACAGTATGGTTTTATAAAGCACACCCAATAGAATAGGGTTCCAAAATATTTGGGCTGGGATTTTATCTTATTCTTACAATTAATGTATATGCTCAATTTAAGTGTAGAACAGTGTTTTTGGTGTTCATAATCGACTTGGGGTCTTCAATTACTTTGAGCCTATTTAAATTACCAAATGTTTTTGGACATCTATTATGTTTTTTAATCACACAACCAAATCTATAATCATCCAATAGATATATTTCCCTTCTTAATTTGATATTCTGCAATAATGTTGCTGAGATATTACAATGGAAAAGGAAGTATATATCAATCAATCAAATACCATACTGCAAAAGCCTCATAGATATCAACAATTACCGAGCACCTTAAGAAACAAGAGAGCTTTTACCTAGTACCAGAAAAACACACACAAAAATACGAAGATAAAACTTAATCCTATCATTCTTATTACAGAGCAAGTAACAGAAATGCACTAAAAGATGCTCCAAAACAGCACAAAATTACATGAAAATAGGAATTACAATCTCAAACCACTACAAAATACAACTTCTAGCTTAAAGATAATTGCCCCTTGACGGTGGCACAGCACTTCCATAACTCGGATCGGTGGATTCAACATGGGTATTATGACCCGTTGTATCCCCGGGTAACCCGGTAGGATGGGCCTTCCCTACAGCTGATGAATCCACATACCCACCCTGGGGCTGACCCGTACCATGTCCCGGCATGGCAGACATTTGTTGGGTCCCGGTCGGGTATCCGGGAGCACCCGTGGCTGAATGAGTGTGCGTTTCCCCACCGGGAGTGTACGCTCCGCTGGTAGTGTATGCAGGTTGGCCACCGGCTTTGGCCGCCTGTTTAGATGCTGCATTCTGCTCACGCGCCGCCTGTTTGTTGGCTTCTGCCTCAGCTTTTTTCATTTCTTTCCTCTCGGTCGCCATATGCTTCTCAACTGGATCGTGTGCTTGCATCTTTTCCACCTGCACCATACAAATATTTGTTCAATATACTATAACTTAAATAATTCTAACAAAAGCTCCAAATAATTAAGCTTTTATATTAATCTTTAAAAAAGAGTAACAACTTCTCTAAAAAATAAATTTTTCCAAAGAATCTCCAATCTGAAATAGTGATAAAAAGATGAAGAAAACACTCTAATTTTATTGAAAAATAGTGATAAAAATGAAGAAAATGCTCCTCCTTATATTGAGAAATGTAGACAATATACAACATGAATATGTACAAGAAAAATGCCACTTCTAAAACATAATTTTTATAGCTTTAAAACGAAAACAAACACGAATAGGACACAAACCTTTTCCTGGACAGTGGCTTTTGTCTTGTCCATGCCGGCCTTGGCAGAGGCTGCGGCGTTAGCTGCTGCTTCCTTCACTGACTGCATTTTTTTTGAATCCTCTATTGAATTTCTGGAAGTTGTTTGTTTTCTGCAAATTAAGGTGCTTGTATTGTAACATCTACAAACTGTTGTTATGTTTATATAAAGATGGAGATGGTGCAGGGTGTTGACACGTGGAAAGACACGTGGAATATTACTTACTAGGGGAGTATCAGATTTGCTACACGTAGGTCGGTTGTGGATAAAAAGAGGAGTGCTGTGTTTTCTTAATACGAGGCGACTTCTTGAGAAGTGTGTGGCGACAAGAAGCCGAACACCTGTCAACGTGATCCGTTTAACTTTCCGTTAAACTCGCTGCTTTTCTTGGATATGATTGATTTATCGTTGATGTTCCTAAGAAATGGATAAGTATACTAATCATAGATTAAAGAAATTTTTTTTTCTTTTTTAACAATGCTTAAGCTAATACATAGGCGGCAGAATAAATATTTTTCACTCTTAATTTAGAGATGTGCATCCGTATAAAATTAAACTGTAAAAGTCGAACACCAAATTAATATTAGAAAATTAAATAAAATATATACTAATTTAACATGTAAAACTATATGATACTAAATTAATGATTAAAGTTAATGTTTTTTATATTAATTTTTGATCCTTTGCACTTGAAGTATGCACAATGTACGTGCATTTTTAATTCAACGAATATTAAAATTGTTAGGAATCGAATTCTAAATCTAATCGGTGAAAATTTGATACTATATTACTTAATTGATTAAATTAGAAATTTAAGCTAATAACTAAAATTAATAACATCTTTTATATTAATACTGGTAGTACAGTCAATATTATAATTTCATCAATATTAATTTTTTTATTAGAGACTGCTTTTCATATATAACATTTGGGTAAATATATCTGCCAGAACTTTTATATCCTTTTTTATTAGTTGTTGAAGAATATGGGTCACAACCCAATCTAAGGCCCATAAAGCCCAATAGAAGGCAAAGAAGTCCAAGTCACTAAATTATCCTACAATACCAATACAAATGGCACGTGAATACTCTTCTCTATCAATTTTCACATCTTTGTCTCATTTAGTAACTGGAGTGTCCGAGTGTATTTAGGGATCGCTCCAAACCTAAAAAGAGCCCGATCACAAACGAGAAATCTTACTTCTCATTTTTAGTTGTCCAAAACAATTCGATCACTTAGATGTTCAAAAAATTATTTAATTTAGCTCCTCAATGTTGTCTTATTACATCAACATTAAGTAATATAAGACAATTAACATGCCACCATATTTTAATAGAAAATATATATACTTTTAGCAACTTTTACGAGTATTATGAATAATCTCAACCAAAAGAATGACAAAATTTAATGTAGAATGCGGAAATAAAAGGCTGAAATAAAATGCTTTATAATTCAAATATAACTCAGATTATGTTATAAATGCCAACAAATATTACTCATGAACTTTTAGACAGAAGAAGAACACAATCTTCTGTATGAAATTAAGCAGATGATACATGTTGCCTACTCTATGCATCTCAAAGACATCAGACACTTCACTCAGATTATGTTATAAATGCCAACAAATATTACTCATGAACTTTTAAAGTCCTGAAGGCTCAAAACTACATTCTTCGTAGAATAGTTTAAAGAATATAGTTGTTATAGTATTTATAGTAAATCAGATGCACAACAATCTACATTATATTCATAATTTTGATTAATCCTTTTCTATAAGGAAAACCATGTTTCTAACAACAATAACCATAAACTACTGCCAAAATACAAGTGCCCAGCTCAAAAGCTCACATAGAACTTTTGAGAATTTCTACACATTTCACATCTATAGATGCTCAGGAAGCAACAACTCAATAATGGCGTGTGTAGAACATCTTCGGAAGCTTGAAACTTTTTGAGAAACTGCCAATGCAAAATCTGTTCCTTGATCTTTTGATATAATGAGAACCAACTTTTCCAATGCTCCTGCATTCCTTAGAAGGAACTCAATAAAGTCGAGCACAAGTTTACATTTAGTATCTCGTATAGAGAGGCCAACAATCTTAACTGTTCTCAAATGTGACACCAAAGAGCTGGAAACAATCCTATTTGAATTCCAGCAATTCTCTTGGGGATCATTCAAATCCGGAAGGTCTTCAGTCCTTCGACCCTGGAGATCAAATTTGTTATGCACAACAAAAGTAAGTATAATGAACAAAACAATCAGTTCTGATGGCACAATTTAATTTATTAGTTACGACTTGAAAGGTAGTAGACTATATAGTAACTTTCTTATGGAGTTGACCAATGATCCATATATATTTGCCCAAACACTATATATAATGCGTTATAGTGCTTGATGAAAGTTAAGCTTGGTTCCATAGAACTTTACCTTATAGGTCCACAACTTTATAATTAATCTCTCAAGCTTAGGTGAACTACGAAGTGCACATACAATTTCAGGAAGGTGCTCAAAATTAGGACGATGGAGAGTCAAGATTTTGTTGTTGGACCATGAATAGTATAGTCCTCCCATCTCTAAATCTGACAAAATCTGCAAACATAATAAAAATGAAGATTTAGAAATGATATTGTAGCAATTCAATTGCAAATTTGAATAATTAGCTGAGAAATCTAATACCTTAATAAACACACGACCAATTGTTAGCTCCTTAACATTTTGAAGCTGATCAAGGATTAGCTTGGAAACATCTTCAGCACCACCTCTTAACCCCTCCTTCGTAAGAAACCCCGGAAACTCGTTCCCAAAATCAAGTGTAGCAGAAATTACACACGGGATACTCAACAATCTAAGCATTGTAAAAGTAGTACCATAAAAGTTGAATTCCTCAAGGTTTGGACATGAAATTTCCATTGCATAGCTAACAGTGTTTTCCCTGAAGACTAGCTTTTTCAAAGATTTTGAAGCAATAACAAGCTGATCAAAACAACACCATTTCAATTTCAAGAAATGAAGCAGTGGACAGTCAGATACAACATTTGCAATCGCTTTATCAGACATAGTTGAGCCATCAATGTACAATTCCTCAAGATTTGGACATGAAATTTGCATTTCGTGATTTGAAATATCATCTTCAAAAAGAGTCAATATTTTGATTATTTTCAAAGACTTGGAAGCAATAACATAGTTACCTTCTCCAGAGATGCGAAATTCCAAAAACTCAAGTGACGGACTGCCAGATAAAACATTTGCAACCAACTTGTTACTAGAATAACCATCAATCGTTAACGCGTTGAGAGATGGCCAATTTATGGTCCATGTATCCATAAAACAACAAAAAATCATATCCAATTTAATCAAAGAAGCATTGTTAGAAAGAAATTTAGGCAACACGTAAGGTTCATACCAATCGTCGTGTTGAGAACCCAAAATGAGCTCCTCCACATTCTTTCTTGTTGCAAAAGTAAGTTTGGAAGAAAAATTAACATCCATTTCCAAGTGATAATCAAGGTGTAATTTGTTGATCGTGGAGCAATCATGCTGAAGCAAAACACTGTCAATGAATCTAGCAAAGTCTTCGACGGAGAAATTAGTAGTGGTATCATAATCGAAAACGAGAACAGGAACACGAGTCCATTGATTCTTCCATCTTTTCGATAAAATGCCAGTTCGAATAGCTTCTTGAGTTGATGGAAGAAAAGAGAGGATATGGTGAATGAGACAATCTGGCAAAGCACTGATTCTGTCTTCTCCCTCAGCTCCACCACTCTCCTCCATTGTTGCTCAGTGAGTGATATGGAAACCCTTACTCGAACCATTTTATGCTGATCTAGATGGGCCTTTTATGCTTTGTCCAAAGGTAATCATTTTAGCTTTTGGGCTTTTAAAATCGAACCATGGCTCCTTAAAATGATACTTTTGTAGTTGTTAGGTTAGTGTTAAACTCATTGTTAACTAACGTTGATAATCATTGTAGTTATGTATCAGTGATCAATCCTGACCTTGTCAAAAGGAAAGGATACAAGTTCTACTAACCCGAGTTAGAATCTCGATCTTGTAAGAATTATAACAAATATTTCATACTTCAGATGCTACTGTTAGAATAAATAAACTTGTTAGTTAATATTAATGTCTAAGAGTTATATGGATTTATGGTCTTAGGAGTTTATCAAAGTTACATGAGTTAATAGCTAAGTTACTTTAAGTTACTAGGAGTTTACATAAGTTAAGAGTTACTTTCATTAAAGTTAGATTTAAGAGTTATGTTTTCCTAGAACTATATATATGTGTTGTTTTGTACTTTGATATCACAACCTCAATTAATAAGAACTTAGTTTCTTCAAGCTCCTCTCTCTACTCTCATCTTTATATTTTTGTATATTCTTCCATTCTCTCCAACAAGTGGTACCAGAGCCACCAAATAGTAGAGCCACAAAACACTTTATCCACTAAACACCATAGCCACCATGATGAATAACATGTTTCAATTTCAATACACAAAACTTTCTAAAGATAATTATGACAATTGGTGCATCCGATTGAAAGCCTTGCTCGGTTCCCAAGATGTATGGGATATCGTTGAAAATGGTTATGTTCAACCAGAAAATGATGTAGCATTGCCAAATGCTCAAAGAGAAGCCCTGGTGAAGGCTAAGAAGAAAGACCAGCAAGCGCTCACTATTATCCATATGTGTTTGGATGAGAAAATGTTTGAGAAAGTTTCCGCTGCAGTTACTGCAAAGGATGCATGGGAAATTCTTGAAAATTCATTTAGAGGGAAAGACAAAGTGGTAAAAGTGCGTGTGCAGACCTTGAGAGGTGAATATGAAAATCTAAAGATGAAGGATTCTGAATCTGTTGAAGAGTATTTCAATAGAGTTCAAACAATTGTTAATCAATTGAATCGATATGGGGAGAAGATGGAAGATGTACGAGTAATTGAGAAAATTCTTCGCTCATTGATCTCAAAATTTGACTTTGTTGTTACTGCCATTGAAGAGTCAAAGGACTTAGAGACTATGACCGTAGATCAACTCATGGGATCACTACAAGCCCATGAAGAAAGAATGAAGAAAAGAGAAGAACCAGTTGCCCAAATGTTGCAGACAAAATTGAAGTTGAACGAAAAGTCAAATTTTCACCAACAATTTGGTGGAGAGCGAGGTAGAGGTCGAGGAAGAGCAAGAGGTAGAGGCCGAGGTTGGAATCGTGGTTATGGAAGAGGTAGAGGAAGAGGAGGTAGAAACTACCACAATGAAGAAGAAACAAGCTTCCAACAACAAAGAGGACGTGGAAGAGGTAGATGGTCTCCAGGAGGTCGTAGCAATAGAAGAGATGATGTCCAATGTTACAACTGTCAAGGCTTTGGGCACTTTGCAGCAGATTGCGGATCAAACATGAACAAGGAAGAAAACGTGAATCTTGTTGAGGTAGAAGAAGATGAAGATTCCACCTTGTTGTTGACTTGCAATGGAGATGAAGAAGGAAACCAAGAGTATTGGTATATTGACTCTGGAGCCAGTAGTCATATGACTGGTAATAAAGACTTGTTTTGTAGTCTTGATGAATCTGTTAAAGGAAGTGTTTCCTTTGGTGATAAAACTAAAGTTCCAGTCAAGGGAAGAGGAGACATTCTTGTTAAACTGAAGAATGGAGATCATGAATACATTGCTGATGCTTATTATGTTCCAGCACTGAAGACGAATATTTTAAGCATCGGGCAATTGCTGGAGAAAGGATACGAGATACAGATGAGACAATGCGGTTTGGTTATGAGAAATTCCAAAGGGAGAATCATTGCAAGAGTTCCATTATCAAAGAACAAGATGTTCAAGTTGAAAATCAACACTGATAGTCCCAAGTGTTTGAAGGCCTCAGTTTCAGACTCATCATGGTTGTGGCATCTAAGGATGGGTCACTTAAACTTCGGAGGATTGGAGCAGCTGTCTAGAGGAAGATTGGTGTATGGCTTACCTTACATAAGTCATCCAAATCAAGTTTGTGAAGGTTGTGCGCATGGTAAACAAAGCAGAAGGAGTTTCCCGAAGGAATCTCAGTTTCATGCATCGAAGCCACTTCAGTTGATACATGCTGATATATGTGGACCTCTCAATCCATGTTCTTATGGAAAGAGCAGGTACTTTCTGTTGTTTATAGATGATTATTCTCGAAAAACTTGGGTTTATTTCTTGAAGGAAAAGTCTGAAGCATTTGAAGCATTCAAGAAATTCAAAGCTCTTGTTGAGAATGAAAGTGGCATGAGAATCAAAGAATTACGAACTGATCGAGGAGGAGAGTTCACATCCAACAAATTCAACCAGTTCTGTGATGATGTTGGCATAAGGCGTTCATTAACTGTTCCATATTCCCCTCAGCAAAACGGTGTTGTGGAAAGAAAGAATCGAACTATTCTCAATATGGTTCGTAGCATGTTGAAAAGCAAGAAAATGCCTAAAGAATTTTGGGCTGAAGCAGTGACATGTGCAGTGTACCTGAACAATCGAAGTCCTTCGAAAAAGTTGATGCAGATGACTCCTCAAGTAGCATGGAGCGGACAAAAACCAAACTTATCTCACTTGAGAGTGTTTGGTAGCATTGGTTATGTCCATGTTCCAGATGAAAGAAGAACCAAGCTGGAAGATAAAAGCACCAAGCTTATTTTTATTGGATATGCAACCAACTCAAAGGGTTACAAATTCTATAATCCTCAAAATGGAAAGACAATGATAAGCAGGGATGCTGAGTTCGATGAAGAAGCATTGTGGGATTGGAATGTTCTAGAAGGAGAAAATTACAACTTTCTTCCTTTATTTGATGATTTTGTGGTTGCAGATAAAAATGATGATCAAGTTGTTGATGAATTCACACCACCAAATTCTCCTTTAGTTCCTACAAATGATGGAGGCTCATCTTCTTCAAGCTCGTCTGAAGGACCACGAGGAAAACGAAGCTTGGAAGAACTCTATGAAGAGACAGAAGAGATCACCAACCCAACATTGTTCTGTTTGTTTGCAGATACAGAACCGATGACATTTGAGGAAGCTTTTGAAGATGAGAAGTGGAGATTGGCCATGGATGAAGAAATGAAAGCCATCTATAGAAACAAAACTTGGCAATTGGCGACACTTCCGAAAGGAAAGAAACCTGTAATGGTGAAGTGGATCTACAAAATCAAAAGAAATGCTAAAGGAGAAGTGGAGAAGTACAAAGCTCGGCTTGTTGCAAAGGGCTTCACTCAGAAGGCTGGAATTGACTATGATGAAGTGTTTGCACCGGTTGCTCGCATGGAGACCATTCGACTAATTCTTTCATTAGCAGCTCATCAGAAGTGGAAGATTTTTCAGATGGATGTAAAGTCAGCCTTCTTAAATGGCACAATAGAAGAAGAGGTATACATCAAGCAGCCATTGGGTTATGTAGCTGCAGGTCAAGAAGATAAGGTGTTAAAGTTGAATAAGGCTTTATATGGCCTTAAACAAGCTCCAAGGGCATGGTACAACCGCATTGATGACTACTTCCGGAAAAATGGTTTTCTGAAATGTCCTTATGAACATGCTTTGTATGTGAAGATGAAGGGAGGAGAAGCTATGTATGTTTGCCTGTATGTTGATGACTTAATCTTCACAGGAAATAGCAAGATGATGATTGAAGAATTCAAGAAAAAGATGGCGGATGAGTTTGAGATGACAGATATGGGACTTATGTCTTATTATCTTGGAATAGAAGTGAGGCAAACTGACGAAGGAATCTTTCTTTCTCAGAAGAATTTTGCTGAATCAATCTTGAAAGAGTTCAAGTTAGACAAAATGAATACAGCGATTACACCCGTAGAGACAGGAATCAAGCTTTCCAAGTTTGATAATGCTGGCAGGGTAAATCCAACTTTGTTCCGTAAACTAGTTGGAAGATTGCGGTTTCTGACGTGTACAAGACCAGATATTTTGTTCGGAGTTGGTGTCATAAGTCGATACATGGAAACACCAACTGTGAATCACATGAAAGCAGCTAAGAGGATTCTTCGGTACGTGAAAGGTACGTTGGAGTATGGCTTGTTCTACTCTACTCAACATGAATTCAGGCTGTTCGGTTTTAGCGACAGTGATTGGGCCGGAGATATTGATGATCGAAAAAGCACTGGAGGCTTTGTATTTGGTATGGGCAATTCAGTATTCAGTTGGAGTTCGAAGAAACAACCCATTGTTACTCTTTCGACTTGTGAAGCAGAGTATGTTGCGGCAGCTGCATGTGTTTGTCATGTTATTTGGTTGAGAAGGTTACTACAGAGCCTAAACTTTGAGCAAGATGGACCAACCGATATTTTCCTTGATAACAAATCAGCAATCGCATTGGGAAAGAATCCAGTTTTTCATGATAGGAGCAAACATATTGATACGAGGTATCATTTCATCAGAGAATGTATTGTAAAGAAAGAGATACAACTCAAGCATGTGGTGTCAAAAGATCAAGCTGCAGATATTTTTACGAAGGCTTTGAAGTTTGAAGATTTTAGCAGATTACGAGATCTTATTGGAGTTGTTCAAGGATAGACTACAAGTTTAAGAGGGAGTGTTAGAATAAATAAACTTGTTAGTTAATATTAATGTCTAAGAGTTACATGGATTTATGGTCTTAGGAGTTTATCAAAGTTACATGAGTTAATAGCTAAGTTACTTTAAGTTACTAGGAGTTTACATAAGTTAAGAGTTACTTTCATTAAAGTTAGATTTAAGAGTTATGTTTTCCTAGAACTATATATATGTGTTGTTTTGTACTTTGATATCACAACCTCAATTAATAAGAACTTAGTTTCTTCAAGCTCCTCTCTCTACTCTCATCTTTATATTTTTGTATATTCTTCCATTCTCTCCAACAGCTACTTCCTGATCATCATACTAACCATTTTGTTCCAGAGCTTGTTATGGAAAAACCACGAACCCATTTCTTTCGATGATTTTACTGGCGGTTTTTCCAAGCCAGTCCTTGGCAATTCCAAGTTACTAGTTCAAAGTACCCTAGGAATGAAAAGAAGACACAAGCACGAACATAACTTGAGCACCATCTACTACAAGCAAGTGCATCCACCAGTTTCGATATACTCAAAGACGAAACAGTCATATGCTTAACCTGTTCTGTTTAGAAACGTTAAACATCAAACCATTAGACAAAAGAAGAAAACAATCTTCTATATCTAAGTATGCAAGTGATACTTGTTGCCTGTTTTGTGCATCTCAAAGACATCATCTACCTCACTGAGGTTATGTCATAAAATGCCAACAAATAATATCCATGAACTTAAGGTCCCGAAGGTTGAAAACTATACACAGAAAAGTTTAATAGAACATAGCTGTTAGATTAGGATATTAGATGCTTGATAAAGTACAAATACAACCTAAATCATATTCATAATTTCCCTTCCTATAAGCATCACCATGTTTTCATCAAACAATAAACATAAACTACTGCCAAAATAGTGCCCAGCTAAAAAGCTCCTATAGAAAAAAATAACTGCTAGAACTTTTGCGTAATTCTGCATATTTCACATCTCTATCTCCTCAGGACGCAACAACTCAACAATGGCATGCGGAGAACATCTTGGAAAGCTTGACACTTTTTGAGAAATTGCCAATGCAAAATATGTTCCTTCTTCTTTTGATATTATGAGAACCAACTTTTCTAACGCTCTTGCATTCTTTAGAAGAAACTCAATAAAGTCGATCACAAGCTTACATTTAGCATCTTCCTTAAATAGGCCAACAATCTTAGTTGTTCTCAAATGTGACACCAAAGGACTGGAAATAATCCTATTTGAATTCCAGCAATTCTCTCGGGGATCATTCAAATCTGGAAGCTCTGCAGTCTTTCGATCCTGGAGATCAAATTTCTTACGTACATCAAAAGTAAGTATAATGGGCAAAACAATCAATTCTATTGCACAATTTAATTTACTAGTTAAGACTTGAAACATTGGTAGAAGTATATATAGTTACTTTCTTATGGAGCTGGCCTATAATCCATGTACATTTTCAACAAACACTATAATGCTTCATGATTGGTTCCAACGAACTTTACCTTATAGACCCGTAACTTTATAACTAATCTCTCAAGCATAGGTGAACTTCAAAGTGCACATATAATTCCTGGAAGGTGCTCAAAATTAGGAACATCAAGAGTCAAAATTTTGTTGTTAGGCCATAAGTAGTATAGTCCTCTCATCTCAAAATCTGATAGAATCTGCAAGCATAATGAAAATGAAGATTTAGAAATGATATTGTAGCAAGTGAATTGCAAATTTGAATATTTTAGTTGAGAAATAAAATACCCTTATAAATGAACTACCAAATGTTAGCTCCTTAACATTTTGAAGCTGATCAAGGATCTGCTTGGAAACATCTCCACGACCTCTTGGCCCCTCATTCGAACTCCAAAGTGTAGCACGAATCTTAAAATCAAGTATGGCAGAAATAACAGACGGGATCAACAATCCAAACATTTTATAAGTTGAACCAAAAAAGTTGAATTCCTCGAGGTTTGGACATGAAATTTCAATTGCACGGCTGATTGTGTTATTCCTTAAGACTAGATTTTTCAAAGATTCTGAAGCAATAACAAGCTTGTGAAAACAACACCGTTTCAATTCCAACAAACAAAGCATTGGACAGTCAGACACAACATTTGCAATCGCTTTATCAGACATAGGTTCAGTTGGAGACGAAGCAGAGATGTGCAATTCCTCAAGATTTGGACATGAAATTCTTCGAATTCCCTCCACTGCGTATATATCTTCTTCAGGATCATGAAGAATCAATATCTTGATTATTTTCAAAGAATTGGAAACAATAACAAAGTCACCTTCTTCGAAGCAGTCTAATCTCAAAAATTCTAATGACGGACTGCCAGATAAAATATTTGCGACCAACTTCTTACTAGTATAAGCTTTCATCGTTAAGGCCTTGAGAGATCCCACGTATCCATAAAACAACAATAAGTCATCTCCAATATATGGGCACTTCTATTTACTAGCGTCTCCACATTTCATGTTGGCGGTTGTATCCTTGTCGAGTTCTACTTTAAGTCTATTTTGTGAAGGCTATGTTTTAAAAATAGCATTTTTAGTATATGTGTTCGTGTCCATTATTGTATCCATGAAGCAAAAGTAGATATTGATCACGAGGTACCAAGAGACATTCTTATTCCAATCATTCAAGCAATTAACAAAATTTGCAGCATAAATACAAAAGAAAAGAAAAAACAAAATAGAAGGAAAAGCAGAGTTGTTTTATTGATAACTCAATTACTCAATGAAAAGAAAAAGAGTTAGTATAAACCCTCCACACTGTAAAACCAATAGCCAAATGAGTGCAGAAAACTGTAATATCAACTCAGTTATGTATCAACAATCAATCCTAACCTTATGAAAATATAAAGAACAGTAGTTCTATTAACCTGAGTTTAAACCTCAATGAATCAACAATGCGAAAGATGTACAATAATGAATTTCCTGTATGAATCATATTTCAGATAAAACTAACTCATCATTTACTGACAATTTTGTTCCCTAACTTGTTACAGACACTAGCCCTTTTCTTTTGATGATTTTACAAGGGCTCCTGAACCACAACCACAGACGGTTCTGCATAGAATATGCATACAACAAGGATTAGCTTCTGCTTGGCAGTTCTAAACTTCTGGTTTATAACCTACAATGGAAGAAAAGAGGACACAACCACACTGACAACCTTAAGCAACCAGTGACATAGATTTTAACAAAAAATTTCATCGGATGTTATTAGTATCCTCCACAATATGAACATTATTCCCATTTTCACACATTCATGTGCTTTTATAAATATATAATAATGTCAAGTAATAAAAAATGAGCTTTAGACAGAAGAAGTAATAAAAAATGAGCTTTAGACAGAAGAAAAACACAATCTTCCGTATGAAATTAAGCAGATGATACATCTTGCCTACTCTATGCATCTCAAAGACATCAGATGCTTCACTCAGATTATGTTATAAATTCCAACAAATAATACTCATTAACTTAAAGTCCTTAAGGCTGAAAACTATATTCTTCGCAGAATAGGTTAAAAGCATATAGATGTTAGACTATATGTAGAACATCGGATCCACAATGAGCAATAACAACCAGCATTTAATTCTTAATTTTGATCTCTTCAGCGAAGGAACACCATGTTTCTATCAACTAATAACCATATGTAGACTACTGCCAAAATACAAGTGCACAGCTCAAAAGCTCACATAGAAACTGCTGCAACTTTTGAGTATTTCTACATATTTCACAACTCTAGCTACCCAGGACGCAACAACTGAACAATGGCATGCGCAGAACATCTTGGGAAGCTTGACACTTTTTCAAGAACTGCCAATGCAAAATCTGTTCCTTGATCTTTTGATATTATGACAACCAACTTTTCTAACGCTCCTGCATTCTCTAGAAGGAACTGAATAAAGTCGAGCACAAGCTTACATTTAGCATCTTTCTTAACGAGGCCAATAATCTTAACTGTTCTCAAACGTGACACCAAAGAACTGTAAAAATTCCTATTTGAATTCCAGCAATTTTCTTGGGGATCATTCAAATCCGGAAAATCTGCAGTTGTTCGACCCTGGACATCAAATTTGTTACGCGCATCAAAAGTAAGTATAATAGGCAAAACAATCAGTTCTAGTCGCACAATTTAAATTATCAGAGTTGGCCCATAATCCATGTATATTTTCAACAAACAGTATAATGCTTCATGATCGGTTTCAACGAACTTTACCGTATAGTCCCGCAACTTTATAACTAGTATCTCAAGCATAGGTGAACTACGAAGTGCACATATAATTCCTGGAAGTTGCTCAAAATTAGGACCATCTAGAGTCAAAATTTTGTTGCTAGGCCATGAATAGTATAGTCTTCTCATCTCGAAATCTGACAGAATCTGCAAACATTATAAAAATGAAGTTTAGAAATGACAATGTAGCTATTCAATTGCAAATTTGAATATTTAGCTGAGAAATCTAATACCTTGATAAACCAACTACCAATTGTTAGTTCCTTAACATTTTGAAGCTGATCAAGGATCTGCTTGGAAACATCTCCACCACCTCCTGACTCATCATTTGAACTCCGAAGTGTAGCACGAATCCCAAAATCAAGTGTAGCAGAAATAACACACTTGAAAGTCAAGAATCCAAACATTTTATAATTCGAAGCACTAAAGATGAATTCCTCAAGGTTTGGACATGAAATTTCAGTTGCACGGCGGACTCTGTTATTGCTTAAGACTAACTTTTTCAAAGATTTTGAAGCAATAACAAGCTGATCAAAACAACACCGTTTCAATTCTAACAAACGAAGCAGTGGAGAGAGAGATACAACATTTGCAATCGCTTTATCAGACATAGGTTCAGTTGGATTCGAAGCAGAGACGTACAATTCCTCAAGATTTGGACATAAAATTCTAATTCCCTCCTCAGGGTTTATATCTTTTAGAGGAACAACCAATATTTTGATTATTTTCAAAGAATTGGAAGCAATAACACAGTCACCTCTTTTGAAGGATTGTAAATTCAAAAAATCAAGTGACGGACTGCCAGATAAAACATTTGAAACCAACTTTTTAGTAATATAACCTTGCATCGTGAAGGCCTTGAGAGATGTCCAATTTATGGTCCATGTATCCATAAAAGAACAATAACTGAGCTCCAATTGAACCAAAGAAGCATTGTCGAAAAGGAATTTAGGCAATGTGTAAGGCTCATCAGAGTAATCATAATCCAAAATGAGCTCATTGATTGTTCCATCTTTTTGATAAAATGCCAGTTTGAATAGCGTCCTCTGTTGATGGTAAAAGAGAGAGGATATGGTGAATGACAGAATCTGGCAAACCACTAATTCTGTCATCTTTCGTCTCTACTTTCTTCTTCCCACATATCCACTACTCTCCTCCATTGCCATTGTTGTTCACTGAAGAAATTTGGAATTCAAGAAATACAAACCCTCATTTCCGGTAAGACCAACACTCAATACAGCCCTTTTTCCGAATGATTTCATCAACTTTCAACGACTCACATCTAGCAGATAAATATCTTTCAGTCTATGGATTAAATGCAATATACCACCCATAAAAAGGGACAATCAAAACTCTCGTATTTGGAATATCATCTATCATTATTACAAAACATTTTCACAATTAATCCCTCTAATGATCGGATACTTTTACCATTTTTTATATTTATAAAAATTATATTAATTAAGTTATTCTACCTTTATATTCAATATGGTTTCCATTTTATTAAATAAAAGTAATAATTTATTTGAAGTGATTTTTCATTTTTATATATTATACTCCAAATAAAAATAGACATGTGACAAAAATGAGCACCACTCATATTTGAGCGTTCTCCAAGTTCATTGATGGACTATTCATCAATTTTATACTTTATTAAATTGTTGAATAGTCTCTCTTTCGAATCACTAGAGATGCTCTCATATACATACAAATATCTCTCGTATGCTGAGAAAAAACCAAAACTTTCAAATAAAGAAGAAGAAACTAATAAGTTTATCATGAACAAGAAAATAAAACAACAAAAACTAAAAAGAGACATGTCTTTCAACTAAAATAGTCAAAAACTTAATACATTTCTAGCTCTCTAAATTTTTGTTCATTTTTTTCACTTAGCCCCTTCAACTTAAGAGATAACCTATTAACCATCCGAACTTGTAATGTTTTTTCCCCTCAATTTGTAATTTATTTTTCATCTGGCCCACTCAACTTGTCAAATGTGACTATTTTGACCCTTTTATGTTGATGTGACATGAATTTTACCATTTATGTTATGACATGTCAGCACAAAGAGGCAAAATTGATCATATTTGATAAGTTTAAGGGACTAAATAAAAAAAATTACAAGTTGAAAAGGCTAAGAAGTTGTCTTCTAAATTGGAGTGACTAAGTGAAAGAAAATGGACAATTTTTGAAAAACCCAATAGTTATTATCAAGCCAAAAAACTATATCTCTTTTTAACGGTTAAATATCCAAAATTGCAAAATCACTTAATGCATGAACAAAATCAATTACCTTACCTCTTCTGTAAAAAAAAAAATTAATCAATTACCTCTAACAAAAATTAAATGAAAAATACAAACGTGTATGGAAAAGAAAGTCTCAAGTTTAGTAGTTTCTCCTTAATATAAGATAGATGCATGGATTTATTTATTTTCCCAAAGATATAGATGAAGATGTGTTCCATGAGAAATAATTAATCCAATGAAACCAAAAAAAATAAATACTCAATCCAATTAAAAATCTAGAGCGAAAAGAAAGTCACTCAAGCCCCGTTCAAAATTATAAACAAAGCAAAGCATGTAGAATATGGTATTGCAAAATTATAATACATTTTGGCTTAAATCTATCACCATTAAATAGTTTACGACTTTAAAATGTATCATGCATGTATTAGTTTCACATACTATTTATAAATGTAATTTTCTTCTCTTTATTTTTAATATGAAATTTAATTCATTCATGTTTCGATCGATATATTCCTTAATTAACGATGCTTTTTCAAGTTGCAAATGATCTCAAATTTTATAATGTAAGGGATGGGTATATCCGTCAATGGACCTACAAAAATATCACTCTGATATGCCACAAAACCAACCTATAGCATTAATAACCGTAGAAAAACCAAACATATAAATCAACGACCGACTTTAAATCAAGTTCCAGTTCAATCAACCACACAGCACACCTCCATTCTATAAACAACAGACCACTCATATAAGGCCACGTCCCAAAACAAACAATAAAAAACTGTCACAAAAAAAGAAAAATGAAAGGCCACCATGTTGGTGAGAAGGTGGGCCCCAAGCCCAAGGTTAAGTAGGCGAGATCTCGTGCATGCATTTTCAGAGAACTCAAGAAGAACACCTCTCTCTCTTTTGCTCTCTCTATATCTCTCTCTATCACTCCCCATTTTTTCAGTAGAGAGAAATTTATCAAGAAAAGACTCAGTCTTTTCATCAGGTACCCATCTTACCCTTTTTTCTGTAGTGTTTGCCAGCTTTTACTATACTTTTTTTCGTCTTTTCATCAGCATTTTGCTGTTGAATTCATTTCAACTTTAGATCTGGCTGTGAAAAATTAGTTGAAATTTTTGTTGTTTGATTATTGTTGAATCGTGGGGTTGTGAGTTTGAATCTCACAATCTACAAAAAGTGATTAAAAATAAAGTTTTGTTTGGTTGAATATTTTTACTAACTTTTTAATCGAGGTAATAATATTGAGTGGCGTTTGTCGCCAAATGTTTTGTCGTTTTCTTTTGGCCGGTCACGTGATCTATGGTTTTTTGCTAGTTTTTATGATTTAAATATTCAATATTCGAATCTTTGGTTGTTGGTATGGTATTATGCTAATGTTATGAGTTTTGATTTGAATATTTTTTTGTTTTTGGGAGGAGAAAACAAGCAATTAAGTGTTGCATGAGCTATAATAATAAAGTAGTCTTAATCTCGAAATGACTTTGGGTCGGCTGTAAGAGTTGCATGAGCTACAACAATAAAGTTATAGTTCTGAGATGATTCTGGGTTGACTATAAGTGTTGCATGAGCTCATTAAGTAAAACTTAATATTAAGACAAGTTGGTCTTATCTTGATTTGAGATTTATTGATTCCATTTAGTGCAATTTCCTCCCTTTATTACCTACCTGATTGCTAAGTTTTCTGGGAAATTAAATTCTGTTTTTAGTTAGTGGGTTGTTAAAAAACAGGGTCAAATCAATTGGGGGTGTCTTTTGAAGGCTTGAATAGCTGTAATTATCCTATTTTCATTCAACTTGATGATGAAATTTATCAATCACTTTCCTAAAAATCTCATTTTTGGGTTTTTTTGTGGTCAGAAATGAGCTGTGTTCTTGCTTTTTCTGTGTTTATTTTGGGATGGTCCCAGTTTTTTTTTTCTTACATGTGGGTGTACGTGTGGGTTGGTAGGTGATTTGTTTATGTTGTTGAGGTCATAATCTATCACAACTTGTGGTTTTTTTATTCTTGGTAAGGCCTAACTTATTGGATAGCTGATGGTGTTGGATAGTTTAAAAAATCTAACTTTTTTTAGTAGTCTCAGAGTTGACACGGAATAGGCGTGTATCTAGTGGATGCAGTATTATATTGATGTATTTTTTAAATGACTTTGTAAAGTTTGGCTTGAAGTGTCAAAACTCTATCTTTGGTGGCGTGCATGTGCAGCTGTTCTAAATTGAACACGCACTATTGTACCTAAATTTGATTAGATAAGCTTTTGAATCACTTTTGAGGTGTTAGATGTGTTTTTCAACCGACCCATCACATGCCACAGGGGTTGGTTCACTTCAACACATGTCATGGCCCCTAAACTTGGCCCCAAAAAACAGACTGGCAAGTTATAGTGTCTCGGTAGCTCCTTGAACTTACTTAAAGTGTTCATGAGTAGACAAATTAGAATGTCGATCGATTTAAGCAAGTTTGGGAAGCTAGTATATCACTATAAGCAAGTTTTAGAGCTAATATACCACTTGTTGAATGTCCCACTCTGCTAACTTGGGAAGTCAAAAGACTCCTTAAATATATTAAACAGTTCTATCTCACATTGCTAACTTGTAAAGTCAAATTACTCCTTAAATATAGCAAGCGGGCTTTGCTAAGATGGTATAGAGTCATGGTTGAGCAATGTTGGAATCCCCCGCTACATTGGCGTCACACACCAAATGAATTGGGCGTACTGATTTTTTGTGTGTAATTTAGGAATTTCTGAGATATTAAGCCTTTAATTAGGCAACTGCCAGCTATTTCTAGTGTACAAAACTCTGGCCTTATCTTTGTATCTACCAGTTGTGGCCAATAGGGGATTACGTGGTGTGAGGTTGTGGATGTGATAGTGTTCTTTATGTGTAGGTCAGGACTATATCTAGAGATACTTTTGTGGACTAGATTAGTTTGTCTTTTTTCCTAGTACAATTCTGGTGGGTTGGGCTACGTTCAACTGTCATTTTACTGCCTTAAATCTCCTCTCTTTAATACAAAAGGGAAATGCTTGATTAATCAATAATGTGCTTTGATTAACCGTCAATTTTGTATTAGAACGGAGCTTGAATATTTAAGAGGTATTAGTATTTATCGGCTCGTGGAATATATGATCAGCAATGATATAAATAGTCATAATTGACTATGCCATCACCAGAAAGTTACTTAATCATGAAAGTGAAATTCAATTGTTCATATGAGAACAATTTTCATGTTCTTGTTCTTTTTTTGCCTGCGGTGGGCCATTTGTGTGTGCATATCTAATTGTCATTTAATATGTTTGGTGGAGCTGTGAAGGTTGTTTTCAGTTTGCTGACAGGTTTTTGATTGAATTTAAACGTGTCGTTCGACCCTTATAAATGAGATTAAGACTTGTAACAACATGTTTAGCTACTTCTGTATTAGGCATCACAGTCTCTAAAGGACATGACTGACCATCTTTCCTTCTTAATTTTTGGTTTTTAAAACTGGGAATATAAGGGAAGTTTGGCTTAAAGTTGCATCCATTTTTTATAGTCTTATTGCTTTATAAACTATTTCTTATACAAAGAGTAAGTTCGATATTAGAACTACTTTACAAACCGAAAAAAACTGAACTTTTCTATTATGTCTTGATGCTATGTTATGTTTGTTTGTAGCATCTTGCTAATTCTTTGCTGGATTGATTGCTGATATTTGCATATGCATATCATGTGGAAACTCACTTTACCATCTTTTGTTTATTCAGGTAGTGGAGCAATGGGTGCCGGTGGCAGAATGTCTGTTCCCCCTTCAGCGAAGAAATTGGAATCTGAAGTTCTGAAGAGAGTTCCTCACTCAAAGCCACCATTCACCCTCGGTCAGATCAAGAAAGCTATACCACCTCATTGTTTCAAGCGTTCAATTCCTCGCTCATTCTCATATGTTGTTCAAGATCTGACCATTTCCTTTATCCTCTATTACATTGCTACCAATTACTTTCAACTTCTTCCCAATCATCTCTCTTATGTGGCCTGGCCGATTTACTGGGCAATCCAGGGATGTGTCCTCACCGGTGTTTGGGTTATAGCTCATGAATGTGGCCATCATGCTTTCAGTGACTACCAATTGTTGGATGACATTGTCGGCCTTGTGCTCCACTCATTCCTCCTTGTCCCATACTTTTCGTGGAAACATAGCCATCGTCGCCATCATTCAAACACTGGTTCCCTTGAGAGAGATGAAGTGTTTGTCCCCAAAAAGAAATCCAGCATTGGTTGGTACTCCAAATACCTCAACAACCCACCAGGCCGGATTGTCACTCTTACCGTCACACTTACCCTTGGGTGGCCGTTGTACCTAGCCTTCAATGTTTCTGGTAGGCCTTATGATCGGTTTGCCTGCCACTTTGATCCTAATGCTCCAATCTACAATGACCGCGAGAGAACTGAGATACTCATTTCTGATGTCGGTATTCTTGCTGTTCTTTATGGTCTCTACCGTGTAGCCGCAGTGAATGGACTTTCTTGGGTTATTTGTGTTTACGGGGTACCGTTATTGATCGTGAATGCCTTTCTTGTTCTGATCACCTTTCTTCAGCATACTCATCCTTCATTGCCACATTACGATTCTTCGGAATGGGATTGGCTACGAGGGGCTTTAGCAACTGTGGATAGAGATTACGGAATCTTGAACAAGGTATTCCATAACATCACGGACACTCACGTAGCACACCACTTGTTCTCCACAATGCCACATTACCATGCAATGGAAGCAACAAATATCATCAAGCCAATTTTAGGAGAATACTATCAATTTGATGGGACGCCTTTCGTGAAGGCAATGTGGAGAGAGGCAAAGGAGTGTATTTACGTCGAGGCAGATGAAATTGATCAGCAGAAAGGTGTCTATTGGTACAGCAACAAGTTTTGATATCTCCAGTTCCTGAAGTTGCCGAAATGGAGTGGTAAGTTTAAGTGTATGGTAGGTTTCTTACCATTTTCTGTGTCTGTGCTTTTTATTAGTAAGCTTAGCCTGTTAAACTGTCCTGAACTGAACTGCGAAACTGAACTGAACTGTAATCTTAGTTGTGCTTCGTTTTGAATAATTTTATGGAGTCACAAGTTAGTATGGTTTAAATAGTTGCATATTTTTCATGAATGTTGAAGTCATTGTAGTTCAATCGGTAAATGCTTGAATGGACTGAAGAATATCATCTGATATTAAAAGCAAAATACGAAAGCTCAATCGAAACATAAAAGTGCAGAAGTTTGTCTTTAGTTTTTGAAATGTTGGCCAGAACCTCAAGATGAATACATTTCTGATTTCTTTAGCCATTATTGATTTGTGACTATATGTCCACTACACTTGAAGTATCCAGTTGAAGGCACTCCCTGCAGAAAACCATACTTTAATAATCTAAATAATTGTTTATTCGACTTGCACAATGCAATCGATTTTACAATACAGTAATGCGCGGAATCAACAAAAGTTATTTTACATGCGGAAGATCATTTATGTGAAGAGATAAATATGAATATGGCTTAAGAAGGGAGCTATTATTATAAAGATTAATAGATCGTTGCATCGTCAAGCAAGAGAAAACGAACAAATAGGGGACCTTCAAGCCAAATAGAGGGACTACTAGCATAGCATAAGCCTGTGATGCTTGGGCTAAACTATAGCTAACAAAGGACAATGTGATTGAATTTATACACCCTACATAGCTTCAGAACATAAATCCAAGCCTGAAATTAATACACTCGTTTTCAAATATGTATATAGCTATTTTTTAGGCAAGGGATTTTGGTTTTTTATTTTTTATTTTTTGAATAAAAGGTTTAAGAACCTAGCAAAGTCGGGGCGAAAGATATTCAAGTAGAATGGCACCTCTACACATTGAATAAAATTGAGATCCAAATGTTATTAAAAAGGAGCAACAAAGTTAATATCGGGTGTATGCATTAAAGTTACGTCTAAGTGAGTTCCATTCAAATTGAACTATAGTTCTTTTTTGAGTTGAATTTTTAAATTAAAATCTATTGTGTATACTTGCATTTGGCCACGAACGTGTACAATAATACTCAGAGATCAACTTTAATGGAAAACTATGAAGTATATTAACTTTTGATTATTAGGTAAAGTTACAACTTAAGATAGCCCAGCCCAAGTTATAAGATACCATTTAGTGTCTAATTACACATATCATTTAACTTTTTGAACACACCTACATTAACACAATGTAATTGAAGAGTGTGATTTATCCCCTACATGCTTAATTAATTTAATTGTTAATCCTCATTTAGTCTAAAGCACGAGGATTTGAATATTTTTACTATATAAGTAATCAATATATTTAGATATTTTTGTAACCACTACAATGAACTATTTTTACAATATTATATAAGCAACTCTAACAAAAAGTCCTAAACCACTGTTCTAGTTAAACTAACGAAAGAATAGGGAGGTGGTCTTCCTTCAAACGCTCCGACGTGGCTCACTATATTAGCGAGTTTGATAAACTTCCTATTTCAATTGTTTAATAGTCTCTCTCTCTCTCTCTCTCTCTCTCTCTCTCTCATCTAGCTTTTATGGAATCGGTAGCAGACAGCTAGCTTCATTCTCCATTTTCGTCATCCTTAAGGTCTAAATCGGAAACCGATGGACAAAGCTTGCATACAAAAGTTCCATTTAATATATATATTACATAATAAGCAATTTTTCTTATGATAAAAATCTAAAATAATAAGCAATTTGATGTGGGAACAGTTTCAAAGTATGGTAGAAAAGATGCAAGAGCTGACTTGGTAAATTTTGTATGAAACCAAAAACAAAAATTTATATTCTATAGTTCTTACATACTGACAGAACATAACAACTTTTGAACTGAACTTGTACTCGGTCCATTTCTACCTTTACTAATAACATTGTCATTGTTCAAGAAAAAGGAAAACAAAATAACCTTATGTCTTTCTTTTAATTATGATGAAAAAACTTAACATAAGGGTCGTGCGTGCAGACCAAAGCGGCCAACGCGTCAAAGAATGGGGTCCAGCTCGGTTGAAATGGTAAGCACAAAGTATTACACGTGGCATATAGCCACATCATTGGCTGAAGGTGTGGGGCAGCTGTCCTAACTGGCACTACACTCATGTGATTTCCGTTGCTGACGACCTCCAATTTCTCTTCTTCACGTGCACTCCTGCTATTCTATTTCAATCTTCTATTATTCTCATTAACATTGTGTTCATTTTAAAAATTTCATTAACATTAGAGACAAATTTAAGGGAGTTAGCGGATTTGAACACTCATTAAAACCAGTTATAATAGATGATTAAATCTGGTAGCCAGCTAACAGATTTTCCGACCACTCCTAGTAGCTAAAACGACACCATACAACTAATACTATATACATTAATCGTTTTAGCAATTCAATTTAGAAGATATATAAATATATATTGTAGTATACTTGTTGTTTTAGTTTTATCATTGAAAGCTCGAGTGGAGATGAAATAAGCTTAGAGACAAACAAAAATAGATTAATGTCTTTTGTTTTAATATATCATGAAAACATTTATATTGTAGTATAAACTAAAGTAAAATATGATCAGGTAAGTGAGATTCCCTATCAATTAATCTTTGATTATTTGATACTTCCATTATTTTAAGTAAGTGAAAGCAAAATGGAATGATTTGACATGTTGTCAACAGCTATATAAATGTGACATGTAGAATGTTTAAGAAATTAAAAGGGTACATATCAACAACATATAACCCCAGTTTGCTGTTCTATATTAAGTTTTTCAGCCTTAATAATTAATTTTGTTGCACAATGTCTCTTCCTTTTAATCAAAGGTTTAGAGTTTGATCATAAAAAAAATAAAATTGTCCAATAGTTTCACTCTTAGAGGTAAAAAGTTCTTTGATTGTTATGGTCTTGAGTAGAACTATTCATGGAAGTCGTATGCACTGGACCTAATTGAATTTGATATTTAAATTATCTTTTTCAAGTCAGCCCAACTCATGACATTTTATAACAAATTTGAGTTTCATTCGGGTCGGGTGGACATATACTAAGAGAATTAAGTTTCAAGTCCATCACATAATTAATGTAGAGGCGTCTAGGGTCGGATCAAGTTGGGCTTGAGATAAATTTCAAACTGCATAAAATAGGATAAGTTAAATCATATGTCCAAACTCTAAACTCAACCTATAAAGAGCGGTATTAGAAAGCTCGATAACATCTCTTGAATTCGAGATATCCTCATCTATCAAGATTCTCATTTATTTATGACTCGGCCTTCTTTATATTTATAATATATCTTCTATCTTTATTGATATGTATGATGTATATTATGCAAAAAAAAATTGGTACATGAATATTATGCAAATTGGATATATGTTATAAAAAGGAAGATGTTCTTTTTCTCACTTTTAAAGGTACCAAAAATTGAAGTTAAAATATATACTAAGGAAATAATTTTTGAGAATCGGAGAAGTATAAAAGGAAAATCTTTGAAACGCGGATATGATGTGGTGGGGAGGACAAGACATTTTCATTGTTTCTATTTATTTTTAGGTGTAGGCTATGGTCATTTTGTTTTTCCCTTACTTTGTCCATACTTTGTTTTTTTCACCATTGGATTAGTTTTTAACCCATGATCCAATGGTTGACAAAACAAAGTAATGGTTACTTTGTGAAAAACAAAGTGACCATAGAATATCCCTTATTTTTAATATAATAAAATATTTCATAAAAAGAAATACTCTATATTTAATCAAAATAACATCTTCATTCCTATTTTACCCTCCTATCAATTCCTTTCCTGGTTAAGTTCGTACTGAAGTTGGGGCTCCCATGTCTTTGCCCAGCCATCTATTATATCTATTAGCTTCTAATGGTAAACAACAATAAAATCTCCACATATTATAGCTACCACCATAGGGTTGGAATCTTGACAAAATTCGAGATACATATGCTAAAATGGATCACTTTTTTTAATGTTTTATTCTAATAGCAATGTAATCAATTTTCTTGAAGCATACATGTCCGCATACATACATATGATATTATATGTTTTTAGCTACATCAGATACTAGCTTTTACATGAAATTTTCAAAACTCTAGCTCTTATTTCTACCCATTTTTTACAGGAAACTAATTTTTGCTCAATAATATACCAATAGAATTTTCGCTCAACTTAATTTAGTACACGCCCTCTTAAGATCGAATTATTAAATTACAATTGGACAAATTTATTGCGGATATGGAGTCATTTTTTATACTAACTGTATAAGTATGTTACAATCTTATACATGTAGTTTCTATTTCAGGCCAATCTTTTTGGCAACCTATTAGAATACATTTGAAAAATATTACAAAATTAGTTATCAAAACAGATATGTATATTTTTAATATACACATCAACAACTCTTTCTTTATGTATGTTTAAGGTGTACTATTTTATTTTATTTTAAATTTGGACCTAATTTGAAGCTCGTATTTTAAGGATGTCAATCTAGTTGGAATGTCCAAACACTTGTCTTGATTCTAGCTTCCCATCTTTCATTCAAAAGATCTTTTGAATCTCATAGATTTAAAACATTGTCTATGCAGTAAAAAGTTTCACTTACTAAAACTCTCTTGAGCCCTCTTCCCATTTCAGTGTACATATATTTCATTTCGAACCATGGTGAGCAATTAAAAAAGTAACTATAACTAGTTGAAATATATATAATATTTATCTAATTTAACAATTTTCATTTTGGTTTCTTTCCAAATCAAACACGCATTAGAACAGCTACTTCCAAGAATTAGTATTTATAATGGCTTTAATTAACATACATAAAGTGTAAAAACAAGGGGCATTTTAGTAATTTTCATAGAAGTACAATTTCTTAATAGAAAGGGGGATTAAAATATTCTAATAGATATCCCAGTAAATTCAAGATTAAATCAAGTCACAATCAATTGATATGATCATATTCATTTTCCACCCCTCCAAAATTGCATTAACACAAGTTATATGCACATAGAAAGGATAATTATGTCTTAATGTGTAAACTTTAGGGGGGACCATTTAGGTTGTATTAAGTCATTGACTCCCATCCCATTTTGTCATACAAATATCCATATATATAATCTCTCTTTCTTTTCAATTGACAGCTTTTGTTTTCTTTTAAATTTTGCCAATTGTCCCATAACTAATGTTATTAAGGGAAAATATCATTTAGGTCCCTGATCTATAAGTTCAACATATTAAGCATAATTTTTTGTGCCGCATTCAGTTTTTAATGATAAAAAACTGAAATAAAATTCAGTGAACTAAAAATTTAAGATCAAATCATAGTTTTTTATAATCATCTTTGTGTGCTCTGGACTTGAAACGTTTGCATCATATATATACCTTATCATATGTGACATTTTGAGTTTTCAAGACTCAAACATTAACTACACTTGTACGGCTAATACTACTTATACCCACAAATAATTTTTATCACATTCACAACTATTTAATATATCTGTCAAACCCGACCCTAAAAGAATCGGATATGACGGTGAGACAATATCTTAGACATACACTTGTCCAAAATAGTGTCTCGAGAAGTAACCAAAATAACAAGAAGAACAATTCAAAACGTCGTTCTAGAACTTCCAATCTAAATATGCCTAGAAAAGTTGTATATTGGCTGAAAGATCGAAATCTGAATCTGCCTACTAAAACACTACACCAAAAACAAGTGTAAATCTCCATAATCTCAAAACTATAATAATACATTGTCAAACTTACAAGACAAACATCAAACTCAACATTCAGTTTGAATATTACATAGATCACACCATATTCATATTACAAGATTTCGTACAACAACCCAATTTCTACAACGAAAAACAAACCTATTTACTAACTTAAACATATCAATATATACATATACACAAGTGCATGATGATATGCAATACCCTAGTAGACGACTTGCTCGCTCGTAACCGAATCCAAACCTCGAGCTAGTGACGAGTACCTCCCTCGGTACCTTGAACTTCCTCGCCTAAAAACATTAAAACATTTGAAAAGATGAGACAGAAATCTCAATAAGCCACAATCAACTATGAAAATAGAATACTTAAAATAACTATATAGATATACCATGAAAAACATCAGAAATAAATAACGAAAACTCAAGCTTGTAAACATCGTTTTATAAACACAATATTAAACAACACTTTACAACTTTCACATCAAAAGCAATAAGATTTCAAACTTGTAACATTGTATCCATTCCAGATTATCCCCCATGTGATTCCATCCACAACTCATAAGCAAATTCGAGACGTCTCTATAACTATGCCAATGCCTATCCCGTATGGTCTTACCCGCCTCCTCGTTGCCATACCCAATAGGTCTTTATCCAACTGTGTACACAGGCCACATTCCTAACTGAATATGGTCTTTCAACAACATAATCACCATTCCGGATAACTCTAGATGGATACTAAAACATTTCTCAACATCAAAACTCATCAAATCATCTCTTTAGCATAAAATCAGAATCATATATATATCAAATAGCACTCCTTCAAAACATATTGAATATGTGACATAAAGATCAAATCATCACAAAAACACTTCAATTTGCACTTCAAAACGTAATTAAACGCTTAGTTCACCACTTCCTCCAAATCAGATTTGCAAAAGAGCTAAACCCTTGAATAAAATTTTAAGATCAAATCAACCAGAAATCCACTGAAATATACACATATATATATATATGTATTCAAAATCAATTTATAGTTGATAGTTACTTACCTCTACAAGAAATCAAAAGAAAACACTCTAAGGACTCAATTCTGCCCCAAGATGTTTCCAGTCCGTTCTCCCTCCACAGACCTTCAACTCCAAATTCCTTTGGTGGAAACTTAGGTCTATATGTCTAGAAGCTATGGTTAAAATTTCGCGACTTTACGTCAAGTACAACTCCGGATATAGCGAAAACGGTGGGACTGGTCAGCTAGAAACGAAAATGGAAGAAAGAAGAAGAAAGGAAGAGAAATGAAAGAGATGAAATCGTTTTTGCTGATCCAAAAAGAGAATTCTGGAATTTATAGTCCCAAAGATAGGTAAATATCACTCCAAGTCCTCCAACTTATAACCTCTTTTAAAACGTCCACCGAACTTTTGATTTAGAGCTAAAACCGGAAATTGTCTTCTTAACTAGGCATACTTCCCTTAATCCACTCCTACCTCAATATAAAGGCATAACATAATCTAATGATAACGTATTAACTATGAAATAAAGGCACGGATGTGACAATATCAAATACTCCCTCCGGTCCATATTATTTGTCACATTTGACTAAATCACGGGTATTAAGAAAATGATTGGTTTGCATTAAATATATGTAAATTGGACTAGAATACCCTTATTAATTAAGAGGGAAAAATTTACATTGGAAAGCTAACATACAAATAATAGGGGTAAAGTGGGAAAAGTTTACATTGGAAACATAACATGACAAATAATATGGAACAAGACTTTTTCTTCAAATGTGACAAATAATATGGACCGGAGGGAGTACGTTCGTGAGGCTATATATCGGTAAAAATGAATGTGAAAAGATATATTTGAGTCTAAACTATCAGCTTAACCTTTTAGTTCAGTCAATTAATTGATATGGTATGAGAGTCTACATAATCAAACAACTGTAGATTCAAATTATGATTATTTCATCTAAAAACACACGATAGGATGAGTATGTGTTATATTAGTATCTTGACAAATCTCAATGTAGTAAAAGACATTAGATGCTAGTCGGGTGACCGACCTTCGAGGACTAATCGGATTCTAAGCGCCTATGCGAGTGTAGATGGTCTAATGAATGTACATCATATTCTCAATTTTGAGCACATGTGCATATCTAGGCGGCCAGACAACCTTTATTTACAACAGTGGCATGGAAACAAATTATAAAGGGCTTAATGTATAAAAGTTGGAATGATCATCAAGGACCTAAGTATTACATTTTCCATATTAATAAACAAATTAAATTATGAAAAATTATTTTGCATAAAATTTTCTTAATATATATAAGCATGTCTTCTCCTCTTCTTCCCCTCCAAACAACCACCATACCAACTCTCTCTCTCTCTCTCTCTCTCTCTCTCTCTCTCTCTCTCTCTCTCTCTCTCTCTCTCTCTCTCTCTCTCCCCCTTCAAAAAAACAAAGAAAAAATAGTCTTTATCAATGGAGGATCATATGATGATGCTGATGAGGAACAAACAAACTCCATCTTCATCTAATTCATCATCATCTTTAGCCCTAAACATTCACAAAGACTCCCATGAAATCTCCAAAGTGAAGCCCAAAATTCGAATCATTCACATATTTGCTCCTGAAATCATCAAAACCGACGTGGAAAACTTCCGGGAACTCGTGCAAAGACTGACCGGAAAGCCCTCACCATCCGATCGGGGTCATCAACGTTCATCCAAGAAATCAAGAATCCCAAGAAAACAGCAGCCAAGAATCCATTTTGATGATCAGAAAAACAAGAAAGCAGCTCAAGAAATAGTAAAGTCAGGTGAAATGGTGCAAATTAAGGAAGAAGATCATGAAGAAATGTGGAATATGAATAATAGTAACTTATCAGGAGGGTTTTTATCAGGGTTTGCTGATTTAGATGGATTTATTCAACAGCTTGATGATTTTTCTATGATGCATTCTATTGGAGCTAATCAAATCTTTGCAGGTTTTGGAGAGACTCAACTTGCCTGAAAATCTTTCATCCTTTTTTAGGTTTTTCTTCTTTTTAATTATATATTTTGGGTTTTTTTCACTTAGATTTATATAATTTAACTTAATTCTTGATGATTTATATATACATTTATTTATCTATTTTGTTTGCCGACTTATATTTATAAATTATTTGATTTCTATTGATTACTTGTGCAATCTTGCAGTGAAAATTTGTAGCTTAATTACTGTATTCTTTATTCTTCATGATTAATTCTGAGTTTAACTATTTTAAATGGTTAAAGGTTTTCTACGTTGTGTTAGTTTATGCTCCATTTGGATTTATTACACAAGCAGACTGATGTTTTTTTTTTTGTTTTTTTTTTTCTGCTGATGATAATTATTTTTTTTAGTAAAAATCTTGACATTCTTTTACTTTTTGGTGCATGGAATTCATGGTATTGTTTCATTTTAATATATTATGTTTCTATGTTTTTTTTTTGTCGCATTAACCATTGTTTGTCAAATTAATTGTTGTGAACACTAAAGATCGGTTAATAACCACGTTACATGTTTAAAAAAAATTACTTTCAAGCTATTAAAAATGTCAACTTGGAAAAACAAAAAATCTTTCAGCAGAATTTTATGTCAAAATCAGATAATTCAATTATAAAGGACTTAATTTGAAAAAAGAAGTAAAGTTTAAAATAGTGAAAACATTAAAGGGTTAAGACACCAAAATCCACTGGTGTAAAGGCCATTTGGTTACCTAAGTGTGGGCTAGATGCTCAAAATTGAGAAGTCAATTTAGACCGGCTAAAACTGCTTATGTGCTTAAAATTTGATTTCTCCTCGTCTAACTAATCTCTGTTCCAAAGATTCCAGCCGTCTGATTAGTGACTAACTTCATTTAATATACTGCCAAAATCACAGCAAACTTAATCTTTCAATGGATTTTGTTTTCTTTTGATTTAGACATTAATTGGAGTGCCACTAATGTTGGAACTATATCTAAATTAATTGCTGGTTTGAGATTAATTGCTGGTTTGAGAAGAACATATATTGTGTTTGGCAGACCAAATAACGACGTGCCAAACTCAACATACATTTAATTTAATAGAAATACTATAGTTTACTTTTCTTGCAAGGCTTAAGACAAATTATAGAATAATTTATGAACAATTAATCCTCCTTGCATTTTTTAATATTTATTTTCGTTACTTCTAGCTCACAAATCTTATACTCCTAGTAGTTTATGTTATCCAAATTTTAGTAGGAATTTTTTTTTCAAATCCAGCTGCCATATCCAATAAACACCCCCAAAAACTTTAAGTTTATAAAATTAATTATGTTAAGTTAATTACAATATTATTATGGATATTTCTGCTTATATAAAATCTTGAAAGTCAGATTGTGTGATATGGTTGAAACAGAAAGTGCATAAGCATACATGTTTTAAACAAGTACAAATTTCAGAAATCTCTTACAGAGATTTTCTTGCACTCACTCGTATGGTTTGTTTTATACATAGAAAAAATAAAATAAATCCTAATTATAAACCGTGTGACAAAATATCATCATTGTAAGCACATCACATGTCTCTCTGTGATTAATTTTCCTTTTAAAGAAAATCTGTTCACATGTGAACTCAACTCTACTGTATACTTATTTTTCTTGTACTAGTAATATATATTAACTTCACTATTAACACGTAATATATGTGTTATTACATATTATATCAGTAACATTAACTTAAAAAAGAAAAATCTGTAATTATACAGGCTAACAGATATCATATAATCCTATGAAATTTTGTAAACAAGATAAGATCAAAACATGTTCTTATTGTGGAAAGAACTCCTTTATGATACAAATTATTCTCTCTCTATATATATCAAGGAATACAAGCATATATATTAGTAATTTTCTACGAAAAATTGCAAAGTTATATTGAATTAATATGATAAGTTGATAACTGTATGCTTGAAGGTTTTTTTTTTTGAAAACATATGCTTGAAGGTTTGGAATTGAAATTGAAAGTGAATTTGAAAAATGTTTTAGATCAATGCATCGAAATTGAAAGATTGGTAGAAAAACGTTGAATCGTGAATAATTATTGTTAAGAACTTTCAAAATTTTACAAGAACTTTGGAGAAATCATCAAGTCTAATTTTTGTTCCATAACAAGCTTCATTTTAACCTGAAATATATATAGAAAGGGAATGCATAATTGTTGAAATGGTTCTCAAGTGGCTCTACATCACTTTTTTAATGTGGAAACCCAAATTTGTAGCTGGGACTAAAGTATGATTATTATAATCAATATAATTATTTGATTAATTATATAAAGTCAAGATTTTTACTAATTGTTATATACAAATTGTAATATAATATACTCATGGGGGTATAGAAATAATTTACCAAATAAATTTTTGTTTATTTATAATTAGAGCAATAGATGAAAAGAGAAAGCACCTCATGTGAGATTGTGGATGTTATATACTATATAAAACATATTTTCAGTTTACTTTTAAATGTTGCCTTTAATTTCAACCATAGATATCTATTTACTTCGATGAGATAACTAGGAAGGACTCGACTTGGTCCAGAAGGCATCCAGGACACCAAATTGGAATTTCTGTTTATGGATTGTTTATATAAGAGAGAAAATCAAATTTTTCTGAAGGAAAAAATGATGTGATTTGGTTTATCCATTTCCAATTTTGATAAATTTTATTCAAATTTTCTCAAATGAGTTGTAATATTTGAGTATTCATGCTACTAAATGTGTACCAATAACATCAATTAATTGGTTGGGAGCAATGTTATCGATGTACAATGAAATTTCTTTCATAGCGTGTAACCAATTGAAGCACTAAACTTGGGTTCTTTCACAAAACAGGGAAAGAGAAGCGATGAAAATTTCAAAAAGTGACATAATAGGAACTTTAGATAATAGTAAAGAAAAAGAAACATGTCGGGTATTTGATTGAATAAATAGACCGTTTTCTGCAGTTTATGATAAAACCCCTAAGAAAAATAGCTCACATTGGAGCATAACACCTGACGAAGTTAAGAATGTATATTGCCAACTTGAACTTACTGGAAATTAATACAAGAAATTATTTCTCTAGTCTAATGAAGAAATTGACTTGAAGAGAAGACTTAATTCAAATTGGTAAAAGTCTTTTTCAATCTGCTAATAAAATAATAATACCATAAGTTTTAAAAATATATGTGAAATGCTACCTCATGAGAGACAATTAAAACAATGGAAGTCAAAAGGTTGGTAGTTTTGGGCAATCAACAACTATAGCATCGGCACCGTCCCTTGAACCTTCGGTTCTGGCTTACAACTATAATTTAGAGTTTATGACGGTTCCATCTCCGGTCCGCTCAATGAGACAGTATATCGATCAGAGGACAAAACTTGAAGATGAGATTGTCATCAAAACCGTGCCTTGCGTTTTCGAGCAGTGTATTTAGTATCCGGAGGCACAACATTTCCTTTACTTCTCATTTGCTCCTTTTTCCTAATAACCCATTCTCTGCCCTTCCCTTTCTTCGTTAGTCTTTGCTTCTTCTTTGGTCTGTGCCTGTCTGATAAGCGAACCTGCGGATGGTAATGTTAATATAGTAAGTAATTTGGAAAATGCTCTGCCAATCAGCGAGTAAGTTAAACATAAGTTCACTCACAGTATGGTTTTCTTGATCATCACTAAAATCACCATCTGAGCAACTGTTTTCTTCTTCTTCTTTTCCATTGGGAATTGATGTGGTTACGGATGGTGGTCCACACGTGAGAACAATGTATTCTTTCCGACTCTTGGTACTGCAGTCGAAGGAACATTAACAGATAATGAGAAAACAGATTGAGTTTAAGGTTTGTCACACATTTGAAAACAAAATGAAGAACTATTTCATTGAATTTAGTAATGAGTTCAAAGGTGCAGGCAATTCACTTATCTCATGCATTAATTCGCTAAAACAAAAGTCTATGTTGCAATTTCTTCTTCAATAGCGTTTTTGCCTTTTCGTGTCCATTTCGGTGTCAGTATCTATTTCCGTTCCCCGGGTATGTTTTAGAGATTATGTTTTAGAAATAACTTTTACAAATGTCCGTTTCAATTTCCGTTTCCATGCATCATAAATAGTCTTCGAATACTTTATGCAAAGGTTATATATATTACCTATGTGGATAGTCAACAACAACACCGCCAGCAAATCCAGCTTTCATTGCAGAGCTTAAAATCAGCTGACGCTGTGCTATATTCTCAGGATACACTTGAAACACTGCTCTTGCACCTCTTGCCAGGCATTTATACAACGATCCAAAGAAAGCCCTAAAAGGAAATTTAACAAAAGAAAAGTTATCAATATAAGTGATCGGCATCAATTACTTCAATTGAAAATGTGTACTTTATCATATTAGACTGACTATACATACTTCAGTCGCAATTTTGGCTCATGGGAAGACTTGTCAGCATTGCATAACCACTGCAATTTTGAGTAAAAAATAATAAGGTAAAGTGGTAAACGCATTAAACAGAAAATAGTATGATTCAAAATTAAGGTCGTGTAATTTTTTTCAAACGTCAAAATAATTATGCGACAGTATAAAAACTGCTTGCTGCAAACTATCACCAAATATGAAAGATAAGCATGTAAATGACCCCTCAAGCAACAATAGAATAGTAGATTATCTCATAACTACCATCCCTATTCTAACAGCACAGTCACTCTGTTGAGAACTTTGATTACTAATCTGTCATAAGATAACAATACACCCACATTGTACAACAGCGACGGGAAAAGAAGAGACAAAAACATAAAAAGTAAAAATTAAAGAAATTCACAATCTGAATGCAAAATAAAAACAGTTAACGCGTTCATCATAAATTCCAATATATTTATAAATGAACAAAGAAAGAAAAATATTTATAGTAATTCATGATATTTGTATCATAAGGATGTAAGCTTATCTTTTCTTAGACAAGAACCAAAGAAAGGAGACTGCAATAATTAAGAAAACTCTAGCACAATAACTAGTGATTGGTAGAAGCAAATAAGTGAATCCAACCTGGACAGCCGAGATACTGATGGCACCATCAATAACCCCAGAACGTAGAGCTAACCCCTGCACCACATTTTCATCATATGAGAATATATTAGACATAGCCAACAACAAAAAGCAGTAGTATATTCAATCACATCTCATTTTGTAACAACTCGGACCAAGAAAATACACACACCATTGCCCTATTAAAACTGATGTTTCTGCTCTGAGAATTCTTTACCATGAGGAGAACTTGTAGAAATCAGACTAAAGTTAAAAGACCATATGAAATTAAAAGTTAATTTGTTGCACCGCCAATTTATATCTTCTTCCATAAATCTGCCATCTTGGCCACCTACCATGGACATAACTACTTTTGCCAGGTCAGTATAATAGGCAACTAAGTAGATTACTGACAAAACACACATGCAATGATATGCATATTTCCATATCTGTAAACATATCAATTTCAACTGTTTGCTATAGGCCATTGTCATACCATGAGATTGTAGTACACATCAACTAAGTGATGCTATATTTACAGATTGAGATGGCAACCTTAATATGCTTTTACTTATAGCATATCAAATCATTTTATAGACTTACAGTTTTTGACAAACAAATAACTAAAGTAATGTTGATAAACCATCTTAGCTTCAGATGAAAAAGGCATGCGATAGTGGATTTAGTACATAATAAGAAAAATTTACACGTTTAGTCCTAAGGATCCATCCCATATATATACCAAATGCTCAGGACTAAATGGACAATATCATGAGTATAAGAAGAAACTGAACAATAGGGAGATACCTGGCCCATGTCACCAAGAAGAAGGTCACCCTCAACCTCCCGCTCCACTGCAATATCTAGCTTTGACAAACAGTAGTGTCAACTATCTACTCAAACAGAAATCACGCATAATAAAAAAAATTGATTGAACTCAATGGCCAACATACTTAGCATTGATTCTGAAATATCTAAGCCAATCCATTGATGCCCACTTTCACTTAGTGTCTCTCCACTAAGTCCTGATCCACAACCTGAAAAAGAATAGAAGGTCAAGTTTAGCAGAAAAGATTTTAATAGTTGTTGGAACTGAAAGCCCTGTCAGAAATTCAAGGATTAAGACCTCAAACACAAGAACTGTAGAAAGAAGTATCCTGATCACTTAAACTTGACATATTCAGTTCAAACATTAACATCAAATCATACAAACACGATATGAACAAGTGCGTATGACATACATCTTAGCAAAGTCTAACTAGCCCCAAAAGGCACCTTAAGGGGGTAGGATTGCTTTCAATATTTAAGGAGCTATTTTAGCTCCCAAGTTAGCAATGTGGGACAATTTAACAATACAGTATCATTGTAACAGCATGGAGTCTAGCGTATAGGTAACGTATACAAGGACATTTACCATAATAAGGTTAATCATGGCAGCCTATACATGTTCCAATCTGAAGACTCATAAAAACCCATTTTCCATAATCAAGTTTATTATATAGTACAATGTAGAGAACAGTGTTTACTCATAAATTCATAGAGATTTCATACCAATGTCGAGGAGCAATCTGGGTACTCCATCTTCTGGCAAGGCAAGAAGCTCTAATGCTCTTTCCGACAGCTTTGCCTTGAACACAAATAAAAAACACAGAAAATAAGCAGATAAATAAACAATTAACAGAAACATCTATTACTATATATATAAAGCAAAATACTAATAGTTGATGTGCCAATCAGAATCCTAACTGCACAAGTCTCAATTTTAACATTCAGTTTTTGGACATACATTGATCTTTTCAATGCAATCGCCTAACGAAGCTGTTCCTAAACCACAACTTGTTTTCTAACTAAAAAATGCTCGCTTCACGAGTTGATTTGTATTTAGATCTTCCTGTTTGTATTGCAAAGCATAGGTCCAATGCCAATGTAACTTGGAGAAAATTAGTAAAAAAGCATAGAAAAATACCTGAATATCAATAATACGAGAAGAAGAAGTGTATTTTCGAGCTTCAGTGTCATCGTAAAATATTTCAGGAGGAGCTAATAGTTCAGGCCGACTTGACATCTTCAACTTAACAAATACGAAACTCACCGGGGAGAACAGTCTGAAGGTGGAAAATATGGAGTGCTGCGGCGGCTGGCGGTGGCGGGAGGAGCAGAGAAGGTATGACGGCTGCGGGAAACGGAGAGGAGAAAATTAATTTAATTTAAATAACCTACTATTTAAATCATCTCCGCTTTATCTTACTAAAATATCCATTACTATAATAATATGGGCTTAGCTCTTAACTTGTCACCAACGCTCCATCTAACAGTTGGTAATTTTTATTATGGGCCTAATGTAACGGACTCATCCAATGAAATTAGACATAATACTTATGATGGAGATCTTCTTCTGTGTATCAGGTTCAATGTCTGACTAATGAAATTAGAACAACATGACAAATGATTAGCAAAGAAAAAAATGAACTAACGTCACGTTTCTATTTGTTGGGTCCACCAAAATCTAAAGTCAATTTTGTATTGAGTGAGTTTCTTTCGTCTTTGTGCAAAAAACAGTTTTTTCGTTGTTGCGCCAAAAACAGTTTTAAGCATTGTCTACAACTACTCTATGATGATCTATTAAATTGAAAATTCAGATTGCCACTCATCCAATAAGAACAATACTAGACATGTCCGTTTTGAAGCTATTAGTTAAAATGATAAATTTTTGTGTTTTGGATTCAAAAAGACAGTTATATCGGTGTCTTTCAATTAGCAAATCACGTATCCTTTATCTTAGATTGTATTATTATTTCTCGTGCAACCCACGCTGCATTGTTAACCCTTGGATGTATATAGTTGGTCGCCTCTCCTGAACTTAAGAATGTCTCGTTCGCCTTGAACTTGTCAAAACCGTAACACCTTCTGACATTCAACAAGTGACCTTTGATTACCTTTTGAGTAAAATATCTGTGAATATGATTAGTCAACAAAACCCAAACTTTTTGAAAGCAAGGGTAGATGGTGATCCCAAATAGCAACCCTGCACTATTTGAATCAACCACTTGATCTTAGTCAATAGCCTTCAGTTCACCTTCTACCTGAACTTTAGCATTTCATACATGGAAGGGACAGAAGAAACTAACTAAAACAACACGGCTTTCTTATTGAAAGTTAGAAGAAAGATAAGTGTTGACTTACATGTTGCAACTGAAATATCTGAGTATCTGTTAACTATATATATACTGTAATATAATAAGCTTGACTTTTGTAAGCAAAATACAATGAAAGTATATCAACTCTAGTCTCTAGCTTTCGTATTCGCTGTTGGGTTCCAAAGGAGATGCAGAAGTATCTAGCCTGGTTAGAACTTCAGGTACTCCAGCAGTATCCCGTATTATCTGTATCAGGTAACATAACAAGAATTTATTATTTGAATAAGTCTAGGTTTTGAAGCAAACTACTAACATCTCGTGCTTATTATTTACTTTGCCAATGTTTAATAAAGTAAATGTGTATCTGAATTCTAGAGACGCACAACCTTTTGTCATCAACATTCCTTAAAATTAACACATGGACATATATGCTTAAACAGACCATGTTTGAAGAAGCAACTGCAGCAAATTCAGACCAACCATCAACAACAACAACAAAGCCTTAGTGCCGAAATGATCCGGGGTCGGCATAAAAGGTAATTTGGGAACTAAAGGACACGTGTTTCGGAGGTCAGTAAGAGTTGGTTAGGGGTTTCTTAGCATATGTATGAGTAGGGGGAGAAGGAAAATAAGGAGGAAGGTTGTATATATATCACTGAACACCAAAAAGGAGGAACAAGGAACTTTGACATTGCAAAGTTTGTACGAATGCATTGAGATTTGTTTATCGGAACCTGAATAAATTGATTAGTGGTAATAGCTCTATAGTTTTAGCTTGATGATTTGAGGCATCAGTTGGAGAAAATAGTTAATAGTATTAGATAGTCATTATCTCTATGTTCCAGGCCAGCAAGGCGGCATGTGAGACTGTAGATGTAAACACAGACAAAAAATAAGAAAGTTGAGGTGGGATTCTTTTCTTTTTAACAGCCCCAGGTTCAATGGTGACAAAACAAGATTCAAACAAGACGTGATCAGCAACTCCTATATAAATAAGATTTTCATTTACTGGTGGCCATGGATTTATAAAATAACTCCATTGTAAGCTCAAAACAGCATTTATGAACAAATATAATATAAATCATATCCTCTCTTGCTGCTTTTCTATCCTAGGCTGCTTTCGTGTCAGCAGGTACTTCAGACTCTCATAGGTAATGATATCAGAGGAATAGAGCAGATCTTAGTGAGGGCTACTCTATGCTCTAGGGAAAAAAAGAATCCTTCTTCAAATCAGCAGGAAGAAACAAGGAAAAAGTAATGCCAGAGATCCCCATCTCTCGATCCTTTTACATCACGTCATATATCAAAATGCTATTCAAGAAATCTTATGTGTAGACGGCTTTGTACTAGGTGACTATTCAATGAAGCTCACTTAATGTATGTGAACTCTCTCCACTTTGTAGAGAAGTTCACAGACACTGTCACCCTAAAAATAAAAACTTTTTCTCATTATGTTATGTGTGAATTTGAAAGAAGCTTACTGTGGCTTTGATATTTTGATTATGATTTATTTATGCAATCCTTCATGACACCTCTAGCAGAACAGTTTACATGAAGCATGAGTGCAACTACAAATAAATTTATAAACTAATCAGTAGAAAACTTACAAGTATTTCCTCATCAAGATAAGAAATCATGAAGAGTCTTTGGAAAGAACCAGCTGCACGCATTGAAAATTCACAATAAAATATAGGTACGAATTTTTCGCATATGCAATGCTTGGGTGAAATATCAAGAACTTACATAGAGGAATTCTTAACCCACTGGAAAAAGCATCCCTGATGGGAAGTGGAAGTTGTTGCACTGTGCTAACAGCCTGACCAAGTGCACCTTTTAGCTGTGCAGGTACAGCTTCTTCAATGATTGTTGGTGTCTCAATAACTCCTTCAATGTACTCCTCTTTCATCCTAAGGGGTCCCTCCACCGATAACCTGGAGGACACAATAACTTTACTTTCTATCTGCAGTACACCAGAAAGAAAGCACATTTATTATAAAGCTCAAAAACCACCAACAAGAGCAAACCGGAACAGGTTAGACAACTAATAGACCAATATATTAGTTACATTTCCATCCATCATTCATTGCTCATAGAAGACTAGATGTGCACGACTTTGATGCCAAACTTACATCCAAAGTTCCAAATACAAAAGACTTAATGGAAGTTAAAAATAAATTGAGACATCATGTCCTAGCTACTCATAAGCAAGATATTACCTTGCTGCATATATCAGTGGTGAGTTAGGGATAAGCCATTAGGTGGAAGGCAGAGATCCTCCACCTTAGAAACTCACCCAAACAGCAGAATATACAATGAGCAAATAGAAACGAACATAGAGGAAGGAACTAGGATAGCTTTATTAATCTGTAATTGCAACTCAAAACTAAGTAGAAACTAAAGGAATTAGCACTTCAAGCAGCACTCCCTTGGAAACTCTCCCCTTCTCTTACCCAAGGCCAAGGGCCAACAAAAGTTACAGAAATTTGAATCCTACTCCTCTACTTTCAGACACACACAGCATCCTCCTAGAACCAACAACTCTCTCTCTCCAAGGCTCTAATAAACTTTGCCAGCTCACCCTTGCCGGTCCAATGTCCACATGCCCTTCATTGTGTCCTGGAACAAACATTCCATAATTTTGGACCATGAGACAATCGAGTGAGGATTTGCCTCTTTCCATCAGCCAATCTATCAACCTCCAACTTTTAAGGCCACGCCCTAAAGTTCAAAGTGGGCAATGTTCACTCCAAACTGTCTCCAATATATGATGGCAGTGTCGTAATGGGTGACAGATTCAACAAAGAATAGCCTATGCAACTCAAAAGCAGGATAGTCTACTATCTAGATGCATTAGCTAAGGTATTACTCAATCCTATTGCCTTTTACCTGGTTGCTTGAAAGAGAGAAATTTATTAGGACTAAACTCTAACAATACCACTCAAATTCATGCATCATGCGTGTAACATGTGCAAAATGAAATGAATAAAGCTTATTACGTGACAGTATTCCGTAACAAGATATCTCAAACTGGATGAGTTTAGAAGAATACCGAAAAAAGCAGTTTCATATTCGTAGTAACTTTTGCATTTGCATCCTTAATCACAATATCCATGCTTGACAAATTAGCCAAATCTGAAGGAAATCTCCTGCAACAATGTAGAGCCGTAGACTAACATAATTAACAATCAACAATACATTAACCAATCAAATGCAAGTAAGCAATTCCCAGAGAAACTGCTGAATCTGCAGATTATAGGATCCATTTATAGGTGGACTCACTCAAATATCAATCTAGCAGCAAAAAACCCCGGGCTTCCGGACCCAAACCACTCGAAATTCCACCGACCTTCCAAATAAGGAGACCTGAGAAGCTGAGAAAACAAGTAAACATCTCACACAATAAGCATATGCAAATGATAATACTCTATTCACAGAATCACCTACGTCGTTGGTCTAGGAGTCGGATTAAGCCGCTCAAGAGCAATTATTCTTTCATTTACATCAATTCTCTGCATATCTGTTGTCTTCCCGGTAAGTAGAGCATCAAAACCCCCAGAATCCTTGAACTGAGTAAAAAATGCACCATCATTAAACATAACTGGAAGAACCAATTCAGTTAATCAAGCCTCTGTTAAATATAAAAGATGTTGTTAGCCGTAACTATCAGCTTGAGCTTTTGATTCAATCTTTTACTTTTACTAACGACATCTTTTATATTAACAGTCTCAATCAGCTAACTGAAACTAGAAATTCGATTCCATGTAATGAATTTAAATTAAAATCGGAAAATAACGGAACGGAGAAAGTTACAGCGAGAAGCAAGGACTCTTTAGCAGAAAGGCGTTCCATGTCCTTGGCGTAGGTAGCCGGAGCTCCCTGTACGGCCTGTTGAACCATTGCTGTAAACGGCATTCGTCGGTTTCTCCGGCGGAATTCCGGCCGGCGGAGGGCGGAGATAAGCGAGTTGTTGGCATAAGTTGAAGAAGAAGAAGAAGAAGAGGAAGGAGCAGAAAAAACGGGAAATAAGGCGTGTATCGATGCCATTGGAGGAGGAGTAATGTCGCTGTGAAATGTGAGGGGCGTTGTATTTTAAGCTAACGGCCTAAAACCGTCCTTCATTTTTCCTTTCTTTTTCAATTCTACCTACTAATTTTCAGTTCTCAATACAAAAAGTCGTTTCATAGTATCTCGTTTTTTACAAAGTAATACGATGGATTTTAAAAATCGTGTGGGATACTCTTTGTAAATATGAAACTACGAGGTAACAAAATGACTAAATATGAAACTCTTCTGTGGAAAAAAATCTGCTGTCCCGGACTTCTTATCCCATTTTCCTGTCTCCCTTTTAATTTTTGACATGTGTAAAAAAGATTCCACGACGGATTAATTCGGGGACAATTTAGGGTATAATAAAAAATCATTAGAATTTTTTTTACACATGTCAAAAATTGAAAGGGAGACAGGAAAATGGGATAGGAAGTCCGGAACAGCAGATTTTCTTCCCTCTTCTGTGGTTGAGAATAATATTTTAAATGTCTTCAAAAAAACATATTGCATACATAATGACTCAATAAAAAGAAACAATACGTAATTTGTTAATTAGTCACCCTTCTAATAAGAGTAAATAAAGTTGATGGGTCAATTTTGACTTTGAGGAAGATCACACTCTTGATTAATTAAGAATGAGTGGGAACTGTAAGTTCAAATCTTCTATCCCCACTTCTCTATCTCTCTCACACAAATTGGATTAGATTTATTAAAAATAATATACTATGTGGGCGCTATTAACTCACTCATTAAAAAGGTAATTTTTATGTGAGAGGGATAGAAAATTGAGGATATAAGATTTGAACCCGGGACATTATTTTGCATAAGACAAGTCATAACCTTAATGTTCAACTCTACCACGATCTTTCTAAACCCTCTACCTAAGCAAGTAGAAGGTTGAAATAGCATCCAAAGCTATGTTACTGAAGCAGAATAAATACCAACTTTAGCCATAAAACTGCTTTGCCAATCACTATTCTAAGTCATGTAGTGATGAGGATTATGAAAATCCAGGCTCAAGCCTATCATCAGCCCTCGCCTCAGCTTGACACACTAACGTGTCCGACACAATTAGATATCGGTACGTTCACTATCTTGATGACGTTCACAAAAGATTCCACTTTAATGTTTGACATTGTGCTCGACTCGAGACAAATAAGTAACTCACTTGCGTTTTGTTAATCGGGCAGAATCACAACTATAAATAAACACAAGACAATAAATGATAGTACACTTACAAGATTCTTTCTACTTATATTTATTTTGCTTTCTCTATCTTTAGATATTTACTGACTCAATCGTCGGAGTGTTCTAAAGGTCCAGTTCAACTCACATGAGAAAACATCGACGCATTCAAGATAGTGACTGAATCCTATCCAAAAGCGTTATTTATATTCACTTTATCATTAAGCAGTAAGCAGCAAAACCATTCCTATTATTATTAAGTTGGATCAAGGTGATTCAAAGAAACTCATAAAAAAGAAGGAACATAAATTTCAACTTCAAATGACTGTAATTAGTAATTACTTTATCATACTTTCCATATGATTGAGTCTTATAATTGTTCTTGTATGAAAAAATCCACTTAAATTTTAATATAAATAAAACATTAAACTGTGTATATGTGCTACAAATTGAAATTCATATTCACATTTATTAAACATAAATTCGTTAATTTTGCAAATACTTCTTTTTTCTGAATAATGAAACACTTACTGTATTTACATCCAACATGTGATATATTTATTTATAAATGAAATGATAATATTTGATAAATTGAAAAGATAATTGTAGATAAAATATAATAATTCGTTTTTTGGTAAATGTATAAATATAGTTTTCATCCTTTGATATTTATGCAATTGTTGAATTAAATTAAAATATTTTCACCTTTCATTCTCTTTGTATCAACCTAATTTATGGGTGTTATGTCTCTTAAATTACATGATCATGCGAGAAGCATGAGAAAATTCAATTAACAGACCAAATATATATCACAAAGAGAAATTCTGTTTGATAAATCCCCATATTTTATTCCATAGTACCAATTCACATACAATGATAATTATAAAAATAAAACTCTCAAAAAATAAATAATCCATTTTTCCATAACAAACACTGAATGAAAATAAATAATCTATTCTTCCATTGGTTGTTCTTCCTGGTGGTTCAAGCTTGAATGGTTTGAAGTATAAGATTTCGAACTCGACTTCCATCCACACTCTAAAGTGCCCACTGTCTCCAATTGTTCTGGCATCGCCGATAACGAGAGACTAATTTTACATCAAAGTAAGTGTTTGTGGGGATTCGAACCTAGTTGGGCACCACTAATTCAAGGTGTGCTAACCGTTTGTACACGCACTTCGTTTGATTCATATGGAACGTGGTTATATTTAAACTAATTACTTTTTATCAACCATGTATTATGAAAAAGGGAAGAGAAGAGGCGCCATGGGGATTCAAACCGTGAAATCCACGGTCTGACTGCAGTGAGCTTACCACTATGACACACCCTCGTTTTATTATCTTTCGAAAGACTAAAGAGTAGTGCCTGTCCAACATAACCTATGCATTAAAAATATGAAGCTGATCCTAAAATAGGGGAAACCGAGGGCTGAAAAACAAGAATCATAATGAAACATACAGAACAGAACTTTACCAATAGCAGAATCTTCTGAAACATTCTGTTCTTCAATATCAATCTCAGGATGGAAATTTGAGAATCTTACAAATTTCTATTTAAAATGTGGATACAGTGGTTGAAAAAAGTGAGGTTTAGAGGGAATAAAAGACATGGTGTTTGTTTGAAGAAAGCTCTGAAATGAATCTGTGTTTAAAAATGATGGAATAAGGAGAAGATATAAAGAAGCAACACTCAGCTTTCAATGAGATTAAAAGATAAGAACAAAAGGATGAAACTTTGTTGTTGTGTTTTTTGTTTCCATGAGGAAGAAGCAAGCTCTGGTAATGATAAATAAGTCTGAAAAAAGGTGAAACTTTTTTATTTTTTGTATACTTTTCTGATATTTTGAGATCTTTTGACAAAATTCAGGAATTTATACTCCATCAAAGCACTTTACAGCTAATCTTATCTATGTTCCTTAATTTACTATTTGGTTTTATTTAAACCATGAATTCATACATATACAGTTTCACTTATTTAGAGAGCTCATAAGAAGCCAGTATATTTTTTACTCGGTGTGCTGTATCATCGGCCCTGAGAGAGTATAATGCCCTAAGCCAGGCTACTGTATTTAATTCAGTGCAAGATTTTCGAGTCCTTCGGCAACTCTCTTTAGGCATGCCCGAACTCCACGTATTATCAGTTTTCTCATACTCCTTCATAACGTTATAGATAGAAAGAACATCTAGGTAAATAACAATCACCAAGACAAACTCAAGGAAACTAATTAGAAACGCGTCTTCTGCCTAAAACTAAAGTATATTCCGTTACTTGAGGAGGAAAACTTACTACAGATTTTCATAACAGGCATCGATCTCCCCGTTTTTAATAAGCTCAATCATCAATGTATCTTCGGCCTTAAGCTTCTGAAAGCCATGAAAGTCGCCCCAACCATCTCCAATAATGAATTTACTATTCTTAGCTCTGTACAATAATTTTGCTGGCCAACAGTTCTCCTCTTCATCCTCAAGAACCATCAAACAAGATCGACCATATAGACCGCATAATCTTACCATAAGGATGTTCAAGAGCAGAAGAGCTATTGTTTACTATTAATCTTGTTTCCACTTTCTTCTTCTTTTTTCCAGATCAGTCCCTGCATTAGAGAAACATAATCTTAACACAGCATTGTATATCATAACTAAGCACTAATCCCATATAACGACTCTGTATATATAGCTCGCTAATTAACCAATGTGTATATCAAATTGGAACCACATCACCAATCATCAAACTTAAATTCATGACAATATGAAACTAAATCTCAAAATGAATGAAAAAAAGCACAAACAATCAAACCCATATGAAGAAAGAATAGAAAGAACAGAACTTCACCAGTACTAGTCCATTTCGGCCGATTTTGATTATGCATTTCATATTAGAGAGAGACAATCATCATTTTATGAAGCTAATTAGAGAAAAAAAGACAAGGATTGAGACTTACAAATTCATCCTTAAAGCCTGGAATGAGTGGCTTCCTCAACTAAATTTTTGTTTAACAAGTCCCATTAATCTTTTTTGGCAGATAATTGGAAGAAATTTCGGGGTGCACTTGAAAATAAACATGTCTAATCAAATTAGTTAAGATAAGAAAAAAGCTTAAATGGAGATGCGGGGTATCGAACCCCGTACCTCTCGCATGCAAAGCGAGCGCTCTACCATGTGAGCTACATCCCCATTTTGCTTTGTCATCTCTTTTAATTTTTAAATATATTTTAAATGTAATCTATATATAACCAGAATTATCATTCTCGTAGTCTCATTTTTTTTTGTGCTTTCCCGCCATGGAAATCGACGCAGAGAAGAATGTGGAGAGAAAACAATCGACCTATCGTTGCTTGGTTAGTACTAATCTCCCATTAGATTTTAATAATATCTAGTTTTTCGCAACGTTGCAGTTCTTTTGATTGTTCTTGCACAATTTCAAATACAGCTATATCTATCTATCTATCTATCTATACATTATTTATATGAACATTTTTATGTGATTTCGTGTTTCCAACTGATTTATATACCTAAAAATGTAGGATGAAGTGTTCGAGAGGCATAACGAAACCTACAGAGGACAGCAATACAGTCAGATATACTTTGCTCGTCTTCACATGATGAGAACTCTGCTTTATTCTCTTGTTCCTCATTGGAAACCTAATTTACCCGGTACCGGTTCTTTTCCTTTGTTTTTCAAATGAGCAAGTGTTTTGTTACCTCAATTTTCGTGATTTAAGTAATTATTAACTCTTTGTTGGACTTGGTATGCTGCACATTGTATCTGTTTTAGGGTTTTGGCTTTGGTTCTGTGTCGAAGCTCTTGTATTTGAGTATTCCGGTTAGGTGTAATGTGATCGTTTCTTGTAGGCGAGGTGTCGGGTTATTCGAAAAGTTACACGCTAACAGTAGTAGAAGCATTTTTAGTAATTGTAATAACAGTTTTAATCCCAAAACGTAAACATTAAAGGCGGAGAAAGCTTTTAACTGACTAAAGGTTTCAAAGTTCAGTACAAAAGAATGACAAAATATGCACCCAGTATCTTATAAGAGTTAGGATTACTCTAGCTTATATAAAGAGGTCTTGTGCTAGAATAGATACTCCGTTAATTTCATTTTCTCAACTCAGAGTACAACCAATGTTCATTAGGACAAATTACTAATGCATCAGAGAGTCCCTCGACGGGGCAGCAATGTCATCCTTGTTTTGCAAGCTCGGACCTTATCAAAGTTGAAGAATTTTTTCATGTTCTCAATCTGGCGGCCAGATTCTGGTCCCAGATTGAAAACACATATATAATATACGTATGGTAGTTTGGCATCCAGTTTTGGAATTTGAGTTGACAAACCCCTCAATAAAAGGGTACAAAGCTCTCTCAACAACTGTTTTCGCCTATGCAAGACTCGAATGCGAACTTGCTTACTAAAGGAGCTTCTAAAAGCTCAAAACCAATAACTTGTTGGTATTTTACATTATTATGTATGATACAGTTGTCAAGGTTGGTATTTGAGTTTGCACATATTAGCTGATTGTTGAATTCGTAGTTTCTATATTACATAAATTTTGTAAATTGCTAGGCTGCTGCGATTTTCAGGAGTAAGGCTTTGTTGTTGTTGTTGTTGTTGTTGTTGTTGTTAGGCTGCTGCGATTTTCAACTGATTCTTTTTCCTTTAAGAATAATGTCCTAAGCTGTCAAGCAAGTTAGAGATTTGACAAAGGTTTCCATGATGTTCTTTTTCAAAAAAAAATTGTCATGTTCGGAGTTCAGACCGAAATTTTGGTTGCCTCTTTTTTCTTCTTTTGAAAAAGTGTTTGATGTATGGTTTTTATTATGCTCTCAACTGCAGATTTGTTTTTTCATGGCAATTTATCAATAGAAGGTAGAAATGGACTAGGCTATAATTAGTGAGTTGACATTATGGTGTTTTGAAATAATGTACCGGCCTATTTTCTTGTTGTAGTTTGTACAGTTCTGCAACTCGAAGAAGGGAAGGAATGCATCATTGTCGGAACACTGTATAAGCACATGAAATTAAAACCCTGCATTCTTGATGAGTACTCTAAGGAGGTATTTTTGTTGCGAATGATAACTAGTTTTATGTTAAGAGTCTTGTTTCCTTGATCAGAAATTGGCATAGGAATCCAGATTTTAAAGGTGTTTCAATTGTTGTTACTTGTAAAGAGATCTGCAGTGCCGCTGGTCAAGCCTCATAATTTTATGCACCCAGATGATCATTTGGTTTTGGAAGATGAAAGTGGAAGAGTTAAGCTTGGGGGAGAAAAGCTTTCACCTTCGATATATGTCACAGGTAACTTCTACATAAAGTACTAACTTTTTCAGGAAGGATTATATATCTAGGGTTAACAGACACTAAATGCTGCTGCTAGAAACTGAAGCCTGGTTCACCATTGGGTATCACATTGTTTGGGTCTTAGGAGAGCTCTTTTGGAAATGGTGATTACTTTGTAAAGTTATAGTTTAGATCTTGCATCAGTCTGGCAAACTTAGGCAAAAGTCTGTTATTTATTAACCAATTTGTTCGAGTTTTGTCTGCATCAACTCTGACGTCCTCTATCTTGAACAGTAGGGGTGTTTTTTTTTGTTAAATACTTGATTCTTGTTTTGGTTATTTAAAGATCTTCTCATTGTATCATCTTTTATGAGATGATCATTTTGTTTATACTAAGTCATGCCTGTAGACGTGGGTTCATAAAATGACAGCACTATTGTTTCCTACTCGTCCGTTTTTCTGTAGCATTTAATTATATATCTAGATTGGAGTTATGCATAGTTCACATGCTTTTATTATCTTAAGATGGAATATATCTTTTATATCAAATCATCTTCATATTTTATGCTTGATGCATGTGATTCTACCTTAGCACTTTTCACTTGGCAGGCAACATTGTTGCTTTGCATGGAAAGGAAACTGGCGCTGGTGACTTCTTGGTTTTAGATGTTCTTGAAGCGGGCTTGCCACCACAGATAGAGCGCCCAATCGAGTCAAGTATGAAACTTTTATTTAACCTTCTTTTCTATTCTGTTTCCATGTTGATGTAACCTAGATGATGGCCAATTGTTGTTGGATTATGGAAACTCTTGGTTTCACATATGCATTTTTGCAAGAATTTAGTCTATCTGTGCTGCTATTGGAATTACACACCACTCCACAAGCCAAAACTTATTTTTCTATTCATAGAAGGAAAGGGAAATATTTTGAAATTCTCTGAAGCTTATGTTAGATTGCCTTCAACAATGTGATAAGAAACATACTTGGATCTTGGAGTATATGTCTTCGGAAGGTCATGATTATGTCAAGTTGACGTGATTTTTAGTTTTTTCTTATTTCAAGTTTCATAGCTCATAGATATTTACTTTGAAGGTCAATTACCATTCTTATGCTAGACATATGTACTTCATTCATTAACATCTGGAAAATCGCATCTCAAATTTTGATATTGATTTCGGTTTTTTTTTTTCATGTATTTCTATGTTCTATACACGTTTCCTTGAAGTATTAAATTGCAACTGTGCACAGGAGAGGATAAGTATGTTGTTTTTGTTTCTGGACTAAGCGTTGGAAGCAAAGCATCTAACCCCCTCCAGTTTCAGCTTCTTGTTGATCATATAACTGGACATCTAGGTGATGAAAAGGTTTGTGTTGTTTCTTACATTTTGTCTAATTTAAGCTACAGTCTGTCTTCTTGAATACTTGCCAACTTATTTGGTTCTACTCTGAGCAGGAGCAAGGCATTGCTGCAGAGATTGTTCATGTTGTGATTGCAGGGAATTCAGTTGAAATTCCTCGTGGACCTCTAAATGGAGGGGTCGGTTTTCTGTTTCCTTACTTCCTTTTAGCCAATGCGAACTTTAGATGATCATATTTGCTTGCCATTTTATGATATCCTATATTATTGAGGTCTCAGTTGCTTTGGTTCTAAAATATACACTGATTGTTTATCATTTGCTTTTTCAATGAAAATTGGGTGTTCTGTGTAGTGCTACGTAGAACGTGCACTTCCTTTGTGGATTCTGTAATACCATTGCAGCTTTTCTAGTTTCTCTTTTTCTTTTTAGTGAACTAAACTAAGATGCTGGAAGGAAGCTTAGATTGAATTGTCTTGTAGTGTCTAGCTTGAGAATTTTTTTATCATACGTTTCTTCTGTTTGCTGTTTGCTTCTAAGTTAACTTAATCTGACTGCTTGGCCAGGTTTGGAATACTGTAGATTTTCAAAATCCTTTTGCATGAGATTTTTTGATCCCATCCTCTATCACCTAGATAATTTATCATCCCTTGATGGTTACTTTTGCAGACTTTAGGTTCAAAAGAGCAATCAAGACTATCTGAGCCTGTCAAAGAGCTAGATATGTTTTTGTCTCAGGTTGCATTCTTTATTTACAGAGTGAATTATAATCGACTTTCTGTTTCTGCTTTTTCTTTTCACTTCTGACTGACCTCATCTTGGTCATGCTGCTCACAGTTTTTGTTTAGATTGCTGCAGGTGTGTCTTTGGATATAATGCCTGGAGAACATGACCCAGCAAATTTTGCCTTACCTCAGCAGGTGAATTCATAATAGCAACTATACTATCAGATTTTCTTTCTTTCATTTCCTTTCTTAGATCTTTTGTTTAATTCCTCTCTATTTCAGCCTCTGCACAGATGTCTTTTTGCTGGGTCAGCTGTGTATAACACTTTTAGGTCTTGTACTAATCCTCATTGTTTTGAGCTTGATAACATCAGGTAAAATAGCAGCATTCCATTTCCTGATGTATTTTTTATGAGTTATAATCTATATACATTATCAACTTGTAGAGCCGTTTTGTTTCAGATTTCTTGGAACATCAGGTCAGAATATTGATGATCTTGACAAGTATTCAGAGGCAAAGGATAGGCTTGAGTTTATGAAAAGGACATTGAAGTGGAGGCATCTGGCACCGACAGCACCCAATACACTTGGTGGGTCATACATGCTCAGCTATATAGACACACACATAACGCGTGTGCAATCATGCACAGAGATATATACACTTCGTAAATCAGGATCTCTTTTAGTTAAATTTTACTTTCTACATGAGCTGATTTTCAACAGTTCACCACTAATGTGTTTCAGGGTGTTATCCTTTCACCGATAAAGATCCTTTCCTCATTGAGAGCTGTCCTCATGTATATTTTGTGGGTAATCAGGACAAATATGGAACTCTCTTACTAAATGGTATAGACTTCTTGTCAGCTGACAAATGTTAAATGAACTATTTCCATTCCTAGTTTTTTGTTTTTTAGCATTTCTTTATGAGCTAGGGGGTAACTAACAGCTGTTTGTTTCTCTCAAGTTAAAGATAGACTAATATACATCTGAAAGTGCAGGTCCAGAAGGGCAACGGGTGAGGCTTATCTGCATTCCAAAATTTGCAGAGACTGGAGTAGCAGTTGTGGTAAATTTCTTTATCTCGTATGGTGCAATAAATTCATGGAGCCAATCTGACCCTGAAATCTGAATAGATAATAGACGTTTATTGCCTCTGCTATGCATGTCTTGCATAATTGTGTTGGGAAGAATAGTGGGTGGGTGAGACATCAGTTCATATTTTACCTTTAGTTAACAAATCAAGAATGTGCTTGTTCCTGTATGATATGAAATTGGTATACAAATCAAAAGAAGAATGTACGGTGAAGGGTTAAGTGTGTTTTGGAGAAAATAACCTTTTATCGGTCAGCGTACATTTGAGATTTGTTAAGTTGTGTTGCTTTGGTTTCTTTAATACAAATGTATAAGCCACGAAAAGTGAACTAGGAATATATAGCTGCTGTTGCTTTTCTTGTTTTCTGCTTTTCGAAAATTATGCAACAAAATATTTCCTCTAGGTAATTGTAGTATAACTGCTTTTATTGCTTTAGGCTCATGGACGCTATGCCTTTGTCATACTACGTAACACCGAACTCCGATTCAGTTCCCTGATAGAAAAACCTAAGCAATAAAGCTATATGTTTTCGAGTGGGGGATTGAGAATGGGAACACACAACTTCATTTCTGTTATGTTAATTAGTATATTGATCTTACACACGAATTAACATGTAAATTTTGTTTTCATCTTAATTTGCAGCTGAACATGAGAAATCTTGAATGCCATACTCTCAGTTTTGGGACTCAGATGGAGTCATAACTCGACATGGTACAATATTATCGTTATGTAAGTATTCGACCAATGCACTTCATCTGAACAATGACTCCGCTGATTCAGGAAAAGAAATGCAGTAAACTTAGCAAAAGCACAACATGGATTGACTGCACCAGTTAAATTATTGATTGTGATTGTATTGTATGTGTTTTTCTGGGAATTTAGTAATGGAAAGGTTGACAACCCTGGTGACGGTGACCGTGTACAGGAAAATATGTTGGTACTGAACTGTTTACATGGTAGAATCTGCCTAAGCCAGGTCTTTTGAAGTTATCTTATGAGACACAGCACTGAGTTCATAGAAAAGGTCCATAGGAGATTCAGTGTTGTATTTTAATGTTAACTAAGTTTATTCAGTGTCTACTCTAGGATTTTAATTTCAACCTTTTTGAACATACAAGGTAACACCAATAGTCCATGAATGATTTATCCGAACCGACTCAAAAGGTGGTGTGAAGTTGGGGATTCAATTCCCACTATTTGTATTGTATTAGTGTTTGAGTTTTATTTCAGAGGTAATGTGTTATTTTTTGAGTTAACGTGCATATTTTTAGGATGAGTTATGGTTGATATACTAATCTAAAAATGACATGAATTAATTCATAGTAATATTCTCTAATGTATGTATATATTACTTTTATCCATTAAATGTAATGAGTTAAAATTATTATTAACAAATACAACTCGAACCGCCTAGGTTGTAATAAATACATTACTTAACCCCTCTGATATATATTTGCATACTAGTCCATAGCTTCTCTTAACATGATAATCTACACATGACGTGAAATATTTAAAGTAAGTACAATATCGTTCTACATTTTTAAAAGACATTACTAATATATATGCATAATAAGATAACATGTAACCCGAAAACATGACAAAATCGACACTAACCCATTCGGTTAACATAGTATAGATACGATAGTTTTTGATCGGATTGAGTTAAACACAACAAAATCGACACTAACCCATTAGATTAACACGGTTTCCATACGAAAGTTTTTGGTTGGACTGACACGAACTCAAAATGCCACGACACAAATCTGATAATTGACGGGTCTGGATCTCGATTTTGAATAGCATTACAAGTGTGTTTGGAATTTAAGAAGCCCAGTCCAAAGCTAACATTGAGAGAGAAAAGAGAAGATGATGGTAGTTGAGGAGACAAGATGGTCAGAAAGATAAATGTGAATGTGATGGGCTTCAAACCCAAATTTTAAAAATCATTTTTGGCACTAAAACACATGTGAAAATACCGATACTTTGTCCTATTATTAACCCACCACCCCCTCAATGATTATTCCCTCCATCTCCCTACCCTAAAAACCCAACGGCTATATTCCCCTCAACCTCCCTGTCTCCCTTTCTGCCATTCAACGGTCCTTTCTCTACTATATTACAAAAAACCACCTCATTCTATATATCCAAACAATTAAATTTCATTCTTGTCTACACTCTTGCATCATCATCATCATCATCATCATTTCTCTACAATTAACATTAATCTCTTCAAACATTCAACTAGAAAATGGAGGCTTCTACGGTACAACATGTGACGAAGAAATCTTCCGATGAGCTGCTGAGGAAATTTGCTGAGTTAGGAGAGGATGAGGCGGGAGCTGATAAAAAGGCGATAGTTCGAGTTGCCAAGAGGCGGAAAAGGAGATCTGGGGCTGAGGATCAGGATCAAGTTCGGGTTTCTGAATGTTATAAAGTGGAGAGAAGATCGCTTCTTCTTCCTCCGGTTACTAGGAAGTCTGTGATTCTGAGACAACTTGGAATTGGGAGATCTCAGCTCCGGGCTCGGGATATCAAGAACAAATCCATCTTGGTTGCCATTGAAAAGGTAATTTATTTATTCGATACATGTGATAACCATTGCTAATTAGAAAAAATTTAGAATACATTGGGAGTATGTTACTTCTTGAAAAATACATATAAAGTTACGTAGAGTGTAATAAAGAAATACGAACATCTATTTATGACAGTTTATTCTATATTTTGTGACTATATATGCAGACTTGGCGTAAGACGTTGGAAGGAGCTTCGAGAGTACTTCTGGATAAGCGTTACAATCGACACAAACGCTTGATTAGTGATGTAGTTTAAACTACACTTACATTAACTAGTCTTTTTCTGAACAATTTAATTAGCACTTGTGCAAGATTTGTTTCTCTTTACTTTGTAAAATAGTCATTTATATTATTTACAATGAAATTCTCACCACTTATATATTACTTCAAATTCATTTTCTATTGAAAATGGAACAGAAAATAAAAGAGTATAACATATATTCCTCTGTTTACAATTTCTTTCAATTAGATCAATTCATTGTGAACATCCTTATTACGTTAGTCTCGCGTAATTCTGAGAACTGTTCAGCTCCTGAATTCTCGTGTTTTGAAGTCATATTTTTATTGGAATCGACTCAATGAACAAAATCCATTGTTTTTGCTATTGTCTACACTCTACATCACTTTTCACCAAATCCATCAACTTCAAACATGTTTTATTGCTTTTTGGGTTATGTTTTGTAATTTTTTGTTTTCTCATTTTCTTATCTAGTTGAATTCGATTTTTCGAGTTTTGTATTAGCTATTTAAAAAGCAATTTTGGATTGAATATGAGTTTATAATTTCAACACAAATCAAATTCATTTTCCTCCAAAGTTCTTGAATTTTGAAGACTTCAAGCGAAAAAAAATGCCAATTTGATGTTTGTAACGTTTCTGTGTATTACACTGTTTTAGTTATCGTTCATGTGTATTGAGCTTCCATATTCATTCTATACATGGAGGTTATCAAATCTATTAATGCTCCTTATTACAAGGAGTTTTTTTAGAGTGGTAAATCTTAAGGGAGTTGCAAAACTTTAGTGTCATGGTTCAATGTTTCCAAGAATAAGTCTAAGCATATAAGGCTTTCTCTTCATGGAATAAGTTGTTTAATGAAAAAGAGTTTGAGGTTATGCAAGTTAAGGTATATATATGTGTTTTTAAGGGTCATTTTAAATGTAAAATTAGGAATGGAAAATCTACCTTTTCCACAAATGATACTTGGTTTTTTGGTGTTTGTATCTATGGACTTGTATGATTGTATCTATCTATCGATGCTAACGATTAGAGTGAATTAGTTGCAAAACTTTAGATTTTAACATATATATTAGGAGCTTGATCGACTTTATAAACTTATAAAAAATTTCATCCGCCTTTTGAATTTACTTTTAGAGTCCTATTGACCACATAAATTTATATAAAATGAAATATTGACCTCTCAAACTTACTTACATTAATATATATATTGATTAAAGTAGCATTTATCAAAATTCACTCTTGTTGTGTCACGTTGACCAAATAAGTTAATTATGAATTTTAAGTAAGTTTAGAGAGCTAATGAAATGATCTATAAGTTTAGGGAGACAATATGTTTTTTTAAGTAAGTTCAAGGAGCACCTGATAAATGAAGTCAAATGTTTGGCTATTAAGTTCGATAGAGTCCTACGACAGTAGTTTGTTTCCTTCTCTAACAACCTGACATCCTTATCCATTTCATGGAGATGAGGAGGGGGAGTGAAAGTGATCAGATCAAGGAATCACGACGAATCAAGGAATACCTGCAGCTTCTTCACAAATTATGAACAATTGTCATATGTAGGCCCTCTAGCGCCAGGTAACCCCTAATCTGACTTGGGTTTGTTGATTTTGGGCCGTTTGGGTCCGTCGTTGGCCCATAAGCGAATTTGATGTTAAGATGAACATATTTGTTGTACACTCTAAATTTAAAGTTCATTTATATGTATTAAAACGTGTTATGACTCTTTGAGAATAATCAAATGATAGTCTTTTAACAAGATTTATAATCTTTCCCTTTATTTCTTACCGGATTGAGAAAAGAGAGTGGGTTAGATTTAGCAATAAAAATGTGTGTGCCCTCCTCCAATAAATTGGAGGTTGTTGTTGTAGCTTTAATTGGAAATGCAGTTTCTTTGTTCAAGTCATATGATAAGTAGTTAATTAATATTCATGTACATGTTTATCAAAAAAAATAAAAAATATTCATGTATATGTATTAACTTTTTTTAAGAAAATATAACAACTTAGTGGTATTCTTGTAAATTTTAACAACTTTACACTCAATCTTGCCTTGATAACGACATCACGCGCTAACCCACACGCTTTAATGGCTTTTTCTGTTGCTCCTTTTCCAAATTTAAATTCAATATTTCCATTGCTATGAATATATCAACTATAAAAATATAACATTTATTTAATCCCAACCGAATTATCTAATAAATATATATCAAAATAATTAATAGAGAAGAAAAAGATTTCGTATGTAACTAAAACCTAAATATTTAGTTATTTCAGTTTTAAAGTGAGAAACTGAATTTGGTCAAATAAGAACACTAACTAAAAATTTTATTTTATTTTTTTATGGAGAACACTAACTAAAAATTGACATAATGATAAAAAAAAACTTTAAAATGGTTTCAAAATATTTTTTTATTTTGAATTATGATTCAAAAAAAATTATATTAGCCTTAAAATATTATTTAGTGACTAATATACTTTAAAAAGGAGCGAGAAAAGTTGTGTATTCGAAACCCACAATCAATAAAAATTGAAATTTTTGTTAAAAACTAATATAAAAAGTTAAACTTCTAAATAAGAAATGTTTGTATATTGTTGAGTTTCTTTTGATTTCTCTCTCATGAAAATCAAATTGAAATGGAATACTAATATATACCAGTAAACTACTGAATTATAGCATCAAAATAATGAACTTCAACACCAAAATAGTCCACATTTAGTGTGATTTATTTGGTTCAAAATTATATTTAGATAAAATAACAAACAACGGAATTTAAAATATAATAAATCGCTTCATTTTTTTAAATAAAATTGTATTTTTATCTAGCATTTCAACAAAAATCATTTTTATAAAACTTTATCATTAGAAATTTCTTAACCTTCCAAGTCACTGAATGTAGAAAAAAGAAATAGATGCTTCTTGAATCAACAAATATGAAAATTTGAAAAGTTAATTAAATTTTTTAAACACATTAAAAACTATTTAACCGTGTTTTGAATAAGTTGAGAAGACAAATGAAATATCACAAAAATTCATGGAATTTCAAATTGTATACACAAATTAAAAATGAAATGATGTATAAAGCTCATAAATTATGTTGCAAATTAGATGTCATTTATAATGCACATAAATAAGCACATTAAAAAAGGAAATTAAATATAGAAAAAATAAAATGAATATGAAGAAATACAAATACATTTAAGGTTGCTTGGATGAGGAAGAAGAGAGGAGTGGGGCATAAGTTGGAGAGAGGCAACAACATATAATTAATGGCAACTGTATTATTAATTAAATAGGTTAGATTTGATATGATAATATTGATAATATTGATAGTGATAATCAAAATTTATAACACTATCACACTCTTCTTGTCTTGTGACACCAAATCTTTTTTAGACCCCAATTTTCACATGTCTCATCATGTGATTCTTGAAATTTTACCACTTTTTTTTCACAAAAATATCAAATAACAATTATTTGAAAAACTACATAACTCTACCTCTTTTGCTACCTCCCATTTTTTATTTATTAAAAATGTAAATCCAGAATTGAAAATGTCCTAACGGTTTTACACCAACACATATTAAAAAATTACCTTTTTTTTTCTTTTTCGAGAAAAATTTTCATTATAGATCATGCATTCAATTAAAAAAAAAAAATATAAACATTTTTTCAAAAATCATAGATTTTTGATAAAAAAAATCATAGATTTTCAACAAAATATAACATATTTCGACACTACATAACAGATTTTGGCAAATTATCGTTGAAAATTTTCTCTAATCGGAAAGACTAAAAAAACTCATTATAGGGCTGATTTCAACGGATGAGAGACTGAAACCCCACTTGAAAAGTGTGGTTCCAACCAACGGCTCCCTAAATACACCATGTTTCTTCTTATATTTAAGAAAATCAAGTCATATCCCACTGAATATAATATATTTTAGAAATGTTATGTATCTAAGAATACGAATTATCTTTATATTTTAATTAAAATAAAAAGTTATTGAGCTTTCATTATTTGTCATCCTTGAAAATAAAATAAAACTCGTTTTTCATATTAAACTGAAAAAATGTAAATTATTTCATGTCTTCTTTGTTGTAAAGGATTTTGTGAAATTAATTATTTTGAGAGATAAAGAGATCATATACGCTTAATTTACAATTATTAGCTGCGAGTCAAGTTCAAATGAGACAAGGATTTAGGATGAGACTAGTTTTTATGATGAGACAAGGGGTATTTTTGTAATTCAATAGGGGAAGGTGACAAACTTGTAATTAAATGAACACTCCTCATGCGTGAATTGAAGGGAAGGAAGAGGAGGTGATGTAAGCGCTGATGTCACCTCTGGAGAGAGAAATAGTTTTAATTATTTTATTTAAAATGCATTTTTCCGCTCTTCCGAACTCATTTTTCAAAAAAAATTATACCAGTGAACTCGTATTAATTAGGTGGTCATTTTGAGATTCATTTTTGTTATTTATAGACGATTTTTATTTTTTTTTATATTTTTATAATTGTTCCACCGGACTACTCTAATTGTTCCAACAGAATACTACATTTTTTTACACTCCCAGAGTGCATTTAAAAAAAATAATGAAAATATTTTGCTGGAACAATTAGAGTTGTCTGGTGGAACAAATGTAGTATTTTGTTGGAACAACCAAGTATCCGACTTGGAACAAAAATAAAAAAAATAAAAATCGTCTATAAATAACAACAATGGATCTCAAAATGACCGTCTAATTAATACGAGTTCAGTGGTATAATTTTTTTTGAAAAATGAGTTCGAAAAGAGCGGAAAAATGCATTTTAAATAAAATAATAATTTTTTTTTCTCTCTCCAGATGTGACATCAGCGCTGACATCATCTCAATAATGCCCCTCCATGTTTTTAAAATTTCAAAATTGCCACCACTTTTTAATTGTCTCGCACTAAAAAAAGTCTCTCCATAATGGTTTTGTCTCACATGAACCTATCTCTATTAGCTGCTATCTAATTAAGTTTTTAAGGTACTCCTATGTTGATATCTATGTTTTGACAAGGGAAAACGACCCAAGGTCAAGAAAAATCTCATTATTTAGCTTTTTTCTTGGTAACTCAAAATTATTTAGCTATATTTTGAGATTTCCTTCCAACTTTTAACTAGTTTTACATATGGTATGATATTAATTTATAGTTTATCAACTAGATTATTAAATAAAATACCATTTTCAGAAATAATTTCCCTATTAAGTAGATTATGGATAAGTTACTCATTGTCAAGTTTGAATTTTGTTCTTCATTTAGTATAATCTTAATTGATCTGAAGGTTGAGTTTTGCACTTTGGAGGCTTTGAAGTTATCATATTCTTCATATTGTGAAATTGTACAAATTAATTATGAAATTAACATATATCTCAATAATAATGATTATAATAATGATAATAACTACTACAAGTGTACTTTAGTACTCCACATGAATTATTAAAAGGTGATAATAAAATGAAATATTATAATCCAATCTACAATGATTTATAGCCTTTTCATGAGTTATATAACCCACAGAATAAGTAGAAATATATTCATGAATTTCATCATCCAGCTAGATAGATCTTTGATAAGAGCATTTTCTTTCATTGTACACGAACGAGCTTGATAATATTTATTTGACTTTTTTAAGATATTGAATCCAAATAAAATATCAATTTCATTTCTCTCCAACACATGTACGGATTTAAGTTTTTTAGTAAATAAATTATTTTATATGAAATAAAATAATACGAGATCCCATATATTTCCACTTGATCCCGAACTTCCAATTCTCATGCAAGTATTAAAGTTCAGAATCATATTCTTCCCACAATAAAATAGAGAAATTATTAATAATGACATAAATATAATTTTGGTTATACTATTAATTTTTTAAATCTAATAAAGAAATATACCTCCTTTTAAAAAAATATAAAATAAATAATTTTGATCAATTAAATAATAACCAATTTTTATTTACTAAACGAAACAAGTTATTGATAACAACTAAAATCACGTCTTAATAAAAATGAGGTAGATATATAGCCTCTAAATAAGGGTGAGCCAATGACCCGGACAACATAAAAGGCCATTCGATTTGTTGACAACTAGATATACAAAAGTATCATAGAAAAATTAACACAAATAACTAATTGACTATTAGTCCATTGAAGAACCTTTTGATCTTAAACTTCAATGTCGATACATATAAAGTTCACGAAAGTAAAATCAAAGAACACACTCGAACTAAAAGTACGCAACCCAATATACCTACTCACAATTACTGATAGAGTGAAGAGGTTAAATACTGACATTATTAGTAGATTAAAAGAACATATCCGAAAAACAAATTTTTTAAAAATGCAATAATGATTGTAACATATTATTAAACAATTGAACTAAAAACTCGAGCCGACAGTTAGAGCTTAATTATAATTTATATATCAAACTTTAACATACTTTTCATGCGAATGTTCTTCAAATGAATCGTTATATAAACTTTAAATTCATGTTACTTAACAAATTAAATCAAATACAGGATTGAGATATCACAGTAATGTGCTCAATCCGGAGGAAAAGCAAGTCAACTAGTAGTGTGATGATGATGCTTTTTTATAATTTATAAACTAACTATATAATTTTACAATTTATATTGATAAAATTCAGTTATTTTTATTAGTAATAATTTTTGTCACTAAAAATTGAAAACTTGAGGAACAAATAAAAGAAAGTAAAAGAAAGAAAAAGAAAAAGAAAAGAAAATATTGTATAGTCTGAGGCTCACGCATTGTCAACTTTCTCCCTCCTCTCTCTCTCTCTCTCTCTCTCTCTCTCTCTCTCACCGCTCTTGTTCTTCTGCAACTCTTCTTCTTCTTCTCTCTCAACTACTCTTATAATCCCCAGATGCTCCCTTTCTCTCTCTACATTCTCCTCCTCACTTTCTCTCTCTACACTTCCCCATAATTCCATTTTCCCCCACATTACTTCTAAACCCATACCCCAATTTCCATTTCTTGAATTGGGTTTTTTTCTTTCAGGGTTTACTCGGAAGGAAATGAGGGATGTTCTCGTGGCTGGCAAGGATTGCAATGGCTTGTTGGAAACCGGTCAGTCGATATGCCCGTATGAACAAGGATGATTCCACTAGTGATAATGACGAAGATTCTTCTCTTTCTGATACCCTTTTCTGGTCTAGAGACCTTGAAAAACACTCCTATGGTGAATTCTCTTTTGCTGTTGTTCAAGCCAATGAGGTTATTGAAGATCACTCCCAAGTTGAAACTGGACGTGAGGGTACTTTTGTTGGTGTTTATGATGGTCATGGTGGCCCTGAAGCTTCTCGCTTCATTTCTGATCATCTTTTTAAGCATCTCATGAGTAGGATTATCATCTTTCTTGTTTTTAAGACCATTTTTTAAGACCCTCTTTCTTGTTTTAAAGACCATCTTTCTTGTTTTGAAGATCATCTTTAAAGACCATCTTTCTTGTTTTTATGTGGGTGGAATTTGAATTTGAGTTTCATTTGACATCTGGGTGCTTTTTGAAACCCCATTGGGGGAATCTTGAAATTGAAATCATTGTTTGTTTGTGGTTGAATTGATGTGTTTTGAGATTTCTCAATTAGGGGGAATTCGATTTTCATTAAGTTAATCGATCAGTCTGTTTATCTTTACTTGCATTCTGTTTTGAGTAAGATCATCTGTCTTGTTTTTATGTGGGTGAAATTTGAATTTGAGTTTCATTTGACATCTGGGTGATTTTGAAACGGCACTGGGGGAATCTTGAAATTGAAATCGTTGTTTGTTTCTGGTTAATTGATGTGTTTTGAGATTTCCCAATTAGGGGAATTCGATTGTCCTTAAGTTAATCGATCAATCTGTTTATCTTTACTTGCATTGTGTTTTTAGGGCTTGCTAAAGAACAGGGGGACATCTCTGAGGAGATTCTAAGGGGTGCTTTCTCTGCGACTGAAGCGGGATTTCTTACTCTGGTTCGTAGGACTTTTGGGATTAAGCCGACAATTGCTGCTATTGGATCTTGTTGTTTGGTTGGGGTTATATGGAGAGGGACATTGTTCGTTGCTAATCTTGGCGATTCTCGGGCTGTAATGGGGTGTTTAGGTAGATCTAATAAGGTAGTAGCAGAACAGTTGACTAAAGATCATAATGCTTGTATGGAGGAGGTTAGGCAAGAACTTAAATCTTTGCATCCGGATGACTCACAAATTGTTGTTTTGAAGCAAGGCGTTTGGCGCATCAAAGGAATCATTCAGGTTTGAGTCTAAACGAACATTCATTCGAGTTTTTGAAAAGTTTCTTGCTGCTTAAAATTACTGCAATTGTGATTATCAAGTTGTTTGATTGTATGTGACATATACTACTGTAGATATGTGACATATACTATATACTATATATATTAGTTATTTTTACAGAATTGTATGTGACATGTACTATAGATATGCTTCAATTGTTTGATTGTTCATTTTGTTATCTTCTTTTGCTCGAATGAAAAACTAGTTACTAATGAACTGTTTTTCACTAAAACAGTTTGGAAAATCTCATGATAATGGTATCCAGGAGTGTTATATCACTTGCATTGAGTGCATTTTTGCATCCTTGGGTGTTAAGGATGCAACTGGTACTGCTTATGTTTGATGGACAAATATTGTCATGCTTGCCTTGTGTTGAAGAAGGTGGGATCTTTAGATGGGTGTCTCTTATTTCCTACTACTTTTGTTTCTCTGTACCTCTTTTTCCAACTGCCCTTGTGCTTTTCCAGGTGAGTTTTGTATATGAGACGAAAAGTAGATATCAAATGATAGAGTTGGTATAAAATTGGAGATATTCATAAAGATTCTTAAGGCTCTGTAGCAATTAAGTGTAGTACCACTTTAAAAATTGTCTTTTCTTTTGCTTTTTGTACATTTGTTTCTTGGAAGGTTTTGAATGATTTGGTCATCATGGTCAACACAGTGGAGAGTATTTTCCATGACAAACTCCTGTTGCTTAGTACTGATACTATAACAATGACTGTGTTCATCTACGTTTATGTTTTGAACTCGTGAGTCGTGACTTTCCGTGTTGGGAAGCGGAGAAACAGTTGGGAAATGAGATCGTAATTGATATTTGTTAGAGATATTCAGAACACAAGTTTGCTGGCAAATGATTGGATGCGTCATTTTGTAGTTTTGACCCTCAAATCCTTTACAATTAATGTCTTATCAATGTTTAATTATCCACTCCAGCGTATTATGTCAGTTTCAATTCGGAGTCGGATGTATGTATTATGTTATTGTGTGCCATTATCATTGTTGAATTTGAAACTTACCTTTTGATTATAAATAAGTATTATCTGTTAGTTTACATTTTTAACTTGGTTATGATTCTATCTATCCGGCTGTATGTAGGACATCGTAGATCTTATTTGCCAATTTCCATTGATCAGTTGACTCATATTTGTTCTTTTTATTGAGTTCTTTTTGGTGCATTGATATTAGGTATCTAGATCTATAGGTGACGCATACTTGAAGAAGCCAGAGTTCTCTCTTGATCCTTCATTTCCCCGGTTCCACCTTTCCGAGTCCATTCGCAGGCCTGTGCTAACATCAGAACCATCAATATGTGTTAGAGTGTTACGACCAAACGATAAATTTCTCATTTTTGCATCTGATGGACTTTGGGAACACATGACAAACCAGGCGGCAGTGGAGACGGTCAATAATTATCCTCGTGCTGTAAGTGTTATATCATTAACTCACATGATTGTTCTTTTTATGTTTTCAAACCTCATATTCTTATCTAACCGTTGTCATCTTCGAAATGTTAGGGAATTGCGAGAAGACTTGTTAAGACAGCTTTAAAAGCAGCAGCTAGGAAGGGGGGGATGAGGTACCAAGAGCTGAAGCAGATTGGAAAGGGGCGGAGACGGTTTCACCATGACGATATTACAGTGGCAGTGATTTTTATAGAACATGAGATGCTGAGTAAAAGTTCGTCGGTGCCGGAGTTGTCAATGAGGGGGTTTATGGATACTGTTGGTCCATCGAATTTTAACAGTCTCTACGAAAATTGAAGGCGGAATGGTATGTAGTGGGGATGATCTGATTCTGATCTTATATTCTAATTAATTACTGAAAAATCTTGGCAAATGAACATAAGGGTTTCCAAAAATGTAATCTAGTGAGAGTCTTATAGTAATTTCATAAGTAGTCAAACAAAGATGATGATGAATCCTCAAAAGGGAAGGGTGCAGATATTTTTTGGTCTAACATGGTGGAATGTTGTATACGTTCAGGGTTTGTAAAGGTTCATACTTACACGATCATGTTTCAATAAATCTATCTCTGTTTGTCAAGAAGCAGCCTCAGAAAATATCTACTAGTATTGTTTATTGTTTACTATTTTCTGTTTACTTTTCAAGTCTTTAAAGAGTCACCTGAATTTCCTGGCATCACATTAAATGTTGTCTAATCTTTTTCCAAAAAAACTATTTGTATAATTTTTTATTACATGTACTTGAAATTATCTGCATGTTTCTTTTCCATAAGTCCATTTGCTTGAAATTAGCGGTAGAAATGGAGGTGGAGGCGTGGAGCATATCTTTTTCCTCATAAAGTATATTCTTGTCTTCATAAAAATATTATTATTGTTATTATTATTGTTGTTGTTATTAGTGAATTCAAAAACATAATGATTGATTTGTTAGGAAAAAAAAAGTTATTATAGAAATATTACTTGTAATTTTTTGCTATTACTATTATTTTTTAATTAACTTGACCTGATTAATAGGTATGAATTTCTTAAGATATTTTTTAGATGGTTCTTTTCTTAATTAAGATGTTGGATATGTACTAGAAACTGAACTTGGTAGTTGTGGCTTCAAGTTAGCCTTAATTAGTAACAAATCAATTATTTTACATCAAAAGCTTTTGATGATTACCTATTGTTTTACAATATTATATAAGAAAAATACAAATAAAATTATGCAATAAATGTAATATTTAGAGAGAGAATTTTGAATATATGAATTTGCATAAATCAAAAAATATGTTTCTTAGTAAATTATGTACTAAAACAACTTTAATTATGAATTTTAAATTATTAGTAGTCATTTTTTTATATTCAAATAAAAAGACACTCTTTTGATAAAATAACTAACCAGGGTTACTATTTTGTCATAAAACAAATAACAAGTCCCTTATATAATAAAATTTTGTAATGGTAAGCTTCTTTTTTGGAATTTACATTTAAAATTGTTACTATTCATTCTTTGTAAGGTGGGTTTGTGGAGCTGGGGTTTGGAAATTGATGTTGAAGGCTGAACATTATTCAAGTCCAAATCTACCTAATATGCCAAGTTTAGATGACATTTTTTTACTTAACCCCTCAATTTACAAATTCAGATGATGGTATATTTTCTATTTATCTCCCCCCCAACCTGCCAATTGAGATGGTTAAATTGACAAGTTAAGAGGCTACAAAATACATGTCCTGCAAAAACGGTGGCGTTTGGGTATTTCCTTCGAAACAATAACAACCCCCGAGTATTTTCCACGTGTGAATCCATGATTCGATATCCGTGCCAACAGAGATTCTGAGTTGTAGTTTTCCTTGTCACTAAAACTCGGCCACTTACTACCCCCTTCAAGAAAACAAGGAGAAATTATGTTCGGCCTCACTACTACCGCCGCCGCCGCCGCCGCCAACACTGTTCCGTCTCTCGTACTTCATCCTAGAAATACTTCTGCTCCGGCCGCCTGCAAATCGGTAATTTCATTTCATCTCAACATAAACAAACACCTTCTTATCTTTTCATTCTTTCTTTCTTCTCAATTTTGGTTCGCTGTTGATTTTCAGGCCTCAATCTTCTGCGTTCAAGTTCAGGGGAGCTCGTTGAGGTCGAGTTGTAGTCCTATCAAAGCCATGGCTCAAACCGTTTCGGTTCCAATGAATGAGCCCCAAGCTTCTGCTTCTGGTATCACTATGGACTCGAATAACGTTATTTCTAAATCATAACCTTCATAAAATAGCTTCAAAATGGTGTAGGATACGTGTCTGGCACGGATACTGTACCCTAGTGAGGACAAGTGTCCCTGTAATATAGTAACAGAGTCTATTAGGGATTGAGGAAAATATGGTACTGGATAGGAGTGGCAGGAGACAATTTATGTTGCTGACGCGACTTTATTTTTATGATTTATTACGATGGTTCATGTTAGCCGACCCCGAATCCCTAAAGCTTTGTTGTTGTTGTTGTGGTGGTGGTGGTGTATGTGCATATGTTTTCCTTAAGATGACGAGTTTTGAATATTGGTTTCAGGTAATAAGCAGGCGCTTATATCTTTATCTGACAAAAAGAACCTGGAGATTCTTGGTACTGGTCTTCAAAATTTAGGGTGAGTTCTCATAGCTTCTCATTGTTTTATGATTTGTTTTCAAAGTTAAAATGTCATCGGAAATGAAGGACTGGACAAGCTTTCAAATTTATGCTTAACTATTTTTGTTTCATGCTTTTTGTGGCTGAAGTGCTCTGCCGGATATCATTTTCTTGTTTGTTTGGTTCTGTATTTGATTTAGTCTGATAAACTGAAATTTTCTGTGGCGTTTCGTTTTGCAACTGGAGATACACAATTGTTTCGACTGGAGGAACAGCGTCTGCGCTGGAAAGTGCAGGGGTGTCTGTAACAAAAGTGGAGCAGCTTACTAGTTTTCCCGAAATGGTAAACTGATCTTGTTTTGTTTCATTCTTTGTATTTGTCACGTAGATGATATACTGTTTGATCTGTTAAACTGAACTGCTGAAACAAAAGATCAATGGGATTGAATCTGTATTGAAAAACGCTTCTAGACAACATTTCATACCCCATGATGCCATTGGATGTTTATTTTTCATTCAAAGCTGATATTAACTTCATTACCCTGTTTATAGCTTGATGGTCGTGTAAAAACTTTACATCCCAATGTACATGGTGGAATTCTTGCTAGAAGGGATCAAAAGCATCACATGGAAGCTCTTAATGAACATGGAATTGGTAAGTTCTGAAAAGATAGTAAATGTCAAAAGTTAGTTCTTGTTTTGTAGCATAGGATCGTCTGCAGTACTAGTTAGATTTTCTCCTAACAAAAAAGTTCATCTGCAGGTACATTTGATGTAGTGGTGGTGAATTTGTACCCTTTTTATGATAAAGTTACTTCCACTGGAGGAATTGAGTTTGAGGATGGCATTGAGAACATCGACATTGGTGGGCCTGCCATGATCCGAGCTGCTGCAAAGGTTGTTTATCTTAATGTGAATGATATATTTTCAGTGGATTACATTAATTATTTTTAATGTTCATTTGAACTCATGCTTACTGAATACGAGTCTATTACACGTAAATCCTTTCCAACATTCTAGCCTTTTGAACAGGCAGAATTTTCTTTGAGCCTTGTGCTCGAACACTTTTCGCTGATCTCATCAGAATCTATGTTTTAGTGCCGAATAGTTTGTTTTCCATTTTGAACCTTTGCTGAATGCTCATAAATTAGTTAAGGCATGTACAATTCTTACTATATATATATATATATATATATATATACACAGTTGGTTTCCAGACTTCAACTGACTTGTGTCTTATACAGAATCACAAGGATGTCCTGGTTGTTGTTGACTCGCAAGATTATCCTGAACTCCTAGAGTATCTCAAGGGAGACCAGGACGATCAACAATTCCGCAGAAAGCTTGCCTGGAAAGCTTTTCAGCATGTTGCCTCTTATGATGCTGCAGTTTCTGAGTGGCTATGGAAACAAACTGTTGGAGGTACATGTTTTAACATAATGGTTATATGTTAATAGTAGGATAAACAGAATCATAAACTTACACTGTTCTTTATACTTTTTGAAGATAAATTCCCACCCAGCCTAACAGTTCCTCTTGAGCTTAAGAGTTCTCTCCGTTATGGTGAAAATCCACATCAAAAGGCTGCCTTTTACGTTGACAAGAGTATTTCTGAGGTCAATGCTGGTGGTATTGCAACAGCTATTCAACACCACGGGAAGGTCAGGCAATCTTTAACTATTTTGTTAACAAGCTTAATTTTCATTAAATTTCATGGTTTGCTTGAATAAAACGGTTAATTTAGTTGCCATTTATGGAGTGAAATTGCATATGATATGTATCAATAGTTTCTTTACTTTCCTGATTCCTTCTTCTGATAAGATACTTTCTCTCCATCTTCTATAAGTGTGTGCCTGCAGATAGTTCTTTCTTCTTCTTCGGATAGGTTGTTGACATGATTATGAACTTTTTCTTGGTGCAGGAGATGTCATATAACAACTACTTAGATGCTGATGCAGCATGGAATTGTGTGTCAGAGTTTAAAAATCCAACTTGTGTGGTTGTTAAGCATACAAATCCTTGTGGGGTAGCTTCCGGTGATGATATCCTTGAAGCATATAGACTAGCTGTGAAAGCAGATCCAGTGAGTGCTTTTGGCGGTATTGTAGCCTTCAATATAGAAGTTGATGAGGTAAGTCCTGCCTTACGGTTTTTAAAGTCTTAACTTTGAATGAACAACTTCAGTTTGTAAGGGATTCTTAGTTAGACTAAGTTATTCTTTTCCTCTGCTTCTATCCTAGGTTCTTGCTAAGGAAATTAGGGAGTTCAGAAGCCCAACAGATGGCGAAACTCGGATGTTTTACGAGATTGTCGTGGCTCCTAAGTATACCAAGAAGGGGCTTGAGATTCTTCGAGGAAAATCAAAGACGCTGAGAATACTCGAGGCAAAAAAGAATGAGCAAGGAAAGCTTTCACTTAGACAAGTCGGAGGGGGATGGTTAGCTCAAGAATCTGATGACTTGACACCAGAAGATATCCAATTCAACGTCATGTCTGAGAAGACTCCACTAGAAAGTGAACTTCACGATGCAGAGTTTGCATGGCTCTGTGTCAAGCATGTAAAGAGCAACGCAATTGTGATAGCAAAGGTTCACTTTTTCTCTTGTGCTTAAATTATCATATGGACACATTATTTTGAATGATTTTCTCATACTTCTTACCATTTTGAGCAGAATAACTGTATGTTGGGCATGGGAAGTGGGCAGCCAAACCGAGTTGAAAGCTTGAGACTAGCATTGAAGAAAGCTGGAGACGAGGTTAAGGGCGCTGCTTTGGCTAGTGACGCTTTTTTTCCATTTGGTAAGTATTTTCCTTCACAGCAGCTGGAATTTGGGAAATGTTATATGTTCTAACAGCATGATGCTATTGGCAAATGCTCTTGAGCAGCTTGGAATGATGCAGTGGAAGAAGCATGCCAGGCTGGGATTGGTGCAATTGCAGAGCCAGGCGGCAGCATCAGGGATAAGGACGCTATAGATTGCTGCAATAAGTACGGGGTTTCATTGCTTTTTACTAATGTGAGGCACTTCAGGCACTAATGGATAACTCGGAGCATTCAGCTTGGCGATTTTGAGTTGAAATATCAACATAAGCCAAGCAACACAGTTTTCAACTTCTGGTTCTACCATATGATTCTTCAGAAGGGGAATTTCCCTAGGCTAGTTTTCATCACAAGGCAGCATTTTATGCAATGTAAAATTGTAACTTAATATAATGACATATCCTGCCCGTTCCCTATAAATTATGTTTGCTGAAACATTTTAAGTTTTTCACACATTGTCATACGATATCTATTCTCTTGAGTTTTGTCAGCATAGAGCTTGATTTCAGGATGTGATAGGATTAATTTTGGCTATTAGCTATATGTTATGAGAATTTATTTGTATCGATTAGAAGATTCTATAAGATTAACTACCGGCTTTATTTAATCAAAAGTAACAATAATCTAATGAATCCATGTGATTAACCCGACCCAAATCAATTAAACTACACATGCCCTCTACAATCATATAACAAATCAAAAAATCAATCTGAAAATTGATAAGGTTGTCCAGATTAACAGAGTAAAACATAAGATGCTTAACAAAAAGTAGGAGTAAAGATGAAGGAAAAATTGCAACAACTTTAGTAGCTTTTTTGCAAGAAAGAGAAAAGAAAGGAAAAAGAAGAAAAATTGTATAGGATGTGCCTTTTGCTTTGCATCATTAGAAGCACTTCCTGTGGACAATTGATGGTCCCGACTCGTCATATTCTGCCTTTGCAATCCACATCTGCACTCAAAATAATGTACATTTCTCCAATCAGATAGGGAAAAGGGAAAAAGCACATGTAAAGTAGTCGAATAGCTAAACAGCACAAAATTGGCTAACAACTGATTGTTACAGTTTCAGATTACAGTATTCAAAACTGGCTTTCAGAATGATGTGTATACGTCATAATCGGAGTTAAATGTTCTCTATGTTTAGCAATAACTTTGATGTCAATTAAAAGACAATAAGGTGACACTCATGATGAGCTTACTGATAAAAACACCATCCATATGACTGAATCAAATGTAAACTTCGACTCTGTACATAACCGAAGAAAATTAAGAGATATAGTACCTGCTGGAAAGTGCTGAGAGAGGCCAAGATGGATCCTCCTATCCAGACACTATACTTCCTTTCTGGCGGTGCCACTACCTTAATCTTCATGCTACTGGGAGCTAATGCTGTAATCTCCTTGCTCATCCTATCAGCAATTCCAGGGAACATGGTAGTGCCACCACTGAGGACGATGTTTCCATAGAGATCCTTCCTAATATCAACATCACACTTCATGATAGAGTTGTAAGTGGTTTCGTGTATTCCAGCAGCTTCCATTCCAATCATGGATGGCTGGAATAGGACTTCTGGACAGCGGAAACGCTCAGCTCCAATGGTGATCACCTGTCCATCTGGAAGTTCATAGCTCTTCTCAATGGACGAACCTGTCTTTGACGTCTCTAACTCTTGTTCATAGTCAAGAGCAATGTACGCTAGTTTCTCCTTCACGTCTCTAACAATTTCCCGCTCCGCAGTGGTGGTGAAAGAGTAACCACGCTCAGTCAAGATTTTCATAAGCGCGTCAGTAAGGTCACGGCCTGCCAGGTCAAGACGCAGAATGGCATGTGGGAGAGCATAGCCTTCATAGATGGGAACTGTGTGGCTCACACCATCTCCAGAGTCCAAAACAATACCTAATGATCCACAAAAATATTAGATCAACAATCTATTATCACAAGAGCCCCCATGTTTTATGATCAGTTGCATATAATGGTATGATTACTAAAGTAGCCTGCAGTAGATGCAAAAAATTTCGAAAACAAATTGATGGAGGGATCAATCTGTTAAATCATTCTGTAAAAAGTGGATCAGATGAAAACTTAGACAAACATGTAGTTGATTTTGAAATCTTCTACTAGCATATTCCATGTTTGCGTTATCCCTTTTGAGTTTTCACCATCTTTTAATCAATTAGAAAGAAAGGGTACTTTAAAGTTCTCATCACTAGGTGACAGGTTTAAGTTTCTTGTAGATGTCGCATCTTTCATAAGGTGTTTAAAAGTAAAACTCCATTTTCCTACTCAAATTCAAAAGAAGAAAGTAACAGGAAATATCACTCACCAGTGGTACGACCGCTGGCGTAAAGGGAAAGGACAGCCTGAATAGCAACATACATTGCAGGAGTATTGAAGGTCTCAAACATAATTTGAGTCATTTTCTCACGATTGGCCTTAGGATTAAGGGGAGCTTCAGTGAGGAGAACAGGGTGCTCTTCAGGAGCCACACGGAGCTCATTGTAAAAGGTGTGATGCCAAATTTTCTCCATGTCATCCCAATTACTAACAATACCATGCTCAATAGGGTATTTCAACGTCAAAATACCTCTCTTTGATTGAGCCTCATCACCAACATAGGCATCCTTTTGGCCCATACCAACCATCACACCAGTGTGGCGAGGACGCCCAACAATACTCGGGAACACAGCCCTTGGTGCATCGTCTCCAGCAAAGCCAGCCTATACGCGTCATCACAAACAACATCATTATAAAAAAAAAATCCGCATTACTTCAAAATTTGAGGCGGAAGAAAAAGGAATCTCGGCAAATACCTTGACCATTCCAGTACCATTGTCGCAAACGAGGGGTTGGATATCCTCACCTTCAGCCATTTCTGATTAACTGCCAAACAAAAGTTAACTTTATACGACAATGCCTATCATTATATCCGTTTACCGCTATATTAATCTTTTGAACGCGTAAAACAATTTGAAGCATCAATTTGACACATCATAGCAATGATGCAAAATCACGGCCCACTTATTCATTAGCAGATTGATGAAATCATATTCAACAGCTCATTTCTCACAATCCAGATCTCCGATTCTAAAAACATGAACGAATCAATTGAAAAAGCAAAACAAAACAAAACATGTACAAGAAAATAAGCATTCAAAAGTGATTCTCAGTTGAACCACAAGCTCGAGCTGATAGTTAAGACCAATGACATCTTTTATATTAATTTCTAACGGACCTCGATCTTTTGGCCACAACATCGAGATCATCAAAGAAGATCTATATACGTCTCCTTGGATTACTCATAATGTATACACATAAACTCGATTAAATTCTATACTAAGATCACCAATCTGAAATATCTAAGTCACAAAGACAAGCTGAAACCATATCATGAATCTTCATAAGTGATTAAATTCGTATCCGCATAAACTGATTAAATTCTATGCTAAGATCACGAATCTGAAATACCTAAAATCATAAATGCAAGCTGAAATCACATCATGAAACTTCATAAATGATCACATTCGTATCTGCATAAACTGATTAAATTCTATACTCACGAATCTGAAATATCTAAAATCATAAACACAAGCTGAAATCATATCATGAATCTTCACAAGTGATCACATTCGTATCCGCATAAACTCTGATTAGATTCTATGCTAAGATCACGAATCTGAAATACCTAAAATCATAAATACAAGCTGAAATCATATCATGAATCTTCATATGTGATCACATTCGTATCCGCATAAACTCGATTAAATTCTATACTAAGATCATGAATCTAAAACATCTAAAATCATAAACAAGACTTGAAATCATATCAGAAATCGTCACATATGATCACATTCGTATCCGCATTTCCGATTCAATCTCGCACCATTCATGATCATGCTCATGCATATTGACGAAACAGAGAAATTATTCGCGCAATGCAGTAAAAATAATGAACAGTTCGAAAAAAAAGAAGAGATAAGAGCAGCATTTACCAAAAAAATATGAAGATGGAGAAGGAGAATTTTTGAGAAGATGAAATCGAGAGACACTGTAATTTTGATTTGTGCTTGAGGAATGAGAATTTTTGTTTGGAAATGCTAGTGGCTAGGCGTTAGTTAAGGTACCCGCCTTCTTATTTTTAGAAAATATATATAGTGAAATCAAAGGTGGCCTCAAATTAAATTCAGCTTAAATTAACCTCAAATTCACTTTCGGCTTATCCTGACCGTTCTTTTTCGATTTGGGATTTGTTGACTCTATGCTTATGATGCCAACAGCTGGCGAACTTTCGGTTGTGAATTTGGTAAATGACAGGGTTATCCCTATTTGTTTCTTGAATTGGCCGGCCCAACGGGGTATTTTGGGAAGAATATTGTTTGAGGAATTGTGAAGCCTGTTTGTTGAATTTTTCTCTAATAAATATTTTCGCGATTTTTATCCAAATAGATGTTTAAATTACACACGATCCAATCACATAATGCGAACACGATGACACAATTTTTTAGTTTAAATTTAGCTTAATGTGTTAATGAGAAAGTGGGTAATTTCGTAATTGAACTCTTAAATTGATTGCAGCGAGTAATTGGCGAGTTAAATTGAATCCATCTTGTGTAGAGAAGGATTCTATTGATTTTACTATGACGCTCAAATTAAAATATATAGAGAAGAGTGTATATAACAATTCACATAAAATGAGAATGTGTAGCAAAAAAAGAAAGATTTATTGACGTTGGACCTCTAATAGATGTTCCAATAATGAGATCATTATGTCTCTGCTTGTAATGTTGTCCAATAGGCATGGCTGAGCCGATCATTATGTGATGTGCATATCGGTGTCCGACTGTAGGTGATCGTGTTAGGGTAGGAGTGCATTATAAGTTGTTCATATTTAATGTTTGTGGTTGTTGGGCATGAACAAAGTGGTGTCTGTGGCTTATTAGGCTGACCCTTGCCATGACTTGTTGGGCTAACCATTATGCATGACCCATATGGCGGGTGGCTTATTGAGTCGAGTCTTCGGCTCGAATTTCTCATCATGTGTTATTTTTGGACTGATAAAAAATTAACACACTATATCGAAATAACTTTAGTAATCAATACCATCAAGGAAAAAAATGAGAGGAAAACCTAATACGAGAAATAAAAGAAAAAAATCTTGTTGGTATGAAAATCACTTTTAATATCCTTTGATTTACTCTTTATAATCATAATGATCTTCAATAATTTCAGTCCTAATTTCTTGAATAACTATAACACACGTGCATCCGACCGCCGACGAGTGGGCATGTGAACTAAGATGATAATTAGCTTTTAAAAAACGAAGGTTATGGTTTTCAAAAGAACAAAAATGAAGGGTATGATGATTGCATGAATTGGACAGCACTCAACATTTATCAGCTTTTGCTTAGGATGTGATCGTCCAGCTTGGAAGTGAGTACACCAAAAACTTTTTAAGGACAACAAATCATTCATGTGCTTTTCCAAACCCATTTTCTCAATTCTTCTTTATTACTACTAGATCAATACCCAAATGAATAAAAGTTTGAGGCTGCTATTCCTCTTTAATCCAAGAGCAACTCGGCCCAAATAAAATTATATAGCAAAACATCTCATACTTGTATACTTTTGACAAAAAAATTTTAAGAATTTTGCTTTTATCGATTTTGAAATTTGTATTTAAAACTTTACACTTTCTTTTGAACTTAATAACCTTTAAATTATTAAAACTATTACTTGATGATTGTATCTTGATATTATGTTCAACCCTTCTTCTCTAAATTCATTTAAGGTGTAATTACCAAGTCGAAACAAATTCTTTACTTGCTCACCCATTAGAGGTGTGTTCACCTTTTAATGTCATGTCAAGTATTATTTGATTATACTTAGCGACCTTTTGTTTTGTTGTATTCATTGTCGAACGTACTACTAATAAGGTTCCACATTTTTTAGCTATACAAGTCCTAAATGACAATTATTGAGATGATTGGTTTAATTACCTTTGATTTCCTTTATAATGCTTTGACATTTTTTTAGTAATATATCGAATTACTTTTCAAAAAATAAAAAATAAAAAATTTCAATCCAACTTAGCTCGTTTGACATTGCTTTCTTAAAACTTAAAAACAACTTTTTCAGTAAAATGAAACGTTTGGTGAATGTAAAACTATTTTCTGAAAAAAATGAAAAGCTGCTTTCAAACATGGTTTAATAAATATATTTCTGGAAAAAATGAAAAGCTGCTCGATAGTAATATTTTTATTAAAGTAGCTATGACTTTCATATATGGTTTAATAAATATATTTCTTTTTATTTATTGACATTTACGACTTTTATAATGTACTTACCAAACACTTCGCACTTTGTCTGATTTTTCTCATAATACTTTCTTCATCGACACTTTTCCCTACAACAATGGACTTAAATTATTACAATAATGTTGAATAGTCTCAATTGCTCTTTTCATATAAGATCGGAACTAAATTGATGATTGATTTTACTAAGTTCACGAATTTAATTGCTGATTTTAACAGTTGTAGGGTATAATTGTATTTGACCTATAGTTTGGAGGGCCAAATATGTATTATGCCTAAAATTTATATTTCATGGGTCACCCACCCACTTAACCCGCCAATCATATATATAGTGCTCTTCACAAAATCGACTCTTCGTCATCCTTGGCCACTTCCACCGCCGCTAAAAATCCTCGTCAGACCTCCGGCCGCCGCCGTCCACCACCTCAACCTCCATCTACTATAGAGCTCTCTTGTTTTTTAAGGTTAGATCATTATGTTTTCTCTGTATGCCTTCTTGCTTTTCTGTTATCATTGGAAGCCATATATGCTCCTTTTGTTTTTAATAAGCTTCATTTTCTTTTCTTGAGCTTCTGAATATATAAGCTTCCTTCAGAAACACAGAGTAATAGGTTAGGTGTTGGTTATTTTGTTAGGTTTTTATAATGCATTTATAATATTGTTCTTGTTCAATCAATTGTTTTTTTTGGTGTACTTGTCATTTAGGGTTTGTGATTTGGTAGTCTTATAGCATGTCTTATAGCACAATATACTAGGTTTAGTTCTGGTAGTTCACACCCGGTCCTGAGGTTTCGAATGACCGTATAAAAGTTACGAAAAGTACCTAACTAATAAAACAAAAGATACAACATTTTCGAATTTAATTATAGGAAGAAATGAAGTTTACAGTGTTTTTCGTAAATTTTCGATGCATATTCACTGATTAGGCTCTTATAATTGATATCTTGAAGCAAATAAGTTAAATAGATAATAAAGCTCATCCATTTAATCTTTCTTGTGCCCTCAGTATTTAGAGGCGGTGTTGTGTTCCGTTGCACTTCCTGCACACCTTCAGGGCTGGCCTTGATAGTTGATATACTTCTTTGGAATATTTGAATTTGTCTGGTTTGAAGCTTTCCATGGCTGATGACTGGCTACATTCACTACCCATGCTTCCTTCAACTAACGGATTTACACTTGCCCTCTTGTTCCCTTAATGCTTTCCATTACTAATGACTGATTAGTAATGGATCCCTTTTCTGAGAATTGAGATTTGTTTAATGCATACTTTCTTAACTGAGTTTCTAAGTTGAATGGGCTGTCAGGAAACATGATGGAGATTAAAGTTCAAGATGAGAAATAATTTGAAGTGATCGAATTGATGTTAATTATGTTATTTCATGTCTTTGATTTTGCTGAATTGTTTTTAGTGTACTAGTATAATACTATAATATGTGTAACTTCAGAAAATAACAAATTAGTCATCCTAATATTTTCTAAACCTGCTAATTTTGGAGTTTTTAATTACTTTTTGCTATTTTTGTGTAAAGGTTGTGATAGTTGAATAGAATAAAGCCCACTTCAGTCTACGGAATTGGGAGCACAGGCCTTTCGACAGAAGAGAAGAAAAAGGGCAGAAACAAAAAGAAAGAAAGCAGCACTAGAGGGCACTAAGGTCACTCTTTTTCTCCAAAATGGAAGAGCAACATAATGAGAAGCTAAAGGATCAATCTTCACCAAAAATTGCGATATGTGAAGAGTGCAAAAATCACCCATCAAAATACAAATGCCCTGGTTGCTCTGTCCGTTCCTGCAGCCTCCCCTGTGTCAAAGCCCACAAGCACCGAACTGGCTGTTCCGGCAACCGAAATAAGACCCAGTTTGTCCCTCTCTCTGACTTCAATGATAATCTCCTCGTATCTGGTATTTGCTCTTTTACCTCTCTTCCCAACTTTAATTTCCTTGTGTGTAGTTTTTCCTTTCATTTCACTGCAATTTTGTTTTCTTATGTTGGGTACAAATTCCTGATCCAGTTCAATTTGCTTTTGTAATTGTAAAAATACATCTCTACTAATAGATTAAAGTTTATTTTTTCTCTTTTGGTTATTGTTGGATTCTAGTTCAATAATAGTGTTGAAAGAACCGGGGCTGACAATATTTTCATTTTTGAAAGAATTTTCTGGGTTCAACTTTCCAACCATTGAAAGCATAGTTTTCCCGTAGTAATTTTTCAAATGCTGTTTTGGTATGTACTATGCTTCGTCAAGTTTCTATGTAGATTTTGATTGGATTTGTTATATTTTGGGGGATAGATTATAATTTACTTGAAGAAATAAAGCGGGTAGCTGAATCTGCTCAAAGAATGAGAGAGAAATCATATGCATATCCTCAAAATAGGTTACCAAAACACCTTCAAGCACTTAGAAATGCTGCTGGAAAACGGAGTACGAATCTTCTTCTTCTCCCTTCTGGAATGTCAAAGCGGCAAATGAATCAAACACGATATAACCAGAGGTATTTCTTTTCAAAACCCGTAAAGTTGATTGAGTTGTACTAGTATTCTAATACACGCTTATATCTTTTCTCATGTTTGTTTTAGATGGAAATATATATCTTGGACAATTGAGTGGCGATTTCACACGACAGATGTTGTCTTGCATGATCATGGGTAAGGTGTTCTAATGACTTGATAGTATGTTATTTGATTTCGAGTCTCATAATAAATCAACTGAAGTTGTAATTACTGCTGCAGTGTGCATGAAAATACTAAGCTTTGCTCTGTAATTGAAAAGCACCTAAAACCTGGACCATGGAATAATAAATTAAAGGAGTTTTGTGATGAGAATCTAGAGTCTCTAAAGCTTTTTATCCGCAGATCTCCAAAGGTATTGTATATTCATATTATTTGTATTATTTTAAATTTGCATTCCGGATCACTTATTCTCCGAGGTTTATACCATCACAGGGACCAAAATCTCCGTTCTGTGAACTTGACATAAAGGCTCCATTGAGGCAACAGTTAGCCAATGTAGCTATATTGGAGTACCCCGTAATTCATGTTTTTCTCCCTTCACATAGTCAGAATTTCGAAGTAGTCAAAGTGGAACGCCCCATATCACATAGACCCGAAACAAAAAATCCAGTTAATGACAACGCTATCCCAGAAGGAGTTGCATTCAGGGAGGAGGAAATTGAAGATAACAATGACTCTTCAGATCAACATATTAACGGCCACGAACACAACGAGACTTTGCATCCGCTACAAGAGACCACACATTGTGAAACATCTGGTAAAACATTAGATTCTTCAACTGATGGCTGTTATTTGGCAAGGTTGGAACCGAAGGATAATTTAGGTAACAACTCCAAGAGCACAGAAACAAACATTTTTGAGGATATGGAGTTTGATTTTGATGAAAGTTTCATGGATGTGTACTCGGATCTTATTGGAGAAGTAAATCCAGACGACTTTTTCGATTTGGAAGGTGAGTTGTCCAAGGAAGTGGGAGTAGGAGGTAAGGATTTTTGTAATTCTGGGGGGATGACTTTGGTGCAGGAGGAATTAGAAGAGGGAGAAATTTGGGAATGATTTGAGTCATGGTTTTGAACAAGAAGACTCTTGAAAGAGTGGAATTTTGTGGAGCAACTTCAGAGAATTTGTAATGAGATTTATCTATTTTGATGGATTTTGTACAAATACATGTTCTTATTTACAAGGTTACTTGCCATATTTTTGAGTCTATAAATATAGATATCCTTTGTCCCACAAGAAAGGCTCATGTCTTCCATTTAATCCAGTTACATGTTATGCGTTCGGTGTTCTCTTATCTGGTGTCCTAAAAAACATTAGAAGCTAGTTGAGTGTTGTAAAATATCTAATCAGGGTAAAACCTGATTTTGAACTTTAGGCCAGCTTAGTCAGTCTAAATTTGACTTTGATTTTAAGCTAATAGTAGGTCCAACACTAAAATGTACCATTATTAAAAAATTGCTTCTACTGTCTAGCAATTTTTAAAACAAAGTCAATAACAATTTTATCCTAGTGCTTTTTAAAATTTTAATGTTTGAGTTCAATAAGAATTGATTCAAGTGTTTTAAAGAGTGTTTGAAAAATTTGAGATTCGAATTTTTGCTATGTCAAAATTTAGCTTTATAAAACATCGAGGTTGGTGATTTGCATTAGTCTAGAAGTGAGTAAGCTTCACCTAAACTTATTCCTCACCAAAAATAATAAATTTATTGTAATTAATACAAATTACTCGAATAAACACAGTAATTTTTGGTAACACCGCGAAAAAGAAAAACAAAAATATTTACAAATTTGTATTAATATAGGTATTTGTAATTTATGTGAATATAAGTTGTAAACAATTTAAAATCACAAAACCCAAGTTTTATATAGGGAAAACAATGGAAGGCATCGCTAAATTTCGGCGGCGCTCGGGAAATTTACCCTTAATTTAAGCAGAAGCAAGCTTTTGGATTCGGTCCTAGAATGTGAGGTCGCCCAAATTGAAGACCCAATTATTTTGCTCAGGGCAATTTAGAATTGTAGAATCAGAGACAGAGACGATGAATAGCGCTGCTAAAGCTGCCATTTTTAGCCCCCAAATTCAAAGCCATTGTTGTTTTCAGCTTCGAGCTGCCCTTTTTCATGCGACACCTGTCCTTGAACGCAAACGACGCAATTTCTGGAATTGTGTTAGTCTCTCTTTCTTTACAACTTTTTTAATTAACTCTATTTCTGCAATTTCTGTTATTTTTTGGAAGAAAAGTTTGTTATTTTTGTTAGATCCTTGCTATGTTACACGGACACTAATAAGGTTTCTCATATCCGTGTCCGGGTAACATATGATCATTGTTTTTCTATTGACCCTCATTTAATGGGATGTGAGAATTATATGAATGTTTGTGTATCCTTTATTTTATCCATCAAGTTTGTATTCAATTCATTGTAAGTTTCTGAATGTTTTGTTTCCTGATGGGAAATTGAATGTTTCATGAATGTTATTTAGCCACTGGCATTTACATTGTTCTAGTTGACATATTTGTTTCTGCGAAAGTTCTGCTATGCCCGGGGTGTAATGAACCCGAACAATGAGATGCATGACATGTCATTGGTAAATGATTGTTGTAAAGAAAAATCATGCACAATTGTCATGTTTTCATTGGATCGGCATGTGGCATCCGGTCATAGTAGAATGTCTTGGTTCTGACAATTTTTTGCATTATTTTTCAAGTTTGTTTGCTTAATTGTAATGTTTTTGTTGTTGTTTTGTGCTGATTGAAATGGTTTGCTTGTAGAGATTTAGTGGTGGTCCTCGGAGGGGGAGGAAACAACAGGGAAAGCAATCAATGTTACGAAATATGCATGCTTACACAGATTATCTGTTCCAGGTTTGAAATTTTATACTTCTGAATTTTTATTTTTTTACTTATTGGTCGTTGCTGTTTTGAGCTTTCAATTAGCTCCATAATAATTAGACAGAATTTTTGCTTTTTTCATGGTCACTATAGCATATGTTATAATGGCAAATTCATCCTTTTACTATGAATAGGAGTTCTTGCATCGTGTTGTCTATTTGAGATTTTCACTTTGCAATAGTAAATTTATAGAAATCCATTGATCTGATAAATGTGCCAAGCATAATACTATACGTCTAGCTTTTTTGGCAACTGTTTTGGGGGTTGAGTTGGATGGCTATATTTCTTCAGAATTCCTCATTTAAATTACCAACATTTGTACAAAGGTAATATTTTGGCCTAATTGTATTTGGTTCTTATCATGAAAACGAGGTGATGCAAAGGAACTAAAGCATAGACTATATGTTTCCACGATGTCATTGGCTTATTCCTCCTTCATTTTCCTTACCATATATACCTATTGTTTTGACTTAAAAGATGGACGGTTTTTTCTCATCTGAACATTGTCTTTGGTTTGGTGTTTAGTTGCTTTTTGCAATTTTAATGAGAAATAAAGGTGATTTTTTTAGAGATTCTGAGGTGGTAGGTGGGGAATGATTTACAATAGGAAAAACTAATAATGCTCCAAGTTAGAGTTTGAACTTCTTGTACATGTAGAGTAGAATCTATAAAATCAACCGATCTTAAAGCAAGGAAGAGAGCAAAGCTACTTACTGGGCTTTTGAACATATATGTTGAATGAAGAAAATGCCCAAATGTTAAATCTTTTCTCCTAAGTCACTAAAGTTGGGTAAATCACATGGAAATGGATCAGTTTTTGTTGATTGAAGAAAGCAGATAAGGAAAAGGAAAGAGCAAAATAGATCATGATTTTTTCGACTTGACCGGCACATGATGAACCTGTTAAGAGACAGTTTAATGCGGTTGCTTCTAGATTGGTACTTCTCTGCCTGTGTGGAGCTACCATGAGTTACCGAGTCTGAACTTTTGATACTCTAGGAACTTGTGTTTCTACTTTTCTGTGCTTATGTTTTCATCTTTTAATAATTCTGTTTTCATTTTAGTTCTTGTCATTATGCGATCATTGTTTGTCCTGACTTTGCAGAACATGGGAAGTAATTTTGATGAAGAGGATCCATCTTCAAGCCGAGGCCCCTCATGGTTCAAAAATCAATACTCAAAGGGATCCAAACAGAACAAGAGTAGTAGTCATGGAACCTGGCGCTCGGGTAAAAGTAAGGACAGTCAATTACTTAAGTCCCCAAACACTTAATACAAATTTACTTAAGTCCCCAACACTTATATGGTTCTCATCTTCTATTTCAGAAGGTTTCCAGTTCTGTGAAGATGATTTTGATGTTGAGGAGATTCTCCGATCTTCTTTTGGTGGGAATCAGTTCATTTACTGGTCTTTCGTAGACGAAGAGAATCCTCAACGAAGGAGTTCATCTGGCTACACTAATTACTCCACGAGGAACTTTAGGTACAAGGTTGACTATGACTATGATTCCTCCCCGGAATTTGATGATTTCGATTCCGAATCAGAATCAACTTCACATAGGCTTGCTCTTGGGCTGAGTGCTTCTGGTCCTCTTAAACTAGAAGATGTTAAACATGCGTGAGTTTTTGGTCGATTTTTCTCTCGATTGCTCAATACCCCTGTGTAAATAAACCACTGTTATATTAGCCAATTCTCTTGATTCATCTTTTTTTTTGGCTTGTGATTCTACTTTCAGATATCGAACATGTGCTCTGAAATGGCATCCAGATCGTCACCAGGGCTCTTCAAAGGTATAATTCACTGCCAAATTCTTCAGTAATAGAAGTCGGTTAAAACTTTAAAGCCGGTGAAACTATAAAGCCTCTTTGGTTTTCTTTTATTCGTGTGTTTGATTGGATTTAGTGGTGATTTGAAATTAGGCGGTTGCAGAGGAAAAGTTCAAGCATTGCAGTTCAGCGTATCAATCGTTATGCGATAAGCTGGCAGCGGATTAGTAATTTATCTACGGTTTTCGCTATGAATGCGAATGTATTCTTACTAGAATGAGGAGTTTTGAGTTGAGTTGTACAATGCAATAATTTCCATCGCCATCCCAAGTTCTGTTTTGGGTTGGATTTATATTATTTGACCATTTCTAATTTATTAAGTTATAGATAGTGTCTGAACTTGAGATGATAGCAATAACGTCATTTGTACATTTTGATGACTTATTTTATGTTTGTTCACTCTATTTTTGCTTTCACTTGTTCAACGTTTGTGCAAGTTAAAAAAATTTCAATGTATAAAGTGGTGCAATCTAAAGCTTATATGTTTATCAGGTACAATTTCAAGTATAGCCATAAGAAGATGATTTTTTTGAGTGCTCAAAATGTTGCAGTCTGGTGCGTAGCCAAAACATAAATTGTATATGATAAAAATTCATCTTTCATATATGAGACTTAAAATTTATTCCGATTGATAGTTTAGGCTTAATACATGAGCTCTTTAAATGCTCAAAAAATAGATTGATTTTTGAACTTACAAAGTCTCCCACTAATCAGAAGAAGAATGAATTTTAATTTTAACAAATTGTAAAGTACAACATATATAAGTTTGACTCTAAATTCATGGATTCAATATGCTTTTTAAACTAAAAGTAAAAAACCATTGATATACTTAAAAAACTAATTCAGTCTCTGAATTAAAAGTAATAATTGCAAGAACCATTTTAAAGTTGTGAATTTGAAGTTTGTTATATTGAACATCTTAAAGTTAGATGTTGAATAGTAGTATATAATAATGGTAAATTATGAATGGTAGAAATACTAATTTAACAAAAAGTAGAAACAAAGTAAGTATAAATAGAAGGTAAAAAAAGTGAGTAGGTAGTTTATTTTTGGGTTATCACAAGACAAGAGACAATTTAACTCAAGTGTTGAGAAATGGGCGAGTCAACTCGGCATGAATGAAGATCCATCCATCCTTTTGTTATTTGGTTTTGCAACGCTCATCATCTAATCTAACCGATACTATTATTATTTATTATTGAACTAAAATCAGAAGCTCTGATATTAAATTCAATGCTGCTAAAAGCTATACAGTTTCTGAGTTCATCATCTTATCGATGGAAATCACATCCCTCTAACGGATTCATTTTAGTCTCTTCTTCCTCCTTATCCTTTTCCAAACGACCCTCATCTCCTCCTTTTTCCACTTCCAAATTTACCCCTTCTCGACCCATTTCCACGATGGATGCATCATCATCATCATCATCATCATCATCATCACTTGGAGTTCACTCAACTGTGAGTTTCTTCTCTGCTTCTTCTTCTTTACATTTTAGGGTTTCATTCGAGCTGTTTACCGTGTTACTTATCCGATTGAACTAAAACCTGATACTTAAGCTAAGGCTTAATTAATTATGGTTTATATATTAATCCCTGCCATACCGGTGACGTGAGCCTCTCTCTCTAATGCTTTAAGTTTGTATAGGAAAGCTTAAGTTAGAATAGACACGACACGACACAATGAAGATGAGTCAAGATATGTGAATCACGTGAAGTAACTGTGAATAGCTATGTAATTAAGCGTACGTTCAAGGCATGAAGATGCACCTATACATAGGAAATGTAGGCGGTTAACTTGTCCGGACTCAGCTAACTTGTAATATCCTGTGTTGCACGGACATGGATACAAGAAATGTTCTCTCTAAATTATAATTTTCATAAAGTAGCCTACAATTAGAGGCAAAAAAAATAAATGCACACCGATACATGAGTTACTAAATGGAGTGTCCGTGCAACACAGACTAATTAGGAGTTTGTTAATCAAGTAACTTTATGGAACAAGGAAAGCCATATGCCCTTGCGTTAATGATTCACTGCTATAATCAGATTCCATGATGCGTATCCACTGAATAGGAAAGATGTGTGGCCGAATGACATGGCAATGTATACAAGGATGGTTCTGATCAAGCCATGTGTTCGATTCATTTAGACGGACATTACTATTTATGTGCCTATTTGCGGATTGTATGTTCTTTTTCTAGATGATTATATTGTTTTCCTTGTATTTTGGCTTATTTATTGTTTGCTAATTGCTATTAGAATTTTATTTCATTATATTTAGGGGAATGTCCGCAAGATCAATTTTTGTCAATGGTGTGGTGGTCCAATGAAGTACGAAATACCTGATGGAGACGAAAAGAGTAGAGCTATTTGCTCTACTTGCGGGAAAATTGCCTACCAAAACCCTAAAATGGTATGGTGATCATTAATGAAGTTTTTTGCTATGTCATGGGGTTGCATCTAGAGATAATTGAGGAAGATTTTCTCCAATTTTAAGTATTTGTTTATAATTCGGTGTCAGATTATAGCTTGGTTAATTTAGAATCCATTTACATTGCTTACTAGAGTAGATCCACTTAGTTTGACCTTATCCTTAAGCATCCTACATAGTATCAGATGCACTGATTACGAGTATAGACGCAAAGGAAGAAGAGTGTAGAGGATATAGAAAGTGTAAGTTATTACCTCTTTCTCATGTAGTGCCAGTTCAGTTTAGTTTGATGACATTCAAATGATTGCTCGGAGAATGCTATCTCGAACGTTCTGAAGTGCCTTGCAACAAGAAGTGCACAAGTTTATATAAATATAATGATAAAGACATGTTTCTTGTTTTTATGATCATGGCTCAATCGTACATAAACATTGCTCAAGCAGAATAATTTAAAGACACCCTAGGAAGTTCTATTCTCAGTCAGAAATCATTGTTGGATAAGTTATGATGGGTCTCGATATTGTGGATTATTTTGATTTCCATTATCCTCTTCTCCTTTGATTAGCGAAAAAACATTGAAGAAGTTTCATTTCCTAGTACATGATTGACTTAAAAGGATCTGTTGATAGTGTGTAATGGAGGTCTCTTTATTTTGCTTAAAGAGAACATTGGTTGAACTTGAGCCCTTCGTTTCCTAGGATTTCTAAGGTTTCCTGCTAACCTTTGGACTCTTCTTAAGTTCATGCGTCATACCCGGACCTTTTGAAGTTACCTGCTACAATTTTGGAATTACATCATTGACCCGCCTCTTTAACTTAATATAACAATGATGGAGAAAAACATAAACGTATCTTCCGACATTACCAAGAATTTTCAAAACATATCCATATTGAAATATGTTAATGAGCTTGCCTAAGTTGCCTTCAATCAAATAGAGTTAGAGATTGCAAAAAAGGATTGCAGGAAAGAATCGTTAGGACTGAAAGGAGACATCTAAGCTTGATAACTTTTAAATGTGTAGCTGCATCTCTCCCGATAACTGGAATAAGTATGCTTGACTTTAAATGTTCTCTTTACAGGTGAATCCATGATGACATTTCATCTTAACATATGAAAATTGATTTCAACTGCGACTCTTTTGAATGCAGAAGAGGGTTTTGTTGTTGTAATATTATGAATTCATTTGTTTAAAGATGCGGGTATCTTTCCATTGGATGACACGTACTGAAACTTAGTTTTAAGGCCTGATACGAGATGTGATGTTCAAGTTTTATGTGTGTGTGTGTGTGTGAGAGAGAGAGAGAGAGAGAGAGAGAGAGAGAGAGAGAGAGAGAGAGAGAGAGAGAGAGAGATTGTTGTTGTTCAAACTTAGAAAATGCTCAGGATTTAAATTATGTTGGAGAGGCATGCTGAATATTACTTGCGCTTATGCCCATGCCTAAATCTTATCCGTCATACAATGAGTTTTATAGTTTTTAGATACTGCAGTATGCTGCTGTCTCATTTTGCTGATGATTGCTTGTCAAGGAGTTTTGACTCATTGTATCAAACTTATGCACATAGGTTGTGGGATGCCTAATTGAGCATGATAACAAAGTCCTACTATGCAAACGAAATATCGAACCATCATATGGCCTTTGGTATGTACCTTTCAAATTAAAATTTTAATTGAAACAGAAAGTTAATAAAAATTCTCATATCTATTCTTCAGGTTCTTGTGGTTTTATTACTTAATTGTTTTGGCTATAATAACCTAGATATGTGGGCGGTTCTGGTAGGACTCTTCCTGCTGGTTACTTGGAACTTGGTGAGTCTGCTGCAGAAGGGGCAATTAGGGAAACCTTGGAAGAAGCATGTGCAGAGGTAGAGGTGGTGTCACCTTTTACTCAATTGGACATCCCTCTTATCGGCCAAGTAAGAAAGTCACACATTTCATGTATTTTCTGTTAAATCTGTGATCTTTTTCCATGTTTTTATTTGCTTGTTTGGAACAGACATACGTAATCTTCTTGGCAAAGCTGAAGAAGCCCCAGTTTTCACCAGGTCCCGAATCATTAGAGTGCCGGCTTTTTTCACTGGATGATATACCTTTTGATTCTCTGGCATTTTCATCCATGTTGGTTACATTAAATTTGGTGAGACCCTGTTAAAATGTAATGTCGCTATATACTCGTATGTCATGACTCATTAGTCTTATTTCTTGTGGTTGCAGTATGCTGAAGATGTGAAGGCTGGAAAATTGAAATTTCATTATGGTACCATTAACAAAAGGTATTTTAACATGAACTTAGTCAGAGAACAAAGGGTCTCATTTTCGTTTCCAAGAATTTAAATTGGCAGTGGTATTGCAACTTTTTCTTGTTTAATATTTTTTCCAGTAGGTTTTAAGGTCAAATTGTTGGATTATAGATGTATGGTTTGTTTTCAAATTTAAAGCTAAATGGTTTGTGCCACAACTTATGTGAACTTTCTCCGAGTTCATTTAATCCTGATAAACTCACTGTGTATGCTGTAATTAGATGATCAAATATCATTTGAAGGCATCTGATTGTGGCAAACATTTGATCATTATGTTCAGATCTTTAATTTTGTCTTGTTTGTCTGGTAGGCCCGGCACAAGCCCTTCGGATATCCATGCATATACTCTTGACTATCATTTGCAGTCTTGAAGGATGGCCTTTTCCTGTGATGCCATTAACCCCGAGAAGCATGATGTGTTTTGCCGGTGGAATTGATTTACTTTTTTGGAATATTTCATACTGCAGCAATTGATGAGGATGATGAAGCTCCAGTTTGATCTTAAGATGCTTCATTTGTAATTGGCCAACGACATGTTAGTTCTGATAGGCGGCTGCATTTCCATCCGAAATGTACAGCTAGGACTCTAGTTTCTTTCCTTTTGTCTTTAGCCTATAAATTGTTCCATGTTTTGGCGATCTTGTGTACAAATATGCAACTACAAATATTTCAAACCAGTGTTCTTATGATAACTTTTGGGATTTCCTACTTTGTTTGGCATGTAGATGGGATGAGATAAATCGTAAGCCCAAGAAGCTAAGCAATTAGCAAAGGGCTAAAAGAGCAAGAAAAGAATCTAGAACTCAATTCATAAAAATCCAAATAAGAATCGAAAAGAGATGATGAAGGAACGTGGTTTGACTTGATCGAATCAATTATCACCTTAGCATCTGATTCAATTATCAAGAGCGTAATTCCCTACCTCTTAAAAATAGCTTGAAGCACCTACAAGAAAGACTGTTATCCCGGCAAAGGACATCACAGTGAGGGGAGGGTGCAAAGCTTTTTTAGAATCAAGGCCAGAAGAGTTGTGGAGAAGTGAAGTATATTTCGAAATACACACTTGTAAAAACACCTCATGTGCATGATGTGATTCGTGTTATCAGGGAGTTGTTAAACTGAGAGTATATGGATAAATTTATTAAAAGCAAACGTACTAGAGGCCAAATTGAAATATTTTATTAAGCACAACACAAGGGCTAAGTTATATTAACAAATATCTTATAAGTCCTCAAAATAATATCTTTCCATAATCCGCCCATAAACTTTGCAGTTTAGTTGACTTTGCAGTTTCTTCCGAATCCGTAATTAAAATCCATGGGCTATCTTTCAAATCCTTGATCCTGAAATCGCACTAGTCTATAGTGATGGAGAAGAGCAGCTCGTTTAAGAATCATGTGCAAGACGCCGGCGGTCGACATCATCCATGGACTGGCGATTTCGGATTCAGCTCATCAGATCGCCGGTACGCTTATTCTCGTCAGTCTTCCTTCCACCAATCAGGAGGAGACCCGCCCCACACTCCGATTTCTGTTGCGCCGGACTACACATCATCACGGCCTCTGCTTCTGCGCACCGTTTCCAATATCGATATGCCGCCGGAGATTTCTAAATTCGATTTTGTAGATGATAGCTTTCACGAGATCAAAGATTCCTTTAAGGGGAATAAACATTTAGCAGCTTTGAATTCAGTTATTTGGGTATTTAATGTTGCAAGGTCTGGTAATAGACAAATGAAGAGGCTTTTATTCATGATTTCGCTCAACGTTGCGTATTCTACTGTTGAATTAGGAACTGGTTTGCTCACCGGTCGTGCCGGTAACAAGTTCATTCGGGTTTTTGATTGTATCATTGTGTGTTTTACAACTATCATTTTAACAGTATATTTTTGGGGTCTTTTTCAGGTTTGGTATCGGATGCCTTTCATTTGACGTTCGGATGTGGTCTCTTAACGTTTTCGTTATTTGCAATGGCTGTTTCTCGGAAAAAGCCAGACCGGGTGTACACTTATGGGTGAGTGCATTTTGTATTTATCAGCACATAATTACATCTAGGTAACTAGTTCATAATGTTAAGTGATTATTGAATTGGTACATTCTTGTAATCAGGTATGAACGGCTTGAAGTTTTGGCGGCATTCACTAATGCTGTAAGTGTTATACTTCTCCTGTCTACTTTTAATGTTCCTCTCTTTCTAGTTAGCTATGATGGCATGACATAAGATATGTTAATGTTGTTTTGCATTGGTTAAATTTACTTGTTTGGTCCAGGAGTCTAGGTGTTTACGAATATTCTACCAGAGAGGGGGAGGGGGTTTAAAAGGTCTTTATGTTTTATAAACTATGGTTCTGTAATTTTCTGAGGGGTTTATATTGCTAGACGTTTGTTCAGTTGATGAGACTAACCACATTCCTTTGACTTGAATGTTTCCAGAATGGATAAAGGTTGACTAGTTGAGGTTGGAGGTTATACTGAACAATGGAAATGTATATTATTATTTAGGTATAGGTATACAGTATACTATGTAAAAGGTATTCATGTTGACCTCACACTTCATGTTGCTATTGACTAGATGCCAAATTGCAAGTGCATAGGTCAATGAATACATGTTCACTATTACTGTAGTTATTAAGATGCTGGTTTAGATTAATGATCTGGAACACAAACAAAATTGACAACTGGTATGACAATAAAAAATAAAGAGGCTTTATTTGGGATTCTTGTGTCTGCTTGATGATCATATTTTGCCCACAGTTTGTGCAATCTCTCCATTTGCACTCACTCCTAGAAAAACTGTTGGTCTAATGGTGAATGTGTTTCTTAATGGTGTGGTGACTCTTACTTTCTGGGCAATTTTACCAAAAAAAGTTCGAGTCCCATTCGGATTTCCTTATTGATCAATTGTTCTGGCGACGAAGGCTCATGTCTAATTAAGAACTGCTCTTGCGTGTTTTTTCTTCGATCCTGATGTGTTGATTCCCATTCCACTGGTAGTTCATTTAAAATTTTGAGCATAACTGTTCCTCTTTTTTGTTCTAACATCTGGATTCTCTTTTATATTGCTGCATGTAGACAGCTGTTTCTTTTGTTCATGTCATTTTCCTTAGCTGTGGAAGCTCTTCATGCATTCATCCAAGAAGAATCTGAGCACAAGTAAGTTGTTTATATATACTTAAAGACCATAGTTTCCATTCTAAGTTTATATACTTTATACATGAATTTGAGATGATATGCATAATTGTTCTAGACGTTTATAGTTCTATTATTTATTTTGGTCATATTCTTGCAGGCATTATTTAGTTGTTTCAGCAGTGACAGATCTACTTGTAAATCTTATTGGTGTTTGGTTCTTCAGGAACTATGCTCGAATTAATCTTGGTAAGTTTCCATTTCTATTTTTATCAGAAATTTATCTTACATAAAGTTTAAATAATATAATGCACTATTAGCAGATTCTTTTGGTCTTTTGAGCTTATACGTTTGATGCTTCACATGTTTGAGCTTTCTTAGATGGCTGTTTGGGGTTGATTGTGGCAATTTGTTAATATTTTGCTCCCCTTATTACTGATGCTCGCATGCTTATATTTTTGCAGTCTACAGAAAAGCAGAAGATATGAATTACCACTCTGTTTTCTTGCATGTTCTTGCTGATTCGATTCGCAGGTTACCTCTCTAATTGAATACAGCCAAAGAAAATAATTTTGAGCTTTTTCTTAGGCATATTTTTTCTTTCCCAAATTTCTCGCTTATTCATATATCCACATTAAGCTGGGATATTCTTGCTGTTTCTCAGTGCAGGTTTGATATTGGCATCCTGGTTTATGTCCCTTGGGTATGTTGCTTCACCTTTCATCTTCAACTACAATTGCACATAACTTCTCTCCCTCAGGTGTCCTTTTATCTTCTATATTTACCTCCCTGGTTCTATTGTTTGTCTCATTTAATTGTAGGGTTGCCAATGCTGAAGTCTTGTGTTTGGGTCTAGTCTCAGTTGCGTGCTTTATGATTGTGATGCCACTTTTCAAAGCTACAGCTGGCATCTTGCTACAAATGGCGCCCCCAAGCATTCCGTCTTCAGCTTTGAGCAAATGTCTGAGACAGGTGAGATCCCTGAATGGCTTGTGCTAAGTTTCCTGCTTTTTAGGTGCATTCTTTCTGTAACCTCTTTTACATGAAGAATATTTACGTCTATTTGGCATTAAGAAAATCAAGGGTGTTTTGATTATTGAAAAAGATGAAGCTTTCTGGCCCTTCAAACTATTGGTGATGTCCGTCTACATTTCTTGTTCCATTTTCGTGTGGTTGAACTCGAAGGATTTCCTAGCTAATCACATTTGATGGAGTGATTCTTATGTAGCATTTCTCATTTGAAAAGCAAAACCCTTGTGATCTATTTATCATCAAAATAGTGGTGTCTTATAAAGCCTCTAGTACCGATGTGTGTGCGACTGTGCATTGCTATTGTATATAGTTAACTACCTAAAATGTGGCAAGGAAAGATATAATTAGTGTATAATCATTCCTGAGACTATTTGCAATGTTGCTGGGAATTTCCCGCACGAATCGAATATGTTGTTGTCTTTTAAATTTCAGATGCAATTCTCAGTGTATCTAGAGGATAAAGTTGTTTAATTCGTTCTTTTGAAAATTGTTTGGTTAGGTTTGTGGTCGTGAAGATGTCCATGAAGTTTCTGAAGCACGTTTTTGGGAATTGGTGCCTGGTCATGTCACTGGTTCACTTCAACTTGAGGTAATTTTGAGATTTTGAAATTTCTGCCTTGCATTTCATATTGGGTAAATTATATGCATGGCCTCTCAACTTTGGCGTACGTAAAAGTCCATGAACTTTTCTAATGAATATATAGAAGTCCCCTAATGAAATTATTCATGGTGAAGTCCAAAACTTTTAATCGTTTAAAACCTCACATAGAACAATGTTTTCCATTTTCCATAATCACCATTTTCGAATCTTTTATTCTCTAACTATCCCTTTCTCCCTTCTAACGAAACAATTCCTAAATGACTTAAAAAATGTAAAATTGTTAAAAGTATCATTTTTAACATGGAACCTCTAATCTCCTATTAGAGTGGTTGAGACTTTAATATTAGTAAAAAAGAGTGAAGGGAAAAGTTCAAGAATTTTGTGGCTAGTTTTGAAGTTTAGGGCCATGGATGTAGTTTACAATTTCATATTTGTTAATTCTTGCTGGAATTGGTAAACTAAGAAATATGTTTTGGTGGGTGACATGTGTAGGTGAAGAAAGGAATGGATGAAAGGCCCATATTACAATATGTGCATGGTTTGTACCATGATTTGGGCGTTCATGATCTTATTGTCCAGACTGATTACACAACTAGCTAGGCCTACAGTATCATTCTGTAATTTTTCAAGTTAACCTTCTATTTTTTATCACATTTCTTTTATCATTTTAATTATATAGTTAGACAGGAATACAAGGAAATTTTAAATTATATTCCCTCCCGGTTCAACAAATTTCAAATTTAATTTGTGTTCATCTTATTTCGAAGTTGTATTTTTGCTACTGTCATAATATTTAATTTCTCGTTTTCCTTTGGATCGACTTTTTTACCCATATATGTTTTATTAGGAGTGCAGTACTCTTTAAATTTTCTCGTTGAAGTTTGAAAAGAAACAAGAGTTATCAAGTACTTGTCGGTACATTAACTAATAAAATATTCAAATGTGTATTCTAGATCCTAAAATATAAGTCTTCAAAACCTAAATTTAAATAATTTTACAAGTTCTGAATTTTAGAATATATGATATATGATGTGTCATCAAATTGTTGTTTGGCACATCACATAATCCGTAAACGTATACTAAACTTGATTCTCCGTGTGCGCTAAACATGGTGCCCGAATAAAGAAGAGAAGAAAATCAACACAATTATCATTTGAGCGATTACATATATGGTAGCATATAGGAATAACAATCATTTTACAAGGGTAGAACTAACTCAGTATGCTTGAGCATATACCCCAAAAACAATGAGCAATTAAAATTAACAAATTCCAAGACGGCAGTCTGCCACAAGAAAAAAAAAAAAAGAAGGTAATTTTACATGGCTATACTCACAAAAATAAAATAAGAAGAAGCTAAGAACACAATAATATCATTGCTCTTTGCTTATCTATATGTAAATAGATTATCAGCTTATTTAATTACATCTTCAGGCTTCAACTTCTCATTTGGTATTATTGATCATTTAATCATCTTCCACTAAGATCTGAAAATGGAGTAATCTGTCCGAGAGAAATATCTAGTTCCTTAAAAGATGGAGGCAACGGCGGCCACATGAATGCAGGCCTTTCTGTTGCTACTTCCGGAGGCGCCGCTTCTCCTTTCAAAACCTGCAAAACATTCTTCATAGTCGGCCTCTTATTCGGGTTGGGGTGACAACAAGCCAACCCGAGTATAAGAATACATTCCATATCAAATGCTTCATAATCTTCATTCAACCTATGATCTGCAGCATTGGTTATACTTCCTTTCCTGTGGAAATCCCACACCCAATTCACAATATTACAGTTGTAATTATCTTGTTGATTCTGACTTCCCGGCCGCCTTCCACATGCAACTTCAAGAATTAGTACTCCGAACGCATAAACATCCGTCTCCACTGTAAATCTTCCCGTCAGTATGCTCTCTGGAGCCATGTATCCAGGTGTTCCTGATATCTCTTTTGTCGAATGGTGTGTTTGATCGCTTAGTTTCATCGTCCGTGCGAGCCCGAAATCTCCAATTTTCGCGCCGAATTCTGAGTCTAACATTATGTTGCTTGATTTGATGTCGCGGTGAAGCACTGTGTCCTCGCAGCCGTTGTGTAGATAGTCTAAGGCTTGTGCTGCCCCGAGCAGCACGCTTCTTCTTGTTACCCAATTAAGTGTGTATAACTCACTACTTTCGGATGATTTTTCGTCGACGAATATGAACCTGTCTAAGCTTCGGTTGGGTAGGTACTCGTAGACGAGTAGGAATTCACGCCTTTCGTAGCACCAACCGATTAGTTTGACAAGGTTTCGGTGGTGGAGGTTGCCGATTGTGGTGACTTCTGCAATGAATTCTGTTTTCCCTTGTGTTGATTTTTCGGAGAATTTCTTAACTGCAACTTCCTTATGTCCCATTACTCCTTTGTATACTGTCCCGAACCCGCCTTTTCCAAGCTTGTTCTTCGGGCTGAAATTACCCGTCGCCTTTTTTAGTGTCTTCAATTTGAACTTCCTCGGAGCATTTGATGAGCCTTCGATTGCTTCTTCAATGCTCGGATAAACGTCCTCCATTCTCTCCCTCTCGATCTTCCTTTTCCAGTATAGTGCAAACCCGATACTAACCAACAACAACACTCCGACCACTGGAACTAAAACCCGAATCCATTTGAGCTTCTCATTATCTATATCCATGCCATCAAACTCCCACGTTTTCACACAATTTAGCTGTGTTTCTTCGCTAGTTGAGCCCGAAAATCCCACGAAAACCTTGTCAGGAAGATACACAGAAAGATCAATATTCTCATTAAACACAAGATCTCCCTTTTCCCCCAAGTAAAGACTCAATTTTTTGCTTTCGCCATCGTACTGAATCACTACTTTTACATCTTTACCGGCAGAAAGATCGATACCAAAAGAGCTCAACGAGAATTGTCGACGAGAATAAACACTGTTTACATCCAAGCCAACGTGATTATCATCAAGATCCTCGTCGTAGCTTTTCCTTGTATTGAATTCAATACCAACTATTCGAGCACTCGAGGAACCATTTGTCTGCTGATTTACAAACCCGAGCCATTGACCATCACTGGAAGGTGGGACAATGGCGTCCGCTGTCAATACAAAGGCGAGGCCTTCGCCTCCCCCACTTGTCTGGTTTTGGATATTGAGCACAAAAGTTGTGTTAAATGAAGCAATGACAAGGCCGTCGTCTTTCCAGAGTTTGAATCTCCGGTTGAATAAGGCCCGTCCCGCTTTATTTGTAATCGGTTGACCACGAACATCAGGTGTTACTTGGATAGCACCTAACGCGAAATTAGAACCATTTGAGATGATTTCATCCCTATACTTTGATTCCGTGAAGCTTGGAGAAAAACTGAAGTAAAAACAGTGAGCTTGATCTCCTAAAAGGGGTGTAAGTAAAAGGAGTATTTTGATTGCAATACTAATGACCATATCTTGCTAACCGAAAACGGGAAATTTTACTATGTGTCTGGCAATAACATTCCCAAAATTAGAGCGACATATAAAGGAGAAGGAAGGCCTTAAAGTTCAAACAGTTTGCTTGAAGAAGAAATTTTGTCATTCAATTTTTTCCAGGAGAAAGGTTCCTGGAATTTTCGTCAAGTTGTAATTTTTCTTTGAACATGTTTTATTTTACTGAATTATTATTTGATGTTTGATTCAACATTAAGAATTTTTCTATTTGGATTGATTGATAAGTGTATTCTGGTTGACTATGAGTAATCTATAAATTTAATAAGCCTTGAGTATGTCATTAGATTTTATAAAATATTTATTTTTGTATCTAATCATAACAATAGGATGCATAAAATATCTTATTTGCAGGCTTTCAAATTGGCATAGATCACTATCACTAAACCAGTAAAGATATATGTTACATAAAAAAACAATTAATTGTTAACGTCTCGATCCATGGTGGATGTCGTCAACTCCACAAGACAGATATGGATCTCTTTGAGTGGTCGGATTTCGAGCGAGCCTAAGGCTACAAGTGCACTAACAGGATCAAAAATTATAAATTTGATATATCGCGTTATTTGTATGCCAGACACATAATAAAATCTATTTGTTTCAAAATTTGTCTAAATGTATTCTAGATTTTGCCTGGTTTTAATGTATAAAGGCTGCTATGACATGATAAACATATTTCCTTTTCTAATTAAGCGTCGTTTGAAATGTCGTTTTCCAATTAACTTGAGGTGTTGGCTAAACTTAATATCCTATTAAGTTTTTAGTCAACTAAATTTGTTCTTGTTAACAAGGAAACTACAAGGTTATTGAGAACTATATTATGCTTGTTGCATTATGTCATCTTAATATTGAGTCAATAATTTTTATTTTTTATAAATTACAAAGTGCAGGATTTAAATTTTGGTCTTTCTATTCACGAATTGTGTGCGTGACAATTGGAATGTACAACTGGACTCGCATAAATTAATTAAGTTTCAAGCTTGATTAAAATCCGGTCCAACTTCAACCATCAACGAGTCTACTTCTTTTGTTCTTGATCATGAAAGACTTAAAGTTTTTTTTTTAGCATTTATTTTCTACAATCATATGATTTAAGCTCATGACCTCACACTCCTTTGTGGAACCACCAAAACATTACTTGGTAGGTTGAAAGACTTAAAGTTAAAAGTAAACATTGTATTGTAGTTGCTAATAAATAAAAACAAATTCTATAAAATTAAATTTTTAATATACAGTTCAATACTATATAACCTTAATTTTGTTGGATCTCTTATAAAAAAATAAAATTAAAAGGGTTCAAGAAGTTTATCTCAAAATATTTCACGTTAACAACTTCTTTAAAGAAAACAATTCCATATATGAGCTGGTAAAACAATATTTAAAGGATTGTTGAAATTATTCTCAAAATCTCCACGCAATCTTTTAACAAAAACTTCACAAATTCTACAAAATCATTCACAAATTTAAGCCTCATTCAAATTTAATTCCATTTTAGATCTTCTAATTATCTCCCACTAAGTTGTGAACAATTGAGTAGTTTGGCCGAGGGAGATATATAGTTCCTTAATAGATAAAACCGACGGTGGCCACATAAAGGCATGCCTTTCAGTTGCTACTTCCGACGCTTCTCCTTTCAGAACTTGCAAAACACTTTACATCAGTCAATTGGTGTTACGTTTCATGATGAACTTTTTCACTTAAACACTAAGAAATAGAAGCTAATTGTAAGCAAATAACCGTTTTAATTAAATTTTAATTTGGAATGAACTTATATTTGATAAAAAAAAAAAGAAAGAATTAGAAATCTCCAGAACCAAAAAAGTTAAGCACTAGAGATCCCCAGGACCAACACGAAATTGGCTTGATTTCTATTGTTATAACACATATAAAGGTCACATACCAAACCATACAATGTGTTTGCAACGCACGGGCGAATTACTAGTTCTCAACGCACGGCAGAAGTTGAGAATGGTGGAGTATTTAGCTCTACCAGATGAGTTCGTGGCGGAGACGATACTGTGGAGGTTGCCAGTGAAGTCGATTATGCAGTGCAGATGCGTTTGTAAATCATGGAATTCACTAATCACAAGTCCTAGTTTTATTTCAAACCACCACCTTCGCAGCAAAACCCTAACCCCCAAACATCCCCAAATTGCTATTTGTCAATTGAGTATTGCTAATCATATGCTCAAGTGCTTATTGCATTTTGACAAAGAAGATTACTTTGTGTCTATGCCACTCCTTCTTCGTCATTGTAATCCCTTCACTGAAATCGTCGAGTCTGCCAAGGGTTTAATCTGTTTGTCTTTTGGTCAAACTGGTGTTAACATCGTTAGTGAATTCCTCCTCTTTAACCCTTCAATTGGGCGTTTTCAGGAGATTCATCCGCCCTCAGTGAGGCATTGGCAAGTTAAGGGCTTCGGATCTGATGAGACGACTCAGGATTACATTATCTTCTTAACCATCAAAGCCAGCTCTAGTTGTTTCATCTACTCACTTGATTCCAATTCTTGGAGGAGCATTATCAATACCACCCCTTCTAATTGCTTCGCCTTTTTCAATTTCGTTGTTTTCACCAATGGGCAGTTTCATTGGCTTGCACGTCAAAATTGCACCCGGTTTGGTTTCATTCGGTTGTTCGATCTCAATGAGACTTTTGGGCAAATTTCATATCCAGAATGTCTCTTAGACAATGAGAGCCTGTTGCGTTTTACTCAATTAGGGGAATCATCATTTGCTGTTACTGACAGCCCTACCCTAATAGTTCTAAGAATAATATATGGGTGTTGAAAGAAGATGGTTCTGCGGATATGTTCTAGCTATCATCATACTCAATCAGACAGATTTACCCACATATTCTTATACGACCCAGAAAGAAAAAGTCTAGAATAGATAATGGAATGTGCACGCAAGTTTAAACGATGATCAACCACGAAAAGAACAGTATTTTCTTTAGAATACAATTCAAACTCCATAAATCGCAGCTTAAGAAAAAGTATTATCTTTTCTAACTCCAGTAAGAAACCTGCAGAGAGGATAATTTCACAATCTTGTCAGCTCAACAGCTCAGCTTTAGAAAGAAAGCCTCAAATCCAGTATTTTCTACAGCTAGCACAACCAACCAGAATTTAGCTTTTAAAGGCTTATGTCCCTACGTTTCTTCGGCCAACACGAGCAACAAAACCAGCTTTGATCGGTGCAACTGATCGTCCAGAACCACACTGCGTGAGCAAAAATATCACAAGAAGTCAACACTAAAGTAAAACACAAATCACTCGAAATTCAAAAAAAAAACGAAACACAAGGGAACCGGAGAAAGATTATCCAATGATGAAACTCGAAGGCAAGAAAGTTGAGTTTACACATGTTCAAAGTTTAACCTAATCAAGCTAATCTTTCAAACAATACAATCAAAAGAACTGGGAAAAATATGATAGCGAGTTTAGGCAAAAACAAGATCTGGATAAACTGATTGATAAATGCTAAGTTCATGAAATGTTTATTGGTGCAAAGAGAGCTGATTTCTGTTAATGGAAGAATGGTGCTTTGGAATTTTTTGCATAAATGACCAAGTGAACCAAGAAGTGAACAGATTAAGCTTTTAAAACTTAAAGAGATCCCGAGTGGAAACCTTTCCTCAGAGGGGAAATTTCGAGAATGAAGAAGAAAAATAAATAATAAAGGCCAGGTTGTAGAGAACTACAGTGTTCATGTCCCCGAGCACGCATCAATATTGGCTGCTATCATATGTATAAAACTTTTAAAACCAGGGAAGGTTCACAAAAAAGGCTTCATAGGCTAATTGATGAAGTGTTTTCTATTATTCTAACTAACTCCATGTTCTAATCTCCTTTCCTTCGTTGAGGAGCCGCATGAGTCGATTGATCGTCCACGAGAACATGGACGGTTTGAAAGGAATAAAAATATCAAGAATAATGGAGAAGTTTTCAAATTCCTTGCAAGTCTGTTAGCATACTTAGGAATCGATTTAAAACATATTAAAATACCAAATCACTATTAATACATCAGTCAAAGATAGTCTGCTAGATAGAAACTATCATTCATAGTGGAAAGATACCCCAAATGCAAGTTTGAAATGAGAGAACACCTTGGCTTACAGTAATTTAATTACCTAGTTTGAAATGGATAGTTTCATTGATCGTTAGTATCTTACCTTTTCACATCTGAGGAAAAAGAGACGATTCTCCTTCGAAAGTATAGTGTCTGAACTTTTGCAACCAAGGCAAGTGACATACTCATCTGAAAATGAAGAAATCATAGTACATAAGTTTAGGGAATAATAAAAATGGACAAATAAGCTAAGAATGATGCAAGAAAGATGACACATAAAGTGACTTACTGCTATACCGGTGCAGGATTCCCTCAAAATGTTTAGGGGCGAATCTTCCGTTCACGACTAGCCTTTGTTGTCCATCAAGTGACCCAGTTGTTCCGAACTCAGCAAGTAAGAAGGCCATGAAATGGTCTGGTTGCCGATGCATTCTGAAATACAGCCACACATTGAATCACATCAGCAATGAATCACATCTCTAGAGCAATCAAACAGCAGAAAAAAAAAAGAAGTTTCGGGGAATGGGCATATCCCATCATATCTTAGAAGGTGATATAAGCTTTAATCACCAAATGGAAAATCGAATCCACTCACAGATCCCCATAGAATTAACAAATCAGCAACAGAAAAATGTCATGGGCATTAATATATGGTAAATAAAGCTACATAAATAACAAATACTGAGCCGCACTAGTCCAAACATATTACAGGCACAAAACCACAAGCTATACTTACGTTTTGCAAAGATCCATGAAATTCACAAAAACCGTTTTTTTAGTTCCTTCACGAAGAATCTGTGGAGGTCTCATAACAGTTCTTCGCCTATCTCCAGCAAGCTCGGGATTGTTCTCACGCAAAATGTTGAAAACCCTACCAAGAAGCTATTACATAACATGTAAAAGAAAGGAAAGCATATCAGTATCCAGGTATGAATATAAAAGAGCATCTTTCATCTATAACAGCTAACACTAAAAAGGCAATAGATAAAAGTACATTTAAACAAAAGAAAGTTAAAGTGAATATCACAAAGCCAGACCTTTTTCAGAATTCAGCAAAATGGAGCAAATTTTTCCTATTGATTACCACATACATAAAGGGCGTCGACCACTATAAGTTTCCCGTGTATAACAATTAATTATTGAGGCTAATCTATTATTCTTCTTCTTTCTAACGAATCTAACATGTAATTTGTTAAATTGAGAATGAAAATCTAATTTGGCACATCAAGGTTGGAGAATACTGAAGAATAAGATTAGATCTTGATTCTTGAACATATTAAACTCTTGTTTGGTCCATTAGAGAGACATTCTCTATTGCCATAAACATTCTTGATTTTAGAAATGCTTGTATATTGTACTACAAACCTAAAATTCAACTTATTAATCACAACTCCAACTTACAATAGAAGACTAAACAAAAACAAGGGTAAAATTAATAGGAGATGATGAATAGTTTTGTTAAAATATATAAATCAGAAACCACAGCTAAAAGCAAAGTACATTCAGAAGATAGAATATTTATAACCGAAGAGAGCTCAGAACTCTTAATCATAGTACAAACAAAGTTCAAATTTACAGCCCCAACAAGAAAAATGTTGACCAAATTGGTTGATTCTCATTGAGTAACTCAAGTTAGCATCATAATGCTCACTTTGGTTGCAGGTGCACTCCGTAATTACCAACTATTCAAATTGACAAGACGGGGAGTCATTTTGCATGATTAGAATAAAAATAATTGTTAAAACCAAACAACAGTCCCTCATGATATGTGATTGGTAGTTAGGTCCCGTGACAATCCCACCTCAATCAAAATTGGAAAAAGTTTGTATTACCAATTAAGTGAAACGCAATATTATCAACACAAGAACACCCAGAAAAGACTACAGATCAAAAGGAAAGACGAGTTACACCCAAAAGCAGACTATACCTCTTCATAGTGACAATCACGGTCACTCCCTTCCCATGGATATAACTGTTGTTGAAGCACAATTCCGTCTCCTTCCTCATCTGCTCCATGATCTAACCAAAGAAAAACATGGTGCCTATAAAATTAGGGACAATAAATTCAAAATAACAAGCATTCGAAAAATTTAGCATAGATGATTCAATCCTTACCATCCAAATCTCCGCCAGTTTCAACACTTTCTTCTTCCAAAATACTGGTTTCTACCTACAAATTACAATCTCACGTCAAGTGTTACTGGACCAGTAATGGACATAAATATACATATAGATTAAACCCAAAACCAACTGCCTGTAATAAATAACGCAAAAACTTACTGGTTTCTTCTTCTTCTTTTTCAAACCAGCAAATGTACTAGCAACACCATCAGTAACTGTAAATAAAGATAAAACATGGCAGCAGGAAAATGTAAATGCATGCCCTTTCACATAAGTCACTGACAAATACTGATGAAGTAAATAACATCAAATGAAGATAAAACTTTCTACTCTTCTCTACCATGTACCCACCTGATAAGGATTCAGTTTTCTCAGCTATCGTATCTACAGCATCATCTGTGTCTTCCACTATGACAGTAGTCTTCTTCTTCTTCTTCTTTTTCTTTGTAGGATCAAAGGGGGCAAGCTGCAAGGAACAAATACTATGAGATTAACAAAATACATGAAGAGAAATCATCATCAGCTCACATTTGATACTGTGCAAGTCGATCCTCCTCCAAAATATATGCAAGAATTCTACTTAATGTATAAGCTGCTAATAAGATTACGCTCCTCCTCCAACTAGTTAATATGTCACAGCTTGACCCTTTGAGTGACAGAGCTGCAAATCGTACTCCTAGCATACACAGTTGCGTACCTATATGTCTTTGTCTTACAATCATTCAAGTTCTTTTTCACCTTGGTCTGTTTAGCCTAATAAACTAAAAATTGATGACTAGACCAACTCTTAGGAATCCACTATGAGTGTATATATTCTGTACGTATTTTTTGTCATTCCATATATCTTCGGTTGAGATGTTCACTTGCATAACATGTCTAGTAATTCATGAGTATGTGTAAAGCATCAAAACATCCAACAACATCGCAAAAACCGAAATATGACTAGCAAATTTCACACAAGATGTTTCCGTGTTAAGATTTAAAATATAATCTATAGATAACTGCAGCCTCAAGTTCAAGAACTTACTTCTGCCACCTCGTCCTTCACATCATTATCCGCCATGATTGCTACAGAACACAAGCAAAAACCTAACAAATCAATAACGAACAACTTAGATAAACAAATCAAGTAGCAATAGTATGAATTATCCTACAAACAACAACTATCACATCCATAAGCATAAAATTAAATGCAGGCAACAACATGTTGCAGTATTCTTCTCGAGCAGAATTTGTTCAGCCCTATGCTAAAATCGAACCGAAGCACAAGCTAATACCTAAAAAGTTAACAGACACAAGCAAAAACCTAACAAAATCAAATTCATGCACAAGCTAAAACCTAAGAAGTTAACGGGAAAAAGCAAAAACCTAACAAATCAATAACGAAAAACTCAAAAAAAGCTCAACATCATATGAAGCACCGATACGGGTGCGGACATGGCATTTTTCAAAAACATGAGACACGGACAACTACTGTAACATGATTCCACACTACTGACTCAGAAGCTCTCCCCTTTGATTCGAACTAACACTACAGAATTTGCAGAAGAAGAAGATTCCATGGAAGATGACAGCAAAGAAAGGAAAAACACCAACCTCTGTGTTAAATTTTTGCGGTAAATTCGGCCTTCCAATTCTCATTCACAATACAAGTATATATAGTTTACAAACAGTCCTATACAAGTTAGGAAAACCTTTCCTACCACAACTAGGATACAAGCTAAATAGATCAAATACAAATATGACTAATATAATATTACTATGTAGACTAATTAGGATTCACTAGTTAGGCTTCAATACATGTCTAACTTGCGCTTCAAAAACTCAAATTGTATTTTCCCGAATAATAATATCTTATCTTCAAGAAACTTCCTTTGCTCCTTTCTTCTAGGTAAACTATCTTGAATCTTTTCTTTTCCATAATCGTATCTCACAATGGCAATGCTCTGAGAGAAGGAAGAGTAGCAGAATCAAATTCGAATTCAACAAGTTGAGGTTTTGAATTCAAGAAATCGCGCATAGACAAGGCAATTAGGTTTACGTATTTAGCAGAGAGTATTGCGCAGACAGCAACTTGTTGGGTTTTTTTTTTTTTTTTTTCAGGGACACGGGTGCGGCACCCTCCTAGACGTGTCATGCTTCATACAACCATAAACAACTCATGTTGAAAGAATATGGTTCTGTGAAATCTTGGAGCGACAACCAATTTAAGCCATGATTTTCATGAAGGTGCGCTGGGGCTCAGAAATGAGGAGGAAGTCTTGATCAAACGTACAACTGGGTTGCATCACTTTTGAAAACATTGACAGGGACAAGCAAGTTAGGAAAGCAATGCATGTGGGTGATGTCCTACCACACGATTTTAGCTGGATCGAAGCAAGTAGCTTGTAGAAACGCAAAGGGGTAGGGTAGATATCAAGCACAATAGTTGGACTTTGGTGGTTTATTCCTTATTTTAGTTTTAGATTGTGTTTCTCTTACTTGGTTATTGAGTTCCATTGTTGATGGATTTCTTCCTCCCAACAAGAATGTTGTCAATGTTCGAGTTGATATGTCGAGGTGGTTGCAGACGATGCAAATTTTGCAGCCGTTGTTGGCAGCTCTACAATGAGATTATCAGTCACTGTAAACATTGCAGGTCCTATCATGAATCCTCCATTGCTTTTATCTTCCTTGTGAGTTTGTATTTTAGGATCCTTAACTGTTATAGCACAAGATATGCCATCAAAATATATACCACAAGTACTTATTTCCTCAACTCCTGTGAGTTGGTTGTCATAGTACGAAAACCTAAAACTAGTGGTGGTTGTGGGGAGAAGGTTCTTAAGTTCGTCGTCAGTAGAGCCTATGGTCGGGTAAAGGAGCAACTTCAGTATTTTGGAGTCTCTAAATGGTCTACGAAAAAGCAAACAAACCTCAAACTCTTGAGACAGTTGTAGAGAAGAAACAATTATGAGTTATATTGTTATTAGGGTTAAGTACAAAATGATTCTATGCAGTTTGAACTCTTTCCGAACGCAGTCTTGGTTTCAAATCTTACAAACAGGTGTATGTGGTTTGCAAATTCACGAGTATGTAAAAATTTGTTATCATGGATATATCACTTAATGTAGCAAATTCGAGAAATTAAAAAGTACCAAATTACAAGTCATGATTTTGTAAATTATACTGACCATATGATAAACTATAAATACCTTATTTTAACTCTCATTATCCGTTTCAAGCAGAAGTTGAGTATGGTGGAGTATTTAGCTCTGCCTGATGAATTCGTGGCGGAGACAATACTATGGAGGTTGCCTGTGAAGTCGATTATGCAGTGCAGGTGCGTCTGTAAATCATGGTATTCTCTTATCACTAGTCGTAGTTTTATCTCGACTCACCTTCTTCGCAGCAAAACCCTAACCTCCAAATATTCCCAAATTTTTATTGGTCAATCTAATACAAATGATAAAGATTCAAGATACTTGTTGCATTTTGACAAGGAAGATTACTTTTGGTCCATGTCACTCCGTCTTCCTAGTTATGATCCCCACATCACTCAAATAATCGGGTCTGTCAAGAGTTTAATCTGTTTCTCTCTCCCTCAACAACATGCTAATAATATCGTTGTTAAATTCATCCTTTTCAACCCTTCAATTGGACGTTTTCAGGTGATTCCTCCGCCCTTAGTGAGGACTTGGGAAGTTAAGGGCTTCGGATTTGACGAGAGTACTCAGGATTACAATATCTTGTTAACCATCGAAAACAGTTGTACTTGTTTCATCTATTCACTTAATTCCAATTCTTGGAGGAGCATTATCAGTACCACTCCTTCCCACTCCTTCTCGGCTTTCAATTCAGTTGTTTTCACGAATGGGCGGTTTCATTGGCTTGCTGGTAGACCTTATTCTAACCCTTATTTCATAAGGGTGTTTGATGTCAAGACTGAGACTTTTGGGCGAATTTCATTGCCAGAATGTTTGTCAACCAATAATTCTCTATACCGTTTTACTGAATATGGGGAATCATCAGTTGCTGTTATTGAACGGGTTTTCCGTAAAAATTATGAGAATAATATATGGGTGTTGAAAGAATATGGTTCAGTAGAATCTTGGTTCAAGTTAGCAACAATAAATTTAAGGTATGGTTTTTATGAAGGTGCGCTGGGGTTCAGAAATGAGGATGAAGTCTTGATCAAATTACGTAGAACTGCGTGCAACACATTAGAAAAGATTAAGAGTGACGAGCAGATTAGTCAAGTGATGTACGCGGATGATGTCCATCCAAACCATTTTAGAGTGCATACATATGTGCCTAGCCTTGCTCTACTCGATAGAGAAGACAATGTTGATATTGTTGTTCCAACCCACACAATTGTTGATATTTCTGCTCCAACTCTCCGTACAAATCAGATTAGTGGTAATTTCAATCTCAAATATATTTATTTGGACTCATTTTTGGTTTGGTTTGTTTTGCTTTTATCTATAATTAACTGTTGAAATAATTAGAGGAGGGAATAAAACTTTGGAGGGAGGAAAAAATAAACTTGGCTAATATTTCATAAACACTCAATTTTCACAATAAATATACACTCACAATCTTTCTATTTTTTCGTTTGCAGTACAACCATTCATTTACATCCACTCCTATTTATACAAGCTAGATGGATTACAATCTTATTTTATTTTAGCTATAATACAAATTCCACCTCTAACTAGATACATGATCCTAATACTTAGAATCGGTGGTACTTTGATTTTATTTTACAAATCCATTAATTTATACATTCCCAATATTATTGCTTATCACCATCTCATGCATGCACTCCACGTAAAACTTCTATTCCAATTTTGCTACATTTGCCGATTCTACTCTTCCAACATTTACCTCATGAAATTAAGTTTATTTTATTTTTAACATTAACTATTTTTTATGTTGTGGTAATATATTCATTTAATTCTCCATATTGCATTCATATTTATATGTTTTGAAATTTTTATTGACAGAGAGCAGCCCAGTTTGCAAGAAGAAGAAGCTAAAGGATTAAGCATTGGCCAGCGAAATATACTGATTTCATTTGAGTATCCTATGCACTGTAGGATAAGTTATGCAGAAATATATATATATATATATATATGTAGAGGAAGGATCAATTGAGAACACATTTCATATGTGAGAACATTTTATATGTGAGAACACCTCCAAAACTACGTAGTTTTAGTAATGAGAGAGGGTTAAAAGGAAAATTTGTCATTTTTTCTTAATAGACACGTATGGGAATTAAGAGCAGGAGAGAGAAACTTGTACTTTTTTAATTATTGTTTATTTCATTTTGTTTAAATCATTTTTTCCGAATTTCCCGAACTCCGATTTGAAATTTTTTTATACCGTTGGATTTGTTTTGACGAGACGCTTATTTTGAGTACCATTGTTGTTAGGTAAAGTCGATGTTTTAATAATTTGAACATATGTGCTGTAATTTTGAGCATGAGTATTAATTGTAGTTAATTTACACTTTTTCATTGTTAAAATGTTAAAAAAACTAATATCATCACTAAAATTGGATAATTTTTTCATGTTTCGATCCTTAATTTTAACATATTATCACGAAAACTAGATAATTTCATGAAACATTATACTAATATTATTATTTTTCCATCAAAACTATCAATTGACACATGTTTAAAAACTTAAAATTTATGTTCAAAAAAATACTTCATATTTTCAAAAACTTAAAACGTATGCTCAAAAAAATAACCTGCATGTTCAAGAACTTAAAATTCATGTTTACAGCAGCAATAAAACTTAAAATTGTTATGTTCAAAAAAATATTTTGCGTGTTCAAAATTTTAAAAAATCGTTTTTACATAAGCATCATGGATCTTAAAATGAACATCTAGACGACATGAGTCCAACGGTATGATAATCGTCAAAATCGGAGTTTGGAAAAGTCGGGAAAATGTTTTAAATAAAAATAAAATTAAATGAAAAGTCAACAGCACCACATTTCTCTCTCCTCTCTCATGCGCAACAATGAATAAGAAGGCACAAAATTCCTTTTTGGTCCTCTATTATTAATAAAACTACGTAGTTTTGATGTGTTCTCACATATAAAAGTATAATCACATATGGAGGTGTTCTCACTTGATCCCTTCCCTATATATATATATATATGTATATATATATATATATCAGTTGTTTTTCACCGTTTGATTGCAGATCAAGACTAGGCTTTAGACATACGACTTGTTAAACTAAACATGTTGGAAAAGTGAGGACGTATGATGACTAAAGGTTTGTTGTACGATTAATAATAAGGGACGTATGACCCTGAAGAGAAGCTCTTCTCTGTTAGGCTGAGCTACGAGATTTTTGAATTTTAACTACAGGGACTTAGTTCGAATGATAGCCTTCTTCTGTAAACCATTTACTCGAGGAGCTCGATTAACTAATTTCATCAAGAGGTCACAACATAATATGCTCACAGTTAGCCTAACCTTTTATCTAATATTTCTTTACAACTCTTCAAATTGAGATTTTGGAACTGCAGTAAAATGCACAAACATATAAAAATATAACAACAAAAAACTAAGGGATGATGATTTATTTCTCATAATATGTTTATTATTCTGATAAATGATTTTTCCTCCGTTTTTAAATGTTAGTCATTTTTAATAACGGAGGGAGTATATATTATAATGATATGGCTTAGCGTTGTTCTAATAAATGGGCGATATTCATAATCATAATACATAATTCTTCAAACTCTTCAATCTTTTGTCAAAGTGGGGGTCCCGGGTAATCAAACTCATCTAAATAACCTGTAGCACCACTTAAGACATCACGAGCCCCTGATTTTACTAAATTAAAATCACCATTTCTGAAGGCTTTGATAGTATCCATAATATCAACTTTCACCTTTGATAGTATCCATAATATCAACTTTCACCGAATCAAAAAATATTAAACACATCAAATATCTTCTTTTCAATGGAACATCGGTACTTTGGTTGACCAAGGATTGGATCAGACTATACGTCTCCAAACTTCTACTATGTATAGTATTTAAGAAAATTTTGCATAGACCACGAAGATCGGTTTCTGTTATGTGGGGAAATGATTTTAAATATTGAAAACAAAAAGAAGTATTTTTTTTTTTTGAGAAATTTGTAAGGAGCAGAATTCGAACTCTGGACTCCCACTCACACATTGGTGAATGTATCAGTTGGACTAAAGCCAATTGATAGCTGATGAAGGGTTAATCACTACAATTTCAACACAAATCAAACTAATCAAATACAATAAAATATTCATTTTCTTTCTCCTGGTACTAGCTTGTCTAGATATCATATATAGTACTCGATATTTAAATATTGCTTTTTAGATACTGTTGGAGATTTCATGCTCGAATTGAAAATATATTTGATTTTGTTAATCTTAAAAAATAATTTAGGATTTGTTTTTCACCTTTGTAGATTTTGTTTCTTTTTTTGGACAAGTTCGTAGAGAAAAGGCGGCAAAGTATGTCATTACTTACTTTGCACGGATAAAATTCTCGACTTCAACCTTGTCGTTTCTATAACGTGTAAACACTTCCTTGTGAAAGAATGTAGCGACTTTGTTGTTTTCCAAATACGAGGCTTCATATCCCGCTTTCCCAGCTCAGTTTGAAGAAGTTGACGAAATGAACTTTTGGAACTTGGGAAGAATTCCATTTCTAGAAGTTCCCTTACGTATGAAGCAGCTTGCCAAGATCAGACTTGTGGAATCTTAAATAGCATCTGATCCTCGAAGAAGTGAATCAGAAGTGCGACAGAAAAGGCTCGAACCCGTGACTTCTTTTCTTTCTTCTTTATTTAACAATATGATACAAGATTGGAGTGAGAAAGTCTTCTTTTTTCCTTCCCGCCCGCTTCGCGTACTTCTTGACTCGGGAACGAGGAAAAAAAGATTAAGCACGTGGACACATGTTACGTTTATCCTTACCTCCCTGGCTCTATTGTTTGTCTCATTTAATTGTAGGGTTGCCAATGCTGAAGTCTTGTGTTTGGGTCTAGTCTCAGTTGCGTGCTTTATGATTGTGATGCCACTTTTCAAAGCTACAGCTGGCATCTTGCTACAAATGGTGCCCCCAAGCATTCCGTCTTCAGCTTTGAGCAAATGTCTGAGACAGGTGAGATCCCTGAAAAGCTTGTGCTAAGTTTCCTGCTTTTTAGGTGCATTCTTTCTGTAACCTCTTTTACATGAAGAATATTTACGTCTATTTGGCATTAAGAAAATCAAGGGTGTTTTGATTATTGAAAAAGATGAAGCTTTCTGGTCCTTCAAACTATTGGTGATGTCCGTCTACATTTCTTGTTCCATTTTCGTGTGGTTGAACTCGAAGGATTTCCTAGCTAATCACATTTGATGGAGTGATTCTTATGTAGCATTTCTCATTTGAAAAGCAAAACCCTTGTGATCTATTTATCATCAAAATAGTGGTGTCTTATAAAGCCTCTAGTACCGATGTGTGTGCGACTGTGCATTGCTATTGTATATAGTTAACTACCTAAAATGTGGCAAGGAAAGATATAATTAGTGTATAATCATTCCTGAGACTATTTGCAATGTTGCTGGGAATTTCCCGCACGAATCGAATATGTTGTTGTCTTTTGAATTTCAGATGCAATTCTCAGTGTATCTAGAGGATAAAGTTGTTTAATTCGTTCTTTTGAAAATTGTTTGGTTAGGTTTGTGGTCGTGAAGATGTCCATGAAGTTTCTGAAGCACGTTTTTGGGAATTGGTGCCTGGTCATGTCACTGGTTCACTTCAACTTGAGGTAATTTTGAGATTTTGAAATTTCTGCCTTGCATTTCATATTGGGTAAATTATATGCATGGCCTCTCAACTTTGGCGTACGTAAAAGTCCATGAACTTTTCTAATGAATATATAGAAGTCCCCTAATGAAATTATTCATGGTGAAGTCCAAAACTTTTAATCGTTTAAAACCTCACATAGAACAATGTTTTCCATTTTCCATAATCACCATTTTCGAATCTTTTATTCTCTAACTATCCCTTTCTCCCTTCTAACGAAACAATTCCTAAATGACTTAAAAAATGTAAAATTGTTAAAAGTATCATTTTTAACATGGAACCTCTAATCTCCTATTAGAGTGGTTGAGACTTTAATATTAGTAAAAAAGAGTGAAGGGAAAAGTTCAAGAATTTTGTGGCTAGTTTTGAAGTTTAGGGCCATGGATGTAGTTTACAATTTCATATTTGTTAATTCTTGCTGGAATTGGTAAACTAAGAAATATGTTTTGGTGGGTGACATGTGTAGGTGAAGAAAGGAATGGATGAAAGGCCCATATTACAATATGTGCATGGTTTGTACCATGATTTGGGCGTTCATGATCTTATTGTCCAGACTGATTACACAACTAGCTAGGCCTACAGTATCATTCTGTAATTTTTCAAGTTAACCTTCTATTTTTTATCACATTTCTTTTATCATTTTAATTATATAGTTAGACAGGAATACAAGGAAATTTTAAATTATATTCCCTCCCGGTTCAACAAATTTCAAATTTAATTTGTGTTCATCTTATTTCGAAGTTGTATTTTTGCTACTGTCATAATATTTAATTTCTCGTTTTCCTTTGGATCGACTTTTTTACCCATATATGTTTTATTAGGAGTGCAGTACTCTTTAAATTTTCTCGTTGAAGTTTGAAAAGAAACAAGAGTTATCAAGTACTTGTCGGTACATTAACTAATAAAATATTCAAATGTGTATTCTAGATCCTAAAATATAAGTCTTCAAAACCTAAATTTAAATAATTTTACAAGTTCTGAATTTTAGAATATATGATATATGATGTGTCATCAAATTGTTGTTTGGCACATCACATAATCCGTAAACGTATACTAAACTTGATTCTCCGTGTGCGCTAAACATGGTGCCCGAATAAAGAAGAGAAGAAAATCAACACAATTATCATTTGAGCGATTACATATATGGTAGCATATAGGAATAACAATCATTTTACAAGGGTAGAACTAACTCAGTATGCTTGAGCATATACCCCAAAAACAATGAGCAATTAAAATTAACAAATTCCAAGACGGCAGTCTGCCACAAGAAAAAAAAAAAAAGAAGGTAATTTTACATGGCTATACTCACAAAAATAAAATAAGAAGAAGCTAAGAACACAATAATATCATTGCTCTTTGCTTATCTATATGTAAATAGATTATCAGCTTATTTAATTACATCTTCAGGCTTCAACTTCTCATTTGGTATTATTGATCATTTAATCATCTTCCACTAAGATCTGAAAATGGAGTAATCTGTCCGAGAGAAATATCTAGTTCCTTAAAAGATGGAGGCAACGGCGGCCACATGAATGCAGGCCTTTCTGTTGCTACTTCCGGAGGCGCCGCTTCTCCTTTCAAAACCTGCAAAACATTCTTCATAGTCGGCCTCTTATTCGGGTTGGGGTGACAACAAGCCAACCCGAGTATAAGAATACATTCCATATCAAATGCTTCATAATCTTCATTCAACCTATGATCTGCAGCATTGGTTATACTTCCTTTCCTGTGGAAATCCCACACCCAATTCACAATATTACAGTTGTAATTATCTTGTTGATTCTGACTTCCCGGCCGCCTTCCACATGCAACTTCAAGAATTAGTACTCCGAACGCATAAACATCCGTCTCCACTGTAAATCTTCCCGTCAGTATGCTCTCTGGAGCCATGTATCCAGGTGTTCCTGATATCTCTTTTGTCGAATGGTGTGTTTGATCGCTTAGTTTCATCGTCCGTGCGAGCCCGAAATCTCCAATTTTCGCGCCGAATTCTGAGTCTAACATTATGTTGCTTGATTTGATGTCGCGGTGAAGCACTGTGTCCTCGCAGCCGTTGTGTAGATAGTCTAAGGCTTGTGCTGCCCCGAGCAGCACGCTTCTTCTTGTTACCCAATTAAGTGTGTATAACTCACTACTTTCGGATGATTTTTCGTCGACGAATATGAACCTGTCTAAGCTTCGGTTGGGTAGGTACTCGTAGACGAGTAGGAATTCACGCCTTTCGTAGCACCAACCGATTAGTTTGACAAGGTTTCGGTGGTGGAGGTTGCCGATTGTGGTGACTTCTGCAATGAATTCTGTTTTCCCTTGTGTTGATTTTTCGGAGAATTTCTTAACTGCAACTTCCTTATGTCCCATTACTCCTTTGTATACTGTCCCGAACCCGCCTTTTCCAAGCTTGTTCTTCGGGCTGAAATTACCCGTCGCCTTTTTTAGTGTCTTCAATTTGAACTTCCTCGGAGCATTTGATGAGCCTTCGATTGCTTCTTCAATGCTCGGATAAACGTCCTCCATTCTCTCCCTCTCGATCTTCCTTTTCCAGTATAGTGCAAACCCGATACTAACCAACAACAACACTCCGACCACTGGAACTAAAACCCGAATCCATTTGAGCTTCTCATTATCTATATCCATGCCATCAAACTCCCACGTTTTCACACAATTTAGCTGTGTTTCTTCGCTAGTTGAGCCCGAAAATCCCACGAAAACCTTGTCAGGAAGATACACAGAAAGATCAATATTCTCATTAAACACAAGATCTCCCTTTTCCCCCAAGTAAAGACTCAATTTTTTGCTTTCGCCATCGTACTGAATCACTACTTTTACATCTTTACCGGCAGAAAGATCGATACCAAAAGAGCTCAACGAGAATTGTCGACGAGAATAAACACTGTTTACATCCAAGCCAACGTGATTATCATCAAGATCCTCGTCGTAGCTTTTCCTTGTATCGAATTCAATACCAACTATTCGAGCACTCGAGGAACCATTTGTCTGCTGATTTACAAACCCGAGCCATTGACCATCACTGGAAGGTGGGACAATGGCGTCCGCTGTCAATACAAAGGCGAGGCCTTCGCCTCCCCCACTTGTCTGGTTTTGGATATTGAGCACAAAAGTTGTGTTAAATGAAGCAATGACAAGGCCGTCGTCTTTCCAGAGTTTGAATCTCCGGTTGAATAAGGCCCGTCCCGCTTTATTTGTAATCGGTTGACCACGAACATCAGGTGTTACTTGGATAGCACCTAACGCCAAATTAGAACCATTTGAGATGATTTCATCCCTATACTTTGATTCTGTGAAGCTTGGAGAAAAACTGAAGTAAAAACAGTGAGCTTGATCTCCTAAAAGGGGTGTAAGTATAAGGAGTATTTTGATTGCAATACTAATGACCATATCTTGCTAACCGAAAACGGGAAATTTTACTATGTGTCTGGCAATAACATTCCCGAAATTAGAGACTTATAAAGGAGAAGGAAGGTCTTAAAGTTCAAACAGTTTGCTTGAAGAAGAAATTTCATTATTAAAAATTTTCCAGGTTCCTGGAATTTTCGTCTAAGTTGAACATGTTTTATTTTATTGAATTATTATTTGATTCAACATTTAGAATTTTTCTATTTGGATTGATTGAGAAGTGTTTTCTAGTTGACTATGAGTAATCTATAAATTTAATAAGCCTTGATTATGTCATTAAATTTTATAAAATATTTATCTTCGTATCTAATCATAACAATAGGATGGATAAAATATCTTATTTGCAGTCTTTCAAATTGGCATAGATCACTATCACTAAACCAGTAGGGATATATGTTACATAAAAAAAAAAAACAAGTAATTGATAACATCTCGATCCACAGTGGATGTCGTCAAACTCCGCAAGACAGATATAAATCTTTTGAGTGGTTGGGTTTCGAGAGCCTACGGCTACAAGTGCACTAACAGGCTCATAAATTATAAATTTAATATATCACGTCATTTGTATACTAAACACACAATAAAATTTCTCTATTTCTAAATTTATCCTAATGTATTCTAGATTTTCTCTGGTTTTAATGTATAAAGGCTGCTATGACATGATAAACATATTTCTTTTCTAATTAAGTGTTTTTTGAAAGGTCATTTTCCAATTAACTTGAGATGTTGGCTAAACTTAATATTATGTTAAATTTTTAGTCAAATAAATTTGTTCTTGTTAACAAGGAAACTACAAGGTTATTGAGAACTATATTAATTAGTGACAAATTTTATATTATGCTTGTTGCATTATGTCATCTTAATATTGAGTCAATAATTTTTATTTTTTTATAAATTACAAAAAGTAGGATTTAAACTTTGATCTCTCCAGTCACATATTAGTGAATGTGTCAATTGGGCTACAATCAATTTGTAATTTTAAATCAATAATTTGAAATTGCGAAACTAATTATTTGATGATTAATAACAAATACTCCCCCGTTCTCAAATAAATGTCTTTTTAGAGTGTTTCACACAAATTAAGAAAATCAATAAATGCACCCTTAAATTGATAAATTTACATGGATAAATTAAAAAAATAGTCTCTCTTATTTGACGATTGGATAGTAAATTTTGAATTATTCAAAAACACATGAATCAAGAAAACTTTCAATGTTTGGAACAAAAAAATACACCAAAAATTTTTGAAAAACAAAAACGACATATATAAAAAAACAAAAATGACATTTTAAAAAGACATCTAAAAGGAAACATAGGGAGTTATTTTTATTTTTTTTTGGTAAGGGTAGACATATATACTCGCAAGGTCATGGTAAACCATAAATTTTGATGAGAGTTTACAGTGAAATTTACAAAATGTCTACTAATAAAAGCTAAATTTTTACAATTATAACTCCAACCTCAATTTTTTTAAGTGAAAAATAATTTTGATTGTTGCATACATTAGGAAGAGTTGATTTTGAAATAAATCAATGGTAATATATAATTTTAATTACTTATTATAAATCATATCTTTTCAAATCCATAAAATTCAAAGGCTTCTTCATTCAGAGAATTTAAAACATGCTATCTATTTATTTTATATATGACAAGTCAGATGAGACAAGTGTATCAAGGTATTTCTTGGTCATGCATACATATGATAGGTATAACAAAAGAAGGCCATTGTCAAATAAATAACTTTCTTCCCCTTTTGAATTGTCAAAGATTGGATTGGTTTAGATATTTGACGAAACCAAACATTAATATAGTCATATCCGTACATCCACAACAATTACTGAGAAAGAACTCAACAGGAAATTAGATGTATTAAATATGGCTGGAAAAAGAAATCACATAAAATATGAGATAAAACATGAAAAAGTGCGACAAAAAACGGGACAAATATGTCGGTTAGGGACAAATATGTCGGTATTATTCATAAAACGTGAGATAATATGACATGTAAAGTCGAAGGTGAATTTCCATATTGTATGAAAAAGAAAGACAACTTTCGAAATGAAAAGCTCATTGATAGAACATTGTGTAATTAAATATTAGGGGACAACAAACATACTCGGATTAGTCCCTTTTATTTAGAGTATGAGGGGTTAGAGCTCAAAATAACATAAGCAAAAACAAACAAAACTCTCCTAATACATAGAACGACTGTTACGATTTTTGCTAAGAATATTTTGGAGGCGTGCAAGAGGTACATCATACTCGTGATGATCGAGAAAATTGCCCGTGAAATTCGCAATCCAGTCAGTTGCTTGTGATGAACCCTAAGTGTTTTGATTATGTCCAAACGTTTCAGAAGATGAAAATGAAAATTAACTTGTATACTTTTCAATGTTGACTAACAATTTTCGTTAAGTTATTATGAGTTTTCTCAGCAGATGCTGAATGAAGAATTCCTGCTTGCCTATTGAACTCAGAAGATTAAAAAGCTGAAGACTGAAGCACTTTCTCAGAAGCTGGATGAACCGCTCTGAAGTCTTGATTGTCTGCCTAAAGCTTTTATCAGAAGTTCTCTTTTGCATACAGAAGACTAAGGTTGTTTTAGTTCAGAAGCGCTAAGAAGGAAAACGGACATCAGAAGTTCGTTATCACGGGTTTGGTTAAGCATTTAATGCCTTGTCAGGCATTTAATGCAAGGCGCCAAAAGTTCAAAAAGCTGTTTGAAGGACGCGCCTGTTCACAACAAACAAAACCTGCTCTCTTATCGTTTCCCTCTAAATCAATCTTCAAGTTCAGTCAACTCCATCACCTTTATCTTAAATCCCATACCGGATTAGGTTAAAGTACAAAGTTGACAGAATTGAGTGTTTTGAGACCGTTTGAAGAAGTTGACAAGATTAACGGCTACTTTCATCCTTGTCATCCTTGAAGATTCAAATATCCTCAACGGTTATCTACTCAACACTATAAATAGTAGCAAAGCTCCACTGCATCAACGACGTGTGTGATCATAGAGCAAAAATCTCAACGCACTGTTATATCAAGAAAACAGAGCACACTTTCCATTCTCAATCTTTTCTTAGCTTAGCTATTGTAATTGTGAGAGAGTGAAGAAAAACAAGTTCATAATAGAAATCTTGTAAACTGAGATCGGTTGTGATCTTCAGTTAGATTTAAAAGAGAGAAATCTAGTTGAGATTTGAGTTGGGTGAGAAATCCAGAAAACAGAGTATTGTTGTTCTGGTGAAAATCCTTTAACTCATTTTAGGCTAGTCAGAACTAAGTGAGAAATTAGCTTAAGTTCTGTTGATGTAAAGGAGCTTCTGAACTTGCCATAAAAGTTCTGAATAGTGGATTTATAAATTCTCTGGAGGCTGCGACCTCAGAGGACAAGACGTAGTCACAGGAACTCTGTGGCGAACTTGGATAAATTGAACTGTTCATCAGGACCTCCTGAATCTCTTTCTCCCTTCTTTATACTTGTTAATTGCTTCTGTGTACTTGTATCATATTTAGTGCTGAAACAGATTTCCTCTTAAAAATCACAAGTCTGTGTTCAGAAGACTGTCCAGAAGTTCTTTACCCAGAACTTCTGTTGCTGAAAAGATAGAACCTGTCTTAAAGCAGATTATCCCTCAGAGGCTACTTCAATAAGCTTGCCTCTGACTCTGAGGATTATTGACTCTGAAAATTGAATTTTCATTAAAAGTTTGAAAATATCAGTTTTCATTTGAAACACCTATTCACCCCCCTCTAGGTGATTCTGATCTTGTTAGGGCCAACAAGTGGTATCAGAGCGAAGGTCACTTCGTATACTTACTAAAAAGATCTAACAATCTAAGTGTAAGATCCTATCAGAATCAATAGAGATGGCTAGTAGACACCAGCCTGAGAATTCTTCTCACTTCATTGTCCCAGAGGGATCCTCTACAACTAGACCTCCATTATTCAATGGTGACAATTATTCCTACTGGAAAAAGAGAATGATGTACTTCATTCAAGCTCAGAACATGAGTGCTTGGTTTGTCATTACAGATGGAGATTTCATTCCTACCAGAATGGAACCAGGTCTAGGGAATGTCATTATCCCTCAGAGAGAATATTCAGATGAAATTCTGAAAAAGCTCCAAACAAACGCTTCAGCAATAAATATGTTGCATTGTGCACTTACAGCCACTGAATATAACAAAGTTTCTTCTTGTGAAACTGCACAGGATATATGGAACAAGCTGGAAGTCACATATGAAGGAACAGGAAAAGTGAAGCAGTCCAAAGTCAACCAACTCATGAGAGAATATGAGTTATTTGAAATGCTTGACAAAGAATCTATTTCAGAAATGAATTCTAGATTCACCAAGATAGTCAATGACTTAAAGAGTTTGGGCAGAGACATTGAAGAGTCTGAAAGAGTAAAGAAGATTGTCAGAAGCTTACCAAGGTCTTGGCAAGCCAAGAAGACTGCCATTGAAGAAGTTCAGGACTTGAGCTTTTACTTGTATGATGAACTCATTGGGTCCCTAATCACCCATGAGATGTCACTAAAAAATCATGACCTAAGAGAAAGGTCAGAAGGAAAGAGACAAGTAGTCCTGAAGGCAGATTCTTCTGAAGAATCATCAGAAGATGAAGAATTGGCCATGCTGACCAGGAAGTTCAAAAAAGCCTTTAGAAAAGGCAAAGGTGGAAACTACAAGAAGCCATTCAGAAGTTTTGAAAAGAAGACTTCTGACTTCGGTGATAAAACCAAGAGAGATCCAAACAAGCCCATTGTGTGCTATGGATGTCAGCAACCTGGGCACATTAAGCCTAACTGCCCAGAGCTGAAGAAAGATAAGAAAAAGTTCAAGAAAGCTATGCTGGCTGCTTGGTCAGACTCTGAGACCAGCAGTGATCCTGAAGAGAAGGAAGAGCAAGCCCAGATATGTTTCATGGCTATTGATGAGCCATCCTCTGAAGATGTCACAGGAGAAACTTCCGCACCTCCTGAAGCAAACTATGACTCCGATCATAGAGCAAAAATCTCAACGCACTGTTATATCAAGAAAACAGAGCACACTTTCCATTCTCAATCTTTTCTTAGCTTAGCTATTGTAATTGTGAGAGAGTGAAGAAAAACAAGTTCATAATAGAAATCTTGTAAACTGAGATCGGTTGTGATCTTCAGTTAGATTTAAAAGAGAGAAATCTAGTTGAGATTTGAGTTGGGTGAGAAATCCAGAAAACAGAGTATTGTTGTTCTGGTGAAAATCCTTTAACTCATTTTAGGCTAGTCAGAACTAAGTGAGAAATTAGCTTAAGTTCTGTTGATGTAAAGGAGCTTCTGAACTTGCCATAAAAGTTCTGAATAGTGGATTTATAAATTCTCTGGAGGCTGCGACCTCAGAGGACAAGACGTAGTCACAGGAACTCTGTGGCGAACTTGGATAAATTGAACTGTTCATCAGGACCTCCTGAATCTCTTTCTCCCTTCTTTATACTTGTTAATTGCTTCTGTGTACTTGTATCATATTTAGTGCTGAAACAGATTTCCTCTTAAAAATCACAAGTCTGTGTTCAGAAGACTGTCCAGAAGTTCTTTACCCAGAACTTCTGTTGCTGAAAAGATAGAACCTGTCTTAAAGCAGATTATCCCTCAGAGGCTACTTCAATAAGCTTGCCTCTGACTCTGAGGATTATTGACTCTGAAAATTGAATTTTCATTAAAAGTTTGAAAATATCAGTTTTCATTTGAAACACCTATTCACCCCCCTCTAGGTGATTCTGATCTTGTTAGGGCCAACAAGTGGTATCAGAGCGAAGGTCACTTCGTATACTTACTAAAAAGATCTAACAATCTAAGTGTAAGATCCTATCAGAATCAATAGAGATGGCTAGTAGACACCAGCCTGAGAATTCTTCTCACTTCATTGTCCCAGAGGGATCCTCTACAACTAGACCTCCATTATTCAATGGTGACAATTATTCCTACTGGAAAAAGAGAATGATGTACTTCATTCAAGCTCAGAACATGAGTGCTTGGTTTGTCATTACAGATGGAGATTTCATTCCTACCAGAATGGAACCAGGTCTAGGGAATGTCATTATCCCTCAGAGAGAATATTCAGATGAAATTCTGAAAAAGCTCCAAACAAACGCTTCAGCAATAAATATGTTGCATTGTGCACTTACAGCCACTGAATATAACAAAGTTTCTTCTTGTGAAACTGCACAGGATATATGGAACAAGCTGGAAGTCACATATGAAGGAACAGGAAAAGTGAAGCAGTCCAAAGTCAACCAACTCATGAGAGAATATGAGTTATTTGAAATGCTTGACAAAGAATCTATTTCAGAAATGAATTCTAGATTCACCAAGATAGTCAATGACTTAAAGAGTTTGGGCAGAGACATTGAAGAGTCTGAAAGAGTAAAGAAGATTGTCAGAAGCTTACCAAGGTCTTGGCAAGCCAAGAAGACTGCCATTGAAGAAGTTCAGGACTTGAGCTTTTACTTGTATGATGAACTCATTGGGTCCCTAATCACCCATGAGATGTCACTAAAAAATCATGACCTAAGAGAAAGGTCAGAAGGAAAGAGACAAGTAGTCCTGAAGGCAGATTCTTCTGAAGAATCATCAGAAGATGAAGAATTGGCCATGCTGACCAGGAAGTTCAAAAAAGCCTTTAGAAAAGGCAAAGGTGGAAACTACAAGAAGCCATTCAGAAGTTTTGAAAAGAAGACTTCTGACTTCGGTGATAAAACCAAGAGAGATCCAAACAAGCCCATTGTGTGCTATGGATGTCAGCAACCTGGGCACATTAAGCCTAACTGCCCAGAGCTGAAGAAAGATAAGAAAAAGTTCAAGAAAGCTATGCTGGCTGCTTGGTCAGACTCTGAGACCAGCAGTGATCCTGAAGAGAAGGAAGAGCAAGCCCAGATATGTTTCATGGCTATTGATGAGCCATCCTCTGAAGATGTCACAGGAGAAACTTCCGCACCTCCTGAAGCAAACTATGACTCCGAGGTAAACATATCCTCTGAACAAAATATCTTTGATTCTCTTGAAGAATTATATAGCATGTTCAAGTACCTAAAGAGGAAGTTGGACAAAAGCGAGGCTGACAAATTTCTTAGGTTTACTCAAGTTTATGCTGATATGAAAATATTGGAAGATAAACTAAGCAAACAATTCAGCTCTTCCTCCGATGACTCAAAAGTCAAAGGTAAGGAAAAACTGCCTCTGAGGAATGATAAACCTCAGAAGAAGAAATCTGTCACTCCCTCTCTTCTGAAAGAGATCTCTTCTCCTCCTGAAGTGGGAACCTCTAAGAGTGCTAATGCCTCTGAAGAAGTAGTACCTTCCCAGAAGAAGAAGAATGCTCCTAAGAAGCAAAGGGAAAGATCCAAGAATCCTCCTTCTTGCAAATTGTGTAAGAAAGATGGACATTGGTTGAAAGATTGCAAGTACCACATTAAGAACCTCTTGCAATCTGAAGTATCAGAAAAACCTGTAGAAGCTAAATCTAACTCTGAAGGACCCAATAAGGATTGGGTACCTGTCACTAATTGATTGTGTTGCAGGTTGCTCTGAGTGCTCCATCAATGTCAAAGCTGTGGTACATTGACAGTGGGTGCTCAAGGCATATGACAGGTGATGAAAAGGCATTCATCACATTTGTACCTAAAAGAGGTGGTAAAGTCAGCTTTGGAGATGCTCAGAAAGGAAGAATTCTTGGTTCTGGATCCATTGGAACCAATCCTCCGATCGAAGATGTCTCCCTAGTCAGAGGCCTGAAGTTCAATCTCCTGAGTGTTGCACAACTGTGTGATAAAGGCAGAGATGTAATCTTCAGCACCTCTGGATGTAAAATCTTGGACAGTAAGTCAAGGGAAGTTATTCTAACTGCTCCTAGAGTAGAAAATGTTTTCATGCTGAACCTTGAGAATCTTTGCAAAAATATATGCTTGATGTCCAAAGAGGATACCTCCTGGCTCTGGCATAGAAGACTTGCTCATGTTAGCATGGATCTTCTGGCCAAAGTAGCTAGATATCAATTGGTTGAGGGTCTGCCTGAAATTAGTTTTAAAAAGAACCATTTATGCAATGCTTGCCAATCTGGTAAACAATCCAGAAGCTCTTTTAAAACTAAGAAAGTCATTTCAACTAAAAGACCTTTGGAATTACTTCATATGGATCTTTTTGGCCCTGTTCAACCAATGAGCATGGGTGGAAAGAAGTATGCCTTAGTCATAGTAGATGACTATTCAAGATTCACTTGGGTCATCTTGCTCTCTAGCAAAGATGAATCACTTGGATGTTTCTCAGTTCTGATTAAGAAACTTGAGAATGAAAGGAATGAAAAGGTAGTCCATATCAGAAGTGATAATGGTGGAGAATTCAAGAATTTTAAGTTTGAAGAATTCTGTGAAATCAAAGGCATTGATCATAACTTCTCTGCTCCCAGAACTCCTCAACAAAATGGGGTAGTTGAAAGGAAGAATAGAACTCTGGTTGAAATAGCCAGAACCATGATCAATGAAAGAAGGCTTCCAAAGTACTTTTGGGGAGAAGCTGTTAACACAGCTTGTTATGTTCTGAATAGAGTTCTCATCAGAAGTATCTTGAACAAAACTCCCTATGAACTCTGGAAAGGAAGAAAGCCTAAGATAGGTTATTTCAGAACCTTTGGTTGTAAATGTTATGTTCTGAATACAAAAGAACATCTTTCAAAATTTGATTCTAAGGCAGATGAAGCTATTTTTCTTGGCTACTCAACACATAGTAAAGCATATAGGGTTTTTAATAAGAGGACTCAAACTTTAGATGAATCCATTCATGTAAAGTTTGATGAGACTAACCCTGCAGATAGTAAAGCCTCTGAAGAAGATGAAGTTCAAGCTCCTGAAATATCATCTCCTCCTGTTGAAGATGTTATTCCTAAAGCTGCTGAAGTTGATTCTCCTGTTGAACATTTTCCAGAAGAACATCCAACTACAGAAGTTAACTCTCTTCCAGAAGATGCTCCTATATATGATTCAGCAAATGATGAACAGGTTTCAGAAGACTCATTGGATTTACCAAGAGAAGTTAGAGCTCATAGGAATCATTCCTTAGAGAACATCATTGACTCTGTTCATAATCCTGTCATGACCAGAGCTCAGCTCAGAAGATATATGGGGAATGTGGCTTTTGTGTCACTTCTGGAACCCAAGGACTTCTATGAAGCAGCTGATGATGACTCCTGGTTAATGGCAATGCAAGAAGAACTTGACCAATTCAAAAGGTCAGAAGTTTGGATTTTAGTCCCCAGACCTAACAATAAGAAGGTTGTTGGTACAAGATGGGTTCTGAAAAACAAACTTGATGAATTTGGAAATGTTGTGAGAAACAAGGCTAGACTTGTTGCTCAAGGTTACAGTCAGCAAGAAGGCATAGATTATGGTGAAACTTTTGCTCCTGTTGCAAGATTAGAAGCCATTAGAATCTTATGTGCTTTTGCATCATACAAAGGTTTCAAGCTTTTTCAAATGGATGTGAAAAGTGCATTCCTGAATGGTTACATTGATGAGGAAGTCTATGTGTCTCAACCTCCTGGTTTTGAAGATCCTAAGTTTCCTGATCATGTGTACAAGCTAAAGAAAGCCTTGTATGGACTGAAACAAGCTCCCAGAGCTTGGTATGAGAGACTGACAAAGTTCCTTCTGTCTAAAGGATTTGTCAGAGGCTGTGTTGATACAACTCTGTTCACTCTGAAGAAGAACAAGGATATCCTTATAGCTCAGGTATATGTTGATGATATTATATTTGGTGCTACTAATGAATCTTTGTGCAGAGAGTTCAGTGACCACATGAAGGCTGAGTTTGAGATGTCCATGATGGGAGAATTAACCTTCTTCTTAGGACTTCAGATCAAGCAAAGTAATGATGGTGTGTTTATCAATCAAGCCAAGTACACTAGAGAAGTGCTGAAGAAATTTGGCATGATGGACTCTAATGCTGTTGATATTCCAATGGATGTCAGCAAAGACATTGATGATGAAGAGAAAGCTGGTAAACCTGTAGATATAAAAACCTACAGAGGTATGATTGGTTCTCTTTTATACCTAACCGCCAGCAGGCCAGATATACATTTTGCTGTGTGTTTTTGTGCTAGATATCAATCAAATCCAAGAGAAATTCATGATGTTGCTGTCAAGAGAATTCTCAGATATCTTAAAGGCACACCAGAAGCTGGTTTGTGGTATCCCTGTAGTTCTGATTTCACTCCTATAGGATACACAGACTCTGACTATGGTAGAGATAAATTGAAAAGGGTCAGCACTTCTGGTGGTTGTCACTTTCTGGGGGAGTGCCTAGTCTCCTGGCATAGCAAGAAGCAAACCTCTGTGGCTCTCTCAACTGCTGAAGCTGAGTATGTTGCTGCTGGAAGTTGTGTTTCTCAGATGCTCTGGATAAAGCAACAAATTGCTGACTATGGAGTCATCCTTGGAACAATTACAATCTACTGTGATAACAAGAGTGCTATTGATCTTTCAAAGAATCCTATTCAGCACAGCAGGATGAAGCATGTTCATATTAGACATCACTTTCTGAGAGATCATGTTCTGAAGAAGGATATTATCATTACTCATGTTCCCTCTGAAGAAAACCTTGCTGACATGTTTACTAAGCCTCTGGCTGGTATGGCTTTCAGCAACTTACGAGAAGGCATTGGTATGACTTATCCCCTTCAATAACTTAGAATTATTGTCTCTGAGTATCTTAAGTGTTTGATCGTTTAAGATAATTTAGTTATAATAAATTCTAATCATGATTTGACTTGAAAGCATGCGTTATCTACTGCTTATTACGGCGCTGTTCTGTGGTTAACGGTTATCTGTTCCCTTTTAAACGGTGTGAAGTTACTTTTTGAATTGGAACGGTTTCTGTGTTTGGGTATAAATAGGGGTTTTCCATACTTAGAAGTTTTTTACTTTCATTTTCTTTGCTATTAGAATCTCCATAGATTTTTTCTGTGTTTTTATATTTCTCAGAAATCTTAACCTAAGTTCTCATTTTCTCAAATGGCTCAAGAAATCACTGTCACCCACATCTTTTCCGATGATGCACGAAAGAAAGTTAGTCAATCTAGGGTTTTTACCTCTAGATTTCTAGATGACGAAGTCAAATCGACTGAACCTATCTCTCTTTGGCTTAGTGCTCAAAACTGGAATTCTTTCGTATCTCTCGAAGAATTCATCTACCCTAACTTAGTTACAGAATTCTATAAGAACCTCCATTTCTTTTCTAATGAGGAGGATGTTCTTCACTCTGTGGTTGGGGAAGTTGAAATCGAAGTCAGCAGGGCTTCCATTTCTCAAGTGATAGGAATTGATGATGAAGGAATCATCATTGGAGATGATGGTTCAGCAGAAGGGTTTTCAGAAGCCAACTGGGCTAGGCCAGATCTAAGTGCCAAGGAAACTTATGCCACCTGGTTGAGTCAGCACCAGAGGTGGGCACATTATTTGACTACGAATGTCTTTCTTCCAAAGGCTGGAGGAGTCAACTGTGTTTCCAACAGAGAAAGGGTATTTATGTGGCATCTGGTCCACCAGAAGAAGATAAATTTGCCTGCCATGCTGATAAGGCAGATGAAAAATGTAACTACTGTGAGTGCATTAGCTTATGGCTCACTCCTGACAAGGTTGTTTGAGGCAGCCTCTGTTGTTATGTCAGGAGAAGGTGTTACAAGTAGGAGTACGGTTCTGAAGATGCATACCTTCAGGAACCTCAGTTTTGATGTTACTCCGAAGAAGAATGAGAAGGGCTCCTCTGTGAGTATTGCTCAGAAGGAGATTATGGATGCAACAGTTCAGAAAGGAAAGAATGCTGCCAAGAAGGGCAAGGGAAAGAAAGGATCAAGCAAGTTGGTCCTGAATGTTGAGAAGGTTGCTGTCTCAGAACCTCTTCCCATGTTGGTTCAAACAAAGATCAATGTTGAATCTTCTGGCAAGATTGTTGCTGAGAAGCCAAAGGATGTCCTTGAGAAAGAAGCTCAGGATGCTGAGGAAGCACGCCTTGCTGAGAAAGAGAAGGCTGCTGAAGCTGAAAAAGTTGCAAGAGTTGTGGCTCTTGCTGAAGAGAAAAGGAAGAAGAAAGAAGCTGAAGACAAGTTAGCTGCTGAGCGTGAAATCGCTGCAAAGGCTAAGGCCGATGCTAAACTTTTAGAAAGTGCTGCTAATATTGAGGGCGCTGAGTTCTCCAAGGTAGGTGAGACTTCAGAGGAAGAGGATAATGTTGCTCTATCCTCTCGAATTGCTGAGACTGTCACTCTCACTACCAGAATTGGGAAGAAGGCTGTGGCAAAACGAAGGGTTCTGAGAAAGAAGGACTTCGTTGTTGCCTCAAGTGCTGAATTGGAGGATCCTGTTACTCAGGAACCAGAAACTGCTGATAAAGAGCTGTCAGAGATTTCTGATGAAGAGGATGTTGAAGCTCCTCTGATTGAAGAGATATCTGAGGTTAGTGAACCAGAAGATGAAGAGGTTCTTGAAGGAGCTAAACAATTTGTTGAGAATGTTGACAATGAGAACTTCATTGACAATGTTCTTCTGAATCAAGGAAGAAACCCTGGTGAAAGGGATGCCTCAGAAACGCTGTTCAGGATGGCTCATTTATATGCTGAGCCGATCTCAACTTTTGATCCTAATGCCTCTGAACAGGTTATCTCATCTCCTGTTTTTACTCCTCATCCATCTCCTTCACTTCCTTCTGTCACAGAAGTAAGTGAATCTCAGAATTCCATTCCTCTGACAACTTCAACATCTGAAGTTGTCCCTCCTCCATCTACTCTTCCTTCTGGATCCTATTCAGAAGTGAATCTGTCCTCTGGACCAATTTTCACAGACTCCCTTTCTACTTCCACTACTTCTTCTTTATCATCTTTTGCTGTTTTTCCATCAATTGGAATTACTGCTCCTCCTCCTTCCATACCTTTGTCAATACCTTTTTCAATTCCTTCAACTTTACCTTCCTGTACAAATTCTTTTTCCTCCTCCTTTCCACAAACTTTCTCCTCTCCTCAAACTTCTGTCCCTCCTCTTCCAACCTCTGGACATACACCTCCTGTGTGTGATCCCTTAACTACCTCCTCCACTCCTTCAGGTTTTGCTGGATTGTCATCCAATTATGACTTTCTACGCAAACACTTGAATCGTGAAGATCTGGATAACAGATTTGGAAGTTTTGGCTTCATGGGCAGAGCTTCTGGTATTTCCGAAGCTGGAGGTGCCCCAAGTGTTGAAGAGTTGAGAAGAATGGGTCAGAGTGGCTCAGATGACCTGCTGAATAGGTTTGCTGGTTTAGGACAAAGGAGTTCTGCTGCTGACATGTATGCTCAGGGCATTGTGCTGCAAGAATTACACTCTCTGAAAGCTCAGAACCTGCAGCTCATGACCATGCTCCAAATGCAGGATCCTTCTGTGTATATACGCAACCTTTCTACCCTTCATCTAGCCACTTATGATGAGCTGTATAAATTGAGGGAATTAGCTCTGACCCTTCCCTCTCTGGATAACATTGCTCTTGCTTCTTCTCTGAAGGTCAATGAAAATTTGGAAATATTGACAGAAGAAGTCAAGGAAGCAAACGAGCATTATGAGGCTCATGAGAAGATGCTTCCTAACCTTTCTACCCTTCATCTAGCCACTTATGATGAGCTGTATAAATTGAGGGAATTAGCTCTGACCCTTCCCTCTCTGGATAACATTGCTCTTGCTTCTTCTCTGAAGGTCAATGAAAATTTGGAAATATTGATAGAAGAAGTCAAGGAAGCAAACGAGCATTATAAGGCTCATGAGAAGATGCTTCCTAGTAAGATTGAAGACCTGCAAAGTACTGCAAATCACATTCTGAGAGAAGTGAAATCTTCTGCTCAAGGTTCTTCATCTTCAGGAGCTGCCAAGATTGTATATGACATCACTCCTGATCTCAACAACCGACTCTCCAACATTGAGTCTGCTGTATCTGCTCAGAATGCACAGATTGCTGAGCTCACTGAACTCCTGAAAGTTATGCATAATCAAGCTCGTGAACAAGAGAAGACTCTTCACAATTGTTATAGGTTTGTTCGAGGACAGACTTATCTTCAGAATGAGCATCTCACGGCTGCTGTATATGCTAACAACAGGTTAATCAAGCTCCTTCTGGAAGATGTTCAGAAACAGAGACCTATGTCTGGTCAGACCTTTGATCATATGAAGACCATTGATGATGACTTCAGAAGAAGAATGGATTTGATCAATACTGTGCGACCAACTCCTGTGCAATATCAGACTGCTCTGAATGTTCAACAAAAATTGAAGTCTCAGGGAGCTCTTGGTGTTGCTATTGGTTCTGGTCAAACGGGGGAGAAGTCTGGTCAGAAGAGATCAAGTGCTGCTGGAGGTTCCAGTGTTGTTCCTCCTCCTCAGAAGAAATCTAGGAACTTGTAATCGTTTAGGACTTAAGCTTCTTAGCTAGGTTCTGGGTTGGGTAGTCTATGTCTTAGGACTTTTTCTGCTCCTCTGATTATTTTGTTTCCTATGTTATCTTCTGAATGATCATATATACACTGAATCTTTTCTATACTGTCTTGCATATCTGACTTCTTATTTCTTGCTTCTGTTTTGCTTTAGCTCAGTAAATTACACTTCATTATATCTAACAACTTGATCTTAAGTCTTATTAAGTTTATACAGACTGCTGAAGTTCACCATTTATACTAAAATGGGGGAGTTAATTTACTCAGAAGTAATGAAATATTTGCATCAGGAAGTCACTCTCTAATCCTCATGTTTTTCTTTTACCTTCTGACCACGGTTTGTCCATAACCAAAATGGGGGAGAATGATGAACCCTAAGTGTTTTGATTATGTCCAAACGTTTCAGAAGATGAAAATGAAAATTAACTTGTATACTTTTCAATGTTGACTAACAATTTTCGTTAAGTTATTATGAGTTTTCTCAGCAGATGCTGAATGAAGAATTCCTGCTTGCCTATTGAACTCAGAAGATTAAAAAGCTGAAGACTGAAGCACTTTCTCAGAAGCTGGATGAACCGCTCTGAAGTCTTGATTGTCTGCCTAAAGCTTTTATCAGAAGTTCTCTTTTGCATACAGAAGACTAAGGTTGTTTTAGTTCAGAAGCGCTAAGAAGGAAAACGGACATCAGAAGTTCGTTATCACGGGTTTGGTTAAGCATTTAATGCCTTGTCAGGCATTTAATGCAAGGCGCCAAAAGTTCAAAAAGCTGTTTGAAGGACGCGCCTGTTCACAACAAACAAAACCTGCTCTCTTATCGTTTCCCTCTAAATCAATCTTCAAGTTCAGTCAACTCCATCACCTTTATCTTAAATCCCATACCGGATTAGGTTAAAGTACAAAGTTGACAGAATTGAGTGTTTTGAGACCGTTTGAAGAAGTTGACAAGATTAACGGCTACTTTCATCCTTGTCATCCTTGAAGATTCAAATATCCTCAACGGTTATCTACTCAACACTATAAATAGTAGCAAAGCTCCACTGCATCAACGACGTGTGTGATCATAGAGCAAAAATCTCAACGCACTGTTATATCAAGAAAACAGAGCACACTTTCCATTCTCAATCTTTTCTTAGCTTAGCTATTGTAATTGTGAGAGAGTGAAGAAAAACAAGTTCATAATAGAAATCTTGTAAACTGAGATCGGTTGTGATCTTCAGTTAGATTTAAAAGAGAGAAATCTAGTTGAGATTTGAGTTGGGTGAGAAATCCAGAAAACAGAGTATTGTTGTTCTGGTGAAAATCCTTTAACTCATTTTAGGCTAGTCAGAACTAAGTGAGAAATTAGCTTAAGTTCTGTTGATGTAAAGGAGCTTCTGAACTTGCCATAAAAGTTCTGAATAGTGGATTTATAAAATCTCTGGAGGCTGCGACCTCAGAGGACAAGACGTAGTCACAGGAACTCTGTGGCGAACTTGGATAAATTGAACTGTTCATCAGGACCTCCTGAATCTCTTTCTCCCTTCTTTATACTTGTTAATTGCTTCTGTGTACTTGTATCATATTTAGTGCTGAAACAGATTTCCTCTTAAAAAACACAAGTCTGTGTTCAGAAGACTGTCCAGAAGTTCTTTACCCAGAACTTCTGTTGCTGAAAAGATAGAACCTGTCTTAAAGCAGATTATCCCTCAGAGGCTACTTCAATAAGCTTGCCTCTGACTCTGAGGATTATTGACTCTGAAAATTGAATTTTCATTAAAAGTTTGAAAATATCAGTTTTCATTTGAAACACCTATTCACCCCCCTCTAGGTGATTCTGATCTTGTTAGGGCCAACAGCTTGATTCCCCTAATCCCTTTTCTAAAAACATAAAGGAACATTATATCCCACTCCCGATTCCTGAGCTCCTAAAACCTAGTAATAATCAGCCGAAAAGTGCGATGAGAACTAATCTACACCCCCATGAGTTTTAGAACCGAACTCGAATCCATTTTAATGATCACCTTTTTACAACCACTTTTCCAAGCCAACTCCAGTTTAATGTATTTTTATTATTCATAATTGTAGTATAAATTTTAATTTACTTCTTAGTACATATTTCCACTGGTTTTAAATGTTGGTCATTTTTGAAAAGTGCATTTGTGGAAAGATTTTTTTATAAATGTTGGTCGTTTTTGTCATTTATGGTAATAAGAGTTAGTGTTTTGTCAATTACAATTATGTTCTTATGCTTATATAACTTTTAAAAAAACAAGTAAGATAAAAGAAATTAAATAGAAAACTAATCAGTATTTTATATACTATAATTAAAGATATTTTAATTTCTTATAATTTCACAAAAACAACTCACATGTAAAAATGGAAGGAGTAATATATTAATTGGGCAGGTATTATTGGACATGGTTAGGAAATTAGTTTCTTTAGTTTGGTACAACCGGGCCCGAGAATGTACTGCGAGTTAAACTGGACTCGCATAAATTAATTAAGTTTCAAGCTTGATTAAAGTCCGGTCCAACTTCAACCATCGACAAGTCTACTTCTTTTGTTCTCGATCATAAAAGACTTAAAAGTAGATATTGTATCGTAGCTGCTAATAAACTAAAGAGTTAATTTCAAATAAGTGTTACGTGATTTTCTAGTTTTATAAATAAAGAGATGTGATTTAACTCTAAGTGAATAAATTATCGTGATTTGCATTGTTTGCAGAATTGAGGAAATGGTTGATTTTGTTAACTTAATTAAGGACATTTTTTACCTAAATATTTTTTCATACCTTTGATCGGTTATGTAAGAGTGAAATTCAAAGATCAGAAAATATTTTTGGACAAAAACAGTGTTCGTTCACGTCAACAAAATTTACCATTTTCTCAATTTTTGCAAAAAATGTAAACCACAGTCATTTATTTGCAAAAAGGCGAAACCACGTGATACTTATTTGAAACTAACCCTAAATAAAAATAAATACTATGAATTAATTTTTTAATATACTTTTCAATATTACATAACCTTAATTTTGTTGGATCTCTTATAAAAAAAATAAAACTAAAAGGGTTCAAGAAGTTTATCTCAAAATATTTCACGTTAACAACTTCTTTAAAGAAAACAATTCCATATGTGAGCTGCTAAAACAATATTTAAAGGATTGTTGAAATTATTCTCAAAATCTTCACACAATCTTTTAACAAAAATTTCACAAATTCTACAAAATCATTCACAAATTTAAGCCTCATTCATATTTAATTCCATTTTAGATCTTTTAATTATCTCCCACTAAGTTGTGAACAATTGAGTAGTTTGGCCGAGGGAGATATCTAGTTCCATAATAGATAAAACCGACGATGGCCACATAAAGGCATCCCTTTCAGTTGCTACTTCCGGCGGCGGTTTCAGAACTTGCAAAACACTTTTCATAGATGGCCTCTCATTCGGATTCGGGTGACAACAAGCCAATCCGAGTATCAGAATACATTCCATATCACTTGCTTCAAAGTTTCCATTTTAATTTGGGATCAACAACACTTATTTTTCTTCCTTTTCCCGTGAAATTCTTATAGCCAATTCACAATATTACCGTTATAATCATCCTGATGATTCTGACTTCCCGACCGCCTTCCACAGGCAACTTCAAGAATTAGTACTCTGAAAGCATAAACATTCGTCTCCACGGTAAATCTTCGTGTCAGAATGCTCTAGAGCCATGTATCCCAGTGTTCCTGCTAGTCCGAAATCTTCAAGTTTCAGGCTGAATTCTGAATCTAACATTAATTTATCTTCAATGAGAAAGGATCGGGCGTGACACTTATGTTATTGTGACACTGATTTTTATTGTGTGACAAGAGGTGGCAATTGTGTAATTAAATGAAAAAGGATGGCATATTGTGAGGGGCATACACGTGTAAGGAAGGGAAGGAGGCTGATGATGTCAGCGTTGATGTCATCGCAGGAGGGAGAAAAGTCTTTTATTTCTTTTCTTTAAAATACATTTTCCTGATGATCCCGAACTCGGTTTTCGAAAATTTTTATACCGTTGGACTCGTATTAATTAGCCTGTCATTTTGAAATCCATTGTGGTCAAATAAAAATGATTTTTTCATTTTGGAATATTTGTTAATGGCTTTTGGAAGATTTGGTAATGACTTTTGGAATATCAAGAAATTTGAAAAAAAATCGTTTTTATTTGAACACAATGGATCTCAAAATGACCGGCTAATTAATACGAATCCAACGGTATAAGAATTTTCGAAAATCGAGTCGGAATCATCGGAAAAATGTATTTTAAATAAAAGTTGTCACATCATCAAAATTGTCACACCTAAAGACCTTGTCTCACTTGATCCTCCCGCTATCTTCAATAATCATGACAAAGTGGATAAAATACATTTTTCCCAAAGCTAATTTTTAAGTAAATCAAAATTATTATCCCATCATATTTCTTTTACCAAATACTAACTTTACAATCACGTAATGTTTATTAAACTATGTTTCTTGACTAACCAGAAGGAAATTTGAAGATAATCTTATAGGGTAAATTACACCACAGGTAGGGCTGAGCATCGGTTCGGTTCGGTTAAAAACCGAACCGAACTATTAGAAAACCGAACTTATATGTATGGAATTATGGGAACCGAACCGAACCGAAGTTTTAACGTAACCGAACTAGGTTCGGTTCGGTTATCAAACCGAACAACCGAAATTTCTATAAGTTATAAAATTTGGATTTTATTGATTTACAATTGTCAATTTTTAGACCAACTAATTCAATAGTTATTTAAAATTACCAACAAATAAGTATAAAATTAATAGTTATTTAAAATTACCAACAAATAAGTATAAAATTAAATCCATACAAGAGATTTGATTCGATCGGTAAATAATCAAAATCAAATTCAAATTCAAATAAAAAGCCAACTAAGTAGTATGTATGTAACAAAATCCCATAAGTTCGGTTCGGTTTCGGTTTACCGAATTTTTTTTGCTCAAACCGAACCGAAAACCGAATACCAAAATTTACATATCTCTAAACCGAACCGAACACCGAAAACCAAAAAACCGAACTAAACTAACATTTCGGTTCGGTGTTCAGTTCGATTTTCGGTTTCTGGTTCTTTTGCTCAGCCCTAACCACAGGTACTCAAACTATGCCCCTTTTCTCAAACAGGTATCCAAAAACTATTTTTTCACATTTAAGTACCCAAACTATCGGTTACCTCCCAAATGAGTACCTCGTGACCTCCTATAGCGGGTTTACCTCAAGTCAACGGAAGTCAACGCATGTTTGACCAAATTTTTGGTTGACTCAGTTGACCGAATTATTAAAAAGACGAATTTGCCCTCCATCTTCTTCTTCCTCCATTTAACCTTCCTCTCTCCTCCTTCATCTTCTTCCTCCACCTCCATTCAACCTTTCTTTCTCCTCCATCTTCTTCCTCCATCCAATCTTTCTCTCTCTTATCACCATAATCTATTTTCTTTTTTCTTTATTCTTTTTCCTTTTTTCAAAATAAAAAAAAATTAAAAAAAGAAAATCAATCATGGAACCACCCGCCGAAATCTGGGAAATCCAGATTCCGGCGACCGCCGCTGGGATATGGAAATCCCAGCGTCGCCGCTGGTTTATAGACCGGCTGCGACCTGGGATTTTCAGATCCCAGGTGGCGTTGGGATCTGGAAACCAGCGGCGACGCTGGGATTTCCAGATCCCAGCGCGACCTGGGATCTAGAAATCCCAGGTCGCCGTTGGTTTCCAGATCGGCGGCGACCGCCGAAATCTGGGAAATCCAGATTCCGGCAAGACTGAATCTGGATTTCTCAGATTTCGACGGGTTGCCCGCCCACCGTGGATTTTATTTATTTATTTTTTAAAAAAAAATGAAAAAGAAAAGAAAGAATGAAAAAAAATAGAGAAAAAAAAAATTATGGTCAAAAGAGAGAAAGAGGAGTGAGAAAGTAAAATGGAGGTGGAAGAAGAAGAATGAAAGGGGGTAGTTTAGACATTTTTTTGGAGGAGTGGAAGAAGTCAACAAAATTTGGGTTGACTTGGCGTTGACTTGAGGTAAACCTGCTATAGGAGGTCACGATGTACTCATTTGGGAGGTCATCGATAGTTTGGGTATTTATATGTGACAAAATAGTTTTTAGATACCTGTTTGGGAAAAGAGTCATAGTTTGGGTACCTGTGATGTAATTTACCCTAATCTTATATAAATTTTATGATTAAGAGTTGAAAGGTTTTGCTTTCATCAACACAATCTAGAAAATCAAAACAGGAATGCTAAATAGGAAGAGTTTTGAACTAAATTCAAAAGAACAAAGCCCAGAACAGCCCAGCCCAAGCCCAAGTTTAATAAACTAACTGTACATTTTATTTTTTAAATACGGATTTTTCTATTGTTACTTTGTTTTTTACAAAGTAACCACTATCACCATTAGATTAGTGGATAAAATTAAATCTAATGTTGATAAAAACAAAGTAAAGATTACTTCAAGTAACCATAGAAAGCACCTTATTAACCTTTTATTTTATTTTTACAAAGTCTTTTAATACAATACGATAAAAAGGCAAAAGTTCAGAAAACACTAACATGTTACCAAAAAAAAAGAGAACACTACCATAGTCTAGTTAAACGCTTGTTGAATCCTCTTGCAATCAACCAAGTAAGCAAACCCATAGCTCAAATTCTTCAACGTGGCCTCATGCAACTCCGAGTCTGACGTAGCAGTGCCATCAGTCGAAAAGAAAACCCTAAAACCTCTCAAAAAAGCGTCACGCGCCGTTGTTTCACAACACAAATTAGTCATAACACCCGTCACAATCACCTCCTCCACGCCGATCTCCTTCAATCTCTCCTCAAGGCGCGTGTTGACAAACGCGCTATACGTGCTCTTCTCCACCAGCTCATCTTTTCTGACCACGCTTTTGATATCGGGCAGTAGCTCTGATTCGATCGTGCCATCGATGACCAAATCCTTGTTCCACCACTCGGCAAGCATCCCATAGTCTGCCGGAGACTTGTGGCAGTGGCGTGTGAAGATGACAGGGACCGAGGCGCGTCTACAGAGGTGGATGGTGGTGAGGAGATTAGGGAGAATGGGGTTAGCCATGGAGGAAAAATAATTTTGCATATCGATAACTAAAAGAAGTGACTTTTTTGGGTCGGGATTTCTCCTCCTCGTCTCGTATTTCTTGTATGATGAACACTCTAGAGAGGATGTTGCCATTTGCTTGATCAATCTTTATTTTCCTTTTCACCAAACAGATAATAACTCAACAATCATATATATGATTACTAAACAAATTTTTTACCTCAAAATGGGCAAGCAGGAGGTTGAGAGTTGAGACACCGATCATTATTTTTTATTGTACACATGGCGTAGTATGATTGGGTCAACGATTTAATGTTATCTCTCTTCTTGATGCTTCTAGAGGGTATGATTGGGATGAAACACGTATCTAATATATTATTGCAGGTTTAAAAATTAAACCGAACTGAAATAAGTAACTAAAAATTGTTAGTTATGAACCGAATTTAATTGAATAATATTTATAAACCATACCTAACTGAGTGAATAATTTTCTTTTTTACTTTTTTACACATGCTAACTATATTATTCTAATTTTCTAAATATTCATTCTATGCAACATAGTTGATTTTAAGGTTTTTCCTAATTGTTTGAACTTTGTGAATGACCTGTATGCATCTTGTTGTTTGACGAGTTGTCATAATGTTGAGTTGTTTCCTTGATGAGGAAGATCAAGTTGTTGCATCAGTTGCTGAGATGATAAAGAATTTCGCAGTCATTTCTCTTGTGGACATAACTACGGCATGGCATTGCATCAATTTTAAAAAAACTATGACATGTTAATGTCATGTCATCATCATGTGTCAAGAGATATCTAGTTCCTTAACAGTTAGAGGCAACGACGGCCATGTAAAGGCGGGCCCTTTCAGGTTGTATCCGATTTTAAGCTGTGCTACTTTGGTGCTCTGCCCGTCTTGGTCAATTTTTGTGAAGAACCTAAGTTTTGGTTTTATGTAGCAGCTTGTTAGAGCAAATTTAGTTTTTCTGCAGCCTGTAGTTCTGTTTCATGTAATTAGCAGTTGTATGATTCTATTTTTATCAGTGTGAGTTGGACCAATGATGACTATGTTAGCTTAAGCTTTCTTATATCCGCTACTAATTATTGAAATAAATCTATTAATCTGGGTTGCATTTTACTTTTGGTTGCAGCATGAGTCATGTTAATTAAAGTTTTGCAAGATCAGAAGATCAAAAGCAAGTATAATAACAGGGCAGAAATCCGCTCGAGCAGCTGTGAGTTTCATTCTACATCCCTTAATCTGGTAACCATTTGCTATGCTTAAATATTTAACAAAACTATTGAAATTTATAATACCTTGAGTTTATAGAAGCTTGAAATTCTAAATAACATAATACAACATTCAGTACAATTACAGATCATAAGATAAATGAGCTTCTTCAGTCTTATGATGTTCATTTTTGGTCATTATCTCCCACTGAGCTGTGAAGATTGAGTATTTTGGCCGAGAGAGATATCTAGTCCCTTAACACTTAGAGGCAACGGCGGCCACGTAAAGGCGGGCCTTTCAGTTGGTACTTGCGGGGACGGTGTTTCTCCTTTCAAAACTTGCAAAACACTTTTCATGGACGGCCTATTATTTGGATTCGGGTGACAACATGCCAATCCCAATACAAGAACACATTCCATATCACTTGCTTGAAACTCTCCATCTAATTTTGGATCCACAGCACTGATTATATTTCCTTTCCCGTGAAATTCCCATACCGAATCCACTATGTTACAGTTATACTCATTCTCATTGTTCCGACTTCTCGGTCTCCTTCCGCAAGCGACTTCAAGGATAAGTACTCCAAAAGCATAAACATCTGTCTCCACGGTAAATCTTCCCGTCAGAATGCTCTCTGGAGCCATGTATCCAGGCGTTCCTGCTATCTCTTTCGTGGAATGATGAGTTTGATCGCTTACTTTCATCGTTCGTGCTAGTCCGAAATCTCCAAGTTTTGCGCTAAATTGTGAATCTAACATTATGTTGCTCGATTTTATGTCGCGGTGAAGCACAATATCTTGGCATCCATTGTGTAGGTAATCCAAGGCCTGTGCTGCCTCCAGTACTATATTTCGCCTGGTTCCCCATTCCATTGTTGATTCAGGATCAGTTTCTGATGATTCTTCGTTGACAAATATGAACTTGTCTAAGCTTCTGTTTGTCAGATACTCGTACACGAGAAGAAACTGGTGCCTTTCGTAGCACCAGCCTATTAGCTTTACTAGATTTCTGTGGTGGAGGTTGCCAATTGTGGTGACTTCTGCAATGAACTCTGTCTTTCCTTGTGTTGATTTTTCGGAGAATTTCTTAACAGCAACCTCTGTCTTTCCCATCACTCCTTTGTATACTGTCCCGAAACCGCCTTTTCCAAGTTTGTTCTTCGGGCTAAAGTTACTTGTTGCCTTGTTTAGTTCCTTCAATTTGAACTTCCTCGGAGCAGTTGATGAACCTTTGATTGCTTCTTCAATGCTCGAATAAGCATCCTCCATTTTCTTCCTCCTCATTTTCATTTTCCAGTATATTGTAAATCCAATAGTAACCAACACAAACACTCCGATCACCGGAATCAATACCTCAATCCATTTGAGGTTCTTATGATCTATATTTGAGCCCTCGAATTCCCATGACCTCACACAGTTTATCTGCGATTCATCGCTCGTTGAGGCCGAAAATCCAACGAAAATCTTATCCGTAAGATACACAGAAAGATCAATATTCTCAGTGAACACATGATTCCCCATTTCCCCCAAGTAAAGGCTCAAATTTTTGCTTTTGCCATCATATTGAACCACTACTTTAACATCTCCACCAGCTGAAAGATCAATACCGAAAGAAGTCAGCGAGACTTGTCGATGAGAATATACACTGTTTATATCCAAGCCAACGTGGTTATCGTCAAGATCTTCATCGTAACTTTTCCTTGTATCGAATTCAATACCAACTATTCGAGCTTTCGAGGAACCATTTGTCGTCTGATTTACAATCCCCAACCATTGACGATCGCTGAAAGTAGGAACCATAGTGTCCGGTGTTAATACAAAGGCGAGGCCTTCGCCTCCATGACTTGTCTGGTTCTGGATAAGGATTACAAAGGTTGTCTTAAAAGAAGCAATGACGTGGCCATCGTCTTTCCAGAGTTTGAACTGTCGGTTGTAGAATGCCCGTCCAGCTTTAGTTTTAACCAGAAGTCCGCTAATATCAGGTGCTATTTGGATAGCACCTAGAGCAAAATAGGAACCATGGGAGAGAATCTGATCCCTGTAAATTGAATCTGTGAAACCGGTAGAAAAATTGAAGGAAAAGCAGTATGCTTGATCCCCCAAAAGGAGTGATACGATGAGTAATATTTTGATTGCAACTGAAAAGAACATATCTTCGCCTAACAGAAGAGCGAGAGGTTTTACTATACGTCTGGCGCATCACCAGGAAAACTCGATATCTCGGAAATTATATATGCTAAGTTCAGAGTTTATTTGCAGAAGAAAATTCTGATGTTAATAGAAAATTTCCTGGGATAAGAGTTTCCTGGCATTTTCTTGAAGTTGTAATTCTTCCTTGAACATGTCCTTTTATTGGATTATGATATACTTTTTTGAACATTTAGAATATTTCAATCTTGGTAATTAATATAATTAATTTGTGTATTTTGGTTGACAATCATTAATCTGTATATCTAATGAGCCATGGCTATGTCATTAGATTTCATAAAATATTTATCTTCATATCTTATCAGATTTATTTACCTGCTTTTGAAATTAATATAGATCACTATTACTTTTATAGAATGTGTTTCTTATTAACATAAGACATGTATAGGGGAAGGTGGAGCACCACGGGGCCGGGTTGCTCCATGCCATTCATGCACGATGGCATTCCGCCAACTCGGCCTGATGTTCAGAGTCTTGTCCAGCAACGTCTCGATAAATAGTAAAGTGATGGTTTTGCTCCTGACCTTATTCTCTTGGCTCATTGGGCATACCAAAAGGTTATAAAAGCTTCTTCAAAAGATTTTAGGGTAAGGTTTATTTTACGGTTGTTGTTTTCTATTTAGTATTGTTGTTTGATTAATGGTGTATAGTAAACTTATGACTAATTTTAATGAATCCACGAGTAATATAGACAACAAATTATTATATATATTAAATAGGAACATATTAAATATGTAATGCTTTATGTATTAGCAAAACCAATCTATGGTTATCATCACCAATCACTATGTGATGGGCCTGTGTTTCTGGCCTTAATCCTCTATTGGGCTTGGTACTTTTCAACTCTTTGTTGAAAATTTATAACCTTGAAATTTCCTGGTTAATATGTTTATTTTAAGAGAATAATGTTGACTATAAGCTTGATAATATTAATAAAACTCTAACTTGATTGTAAAGTTGGTATTTGGAAAGAGAAATAAGTTTATTATTTTACAAAGTAGCCAGAAAACTAGAGTATTTAAAAGTTCTATCAAATCTAATGACATAATGGAGAGTCGACTAGAATACACAAAATAATTCTATTATTTATCAAAAATAAAATAGAAAATTGTAATTCTTAGTGCCCAAGCTATGGGGTCATACTTTTGCAACTTTTTAAATCATAATTGTATTTAGTTAGGATTAAGAAAAAATGATAATTTATAGTAGCGAATAATAAAATTTTGAAACAAGTACAATTGTAATAATAAAGTAAGTAAAAATAAAGAGAAAAAGATTGTGATTTTATTATCATTTATTGTAGTGGAGTTGTTTATAGATGACAATCTGTAGACTGTCATGATGTAAAGGTGGAACCGATAACATAAAAGTCGGACTCGGTGGCCGATTTATTGGTCATGCGATATGTCATGTAGGTTAAGAGGCATATGGAGTAAAGCTAGTGTGTCCGAATGGTGCGGACACGAAGCTTGCTTAGTTGAGGTGGTATATGGGGATGAGCTTCTTAGACTTTGGGTTTAGATTCTTATAGACTTGAACTATTAATTCAAACTTTTAGTTCAATTAGTTGACATTGTTAGAAAGTGAAATGAAGATAAACATTAAATTAAATTAATATATATATATATATATATATTAATAATATTAATAAAAGAAAAAATGTTGAAAGATAGACCAACTTAAAAAAAATGTATGTTAGAAGTAAAATAATAAAATGTTGAAAAAAGTACAATAGTAATAAAAAAACATGTTGAAAGAAGAATAATGGAGTACAAGTTAACTTAAGTAGCAGGAATCTCCCTTGAAAATTTTCATTAACCCAACTTTCTGTGTTTGATTTCTTGTTTGCAAGCTTAGAAATGTTTTTTTCTGTTGCAATCAAAATGATCCTAATTCTATCATCCCTTTTGGGAGTTCAAAAATCTCACTGCTTGTACTTCAATCTTTCTCCTCCCAATTTCACATTTTCAGATTCAAACTGCAGAGGTCAAATTCTGTTCCTTGGTTCCAAGGTAGTAAATGACGCTATCCAAGTAACACCGGATCACATTGCTCGAGTTTCCGGCTGCGCCTTTTACTACCGGCAATTCCATCTCTGGAAAGATGAGGGCGTCACCGCTTCTTTTCATACAACCTTCGTGCTTAATATCAAAAACCTGACAAGCCACGGTGGCGAAGGTCTTGCCTTCGTGTTAACATCGGACACTACGGTTCCTGCTTCGAGTGATGGACAATGGCTTGGAATTGTAAACCAGGAGACTAATGGTTCCCCAAAAGCCCGAATAGTTGCTATTGAGTTTGATACGAGGAAAAGCTATGACGAAGATCTTGACGATAATCATGTTGGTGTGGATGTAAACAGTGTATATTCTCGGAAACAAGTCTCGTTGACCTCTTTCGGGATTGATCTTTCAGCAGGTAAAGATTTAAAAGTAGTGATTCGGTACGATGGGGAGAGCAAAAGTTTGAGTGTTGAAATAGATATGATCAATGTTCTCACTCACAATATTGATCTATCCGCTTATCTTCCCCAAAAAGTTTTTGTTGGATTTTCAGCTTCGACAAGCGATGAAACTGAGCAAACCCGTGTAAATTCATGGGAATTATAAGGCTCTGAGCTAAACGAAATTTTTTGGGGTACGGGCTCTGGCATCGATAGTACGAAGCTCAAATGGGTGTGGGTATTGGTTTCAGTTATCGGAGTGTTGTTGTTGGTCAGTATCGGGTTTGCAATGTATTGGATGTGGAAAATACAGAGGGCGAAAGTGGAGGATGCTTACCCGAGCATAGACGAAGCAATCCAAGGCTCGTCAACTGCTCCAAAGAAGTTCAGATTGAAGGAACTAAACAAGGCCACAGGCAATTTCAGTCCGAAGAACAAGCTTGGAAAAGGCGGTTTCGGCACGGTGTACAGAGGAGTAATGGGAAACAAGGAGGTTGCTGTTAAGAAATTCTCCGAAAAATCGACACAAGGCAAGACAGAATTCATTGCAGAAGTCACCACGATTGGCAACCTCCACCACAGAAATCTCGTTAAGCTAATTGGTTGGTGCTACGAAAGGCGTCAGTTTCTACTCATATACGAGTATCTAAAAAATAGAAGCTTAGACAAATTCATATTTGTCAACGAAGAAACGTCAGAAACTGATCAGGAATCAGCAATAGGGTGGGAAACCAGGCGAAATATAGTACTCGAGGCAGCACATGCCTTAGATTACCTCCACACTGGATGCCAAGATATAGTCCTTCACCGGGACATAAAATCAAGCAATATAATGTTAGATTCAGAATTCAGCGCGAAGCTTGGGGATTTCGGACTAGCACGAACAATGAAACTAAGCAATCAAACTCACTATTCGACAAAAGAGATAGCAGGAACGCCAGGATACATGGCTCCAGAGAGCATTCTGACTGGAAGATTTACTGTGGAAACCGATGTTTATGCTTTTGGAGTACTTATCCTTGAAGTTGCCTGCGGAAGGAGACCGAGAAGTCGGAACCACAATAATGAATGTAACTGTAACATTGTGAATTCAGTATGGGAGCTCCACAAGAAAGGAAGCATAATCAGTGCTGCAGACCCGAAGTTACATGGAGACTTTCAAGCAGATGATATGGAACGTGTTCTTGTACTCGGATTGGCTTGTTGTCACCCAAATCCGAATGAGAGGCCATCCATGAAAAACGTTTTGCAGGTTTTGAAAGGAGAAGCATTGTGCCTGCCAGTACCAATGGAAATGCCTGCATTTATGTGGCCTCCTTCACCTTTATCTTGTAAAGAACTTGTTATCTCTCTCGGCCAAACTACTCAATTTTCAGAACTGAGCGGAAGATAATCGCACGACATGCGAATAAATGAAGAATTTTAATATATATCTTCATGTTGGATAATGTATAATTAATGATATTTAGATTTTTAAGTATGTTTTTATGATTTTGTTAAATTTGAGTATGGTTTACACAAAGTTGTTTTTATGATTACATTTAAAAAGAATACACTTTGAGAATTGAAAGATCTGTCTCATCTTTATCTTCCCGAAATATCTTCAAATTGAGGCATTTGACCCAAAGATATATCCAATTCTGACACAGACGAAGGCAACGGAGGCCACATAAATGCAGGCCGTTGATTCGGCACAATCAACGGCTCTACTTCACCTTTCAAAACCTGCAACACCATCTTCATTGATGGTCTCTCATTCGGATTCGGATGACAACATCCTAATCCAAGAACAAGAAAACATTCCATCTCCAATCCATCATAATCTCCACACAATCTTTTATCTGCCGCATTCACAATACTTCCCTTTTTATGAAAATCCCACACCCAATTCACAATGCCATAGTTGTACTCATCCGCTTCATTTGGCTTTCTTCCACAGGCAACTTCGAGAATTAGTACTCCGAACGCATAAACATCTGTCTCCGTTGTGAATCTTCCCGTCAGAATGCTCTCTGGAGCCATGTATCCTGGTGTTCCTGCTATTTCTTTCGTCGAATGGTGTGTTTGATCACTTAGTTTCATTGTACGTGCAAGACCGAAGTCTCCAAGTTTTGCGATGAATTCTGAATCTAACATTATGTTACTAGATTTTATGTCACGGTGGAGGACTGTGTCTTCGCAGCCGTTGTGGAGGTAATCCAGGGCTTGTGCTGCTCCGACTACTATGTTTCGCCTTGTTTTCCATTCGAGTGTTGGTTCGGATGATTCTGAGTTGGCAAAAACAAACCTGTCTAAGCTTCCGTTTGGCATGTATTCGTAGACAAGTAGGAATTCTTGCCTTTCGTAGCACCAACCGAGTAGTTTGACCAGATTCCTGTGGCGAAGGTTGCTGATTGTGATGACTTCTGCAATGAATTCTGTTTTGCCTTGTGTTGATTTCTCGGAAATTTTCTTGACAGCAAGCTCTTTGTTTCCTATTACTCCTTTGTATACAGTACCAAAACCGCCTTTTCCAAGCATATTTTTCGGGTTGAAATTGCCTGTTGCCTTGTTTAGTTCCTTCAATTTGAACTCCCTAGGAGCAGTTGATGAACCTCGAATCGCTTCTTCAATGCTCGGATAAAGATCCTCCAATAACTCTCTGTCTCTTCTTCGTTTCAAACATATAAAAAATGAAATCATAACGAGCACACTCAGTCCTAGCACCGGAACAACAATCCATACCCAAATCAACTTATCATCATCAGAATCAATATCCGTACCACTAAATTCCCATGATCTAACACAATTTAACTGAGTTTGGTTGCCAGTTGAGGCCGAAAATCCAACATAAACCTCATGTGGAAGATAGACAGAGAGATCAATATCCTCGGACAAAACGGGGACCCCCATATCTTTAACAAAAACAGTCACCCGTTTTCTTTCACCGTCATATTCAACACGAATGGTATTGTTTTCACCTGCATTGAGGTTAACTCCGATACCTTTCAACGAAACCTGAGCAAGCGAATACACACTATTTACATCCAATCCAACATGGTCATCATCAAGATCCTCAGGAAAACTTTTTCTTGTATCAAATTCAATTGCGACGGTCCGGGATTCAGATGAACCATTCAAACTAGGATCAACAATGCCAAGCCATTGACCATGGCTGTTTGGCGGAACGGTAGGATCAGCTGTTACAATGAAAGCCAAACCTTCACCACCCGGGTTCGACATGTTTTGAGTGTTGATCACAAATGTAGTATTAAAAGATGCGAATTTTTCGCCTTGTCGCCATAGTTTGAACGGCTTGTTGTACAAAGTTCTTCCTGATAAATCACTGATTGGAAGTCCGATAACGTCTAAAGTGACTTGGATTGCATCAAAAGCTATGGTTGAAGCTTCGGAGCTTAAATGGATTTCAGCTCTGTTTGATTCATTGAAGCTTGAAAAATTGAAGTAGAAGGAATATCCTTGAGGGACTAGAAAAGCTGTCAGGATTAACAATTTTATGATTGATGAAGAAATGGACATGTCTTATCAGACAATTTAAGAATTCAATTTGAAATTATGGTATGAAAAATAATGACAAGTAAGAGATTTTTATTGGCAGAAATTTCAAATAAAATAAGATCAAACTGATGATATTTTACTCAAAACGGAGTAATTTCTTGGCATGTCCTTTTGCTTTGTCATGTTGTACTTTTCTGTTGACAATGTCAATTACAAGAAATATTAGTATATTAATCAAGGATGAAAGTATATATAACCCAAATATTAATATAACTCTTCCTCCTTTATGCAAAAGTCGAGGATTCGATCCTCGTTTCTATGAATAGAAATATTTTTATGACTTATAGTCAGTTCCACTAATAGAGGTACAAATAATACGTAAAAAGAATTAACTAATGTGATTGATGGTAGATATTTTAAAAAATAAATAAAAAATGCACCATAACATTTTAGTGTAATTCTAGATTACCTATAGTCAGTCCATTAACTTTTCAATAAAATATTAATTAGTGGACTAGTATGACCATTAGTTAATATTCCTGAACATTTTAATTATCAATTATGTTTCAGTTTTTGGTTGTTACTAATATAATTTCGAAAAACATGCAAAATGCTAACAATTATCTAAGAGATTTTACTATAGATGTATGGGTGACATCATACATCAAACTAAATTACTATATGTATATAGCATTTCACCAATAACAATTTATATATAACAGTTGTGCTCATATATAAACTCTTATATATAAAGATTGAATTCTTTTAGAAAAGGAAAGCATATCAGGAAATATTCAGACAGATGACTTTTTCTTTTTGTTTTGCATGTCTTTGTGAATATGTATTATTTTCCGAGTCTTAATATAACCACTCTATTATTTAATAAGCCAATTAGAAAAGTCATAATTAAGTTGAGAGAGACCAAATCACAGCGTAGGCAAGCTATATATATATATAATCCTTCAAACAAGGCAAGTTGAGCTGCCTATGAATAATCTCATCAGGTCTATGTATGAATTTTGCTTGGAAAAAAGAATAAAAAAACAAAACAAAAAGTCTATGTATGAATTTTCAATGTCATGTTTTGATTAATTGAGACTCTTCTATTGAGTTTAGTATCAAAACAATTTTTTTTATATTAATTCTTAAAACACATATGCACCAAAATGCGTTCTAAGTTTAAAGTATTTACGCTCACCTACACCTTAATGATCAAACTATATTTGGTTATTGATCATTGGATTTAATCTTACGACTCTATAATTAAAGAAAAAAAATCTAAAACTGTCTCGGATTACGATATCCTTGAAAATATAAAAGACGACGGATTGATACAGGTATTATTTAGGGTATAAGAAAAAAAACATGAATTTCTATTTAATGCTAAATGACCAAAATATAATTTGATCACCAAGATAAGGTGAGCTGGGCTGAGATTTGGAGATCTATTACACCCATCAATTTTGAAAGTATAAAAGAGGAAGAAATTTTATTTAAAGAAAATTAGACCTGATTATAAGCTAAATGGGCTAGATTTAATTGTAAAGCTCATTAAACATGAGTAACCCGGTCCAGCCAATATGTGATTGGGGTCAACATAGGTTCGGCATGCGCCTGCAGTTTGAGAATGTGCATGAAAATTGACAACCCTTGCCCTTCTGTTGTTTACTCTGTTTCAATTTTTGTGTCCTTTTCTGTAATTCCAAAAAACTGTATACAATGATCTATCTCTCCTCTCTGTACTTTAGCTAATATTATCCCATCAATGCATTAAGAAAATGACATTCCCCTTAAATATTCACAAATTCGGTACTTACAATGTAATAATGGACTCCAATAAAATGTAGATTATATGCTTTAGGTTGCACAACTTCAAACCATATTAGTTGTACTGAAAATTCATTTTACGAATATAGGTCGAATTGCTTCATCCTCTCAATTTCATTTTTGATGTGAGATTCTTTTCAATTCGTGTCTCATCATCATCCTTTTGTCAAGGGATCTTCTACAACAATGTCATTTATTAAGTTGGAGCATTACATACAGTATCAATTCATTTTCCGTTCATTCACAAATAATTAGAATCTTAAAGAAAGTGACGATTCAAGAGCAAGGTAAGTATTCGAAATGGAGGCGGATCGGATGATAGGTTATGGAATTCAGAGTAATAAAATTGTGCAAGAAGTATCTCGAGAAGCTGCACATTCTAATGGAAATTTTGGAGATTCAAAATTAAGTCAATCTGCAGCGAATAAAGATGAAGATATGTTGAATATCTCGAGTTACCAGTGCAGTTCCTGCTTTTCAATTGATCTAGAGTTGCTTAAACCTTATGAATGTGAATACCGTGTTTCGTCGCCAACTAGTAATCAAGGTCGGAATAAGGATGTGATTGAAGTTGATCAAACGATTAATAATAAAGAAATGATTATGAAACAACAAGTAGATTATCCAAAAAACGCAGTCCATCCCAACCAGACTAGTGCAAAATTCAACAAGGTATGTAATTTTATATATTAATCGCTTGATTAAAAGTATAATAATTATGTAATTTAACACTTAATTAAGAATGAGTTTTTAAGTTGGTATTTTGTGTAGACGACTTCGAAGGACTGGTTAAGTGGGTGTAACTTGTTGGGGTGTTTTCATCCAACAACTTATGAGAAGTGTTCTAAAAGCTTCAACAATCACTAAAAACAAACTGCTTATTAAGTTTCATATTGTGTATTTATGGGGCAAATTGAGGAAGCAACGAATTTAAGGAGGAGGAGGTAAAGTTTTTGTTGGAAGGAGATGTTATTACTATTAGGCATATATCTAAAATAAAGGGATTCCTTGGGCCAACTTTTTGGAAGTGGACCTTAGTGGACTCGTGCATGCAATGCACCAATTTTACACATGCTTTCTTCCCTTTTTCTCTTTTCTCCACCATTCTTTCATCTTCTTTTTATTGTGAGGACAAATTTCTTTTCATTTTTAGATTATGTTTAATGATATGAGGAAATATTTTGAGACACCCTAATCTTTTTGATTTTGTAAATTATCATATGATTTTATTTTGATGCACTAGTTGTGGATTAACTATATAAAGGATTGATATAGGTGTACAAATTACGTTATCGGTTATCATATAAGTTGTCTATAATAAAATATAATATTCAACTTGAACAATTACATTATTGGTTGTAGCTCAATTGGTACATTCACCAATGCGTGAGTGGAGAGTTCATAATTTAAATCTTCCTCCTAACAAATTTACAAAAAGAAAAAAAAAAAAAAACTTAGAACATTTACAATATGGTTTAAATTATTTTATTATAAACAATCAAAATAATTTTTAAATGAAAATTTTAATTTGTAAATTTTATTTTCATTTGTAAATTTTATTTTCATTTTTTGTTTTTACAATTTTAATTTGTAAATTAAACATTATCGAAAATTTAACCATAAATTTGAACTATCATGCTTTAGAAAAGATATATCAAGCCCTCATGATGTCTTTTTTCTTCAAGTATAACATCCAATTCAAAATATTGGAACAAGTTAGCAAATTGAATTAAAGTGATTTAAACATTCTAGTGGACTGCATTATTAAAATGTTAAGGTCAAAATCTTGGAAAAAGATATCCTTTGCCTATGGACGTTAAATATAATTCTTGCTCCACAATGATTTCTTAACTGGTTTCTGGCCACAATATACGTAGTAGCATCAGCATTTTTTTTTTTTTTATTTTTTTTTTTTTATGAAACATAATAAAGATATAGGTAATTCTGTAAAAAAAACAAAACATAAATAGTACTTAACCAGCGAACATTCTAATGAGGTTGACATCCTTTGAAACACCATAAAAAATAGAAAACATGAACCTTATATTAAAGAAGAAAGAAAGTTCATTATTAGTTTGCTTAAATTGAAATTAACTCAAACTTTAGATCATGTGTTCAAAATATTTTAATTAAAAAGTTCGACTGAAAATATAGATAACTCCAAAGAGAGTATGCAGAATACTATATAATCATATAATTCAGATTCAAATTTGAGATCTGACTTAAGCGATTTTGAGATCTTTAACCATTCAAATTAATCTTAATTGGATGATTATATATGTGAAAAACTTTAACTGGGAGAGAATTCATCTAAATGGTTCCCTACAAACTTCAAATCGAGAAATGGGTGAAATTTACCAAAATAAATTGCATAATCAAATAATTTATATTTTGAATACAGTGGAGTGTATTCCTTTTCCAAAAAAAATAAAAATATCCTTCAAAAAAGAATATAGTGGAAGCATAGATCTAATTTTATTTTTTTTTTATAAGAAGCATAGATCTAATTTGTTTCCAAATGTGGGCTGGACTTTATACCAAAAGTTCTCATCTCGGCCCAGCACAAATAACAGAATAAATTTATAGGAGGGGGAAAATAATTTATTAGTACCGCGACGTCTGCCAAACTTCACTGTTTATTTCCTGTATTTTGAAAAAACTCATTACAAGCTCTTCATCTTTTGTCATAATTAATTTTTTAGTGCTTTTTGTTCATTTTTTAGATTTTAAACGTAATATATTTTAACTTTCAAGACATCCATACTACAATACAAATGACATTGTGATTCTCTTATGTCTTATCTATCTGTTTATGCTAAAATATAGAAGTTACAGATTAAAATAAAGGGAAAAGTTTTAAAAAAATGCTCGTGGTTTCCAACTTTTGCAAATGAAGGTCTGTGGTTTCAGTGTTTGCAAATAAAGGTACGAGGTTTCATTCCGTTAGCAAATAAAGGTACGGTCACTAACACCGTTTATTTTCAGTGACGTGGCACTTTGACCACAGTTTGACCAAAGGGTAATTTCGTCATTAATAAAAAATTAAAAAAAATAAAAGTAAAAAAAATGTTTGTGGTTTGGTTTTTTTCAAATAACAGTCCGTGGTTTGATATTTTATTAAAAAAAAGGTATGAAGTTTGATTTAATTAAAAAAAACAAATTAAAAATTATCAACAAATATTATTGAAAAAAACAAAACAACAAATTTTCTTATAATGTTTTCGGGTATTTTGAATTCATAGAATTTTCATGAATTTGGGTATTTTCTTTTTTTGAAGGAATTTTAATTTGTTTGAATGAACATTAATGAAAATTTGTTGTTTTGTTTTTTACAAGAATATTTGTTGGTAGTTTTTAATTTATAAATTAGTCTAAAACCGTATTTGGTAATTAAATCAAACCTCATACCTCTTTTTTAATAAAATATCAAACCACGGGCTGTTATTTGCAAAAAAATCTAACCACAAACATTTTTTTACTTTTATTTTTTTTATTTTTTTATTAATGACGAAATTACCCTTTGGTCAAACTGTGGTCAAAGTGCCACGTCACCGAAAATAAACGGTGTTAGTGATCGTACCTTTATTTGCTAACGGAATGAAACCTCGTACCTTTATTTGCAAACACTTAAACCACAGACCTTTATTTGCAAAAGTTGGAAACCACGAGCATTTTTTTTAAACTTTTCCCTAAAATAAATTGACAGAAGAACCAAAGAGTTAATTATAACGAAATATGAAGACTTTGTAGTGAGTTTTTCAAAATATAAAGACCAAACAATGAGTTTTTGACAAAAGTCAAAGAGTAATAAATCATTTGCTCTATAGAAATTCATGTACATTATTTATGTTTTTACAAGTTCACTTTTTTTTTTTTCATCAATTGTAATGAGCAACTATGGTTCAAGCTCAACAAAGTCCATTACCAAGCCAGGACAGTCATATCATTCATCAGATCGACATACCCATTAGGTATGTGCCTTGATCCAAACTTTGTCGATCTAGTCATGCCAACCTCCAACGTGCATGATAACTACCAATTAAGCTCGATCGAACGAGCTTCCCGATACATAGAGGGATCCACATTACTACACCAATTAGCAAGCTTATTCCTCATCTAGACATACTCCGATCATAATAAATATTAGTAGTACATAAACTCTCTTACTTTAACTCTTTAGAATTACTCACCTTACATTTTCTCTATAGACTTGTACTGAATTGATTGTTAGAGTGTATTCAATGGCCCAACCCGACCCATTGGAAGAGCACGTCATCTCGAGTTTAGAACTTAGAACTTGTCTGAAAGCCTCATTTATGTTCACTTTATCATTATATACTCTATCCTAGCAGAAAACCTGCCACTATCTCAGTAAAGGAAAAATTTATCAATTATCTTCCTCATCTCTTAGAGAATTCTTTTCGAGAATTCACCATCCATCGATGCGTCTCCAACAGAGATATAAAATCCCGTCTCATTTACATTCCTAATAAATATACCTAAAAGTATTTAAACTCAATTTAAAATATATATTTTGTTAAACAAAGACTTAATATAATTAAGCAAAACAAAAAGAGGAGGAGAAAGGAGGGCATCTATCTATCTATGAAAGCTAGCAAAGGAGATGTTGAAGGGTGGGGTATAAGAAAGAAAGGGACCCACTAACCTTTAGCCATAGTTTAGACAAATTTACCCCTTGATATCTATTTTATATATATAAGAAAGAAACAATAAAACTACCCACTCCCATCATATTGTATTCCCTCATCTCCTACTATTCCACCCTGTCAATCCCTCCCTTGTGTCCGTACTCTGTCTGCTTCCACCGGTTACCTATTCTCCCGGTTACACATCCAACCCCACACGTGCAAAACTCACCCCTTCCACCGTCCTACTTCTCTCTACTCTTTCTTATTCCCTTGCCTGTGGTGCAACTAATTAAAGTTGGAGAGAGAAACATCTACTCTACAATACAGATTTAAAGAAGAGCTGATAAATATTTGGTTTATTATATGATATTCCCCTAACTTTCTACAAATACCACATCAACCCTCTAAACTTTAAATCATCCATTCATTCTTTCAATTTATTGTGCAAATATCAAAACTCATTGTTTTCTTTTCATATTTTCAAAAACTTACTACAAAGCTTTCATTTTTTTGTCATGATTAACTCTTTAGTTCTTTTTGTCCATTTTATACATTTCAAACACAATATATTTTAACTTTCAAGACATTAATATTGCAATACAAAATGACCTTGTGATTTTGTTATGTCTTGTTTGTCTATTTATGCCAAAATATAAAAGTTACAGATAAAAAAAATGGACAGAAGGACCAAAGAGTTAATCTTATAGTGAGTTTTTTAAAATATGAAAACCAATAGTGAATTTTAACAAAAGTTAAGGACTAATAAATCATTTGTTCCTATTTATTTAACGGCAAACTAACTTTATAAATTATTAATTATCTAGAAATTCGCTAAACTTGGTTAAAGTGTTACATATTTAAGCCTTTTCAAATCTCTAAGAAGAGTGTAGACATTGATTTAGAATCACTATTATAACAACCGGATTGACTATCTAAATTCTTGTAATTCTATGAATTTGTTAAACTTGTTCTATTTGTTACATATTTCACATATTTCAATTTTTCAAAATCTCATATAAAAGTGTAGAAATTGAGCTATATACATTTCTATAATGAGTTATTCTAATTTATGTATCTCTGGTAGAGTAGAGCTAAAGGCACATGAAAGCTCATCAACTATATTCATAAGCAAATTTTTGTACCAATATAGTATAAAATGTGTCTTTAGATTTGATTAAGAATGTTTTAATAGAAATATGTTTGAATCATCTAGGCTCCATCCATCTATGAGCTTCAAATTCGACTAGACTAGTTGAGCTTTCTAATCTCATTTATACGCTCAAAATCGAACATATCATGTAATAGTCTTTTGATTAGTTCTTGATTATTCCTCCCCCTCGCTCTCTTGATTTGACACCGAATTAAGGAGCTTAATCATGTCACCATAAATAAGTTTGCTAGCCAACTCAATTCTTCCTAAACTGGGAGGGAAAATGCTTATTTTTGCACAAGTTGAGGGACTTCCCATGTATTTAAGCTCAACATTTTCTTTTCTTGGTCGTGCTGTTATTATACTTTCTTAGTATTTCTTGCTTGTGTCTTTCCCACACACAAATCCTCTCTCTCCTCTTTCTCTCTCTACTTATTTCCTCCCCTTCTTCTTCTTCTTCTTCTTCTTCTTCTTCCTGTGAAATCTGAGACCTCAATCAAAGATCACTCCTTTTTCCCTGTGTTTTCAACTCTTTCTTTCTGATCAAATCTTGCACTCATAGATTACCAATAAAAAGAAGTCTTTCACATAACAAAGGTCTTTTCTTTTCTTTTCTTGGTATAATTTCTTGCACCCGATGAGGATTAGAAAAAGACAAGTCCCTCTTCCTCTCTCTTCTCTCTCTCCGGTTCCTCTCCCCTCAGATCCCGGCTGCCTCTCTCCGGTGGTGGTGCAACTTCCGATTCTCCCGGAAGAAGATGACACAGCTGAGTATTTCAATGCTCCTGATCATCCATCTCACCCGATCCAAAAGGTTAGTGCAAAAAAATAATTGATTTCTTGTTTGCACTTCAAATCAATAGAACCCAGAAAGACCCTTTCTTGGGTTCGATTAGTTAACCATTATCGGGTCGGAAGTTGCAAGAGCAATTACTTCACATAAAAACTTACTTTTGTGGGTTAATTTTGCACCCATAAAATTGATAATTTGATCCTTTTTTTTAACTGTAGGATATATTGATGAAAGATGAACAAGAGGGTGATAATATAAGGTAAGAAAGTTAATTAATTGATTAGATTTACCATAGTGGAAGATACTGTGCATAACTGTCACTTATCAATTATCAGCTAATAGCTACAAACCCAAATATAAATTTATTTTTACTGTCCATTAATATTAATATATTTATTTATATATAGATAGAAATTAGAATAGCCCATTTCGGTGCATGTTAGCATGGGATGCTGCTGGTCCCCCATCTACATGATACGCATCTTCCATTTTTTTAACCTTTGATATCTGTTTTCTTTGTCATTATCATTCTAAATTTGATCAGTTGTTGTGGTTTAGGGTCAATTTTTCGGGTGCAAAAACGGATACTTCACATCCAGGTAGGGATTTTATCTTTTTTATTATAATTTTAATCGTGAATTATGTATGTTTTTTTGTTATTGGTGTCAACCTAGTTGGAATTATGCTAAGAAAGAGAGTAATTTTAGTAATGCGTTTAATTTAGCGGGAAGATGGTGTGAGGGGGAGGGAGCATTTCCATTGAAGAAGATGAAGATGAAGACGAAGATGGAGAACTGTGTGCAAGAAAATGGTGATAAAGATTATCAAGAAGATGATGAGAAGATTGTTGTAAAGAGTGTAAAGAAGAGGGGAAGAGGAGGAGCGTTAATGGAGGGATCAAGGTGCAGTCGTGTGAACGGGCGAGGATGGAGATGTTGTCAACAAACACTCGTGGGATACTCGCTTTGCGAGCATCATTTGGGGAAAGGAAGATTGAGAAGTATGACTAGTGTTCGTAGCCGGTCCGTGGCTACTAATGCATCCTCAATCCGTTCATTATCTGAGGATAAAGAAGAGAAGAAGCATAATTGGAGTAAGCTAGAGGAAGGAGATAATCCTCGTGGTGAGGATGATAAGCCATTGTTGTTGAAGAGGAAGACGAAGCTCGGGATTGTGAAAGCTCGATCGATGAGTAGCTTGTTGGGACAGGAGAATAATGTGATTTCAGTTGCAGAGAATAACAGCTAGCTAGTTCATCGTTCTCTTGTTTTTCAAAGGAAGTTTAAGGTTACATCAGGTTCGTACTTATGGATAAAATTATCGTATAATGACTTTATTTGTTTATGAAACAACAGAAAGATGTTTGTTTCAAGTGGTTTCTTATATGATTTTATTTTTCTGATCCATCTAATATATCTTGTTTCGGTGCAATTTTTGGTATGAAGCATTGGCATTCTCTTCTTAATTTCAGCAAATTTTGTTTCACTCAAAATGATGTATGTTCTGTGAAAATTCTATTAACCAAAGCTCAGTTGAGTGTTTGTACGTGCCAGTCTAGTTAGAATGTAATTTGTTAGAATAAGGTAGAAATTTAATCTCACGATTATTTATTGACTTATTGTGGGAGAGTTAGATTTAATCTCTTTTTCACCGTTTTACACAAAAGTAGATTGACCACCTAGATCTGACTAGCCGCTCAAAATTCGACTTGTTCTCAAATTGTTACAGAATTATTACCCAACTAGTCCTCCAAAGGTCCTTGGTCGCCCTATGTAGCGCTCGTGTCTTATTATATTAATTTTTTTCCTTTACACCAATCATTTAATAATGAGATTGTACAATTCTTTATTTTTATTGATCGGATTAAATACATGCAGTTAAGAAGATGCAGTTTCATCTCCCATTGATAGAAGAAAGGGTTCATATGAAATTTTTGTTCTGGTTATTCTCACATTCATTGTTGTAAAGCAACGATGTTTGGCCGCATAAACTCGAGTATTCAATGTGGATCGATTTGAATGTTTAAGTCCTAGACGTCTAGGCGCAACCTAACTAATCCATGACACTTAATTAAGGACCTCGATCATCCGATTAGTACTTAACATTTTTTTACTACATCGCTCATCTTCCTCTATTGATTTGACTATGAAATATAAAATTTGAAATCACATATTTTATGAATGAAAATTTACCATCCGTCAACATTTAAATAGCACTTAAATTTTAAAAACGCGAACACATCATATGTTTAAAATATTTAATGAGAGGAGAAAGCTTAAAACTCTTTTAAAGAAATGAGTTAATACTCTAATAAGAAACTTTTAACTCAAAAGGATCATTTTTGTTATGAATTATGCTAAAATGAACTAGAAGGTCAGAAAAGGATAAAGATCATAACAATTTGCATGAAAGAAATTTTGTGGAAAGATGAATGGAAAATGAATGCTAGAAGCGGTTCAATATATTATCAATTGACGAGGATATATTTTATATGCGTGTTATTTACATATATTTGTCCCTACATACACATCATGATTTTTATGCTAAATACGGTTTAACTCCAAACTTTGTTATTATGTGGATTTGTTTTTTCTTTTCTTTCTAACTATCAAGGAAATAGGAGAACAAACAACGAAAAATTAGATGATCACGATTCAGAATATTAGTTTAAATATAAGTAATGAGGTTCGATTGTTTTTGTTATATTGGTTTTTTTTACATGATATCAAAAATTTATGAGCTCAAATAGTCTTGAGTTTGAGTCATATTGGTGAATTAAAAACAAAAATTTATACATCCTTCAGACACAAAAAGCAGTCACACGGAAGTAATATTTTTTTTATTTATCTTATAGAAAAGTGTGAAAACAACTTATTTTATATTGTGAAACATATGAAATTAGAGATCAAATGAGTAACAATCTTCTAATTGAATTATATATTTATCTAATTTGATAAATATAGATTTAGTTATATGATAAAAAGAAATAATAAAAAGCATTACCCATTAAAATAGGAAATTAGAACTTCATTATATGAAATGGTTTTGAGGTGAATAAATAAAATTGCGTGGTTTAAACAGGTGAAAAAAGGTGAAAAAGGCATTAAATGATGATAGAGAAATGAGAAGATGAGGTTTCCCAAAGGATGGACACCAATAGCCAATCATTTTATGAGTTATCACTCACTCTTCCTCTCAATCTAGCTGGCAATTATATGCATTGCATACCTTTTACCAGGACGGTTTTGAAAGCTTATGGTCACTAGATATCCTTCCTTCCAACTAAATCAAATGCATTTTTCTACTATAATTAATTATACTTGAAAGGACATAAGAATCAAAATATAAACGGTTTAATTCAAATAGAAAATTCAAAGTATGGAATATATGTATAAAAAAGAATAGAAACGTTTGAGCTATCTCTCTTTGAGCTTTTGAGCGACGCTCCTTCTATGCTCAAGGACAGAGCCAGCTCTAGAGGGAGGTGACATATATAGGCGATCGCTTAAGACAACTGATCTAAAAGGGTCTCTTATTTAAGTCTTCAACATAGAATAAACTAAATTGTCTGTAAAAAAAGGCCTCCGAATTTGAAGTTACGAGATTTTTATTTATAAGAAAGATGAAATTACATGACTTTTTATAATTTTACCAAAAATATAGTTGATAACTATTTCGTTCTCAACAAGTTCTCCCAAAATTTTGATTTTATTCTATATTTTTATTTCACGCTTGAGGCCTCTAAAATACTGAAGCCGGCTCTGCTCAAAGACTACTTTATAGCACTATCATTTCATAAATAAATAAGTAATATAATATTTAATTATTCAGTTTATTCTTAAATTAGGCATTTCATGAAGATTTTTTTTTATAGTTGTTAATGACATTTAAATTTTGTCACGATGTCACCCACACCAACCCTGAAGGATCCATGACATGAGCCACCAAGACATGCCTAGTTACTCGGCCCATCAAAACATTAGGCTTAAGGGAAGGACAAGATCCTCCTCCTTCAGGTGATAGGATACGCCCTTATTAGGTCATGGAGGGAGAATGTCCCCATTCAAGACGTGCCTTAATAATGTGAAAGGCATATCTTTGACATGTTAAGATATGCCCTTGAGTTGTAAGGATGTGCCTCTGTGTATCTTAGCACTAAAAGACAAAATGTTCACGTGGATGCAATCACATCAGTGTATCTTCGGATAGAAAATTCTTTATTCCCTTGCGCACCTTAAGGTAAGGGTGAAAATGAAAACATGATATCATCTAGGACAACATTTTTAACACCATATAATCTTCAAATTGTGTTAGTGAAGTACATATGTTATTATGAATTTGAATATTCTTATTATTTGCATAATTTCTTCTTCCCATTTATATCTTTATAAGTTTATTAACTTAATCTTCTGTTTACTGAAGAACAAAAAATTACTTAATCTTTTAGGGTTACAATCTTTTCAAATTCTCCCACGACAATCTGACAAGCTTTTGAAGTTCATACTTCATAGTTATCAATTTCAAAAGAAACTTCCCTCTCCATGTATCCTAAAATCCAATTAATTGTGATTCAATATTTATAAATGTTACATAAACATGGCAATATTTTGTTCTATCATTAATCAATTAATGGATTAGTAGACCTCTTTCTAGATGGAAGATTGGTAACATTTATAATTCATCATTCATTGCTTTCACCCAATCTATACAATTAATTATATATACTATAATTCTTGGTTCTTTATGTTAAAGAAGATTCAACAATAAGTACCATGTGAAGTCAAAAATCTTGTCAACTTAAAAAACGAGCACATGAAGTTGGGTAAAAAACATTTCTTCTATTTCTTATTCATATTTAAATAGTCAAAATATATAAAAGAATACATAACGACTTTATAATAACTTTTTATAGTCCCTTCGTAGTTCTAATTACATATATGTAGCGACTTGATTCAAAGTGAATGATATCATCATGCGAAAGTTCAAATAATGAGCGACCTAAAGGACGACGGTAAAGACAAAAATGAACTAAATCTCACATTGTGGAGAGTGAGTTACATGAACTTACTAATAAGATGTGGATCCACTATATACATGATGCATTTTAAATCCGTAATATTCAAAGTGTTGTATTTGAACCAAAACGATCAATATATATTTGTAAGATATATAATGGGTCTAAGTATTACAATATGACACATATATCCTTTGACATCGAGACCTGGACCGTTCGGCCCACACTTCACTTAAAGCTTCAATGAATAACATATATATAATTCTTTACTTTAACTAGTTATTAACATCAATTTTTATGAATCAAAAGATAGGTACCTAAACAAGAGCAACTTAGTATGTGATGCAATTAAGAAATGTAGTTGAACATAGCGTTGCTTTTATAATATAAATTTAAAAATGGGTGGCTCAAATCAAACAAAAGCTATATGGACCAAGGACATGGACTCATCATGCAAAATGGGTGGAAAAATATTCTTAGCCGTCACTCCATGTTGCTCCAATGAGCAAAGGCCGATTCTTTTGTAATTTGACAAGGATGTTACCACCAATCATATATAGGTTAGTTGAAATGTAACACATTTACTTATCACTTCTAATTTCCTTTACTTGAAAATTTTCCACATCTCTTATATTTGGGACTTACTTTAATCTTTATGTCTTATAGTCTTTATTTAAAACATAATTGTGATGCATATAGCCTTTATCTCCCAAAACAGGTGAGAATTTTAGATATAGATAATGAGTTATTGCCTTTTTACTGTCTCACTTCTAAAAGTTGCTAAAAAAAATTTGTTTCATAATAAATCATAGTATTTTATTATCTATTGGTGTGGCTATGGTTATTTTGAAAATAACTATTACTTTACCTTCATTACTATTGTATTAAAATTCACATTTTTCATCCAAATGGAGAAAGTAAAGATATTTAGTAAATACCAAAATAACCTAAAAAAAAAAATCTGTATTTTGAATATTTTACACCAAATATTCAATAAAACTATTCTATCATTTTTTTGGAAAGTAAAAACTATTCATCATTAAATACTTAAATAATAATAAGTTAGTGGACTAACTAAATAAATCATTTATCTTTTGGTATAGTCTAACTGTTAATTTAAGCATGAAATCATTTTCTATGAGAAATTTATAGTGTAGGGTCGTAGCCTATTAAAGAGTGGGTCACTGTGAACTGACGTGTATAAAATACATTGCCCTTGTTATTTCTTCTAAACTTATAGTAAATATGAATTTTTATGTAGTAATTTTGTGAAATTGCATGCTTAATTATCGGTTCAAAAAAATTATCGGTTGGCGGCCTGCCTGTCCCTTGGGTTAGAAAACGTACACGAAGTCCAGAAGCAGCCTCGCGATCAGCATCTCACAAAGTTTATACTGCATTAAAAGATCAATAGAATCTACAACATTTATAATTATATCTAATCTAATAGTGTCTTGACTATATCAACTTAACTTTCTTCAATATATGATTAACTATCAGTATTATTTAGCATAATGTTCCGAGCTGTCTTATGTCCGTTGAATCTCTATCCTTCTAAGACGTTATTGTTTTAAGAAAATGCAAGATAACTTCTACACATATAAAGAGTATAGTAGAAATTGTAATTAACAAGATTGTAAGGCATTTACATGCTATATATACAACGGTTCTAAACTAGATTGATCCCGCAGTACTTAAATTCTACCACATCAATAAACATAGCGGTATGAAAAGTATATGGTCGAACACCATAGTCAAAACTTTGCTAGTTTAAAAATGATTATAAAATTGCAAATGGATATATATATATTTGGTATAAGAAACGCGTTACTCTTTTCGTTGATGTGCACACCCGGTTATCAAAGAGTGCCACTGGAAAGCATTATCTTGGTATAATATAGTGTTATCAAAAAAGCATTAAGCAATTGCACTCAAAGAATAATTAACAATTTAAAACAAGAGAAACTAACCATATACATATAGCAGTATTGATCTTCAATCTACACACCAAAACATAAAACAATTTCATTTTCATTCTTGATCAGCCTCTGCAATATTATTAGCTTGGCCTAACAAACTGCTTATCGATCGAGCCTTCACCATACCGAGCTTATGCTTCCTCTTTGACACCAACAAGGGCTGCTTCTGCACCTGTACTTTCGCTTCTTCTCCATCATCTCCACTACCAGGCACAACATCAACAACAACTTTCTCATCCCTCTCAACACCCTTCTTCGGGGCAGACCTATTTCGAACACTGGCCATGCTTCTGAGCCTTCCTTTCCCCAAATGATGCTCGCAAAGCGAGTATCCCACGAGTGTTGGTTGACAACATCTCCATCCTCTCCCGTTCACACGACTGCACCGTGATCCCTCCATAAGTGCACCGCCTCTTCCCCTCTTTTTCACATCTTTACCTTTCATTATTTTCTTATCTTTCTCAACCTCATTCATCATAGACATAGTGACTTCTCCTTTTGTTTCCAAGCTCCCTCTCTTCTTCCCATCTTCCATATTTAGTAAAGTGCAACCACACAATAACCACAAACTGTCACATACATTTGATAATATATTGAAACTAATTTATTAACATCTATATAACATTCTTTACCTTCAAGGATACTAGTTGGTGTTTTTGCACCCGAGCTCCTACAAATTCAAAATAAAATAAAATTCAACACAAATGACATCAATTTGATTAGTCGGGTGTATGATTATACACCCGAGCTAGTTTCTCCAACGGGGGACCGTTGTCCCCATGATAACGTGCACCACAATGTGGGCAAACCATTAGTTAGCCAAAATGTAGAAAAACAGACTAACAGATCACATTAGATAGGAAGGAAGAAGGTACGGTGGATAGCCAAAGTTCATCTAAAAACATCAGTAATTTTCCACTAACAGTAGTTTTTCGTAGCCGGTAAAAAATAATTTACGGCCATGAATTATACAATTTTTTAACTTTATTACCTGTTATCATTACTGATATTCCCTCCTTCTCCGCCGTTCTGATCATCATCATCATCAACAACAACATCATGATCTCTTCCTAACTGCAAAAAAATTCAAAATAATTACAGGATCCACCTAATTGAAATCCAGGTGCATTCAAATTTGAATCCAACGGCTAGAAAATGATAAGAGTGTAATTAATTAATTAACCTTATCTTCTTGTTTTTGTTGTTCCTGGTTCTTGGAGATGCAACCAGAGGAATTTAGGGGGAGATTCAGCTGTTTATCGTCCCGAGTCGGGTGAGGTTGAAGTATGGTGGAAAAGGGGGGATCTGAAAGAGGAACCGGAGAAAGAGAAGAGAGAGGAAAAGGTATCTTCCGCTTCCTGATTCTCATCGGTGCAACTGCAACTGCAACTTCTTAATTCAGCTTATAAAACTGAATTCATCAACTCAGGAACCTGAAATAACCAAGTGATCGTTGATTCAACGGTCAGATTTGAGGGAGGTGGAGAAGAAAAGAGAGTGCAAAAACACTATATATTTCAAGATGAAACAAGATGATGGACTTAATTTATTTCTCTCTCAAACTTTTATTGCACCCGTAAATTATTTTGACATAATTGATGTTTTAGTAAATGTAATTTTATTTTTTAAAAGTATGAAAAACTGTTTTCAATAAGAGCTGTAATTTGTAGAACTTTTAATTGTATTTATCAAATATTTCATAGTTTTTGTGTATTTTTTTAAGTTATCATTTTTCTTAACTACAGTTGGTACTCTTTATTGCAATGCAAAATTAGCTTACAATTAGAAACTTTCGAGGTCTAATTGAAGGACAAACTCAATTTTGAACGATTAGTCAAATTTAAGTAGTTCAATAGATTTAAATCAGATCCTTTATCATAATTAGATAGAGGGTAAGCAGCTAGACGACTTTCGTTTAAAATACCGGTTAAGGTGGGAGGTGAAGAATAGTCCTACTATACTAAAGGAGTTGGCACGTGTGAAGGACAGAGGGTCACGTGTGGTAGACTGGGAGAAAAGGTAGCAGGTAAGAAAGGAATAAGCAGGAGGAGAAGCAGACAGAGTTATGACGAGGATCGCCAGGGTGGATACGATGGGAAAGTGGATAAATTTTTTATTTTATTTTATTAATTTATTCTTTTAAGAAAATATTGTGGTGTGTGAAATGGGGCCCATGCCCACATTCGTCTTGCTTAATTATTTAACCCCACCTTATAAATATTTCTTTTTGGCTGTCGTTCTAATTGATTATATGTTGCTTACTGAAAATATAAGACTAATTTATCTAAGACGAAATATTATTTTCCCGATGACTGATAATTTTGTTCACTGTGAACGGAGGATTCCAATTATCGGAACCCGGTGAACTAGCCAATGATCAGTTGTTCGCGACATTGAAATTCGGTTATCGATAAATGTTAATAGTGGTTAATTAGAATGGATAAAAATGATGTTGTATGTATAAAATTTTTGAAAAAAATACGTTTTTATCTTTGTTGAGAAAAAATAAAATATTTTCTAAACTCTTTTAACAACATTTCAATTAATCATAAAATGTTTTTGTTGACTTCTTTTTCCTTACTCAAAAACAACATATAGTTATGAACATTTGTTGCACCAAATTTTAACATGCACTGAATTCTATTTATTTCTTACATTACCATAAATTTTAACATAAACACTAAATAAACCTTGAATGTGTATTGTATACATCTATACAAAAAATTCACTTTTACTTCAATGAAATTAAATTGGCATGATGAAAACAAAGGCTTGATTTATAAAAGTACTATTATTATTATTATTATTTTCTTAAAAGAAAAGAAAAAGTAACGAGAAATTGACCCAATTTCTAGAGTTTAGAGGCTTAAAGTAGCTCTCTATGCTAATGCTAAACAATGTCCACATCAAAATTAAGACATGTACGTTTGTATCAACCATCATAAACTTATGTAGTTTATCACAAATTTTTTTTACAGCAATCAAATACTGAAAGAAGGATTAATCACTCATGGAAGATAATTCAGCTTTAGCTTCATCCTCTACATCTACTTCTAGCCCCATCCACCTTCCTTCTTCCCTTTCTATCCCTTCTTCTTTTAAACGAACCCAATCATCCAAAATTGAGAATCTTGTGGAATACTCTTATGTTCCAGAAGATGCCCAGATCCAATCCACAACCTTACCCTTGATTAACCCATACAACATCTACAGAAGAGATTCTTCTATCACGAGGAGTATCAGATCCCTGATCTCCACAAGGCGTCCTCATGCTAAAGAATATGTCCAGACATCAAAGATGGATCAGTGCTCACTTAGAGCCACCAGTACAGAGCAGTATGTTACTCTTGAGATCCCTCCTCATTTCATTACTAAATGGAAACAGGAAGGATACACGCACTTCCATCTTGGAGCAGTCAGAATTATTCTCACTCTTCATGGCCGAAAAGGTCTTCCAGTCACGGCAAGAGTCAGCTTGTTAGATACCAGGTTCTTGAAGTTTGAACATGCTGTTATTGGCACTGTTTTAAAAACATTAAATGCCGGCAGCATAGTGTTAACTTTCTTTCCAAACTTCAACCTTTCACTCCATGATCCCAATCTCCCTACTACCTTCAAGATCCAAGTACAGCTAATCGGTGCAGAACAAATTTCTACAGCAGTAGCAGCAACGATTCACCATCAGCTGATCTACAGGCTTCAAAATCATGCTCTCGATATGCCAACACCAGGAACTTCCTCTGAGGCCTTGTTCCTTATTGCTGAAAATGATGATAATCCTACCATTGTGCAGATCCCTCGACAAATTTCCAGAGATGAGCTTGTCCAATTAATGCCACTGGAATGGCTTACAGCTTATGAGAAACTGCATCAGGTTTCACAACCTGTCCAAACTTCTTCATCTTCTTTCCAAAATAGAGAAGATGGATTAGTTAAGACAGTCTTTCAACCTCCTCGGAGATCCTTCCATCAAACTATGATGATTTTCCCTACTTCTTTTCCTAGAGAAGAGAAAATCCCTATCCACAGCTTTGAGCCAGATGGCAGCCATAATTATGTGTCCCACATAGACGGTCATTTTATATGGGATGCTCCAGGCAGCGGAATGTGTGATCCCTCCTGTACATGTGCGGAAGACATTGATTCAGATGACGATGATGATTTTTGGGTTTCTCACGAGAAAAGACCTTCAAGAAAAGGTACATGTCGTTCACTCCCAACCAGAATTCCAACTAAGCCGGATGATGATGATGCTCCATGGATTGGGATTCACCCCAAGGAAGATGTTTTCCCTGTAGTTCAAATGAAGACCACTCCAGCTTACCTTAAGCCCCTTGCCATTTACCAAAAGGAGCTTGATATTCTCTCAAAGCTTAAGAAATCTTGTCATCCTCCATCTCAAACCCCTTTAGCACAACCTTGTATGATGAACACATCTTTCACATCAGATGATTTTCCTCCTTTGTCAAGACAAGTTAATCTCAAAGCCAAAACAGTTTCATCCCCTTATATTTCATCTACCACTGTTACCCAAAATGGCCACCTCGAAGAACCCAAACCTTTTGAATCTGTTTTAAATTGGCAAACTGATAATGCCATAGCCCAAAACAACTACCTTCAAAGGATTGATAACAAACTAGATCATGTGGTCTCTTCTCAAAATGACCTCTCCCAGAAGGTTGATTCATTAACTGAATTTGCCTTAAAAACTCAAAAGGACTTGAACCATCAGATCCAAAAGGTTGACACCACTCTGCGCAGTTTGATTTCCCAGAAAAGGTTTGGCCAGGAGTTCAACCAAAAAGAAGCTGAGATTCGGAGGTTAAAAGACCAATTGTCACAGGTGGAAGCAGATCTTGCCAAAACTCGTCCTCGACCTACACATGAATATAGCGATCCATTTTTTGGATCTTCTCATCAATTTTCACCTTTTCCACCTCCAACACAAACCTATAACCCTTTCCCATTGATTCATGAACAGGTACCTCATGCTTCACCTACAAAGGTTTTATCCTCTTCTGGTTCATTTGAGGATGAATCTCCAAAACCAAAACTACCCAGACCATCCAAAGATAAACAACCCATGTCTTCACATATGGCATCAACCATTAGCCATTTTACTCCATCAGGAGAATATTCCTCTGATTCTTCTGAAGATATGAATGATGGATCCTCCTCAGAACCTGATGTTCATATGGCAGATATTACTCAGATATTGATGGCTGGTGATCCGAGTACCTCTGAACCTACACCAGGTGTCACAGAACCTACAGTTGAAGAACCTATTGATGATGATGACGATGCCTTTATGTTTTATGGAGAATCCAGGACACCCAAGCCGACATCAGGCCCCTGGTTCTCATTTGACCATCTTCCCCCACATCGATGGAGAGACCAACTCCATGAAATGGCAGCATGGATAGATCTCCAGATGACCAGACCAGGTGTTACTATCAAAGAAGTCCTTGCTGAGTTTGTTTCTAGATTTACAGGAACTCTCCGAGAATGGTACCAAAGTCTTGGTCCTTACAAGATGGCAGCTTTCCTCAATCTTCCGACCGCCAGTAATGCTCTTGGAGAAATTCATCAGCAGTTTATTGGTGATCCAAAGAAGTACCAGGTCCAGATGAAGCAAGAATTCTTTGATATGAAATGCTGTTCCTTAAAAAAGAAAGATCTTGATTTTCATTATCAAAGGATGGTTAAGAGATATTATATGCTTAATGGGTATAATGATCCGAATCTCCGGTATACCTATATAGCATCTCTGCCAGCAGAGCTTCAGCCAGAAATTCAACGTTTCATTACAGGCACTGGGAGACACTTTGCAGAAATATCCATTGGAGAAATTCACCAATTTACTCTTTTGGCTCTAGAGAAATTGTGTGAACAACAACGCCTCTTCAGCAATATTGTTGCCCAGAAAAATCTTGCACAGAAACATTGCAATAAGTCTTACTTGCAGATCAAGTGCAAGGATAGTAAGTGTGACTGCCGCCCTTCAAAAAAGAATCACCACAAAAAATTCTCAAGGTTCTCCAGATTCCCCCATTCATACCCGAAGTCCAAGAAGCAGAAGCAGTTCAAATTTTTCAAAAAGAAGTCCAGAAGGAACAAAAGGAGTGATCGTTGCTATATATGTGGACAAAAGGGACATTTTGCTAGAAGATGTTCAAACAAACCACAAAAAGCTCAAAAGTTGGTTCAACAACTCTCCTACAGTCTTGAAGATGCTGATGTTGAATCTCTCTACTCAGAACAAGATGAAGCAACTAATGAAACTGTTTTCGCTCTCGAAGACTATTCAGATTCTTCTTCTTCTTCTTCAGAAGACACTGATGATGAGTCTCCAGTTTCTGATGACCTCCTCCCCATTTATTCTTTACAGTCATGTTCATCAGAAAGTCTTAATCCTACCTATCCTTTGGTCAATATCCACCTATTGCCCTCCAAGTATGACCGACCCATCTCTGTCATAGGCCTCATGGATACTGGTGCTCATAAGACAATGGTTAACCCATCCATCTTGCCTAACACCTCATGGGAAACTCATTATGAATACTTCAAGGCTGCTGATGGACAGGTTTTCTCTACCAAACTCCGTTCTAAAAAACCCATAGGCATTCAATTTTTTCCAAATTGTATCGTTTGGGTCAAAGTCCTTGGGTCAGCACTTCCAGATAAGGATATCCTAGTTGGTTTTGATGTCTATCAAAAAACACATGGTCTACAGATTCGTCCTGAAGGCCTCCGATTCAAGAGACAATTAAAATCATATACCAGCATTCCAAAGCTTTATTCTCTATCAGAAGTTCCGACAGACTATCAAGAAATTACAGACCTACTTCTGAAGTCATGTGCTGATTCTCATTCACAATTTTCTCATCCTTTTCCACTTTGGAAAAATGAGAAGTTTTTCATCAAACTGCCTTTCAAACTGAACGAAGATGTCAATCCTACGAAGGCAACACATTCTGGTATGACACCATCTGATCTTCGCCTTGCCAAAGATGAATGTGCTCAGCTCTTACAACAAGGTCTAATAGAGCCAACCACCTCTCAGTGGGCTTGCCAAGCTTTCTATGTTGAAAAGAGGTCAGAAATTGTTCGTGCAAAAAAAAGGCTTGTTATTGACTATAAGCCTCTAAATGGTTTTCTCAGAGATGATAAGTTTCCTCTTCCAAGGATCAACTCATTGTTTGTTCATCTCAATGAAGCATTCATATTTTCAAAATTTGATCTCAAAGCAGGTTTTTGGCAGTTAGGGATTCACCCTGATGAGCGTTACAAGACGGCTTTCTGCATTCCTACGGCTCAGTACCAATGGCGTGTCATGCCCTTTGGACTCAAAACAGCTCCATCCCTTTTCCAAAAGGCCATGATAAGAATCTTTGAACCTATCCTCCATAGCACCCTTATCTACATTGATGACATCCTGCTATTTTCCAAAGATGTCCAAGCCCATAACTCTCTTTTGGCCCACTTTCACCAGCTTGTAGATAAGTATGGAATTATGCTTTCTGAAAAGAAGAGTATAATCGGACAAAAATCCATAGAGTTTCTTGGCATGGCATTTCAAAACGGTCAGTATCACCCTGGTCCCCACATTTCTCAAGAATTATTGAAGTTTCCAGATGAGAATCTTTCCACAAAGCAGATCCAACAATTCTTAGGAATCATCAATTACATCAGGGAATTTATTCCTCATGTCTCTGAACACACTAGCCAGCTGTCAAAGATGCTAAAGAAAGGTGCCCCACCATGGAGTCCCATCCAAACCAAAGCCGTCCAAAAACTTAAAGTTATGGCCCAAAATCCTCCAGCACTAAAGATACCTGGTAATGGGAAGCGTGTCTTGCAAACTGATGCCAGCGATGAATATTGGGGAGCACTGCTCATTGAAGAGATTGATGGTACTGCACACTACTGTGGACACGCAAGCGGACAATTTAAAGACGCGGAAAAGCATTATCACACCACGATCAAGGAAATTCTTGCAGTAAAAAATGGAATAAAGAAATTTGAATTTCATCTCATTGGGCATCATTTTACTGTGAGAATGGATAACTCATCCTTCCCAAGGATACTTGAATTTAAAAACAAGTCCCTGCCAAGTCAACAGTTACTGAGGCTCAAGGACTGGTTTGCAAAATATGATTATTCCGTGGAGCATATAAAAGGAGACAAGAACTTGATTCCCGACATGCTTTCTCGGCCAAACCCCCAATCTATTTCCTTAATCACTTCTCAAGTTACCATCCCTCTGGTATTTATGGCTACTAAAACTCCATCCTCCTCGGTCAAAGCCACTTCAGAAAACTTGTGGTTACAACCGTTAACTCCAAAACGCCAGTTGATGTTTCCTCCAGGAACCAACTTCAGCACCCCTCAAGAAATCCAACAGTATGCCAAGGATAATGTCTTCCGTTATCTTGCCAAAACTATTCAGCTCAGACGCATTTCAGATACCCCCTCTCTCTTTCTGAAGGAATGTCCATTCTTTATAGTATGGGCCTTATGTCCACACTATCAGCTCCTTGAACATGAATTATGGTGTATATGGTGCCTCACTGTCCTATACTCCATTGCAGTTCAAGTTCCCTTGGTATCAATGTATAATTATATAACTAATCCATGCAACCGCAGTTCTTTATTGTTCACCATTCTGGATTGGTTTGCCCCACTGTCTTGGTGGCAAAAGGAATTGCAGCAACAAATCCAGCTTGAAGGACTGTTTGATCCAAAGAATGAAGGACCACTCAAAAACAGTTTCCATGTCAGCTTCTTCATTCTACACAGGCCATATTTCCAGTTTGCACCTAAACGGTTTTGGTCGCAACCTCATGCTTACCACTGGAGAAATCTCCCAAAACCATTATTCACTAAGGAAGACAAAGAGACATTGTACGACTTCCTTAGTAAGATTAATGGATATTGTGAAAAATCCAGGCCACCGACCTTTTCCACTACTCTGTATCCAGTCGATCCTAATGGAGTTACAGGCTTCAAGAATCTTAAACCAATTATTCTGCCAGCAGATGAAGCTCCAAAGACACTTCCTAGCCCCAATCGATCCAACTCTTCTCAAGCACTGGGAACACAAAATTCAGTATCAGTTCATCCAATGCAAGGAGAACCATCAGATGTCACAATGGAAGAAGCATCATGCCCAGAAGTTCGTAACGGTACTCAACCTTGGTACAAAAACCTGTATGGAAATATTGATTCAGATGATGAAGAAGACTGGCGCAACTTCAATCTTTCCCCATCTCACTGGATCTAGTGATTCCTTTTCTGAGTCAGCAAATTTTACTGTTTTCAATAAATGTAGCATATACGCTACTTAAGGTTTGATGATGTAATAATTATGTAAGATATATGTCATGATTGATGATGTAATAATGATGTAATAAATATGTCATGTAGTAGGTAAAGGGTATAAGAGTCTTTTATTTAATAAGTGTGATAGGTGTGAGGGCAAAATAGTCTTTATGGTGAAGACATTTGCCTATATAAAGGAGCCTTGGTTTCATTTGTAAGGCATCCAGAAATTGTATTGAAATCTTCCATTGTATAATATAAGTATGGTTTGCTAAAATTCTCTCTTTCTTCTTTTAGTATTTCCCAAGTTTAATCTATTCATATCATGTCTTCTTGGTAATGATCCTAGTCTTTGGTCTCTATGCAACAAAAGAACTATGTCACCAGGCCGCCGTTTTAAGATGTCATAAGGCCTCTGTTTCGGTTTGAGTTGCTAGAGCTCCCACAGTAGGGTATAAGAGTCTTTTATTTAATAAGTGTGATAGGTGTGAGGGCAAAATAGTCTTTATGGTGAAGACATTTGCCTATATAAAGGAGCCTTGGTTTCATTTGTAAGGCATCCAGAAATTGTATTGAAATCTTCCATTGTATAATATAAGTATGGTTTGCTAAAATTCTCTCTTTCTTCTTTTAGTATTTCCCAAGTTTAATCTATTCATATCATGTCTTCTTGGTAATGATCCTAGTCTTTGGTCTCTATGCAACAAAAGAACTATGTCACCAGGCCGCCGTTTTAAGATGTCATAAGGCCTCTGTTTCGGTTTGAGTTGCTAGAGCTACCACAGTCTGGTATCAGAGCCAGCCAAGGCAGAAGTATGATATAGGTTAGATGTAGGAATACTGAAAGAAATAAAAGAAAATCCGAATTTGACTACATTGACTCTTTTTTAAAAATCCATCAAGTATATATGATGTTAAAGATATCTATTTTCAGGCCGTAATTTAATTTTCTTTGATTTTAATGTTAATGCAACATAAAGTTTAAGGATTTTTTAATTATGTGGTGAAACAAAAGTTATTCATTAAGTAATTAATTTGTTTGTGGCACGCAAATTTTCCATTTAATGGGTTTTATTTTCAAGACCCAAGATTTTGTAATTCCATGTAAAGATGTCTATTTGGGCATTTGCAGCTAAAATGGGCCATAAGGAGTGTAATTAATTAGTTGACATTTAAAACTAAGTAATTCGGTTTAAGGAACAACCATACAATCTGCCCCACGGCCCACTTAGATTTGGAAAATCACACACATGGACGGGCTCATTGGCTAAATTAATTAATTCTTTTCTGAGTTAAGTATAGAATTATAACTTATGGTTGAGTTAATTTTTTTTATTATTTTTAAGCCCGAGTTTAGCTCAAATCCGTTTAAATTATCAATGAGTTAAGTAGGATTTGGGCTAAATAATTTCAGTAAAAAATCCAGCCCAACCTCATGTAAGGCCATCAGTCTAAAAATGTCTCTCATCTGGTTGCTAATAATACCTGTATTTACGTGTGTTTTTAAGTTACGGAATTGTATTTATAAATGTCAAATGGCATGGGTTTTTTGTACTTAGTATTATCGATAATATAATTGATAACTATTGCATTCTCTACAAAGTACCTTAACCTTTTTTCTATTTGATGTTTTTTGTTCAGCGTAAAATGCTGAACAAAAATGCTAGAGTCAGCTTTGATTGGGTCCGTAAGTATTTGATAAGCTAATTTGTCTATATTAGACATTTACAAGCTTTGAAGTCCTTATATTTTTATAGAATTCTCGCCACAACTGCATTTGTTCATCAAGAACATCTATTTCCCCCTCATATTACTGAAACATTAGTTTCTTCAACTGTTGTTCTCAATCTCTAATTATGTGGTCCATCAGCAACAAATTTTTTCCTAAGGATATGGATTGATCAAGAATTCGCTCAACTAATCTATCATAATAATTTGTCCTCCATATGTATAGAATCGTTGTTACAGATTTTACATGTTGTTTGAGCTCAATTTAAATGAGAAAGATCAATTTTAACTCTTCATTTATGTACCGGTAAGAGTAAGTTACAAAATTGAAAATATAATTAGCTTTATTATGTATTAACATCAAGGTGAAATATATATTGAAAACATTATGTCTGTTTCCGCATAATGGATGAGCTCTAATTTTCAAAGTATTTAAACCAAAGTTGTTAATTTTTGTTGACTTTTATGACAATGCACATCTAATTCATGAACACAAGCAAAATTTGACCTGCTCTATAGTGCCACCAGCCCTGTGCACGGCCATATGTAGGCACCGTCGACTACAATATATGAGATAATAATAAATAAATAAAAATCTAAGATATGAGACAATAATATTGTTGATTGAGTTTCAAAAAAAAATAAAAAAATATATTGTTGATTGTAACTTAATCTTATATATATTCATTGTAAAATTTATTGATATTCAAGTCAACTTACAAAATCTTTTTGTAAATATAAATTGCGGTTAATTATTAATTGGACAATTTGGTCACATTAACTTGCAAATTGGGATTTTTGGATTATGTTTTACAATTCCGAGATTTGTGTGTTTAAATTGTTACCAGATTAGAGATTAACATTGATGACATAAAACTGAATGTTCACGTCTAATGGGATGTGTGTTTTATAATTTGAAAGAAAAAGAACTCAATTAAATTAGAGGAGAAGATAAATTGTGAATTTGTCAAGGCAAAACTCTTGTATATGTCGCACGAAATTTGAGACAATTTATCTTTGTCCAAACATCAAAAATTTTATCTTCAATTTTTTTATCAATTGCGAACTTTCAATCACCCGGAATCATCCTATGTATTAAGTGAATCTATATGTTTGATATACAATTTAACTTCTAATTTTAATTACTGTTGCAAATTATATAGAATTAAAAGCTTAAACTTATATTCGATGTACAAAGACATTCTCTATCGATCTCTGACACACCTCCTCAAAAAAATGCTTCTTAAGTTTGAAGAGCACACCACATATCAATCCAATTGTGGTTTTAATTCAACAATCAAGAATTGAATTCAGGATTGCTTAGTTGCAAAAACTTTCATACCATGTTAAGAAATTTTTTGGTGAATACCATATTAAGAAATTGATTAAGCTTAAGCTAGTTTAAGCTCATATTAAACAAAATTTGCATTTTTCTTATCGTTTCCTCGCCTTTTATTTAAAAAGTTACCATTCTAATTAATTTTCTGCTCCCTCTAATTACGGAATATACATTGCCACTTAGGAATTTTCTAAGAGGCTCGTGGTGTTGGAAAACACCTCCTCTTGTGATTGTGCTTTTGTGCCACATGGCACACTTCCAAGAGAGGTGTTTGAAACACCTGCAGTCCAAAAGAATTTCTCTACCACTTAAGACCATCCAATAATGTTTGGTTGGGCAATGCAGATTACTAATTTTCATTCAAAACGAAGTGTGTATTATTAATTTAAAATTTTGTAACCAAACTTAATTTAAAAATTTGACATGAATTTTCAGACAGCATCATCAACTTATTATACTAATTAAGTTCGGAAAGAGTCTCTATTGCTTGATGTTTCAAGATTGTATGGTTGTCCAACTGGTTTGTTACAGATCACGTGCATATTTTTGCTAATGATTTTACGTTGAAATTTTTGTTTCTTAACTTATTATATGAAAATAATTGTATATTTCTAGTTCCAATTATTGTCTTCCAAACTTTTGCATGTATATAACCAAGCTTTGAAGTTATCAACTGAATGAATGATTGTGTAAAAGAGAAAATAAGAAAAGGAAATATTGGTTATTAGAAACAAGCCAAAAGGCATCAAATTAAGTAATCGAGCGCTAAATTAATTACTAAATCTGCATTAGCCGGTTTAGTATGGGTTCAGATATCAAATGGAAAACAAAAAAAAATTATTGAAAGTTTAATATTATAAAAAAATTAATTGACCTTTCTTTTTTTTTTTACTTAATTTCAACAAAATTCAGTTCAGTTCAGTTCAGTCCAGTCTTATTCAGTCCAGTTCAACTTAATTTCAACAAAATTCAGTTCAGTTCAGTTCAATTTTATTCAGTTCAGTTCAACAAAATTCAGTTCAGCAAAATTTCTTCTTTGTTTAGCAAATTCAACAAACTCAATTCAGTTCAGTTCTGTAAAAAAGAACGAAACTTTACGGTCTTTAATGCACAAAAATGTTATCTAATAAAAAGTTTATAAAATTGTCGAGTTTATTTTCTAAATTTTCAATTGAAATAAACGTTTTCCGAGAAATTGAAGAATATCATTAAGCGTTTTTTTTCTTTTGGGATCAAATGCATCTTGTATATGTTAAGTAAGAAGTAGAAAAATATAATGTTGTGAATGATATATAGATATAGTTTTTAAGTGATCATATATTTAATTAATTAATAGTCATTCAAGTCGTTGTATTTCAGTTTATTAATCAAACTGATTAGGTTTTTTCCTAACGCGTTTTTACTAGCTAAACTGTTCTTAATATTTCTATAGAGTCAAACTATTATATATATGTGGTATTTCTTATGTTCTCCACCTAATGAATAATGTAATCCTATAGTGGAATCCAGTTTTAATCCATAAGCACAAATTGAATCTGACTCTAGCAATGTCACGACCTAGGTATTTATGTAGGTAAAACCGCAAACCTGCACAACTTAGTCCTAAACAAAAAAAAGGAACAGATCACTACAAAATAATCCAAAAATTTTAGTAAATTAGCAGTTTTGAATTTTGTGGATAAATCAAGTTAAGTAGCTAACGTTTTCTTATGCTTAGCATGTTTTTAGTGAAAATAAGATTCCAAGACACCACAATCTGGAACTTCAAACTTGGAGAAATTACAAAATTGCCACTACTTCAGAATATATCAAATTTCTCTGTAGACGCTTGAGTTTGTTCTTCAACCGCGTCATCATATGTCTTTTTATCTTAGTTCATTTGGAGCTTCAACATTTATTGGATGAATGCCTCTTAATTCTTCTGGCAATAACAGTTTTGTTAGACTATGAAAGTCATAATTTGAACTTTAACTATCATCTTAAAGTAGCTTAAACTAATAGTTGAATCAATTTCTTAATATGATATCAGAGCTCTGCAATCATATTCATTGAAAAAAGGTGACTTAGATGCTTATAGTCTTTCAAGCTTTGTTGCTATTGTTTGTTTCCACTTCTTGCGACCATCATATATATCATAACTTTTGAAGTTTAACTTTAACGACATTGCTATAGAACAAAATATTTTTGTATTCTTTAACTTTTTTTAGTTGCATATGTTTCGGGATTTTATTTCTTTTGTTCTAGTATGTTGAATGTCCCACATTGATAAATTAGAAAATCAAATGACTCCTTAAGTATATAAAGCAATCATATCCCTAATATGCCATTTAGTTAGTGTTACAGAGAAATTGTAACTTGAATCCACGTAAGCCAAGCTTCCTGAAAAATAGCAAACGTTAGCCTAAAGGAGGCCGCTGATCGGCGACCCCTCTCCGATGCTAAAGTCAGTAGAGAACTTGTGATCGGAAAGTAATTAACTCAGAGCTTGAGTCAGAATAATGTACCTTAGATTGTAGAAAATCCCATGTATTTATAGTAGTGTATCTTGTATTCGAATCCTAGTGGTATTAGGACATACCACAAATCCCGCCTAATTAGACTCATAACCATAATCCTAATTAGCTTGAACTCTCCTCATCAGACTAGGAGACTGGTTTCGTAATACAATCTACGTGGAAGAAGGATTCTCCCAGTCTTGACTATTCAACGCAAACCGAATGTGGCAATATTAAACATTCCCATTGGGCCACGTGTCATATTTAATATTACGTGATAACAGAAGCCCCCCCAAAAGGATAAACAAGTTCTTTTAGGGCTTATGTCTCAAAATACCTCCAAATACTTTTAAATCAAACAAAGCCCAACTGGCAGGCCCATGCAACAAAATATGGCTGTTGAGCCCAGAAGCTTTGGACATCAAGTCCAACCACTTCTCACGCACGCTTCACTCAAACCCCCATACTTGTAAACAGGCGTGGTCTCAGACTTTAAACTCCCTCCAATTACACGAAAGGGTTTTGTAATTCAAAATACCATTTCGCCTATAAATAGCAGAGAAAAACCCTTCAGCTTTACGCTTTCAATCTTCAAAAATTCTCCCAGCAAACTCTTCTCCGGATTTCTGCAAAGTGTAAGTAATCCTAAATCCTCCTTCTATTTCAATCCACATTCGTTATGGCCTCCTCATCGCTAAATCTCACTTCCTCGGACGAAACTACCCAAAGCTCAGACCTAGATTTACATCACCGACGTCGCCAAACCATTATGGATTGGTCCGAAGACGAACTAACCCCAACCAGAGCACAAAACCCGAAGCCAAGAACCACACATAACGCAAACCCTAGGAACCCTAATCCTCCGATTCAAATGCCAGACCGTGCGCCACACCCTCAACAGGGTCTCTGGACCACAGCCCTACCTCACGAAGCGACCAAGATCAACACAGTTGAGGCGCTCCGTGAGTTGAAAAAGAAATTCCCTTGCCTCAAAGATTTCGACTGTGCGGTCCCCACGCCCGAAGATAGGATGTTTAAGGGAAAAATCCACAAGGTGGCTGTTCTCGAGAGGCATCTTGACTATGGGATGAGGTTTCCTTTTCCCGAGGTGGTAAATGACATTCTCAACGAGTTCAATCTCTGCCCTGCACAGATCGTTCCCAACTCGTGGGTCGAGATGCTTGCGCTTGTGCGTGTATGCCAAGATCTCGGTGTTCTGCTTACCGGGAACCTCTTCAAATATCTCAGGACTCCGATCAAGGCGTTAAAACATCCGTGCGTCTCATTCAAAGAAGTCCACGAACCCAAAGGCTTAGTTGGTGGCAAACCTTCATCGCACAGCGGCCATCGATCACGATGGATCTGGGTCGGACCTGAAGATGGCAACCTTCGATGGCCCTGGAGGATTGATTTTAATGAATTTCCTACTGATCCGAGCACATGGAGAAACCCTACAAAGAATGTGATCCTTAACGAAGAGGAGCAATGCTCTCTTCAGAAACTCCAAAAATACAAACCTCCCACTCCCATCTCCCTCGAGCGATTTTTGACTCGTTATCGAGGCAACATGCCTATCGCCGCGGTGGGAGAAGACGGAACCATTTTTTATTACCCTGCTCCCGAAGTTAACCGGGCTCATCTCGGGGAGCCCATTTCTCTTCCAAAAAATCCTTGTAAGCTTTCTTGATTTTAACTATGAATTTGTTATTTGCAGGCATTTTATCATGGCCCCTAAGTTATCTTACAAACAACGCCTTGCAGCTGCCCGACTAAAGGCCTTAGAAGGCGAAAAACAAGCTCCTTCTGTCCTCGTTTCCCCAAAAGCTCCTCGGGCCACGACCAAGAAAGTCCGAGCTTCAACGATTGGTAATCTTGCTATCTCCGAGGACCGCGAGCCCGAGGTGGCCCTAATCGAGGAAACGCAAGTTCCCGAGCCACAACTACAGGACGAGGTCCCTGGTAATTTTATCGAACCTTGGAAAAAACTTCTCTGAACCTCTCTATTTTATTAAGCTAATTTCTCGTAACTTCTATGTAGAAATCCAAAACATCTCATCGGAGGTCGACCCCGAGGCCCAAGATTCCGAGGCCCTAGTTTCCGATGACCCTGAAATCCAAAACCTCGAACATCCGGGGATACCAAAACAAACCCGCTCGAAGAGGAAAGCTCCCTCCATCTCCGTCGACACCTCGATTCTCGAGGACGGGAATGCCATGGAGACCGAGAATCCTGAAGGTCCCCATGCTAAACGTGTCCGAGAGATCGAGGGCACGAGCTCACCATCGCATCCATCGGCCTGGGACCCAAATTGGCATCCTTATTCCAATTGTCCTGAGATAACGAATGCCAAGGGGAGGGTTCCACCCGAGGCCTCGTTGGACGGCTACGAGAGATATAAACTCTATAACGTAAGCTTCTCTATTCCTTCCTTTGACACTAAGACGTTTTATATCGTCCTAACCATTCGATCTTGAAACAGTTCTGGTCGGAGCGCTTTCCTCGAGTTTCTCTCAGCGTCCCTGCTATTGCGGAAGACGTTGCTCAAGCCTGCCTCATTCCCGAGGAGGTTAAACTCGCCGAGAAGCTAACTGATGAGGAGTTGGCAAAACTTGTACACGTCAGACAGGCCAAGGTAACGATCTTAGTTGTAATCTTTGCATCGTTTCCATGGATTGTTTTAAACCGTTTTCTCATCCTTTTTCCCTTTACCTTTACAGGCCATGGCCGCAACGGAGATCATGTCCTACCGTTTTCTCCAGAAATCTGCATCTCTCGAAGATTACCGTCACAAGTGGGCGGTAGTTTCCGATAAACTTGATACGGCCGAGGATGCTTTGAGTGCTCAAACAAAAATCCTGCAATCTGCTCAACATATTGGTCGTGAAAAAACCTTTGAATGTGAGAGATTGAAGGTCGACTGTATTCAACTGAACAAAGCCCTCGAGGCCTCGAAGGAACGAGTTCTGGAGCTCGAGGATGAGATGCAGTCGCAGTGGTACGACTCCTGTTTTGCTCTAGCTAGTCTTCATCAGGGTGCACGAGCCCAACTTGCCTTGGAGAAAATTGACCAGGCGACCTGGAGGGCTCGAGGACGGGAGGTAACTCAAAAGCTTCGATCTCAACTTGAAGCTTCCGAGAAGGCCAAACAGGACCAGGACGTTGCTCACGAGGAAGCCATTGCAAAAATGGAGGAGAACGAGATTTGGCGTATGTCCAGATTCAAAACTCGTTTTGTTCAGTCCATTAGAGAACGGTTCCCTGACATCTCCTTGGAAGATCTCAAATTCTTTGTGAATGTGAATCCTCCCGAGGACGATGAAGAAGCAGACGCTGTCCTTGATGATACCTTTCCCGAACCTGACTCACCCAAGGAAGGGATCCCTGTTGAACCAATATCCGCAGTTGATCCTGTAGAATAGTTTTTCTCTTTATCTTTTGTAATCATTATTTTAATGAAATGTCACAACTTCATCGTATCCTGCCTTTTACATATACCATGTGTGCAAGTTTATTTAAAGTCGTACTTAATAAATTATATATTTTTCTTATTTGAACTTTGATTGTTCGCAGCCCTCGTAGTAGCCCCCCCTTTGCTGTCTGGTCGGGCTAACTCTTGTAGGGTGGATTCTTACCACGACGTTCTGAGATTTGGTTTTAATCGAAGCCTTCTAGCATGCATAAGCTTGATTTTAAAATATAACCAAATTGTCCAGTGTCGAATACTTAGAACAAAACTTTCGAAATAAGACAAGCGCTTCATAATGAGTTTCGTAAAATCCGAGCATTTTTCATTAGCAAATAATTCCTAAGTAATATCTGAATTAAATGTCATTGATGAAAACGATGCCTCGAGGGCCTTTATTTGAAAAACTCCTAAGCTGATTTCTGAGTGTATACATAGTCAAAAGCAGAAAAAATGAGAACTAAAAATAATACTTTCTAAGAGAGACTGCATTCCAAGTCCTCGGAACCTCAGTGCCATCAAGATGCTGTAAACGGTAAGTGTGTGTTCCGACGCATTCTATGATCCGAAATGGTCCTTCCCACTTAATGCCCAATTTACCTTTGCCTTGTCTCGAGCTTGATGCTGCTGTACTACGGAGAACGAAATCCCCTTTGAAAAATTGCCTTGGTCGTACACCTTTATCATAGATCCTTTTTGTTCTAGTTTTATACGCCTCGATCCGAGCAAGTGCCATTTCCCTTTTTTCCTCGAGGTCATCCAAGTTATCTCGCAAGTTTAGTTCATTCCATTCTTCAGTATAATGAAGAACCCGTGTACTTGGTACCTTAATCTCGACCGGAATAAAGGCTTCTGTCCCATAAGTTAACGAGAAAGGGGTTTCCCCAGTAGCTGTCTTTGGGGTTGTTCGGTACGACCACAGAACATGATACAGCTCTTCGACCCAATTTGTTAACTTCTCGAGGTGAGTTAAACGCCTTTTGATTCCTTCCATGATCGTTCGATTAGTCCTCTCGGTCATTCCATTCGTTTGTGGATGGAAGACAGAACTAAACCTGAGCTTGATCCCTTCTCTCTCACAAAAGTGTCTAAATAAAACACTGTCGAACTGTTTGCCATTGTCTGTGATTATCGTATTGGGGATCCCAAAACGATATACAATGCTATTCTTGACAAACTTGACGATTTGCTGGGCCGTTATTGAGGACACTGCTTCCGCCTCAACCCATTTTGTAAAATGATCGACCGCTACGATAACATACTGCCTTTGATTAGTCGACATCGGAAATTGTCCCACGATATCGATTCCCCATGTGGCAAATGGCCATGCTATCTTTATGCCTTCTAACCCCGAGGCCGGGCTCTTCAAAACTGGAGCGTGAGCTTGACACGCAGCACATTTCTTCACAAACTCCGCAGCATCATTGTTCATTTGAGGCCAGTAATAACCTAATAACCTCGCCTTTCGAGCAAGAACATTCCAGCCCTCATGAGCCCCACATGATCCCTCGTGGATTTCTTCTAAAATCTTGGCTCCTTCCTCGATCCCGACTGCCTTGAGCCATGGTTGGGAATATGATCTTCGGAATAAATTTCCATCTACGACCGTGTATCTACTCGATTTCCTCACGATCTTTGGGTGTTGAGACTTATCTTCCGGCAATTTACCTTCGTACAGATACTCAAAGATCGGCCAGTACCACTCGTTTCCTCGATCGAGTGCAAATACTTCTTTCGAATCGATACTTGCGCATGGAATGACCTGTATATCACAAGGACACAAATTTAAGTTAGTAGGGTCAGATGCTAATTTTGCCAAGTGATCGGCTTCCATATTTTCCTCTCGCGGGATCTGTACAATCTCTACTTTACATCCCATGAGCTCACACTCCTCAATTGTACGTTTTACCATCTCGTGATACTTTTTCATTCGAGCATGTTTGGTTTCCCAAGAATTTCTTATCTGATTGGTTGCTAACCCCGAATCACTCTTAATGATGGCCTTGTCTGCCCTGATTAGTCTAACTAAACGCAGCCCAAGCAATATTGCCTCGTACTCCGCAGCATTATTTGAGGAATCAAAGCCCAAAGTTGCAGCGTGCCTGAACACCAAACCATCCGGACTTTTGCAAAAAACTCCAATCCCAGATTGGCTCTTATTAGAACTCCCATCGACGAAGATTTCCCAAGTATTTAATACTGGCTCAATTTCTTCTTCAGGTGGAACCTCGATCAAAAAATCAGCTAGAACTTGAGCTTTTTTGGACGGCCTTGGCTCGAATCTTACATCAAACTCTGTGAGTTTTATGGACCATTCCGTCAGTCTCCCCGAGGCCTCAGGTCGTGAAAGAATTTTCCTGAGTGGGGTGTCCGTACGAACTATGATGGTATAACTCAAGAAATAATGTCTTAATTTTTGAGCAGCAACATATACCCCGAAAGCCAGTTTTTCCATTTTAGGGTATCTTGATTTTGCCCCTCGAAGAACTCTGCTTATATAATAAACTGGATATTGGATTTTTCCTTCCTCTTCTTCTCGAATTAGCACCATACCAATGCATTCTTCTCCGACACTTATGTATAAATACAAATTTTCTCCTTTCACCGGCTGACTTAAGAGAGGTGGAGAGGATAGAAACTGCTTGAGATCTTCGAATGAAGTTTGACACTCATCAGTCCACACAAAGTCCTTTACCCCTTTGAGACTTTTGTAAAAAGGCATGCATCGTTTGGCGGAATAAGATATAAAACGACCTAAAGCATTGATCTTACCGTTTAAAACCTGCACCTCGCGAACGCTCTTTGGTGGCTGAAGATCGATAATAGCTTTGATTTTATCTGGGTTCGCCTCGATGCCTCGTTTAGAAATCATGAAACCCAAAAACTTGCCTGAATTAATCCCAAAGGTACATTTTTCAGGATTAAGCTTTAGATTATATTCCCTCAAAATCCTAAAAACCACCTCGAGATCACGAGCATGCTCTTCTGCTTTCTTACTTTTTACTATCATATCGTCCACATAAATTTCGACGTTCTTACCAATGTGCTCTTTGAACATCTTGTTGACTAATCTCTGATAGGTGGCTCCAGCATTCTTCAAACCAAAAGGCATTACCTGATAACAATAGGTGCCTTCTGGTGTGATAAAACTCGTTTTTTCCATGTCTTTTTCTGCTAGTGGTATTTGATGAAAACCTTCCTTTGCATCGAGGAAGGAATATACCTCGTACCCAGCCGTCGAATCCACCAGCATGTCAATACATGGCAAAGGATAGAAATCCTTAGGGCAAGCTTTATTTAAGTCGGAAAAATCGACACACATTCTCCATTGTCCATTTGCCTTTTTGACCAAGACCACATTTGAAATCCACTGTGGGTAGTGAACTTCCTTTATCCTTCCGAACTCAAGCAATTTTTCAACCTCGCTTTTAATAAACTGCTGCCTCTCCGCCCCTTGATTTCTCTTTTTCTGTTTCACAGGAGTGTATTCTGGGTCAATGTCTAGCGTGTGCTCCATGACCTCACGAGAAACTCCTATGATATCTTCCGATGTCCAAGCAAAGACATCTTTATTATTCTCGAGTGTTGCGATAACGGTCGTTTTTGAATTCTCTTGCAACTCTGCTGAGATTTGTACCACCTTTCCTTTTTCCAAAGTCACAGCCTCAATTGCATCAACTGGTTCACCACGCTCTTTAACCTCTTCAACCAAAATACTTTCTTGAGGAACTATTTCCAACGAGGTCATATAAGTATGCCTCGCAACCGATTGGCTACCAAGAGCGACTGCCATTCCCCGCTCTGTCGGGATCATCCAAGCTAAGTAATAAAGGGATATTGCACCCCGGCTACCTGAGATCAACGGCCTGCCTATTATCAAATTATAAGCAATTGGCGTGTCAATTACTAGAAAATCAGTAATGGTTCTCCATTTGTTCGTGGTATTCCCTATTTCGACCTCGAGCTGGGTTTCACCCAACAGAAGTACGGGATGTCCACTAATTCCGACTAAAGGTGAGGCGGAAGGTGTCAAACGTTCCTGATCCAAGCCGAGGGCTTCGAAAGCCTTTCTCGTGATGATATTGACCGAGCTTCCTGTATCTAGCAAAGCCCTTCGAACGGTAAAACCTTCCACCTGCATATCGATAACCAACGCATCATCATGTGGATCACTTGGACGACCCTTCAAGGACCCGAAGTCAAAATTTTTTGAAATCTGGTCGATTCGCACCCGCTCGGAAAAATCCCGTTTCCTTTTAACATTCCTGTCAATGGGAGAACCTCCCATTATCATATTAATAACACCACGAGGAGTCTTCGTTCCCTCTCTATCTGGGAATTGATCTTTATATTTCTCAAAAAGGCTTTTCAATTTCCCTTTAGCGGCCAATTTGTCCAACTCCTTTGCCAGTTGTTCACAATCCTCTGTATCATGACCCTGTAATTTGTGGAAAGCGCAATACTTGCCATTAAATTTTGGCTTCCCACCTTTAGGTGGATATCTAATTTGCTCCTTTTGTTCTTCAACCCACATAAGAACCTGAGCACGAGGTGCAGGCAATGGGATACGATCTCTTTTATCAAAAGGCTTTCTTGGAACCTCACGAGTCCGTTCCCATCTGTCTGCGCTTCGACCACTGCCTCGATCTCTTTCTTGTACCTCGGATTTGATCGCTTTTCCTCTCCTCGTGGGATCATCTTGGTGCTCATCCCACACTACAAACGATTTCGCCATGCTCATCAAAGTATGAAAGTCGTCCGGTCGCTCAGTCATAAGCTTCATCTGAAGATCCCGATTTCGGCAATTTTCCGCTAGTGTCTTTCGTGCCGAGGATACGATCAAAGGTTCAACCTTTAAAGCCACATTATTAAAATTGTGCAAGTATGATTCTAAGGTCTCGTTTTCTCCTCGTCGTACCCTTATCAGGTCATCGACCGTCTTCTTCTCTGGTATTGCCGTGACAAAATGTGCTTTGAAGGATTCTGAAAGCTGATTCCAGCTCCTGATTGAACCTGTAGGGAGACAATCGTACCATTGTGCCGCTGTTTCTTTTAAAGTTGTTGGAAACAATTTACACATAAGTGCCTCGTTAACTGGACTTGCAAGAAGCGCCCTTCCAAAACTCTTAACGTGCATCACAGGGTCTGAATCTCCACAGTACCTATCGAAATTGGGATATTTGAAATTGCTCGGGTAAGGAGCTGCCAGGATCTTAGCACAGAGTGGACTGTCTTTATCCTGTATAGGTCCTTCCTCGCCTCGTAAAGTCTCATCGGAATAATCCCGATTCCGATTCCTTCTCCTGTGTCTTCTCCGTTCTCTGGACCCCAAATCCCTGGTTTCCGTAGCCTCATCACGCTCCTTAAGAGCTTTCGCAATTCCTTCGGCTAAACTCTTATTGAACGTATCGACGAGCCTTTTATGTTTACGTTTAAGTTCCTCAACCTCTGAATTATCTCTTCGAGACCTCCGATGTTTGGGATCCCTACTTCCCGAGGAGCTCCTCGAAGAGGCTGATCTATCCTCGTAAGACAGCTTCCTTATAGTCCCTGGTGAGACTTTTCTTGCTTGTGACTTTATACGAGGCTTGTGCCTCGGAGGAGTAGGAGATCGCTCTACAGATCTTCCTCGAACTGGAGTTTTTTCACGATCCGCGGTTCGAGTTCTTCCAGCTGAAGATGCTGTATAACTTCTTGAACGCTCCGAATTCCGAGATCGTTTTACACCCCGAATTTCGCTTCGTGGTCGATCTGGGGGAATCCGTTTGCTCAAATCTTCCAATTGTTGTTGTAAACGATCTATGGTTGATCTGTCATTAACTGTTCTAACCGCCACCTCGGCAGCGACCCTATCCATCCATTTTCTTTGGTCTGGATCAACAGTTCCCGACCATTCGAACATCCGGTGTAATGCAACTTCTTCGTCCAGAGCCATTGTGTCTTCGTCTTGATCCATGTTTTCTTCTTGAGCATTAGTAACCTGATTTTCTTCTAGAATCACCATGTTCTTTGACGGAATCTTTTAACGGTAATCTTTTAATCTTCCACGCTCACCGCACCAATTTGTTACAGAGAAATTGTAACTTGAATCCACGTAAGCCAAGCTTCCTGAAAAATAGCAAACGTTAGCCTAAAGGAGGCCGCTGATCGGCGACCCCTCTCCGATGCTAAAGTCAGTAGAGAACTTGTGATCGGAAAGTAATTAACTCAGAGCTTGAGTCAGAATAATGTACCTTAGATTGTAGAAAATCCCATGTATTTATAGTAGTGTATCTTGTATTCGAATCCTAGTGGTATTAGGACATACCACAAATCCCGCCTAATTAGGCTCATAACCATAATCCTAATTAGCTTGAACTCTCCTCATCAGACTAGGAGACTGGTTTCGTAATACAATCTACGTGGAAGAAGGATTCTCCCAGTCTTGACTATTCAACGCAAACCGAATGTGGCAATATTAAACATTCCCATTGGGCCACGTGTCATATTTAATATTACGTGATAACAGTTAGTTAGACTTGTTAACAAAATATTTCTTTCGTTTTCATTTACATATTTAAGGATTATCCATAATGTATGACCAAATTCATTTTTCACTAACAATATATCTAGGAAAAATGAGAATCCTTAACAATAACTAAGTCTAGAACATATGGTATTATCTTATTGTACAAGTGAAAGTTTCAAGGGGATTAGTTTGAAATTTTGTCAATTAATTAATAATATAGATCTTTTGAGGGGAAATGGTCTATGAACATATATACTCAATTGAGTAATTATATTCAATTATCAATATCTAACTAATTTGGCATCTTGCTTCAAGGGCAAAAATAAATATATGAAAAGCTAGCAAATCATGTTACACCATTGACTTTCATGGCTATATATACGTAATCGGATAGACAACTTATCATGGAATAAACTTATTCTGTTAAAAAAACAACAATTCACACAATGTCTTCTTCTTCTTCTTCTCTTTCAAATTTATCATTGCTGATTGTAATTTGGGTATCATTTCTACTAAACCACCATTCTAATGCTCAACTAAATGCTACATTTTACGCCACAACATGCCCGAATGTGTCAACTATCGTTTCCAATGCCGTTCAACAAGCCCTTCAATCTGATCCGCGGATTGGTGCCAGCCTTATTCGCCTTCATTTTCATGATTGCTTCGTCAATGTAATTTAATCAACCATTTCTTCTCCTTTCCAATAGCTAATTATATTACGGGTGAAGACATTGTAGGGAGTTACAGAGAGTCCGTTCCCTCAAAATTCAAAAAGAAATAAGAAGAAAAAATCAATAAACCAATGAAAATTTTCGTCATATTAACATGTAATTTCTCTAGATGGTTTACATTTTACTAGAATAAAAAACGGATTTGACATCAACAACGAAATCTGGGACTTAAGTATTTGAATATTTTCACCAGTTTAATTACTCTTCAATTATTTGTTTCTAAATTCGATGCTCGTAAAACAATATTTGTTTCTTTTTGTTAATTAACTAACTATATATTTTTCAGGGATGCGATGCTTCAATATTGCTAGACAATACGTCTAGCATACAAAGCGAGAAATTTGCAGGTCCGAACGCCAACTCAGCACGAGGATTCAATGTGGTAGACAATATAAAAACAGCAGTTGAGAATGCTTGCCCGGGAGTTGTCTCTTGTGCTGATATTCTTGCACTAGCATCTCAATCTTCCGTGTCTCTAGTAAGCATGAATTAATTACTTCAACTCTAGTCCCTAATCTTTTGGAAATTAAACTAATTAACTATAATCAAACATTAATGAAGTCGGGAGGCCCGAATTGGAACGTTTTATTAGGAAGAAGAGATAGTTTGAGTGCAAATCAAGGAGGAGCAAACACATCTATTCCTTCTCCATTTGAAGGCTTAACAAACATTACTGCAAAATTCACAGCAGTAGGACTAGACACAACTGATCTTGTCGCTCTCTCTAGGGGTGAGCATGGATCGGTTCGGATCAAAAACCGAACCGAACCGAATTGATCCTAACCTAACAAGGAGAAATTTTACTATCCTAACCAATCCAAATTTATTTCGGTTCGGATCGGATTTGAACCGAAATAATTCGGATTGGTTCGGTTAGGTTCGGATAAAAACCAAATTGAAAATTTATTAGTTTTTTTTTCTATTTTTTTACAACTAATAAAAGGTTTAATACTAAATATGTTAATTCTAAATCAATAGTATTTAACATTTGTATTAAATTATGGTTAATAGATATTGTTGGGTTATTACACAAAACAAAACAAATAAAAGATATTAAAAAAAATTAATATATCATATAAAATACTAAAACTCAATAATATTATAATGTAGTTCGGATTGTTCGGTTTGTTCGGTTTTCATCCTAACCAAACCGATCCGAACCGAAAACCGAATTACTCCAAAAATGAAATCCTAACCTAACCAAACAAAATATGGTTCGGATTGGTTCGGTTTGGTTCGGATCGGTTTTTTCGGATTTCGGTTTACGGTTCGGATTTGCTCACCCCTAGCTCTCTCAGGTAATGAAATCGTATGATTCTTTATTGTTCGAGAAAGATTAATTAATGTTCGAGTTTAACGAATTAATTTGTTGTTTAAGGTGCTCATACGTTCGGACGGGCTCAATGTCGAACATTCAGCAACAGGCTGTTCAATTTTAGTGGTACAGGCAGCCCCGATCCGACATTAAATGCAACATACTTAGCTACACTTCAACAATTATGTCCTCAAAACGGCAGCACATCTGCTTTAGCCAATCTTGACCCTTCGACGCCAGATGCTTTCGATAATAATTATTTCGCGAACTTGCAGAATAGTCGAGGGCTTCTTCAGTCCGATCAGGAATTGTTTTCGACCTCTGGAGCTCCGACCGTTGCCATTGTTAACACCTTTAGTGCCAATCAGACTGCCTTCTTTGAAAGATTTGTTCAGTCCATGATTAATATGGGAAATATTAGTCCTTTAATTGGGACTAATGGCCAGATCAGAGCAGATTGTAAGAGGGTCAATGGAAGTTAATTAGTTTAATCCGGGAACCTTATTCATATGTTTGTGGTAAATCACTAAAATATTTCTCTATTTATGGTGAACCTGAAACAATTTCTGTTTTTGGTGTATTTTTAGTTTGATTCCCCCGTTGATAATGGCAATTCGGAACATTATCTTGAGGCTTCCACAAATCTGCATGTGTTTGTTTATCAAATAGGTAGAATATATGAATTATAACTGCGCCTTAACTCGTTCGAACTTTTTATTTATTCACGGATAGTAATTCATAATCTTGGAAAAAAGTCAAAGGACTAATTAGTGTATTAACATTGAATATAAATAGGGCTACGATGACTTAAACACAAAGCTTGTGTTGTTTTTTAGCCTTTTAGGAGATCACAAAAGTCATATACTATCTTTTTCATTATTCACTTGAGCATTATGCACCACAAATTCATCCATTCTTACATTAATTTGCGAACCGAGTTTTTCAACATAAAGTTAAGATTTTCGGTTTTTTTGGTTTTAATAGTGATGGAAACTATTATTTGGGAGATGTTAATTATAAGGTCCGACAATTTGATGATATGTACATCAAACAATAACTTGATGTCACATAGCATGTTATTTGATACAAATTGGCAAAAAGCATCTTGAGGCCCCTGATCTTTCAATTTTCGGTGCATTAAGTCTTTGATCTTTCATTTGAACACATTAAGCCCTTGATCTTTTATTTTTGGTTCTATCAAGCCCCCATCTAATAAAATTGGATGATTTGTTAACTTTGACAATTGGCATAATTACAAATCTAGCCCGTTTAGGAGGGTTGATTAATATATGTGATTCACGTTGCTTTCTACTTACATTTCTAGACAATATTATCTTTTTAAATTTGAAATTTATTTTTCCCGCCTATTGGAATGTAGTAACGTCGCACATTCTTTCTCAAACGTTTCTCTTTGTCTCTCCAAATGTACTCTTTTATCTCTCAAGTTCATTTTTGTAATCGTTTCTTCTTCGTCATCATCTTTGCTCTTCTTTTATTTTCCGTCTTAGTTTTTCTTTTCAATTTCCGCCCCACAAATTAATGCCAAATTCTTGATGACTGAAAATTACTGAATCACATTTACTGAAAAGAAATTATTGAATTGAAATGAACGACCGATAAGTACTAATAAGGCATAAAGAACATAGTCAAACATCACTCATTAGATTTCATCTATGTTTTCATTCTCCTCGAGTTCACTATCGAAATGACTAGAAAGGGAGCAAAACAACAACAATAACTACTGACTTTTTGTTCATTTAAAAAAAAAATGTTGAATAATTTAATGAATATTCAAGCAATTGTAATTAATTAGGTGTCGCAATCTTTCAATTGGTCTTATTAATTTGTGAAAGTCCACAAATCATCCAATTTTGTTAGATGAGGACTTGATAGAACCAAATATAAAAGATCAAGGGCTTAATGTATCCAAATAAAAGATCAAGGGCTTAATGCACCGAAAATGGAAAGATCAGGGGCCTCAGAATGCATTTTGCCATACAAATTTTACAAGTAGACAATTTTTTAATTTATTAACTATAAAAAAAAATTCTACATCGAATTCTATATACACTAAAATATAAGCTATTGTTCGATACATGCATTATTTTATTGACCAGCACACGGATGAGGTGTTGCGCTAGACGTTCATTAAAACTTCTCCTAAGCTCAGGGAGAAATCCAGTAAGAGAAAAGACGGAAAATTGATAATTATAATTGAAGGTGAGATATAATTCTTTGAACAAAATAGAGTATCTCATTAAATTATATGATACTTTTATTTATTTTTTTATACAACTAGTTTCAAAATACCATATTAATAAAGTTTGGGAAGAAAAAACTCGTAATAATACTCCGCGTATAAGTGGGGTTAGATGAGACTAACTAATTAATTACTCCTATATACGCAGAGTAATAATTAATTATCAATATATAGTCACGTTTACTCGTCTTGCTAATTAATTTCCTTTTGCTTTCATTGCATACTTTTTCTTGGCTATATACACATAATCAGAAGGCGACACCCTAATAATTAGCATGCAATAATCTTAACTGTTCTGTTAAATACAAGAAAAACAACAATTCAAACAATGTCTTCTTCTTTCTCTTCTCTGCTGATTGTAATTTGGGTAGCATTACTACTAAACCGCCATTCTAATGCTCAATTAAGTGCTACATTTTATGCTAGAACATGCCCGAATGTCTCAACTATTGTTTCCAATGTCATTCGACAAGCCATCCAATCTGATCCGCGCATCAGTGCCAGCCTCCTTCGCCTTCATTTCCATGATTGCTTCGTCAATGTAATTTAACCAGCTAACTCATTCTTCTCTTTGCCAATAACTAATTATAATGTAAAGTGTGATAAAAGTCATAGAGGGTCTATCAACTTTCCGACTCTGATAGGAGTGGAGTACCAGAGGGGGATGACACCCACCGAGAAAAATAACAAAACTAGAGGGGAAATTTAGTCATTAGATATATATTTCATATCATAGTTTTACTTTTTGTACAATTATTTTTTGTTTGTCACGTTTTAGAATTCATATGCATTCCATCTCTGATGGCATCATGAAGGAATGATCTTTGTTTTAGTTCCAAACATATGCACTATATCTTAATTTTTAATAGCAAAACTTTCGTAAATAAAATAGTTTCCATTGGTGAATTTCAGCTTGTTACCACTTGGCAATATAAAAAGACGGCATCACCCCTAATGCATATACCCGAAACAAACTATAGTTTTGAATATTTTTGTCCACTGATCTTCTCAGGTATTTGTTTTGGTTCCTTCACGTTATTAATTTTACTATATTTATTTAGGGATGTGATGCTTCACTTTTGCTCGATAGTACTTCAAGCATACAAAGCGAGAAATTCGCACCTCTCAACAATAACTCCACTCGAGGATTCGATGTAGTTGACAAGATAAAAACAGCAGTTGAAAGTGCTTGTCCTGGAGTCGTCTCTTGTGCTGATATTCTCGCACTAGCCGCTGAATCTTCTGTTTCTTTAGTAAGCATTACAACCTTCGTCAATTAATTAACTACGCTAACTTTCGAGGAATTGTTTAGTTAATTAAAATTAAGAATGGCAGTCAGGAGGGCCGCACTGGAATGTTTTATTAGGAAGAAGGGATGGTATGACTGCAAACCCAGGTGGAGCTCAAACATATATTCCATCTCCATTTGCAACCTTAGACGTCTTAATTGCCAAGTTCAACGCGGTAGGATTGGACATAATCGATCTAGTTGCACTCTCGGGTATATATTAATATAAAAGATGTTGAACTACTAATTTTAATTAGCGTAAAGATTTACTACATCTTTAGCCCCCATTAACTTGCGAATCATATGCTTGACTTTAAGACTGTTTAAGTTTAACTAATTAATTTGTTATTTAAATTGTGAATTTTTTAATCAAGGTGCTCATACATTTGGACGGGCTCGATGCCTATCATTCAGCAACAGGCTGTACGATTTTAATGGCACGGGCAGTCCTGATCCGACCTTAAACGCAAGATATTTATCTACTCTTCAACAGAGATGTCCTCAAAACGGTAGTCCAGTTTCTCTAGTCCTTATTATTCCTTCAACACCAAACACTTTCAACAACAATTATTTTGGCGAATTGCAGAAAAATCGAGGCCTTCTTCAGACCGATCAGGAATTATTTTCGACCGCGGAAGCCCCGACTATTGCCCTTGTTAAAGCCTTTAGTTCCAACCAAACTGCCTTCTTTGAGAGCTTTGCTCAGTCCATGATTAAAATGGGAAATATTAAGCCTTTGACTGGGACTAATGGTCAGATTAGAGCAGATTGTAAGAGGATCAATAGAAGTATTTTTTTGAATAAAATGTTTAAGAAATAAGGAAACTGGACATCCCAACTCCGTTGGCATCCCTAGACGACTCAAAACTGCAGTTAGTTTAGTTAGAGATGTTGGCATGTTTGTTTTTAAGTTAGAGTTTGGTAGGTCGTAATGTAATTAAGTTTAATGCAACGGAATAAAAGCTTAGCTTCTCAGTTTTGGAATACTTAAATGATGTTGTCTCTTCGTGAAAACTCATCAAATTAGACAAATAACCTTTTCTTGCATCACTTTTTTTAAAGGACGTGTTTACAATGCCCTAGGTTTGGCACCAACGGGAAAAGCCCCTAATACAAAGGCACCGGGAATGATATTAATCAACAAAGAAAAGATAGACGAAAACTAACCTAACATGAGCCTAATGAACAATCTAGTAATATTTTGTATTATTAAAATCCTAATAAACGATAAATTGAAAGGGCATTCAGCAATCTGAGTTCCTTTCCTAAGAAAAATATATGAGACGCAAACCACGTTATGGTTTAATGGATGTAAACAATCCAACCATGTCTTTAGCAACCACCAAATGCACACTCAAACAAAGCAGGAACAAAATAAACTTAGCTGCTTTTTAAAAAAAAAAAAAATTATGTTGCACAAACACTCCTTTTAATATCTTGTGCATCCGTGTTTTGTTAATTGGTACTGTTTGTTACTTTTCTCATTCTCTAACATGTTTTTATATATTCCATGTGCTCTATTTCACCATGTGACTATTTCAATCAATTGGTTCTGCAAAGGATTTAAAAATGTCTGGTTGGCTTCTTAATTTTCTTCAGTTTTCCTTTTCTATCCACTATAAAAATACTTAAAACTGCACTATATTTTCTTATCCACAACGTTACAAATATTTGATGTACATGGGTTCATGGATTGGTGACCATCGCTTTGCTAATTCGAATTCATGGTTCTTTCAATTATGTTACGCTCGAAGAATATAAATTACTCCCTTTCCTTCTTCTTTTTTATGTAGGATTCAACGCATTTTTTACCTCAAGGACACACTTTGCTCAAACTTCGACCCCCCAGAAATCCGAAACTGTAATTTAAACAATATTTTATGGTTAGTTATTCAAGGTAAATTTTGTGTAAAACACATGAGATGAGAAAAAGAGTACATTTTCTTCTGATATTAATGACAGAATACTATATTTGGCAAAACGTTTGGTGACTAAAAGCTACTAAATTTCTTGTGGTACTAGTGCAAAAAACTACTTAGTATAACTTTGGTCCATTCTGAAGGCCCATAATTCCGAACTGAGCTTATAGGTCTTGTGATTTCCAAATATTTTCTATAATATATTTGCCAAGTGATTAATTCTAACTAGTGCCTAGACTCTTATGACACTACAAAAGGAAAAAGGATACTGATTGAAAGAAATTGCTAGGAACTCCACCAAAAATGGAGAGCAGTCAACACACACAAGGAAATAAAAAATTATTGGCATCAATTTCAAATAAATTCCTTCTGATTTCTGATTTCTGATTTCGTGTTTTTCAAATAAAAGATTGTGGTTTGCCTTTGAACAAACAAATATTATGGTTTGTATTGTTTGCATAGTTAAGGAAATGGTAAATTTTGTTGACGTGAAAGAAGATCGTTTTTGTCCAAAAAAAGTTTTCTGGCCTTTGACCTTAACTCTTATATAAACGATCAAAGGTTTTAAAAAATATTTAGGCAAACAATGACCTCACTGGCGTTAACAAAATCGATCATTTTCTTAATCCTGCAAACAACGCAAACTACAGTCCTTTATTTGCAAAACTACAAAACCACAAGACACCTATTTGAATTTAACCCAAAATATAATGCTTATCGATCTAACTACTTAATTTCTATTCAAGTTATGCTAAACTTTAGGCCTAGTAAAGTTTCCTTTGATTCATGGAAATGTCGAGTCGACATTTTTGGGGTGAAGCTAATCAAAGAAATTCGACAACGGTCCAATAAATGCATTTTGATCAAAGCAAGTGAGAAGAAATAACCTCAAAACAAGTAACTTACTCGAAAGATACGCTAAACTATAATGTTGTCATCTCGAAATATCAACTTACAATTAGTAAATGTCATAAATGTCATATTTTTACGGTCCATGACAAAGTATTGCCCTCTACATTATGCAATGAGCAAAACTTTGTCTTGTACTTTCACGGTTCATCATATTATTTTTAATATAATAAGACGAGTGTGCATTTAAGGTACAACGTTACTAAATTTAGGAGTTTCATAGTGCATCATGTTTTTCTCCATAATTTTTGTTAACTTAAGCATCAAGGTGATATTGTCGTTTCTCACCCTTCTTATGATTATTTTTCTATTTTATCTCTAAAGCATCCGTTTTTATAAGTGTCAAAATTCGCTAGTTGGTTGAAATTGTGATAAATACATTTATATCAACTTGACTATTAATGATATCAATGATAAAATAAATAATGATTGTGTCATCAAATCATAAAATAAATTATTTCTATAAATCATATTGTTGTATCAAAAATTAACTACACTAAATACACCTTGATGAACTTACTTTCAAATCTATTAACATCTATATCATTTAGCGTATATTTCAATTAAAATAGTTCACAAAATTAAAACACTGTAAACTAATTTTTAGCTCTAAGTTCTCTCAAAATCAACACCAATCATTGATCTCGTGCCTCAAGTTTTATATTTAAATTTACATATAATTTACTAAAAAAACTAAATTTCGACGAAACGAAAACTCAAATCTCAAATCTTTCAATAAAACAAATGCATAATAGCTAAAAAACTTTAGCATATTTGACCTAACTTTAAATTTTAAACTATTTAACCCTTTCCATTTTATAATACAAAAAATAATTATCAAACTCCCCAAACTTCCCGTACAGTCGATCTTGTCCGCACGATTCAGCACCGCAATGAATCCATTGATTAGGGAAAAGCAGGGAATCTGAACCGTCCGATGATCCATTGCATCATCCGAGCTATACTGCAAAAAGCCCTGAATAATTTCTCGTCTCTCTCCATTGATAATCGAGTCTGAATTTTCATTTCTACAATTCTCACACCTCTCTCTAAAATTCGCCATGGCGAGTCAACTCGGATGCCATTTGACTCTGAGTCTTGAACGAGTCTGAAGCTCTTCATCGAGGTTTTATCTGCTGTATCAGGTTCTTTTTTAACCAATTCAATCTTCTTTATGATGTTATAGCTTGCTACAACTATTGGGTTTTCTTATATTATGATAAAGTTTATATCTTTGTTGAAAAAAAGTTGAAATTAGATAGGATTTTGTTCAATTAAGGGTTTTTTCAACTCAGGTTGTTTCAATTTGGGGTTTCCTGAATTGGGGTTTTCTAATTTGGGGTTTTGGATCTGGGTTATTGAATTAGGGGGTTAATGGAATGTATGATGTTGGGGTTTGGTTAGTGGGTGATAAAGTATGTGTTTTTATGTACTTGAATGTGTTCAATTTTGGAAACTTTGTAGGCTTCTTGATCTGGGGTTGACTAGTTTGCTTGCCATGGGTGAAGAAACCTCTGATACTATGAATCTTGATTTGAATCTGGGTCCGGGTCCTGAGGCGGGGTCTGGATCGGTGGCTAGTGAAGCGGTTAATTTGGATGAGTGGATTGATGATCCGTTTGAGAGGATTCGAGAGGCTGTGAGGATTAGTAGTAGGGCGAGACAGCGGTGGAGATGGAGGCAAGTTCAGATTCCTCAGGAGACGCATACTCTTTCTGTGGAGTTGAACCAGTTGATTGGAAACTCTGACAATATGAGCACGTTGCAGGCTGGTGAGGGTAGTGTAGCTGCGGAAGAAAGAACGGATGAAGTGCCTAAGATGTGTGAGAATAACAATGGGTTTTTGGAAGATGAAGTGTCGGAGAAGAAGAGCGATGTTGAGAAGGGAAGTGAGGGTGATGGGAGCTTTTTTGACTGTAACATTTGTTTGGATTTGTCTACCGATCCAGTTGTTACGTGTTGTGGGCACTTGTTTTGCTGGCCGTGCCTGTACAGATGGTTACACGTTCATTCCGATGCAAAAGAATGCCCGGTTTGCAAGGGAGAGGTTACTATCAAGAATGTGACCCCTATATATGGTCGTGGAAATAGTACTGCCCGTGTACCGGAGGAGGATTCAAGCCTTGAGATCCCTATTAGGCCACAAGCAAGGCGGGTAGAAGGGTGGAGGCAAAGTATACAGCGGAGTTCTTTTACTTTCCCAATGGAGGACATGATCCGACGCCTTGGAAGCCGGTTTGATTTGACTCGGGATTTGAACGCTTCCGTCCAGGATCCAAATGGGACACGTGAAATCGGGGATAGGAACTCTCTTTTAAGTAGACTTATGACACATAGAGGACTCCGAACAGATCAAAGTACCCTTCCACCTCCCGACGAAATAGTGGATTTAACTCAAAGTGGCACGAGTAGTCCGGAGACAAGGCAAGTCCGGAGGTTTCATTCACTATTACAACTTAGAAGATCTCAATCTCATAGGTCTTCAACCCATGGCTCCAATTCATCTGCTTTTAACTCAGCTGAAAGGTTGATTGAGGCTTTTTTGCGTAACAATGGCGGGAGGAATCAGGAGCAACCCCAACCGGGTGATGATCGAGATTCTTTCTCAAGTATAGCAGCTGTTATACACTCAGAGTCTCAAGTTGACACTGCAGTGGAAATTGATTCTATGGGAACACTTTCAACCTCTTCTTCAAGGAGAAGGAATGATCCATCAAGAGTCTCGGATGTGGACGCTGTTGATTCTCGTGCTCCTAGAAGAAGACGATTCAACTAGGTTGTAGGATTCATCTAATAACTATCATGCTTTGGAAATGGCTCAAGGTATGCCGAATTGCCAATCCATATGTCAATGCTACCTGCACTTTATAGTTCTTCCGCTCTACAAAGTTTAATCAAACCTTCTTCCATGGATGTTGACGTTCATGAGGTGATTATATAACTTTGCTGCTGCTAATATGTTGTTTGAGATGATATTGTACAACGTTAAGGGGCTTGTTCTCTGAATCTTATTGGAAGTTAAATTTATATAGTAATTAGGAAATCGCTCTTGACTGTACATAAAACCTTTTCAACTTCATTGTTATTGAAAATTCCTACGTTCTTGCAAACCTCATCTTACTTTGCTGCAAAATAGAATAAATTAATTTTCCGGTCCTAGACTGTTTTATAACTTAGTATTTCGCTTCCCCCTCTATTTCCTGCTCACTTTTCGACATCTAATTTCGATTATCTCTGATCTTCTCCTCTTAATACTTCCTTGCACTGAGGTTCAGTTTTATATAATTGATAAATTGTCTTTAAGCCGAAGGGCTTTGTTTGATATACTCTTTAACGAGCTTGATAACTTAGGTCTTGCAATTTAGTTTGATAATTGAGGAATTAGAAGCATAGCATTGAATTTGAGAGAGATTGAATTAGGATTATCATTATGTGTCTCCAACTTGTGGAACTTTTTCTCTTCAACAGAAACTGAATTTATCTCTACTAATGACTCGTCGTGGTAAAATGTGGGCCTCTGTTTGTTTAGATGATCGTGTTACTTAAAAGTATTTTGGAGTTTTAGAATCTGCAATCCCACATTGATGGCGTCGGTTCTTTCTTGTTTCTGGTAATTCAGTTATCTGTCTAAAATTTACACAAATTTCATTCAGTATTGCTCTTTTTTTCTGGAAATTTTTGCAAAAGGAGAAGTTTCTGAATTGTGCTTTTATTTCCCCTGATTTTCTCTCAATGCTTGAAAAAATGAAATCTCATGGCTATGTTTATTTACACAGTTCATCAGTTTTGTACTGCATCCAGAATCTGATATCAGTTTCTAATCTGTCTTGTGTTCTGGAAGCATGGATACTTGGTAGATGTTCAGCACCTTCACCGGTGAGTTCATTAATGTAAATTATATGTTGTAGTGTTTAGTATTACTTGAAAATTGAAATCTTCTGTGTTATCAATTACGACACAGCTACCGGGCAATGATTTTCTTCTTGTCATTTTTAAATGAAAGAAAAATCATTTCTGATATTGAATGTTGTGCGGGTAGTTTTGCAAGTACAGGAATAGTGTATTATTCTGATTTAGTAAATGTCGAGTCTCTTGTCTTTTATTTCAACACGTTAGGCACTTGATCATTTATTGTTGTTTATATATCCCCTTCTTGCTAAATTAGTGAGATGTGAACGACTGATTCAGTTAAAAGAGTGTATGTCTGAAACTGTGTACTTACTGTTCGATATAAGGTGTCTATAGTTTTCTCTATAGTTATATCGAAACCATTGAATCAATAAATGTGTAAACTTCAAGACGTAGATGAAATGAGTAACCTTATGTTTGGAGTTAGATTTTTGTGGGCATTAAGAGGCTAAATATGACCCCCAAAAGAGATGTGAAGTTTACTATACTGAAATGAAAAATTGAGAAAAAACTCATCATGAAGATGGTCTGGATTTTAGGAGAGTTTTTGCCTATATAAAACTCATTGTGCATTGGAAAAGATTTTTCCTATTACTTTCCAAAATTATTTATGTAGGTAGTTCAGATATTCTCTGATGTTTGGTCCATTTACCGTCTCAATCACTTGCTATTACTCGTAGTTGAATGTTATTTGGAAAGCAAAAGTGGGATGGGGATTTCCCATGGGTTTCCGATAAGAATCGCTGTTGGATGGGGGTGGGAAAAATTGTCCCCCGAAATGGGGTTTGGGCAGGGATGATATAATAGGTTTAATTATGTTTAACCCTAGTGTCATTGTTAACTCGAGTTTATAACACTTGTTCTTAGCTCTAGTCTCATCTTTCATTGCACTTTCTGCTGCTCTACCCACAACCCATGTCCCGTCTTCTTCATTTGAATTTTATATCTTTTTTCTTTTAGCTGTGTTCCAAAGTCTTTGCATCCTATATTGTGAAAATTAAAGATATACATCTCATTGTGGACTTGAACTTCTGTTGTTCTTTACAACGGTGAATGGGGATTCCCTTGGGAGCCGGGAATCCTTTCAAGGCGAAGATGGGGATAAAAATTGTCACCATTTAAATGGAGGGACGGGCATGGGGAATCGCCATCATGTCATGGAATAGGGTTGGATATGTAATCCCTGCCCTTTTCACATCCCTAAATTTCATGCTTGGTTTGTTGTATTAAAATAGTAGATCGCCTTAGAACAACATTCAGATTGACTTTTCTTGATTCAAGGTTGGAAAAGGGGCGGCATTAGCTTTCCCGATCCAAAACAGGTTGCAAAAGGGCCGGATTGGTTGTCCCGATCGGAAACAGTAAAACCCCGATAAGAATTCTGCATTAGCATAACATTGGGCAGCCCCCATGGAATTCCATGGGAAATTCGCGTGTACTTAAGTTTATTATTATTGTTATTTGTTTGTGTTAGATACCATGTTTTAATTATTTTATTTTTCTTTATATATATTTTGAAATGTTGCTTGATAGTAGATTTAGTCTGTTTCTTCCCAAAAAAAATGTTAAAAGAACAAAGTTGAAAATGTACATAAAAAAACAAACAGAAATCTATCAAGGAATCTCGGAATGGGGATACTCGACGGATGAGTAGAAAAATTCAAGGACAGGAGATGGTGCATGATGAATATGATATCACAAAGCCGAGTCTGGTCGGATAAGCAAAACCAACTAATTAATTGTCATACCAAATGCGTATTCGGGTTTGTTTTTTTTTTTTTTAAGTTCTTAACTTTCTTATCCAAACAACAATTGTCAGCTGGCTATAAGGAAACTTGGTCAAACTGTTACTAATAACACTAACAGCAGGGGCAAAATCTAGAGATTTACAATTTTTGCACATGTTATTTTAAGTATTATGTGGGTCTAATGGGCTTGACTTGATTGGCATATGAACTTCTAGGCCCATTAGAAACAATGAAGCCCCATTTTGAACGTCTTCACCAGAGAAAGTATGGGCCTCATTGCGTTTAGCTTCCTAGTTCTAAATTTATGCTTCCATTCTGTTAAACACATGATTAAATCTCAAGATCGATTCGTTCTTTGATAATTTGTACAAAATGTGTGTTGGAGTCCTCTAAAGTTGTAATCGATTCTACCTTGTAGTGTAGGTGTAGGTGTTGTTTTGTTCGTGGAATACATATAGAATACAATGATAGTCTTTTTAAGGGATATATGAAAGAATATAATAGCTTTTGCGCTACAAAATATCTATTCTCATTTATTTTAGTCATCAAGCAAACATATGAATAAATATTTGAAAAAAATACTTTTTATTTTCTCTCGTATTCTAAATATAAGCGGTAGTTGTTCATGAAACAACTTGGGATGCTAAACGCAATGAGGCCCATACTTTCTCTTTATAATGCAAACGTAGATTAAAATAAAAAATTTGTTTAAAAAAGGGATTAGTTGTAAGTATCATCCTTCCCAGACTTTGTTAGGCCATGATTGTATAATTTTGAAGAATTATGTTTCATCTTATTATAATATCTTAAAAGCTTGTATATTCTTTCTTTTTTCTTTACAAAACTTGGATATTCTTGTGAATTGTTTAAATAACTAATCAATCAATTCTGATTTTTGACAACAAAAAAAGAGCTTTTTCCCTTTGTTGGCTATTGAGCTTTTAAGTTTGACTAAACTTTTTCATCTTTCAAACTCAAAAAGATCAAAAGGAGAGAAAAAGAAGAATAAAGAACCATAAATGTGAAAACTCTAATAAAATAATAATTACTATAATAATTATGAAAACATCATCAGAAATCATGAAAAAATGCAATATTTTAGGGTTTGTTGTCCCTTGCTTTCCTAGCACAAAACATCAAAAAAAGATGATAATTTAAGGATGATGATTATGATAATAAAAAAAAGCATGACAAGATAATAATAATTATGTCTTAAAGGGAATAAAAGATGCTTCCATTTACAGGGTTGCATGCTCATTTTCCTAATCATAAAAATTAATTCCAATTATTTGGTTTTCTTAATAATTATTCTATCTGTTTCATAATGTTTGTCGTTTAAAGTTTCTACACATATTAAGAAACTCATTAATTAGCATTAAAAAGAGTTTGATATTACCATACTACTATCTCCAATAAATACTCAAAATGACTCTATAAATTTCTAGTCAATCATCAGGAGGGTAAAGTTGGAAAAAGTTCATTTAATACTTCTTGAAAAGTATAAAACGTCAAATATTTTGGAAAAACTTTTTTCTCCAAAACGTCAAATATTATGAAACGGAGGTAAGTACTAATTAACTTTTTTAAGTAAAAAAGGAACGTGTGCGAAAGTTTTAGTCTAATAGTTAAGCCTCTAATTATGATCATTAGAGTAGAAGTTTCCGTTTGTTATTTAAGGTAAACACAATTACACAATTTTATTAAAAAATAGGGAACATAGAGCAGCAAAGACCGAAAATTCCAAATAGATGGACGCCCCAACATTCAACCATACACCTGCCTCATAAATAGTAATTACTTTTTAGCCTAGATTTATAGTTTATAATTTTTTCTAATCATGTTACAATTTGGTCATACTAATATGCCATTCCCATGCCTATGATCTCCATGATAGCTTTATATTATTTTTGGAAAATAATAAATAAGTCTTTTTGGACTCACTTTTTTTTGGACATTATAAATGTCTAATTCATAGATATGGTATTTGAATGTTTAATTACTTTATTATTCCACCCAAAGGTATTACTATTCTTGGAGCCTTTGATATTTTCTCTTTTCTTTTTTATCTAGTTCCATTGATGGGTTCAATCATTTCATTATTGCATTGATTGATAATAATGCTATCTATAACAAAATAATTCCACTAAACTTTCATTGTATCTTCATTTTACTGCAGTTTGTGAAAGATGATAATTACTATTTACCAGGCTTATTTAAATCTGTTAATTTAAAAATTTAAGTTGATAGAAAAATTTAAGCTAAAATACACCACGTTACAATACATGTTCATTTTATTGTACTATCAATTTATCATAGTGTCATATATTATTTTTATATCTTTATTTATATTTTAGCCAATATTGCATGCGGTGCAAGTCAACTGGCTAGTACATCACTAATCTATATATAAGAATTCTTGATCTTATAATTCAATATTTTCCTACCCCTAATTATATTAACATTTTGTTATCACGAAATTAATTATAACAAACGTTAATCTGATACTTTTAAGTTTGAGAAGAAATTAGAAAAAAAAAATAGTTCAATAATTTAAAGAGCAATGATGGAGATGATAATAAGGAGTGTATGATGACTGCCCTTTAATTTACTCCATAAGCTTTAAGATGGCATAATGAATAATGGGAATATATATATAGAGAAATGATTATGCTCAAAAACTATGATTTCATTCTTATATTTAGTGCCTCATTATTTCTAGTCGTACTTGGTGTCCACTAATATTTTTGTTAAATTTCTATAATGTCGTCTTGCACCAATCACATATCCTCCTCCAACCTACCACCCATTTCCCTAATTATTATTATTACTATTATTATTCATTATTATTATTATTATTATTATTATTATTATTATTATTATTATTATTATTATTTACAAATATTAAGGTGAATGCTATAGTTACTTTGTTTTAGTTGTTATTTTGTCCTCTCTACCATTGGGTCAACTTCTATCTCACTAATTTAATGATCTAGTGGACAAAGTAACAACAAAACAAAGCAATCATAGAAAAACTTCAAATATTAATAAAATATATTTTTTATTACAAAAAATACTATATTTTTTTTCATTGTTAAAAGACTGGTACTATCACAGCCCATATGAGTATCAATCAATAGATTAATCCGTGAATAGCTGAGCTAGTGATCACCGGAGCGATTGAAATAGTACTAGCTAGAGCAAATGTTGAGCCGCCGGCTAAATCAGAAGTTTCCATGATTCAGTTGAACTGTAAGTTGAGAAAAAATGACTCTCTTGAATGCTAGGTTTACGCTCATAGCACCACTTGATAACTCTGAATCTCAAATGCTCATTGAAACATTGTCGGGGTACCTAGAGAGGACATTAAGGTGCGATGATAAAATCAATAATCTTGATGGAAAGTTGAATTGGAAATTAGAAAAGACAAGCAAGAAGAATATTCAAAATGTACCTCAAATTTGACACTATTTATAATTTATATAGTGTCTAGAATGTTTCCCTAAATGAGAAATCTATAACTCGAAAGATAAGAGAATAATGGTTTTGAATATATTTACATATGAAGATACGCTGACACACGACCACTGTCATGTTGACACATTTGTCTTCTAGCTAGGAGATGAAAACGGGGTATCATGAGGAATGAGGCGCACCTTTAACAGCACCATGTACCCTTGGAATTTCAAGGCTTATCATTAGAGTATTTACAACACAACTAGCTAAACAACTATCGAGTTTAATTTAGCTAGTTGAAAACTCCACTAATGTGATGTGGCTCTGCAAATTATTTGGCTAACTATGTGTATTTTTTTAATCATTCTTTCTCTTCCTTTTATGTTTGTTTGTTTTTTATTTTGTTTTTCATTTATTTTAGTAATAAAATAATTAAATAGAGAGTCAAATAGCTAATATAATAAATTTAGCTAAGTAATTTTAGAGAATCTAATAGTCTTGGGCCAGCCCTGATGGGTCGAAGGTGGAAGACTGATACACCACAAGAACAAGATGACATTAGTGGGGAGGTCATTGAGGCTGCTGCAATACCAAGTTCAGAAAACGACTCCGTTCGTCGGTCTTATCGTGTGAAAAGGATTCCTGTTTGGCGTGAGGATTATGTTGATTAGGCATAAGGAATCCTAGTTGCTTAAGATATTTATTTCCTAGTTACAGTTTACTTGTTTTTCTATTTGCTTAATTAGTTTTTCTATTTCTAATATCTTTAGGATTTAACTTCTCTATTTAAGGAGGTTGCTTTGTAACGTTTATTGGCAAGCTAATAATCAACAAACTATTTCAGTTTACTCTTGCTAGAAAAGAGTTAGGTGTTCTTGATTATCTTCACCCAAAGATAATCCCTCTTGGTCCGATTTCAAAGTAGAGTCGTATCAATTGGTGCTTTCATCGTGTCTTTATTTTTTCGTCACCATGTCCGACAAAAATCTTGACGCCTATAAGGCAGAGATTAATGCTGAATATAAATTTCTTCAAAAAAACCTCACAGAGATGATCACACATACCCTACAATCGTGTGTTAACGAATTAAAAACACACATGCCTACACCAACTCCTAATGCAGAAACATCCAACAATCCTCCTCCACTGTTTCGCTCGTTGAAATTAGATCCCCCTCGTTTTTCTGGTACAGATCCGACTAGCTGGAGTTTTCAAATCGAAGAATATTTCGATTTTCATAATGTTCCTGCTGACAACCGTATGCGCATCGTAGCTCTCCATCTGGAAGGCGATGCATTGGAATGGTACCGCTGGATGCGCTCTAATAACATGTTTAATACATGGCAGGATCTTTTGGACAAAATTAAGAAACGATTCGGACCCTCACAATTCGAAGATTTTCAAGGTCAATTATATAAATTGGTTCAGAAAGATTCATTCGCAGATTATCTCGCACAGTTTGAAAAGTTAATGAACAAAGTTACCGGTCTTAGCGAATCTCAGCTGCTCTCATGTTTTACTTCGGGTTTGAAGCCTTATCTGAGTCGACAGGTACGTATTGCTCGCCCCACAACCTTGCTGGAGACAATTGATTTAGCTAAGGAGTATGAGGCTCGTGACATCGAGACTCGTGTTGAACGTTCAAACCGTCCAACTTTTAAAATCACTCCCACTGGTTCGTCCTCAACCAATACTGATTCAGCAAAAACACAAGCTGCACCGCCCAAATTATCTGAAGGAAAAGCTGTTCCCTTCCGTCGGATATCATACAAAGAGATGCGTGAACGTCGTGAGAAGGGTCTTTGTTTCAATTGTGATGAACGTTATTCAGTTAATCATAAGTGTAATGGTCGATTTCTGATGTTAATTGGAGATGAACCAGATGCCCCTAATCCTGAAACAAGTTATAATTTTGAGGAAACTTCTCCTGAAGTTGTTTTATCTGCTGATATCTCCAGTTTAACCTCTCTCCAGGGTCATAATAATTCCAGGTCTATTCGAATCCGAGGCAAATGCCGGAATCATGACGTTGTTATTCTTATTGATAGCGGAAGTACTCACAATTTTCTGAAACCATCTGTGGCTGCTCTTCTTCGTTTACCGACAACACCTTCCCCACCGTTTCACGTTTACGTCGGCAACGGTGATGCATTAACGTGTTCCACTATTTGTCCATCGGTCACCCTCACCCTTCAAGGTACCGACTTCATCACTGATTTATTTATCCTACCAATCAAAGGTCCAGATATTGTTTTGGGATTCCAATGGCTACAGTTATTGGGCAAAGTGTCTCATGATTATGTTCAACTTACTATGGATTTTGTATGGAATGGGCGTGAGGTACGTTTACAAGGAGATACCGAAATTGAACCACAAGCTGTCTCATTCTCACAACTACAGGCTTGTTTAAAAACTCAAGATATTAGCGGCCTCTACGAGCTTCACCAAATTACAGACACATTCACACCCGAGCCAAACCCTCTGGTTGAACTTCAAATTGATAGCTCTGTCACCCCTGCGATTCAAGCTGTTATAGAGGAATTTCAGTTCCTATTCCATCCACCAACTACATTGCCTCCATCTCGTCAATTTGATCATCGCATTCATTTGTTACCGAATACTAACCCAATTAATGTCAGGCCTTATCGGTACCCGCACTTCCAGAAAAATGAGATTGAGAAATTGGTACGTGAGATGCTTCAACAAGGTATTATTCGGATCAGCCATAGCCCGTTCTCTTCACCGGTATTACTCGTCAAGAAGAAAGACGGGACTTATCGCTTCTGTGTTGACTATCGTGCCCTTAATGCAGTAACGGTAAAGGACAATTTTCCCATACCGACAATTGATGAACTTTTTGATGAATTGGGGCAAGCTACAATTTTCACTAAACTTGATCTTAGAGCTGGGTATTTTCAGATCCGTATGAAGGAACGAGACGTATACAAGACCGCCTTTCGTACACACGAGGGACATTATGAGTTTTTGGTTATGCCATTCGGGCTTTCTAATGCACCATCTACTTTCCAAGCCACAATGAATACGATCTTGACACCGTTCCTCCGCAGATTTGTTGCAGTATTTTTCGACGACATACTTATTTACAGTCGCACTGCAGATGAGCATGCTGACCATTTGCGACAAGTTTTTCAATGCTTAGATGCGCACGAGTTCTATCTAAAACCGTCAAAGTGTCATGTAGCACAGCAAACTATCGAATATTTAGGACACTTGATCACCCAACAAGGCATTAAGGCAGACCCTGCAAAAATTAAAGACATGTTAGCATGGCCTTCACCCACCACTGTGAAGCAATTAAGAGGATTCTTGGGTCTTACCGGGTATTATCGCCGTTTTATCCTTCATTACGCCACCATTGCAGCTCCCTTAACGGACCTACTTCGCAAAGACGCTTTTCAATGGTCTCTGAACGCCGAGGCTGCATTTACGGCCCTTAAAGAGGCAGTCACCACAACTCCGGTGCTACGACTTCCGGATTTCTCCCAAATTTTCATAATTGAAACTGATGCTTCCAATGTGGGAATTGGTGCCGTCCTTATTCAAAATGGACACCCATTGGCTTATTACAGTAAAAAATTGGGGAGTCGAATGCAAGGAAGTTCTGCCTATCTCAAAGAGTTATATGCCTTATCTGAGGCGGTCAAAAAATGGCGACAATATTTACTCGGGCGATTCTTCATCATTCGAACTGATCACCGCAGTCTCAAAGAATTACTTCATCAGGTTATTCAAACCCCAGATCAACAATTTTATGTTCGCAAATTATTGGGTTATGACTTTCGCATAGAGTATAAGGCCGGGAATACAAATTTGGCAGCGGATGCTTTATCTCGCATCAGCGACAATGAGGGTACAAATACTTCACCTTCAGAATTGCTCTTACTCAGTCAACCTATTTCTGAAATTCACAAAACTCTACAGCATGAAAACCAGACCTTAAGTGATTTACAAGAGCTTCATTCGAAACTACAATTAGGACTTCTTCCTCCTGGATTTTCGGTCAACAATGGCATTCTGATGTTCACAGGGCGGATGTACCTTAGCCCGAACTCTACCTTACGACCAGCTCTCTTAGAAGAATTCCATGCCAGTAAAACCGCTGGCCATATTGGGCAGAAACGAACCTTGGTTCGCTTGTCATCATTGTTTTATTGGCCACGTATGAAACAAGACGTCCGTTCTTTTGTTGAAAATTGTGTTACTTGTCAAAAAACAAAGTTTTCCACGCAAGCTCCGGCCGGGTTGCTCCAACCACTTCCTGTTCCTGAGTTAGTATGGCAGGATGTCACAATGGATTTTATTGTGGGTCTTCCCAACTCGAAGAAATTTACTGCTTTAATGGTGGTAGTCGATCGCTTAACTAAGTACGCTCATTTTGGGGCATTAGAGACAAATTTTACAGCTACTAAGGCGGCACAACTGTTTGTGGATATTATTGTCCGTCATCACGGTTTTCCCTCCACCATTATCTCGGATCGTGACCCCATTTTTCAGAGTCAATTTTGGAAAAAGCTGTTTGAGTTCAGCGGCACCAAGCTCAAGTATAGTACCGCGTACCATCCGCAAACTGACGAACAGACCGAGGTTGTAAACCGTGGATTAGAGCAGTATCTGCGGGCTTTTTGTTCAGCAAAACCTCATACTTGGCACTCCTATTTGAGTTGGGCAGAATTTTCATATAATTCTAATTACAATCAGAGTACTAAGACAAGCCCTTTTCAAGCTTTATACGGTCGCGAACCACCTACCATACCGTGTTATCAGTTTCGAACTTCTAATATCCATGCCGTCGATGAGGAATTAATTCACCGCGATCAGTTGTTACGGGACTTAAAATCTTCTTTGCTCGCTTCCCAACATCGTATGAAGCAGTTAGCCGATCGGCATAGGCGCGAAGTTGAGTTTCAGGTTGACGACTGGGTGTTGGTTAAATTGCAACCTTATAAACAACAATCTTTGGCTCAGCGCACAAGTCATAAGCTTGCTTTACGATATTATGGTCCCTATAAAATTTTGGAGCGCATTGGGAATGTTGCATATCGTTTAGAGCTTCCAGACCATGCTAAAATACATAATGTCTTCCATGTTTCTCGTCTCAAAAAGTATCATGGCGACGCCATAGTGGCAGATGAGTTAGATATTGTTCCTGGCGATCGAAATTCGTTTCGACCGGTTCCTGTTGTCATTTGTGCTGACCGGACTCGCGTGGTTAACGGGCAACCTGAACTTGAACTGCTGGTGCAGTGGCATGGGACTGCCTTAGAAGATGCTACATGGGTGTCTTCCACTTCGTTTGCTCAGGCTTATCCGGATTTCCAAATCAACCTTGAGGACAAGGTGCTTTTCCAAGGGGATGCAAATGATACACCACAAGAACAAGATGACATTAGTGGGGAGGTCATTGAGGCTGCTGCAATACCAAGTTCAGAAAACGACTCCGTTCGTCGGTCTTATCGTGTGAAAAGGATTCCTGTTTGGCGTGAGGATTATGTTGATTAGGCATAAGGAATCCTAGTTGCTTAAGATATTTATTTCCTAGTTACAGTTTACTTGTTTTTCTATTTGCTTAATTAGTTTTTCTATTTCTAATATCTTTAGGATTTAACTTCTCTATTTAAGGAGGTTGCTTTGTAACGTTTATTGGCAAGCTAATAATCAACAAACTATTTCAGTTTACTCTTGCTAGAAAAGAGTTAGGTGTTCTTGATTATCTTCACCCAAAGATAATCCCTCTTGATCCGATTTCAAAGTAGAGTCGTATCAAAGACCACCCTCTGGGGCCATGCTTGTGACTTGTCTGTTAATAGGTTGATGGCATAGAAATTAATCTAAATGATTTTTATTTACTATTGAAGAGAAAATAAAATTAAGGATATTCAATAAGTTTAACTCATTTGTTAAATTACTCGTTAGTTGGTATATTTTTATGTTTGATTGGTTTAAATTATATTTTTGTTACAATTAGTTTAAATTATTCTCATTTGAGTAATTAATCAAATTTCATTTGTTTTTTTTTGTTGTTGTTTTACCAGCCATAAAAGAATGTTACTTTGGTGTAAATTTTGAACAGTGTGGGGTGGGTCAGTTGAATCAATTAGACAGTTAATTGACATAGAAAAATGTAAAAATAGGAAGTAAAATAGAATGGAATAGAGTAATAATTAAAGGAGAAAAAAAGGAAAGAGTGATGCTGACTTGCATTAAAAGTAACAAATATAAATACAATAAAATACTACATAATATGAAGGCTGACATAACCGACCTTACTTTCATCATTGCAAAATTTATATTTTCAACACCTCCCTTCTCCTCTTTCCTATCCCATAATATTTAGTTGTTTTGTAAACAATGGATGCCATAACAGTTTAGGTATTTGACAGATCAACCGAACTGTTTACGTGCTTAAATGTAATTAACTTTCGACTAATCTCTTAACATATACTGATTAAATTGAGAAGTTTTCAATCGCTAACAAATATCTAACGCTTTCTAATACTCTACTATATTTACTTAAAGTAAATTATATTTCTTATATTTATATAAACTTTTGTTCGAGAACAATTCAAAGAATAGTCTATTTAATTATATTTATAATTAACCAAGTTAAACCAAAATTACCCTTCTGCAGATCTTCAGGAATTAGTCTAACTACCTACTGGATCTATCTTTGTAGCTCAAATCTTAGACCAAATCCTCTAGTATCTTGTGAGTTCCCGACAACCAATACAATTGTAATTAGGGATAAGGTTAAAATTTATTTTTTCTTTTAAAGAAGATTAGAATTTACTTTTAGCAACATACTATATTACCAACACATACACGGTTAAACGACGTCCAATTAGATTTCACGTTTCGTTTTTAATTAAGAGATTGTATTTGTCTAACGTCATCTATCTTCACTCGGGAGTTTTTGTAGCAATTGAATATGAGTCTGCAGTATGTGGGAGTTGTGTAAGAAGGTATGGGGTTGTTTGGGTTTGAGAGAGCCAGTTTAGTGCTAGTGATTATTTGGTAGGTGGGGTTGCTTTGGCGGTGTACCGTGACTCGATAAATCAACAAGAAGTCGGGGAGACGCAATGTGTAAGGGAGAAGGCGTATAAGGGTTGTTCGTGGTGGTGTTGGGTTGCGAGTGGAAGGAGAAGAAACTTGAGACATTGGGAGTATTTGAGGGGAGGGAGGTATCCGATGGAGTGGGACTAGTAGCGGGCAAGGTGCTAATTGGAACCAACAAAGAAGGGGCCGAAGCATTGATAAGGTCATTGGTTACTCAGGTTGGGTAACATTGGGTGGAAAAGTAAATTTGTATGGGGAGAGAAGAATTGATCGAGGGCATGTCAATCGAAGATTTAGCACCATGCAAGACAAAATCGAGAAAAACATGTTCATCAAATAGAACATGACGTGAGATATATATAGAATTTTGACGCAATAAGATGATAACATTTAGATTTTGTGTTGTTTATTATGACTAAACAACATACATGATTTAGAACAAACATCTAGTTTGCACATACAACCAAATATTCGAAGAGATGTGTATTGAGGAGCTTCACTAAATAAGGTTGTAGAAGTTTGTACAAGACAGTGGGGTGAGATTAATGAGGTACGTGGTTGTGTCAATGGAAGGTCCAAATTTTTAAAGTAATTTCGTTTTGGTTAAAACTTCAATTCATGTTCAACAATGTGATGGTGCTTATGTTTATCATTGTCATTGTGTTCGATTGTGTTTGGACCAAAATACGATGAGAAATGTCAAATTTACCCAGATATGCTGTCATTTTCATGAATTCATCCGCACAATCAAATTGATTTTTTTTGTATGTATATCAAGTACATTTCAACTACATTAGATAATTGCACAAATAAATTTAGAACCATCAAATTTGCACTTGAAAAAGTAAACTAACTATATTAGGTGAAGTGATCTATGAATAGCGCATAATAACAAAAACCATCTTGTGACTCCCGATTGTAGGATCCTAGACCTCAACACATATCATTTCAAGTAGTGCAAAACAAAAATGATTAGGTAATTGAAACAACTAACTTATGACTCTTACTCGCAAAATAAGAAGCATAATAAAGTGTATTATTACTAAAGCCTAAAATATTATTCAATGAAGTCCTAAGTGATCATACCAAATAGGCAAAGAAGCTAAACATATGAAATATACGTCTTGGAGCTCTGATGGATGTAACAATTAAGCTATGCATATTTGACCTTGAAGTTAATTCTTCTATTTTCAATCTTGGATGGTAAAAGATTAGTTAGGAGAATGATATGAGATGAAAAAAAATACAAAGAAAGTAATAATAGAGAAAGGCTAAACAGAAAAAAGAAAAAGAAAACAATCACCTCACAATAATTTGAGCTTAGAGCTAGGGCTGCCATACACATAAAAAGGTCCCCACAACATGGGCAGGGTACCTTAATCATTTATACAGATATCAAATAATATCAATTCAATCCAATTATTCAAATATTAGTAGTATTTATTTATTTTTATGAGAAAATTATAAAAATAAAATGGAACAAAGGGTATAATAGTGATATAAAATAAGACCCGATGTGCAAATGATTGCTGTTGTGGAAATTGTCTCCTTAAGATACTGCACTGTGTCCCATCCAATTTGGGCCTCATAACCTCCTAAATTCATCATTTAGTTTCTTATTTCTTTTCTTTTTCTTTTACATTTATGGTCCTTTAACTTCACTCTAATTTGCATTGGATATTCTTACCATTAATCAAGATGAACTTTCTAAAAGAAGGCATCAATTCATTATAGAGTAGTTTCATTCATTATTTTTTTTCTTTTTTTTTCGTCATTTTAGTGTTGTTCTCGGTTAGAAAACAAGAATCGTTATTTAGATGAAAAATATTTAAAAAGTTTTAATTTTAAAAATGAAAGAAAATGGTTCCACCAAAATTGAAGTAAAAAATAAATAACTTCAATTGTTGGATTTTCTATTTGACGCCGGCATAAGTCATTTTCATCAGACAAATATTAAAAGCGATCATGTTTTAGTAGGGCGTGGTATACAAAATAGCATTTAGAACATATCATATTTCCTCCTTCTATTGGGCATGAATTCCTTTTAAATTTTGTTACCAAATCATCTGATATATTGTTCTTAAGTCGCAAAAATAAAGTAGAGACAAGAACCACATAATTCTACTCTAGCTATTGGGAAAATGTTGAGTAATATCGTTCTTATTACTCACTGTGTATGGCGATCGTTCAATCAAACAAAGTTCCATTTTTAGTCGCATCAAGGAAGCTTTTCTTTACCCGGGATTGGACTGCTTTGATTTAGTATTCCTCTCAGATTAAGGATCTCTCTTAATTCCAGGTAGTTCAAGCACTAGAATAAAAGTAAATTTACAATTCAAGGACCACATATGCGATTTACCCTTTTTCTTGACTCTCTACTGGTATTATCCCTATAATTACTGCCCCTCACGCCTTAATCACGTGAAATTCCTGGTTTGTTTTTCATGCTCATCTCATTTATTCTTTAATGAGAAATAGTGATTATTAACCATTGCTGAGTTTGTACGTTTTGTTTTTGAAATTGGCGAATCATGATATTCATCATTATATTTCCTCACGTATATCGTGGACTTAATTTGATTACTGAGAGTTCATAAAAAAACAAAAGTACATACAGTATATAGATTTAAAACAGATTCAATAATGAAAATTCGTTGTAATTTTATTTTTTTCACATTTTGTTAAGGATTGCAGTAGTTCTTGGCTATTACGTCTTAAAATAATGCGCGAGGATGTGAGTTTGAATATGTATTATAAAATAATTGATATTTTAACACATATATTAAAAGTTTCTTTAACTCTGAACGCAATATCATACAAATATTTTCCACTCCGAACCAACTCCGTTATTATTGGGCTGCACAACTTCAAAATGTACTATACATGTATTTGATCTACACCTCTCTTATAAGTTTCAGTTTTCTCATTTCTATTTTCAACGTGAGATTCGGTTTCTTTATGCCGTCTCTAAAAGGTCGCTCTTTGTACATGACTTCTTATTCCGACCATCCACTATTAACTGAGTTGTTATATTTTCAATCCCATATCAAAAACATCCGTCGTTAAGGTCCATAATCCATCTTCATCCCAATTTCAGGACACGGCGCATTTTTCTCTCATTATTCAATAATATGTATGTAAATTGAGGTACTTTATTTGTATGTGTAGAAATTGAGGTACTTTATATTAAGAACATTTAAATTTGGCTAATTTATGGTTTGTGAATTTGACAATTTGAATGTAAATATTGAGGAATGATGTTTTAAATAGTGGAAAATGTCTCCATAAAATTGGCATTTTGTAATCTTTTAAACTTTTTTGATTTTTTTCTCGAAGTTGTATATAATCATGAACGGTCCATGCATATTCTCTTTAACATAAATTGGATATGTGGAGCAGTACCTCACGTGCAACCACTTTCAAATCTTCCCTACCATTAATCTCTCTCTTTTTGATAAAATATTCTTCAATTTAGCTTCTTTTTTTAGTGTATATACATAACAACAGCTAATTCTTTTATGTAATTTCTATATCCTTATAGTATATGTTAGCAATACTTAGTTAGCATGCAAAGCATACCAATTCAATTGTTGTAGGTTAGTATTGAGACTAAAATGAGAACTAGAGTATGCTATCCCTTAATTTAAGGGTAAATTTTTAATAAAAAACAAAAAATCTATATTTGTGGTTATACAACTTTTCAACATGTTGATATTCTTTTGGTTGATATCATAACACTGACTGTTAATAAAGTCAAAATATAAATTTATAGAAATTAAAGATATTTTAATTAACTTTTCGATATCATATTTATTTAAATGTTTTACGTTGAAGAAAAGGAAAGAATTTCGAATAAATTTTTGGCAAAAAGCATCTTGAGGCCCCTGATCTTATCCTTTTCGGTGCATTAAGTCCTTGATCTTTTATTTGGATACATAAGGCCCTTGATCATTTATATTTGGTTCTATCAAGTCCTCATCTAACAAAATTGGATGATTTGTTAATTTTCACAAATTAATAAGACCAATTGAAATATTGTGATACCTAATTAATTACAATTGATTGAATTTTCAATAAATTATTCAACAATTTTTTTTAAAAATGAACAAAAAAATCAGTATTTATTGTCGTTGTTTTGCTCATTTTCTAGTCATTTCAAAAGTGAAATTGAAGAGAATGAAAACATAGATGAAATTTAATAAATGATGTTTGACCATGTTCTTTATGCCTTTATTAGTACTTATCGGTTCTTCATTTCAGTTCGGTAATTTCTTTTCAGTAAATGTGCTTTAGTAATTTTCAGTCATCAAGAATTTGGCCTTAATTTGTGGGGTCGGAATCAAAGAGAAGAGCTAAGATGAAAAATAAAAGAAGAGACAAAGAGAAACGTTTGAGAAAGAATGTGCGGCGTTACTACATTCGAATAGGCGTGAAAATTAATTGTCAATTTGAAAAAGACAATATTGTCTGGAAATGTAAGTAAAAAGCAAAGTGAATCACATATATTAATGAACTCTCCTAAACGGGCTAGATTTGTAATTATGCCACAATATTTTGATCTTATTAATTTGTCAAAGTTAACAAATCATCCAATTTTATTAGATATGGGCTTGATAGAACCAAAAATAAAAGATCAAGGACTTAATGCACCGTACGATTAAAGATCAGGGGCCTCAAGATGCTTTTTGCCTAAATTTTTTAAATAAGTACTGTTTGACAATATATAAGATATTAAATAATTTTAATTTTTGAAAAATTTGTTTCGAAATCATCCACAGTCTAAAGTATCTGTAGTTTGAAAAATTGTATAAGATGAATTTTGAAAAGAAAAGAATGTACATCTTGTTAAATTGATATAAGGGTAATTTTCTGAAAGAATTCTTGTGTTTATCAGTTTTGTCAAAATGGTGCTTGTGTTTATTTTTTTGACAAAACAAAGATTGTGTTTAGTGTCGTTATTTAAAAAGCAGAAAAATCATTAACGGTGTTAAATTTGGTGATGTGACAAGAGATATTATGGTCTTAATTTATTGGTTATGAGATAAAAAGCTTATTTTCCACACTTTAAAATTGTAAACGCGTGAATTTTTTAGGAATTTATCAATAAATTAACACTAAATTAACTTTACCACGTCATCACATTTACCGTTAATAACTTTTTTATCTTTTGAATAGTACACAAACACTATTTTGACAAAATCAGCAAATATAGAAGTTTTTTAAAAAAATTACACATAGTTTTTCATTTTTAAAAAAAATGCTTAACCATTAGCGGTCATTAGAAGGTTCCCTAAGTTATGGCCCATTCAAGGAATGGAATTGTCGAATTGACCCTTCAAATTAATTATAAATTGGATGAATGAGAATTACTTATTTTTGGGCTCTTTCCAAAAAATATTTGCTTAATCTTCGCATGAAATGATTGGTTCTTTGATACCATAAAGAAAAGGTGGGTCAGATTGTCTTCTCATAGACATACTAATCTATAGTATCCAACTCATTATTTTGACAGAAACTATATATAATTCATCATATAATATTATAATTATATAAATTAATTAATGAATGAACATATATATAGAATTTTATTATTTTCAAACCTGGATGATGTGGTTAAGACTCAAGACATATATATATGAGGTCTGGAGATGAACATGAGCTGACCCATTTTGATACTATATGATATGCCTTTACAACACAGAATTTTTGAAGGATATATTAGATAATAAATTTTGGACGAGTCTGTATATTTCAAATCAAATTGTGAGGATGCCATGTTGTCAAACCTTGTCATCATAAATAAATAATCATAACTAATAATAGGATACACTGCTCAACCTTCATCCTTATCTTGTTTAATGATCATGTACAGCAAAACAAATTATTTGTATCCCATAAATCCCATCTTTCTTATCTTTTTCAATGGTCATGTTATTTTGAGTTTGAATCATTAATTGATTTATCTTTCTTTACTTGAATCCTAATAGTTGTTTTGAGTTTGAACCTACTGAAGATGAAGTTGATTGAAATGCATGTGAAACTCTATGAAAACGTATTTAAGACTTCTGTACTATATTAATACTAATTAGAGATCTTAGTGAATACAAGTGTAGTGAAAGTCGATGATAGTTTACTGCGTTGGAACAAATCATGATTATGGCAAAAAAACGTTCTCTACATCACACACCATGTTGAAGATGGGTTTTGTATATTAGGTTTTTCAGAGCTATCAACTAGTTACAGACTTAACAAATCAGATTCGTTTATGATTATCTTAGAGAGTGAGTGGCTTAAATTTTAATACATATCTGAAATATATTTGATTGTGGTTTGGTTAACTAATGCTAAGGCTATTTAATCTATTTATTTTTAAGAATATTAAATACTTTGTTTTTCATTTTCAGTTAAAATTCTGCATATTTGTCAAAAGTATAAATATTTTTTTTTTTTTTTGAGAGAAGTAAAAATAAATTCTTACTCAGAGGAGGAAGATTGGGTCATAGTAAATTGACCTTAAATTACTGTGTGCACATGTGAAATGGGCCTTATTTATCAGCACGCAACACATTGAGGCTCCATATTAAACTAATGTAATACTTTATTTGAATTCATGTCTTCGAGCAAGTAGAACTTTTTTTTAGAATTGTTAGAAAATTTATGTGGTAATTCATATTTCTAAGTAAATATTTGTATAAATTATTGTTACATCAATTATAGTTTTAATTAGAAATAACAATAATAATAATAATGTCTTTTAAAATCAACTGATATATTTATTAATGTGCAAATTTTAGGAATTGAATTAGATTTTTACATATTATAAAAAAGAAGTGTCTTTTAATAATAATAATAATAATAATAGTAATAGTAATAGTGTGTCATTTTAGTTAGATATTCTTCTTAAAAGTTATGAAATGTTTTTCTAATATAACTATACCTATTTAATTGAAATGATTTATATATGTCTTTTAGACAATCTTTTCTTCTCAAATTAAAAACTATTAGGATGTCTTGAAACATGGTCCTATGTATTGATCAAAGTATTATCATTTTATAAATGATAGCATAGTATTTAATAAAGAAAAAGTAATTAGAGTGATTTGTGGTCTTAAATTTCCTACAAAACTGAAGATCAAGAAAGATTTAGAATTTTTTTAACCGTGGGATCAATAGTGTTTCCTATTGCTCATACCTCTTAAAAGACTTGTATGTTCGGTCCTTTTATTTGCTCCTTAAAAAGCATAACCCAAGTTCGAAATCAACTCCATGGCTTTGGAGTTGTGTATCCGCCACAGATTGTTTAGTTACACTTCAATTTCGGATCTTAGTTATACAAAAAATAATTAGTTGAAAGAAAATCCACGTAAATATGCTAAAACGGGTGTATGAAACTCATGCCTAATATCATGTAAATATTGTCTGTTGTAATCTAAATTGATCACTATTAACTGGACGACTTTAAAACGTGTGATATAAAACTGAATCTACAGCTTAGTTATACTCAATCACTCTTTCTCTATTTTTAATGTGAAATTCAATTCATTCCTGTCTCGATTATCATTTCTTTACACAACTCCTTGTACATATTTTCTTTGTCCGGCATTTCTTACTTCAGGAGATATTAATCTGAAACATAGTATAAATTTTAGAAAAATGATGATAAAAAGGTGGAGGCAAGACAATAGGAAGACGTATAAATGTCCAAGTGATGATTAAAGAGATGCATGAGTTCAATAATTGCAAGGATCCCAAAAGCATGACACATCTCAACTCCTTCATTTCTTCTTCATGTTTTCAATTAAATTTAAATTAATAAAGCCACACCACGCGTATGTCACGGGACCACTTATTTTTTTCTATTTCTCATTTTCATTGGATACCTATTTTTCTAATTGTATTATTATTTTTTTAATTGTATTATTAATTATTGGTTTAGCTGCTTAAAAGACACAAAAGAACATCTGTTTGGCTTTTGCCCCTTTCAAATTATACAAATCAACTTTTCTCGGAGAAGTAAAAGATTGGTCTCTTTGTCTCCCTCAATATCATTCATACATAAAAAAAGGTTAGGAAAAATATAAGAATATAAAAGAAACATGCCATTTTTTTTCTCAAAACATTGTAAAAAAATCTCACTTTTAGTGTAATTCAAACCAATAATAATTTTTATGAGAAAAAAATAAGTTATGAAGAGAATCAATATATATATATAAATTTTGAAAACTATTTTCTTTAAAATCTATGAACTGTAACTTTTTCTAAGAACAATTATTTTAGCTTCTAAGGATAGAAGTTTTATACTCATTTAGATTTAAATAATTTTAAAATTTAATTAAACTATACATGTTCGACCTAATTTATAGCATTTTATAAGTTTTGACTATATATATATGGTGTAGGCTATGATGACTTTGTTTTTGAGTTACTTTGTTTGTACTTTGCTTTATTTACCATTAGATCACTTTTCACCCCATGATCTAATGGTGGACAAAACAAAGTAATGATTACTTTGTCAAAAACAAAGTGACCATAGAATTTCCCTATATATATTTAAAAAAATTGATATTTTTTAAAGGATAAAAAAATAAATAATAGATTTATATTTATTTATTTAGATTGCTTTTCTATATTTTAGTAGTTAAAGAAATGGAAAAAATTGATTTTTTTTGGTCAAATCTCGTGCTGTACAACTGCTAATTAGATATTCTCAGTCTCTGACCATCAATGTCTTCGCCTCCCAATGTTTCTTATTTAATTTAATTTAGTTTTTTTTTTTTCTATTCAAATATCACGCTTAAATTTTCTTAAACAAATAATCAAATAATTAGGATAAACATGCTATTCTAATCTTGATTATGAAGTTTCGATTTTATTTATTTATTTTTCTAGATTAACTGAAGCACGCTTAGGAGTAATCTGAAAATATAATATATTTTGAATTATCATATCCAATGATTGAAGGCCATGTGGACCAGTACATTAAATTATGTTGTTTGGTTAGGGAGTCAACGGTCCAAAAGCCATCTATTAGTCATTTCAATCCTAATTATTACATCAACTGTCATTAATTGAGATTAGTGTTGGGAAACCGGTAAAGTGGTGGACTAATCCTGATTGGTTTTTACTTTTTAATTAACTAGTTGATCATACAAAAACAAACAAAAATTTAGAATGTCATTTTTTGAGTATATTTTTATATTTGTGAGTTACGAACATATGATTGTACGCTTTTTTGTCAAATATATTAACCATCAAATTTTGCTTAATAGATGTTTATTTATTTTCAAAAATAGATATTGATGTGTTTCATTAGTATTTATCTTCTACTTAATAGACTTAAAGTCTGAATTTTCATTTTTAATTATACAATATATAATTTTTTCTGTAATTAATTACAATATATAATATATCGATAAAAAATATTTTATTTTATTAATCATGTACAGTCCCAATTTTAATATTATTTCTAGACTTATAAATTTGATTCTGATAATTGTATAATTGTGTTTGGTAACAACACATTAATGATGACCTATGATAATAATGATGATGTTGATAATCATAATTGTTAATCAATTTTGTTATAAGTCTTGTGGAAAAAGTCAAATCCAGCAACATGGCAACATGATCGCAGCCCTCATGATCTAGCAGATTAGTACTAGTTTTTTTATTATTTATGCTTGGTCCCTTCACCACCCTAATTTGTTTGGCAAGAGAACATAATAATTTGAATGATTGGGAGCTAATCATAATTGCTTTCATTAACACCACTTCCTCTCCTAATTATTTTGTAAAAAACAAACAATCGAAAACTTCTATAGTAAAAATAGATCTGATCAATGAAATTAGATAAACATATCACCTTGTTAGGAAATAATTGGTGTAGAAAAAGTGAATATAAATGTCAAATTAGTCGGATCCATTAAACTGTGATCATAATATAATTTCTCATTATTATATTACAACTAAAACTTCAGTTTTGATTTTCTTTTAAAAAACATATTAAAATCTTTCAAATGTTAATACTATCTATCCAATGAGTTATATCAACTAATGGTTACATTTGGACGATTCAGGTTCGAACCTTTGGAGAAGGTATGGTAGGATAAGAACATAATTGAACTTTAGTATACTAACTCGATTTTTACATTCTTTTAGTATAAGTAACTGGTGATTTTTCATCGAAAAATAGTTTTTTTTAATGGCTTTCTTATTTTAACCGAGCATTTTATATTTACTTTTTTAGTATAAAAATTATAAGAAACGCACATGAAGTTCCTAGTAACTACTTAGAAATTCTACTCAAAATATTTTGTTATTAAAAAAGAACGTTTTATTGATGTTAAGTAAACAATTAAACTATCCATCACGCGAATGTCCCATAGGTAAATGAGAGTCTTAAAACTTAAAATCAAAACTTTTTTATTGTAAAAACTCTGATTAGATAAAAAATTCGATGAAACTATCAACTTAACCTTCTAATTAAAATATAACAATATCTTCTTTGCTAGTTTGAAAGTAAACCCACCTTGAACCTCCATCAACCACCAAACAACCATTAAACAAGCAAACACAAAAATGTGAAAAGGGTCTCGGATAAAATATAATTTAAGAAAAGGTCAAAATATTTCAAAATTCCAAATTAAATTCCAAATATAATATTGCACAATCAATAAATAAGAAAAAAGATATGGGCAATGGCAACCATGAAGAATATCTGAGAGAAAATCTCTCTCTCTCTCTATCTCGTGTGGACCGTTGTGTATATTTATATAGATTCACGTGTGTTTGTCAATAAAAAAAAACTGGATTTGTCGGTCAATCTTTATACCCTCAACCCCAAATATAAAGAATATCAACCCCAAGATCCATCTATCTCTCCCCTTAAAAAAACCTCAGATTTCTATGTCTTCACTCATCATTTTTGGACACAAAATTTTCTCCCTTCTTTTTCCTTTTTAAGCCCCTCAAATTTACCCTCTTTCTCCATAGTTCACCTTGTTCTTGTCCCTAGTTTTCTTGGATTAATTATCAAGATTCAAGAACATGGAACTAGCTTTGAGCTTAGGTGATAGCTCTAAGCCTTTCAAATTTCTTGATCATAGTAATAAAGATCATCCCAAGATTATTTCAAGTAATAAAGATCTAGGGTTTTCCATAGAGTTAGGAGCTAGAGAAAATCAAAGATCATCTGAAGAAAAGTCATCAAGAATTTCATCAGATGGTGCTCATCCTCTTCAGCTTGATCTTCTTCCTTTCTCTCCTGTTCCTCGTAGACAGATTCCCTTTCCATGGCTCACTGATAATCGTATGTATTCATCTTTGTTCTCTATGTTTAATTCTGTTTGTCTCCGCCACTAACAGTTGATCCGAGTGGCAACTCACTCATTTTCTGTTTAAAATATTGAAGTTTGAGTCTTTGTTTAGTAAAAGTTTAGCTCTTAGTGGCAGTAAATCTGAAACTAGAACCGTAAAATCTCATCACAGTTTGTGTTTCTCTAATGCAACGTTGTTTAACCGATTAAATAAAAAGCTCGAGTTTAGGTTCAAACGGTTGTTGACAAGGAGAGGTAGGCCTACCTTATCTAAAAAAGAATTGTTACGTTTGTCTCATGAGAAATTGAAAGAAAAGCAAAGAAAATTTAAAAGGGTAAATTTTTCATAGAAAAATTAAGAATTTAAAGATACTAAAATCTGGGTTTTGTGTTTTGCAGTGGGGTCTGAGCCGGGTTCGACAGATGGGTCGGGTAGGGGGTTTGATGTGAACCGGTTATCGGCGGAGGAGGAGACGGAGGAAGGGGCGGCGATGTCGTCGCCAAACAGTGCAGCGTCGTCGTTTCAGATGGATTTTGGGATGTCGCGAAAGAGAGATATAGAAGGTATGGAGAACGGGAGAGGGAGTGATGATGATGAAAACGGGTTGACCCGGAAGAAACTGAGATTATCTAAAGAACAATCTGCTTTTCTTGAAGAAAGTTTCAAAGAACACAACACTTTGAACCCCGTAAGTCAAACCCCGTAATAACTCTAACCCCGTTTTTCATGTATGCAATAATTAATTATTTTTTTTATTTATTTTGACTGAGCAGAAACAGAAGATGGCTTTAGCAAAACATTTGAATCTTCGTCCTCGTCAAGTAGAAGTTTGGTTTCAGAACAGAAGAGCCAGGTATATTTTTTTCAACATCGTATCTTGCAAACTCTAGTGTTACTTTTGAGACCCACTATTTGGTTCTTTTTTTTCAAAATGGTAAAAGGGTATATGCAAGAGTAATATAGTGTATAATAAAACGTAGGGAACCTTATTTATAGATAAGAGACTGCGTATTCCGAGAAAGCTCTAGAATTTATCTTTTTTGGTCCTTAGAGACTAAAATCCTACTTAGATGAGATTTTAATGAACCCGAATGTAATGGTGGATAATCAAATACCCCTGGCAATCTTGCAAATCAATAAATATAAGCTCCAAATATGTGTGAAGTTGACAGACGTGATATTTTTAGTTCACATAAAAGTTTATATATTAATTAGTCACAATATTGACAATGTTTGGCAAATTAATCTGAATGTGAACTTTTGTTGAATGGAATTCAGTCGATATGACTTGATTTATCAAATGTTGTCAATTTCAGGATTGAGTTAATGTCTAAAATTTTACTTTCACTAAACTAATCGTGATTGCCAACTTCAAGTGTACATTTTGACCATCAATTCTCAAATCAATGCACATAATTAGGTTTCACGGATTGAGTTATTGTATATGTCAAAGAATCAATAAAACTAAAACCTCAAACTGATAATTAAGTTTCAAAAATATATTTTTATATAAATTTTTGACAGTATCTAAATGTGAGAATTATAATGATGATCATGTTGTGTCGAAATTGTGATAGCTACATATGAATGTGTGGTTAAACCCCAAAATGGTGGCTAACCAACCTGAAAATGTGTTAATAATCCAATAATCTAGTTAAGAATTCATGGGTTTGGTTTGTAAAATAGAGTTGGGTTTTTGACTTTTAGTAAGGATAAGATAATGAGATACTAATTTGGAGTGGTGTGGGATAAATGAAACAGGACAAAATTGAAGCAGACAGAGGTAGATTGTGAGTATTTAAAGAGATGCTGTGAGACACTGACAGAAGAGAATAGGAGGTTGCAAAAGGAATTGCAAGAATTAAGAGCTTTGAAAACCTCCCAACCCTTCTTCATGCAACTCCCTCCCACTACTCTCACTATGTGCCCTTCATGTGAGCGCGTCGCAACCACCTCCGCCGCCGCCACCGTACCCGCTACCAAGAACATAGTCACTCCCGCGGCCGCTGCAACGACTTCTACAACATTGTCACTTGCTAAACCTAGGAACCTATACCCTTTCTCTCATGGTCAACAACAAGTTCATCACTTGCCCCATCCTCAACAAGCTCATCAAGCCGCATCATAACGGATCCACATTGATACGTGGTGTTTTATGTGCTCTCTGGTGATTTATGGATGTCCATTCGATATTTTGAGTGTTTCTGAAGAAAAATTTAAAGCAACATTGGTAGAATTTTGTGGATGCTCATACCTTTTCTTGCTCTCGGGGCCTTATGCATGGATCGGTCTCGTTAACTCATTTTGATGTAATTAGTTAGTGAAAAAAAGTATAATTAAGGAAAATTAAGAGAATATTAAGTGAAACAGGAAAATCAGCTTGTGTTTCCTCTAATCCATTGTACATATTTTGGCTTGGAAATTACTATATATTTATATTTCTTTATTTGATTTCATCTAGGTTAAGTGAAGGATTATCATATAAATTAGATATATGGTTGATATATTGTTTTTGACTTAATTAAGACGTGGATTAGGAGAGATTATTTTTTTCCGGAAAATCTCCAGTTTTGTGGGAAGTTAATTAGTTGTACTATCTTAAGTAACTTTTGTATTTTTTTATATATAAATATATTAAAATCATGTTTTTTTAGGTTTTATTAGTAACTGTTTCAATAAATACACTTTAGTTTAGTAGCATTTGATGCAATTTAATTCGGTAAATTTTAGTTATAAGGAACATATAGCTTAATATATATGTAGTCCTTTGAATTTATCCAAAAAAGTTTAATCTTCTTGAACTTTCAAATGTTAACTCTATACATTTGCTTAAACATAACAAACAACTTTTTATTATTGTTAAAATATTACAAGTTGTATTTTTGTTCAAAAGTTATAAATGACCTCTCTAATTCAGAAATTGAATGTATCAAAATGTGGAAACAATATTTAATATCATTTATAAAACTTTCAACGCCCCATATTATAAGTTTGCACGGTTGCGCCTATATCCGTATCATCTATAATTTGCTCATTTTGATTCATTAATTTTGAAATTAGTGTACTATTTCTTACTTTTGGACAAATATAACTCATATTTATAATTTTTGAAATCACAAAGACAATCGAAATTTTAGAACAAGTTCAAGGGTCAATATATGTATATAGTTTGAATTAATTAATTAGGTTTTATTTATGATAGTTATTTAATACTTATGCATAAAATTTTCATGTGTTTGGTATGATTTTATTTCTGTCAGTTTGTTATTTTCTTCCTGACATATTTGCCTTATGCCTGAAAATAAGCTGAATTTAGGGTTTGGGTATAAAAACTGACCAACAATACTAAAAAAGAAATTAGAAAATGTAGTTGGTAACCACCATTTCTCAAAAATAACTAAATTCATGTTTGTCACGCTAGCTAAGGAATAAATTTAAGCTATAAAAGTCATAAAATCAAATCATTAATATAGAAAAATAATGATTAATCTCTAATTAAGAGTAATTATTAGTCATAATAGTCTTTTGTCTATAGAAAGAAGTGGTCTTGTTTGATTAGTCTCTTCTGAAATTGGTAAAATGATTGTTTAACTACCAAATGTCCATGTCATCATCTTACATATATGAGCTTTTTTTCATGTAAGTCCATTTTGTTGAAATTATATATGTGAAATTTTTTATTCTAATTAAGAGAAAAAGATTGACAAAAGCCTATATAATTATTTTTATGATTAAATTCATTCTTACTTTTAAGAATAAATAATTTGGACACTATTACCGGTATCTTTTCAAATTTATTACTAAAAGTATGAGATTTAAGTTTAGAGCTAAAGTAAGATTCAAAAGTAAGACGGCAATAAGAGTTGGTTTTAGTGGTAAGACACTCAAGTTCTACTTGAAAAGTTTGAGATTCGAGTCTGCACTACGTAAAAAATTTAGCTATTATTAGTAGTTAATCTGTAAATACCACTATAAATCCTCATCAAGGTATATGGTTTGTCTTGGCCTTGCAAATGTATAGACATACCTTTAGCTAAACTTTTATGTTACCAAAAGATTCAAAAGTAAGACTTATAGAAACAAATTAAGTAAAAAAGGTAAAAAAAAAAACCGTACAAAAATATTAATTTTTTTTAATCAAATGCACACATATCTTTGAATTTTTTTAATAAAAATTGGTTAGAACATAATTAAATTAGATGCCGGATACAAGAGGGAGGGGAAGTCCTTAAATCATTGATTGATCTTATCAAAGATCAATGACGAGCTCATGTCATGAAAATAAGGTTATTGGTTATACCAAATAATGTACTTATTATTTAAACAAAAAAATAATAATGTACTTATTATATAAATCGCATCCAATTTAAATGTTAATATCTGCTATAGTTACCCCCGTTATTATTTTTAAATTTTTTTATTGCAATAGTATTAAATTTTATATTAACAGCACAAAGATTAACTTAAATTTACAATCAGAATAAATTAAGTACCTTGCACATTTTGGAACTATTTTTTTAGTTTCAATTCAAAACACGAGCTAAAAAAAATTTAATAAGAATTGGAAACTAACTAATTTTTCTATAAAATATGAACAAGTCTGTTATTTATAACAAATAATAATAGCTAAATCTTTCCTAAAAAAACATAGCTAAACCAAAAGAATTTTACATAAAATAATCTAGTCGAACAAAAACCAAATCATAAATTAGAGATGTTAGAATTTATATCGGCATGTAACTAGTAAGTTTCGTCCTACCCCAAATCTCTCTCATCCCACTTTTAGTTCATAAAAAATTATCACTTGTAACTAGTAGTGCAAAGTCGTGATCACTCATTTTTGGCTGCAGGTATAAAGAAACTCAATAAAGTTAACCGAATTTCTCTACCCTAGTTCTATACTATATAAACGATCACTCCCTTGTTTTGCAAATAGCAAGGACATAGCGGTTTTGAGTATCCAATAACAACTGATTATCTAACAAAATTAAAGAATTTTGCTTATAGAATTTTAATATATGTTGTTTGTTACTGAAAAACCCATAAAAAAACCAATTAAGCACCCATATCAAAAAACACCCCAAACATGTCGGCCCATGAACATTATATATCACGAATAGCAGGTCTCTGGTATTTTAATTTTCTCTATAATCTGATTATGCTGTACAAAAATCATAAACATAATAAAAATTAAAAGTCCAAATTAATTTGCTAACCAATTAACCTAAGAAAAATAAAAATACTGCCACATTCTGCAACATGCAGAATTCAAATAAAAAGAAGCAAACAAAAACAAGAGGTGTAGTAAATGGAAAAGCAAGAATTGTGATGAGAACATTAATTAATAATAATTGTTATGCAAAAAATAATAATTGTTATGCAAAAAATAATAATTGTAGGCATATATAGGGTTTTAATTAGCTGAATCTGAGAGGACACAGGCCTGGCATTTTGCCTGGTTCAAGAGGAATTGAAATTTGAAAGGATAAAAAAAAAAGTGACAACTCACAATTATATCTGTCCATGCAGTTACAATTTAACTCCTTATTGCATATATAATCTACTGTAGGGGACCAAATTGAAACTTTTTGGGGACCAGAAAGAAACAGTAAAAAATATAATATATGTGTATGAATGGTCCCTGTTCTTCACAGTTTATTACAAATCAATCATCATCTATCAAAGTCGCATGGCATGTTATTTGGACTAAAATAGATAACTGTTTACGTAGTACTACCCCTATTCTGAACTTTGCAATTAAGGGTACCCTACCCTTTCGTATCATCATTTCTTTGACATTTTTTTGAGCATTTTAATTTTTGTATGTATATGTACATTTGTACTTGTTCTGTATTTTTAACGAGGAAAGTCTCTTGGTAATCAATTATTAGAATTAGGTAAGGTGTTGTGGTATGATCCGCGGTACAGTTGCAAAAACGCAACTGGATTCTGCGGCGGAAGCATAGATTAGCGATATACTATCCCATGCATGATTAGTGACACTGGATTCTAACCGTTAGCTAAAACGTTTATACACATATGTGTTTTGACTTCCTAAACTCTAATACTAGCATTTAAGAGACTGTATTTCTAAACCTCATTAATAAAACTCGCATTCAACAAATAGTGCAATTTTAAACACCATTGAAATTGTAAATTTCTATCAAAATAAATAAATACTAATACATATTTCATTAATAAGATTTGAACTCGTATGCGTACAGTATACTTTAAAGGCAAGGTTTTATATGCGATGACAATATATGTTCTTCTCCAATAATTACATGGTAAAAATTCTTCCTTATCACGAGAAATTATTTTGGCTGGACAAAACGTGAGGGGAAAAGGGTAACTACAATCCAGGGCCAAAAAAGCCTCAAAGCACACCGAAACTTACGAGACGATTTCATATTGCTTCAACTATGTAGACTAACAATATCAACAAGAAACGAATCCAAGAGGTCAAGTGGAAAATCCAAAAGAGTCACTTTCTTACTGTTAATCCCTTACTGTTAATCCGTTAAGTATCCAAGAGTGGCTTTTGTTATGTTGGTGATGAAACATTTATAAGCGTGTAACAATCTTCTCTCTTCAAGGTTTCTTTTAGGGATGAATAAGGCCTAATTTAAGATGGTCATAAAGCCTACTACTGTTGGCCCCATCCGTAGATCTCCAATCCTGCAAACTTCACGCTCCATATGTATATTTATGGGCATGAGGAAGGTGTGTTAAGTTTCTTACATTGGCTAAATGTATATTTCTGGTCATGAAAACATTTATAAGTGTGTGTTAACCTTCTACGTTCAATGTGGATTTAAGGGACGGATTAGGCCAAATAGGAGACACGCTGTCGTGAGCTTATCTAGAGAACACAATATGTAGAGTCCATAACACTAGAAGCACAAGGAATCATATATATGAAGAAAAAGGACAATGAATTAGAAGGCAAGATAGTACAAAAAATACAGTATGGATGGATATGATGGAAGAGTTGTCGATATATGCACTTGGAATTTAGTTGTAGAATGGGATAGATCAAGCTTGAAAAATGGATCTAACTTTTGAGTACCAATTCAGGAAAAATGATGTTTTTAATTGTTTATTAGTTATTAACAGTCTAAGGTAGGACCAATGACTTGTAACTAGAGACATGATCACGGTTCGAGTCTCAATACAAATACTGGAAGGATGCTTGATACCATAACCGCATAACTATTCTTCCGAAATTGGTTAGTCGGCATCCAACATAGCGTACGAAAACCAATTGTACAACACAGACAAACAACCTAAGTTGGGAGGATTAATTGGGATTTCAGTATTTGGAAAAGAAAACATGAATTAATAAAATGAGTTTTTCACAATTGGGCCGAATGGCCCTCTAAACGAATTGGGTCGCATTGGAAAGATTGCTTGAAACGCAGAACAAAGGTGGGCCGAAATTCAATGTGTAATATCTATCATAGGCCCAACAATATTTACAGGCTTAACTAATTCCAGGTAATCTTCTTTGTCCACTAATTACTATGAAAATTTACAAATGGACTAAGAAGAATTATCTAACTTCCGTCTACTACAGAATTACATTTGTAATATACTGTTAGAAAAAACGTGCGTATGTACAATGTTATGATTAGTAAACTTGAGGGTTAGATATATAACAGACAAATAGTGTTTTGAATAATAAATAATATGCCTGCATTATATACGATGTCGATGAGATCTTTTTAGTGATCAAGTATAAGGTCGAAACCGATAAGTGATGTATGAAAAAAATGACATTCAATGAGATGTATTAGGTACTACTACGAAAAGCCAAAATTTAACATGATTGTTCTTATAAATAAGTGGAATTTCTGCTATGGACTCTTAATCAGGATCCTCTTATGCTAGGAACGGTTCTTTGAGTACATTAGGACGCTCAAGTTAATTATTTAATAACGAAATAAGTGGAAACAATAATAATTTAAAGATATTGAACATTTATAACAGTAATTATTTTAACAGTGGTCTCTGGCGAGTAAAAAGACAAAAATGCCCTTGAAGTTGCCGGTTGGTCCGTGCGCAGTTGCCAGTTTACGCATATGGGCTATTGGGCTTTGCCGTTGTATGAGCATGAGGCATGTGGTGTAAAATGTTCTAAGAGTTTATTGTTGGGCCTTGAGCCTGGTACCACATTTCCCCAGAATTCAGAAGCAGTACAAAAGGAAGTTAGGGAACAAGAAGATCAAGAGTACATAACAAAGTTGTAATAGTTTAAAGCAAAATTTTCTATTGTCAAGGATTAGATGATGAGGAACTAATAATTTCTCATAGTCTCTAAACAGTGAACTTGGTATTGTTAGAACTTGTAAGTATGTTATTAATTGTTCGTAATTTTTAACCAATCTATCTGATTTTTATTTTGTCAAGATATTACATGTGTAGCATGGGTAGGTGTTGGATCTCAAACTTGTCTCGCTCTTTTATGGAAAATACGATAATGCCATTAATCGGATAGTGCTGGATATTTGCGAAATCCATGCCCATCGATTTAGTTCAAAAGCTTGGACTCCAAAATCTATACAATCCAACGTAATATGCAAGCTTCGACTTTATATTTCACATAAACTTTAGCCTGGGGGCATTTAAGTTAAACTAGTGAATTTTTGTTTTCAACCCACTTTTTCAACTCACAACTTGCAGAAAAGACTATTATCCTCTCACTAAGAAGTCTTTAACTTCCAAAATATTCAAATCACTCTTAAACCTTAACACTCTGAAATCTTTCCAATGCAACATTTTAGGGATAGAAATCATGAATTGAGGGAAAAGCGAATGCAGAGAAGACTTTACGCTATGTAATTCTTTCAAAGTTTAGCCAACTTTTTTCTTAAAAAAATGATTTAAACCTTTGAGTTTTAGTTTTGGAGTCGTCGTTGTGGTATGCACTAAATTTTTTGGAGCCCTATGTGGTCGCACTTTCTGCACACCATCAAAACCGGGCCTAATAGTACTAAATATTGTTCCACTCGAACTTCTGTTTCGTTATAAGAGATCATAATGTTAGCAAAAGATAATATTGCAAAAGTAACCATGGATGTCTATAAGCCAACTGTTTTTTAATATTTTTTTTGGTAACAAAAAATTAAGTTAAGGGTAGGCAAATCCACTCGCAAGACCAGGGCAAACCACAAACCTCGATAAAGGTTTAATAATTTGGAGTAAATAAAAATTTATATACAGACGTGGCCATCTATCATTTGTCCATGAGAATCCTTAAGCACCGACACAAATAACAATATTAGATTAATTGAAAGATATTAGATTTAGAAATATTAATAATGAAATAAACATGCCATGTTCCTATCAAGAAACAACATAGCATGTGACAAAGTGAGAAAAAGACTCCAGTCTAACAAAGAGAACTTTAAACAATATTATATTACAGTTACCAAAAAAACAATATTATATTACAATATCATTAACTTAGTACATTTAACTAATTTCCTAATTTAATATATTCAATGGTACGAATTCGTAATAGTAGACCTTCGGTTGAAAATTCATATCGATACTACAACAGGAAAATGACATAAGAAGATTATATATTAAGGTAACTATGCAAATTATGCAAATTTTATAATAATCACTTATCATGGAGAACTTAAAAATAAAGAATTTTATTCAACATAATAAACTAAAAATAATTATGAATTTACACTACTCAAAACCCATAATTTTAGGCTTTGAGAATATATCAAAGATGTAGGGGCAAGAGCCCTAAAGATGTTTCTGCACTTTCTTCCATACAAGATGATCACTTAAGAACTTGATTTTGACTATTTCTTGGATCTAACCCATGTTGGGTTTTTCATATTTTACTACCCAAAAATTTGATAGAGACAAAAAGATTCATGTGTATAAACGTGTGATTTCTAGCTTCATACTTCAATTGCAGCATGTATATTACATCTTTTATATTTACCTGTGTCTCTTCTGCGGTTGCCGTTTTTGATAATCATCTACTAAGAGCTCAGCATAGAGAACCTCATTCCATGAATCCGGTACGCCAGGAAGACACCAATGGCTGCAATCTTGGTATCGTAATGGTGATTTCTTTTCCTCTGCTGATGTTATGTGCTGTTTCCTATAGATCGAAGGGTGACCATCTTTTCGGTAATCTGTCATTTGTGTGACGTTTAGATATGTGACATGAGTCTTCATCCCTCTTAATACTTTCTCTAGCACCAACATTTTCGGTGGATATTCCCTTAGATATGTAGCATTTTGGATTGGCTCAACCTCGCTGTCGCATGCTCCACCCGAATTCCATTGCCCACCACTGCACAATATCGGAGTTATAATTCATTTGCTCACAAAACAACAGATCATCATACACATTCAAGTTGCACCAATGTAGAGAGCCAACAAGAACATTGCTTTGATGGAAAATTATAAGTGAAGCTATCAATTAACCTGAAATGAGAAGCAGAATATCCTCTGAAAAAGACCAAAGACTTCGTCGGGTTTACGTTATGATCAACCCATCTAGCCCATGTAGTTAAAGCTTTCCGAAATGCCTCTAAAACATTCAATTCATTATACACATGGCTTCCTTCTTGGTAATAATCTTTCCTGCATATACAGATAACCAATTGTTAACAAAGCTCATTTTCCATTAGCATATAAACATCTAATAACGAACAAATTAGTAGCTAACCCTTTGGAAGTTTTCTCGTGAGTCCACCAATGTCCGGTGTTAAAGACAATTATATCAGCATCCTTATACTGATCAGAAGATCTCCCTACTAAATCGAGCCGAAGAGTTTCTTTCGTTCCGTTTTTATCATGCATTTCCCATTCTTGAACTAAGAAAGGAGATACAAAGAACTCCACCGTGCAATTATAATCCTATTCAGACACAATTCAACTGAATTACTAACACATCACAGAAAGATTTCAATAGCAAAAAACACGGTAAAAGATTACGAATAACATACTTTAAATATGAATGAGTACGAAGCTTCGCCTCTAAAATGGTGTCTACCATTAGCTTCAAACACCTTACTTTTATCTTTCACAGAACCTTTCAGCATACAAACAAGAGATTCCCACATATTCCTATTGAGCGAATCTCCAACGAACACAAGCCGCTTTCCTCTCAACATATTCAACATATTTAAAGGATCAAGCCTACATTAAAAACGCATTCAATCAAATTCAATTCAACGAAATCATAAACCAAAATCCCCAAATCACCAAAATGGAACTGAAAATTTCATCATACCTAGGTATACTGCATCCTTTCGGCTTCCACTTATACTTCTGGAAATCCTTATCCGGCCTCCCGTTAATAACACAATTGAACTGCTCATCTATAAACGAACATGAACCCGGCTTGTACAACGGATATGAATCATCCCGTACCCATTCTCCGTCAAACAAATCACAATTCACCATGTTCTCAATCATACCCTTAATCCCCTGTTTCCCCTGGGAAGCAGGCGAAGTTCCGTTGCTTTGTTTCTTCAATAAAGACGCCGTGTAATTCGATACCACGCTCTTCACCGTAACCGAATTCCCACTCGAACTCAAATTTGAACTTGAATTTGAATTTGAATGTGAATTTACAATCTGATTTGAAGTATGATTCGCCGGGACCGGTACTACAGATGCCGGAACAGCTGTTTGATTTTGCTTCAAAGCTTCATCTGACGTGGAATTTAACGAACCTTGAGTGGAATTCCGAGCACCGGACAAAACCTTAGTAACGGTGGAAGCATCCGCCGTCTGATTTAACGGATTAACAGAAACCTCAGTTTGATTCCGTACAATTGAACCTGAATTTTGAACATCACTACTCGAATTAGAACCCAACGACGTCGTAGAGTTAGATCTGCTGCTATTTTGCGCCGGCAACCCACTAAATTGCGCCGGCGGCAGAGCAGAATAAGAATCAGACGAATTATTTCCGTTACCGTTACCGGTGAACCACGAACCGGTGGTAACGGAGAAGATATTAGAGAACCAAGGAGAAGAACTGTTAGTAGACGGAGCAAAAGCTAAGAAAGCAGTAACGGCAACAAAAGCAAACATAAATCCGTACACAAACGCCACCGTTCGTCTCGTTTTCAGAAGAGAAAAGAGACTTTTCAAGTCTGAAATTACGTTTCCGCCATTGATGGGGAAAAAATGCTTGCCGGCTGCATCAGCCATCGATGATTTTCAAGCTAATGAGAGTTTTTTTTTTTGATAATATAATGAGCTTTGGGGAAGATACAGTTGAGAGAGTTGTGTTTTACTGCGTGAGGACGAAGGTGATATGGGAAGAGGGCATGGATTTGTTGTGATTTACGTGTTTGCCATTGGATGTGGGATATAAATGGTATTTTTGTGTTGATAATTAGTGTGATAAATATCTGATTAGTCTGTTAAGTGTATAGGATTAGGAAATACTAGGAAATAGGAATTTTGTTTACTGGTATAATTAATTTTCAACCAATAGTAGAATTTTTTTAGAAAAACATTAGTGGAATATTTTCTTTGTTTTTCAAGTGAATTTAATCTTGTTTTCAAAAGTCAAAACCTACCACTTGATTAGGAAAGTTTAGTGTAGTCTACATTCTATCTTTTTAACTAAATTTTGAATTTTGAAATATTTATTTATCTTAAATGGGAAAGAGATTTGTTTAATTTTGAGATATTTTCCGGTTTTAGCTAAATATTTCCAGTTTATATTTTAAATTTTAGTTTCATGTATTTATCATCTTTTTTTTTTAAAGGATGTATTTATCATCTTAAACGGAAAAAAATAGTATCAGATTTTATAGATATTTTTGTTCCATTAAGAGATATATTATTTTTACTATTTTTGTTATATGTATTATATTTTAATATAGAACGGTTTGAATTACAACAATCATGACGATTTTATATAAAATAAAGAAAAGACTCCATTTTGATATGATTTGAACTAAATTATTTTCGATATACTTATTTTATAGCACAATAATTTGTTAGAGAATTGTTCCAAATTCTGGACAAATTCTTTCCAAATAAAGACTTGTTTTAATTTGAATATCTACGTAAATGATGTTTTAAGTATATAAACCGAATATGTCACATTATTGATATCAAAAAAATAAATATCTCACATTATTATATATAGCGTAAAATAGTATTATATACATGATAATGATTTTTGCCTAAATTTGTAGTGAGAAAAGAATAAATAAAATCTCTTATATAATTAATGGAGAGCTGAGGTAGATTTCCAATTTATCTTCATCGTCATATTACATTTATAAATAAATCAATTTCAAACAAATAAAATAGATTTGATTATTTGAAAAAATAAACAGGTAAAAGCGTAAATATCGATTTAATCCATAATTAAGGATTAGCCTTAAGAAAAACTTCCCAGTTCATAACGAGCGGTCCTCCACTTCCTCCCAAAGTTCACACACATCAAAGTCTTCACGTGTGGAGCCCTCTGCCCACACTTATGTTTTTTCTTGGCATAATATAAGTATATGGTTAATTTCATAAAAGGATTGTATTTTCATATTTGTAAACAAAAGAGTTATAGTTTAGTTTTAAGCAGGAAAAATGATTGTGGTTTGAAGAATTAGGAAAACAGTTTAGATTTTGTTAACTTGAATGAAATTTTTTTTCTCCAAATACATTTTTAAATCTTTAATCATTCGTCTTGGAATTAAATTTAAAGTCTGAAAAACATCTTGTCCAAGTCAATAAAATCGACCATTTTAATTCTGCAAATAATGCAAATCACAATGTTTATCTTTTCAGTCAAATCACAATTTTTTATCCACAAAAACATGAACCACACAAGAGATGAAATCTTCTATCCCCAATTCTCTATCCCTTCCCTATCCCCTTCACATGAAAATTACTTTTGTAATGAATGAGTTAGTAGGGCCTACATAATATATTATTTTGGGTTGCTATTTACAGCCCACTTATGCCCCAAAATACCTTTTCCATAATTTTCTTCTTAATTTTGATGTCCTCTTACCAACCTATTTTTCAAGATTGAACTTTTTAACATCAAAATCACACCTTTTGCTTTAATCATGAACAAAAACACGAATAAAGTACGAAAAACAAACTCAAAAAACAGTTAATTTGATCAAAAATTTCAAAAAGTGAATTGATTAGGGTTTGGATGCCCTTTTTATGGAGAAACGGCCACCATGACCGTTTCGACTTAGGGGAAACGGCTTTGATGTCGTTTTTAAAAAAAAAAAACAAAAAATTCAACGTTTTTTTAGTGTTCGAGTACCTCGTCTTCTAATGATTGATCATCACTGTTCCATTACAGATTCAATTGGTCATTCGACATCTCAAACTCTGAATTTTTAATGTTAGAATTTCAAAATTAGGTTTTTTGATTTGAGAGCTTTCTATTTTTATCTTTTCTGACTTGTTCATACTGAAAATGGCAAATTTGTCAAAGTGGGCTGTAGTTCAAAAAAAGTGGACTGTAAATAGTGATAGCCTATATTATTTTTAGTAAATATAATCCAATTTATATGAAGAGATAGGGAAGGGATAGAGAAATGGGGATAGAAGATTTCAACTCACCATACAACATTTATATGAAAGTAATCTATAATAATACTATAACTTTTGGACCTCCCAAATCTTCTAGTGCATCTTGAACTTTTGCAATATTACAAAAAATTCTTCTATATTTCTAGAAACGTAACAAAATAATCACTTATTCTTGTTCAATTTGTACAAATAAGCTCTTATTTTTATCAAAAAGTTACAATGACCACTTATTATATCTAATTCTTCAATAATCCCTTATTCAAATATCAAAATCTATCAAATTATGAAAATGATAAATGGTATGATTTTACAAAATCTTCGGACTATTTATCACATAAGCTTGTACATATAATACGCACCAATTCACATGTTTTCGTATACGAATTTTAAAATTAAAAGTTATTTATTACAAAGGTGGTTTATTACTTTTAATTTTTTAAATAAGTTAAGAGCAATAGTTTATCTGTTAGTATTTTAATTTAATTTGTTTTGTTTATATTCACCGTACAAAAGACGATCGTACGTGTGAGAGCTTTGAAGCATCTGATCCAAATGGCATATGGGGTGCGGCCCTGATCTAAAATACACCAAAACGTGTGGCCTTCGCCGGCCTGTCATTGGAAACAACGTCACAGCTAAGTTAAAAACCGCCGCAGCGCCGGCGAAGATTCCAACCTATCACTTTCATGCTTCTCAATGACTGCCATCTGTCCCTCTCTTCTGCCTTTGTCGGTTTGCTGTACATTTACAATTAGTGCTTACTTTCTCAGTTAGCATGTCGTTTAAGTAGTAACAAACCTGGGTTCAACATCCAAAATGATTGATTTTTTCACTTTTGCTTTTTTCTATAGTTTTATCATTTTTTATTTGTTTTTTTTTGCCATTAATGTAATCTTTTAAGGGTTATTTTTGTTCATTTTATTTTAACTTAAAGGTCGTTTGGTATACATGTGAATTTAATTTCCGTGGAAAGTTTCAATTCATATGAAATTATTTCTTTAGTGTAATTCTCATGGAATAGCCAAAATGTGTTTGGTTGACATTAAGGAATTTGAAATTCTCATAAATTTTGAAAAACTAACGGGGCTAGGTGATTAATTTCTCACATTATGTGGGAATTTGAAATTCCCATAAATTTTAAATGCTCCCATTTTCTCAATTTCATGTCAACCAAACAACTAGCCAAAATAAAAAATCATGAGAATTTCTATTGCCTACGTAAATACATGTATACCAAACAACCACTTAGTACACCAAAAGACAGTAATATTAGATAATACGAGGCTTTTAAGAACTAATTGAAAAACATTCAATGGTCGGAGAAAAATCAGTTAGTTCCAATTGAATATTCGGCTTGAACGGTTAAATGATTAAGCAAACTTTATTTACTACAAAGTTTAGATCCTCCATGTTCTAGAATCATCTTTTTAATGATTGATTTGGTCTTTGTCACTTTTCAATTTACGAATTTAATAAAAGCTATTTCTTCAACAATAAATTCACTGAAATGTAGAACATAGTGCTTTTTAAAGCTACTCTAATGACGTTATTGTGGATCATGTTTTCATTTAACGAGTATCATTGTTCACAAGCTTGTGAGGGTAGCATTCTTTGCCTAAACCCAAGGAGTGACCAATAGCCGTTCTTTTATCACTTGTAATGTTTTGTTTTCTGATTTTACTTGATGAAGAAAAACAAATATAAAATGATTCCATGCTATTTTAGAAAAAAAAAAACACTAAATTTCCTAAAAAGAAAAATAAACAAACTAAACTTTCACAATACAATCGTCCATATGATTTTAAATGTTAATACTTTTTTGCTTATAATTTGGAGTTTCTTTATAATTATTTGTTATTAAATAAAATAATTCACCATTTTATTCATTAGCACTATTGGATTAGTGTGATGGAAATTGATCTATTGACGAAAGAAACAAAGTAACTAAAAATCAAATAAACATAATTTTCACCTATAATTTGATAACCATATATTTGATTGTGGTGATCATAATTTCATAAATTATTTCTATTACTCACAAACTAGCTTTTTTTTTTTCACTAATAACTTATCTCTTTTATCTACAAGTAACGAACTGACAGTAACACTTTCAAATTCTATTCAATAATAACTTAACTAGATTGAAAGTTTGACGAAGTAATATTTAATAATATGGTATCTAATATTGGTATTAGTCAATTTGATTAAAAATTGACTCTTTCACCTAAGCATTTGACATAAAATTCATAGAAATAGAAAAGAAAATAGAGTGACGCGGTGGATCTCCATTATTATTTGATGATAAAATTTGAAAGATAATTAAATTGAATATTATGATTAATATAATTATATATATATATATGGGAAATTCTATGGTCACTTTGTTTTTTACAAAGTAACCATTACTTTGTTTTGTCCACCATTAGATCATGGGGTGAAAAGTGATCTAATGGTGAACAAAGCCAAGTACAAACAAAGTAACTCAAAAACAAAGTCGCCATAGCTTACACCATATATATATATATATATATTTCTTCATAAAAAGATTATATAATTATATAAACGTTACTAATCTGGACTTAGCTGGTCTTATTACGTGTCAATGTCAACCTTATACTGTACTATATCTATGACTATTGTCGGTGGCTGTATTCAATATTTCCATTTTATTTTATTTTTAAATCCCCGCCAACAATTAATAATTTTTTTAATATATGCTTCTCTATTGTATTATCATTAGTTTATAGTTTGTCCATCATTTTATATATTTAGATGATTATCTATAAAACATAATTCGCATTAATTATGAATGAAAATGAATAACACTTCTTTTTTAAATGAAGAATTATTAGAAAATGCAATACTGCACGAGAGAGAGAAGAAAAAGAACACTTAATCAAACCAAGCCAAATGCCTTAATATATAGGAAGACCACTTCACTGATCGGTAAAATAAAAAATACTTACAAATATATAAGATGAAGTTAATAAAGTTGCATATGTTATACAAGGTTTGATAAAAGGTAAAATGATAATAAAATGTCAACTATTACAACACAAATCATATCTATTATTATATGATAACAAAAACCGTTTTAATAAAATGTATAGCGAACAAAAGTTATTTCCCTTTTTTACGTACTATAACAGGTATTTTGGGTTGTTTTTAATCATAAGGGAATCAAAATGTGGAAAAAGTTTTTAAAGTTTAATAATGTTGATGGCTTCTAAAAAAATATTAATGTTTTGTACATTTTTCATCATAAAACCTTGTAAAATCAATAGCTGCAACATGACCGGCTTTAAAAGAATTTTTCTTTTTAATATCAGATTGTTCCTTAAATAAAATATAAAATTCATATCATACTTGAACTTTACTTTATTTCTGCAAATGCTTTTTCTTTCCCATTTATTTATGGTTTCTAAATAATATACGTTGTGATTTTGTGAAAACTGAAATTGTGTTTTGTAAATATAACATACTTAGTAACTAAAACAATAAACACGTAGATGTAAAATTAAAATGATCTATTATTTGTTTTTCTTGCATGGTGACTAGTTATGTGTTGGCTGTGAATATGTGTTTGTAAAACCATCTTTACTCCAATTTTATGTAGCACTCCGACGAAATGATGCAGCTGGTTAGCTCTCTGAAGTATTTTTTTTGATAGACAGCTCTCTGAAGTATTACGTTTGTGCAAAATGCACTATTTTGGCTCATAAGCTTTTATTCTTATACTAGAGAGATGCCCTTGCTTCGCTTCGGGATGAAATTTTTTTTACTTTTTTTCAAACACGAATGAGATCTATTTAAATATCAATTATATTTGCATCATAAATAAACTATATATAAGATAAACGTAGTATAATATTACTGATTACTTTTCTTATATATAAGAAAACAATAGATGAATGTAACCCAACATTTGGAAGAGGATTAACTCCACCGATTATTGCAACAAATTATTGAACCTTCATTATTATAAAAAAAAGGACTAATATTCACCCACACGAAACATAAATAGAGATTAAAAATATTACATTATATGCAAATAAAAATATATAAATCAAATTTTCAATTATATTTTTTGGTCTTTCGAAAAAAAAAATTATATTTTTTGGATTTATGGGAACAACATTTATATTTTTTTTCGTTTGTATCGTGATTTTGTGTATATTTATTTTTATCAAATCTCCAGTGTAATCTTTCACTTTTCTCCATGAGGTGTTAAACCATAGTCCCCTTTTTCATCATAACAAAGTCTATACTCCAATCGCTGCATGTACTCTCACCTATTCAAATGTTCAAAAAATAGATTATGAAAAAATAATCAAAAGTTTCAATTAATACACAAAGGCAATAAACAACACCTTTGACCCAACAAATGAAAGGGAAAGCTAATATTGAACATAATAGAAGGTGATCATATATACCACTTAAGAACTCCACTATAGGTAGTCTTCTTAACAATTACTCCAACCTAAGCTGGGTCTTTTCAGGACATTGACCACGTATGTCAATCCTTGAATATTTGTAGAGGACTTGTGGAATTCAGTATCCTTCAATCTTTCTACAATGGATGTTTTGAGTTGTTTCTGCAACAATCAAAGTCAAATGAATTAGTGAAGCTTTGTTTCATGAATTTATAAGAATCAACAAACATAAAATAAATCAAAATGGGAAAATTAGCTTTGTTTTTCAATAACAGAAATGGAGTAAACTTATGAAGAAAGCAGGTAATAGACATCGAACAAAAATGTAACACATAAAAGCTAAATTAAATAATTGGAAATCTGAGAAGTGGATTTTCAGATTTGTGTTTCACCTAATAATCGGTTGGAAAGGAGCCTTTACAGATATATGCATAGAGTATTAATTTAACAGTAATTTATGTTAAATATTGAGGAAAATATACAGGAGAAAACAAAGAAGGAAGCCATAAATAATGAGAAGCCGTAACTCACCTTAGGATAAGAGGCACCAAATCAAGGACGATTACAAATAGACATCGGGAAGGAAAAAACAATCTGTAAATGTTCAATGAGAAGAATAAAAAAACCTGATTGCATTTCGTGGAAAAGAAAAGAACTGATTGCATTATGTTTATGTTTTTCAACAGAGAAAGAATGAGGTCTGGTGGCAAAGTAATCTTGCAAGAGATAAGAGATAAAGATAAGAGATAATAACACGGTATACATAATGCCAATTATTATTTTATTCCTTTAATACTGTTTTCAATCAATTTTGCGATTTCTACTGTTCCTCTTATTCTACTTTATAATATAAGTATAGATTTGGTGCAACAAAAATGGAATTAAATACGTGTATAGTTGAATATCAAATTATAACCACATTATGTATCAATTCAGTTGTTAGATAGTTACATCATGTTTGAATATGTGGTACATACAACTATAAATGGATGTAAGATTTAAGAAATAGATGGAATTAAATAGGTAAAATAAGTAATTATAATGATATGCATGTGTCACATCACATTCAAAGAAATTAATTTTGTCACCGAATATATAGGAGACAAATCAAATTTTTGCAATATCATAAATGCCCATCCCTTAATATTGAAGAATTAATCTACATGACGAATTTTGAGTTCACATGATCCAAAGTCTTGTTGTCTTTCAAGGAAGTTTCTTAAACAAATGTGAGATTCCAAAAATGGAATAGAATTAATAGGAAGAAATCAATCGAGAATTAATATGTGCATGAGGTTTTAGCTAAATTTAAGGGAAATTCTTATGCTAATTTCATGTTATACCATGTAATTAATTAGTAAATAAATTAAGTTGGATATGTTTAGATTCATTTTTATGTTCGACTATTCTTAATAATTATAAAGATATTTGTGTTATAGTATACTCGATCATTTGATTATTGGGAAAATTGTGTAATTGAATAAAATCGAAATTTTTTTGATGACAAAAAGTTTAGCTAAGGATAGGCCTACCTATTTTTAATGACGGAGCAAACCACAGATCTCAATGAGGATTTACAGTGGATAGCTAAATTTTGACTAAACGAAAAAAAATTGAAATTGGGAACACATAAAATGCATGTAACCATATGTTTATTATCATGACGCTCATTTGTTTCTTACACATGAACACCACAACCAATTTAAACTTAATCTTCTCTTAGAAGACAAAGAGATAACCTCTGGTTCTTCAAATTCATGCTTGAATGGTAAGGAAACCATTATTGAGAAACATGGATTTGAGCATTAATAAAGATAAAAACTAGTATTATTGAGCAACTATATTATTTAAATAGGTTGGGCTTTAGTCAGATCCAATTAGATTTTGTTTAAAATCTTCAGTTCAGATTTGCTTAGAACTAAAATGTTGGAGGAACCTTTTCTTTGGCGAATGAAGACTTTTTGGGCCCAATGGGCTGGCTAATAGAGTACCTGGGCCGCATAATAACATAGAATATTCTAACTTAGGGTTGGTTAATTAAATCAAAGAAAAATGAGGAGAATTTAGGAGATTAAAGAGTTAATTTGTGGGTTTGCTTCATTATAGGGGTGACTCCTGTCTTGTTGAGAGATTTGGTTCTTATGGATAATAGACACGACACCTCAAAATTTGTTGGCATTATTTAATGAAAATTTTTTATAGACACAAAACAGTGTAATGGCCTTATAAGTAGAATAAATGCATAGTAATGGGCTTTTTGCTAAAGTTTTCTCCTACATAAATGTCGTTTCCAAAATAGAAAAGCTAAAAAAATGAAAATTATAGAGGCGGCTGACGGTTTAAAAACTTGCAAGTGTCTGTGATTTTAAATTTATATTTACAGTATTTTTTATATAAAAGTCAAGTATTTTACACATTTTCTTTAGATTTTTCAACATTATTTAGATTTTTCAACATTATTCAACTGTGAGTGGGTGCACATACACCTACTAATTCTTCCTAGATCCTTTTGTGCTCTTATAGTACGTATCATTTCTGTTTTTACCAATCACTATTTCAGAACATATCTCTCCCAATAAGACCCAAATTGAGGGTCTATAGGTGCAATTATCCAAATTTTTAGAATTTGTGCAATAGTTTTTCAATTTGCTAAAGTGGGTCCATCTATTTTCGTTCCTCCCATCACAGGCTCATGTTACAGATAAGCTTTTCGTATTCTCCCATTTTCGAAAACACCAAAAAGAAAAATAACAGTTCTTGCAAAATTGTTATTTTATTTTTATAATTTTGCCCCCTAAGAAAAAGAAAAGGCAACTAGCAATCCTCTGCATTTGTTTCTTATCCTAAACCATAGAAATCAACCAATTTCTATCATAAAAAAATATGATTTTCTTCAATTAATTAGCTTCTATTTTCTTGATTTATTGCCCAAGAATGTCATGTTTGGCAGGAAATTCTCAAATTCTGTGTAGAGAAACAGTAGGATACAACCACAACCACATAGAGCAGCCATGGAGCAGCAGCTGCATGTTATTGCAAACAAATAATTATTCAGGCTGCAACAGAAGTTTCTTGAAGATTCGGAAGAGAGATTTAGTAAGAAGAGGAGCATTCTGGCAAGATATGACAAGACCCACCTCTGTTGAGATGGTAGCTATTCAAGATTCTGATCATCTTGATCAGATTCTTGATCAGGCCAAAGATCTCTCTAGTGTTGTTCTTATTGACTGGTAATTATTACTAAACCAAAGTTGCCTGACCGCTTAGTTTCCGACAAGGTGCTCAAAATCGAGTATTCCATTTGGACAGACTTTCTAGACGCTTAAAATTTGATTTATTCCTGATTAGTTGCATGGCTAATCTCCGATTAGTCGTCAAAAGACCTCAACCGTTCGATTAGCGTCTGTTAGTACAAATGCATTTTAGTAGAATTTTGTTTGATTGATTTTTAAGAATTTGGTGAGTTTATGATGTGATATATATGTAGGATGGCTTCTTGGTGCAGAAAATGTATATTTTTGAAGCCCAAATTGGAGAAATTGGCTGCTGAATTTGATACCAAGTAAGTCTGCCAATGCCTACCATAATTTCATAAAATATCTGCACCACTTTCATGAAATATCTGCCCTCTTATAAATATCTTCCAGCTTTTATTTTAGGACAAACACTCTAACATAATGCCCTCGTACTATTTTATTTGACTTGTGTTCTTTTATATGGAATTAGTTTACTCCCGACCCAAATTTTGGTACGACTTTGATCTTTTTAACTTGTCATGTAGATTCAAATTAGCCTAAAATTACGTGTGGTATCATGAGAAAGTGACACGTGTAAAGTAGCTATGCACTAAATAATATAATACTCGTTATTTTGAGTTGAGTTGATGCTCAATATAGAATAGAAGGGTCGAATTGATATCATATTTGATGTTGGATTAAATTATCCTATCAGCAATTTCTAACGTCTAAATTGATGATTTTTTTAACATTTATAGAAAATAATCTATTGACCTCACTAGGGAGTACATGTCTCGATGTGGTTAAATCTCCAGTTACTATGTCATGTAATGTCATTTTAAGCAATTTCACGATGCCAACACGAAAAGAAATGTCAATAATAAAGAAATCGGACTTTTGTAACGCAGTAGAATTTTAGTTTGAGCTGGGTAAGAAATTGGTGGAAATGCAGGGCGAAGTTTTACAGTGTGGATGTGAACAAGGTGCCTCAATCACTAGTCAAGCGTGGAAACATATCGGTATGGTTCCCTTACAAATTAACCTATTTGATCTTTCTTTTATACAACTTTTCTTTTCTTTAGAGATTTTTCACAACTTATCTTCTAATATATGTGTTTTTTCCTAACAAATGATTATATTCTCCAGAAAATGCCCACAATTCAGGTACATTGTGCTCCATAACATTACTTCATCTTTTGTTTTAAAAAGTGCTTTGATTAGAATATCTTAAGAAATGATTGGATTATGGGAATTTGCAGCTATGGAAGGATGGAGAAATGAAAGCAGAAGTAATTGGAGGCCACAAAGCATGGCTTGTCGTTGAAGAAGTCAGAGAAATGATCCAAAAATTCATCTAATCTTTCATATAAATATTCCCTTTTTACATACCTTGTACTTAAGCATGTAATCATGCCCACATCCATATAAAAAAGTATATATTTTCATTTAATTATATTTTTCTTTAAAGGAATTATTTGAGATTATATTCTCTGCAATATGTCTGTGAACCAATAAATTATGTAGTCATATAAAAAAAACAAAAACGAAATATAATAAATAAATATCTTTCATTAAGCACCAATGTCGCTTTGGCCGAGTGGTTAAGGCGTGTGCCTGCTAAGTACATGGGGTTTCCCCGCGAGAGTTCGAATCTCTCAGGCGACGATAGCATTTTTTTCCCTGTTTTTACCTTTTACTTTTACTGTTTACTCTATCTCCTTCATCTGTTATAACATTGATACCTGCCGTTTCTCTTAGTCCAAAAACCCAAAGACTATGCATGTTGGACTAGAGTTAGTTTATAGCAAAATGCAGTCTGATTAGAAAAAATTAAGAGTTTTTGTGTTACGAGCAAATAAATAACACTTTGTTAACCGAATTTTACATGTAATTTTAATTTTTATGATCGACTGACTATGATAAAACCAAAAACTTAATGCTTTAAAAAGTAAGATCCCACAATTCAAGGAGGTGTCGAAATTTCTTTATGTGACTCCGACATAAACGACACAACAATAAGAAGTTATTCTACGTTAGAGTTAAAAAAAGCGTCAGGCTGCAAAGGAACTTACGAGAGCAATTTTATAGCTCCACCTGTGGGATTATTCAAACCCAGATGGAAAGTCCAAAAAGGCCGCTTCTTTACCGTTGAGTCTACTCTTATATACACACACTAGTGATAATTACATCAAGCGGATCAGTACTTTGTCCGAATGCTTTTTGCCTTATTTCATTACTCTATCGACCCAAAGATCCTAACAAATAATGAGGAGAAAGAGAAAGAAAACACAGAGCATATAAGCTACATTCAAATGTTCATTCAAACTGTTTTTAGCTTTATCCAATACTAGTAAATTAGTGAACATAGTATTGATAAGCTCCAACACTAAAATTTACTGAACTGAACTGAGAAAGGTCTCGACTACAATACAAAGATGAACTTTCCTCTCAGACCAAAGAACAAACCCGAATTTATGACACATAATACAAGAACATAACCTAGCCCGTACGGACCCCTTTATTGTACAGTACACTTTTTATTTCTTTAGTCCTTTCCGTCTCACTCTATATTATATGTACAAACGAAAGCAAGTCTCAAATTTAAGACAGCAAAGTTGTATTGCTTAGATGAGATTCCTGAAAGAAAATTCGCGTTATCTTGAAGACATCAGGCGCGAGCTTCACATTGGCTTGATAGATTCATTAGTCCTCAAAGCACGCAGGAACATTATCTATTGAGTCCACTGGCCAGGAATATCGGCAGCTGTCGCTTCTGAATGGCCTTAACTGATCACGATATGATCTTCCATTACCACATCTCATAATCCGAACCCGAATTCTGTTCCACGTTTGTTGATTAATATCCAGCTCTCTTCCTCCAATAGTCTATAAATTCTGGAACATCATTGAGTGGCCCAAGAGGGTTGGGATCTCAAGCCGGCTAAAAATGTATGTAACCTCTTATTCGCCTCAACCGAACTACGGGCAGGAACTTTTGTCAACTCTCTTTCCTCCATCAAGTTCCGCAACCTCACAACATCTTCCCATCTACCAGCTTCAGCATATACATGTGACAAGAGGATATACGGAGCAGAAGTTTGCGGATCCAACTCGGACAGCTTTTCCGTGACAAGCTCAGCTAGTTCAACATTCCCATGGATTCTGCAAGCTGCAAGCAAAGCACCCCAAACACCTGAATCAGGCGGAACTGGCATTTTTTGGATAAACTCATACGCATCTAATAAACAACCAGCTCTACCAAGAAGATCAACCATACACGCACATTGCTCCACACAAGGCACAATCGAGTAATCTCCAGTCATGCTATGAAACTGCTTCTTGCCTTCTTCTAACAGGCCGGAATGTCTACAAGCAGTTAACACAGAAGTGAAAGTGAAGCTATTTGGTTTAATTTCCTCTTCTTTCATTCTCGAGAAGAGCTCAAGCGCGTCAATTGCATGACCATGAGAAGCACAAGCCCCAATAATTGAAGTCCACGATACAACATTTCGGTAATCCAATTTCTCGAAAACATCTTTGGCCAATTCTATAGATCCACACTTGCCGTACATGTCGATGAGAGCATTCATGACCGGAATATTAGTTTCGAATTTTTTTCTTTTGACAAGCTCGTGTAACCATTTTCCAGTACTGAGTGCTCCCAAACTAGTACAAGCTGAAATGACACTAAGAATTGATATATAATCATATTCCACTCTCTCACATAGCATTCTTCGGAAGATCTTTATCGCGTCTCTTCCAGCATTATTCTGCTCATAAGTCGCAATCATCGCATTCCACGAACCCAAATTCTTAACAGCCATTCCATCAAATAAAAATCTCGCCGTCAAAACATCTCCACATTTCCCATATAAAGCAATCAAAGCATTACTCAACGTAACATCCGAATCCAAACCAACCTTCAATCCATACCCATGAATCAACATCCCCAAATTAATAAATCCCAAACCACTACAAGCAGGAAGTACACTCACCAAAGTAATCGAATTCGGCCGAGTTCCCGACCTCACCATCTCATAAAAAACTCTCAACCCCTCCGTCAAAATCCCATTTTGAACATAACCAGCAATCACACCCGTCCACGAAACAACATTCCTCAAACAAATCTCCTCAAAAGCTCTCTCCATACTCAAGATATCACCACATTGAGCATACATAGAAACCAAAGAACTCCCAACAATCAAATCAAAACCAAACCCAAATTTCACAACATCACAATGCACTTCCCTCCCTTCCCATAACCCCAACATCACCCCACAACACCGAATCACAAAAGGGAGCGTATAATCATCGGGTAAAAAACCCGATTCACGCATTTCTCTATAAACCACCACAGCCTCTTTACAAGGTCCCAAATCAGAGTACCCTCTGATCAATGTGTTCCAAAGAAAGACATCCCTTTGGGGCATTTTATCGAACAGCTTTCGCCCGTAGTTCATCGAAGAAGATAGATTACAGTATAAAGATAGGAGCTTTGTGGAAAGGGAGAGATTTTGGGGAGACCCAGTAGTGATAATGAGGGCATGGAGATGTTTGAGGTGGGAAAGAGAGGTGCATGAATTTAAAAGGTTGTTAAATGGCGGGAAACGAGGGTTTGAAGATAGGTGAAAGGAGGAGGATGTGAGAATTGAAGGATTGGACTGGAGAGTTTTGCATAAGATGCGTAGTGGATTTCCAGACATTAATTCCACATTGTTGTCATCTATGGAGCTAAAATTGTTGTTAGAAACCTCGGAGGATGCTCTAAGTTATCTTATTTAAGATTGGTTGGGTTATAATTAGGGGGGCTTAAGAGTTTGTCTTTCAATTCGGATATTTAAAAATTCAGAATTGTATTGATAAAAATCAACGACATAATTTGATCGATTCTAAGTAAAATGTCAACAACGCAATTCAGTTTTGAATTTTTGTATTTGAATATTCGGTCCAGTTTTGTAATCTCTGTCAATATTTTCAGAAATGTATCTAAAAAAGTCAATAGTACAATTCGGTCATGTATTAAACTAAAGTCAACGGTTCAATACAATTCTAAATTTTTCTAGGTATTTAGTTCGGTTCAAAAATCTCAGAGATCCATACTCAACTCTAATTAGAGTATATGAACTTTCAACTCGTGTCTTACTAATTTTTAAAACAAACGTAAAAAGACAAAATTAGATAGATTATAATAATTAGGAAAGAAAATCCAAGTTATATAAGATAAGAAAAATGAGATATTAGCTCACGTACAATACCATACAACTGCCCGAAATGTATGCCACTTTAGTGAGTCATCTTGACATATGCCCGCATGTTAAATGCACTAGAGCTCATCACGTTAGTGCCTTTATACAACTTGTGTGCATTAAGTGACTATAAATACTGAAAACAAGCTTCGAGTATTTATAAACATATAAATTTTGCCAGTAAATTTTATTTTTTATTTAGAATTTATAACAAATTCGACATTAATACAAGATTTGTTGAAAATATCTATCTCGAATGTTCTTGTATAAGAAAAAAAATCTGTAACTTTACATATTTTTATCAACTAATCACGAGTAATTGGTTTTGACTTTTCGACTGATTATCGGATCGAAGGTTGTTTAGCGTTGACTAGTGGTTGTAAAGCCTTTACGACAATTGTCATATTTGGTCGTAAATCTGCCTCATATTGTATACAAAGTGCTGCAACTGCTGCTAACTGAAATACATCAAATTAACTAAGTTTATCTATGTTGATCACAAAAATAATATGAACAAAATTAAGGGATTAAATAGGTAAAAACCTTAGCAACAGCCTTTGGTGGATAATTATCAAGTGTGGGATCAACACATTGCTTCACCTTATCCTCGCTCAACCTTGGACACGCCTACACAAATACATAATTTGTTGAGTTAGAAACACAGTTAGAAAGATTTCTGTAACGATGCTGAACCATTCAAGTAGTGACACGTTAGTATTACTATTGGCATGTCATTTTCTGATATTCAAAAACCAGTTGGTGAGGACATTAAATATACGTACCCAAGTGACAAGGCTTTGTTGCCCCTTAGGCCTTGTGTGATCGACCGGCTTTCTACCTGTCAAAAGTTCTAGAAGAACGACTCCGAAACTATATACATCACTCTTTTGCGTTATTTGTCCCGTCATAGCAAACCTGTTGCAATTAAAACTTATCATCAAAAGACATATATATATAAAAAGTAAGACTATGGCAGAGGTGGAAACAAATATTCAAGGGAGAAATGGATAGTTCCATTCGCAACACGAAAATGAGATGTTTAGCGACGGAAATTTCCATCGAAACTTACTCTGGGGCATGGTAGCCAAACGTGCCCAAAACCCGAGTTGAATGTAAGCGAGCACCCGAGTCAGAAGATGCACTAGAGATGTTAAAATCAGCAATTCTGGGGTTAAAATCATCAAAAAGCAAGACATTGCTGGATCTGATGTCTTGATGAACAATAGAAGGTTCAACTTTTTCATGAAGATATTCAAGCCCTCTTGCTGCCCCATATGCTATTTTAGCCCTTTGTTCCCAGGTCAGCACTGCCCTTGTTTCTGCCCCTTTTTTGTCCTTTCCCCCTAAACAATTCGCAAATACATCGAATTTAAGCAAGTCGAAGGAATCAATAGATCAATCTAAGCAAATTCATTTAAACTATAAATAGTAAACATACCATGTAATACATCGTGTAATGAACGATTTGTGGCAAACCTATAAATTAAAATTCGATTGTTATTCTCCAAACAATATCCTATTAGCTCCACAAAGTTATCATTCTTAAGCCTCGACGCCTTTGATAACTGCATTAACAATAAGCCCAAATTAATTAATCTTAATCCGGTTCTCTATTAACACCATATTTAGAGTAAATAATTCTAATAATTGACGAATTAACTTACTTTTACTGCAAACTCAGCATCCGAAGCTTGTTGTGCGTTAAATTCAAGTCTCTTAATCGCAACTTCAGAATCATCCTTTAACTTGCCATAATAAACTCGGCCATATGAACCTTCTCGAACCAGCGCCTTGTCACTGAAGTTAAAAGTTAATCTGCATAACTCGTCCAGTGAAAAAACCGGAGTCTCTATGGGTAACACCTCATGTTCAGCCGGTCCTTTCTTGCTCGGCATTCTGCTATTCGGCTTGCCTCTTACGCTTCCTGTATTGGTTAAAAATGCAAATTTTGAATGCACATTTCTAGTTAGCTCAATATGACAACAAAAATGTTTTGATAATGCGTCGGAATTAAAGATCGGAAACTCAATCAATAAAAATCAGAATAAACGGATCAAATATTTACCTCCGACAGCATACGTATGGCCTAGTTTTGGTGGAGATGTCGATTGATTATAAGTTGGAATAGTGACATCTTCTTCTGAACCTCTACAGCAAAACATCTTGGATCTTAATTAGAAAAATTAATTACGTCCTGAAATAATTTATAATTTTGTTCAAAGAAATTTAGAATATAAATGAAGAAGAAAATGTTGGGTTTTAAAAATGTGAAATGATTGATGTTATATAGTTCTGTAGTTAGAATTTAGTTTTGATCAGTTATAATAAAGTTATAATTAGTTAGTTAAAATTCGTGCTTTCACGTTTGAAATTATGCATATTCCACCAGTTTAATCATATTAATTCTTTTTATTTACATGTAGACCTGACATGAACACATTTTTGTTGACTCTTTTAGAAACAAATTCAGTTATACCAAAATATTCAGAGAAAAAAGAATTTTTTTTCCTATTTTCTAATTTACGTTTAGTCTAATACATGCCTTGTTTAATTAGTTGTGGAAAGTATACTCTAATACATGTATTGTTTAATTAGTTGTGGAAAGTAATTTTTTTACTGTTCTTTTTTGTTTTTGAAAATAACAAATTAACTGATGGAAAAACAGGCTGGATTGAGTTTTTCCTTTATGAAATTTCTAATTCAGTTGTTTTACATGTTTTACTGGATTGCAAGCCGGAATTTATTGTCCTAAATTATTGTCACTAAACTGAAAGTTTTCATAAAAATGAATGTAAAAAAGCATAAATATTTCTGCTCTTTGCACTATAATGAAATATGGACAAGGATCTAGGTAAGGTGAATTCTCAATTATTGAATCTCTGTCCAAAACTTTAGCTTAAAATTGGTCAAGCTTACATTATGAGAAAAATCCAGGTCAATCTTTAGCACATTCTAAGAGTGTGTCGGTCTAAGGCCCAAAATGGAATGGTTCCAAAAAGTTTAGCAGGTTTATATATAGATTAAAGAAAAATTAGGATCAGTATGAGAGGACGACAACAAGTTACATAAGTTGTTGTAGGTAGCAATTCAACAACTTTTCTTATATTTAGTCCATATAGATAAAAGTGCAAACTTTAGGCACGGTTTGTTTGCGAAAAAAATTATGTATTGAAAAATAAAAACTATAATAAATTTACGGTGTTTGTTTTGATTTAAGAAAACAAGTCAACGGACAACAATTTACGGTCAATTGATATTTTGTTAAGAAATTTGAAAATAATAATTTAATTATTTGAGAACGGTAAATTTTTTTTTCTTAAATTTGTTCAACTTATCGTCACCGCATCCATCCATCCCAACCAACAGTGTCGTCACCCATCACCACCCATCACATCCAACTGCCGGTCATCGCCACATATTGCCATTCTCCAATGACCAAATTCCTCGTTGGTATTCTATCACCGGTCGCCAAATTCTGGTGATCGAATCTTCACTATCGAACATTGGTGCCAAGATGTCACGGTTATTGGTCATCATTGGCCAAAAATCTGATCAAAATACTAATATATTTTTATTTTTGAATTAAATAATTAGAAAATCGTTTTATGTTTGAGCAAATAGTTTTATGCTTGAGCCAAACGTATAAAAATATTTTTCTACAATTTATTTGTCTACCCAAAATTTTCACAGACAAACATTCTTTGTTTATTAGTGTTTTTTTTTCAGGAAAATGTTTGTTTAGTTAAGACTAGCTTTGAAATGCCTTATTACCCTCAATCTATGTAATCATTTTTTTTTGATGGAATCTATGTAATCAATTTTAATTCCAAAAGAATAAAATAAAAATCAAAATGAAGTTGTTGTAGCTTTCTCAATTTTGTATTTTTCCTTGAGCAAAATAAGAATCTATCAATTTTTTCATCTACCTAGCACCAACTTATTATATTATCTGCATTTATTAATATGCATAACTGTAACTATAATTGAATTATATTATAATCTTCTATTTTATCCAATTCATATTATGTATAACAAGTTTGATATTGATATGGGTCCAACCATCACAAAACTATACATTATTAAGAAAAACAAGTCTATTTACTAACTAAACCTTATTATTTGAAATCCAATACCAGTAAAAAGTATTATATCACAATATCCTAATCTTTATAGCAAAATAATGACTTTCCTTAAAATGGAAAAAAAGAAGAGCAAAATGACTAAACATACAACGGTCAACTGTAAAATTGCGAGCTTCGCCTTCTTTTCTAGCCAAGTCAACCTTTCCGGCAAGGGTCAAAATCGAGCCTTCCAATTTTTATATCACAGGAAAGGTTGCTAGTGTCAAGTATTGAAGATAGTCAATTCCTATCTCCTGCTGCCCAAATATGGTATTAGGTATCATCTCTAGTAAGACAAGACCGGGAAGTTTCATCAACTCATTTCTCGGTCGAATAGGGTCAAGTAACAATGCGAACTTGTCACTAGCCAAATCTGGCTTCAATAGCTTCACACAGCTGACAGAAGTTCTTCTCCGGCTAATACATGTACATAAGCTACAACAAGAACTCATCTGCAGCAGTGGCAACGTCTTCATCCTCGAATATAGAACGATTAAAAGTAAAACGGGAAATATAAAAACACAAACTGCATTCTTTCAAATTACTGAATTGAGCATGAGATGCGCATATGCAAAGAGACATTATCTTTATTTCTTTCAACTCAATAAGAGCTTATATTACATAAAAGCATCCACAAAACACAAAATGCACAAGTTGAATAAGCCAAGACTTGCTTAACTGTGTGGACCGCAAAATCATAATCTCACAGCACACTCAACTTCTTCTACTTCCTGCAATTTTTACCAAAATACCGTGTAAAGATCGATATAGAAGACGAAACTTCATCATCTGCCATTAGCATCTCATCAATATTGCAACTGTACAGTCATTCGACAATCTTTTGTTGTCTCTCTGTGTCTCATTCCTCTTTCCATATCCGCCCTGTAATCCTCAGCTTCAGTTCTTGCCTATCCCCACCCGAAAAATACAGTGCCATACTTCTTTGTACAATAAGTCCATCCTGACTATCACGAACTTTCCTGTGACTGTCTCGGATACTCCGAGGAATCCCCTGCCACGTTAGTTTCCGCCCATTCCCACCAACTTCTAAGCTGTAGCTAAATTTCTTTGCTTCGTTATCATCGCCCATGAAGCGTAAGAAGGCCATATATACTGGTGCCGTACCATGCTGGAAAGCCTCAAAATGCAAGCAGAATTGTCTTCCAAAACAGTTGAAGACCTAAACATGAAAACAACATTCTAAACTCAACTGAAGTTATGCAAAAGAATGGTGTATTGTTTTGTGAGATAACTTACAGTTAGCATCCATGTGGCGTTTTCAACTTCATGAGGATTCGATTTGACATAGCGATGATTAAAGGTACACCCATCGTGCATGTCGACCTTGTGATCATCCTTAAGATGAGAAACAAGGGCTGGGATATCACCGGTGACGGAGCACTCGGATCCAGCGTACGGGCAACTGTAAGGACGGAAACGACAGTGTTGCTCATGCTTGAGTTTGCTATAATACGGGAAAATATCATGACATCCCAAGTCCTGGAATTTACAGGGCAATTCTAGTGATTCCGCAAGTTTCTCCAAAGCTAAACACCTTATGTTCCCGAGATCATAACGACAGGTAGGGCAGCAGTTATGCACTTTTCCCTTGCATTCCTTACATAATGTGTGTCCGTTTGGGCACTGTATTGATAGGCATAGTCACAAGAGTAACAGATTCAGGAAGGCTCAGTTAATATAACCAATGAAAGAAAAGGGGTCCAAATTGCCAATACCGTATTTTTTTATAACGTGCAAATATACCCCTAACATAAGAAATTGTAAAATTTTGTCCCTGGCGTTTCTCACTTGGAGAAAGTTTCACAGAAAATATATATTCTAAGAAAGCTTCGTTTAAAATGCTTAACTGCAGTCATGCAAGAAAGTACAAGCTATGATGCAAAAATTTAACTCGGGTATGAAGATGGAAAAAAGACTAACTAACTGACCTGGTGGATTGGGGGGTACATTAAATTTGTGCAGACAGGGCAATCAAGAAGCTCGTGCACACCATTGTTTGAATAGATTCCTTGCCTTCCACCCAAGACAGAAGCGGCTTTTGTATTAGTCTCTGATTTTGATGGTTTGATATCATAGTCTGCAGCTGGAGGGTGAGATTCAAGAACCTCTTTGCAAGCAGCACCCGCAGGAGCCATTGTTATCCCAAACTGAGAACTATTTCTTAAGTTAAATGACCAAACTCAGCACTTAAGCCTAGTATATGTATGCTCAAGAACGCATTGACCTGTCAATGCAACAATGACTTCAGTTTGCATTTCTAACTTCTAAGCATGTAAGCACCGCGTACTAAATTCAAATTCTGTTTCTCATACAACATCAATTCCAACTATATCATATATTACTTTGATTCAAGCATACTAAAAAAGTTCATGGACTCATATCGATCAATGTCAAGTATGATGCACGGACATGGAAACCGACACCGGAAAACATTATATCTAAAGAATAACCTTCATAGCATAGCCTTCAAATGGAAATGGAAACTGAAACAGATAGGATAGGAACAGGGACAGGGACACAAAATCCAAAAATGCTTCTAAAGAGGACAACACAAAAACGCTACTAAAGAGGAGTGCATATCATCGGCAAATTAAATAGTTCAAGGATATACTGCCAAAGAACAAAACAGATCATTCGGTACCAAAGCAAAAAGTTAAACAAGGATGACATGATAAAAGAATGAAACAGTTTATTAACTAGAAGAATATGAACATATAGTTTGCCGCAGACAATGGAAAAACTAAGCAGAAGAAAAGAACATAAAAAGAGGTAGTTTGAGGAAAAAACTAAGGACAAGAAAAGAACATAATAAAGGAATCATTCAAGAATAAGCTACAACGATAGAAGTTGCTGTATGGACAATCATAGACAACAAAAATGGTAAATTAAGGGCTTTTATCTCTAATTCCTCCAATTCACAAAATTGAATCTACCAATTCAAACGATTGGTATTTTAGATCGTTTCCGCCTCAAAACGACCCCTCTTGATCGATAGGAAAATCAGGTTCGTCAAATGCAAATGAAATTTCAAACAAATTATTAACCTAAAAACCCACAATTATGAACACCCACCAACCAACCAACAAGCCAGAGAAAAATTCCAGAAGATGAGACAAGAACCTCTAAAATTAACAAAGACCCATTTCAGAAATTCAACAATTTTACACAAATAATGCAAAACCCATTTCAGAAATTTACACAAATAATGAAAAATTCAAAATTGAAGAAAAAGATTAGAAAAAAAGAAAGCCATAATTACCCAATTCCTGTGCAAAAAATCTAATATTTTGCCCCCCAATCACAAAATCAACATTGGAAATGAAGAAAGAAACAGAAAAGAAAGCCATTGAAACAAAAAAAAAAATACCTAGTTTAGGTTGGGATGATGTTATCCAAGCGGTTTGCCGTTGAAAAAAGAAAGTAATATGAATTGAAAAAAGGGTCTAAAATAAACAAGAAAGAGAGAGAAAATCCGCATTACCCGGATATGGAAATCAAGGTAAGGAAGTGGTGGAGACCATATGAGGAACCAAGCAAGAAACCAAGTGGTGGCTCTGCCGGAATATGGCTTCTTCTATTTTTCCTCTTTTAAATGTTTGTTTTTTACTAGTGTGTTTTCTTGGAACCGGATTAACTAAACTCTCTTTTATATACTCTTTAACTAATTCCTTTTTGGATACCAACTCACAAAACTTAATTTACCACCTTAACTCGTTTAACAATCAAATTTATGGTTATTTTGGCTTTTCAAATTAGAAAAAAAAGTCTCCTTTCAAAAATTACAGAAATTAGAAAAAAATTCTAGACCAGCCTCACTTAGTATTTACAGTGTACGGTAATTATTAAAAATAGGCTTGATATATAAACAATTTTCTGAATTTGTTCATTTTTTTCACTTAGCCCCTGAATTTAAGAGACAATCTATTAGACATATGAACTTGTACCTTTTTTTTCATTTGGCTCTCTCAACTTGTCAAATATGACGCATTTTGCCCTTTTGTGCTGACATGACATAATATAAGTGGTAATAAAAAATTTATGCCATACATAAAAGGGATGGTTGTGTTTTATCTTTTTGTATAAAGAGTTATAGTTTGTTTCCTGTATGAATGTTTTTATGTTTTATTTCGTAAATAGATGGAAGAATTTCGTTAACTATCACATAGATTCAATTCATTGAAAGTTCATGAAGTCATTCTAGAAGAAAAATATTATGGAGTCGATATTAAGTGAGATATGTTTCTCACCGTCGTGCCAAAAATAGGAAGTATTGTCTATTATTGCTCTATATCGTGATCTATGATATTGAAGATGTATCAAACTTCTTTGATGTGTTTCTTAATTATAATTTTTAATTACGTATGTCGAGATGTATCCTTTTTTTATGAATGAAACGAGTTTTTTCTTTAAAAAAGAGAGCAAATAATTAGATAGTGTTTTAAGATAGAGAAGAGTTTCTAGAAAAAATATCATTCTAAAAAATCAAAAGATGATTCTATACAATTTTAATTTTTAGATATTTTCATGTTTACTATCGTGTTTCTTTTTCTACTTTCGCGTCGTCAAACTATCGTTTACTTTTATAATATGTCTTAGTAAAGATAAAATTGAATGACTTTTATCCATAGGCAGTTGATCTCGTTGAGCAATTCATACTAAAGGCAGCTGCATACCACACAAATAAAAATCTATTTATAGTGATCTTCAACTATACTTCTTACCTTATTTGTAGAGTAAAAGTGCTCCCCAATAATATTCTTATTTTAAAAATAGAAATTTATTAATAGTCCAACAGTTAGTTACTTGAATCAATCCTAATCAATCAGGATAATTACTTCAATTTCAAGTTCAAAATTATAAGATGTGAAAATTGGTTATGATTAGTTTAACATATTGGTAGTCAAAACGAACACTAAATTTTAGATGATGTGCTCTAAATTAGTAAAACCCCAATAATTCAGTATCCAAACTCAATGTTTAAGATTGAAATGTAAGGTTTATTACATGATAGCAAGGAAGAATGAAATAGATGGTAGAAATCAAAACTTGTATGTGAAGACTTGACTAAAAATACATTGAAATAAGAGTATTAGTGTCCCACAATTAAGAAGACTTTGAATATAGACGAGACCATATGGATTTATGGATCAACCCTAACAAATGGAATAACAATTTTTCTGGACATATAATGTCAATTTATTGGTGTATGACTATGAGATTCTTAAGTCAATTTTATGATTTTATGTTATTATTTAAATGTTTAAAACTAATTAGGTTTTAATTTTAGAATTATTATTAAATAGTTAAGTTCCAATAATTTATTTAAATAACTAAAAAAAATAATTAGTTGGTAGATAAACAATTTCTTTGCTTTTTTTGTTTTATTTTAATTACTAAAGCTAGTATCTTAGGGTTGGTCGTTTCTCTTTTATTTGAAGTTTTTTTCTTTGTCGACCGTATGAGAATTTCGTCTCTTTAAATAAGTTATATTATATTTTTCTTTATGAAAATGCATAATATTTTCTACTCTCAAATAGATTTGACTCAATATAAAATAATGAATTCAATATAGTTTTGGAGAAGAAAGCTTTGAAATCAATTTTAGTGGAGCGTATAGCATTATGCCGAAAACAGTTTTGGACATTATGATATTGTTTTTATGATATTGAAAATAAATATTGAGATTGTGATTTTTCAGTTACATATTATTGAATAGTACTACCATTTAATTACCAACTATTCCAAACAAATTAAATTTTGAGTAATCACATATGTATATTTGTTCCTGGTAGATTTGGTTAAGTAACAAAAATAATGCACTAACCGAAGTAAATTGATAAAAAAAAGATTACTAACTTCAATCTCAATCCTACCTAAAATAGCGATGATATCATAATTATAATTATAATTAATCTACAAATAATTAAGATAAAATCTCTTAGTATAGACAAGAAAATAAAATTATAATATTAATTAATCTATATGCCAATATATTTCCAACAGCCAATAAAAGAAATTATTCAAGGGATTAGTTAGCAAAATGAAAGGCACAACTTACCCTTTTGGGTTGACTACTGACTTTAATCCTCTTTTAGCTATATGCAATTATGCATACATTGTGGATATAAATATTACTTTAGTCGTTGTTTCATATGCGTGTTCTCCTTCTGTGAGGTAGAATGAATTTCGAGAACACTCCAATAATTAAGTCAGTATATTTCTAAATAGAGCAAAATATATAAAAATAGAGAAAAAGATTGTAAGCATCCATCATTTATTATAGTGTCAACATTCATAATTCTGATTCTGCCAGACTGGTCAAATGCGAGCAGGATGTTTGCACTTTGTGGTCGAGCAAAGTGCCCGACCACATAGTTCCACCTTTGGTGATTCCCCTCAAGATAGTGAAGATGGGACCAAGTTTTGTGCCCAAAGCTGGTGTTCGACTATGATTATATACCTTAATATGTTCAGTTGAGACGAAGGTTGGAGATGAATTTATTGAATTCTCATCATAGTGTAATATAAATTTGAATTAATTTAAAATTTTAGACCAATAATTAATTTGATCAAATCATATTTGGTTTGTTGATTTGCAAACTTAATTAATTGATTAAGGCTCATTCGTATGTAGTACGCTTTTAGTAATATGTTTTGTCCTTTTTCCACAATATGAACATACCATTTACAAACTATGAATAGAGAAATAATTAATATAATTTCTAATGTATGATTGGTTTAATTGATACAAAATCTGGTAGGGGGTTCTATCAAATAAACTGGTAATGCTTGTGGCCTGCCGGCAGGGTCATTGTTGAATTTTCATTAGCGAATAAGTATTTCATCCAATTAATTAAAGCCGTAATTGTTACCCAAAATTTGTATTTGTGGTATTCTTGGTGTAATCAATAGTTAATTAATACTAAATGGTCCAAATAGTTAAGTTATTGGCATAAAAACCAAGAGTTAAATGGAAGAGATGAGAAGACAATTGTTATTTCAAATCTGAATTAATCTAATTTATCTGATTGGATGAGTTAAAATGGGATGATTTTGAAGTTGCACTAAAACTGTTCTATAATAATTGAAAGATTATGATAAAATAGAGGCTTATACAATAATGATTCAACATTTGAAAGGTTATTCCTATATAGATTTTACTGTACCTCTGCTTGGATCACTATTGGTGGAACTTCTATGAAAGTTAACAAAGTTCTATAAAGAAAAAGTAGAGATAAATAATGAGCGAATCTTGAATCCACCATTAGTAGATACTCTTACTTGTAGTTGTATCTTGTAACTATGTAGGCTCATCACTAATAGTAAAAATGTTGTTATTAACACCCTTTTTGTAACATACAAGTTGTGAGTACGTTATATAAGTGCTTTTGTGTGGGTGTGTAATGAGCATACAACAAATAGTTTGTTCACAATAGACAATCTCACATCACACCTACATGAAATACATGAGTGGCTTCAAATACACTGAAAAACTTCTCGACGAGCAGAATGAAATAGGTCTTATAACCCACGAACATGCCACTACGTAATTATTGCACCCATCGAGCACAAGCCCAAGCAAACAGAGTTTAAGGTCTCAATTTCCTTGTCAACAAAGCTAGACAACTCCGCTAGATAAGGAGACCGATGACACTATAGAGCTAACATGTAATTAATCAACATCAAAACACTTATATAAACACTAACTTCAAAAAAAAGTTAAATGTTTGCCCGTTTATTACTCTCTTCTCACCTTTACTTTTTTTTCGAGTGTAAGCTTAAACGATTTCAATAATTCCACTTTCTTCTTCATTGTTTCTTCATTTCGTACTTTTATGTTAGATTATTTTGTAAATACAACTTATTGCCCAATTCAATATCATCAATTCTCGTAAAACTTATTTAACCCAATTCATTTAATATCACGCCATACAAGGTGAACCTATATAGGAGTAGTTGTTTTGTTTATTTTTTTTGGCTTCGATGAAAAATCATCAATCAATTCAAACCTATTTCTTTTTTTCATTTTGCAAGTATTGTAATAATTTTAAATTTGATCATTAAATTTTTCAAGCTATAAACTCTAAATAAATTTCAAAAAACCCTATTTGAAATTGACAAATATAAACAATTCCCCGCCCATATAAAACCAAAAACCTCACTCACTCACTATTTGTCCCCCAAATTCTCACATCTTTTCAAATCTTTCTCTCCCTAAATCTACAAAATGGAAGAAGAAGATCACCAAAAAATTCTAGATCTACTCAAAGAATTAGTCCATCGTTTACTCTCCCAAAACCCTAATTCTCAAAACCCTAATTCCCAAATCCCTAATTCCAACTCCCCCGATTTCCACAACGCCTTCCGCTACGCAATTCGCATCCTATCCAGCAGATTAACCCCTTCAATCGCCCCCGACGCCTCCGCCATTTCCGAGTCCATCAAGCGCCGTCTCGCCACTCAAGGTAAGTCCTCGGAAGCTCTTACTTTCGCCGATCTTTACAACAAATTCGCTTCGAAAACGGGTCCTGGCAGTATTAATAACAAATGGGCAGTCCTCTATTTACTCAAGATCATATCCGAGGATCGTAAAAATGCTAAATGTAGCTCAAATGCCACGTTTTTATTGCCGAATTTGGGTTTGAATGACCCGGATTTGGGAAATGATTCGCAGGTTGTGTGTAATGTGAGGAAAGATAAGGGTTGGGATAATGGGGTTTTGTTGGTTGTGAAGGATCCGGAGAATTTGCGTGAGATTGCGTTTAGGGAGTATGTTAATTTGGTTAAAGAGGAAAATGAGGTGTCTGAAGAGGTTTTGGTTAGAGACGTGTTGTATGCATGTCAGGATATTGATGGGAAGTATGTGAAATTTGATATGAATGTTGATGGGTATGTTCTGTTGGATACGGTTAAGGTGGCTAGACCGACTAGGCTTATGATTCGGAAGCTTTGTGAGTTGGGGTGGTTGTTTAGGAAGGTTAAACGGTACATTTCTGAGAGTATGGATCGTTTTCCTGCTGAAGATGTCGGGACTGTTGGACAGGCGTTTTGTGCTGCATTGCAAGATGAGCTCTCGGAATATTATAAGTTGTTGAATGTGTTGGGAGCACAGGCAATGAGTCCGATTCCGTTGGTTTCTGAGACAGCTAATTCGGGGAATTATCTGTCGTTGAGGAGATTATCGGTTTGGTTTGCTGAGCCGATGGTGAAAATGAGATTGATGGCTGTTTTGGTTGATAAGTGTAGAGTTTTGAGGGGTGGAGCAATGGCTGGGGCAATACATTTGCACGCCCAACACGGTGATCCTCTTGTTCATGAATTCATGAAGAGTTTGCTCCAGCGTGTGTGCTCTCCGCTCTTTGAAATGGTTAGGAGTTGGGTTTTGGAAGGTGAGTTGGAAGATATTTTTTCTGAATTTTTTGTTGTTGGTCAGCCTGTGAAAGCTGAGTCACTTTGGAGGGAAGGTTACCGGCTTCATACTGGGATGCTTCCCTCTTTTATTTCACAATCGCTTGCTCAGCGCATTTTGAGGACTGGGAAGTCGATAAACTTTCTTCGTGTTTGTTGTGATGATCGTGGATGGGCTGATGCTGCAACAGAGTCTGCTGCTGCTGCTGGGACAACTACTAGAAGAGGGAGTCTTGGATATGGGGAAACGGATGCACTTGAAACGCTGGTTGACGAAGCAGCAAAGAGAATAGATAAGCATTTATTGAATGTTATGTATACGAGGTACAAGTTCAAAGACCACTGCCTTGCAATCAAGCGTTATTTGTTACTTGGTCAAGGTGATTTCGTACAGTATTTAATGGATATTGTCGGTCCTGAACTTTCCGAGCCTGCTAATTCTCTTAGCTCCTTCAAGCTGGCTGGATTGCTAGAAAGTGCAATTCGATCATCAAATGCTCAGTATGATGATCGTGACATATTAGATCGATTGAGGGTCAAAATGATGCCACATGGCACTGGCGACAGGGGCTGGGATGTGTTCTCATTGGATTATGATGCTAGAGTTCCACTAGATACCGTGTTTACAGAATCTGTTATGTCAAGGTACTTGAGAATTTTTAATTTTCTGTGGAAGCTGAGACGAGTGGAACATGCACTCATTGGTGCTTGGAAGACAATGAAACCAAATTGTATAACATCTCATTCGTTTACTAAGATACATGGAGCAGTTAAGTCACAGTTACTTTCAACATTAAGGCGATGTCAGGTTCTTTGGGACGAAATGAATCATTTTGTTACAAATTTGCAGTATTATATTATGTTTGAAGTCTTGGAAGTGTCGTGGTCCGATTTCTCAAATGAGATGGAAGCAGCAAGAGATCTGGATGATCTACTTACTGCGCATGAGAAGTATCTCCATTCAATCGTGGAGAAGTCTCTGCTTGGTGAACGTTCTCAATCCCTTTACAAGTCGCTCTTTGTTTTGTTTGACCTTATATTACGTTTCAGAAGTCATGCAGATCGATTATATGAAGGCATTCATGAATTTCAAGCCAGGTAAAGCTTTGCCATGTTAATAGCATTTATATGCATGAACATGCTTCATGTTCCATTGAAGTCATATTTTTTCGTCTCTCGTGTTTACTAACATATTTTGAACAATACCTTTGTTTTTGCAGATCCATGGGATCCTCTCTACCCTCTCAACAAGCCAATAAATCACGGAAGAAGACAACAGATAAATCTTCAGATCCTGGATCATGGATTAGTGATGGAAGAAAGGCCCTAACACAACGTGCTGGGGAATTTCTTCGAAATATGGGACAGGAATTGGATGCCTTGTCTAAGGAATATACAACATTGCTGGAGGGATTTTTGTCTAAATTGCCTGTTCAGCAACATATTGATTTGAAATTCCTCCTTTTCCGGCTTGACTTTGCTGAATTTTATAGCCAGTTGCGCCTATCAACTAGGAGTTAGGAAAGATGTTAATACGTCCGAGTTCAACTTCAGTTAGCAGCTCAAGGCAAGATAAGACTGCTTCAGTTTGACCCATTTCTCACCTTCATTTAACTGGCCAATTGTGCAGTGCTACTGACATCCGAGCAACTTCTGTTTATAAATATGATCGGCTATATAGGTAACAGAACATTTGTTTTTTCTACGCATGAAATTCGATTATTTTGCAATGGTTCTCCTGTCAAATGCACTTACTCCTGTATTTACTACACAGATGGTTTGTAATCCGTTTTGATGGCTTGCGTAAAAGTTTGCAATGGTGTTGAAGGTACTTTTGTGTTATTAGTCGAGGCTGTTAAAAGTAGATAGATGGTTTGAATATGGTTGGCCAATTCTTTTTTGGTGGCTTTCTTTCCTCTTGTTTCGAGTTTTCTGCTTGTTTTGGGTTCATATTGTGGACTGTATATTTGTACCATGTCTTTGTAATGGTTGATTTATGAAATGGTATGCAGCATGATTTTGCTAACCAGTTGTGTTTTCTGCTACTACACTTGATATTGCTAGTCTGACTAAGATTTCTTGCAATATCGTTTCTTTTCTGCATTTTCTTGCTAATTTAGCCTTGTTATGGAAATGTAAAGATGGCTAACATTATGATGTAAGTAAGATGAAGAGGCTGTTAACTTGCTCATATTGTGTTCCTTGTTCGTTCGCTCATATGGATGATAACGATTTGAAAAATTCATTATGTGGTCTTCTCTTCTGGCTAATAATTTTCATTGAAGAATTATGCATTCTTGTAGCTGGTAGTGTTGCTGAGAGTTGGAATTAGGAGGAGCCAAGTATACCTCATTGAAGAAGAGTGCCAAACGTCGGGAGTTTTACATTAGATCGAGTGCAGTAGATTCAATCAATTAGAGAAGAGATTCATACAATTCCATTGAAAAATAATTGGTGTAAAAAATATTTACAAATTTATCACATTTTCATTGGTAAAAGTACATTAGATCCGATTATAATAAAATTCTCAAAAGGTAATCGTGCCGTCAATTTCTAAGCTTAATAATTCTTTTGATCTTGGTATGGTTATCTCCGGCTTGCACTTCCTTGATACACTTTGTTAGTCTATCAACTCAAGTTATTAGATGGTCCAACACATTATTCCATGAGTGTTGTTGAATATATATACTGTTAACATCTATTTATCAGATTGCAAGTAAGCATGTTTACGATTCCAGGTGCACAATTTGCCCGTGTCCAACGGGTAAAACTTGGATCGAGATAATTGGAATCAGACCAAGCCTGGTCCAAGTCCAGCAATAAGCCCGAACCCAACCTTAACAATAGCCTGAGCTGGGTTTATACTTTCATAATATTTAAATGAAAGTTGAGAACCATATAATATATAAAAAATAGTTAGATGCAAAAAGAATTAAACATTAAATCAAATCTGCAAATAAATCTACTACAAATAAAATCAAAGTAACGAAAATTCATCCATTCAATGTGTATTTCCTCCCAGTAAATGGCTGAAACTCCTTTTTCGGCATAGTTTCAGATTTATCAACCTTTTCCGAGTTCTTATCTCGAGCCTTAGAACGACAACCAAACATTGCCTTCACGGGACGATTCTCTAACTCTGTTGCCATTCTCTTAACTCCAATTGCTCGATTATTTTCCCCAACCGGAGATGACAAAACTGGCCGCCCATCCAACCGCTTTCCAACACCCGAAAACGGAACAAAACCCGAACTTTTCACCTCCTCAGCTACCTCTTTAACATTTTTAATATCCTTAACAGGCTCTTTGTAATCCAATGGAGGAGCAAAATCAACCTCACAATCAGTATCAACAATACAAACAGCAGAAGCCGGCTTCGCATCAACAATATCCACGAGTAAATCCTTGTTATTATAGTTGATCTTGATCGTATCTCCGATGGTGAGGCAGAAAAACTTGCGGCACAAGCAATCTTCCAACACGGATTTAGGGTTACGAATCTCCAAAAAGTCAACAGAATGAGGTTGAATTTTTACATAAGTACCTTTTTGTAGATCCACACTTTTCAAGCTAATCGTCTCGCCTTCTTCCAATTGGAGATTCTTCATCATCCAACTCGGTAGCAACACAGTTCCTTCGTCAGCAGTGAACTCTGAAACTCCGCAATGTGAAACTCGGTCCTTTGCAATGTTACGGATCTCGAATAGCATAGGAAACTCGATATTAAGAGATAGGAGTTTGTGGAGGTTTGATTCTGGCATTATGATCTGATCGCCATGCTCGAGGTGAGGTTTGTTCATTATTGAGAGTGAATAACATGCGTAGAATGATTCAAAAGAAGGAAGAGTTGTGTTGTTGATTCGGGAGGGGTTTTGTTGTTCAAAATCATCGTGAATCGCCCAATCGTACATGTCCTCGTAGGTGGAATCGTAGTCAGATTGTTGTTCTTCGATGTCGGAGGCGGAGTGATCCATTGTTGATATGCGGGGAGTAAAATTAAGAAGAGAAAAAAAGACAGAAGATTTTGATGTTTTGAAGTGTAATGTAGTGATGTTGTTATATAGAGTTGAGTTAGCTGATCGGAGGTAGGATTTTGTAATCCTAGTAGGCTTTGGTTTGGACTTGCTTTTCTTTCAAGTAATTTTATTTTATTTACTTAAATAATGTAGGTTGGGAAATTCTATGGTCACTTAGTTTTTTACAAAGTAACCATTACTTTGTTTTGTCCACCATTAGATCATGGGGTGAAAAGTGATCTAATGGTGAATAAAACAAAGTACAAACAAAGTAATTCAAATTCACGGAAATTATAATTAGTGGCTAAATATTTATTTATTGGACAACGGAAATTCCTTTTTAGTAAGGCATCGATTATATTGTGTAATTTTAGGGAAATTCCTTTTAATTTTATTTTTTTGATAGAAATTCCTTTTAATTGAAAATTATACACTCATCCCACTTTTAAAAAGATATTGTCTTGTGAGAAATTTTATTGTATGGCACGCATACGGATGACGTGATATGTCAATCTTATAATTTTTTGACACGTGTCATCTTAACCAATAAACAAATTTTTTGTTGGTTTTCTATCCGATTTCCGAACCATATTGAGCCGACTAATCCGGATTCGGGGCGGGTCCAAGGATTATGGTATTTAAACCCCTCTCAGTCGCGGTTGTGGGGGATCAATCCGCAGATCTCCCTACTAAGCGCAGCCCCATGCTACCTCTGCGCCAACCATCGATTGGTTTAACCAATAACAATTTAACATTGTGTAATTAATTGTTAATTAATATTTTAGTTAATAATTTATATAAAATTTTAGACCCTATAATAAAAACCATAGACCCTAGAAACTAAATCTTAGACTCTATATCTTGAACCCTAGATGCTAACATATATAACGTATAATCGAATTATAAATGTAGCATACGGGATGATGTGGTATGCCTGACATATACTAAAAAATTTCCTTTTGCAAAGTAGAGATGAGTTATTGATCACCTCTCCAATAACAGTTATAATGAATGGGTCCGAGGTGGGATTGTTATTGATGAACACTAGTGAAAATTTGACATATGGCAACGTTTCATTAGCGTCGATTTTTTTCAATTAAGCGAAGCTAAATTTGTTTTAGTGATAACAATTATGTCTTTGAAAACTTTTTAGAGTCAACTTTTAGTCAAATCGGTCTTAATAATCAAAATAATAGGATCAATTCTTAGTCAATCCAACCCGAATACTTAAAACAGCAAGGTCGGTTCTTAGTCATTTGACCTTAATTAATAATCAAAAAACGCTCTAAAACAAACTCTGCGCTACTATTATAACTCTTCCTTCCTCACCTCTCATCTCTTCTGTTGCACTCACTTTTATGTTATCTTCTCTCGCCATTTCTTACTTCTTTGACTTAGCTATTTTAATTGGAAAATTTCAACCAATGAATCTACTAAACAAGGAAGAGGAAAGTCTAAGGAGGTGTTTGTTTACCTCATTTTCAACAACTTTTTGCTTTTAGCATCTTAACAGGAGATTTAAACTGTTTGGTTAGAAAAAAAAACTGTTGTTTACTGTTTAATAGCAATTTAGTTGCTTTTTGGAAAAAGTAACAAAATGCTACTTTTTCAAATGATATCTTCGTTTCCTTTTATTTTTCCATATATGTCCTTCCACATAATTTTTTATATATACGGATATGTTTTTATTTATTTATTTTTCTTTTTATTCTTTTTACTGTTTAATAGGTGGTAAAGCTATTGAGTTCTTTTTTCCAAAAATATATTGCTCTAACTTTTCACTAAAAATATTTATTATACAAATTAGTTAACTTAATCATTGGTTTGTATTACCAAGAAATTTTATTAATTTCAAATAATATCTATATATTAATTTATTTACTTACTTATTATCTTTATTAGTTTTAAATTAATTTTATACTATAATTTAAAACATACCCAAAATAGTCATTTTTCATACTAACAGCAATAGGGAATCGTAGTTTTACCAAATACTCATAATCAAACAGGAAAAAGCAACCAGCAAACCGTAACAGCAAACAACAAACAACAGATTTCCAAACAGGCCCTAAGTCGGCAAAATTAGTGTTATATTTTACCAAATTTGCAAGGATCGCCATATTTCTTAGGCATGGAAATTATATATTGGGTATCTTTTTATCTCTCGAATGTCGTCGCCTGAAGAGGCGCACAAGTTTCATGCATTAATCCCTATCAAGCAAATTCAATAGTTAATATACTTCTACAAAAGCTTCGTTTAGTTGGACTAGCCGTTGTAATTGTAATTGGAGTTTGGTGTGATCAATTCTCGTGGTGCTCATTTATATGTTTGTATACTTCGTTTTTTTTTTAAAAAAAAAGGACGTTCTAAGAATTGTACGCACTTCTTAATATGACCAAATTTTATTATCTTTTACTAAATGAAGTTCACTAAAGCTATATCACCATGTATACGAAATTAATTATAGGCAAGTCGGATATTCTTAATTTATAATGTAACATCCTTTTAAAGATAGACTATCTTTTTATATGACATTCTTTCAAGCCTAGAAGGAGAGTACCGTTTGAAAACATAATCTTTTTGAGAAACATTATCATACAGATTGTGATGAAAGTGAAACTTTAGACACAAACTAAACTATATAATACATAGATTTATCACCAAATAAAATATATAAAAATTATGATATAGAAAAATAGTTGATGCTAAAGAGAATTGCACATTAAATCAAAGCTGAACAACAAAGCTGCAAATACTAAAAATATTAAAAATTTATCCGCTTAATGTATATTTCTTTCCAGTAAAAGGCTGGAACTCCTTTTTCTCCACAGTCTCAATTTTATCCTGAGCCTTAGAAGAACCAAACATCGACTTCGTCGGGCGATTCTCTGACTCCGTTGCCATTCTTTTAACTTCAACTACTTGACTATTTTCCCCAACCGAAGATGACAAAACCGGCCGCCCGTCCAAACGCCTTCCAACACCCGAAAATGGAACTGAACCCGAACTTTTCACCTCTTCACATACCTCTTTAACATCCTTAACAGGCTCTTTGTAATCCAGTGGAGGAGCAAAATCAACCTCACAATCAGTATCAACAATACAAATAGCAAAAGCCGGCTTCGCATCAACGACATCCACGAGCAAATCCTTGTTATTATAGTTAATCTTGATCGTATCTCCGACTGTGAGGCAGAAAAACTTGCGACACAAGCAATCTTCCAACACGGATTTAGGGTTCCGAATCTCCAAAAAATCAACAGAATGAGGTTGAAGTTTTACATAAGTACCTTTCAATATATCCACATATTTTAAGCTAACCGATTCACCTTCTTCCAAATGAAGATTCTTCATCATCCAACTCGGTAGCAACACGGTTCCTTCATTAGCAGTGAACTCGGAAACTCCGCAATGTGAAACTCGCTCCTTTGCAATGTTGCGGATCTCGAATAGCATAGGAAACTGGATATTAAGAGATAGGAGTTTGTGGAGGTTTGATTCTGGCATTATGATCTGATCGCCTTGCTCGAGGTGAGGTTTGTTCACTATTGAGAGGGAATAACATGCGTAGAATGATTCAAAATAAGGAGGGGTTGTGTTGTAGATTTCGGAGGAGTTTTGTTGTTCAAAATCATCGTAAATTGCCGAATCGTACATGTCCTCGTCGAGGGAATCGTAGCCAGAGTGTTGTTCTTCGTTGTCATAGGCGGAGTGATCTATTGTTGTGTCGTCTTCGTTATAGCCAGAGTGTTGTTCTTCGTTGTCGTAGGCGGAGTGATCTATTGTTGTGTCATATTCGCTAGAGAGTGGCTCATAGCCAGAGTGTTGTTCTTGGTTGTCGGAGGTGGAGTGATCTATTGTTGCGTCGTCTTCGTTAGTAAGTGGCTCATTCAAATCGTCATTGTTAGGAATAGAAATCTTATCATCTATCGGTTCCATGATTATTGATGATTTTCTCCGAGTAAAATTAAGAAGAAAGAAAAAAAAGATGAAGAGTAAAATCAAGAAGAGAAAAAACAAGATGTATTGTAACATTGAGAAGAGATAAAAAAAAACATGAAGATTGTGATACTTAGGAGAATCCTGCTTCGATGTTCTTATATAGAGTATTGTAACCTGATTTGAGGTAGGTTTTTATAATCCTAATAGCCTTTGAATTTGACTTCATTTTTTATTTACTTAATTTTATTAACCCTGGAAATTGTATTTTTTGGAACAAATATTCGTTTTTTTTTTATATAATGTACAAATATTCGTTTTAGGTAAGGCATAAATTATGTAAAGTGTAATTCTAAGAAAATAACATTTTAGCACTCGTCCGATTTACATAGTTATTACTTGCACATTATCCTTTTAAATTTCAAAATTTGTGGAAATTTATTTTCTTTTCTCGTTCATTTATTTGATAATACCCTTCACATTACTATTCCCTTCTTGTGCTTGAAAGAGGTCCTCAATTGGTTTAAAACGCACAGCGATATGAAGGTAAATAGAATGCTAAAGGAGTTCTTGATCATCTCAAACAACAGTTATATATCATCGGTTGGAGATGGAATTGATTATTGAGGAACACTAGTAGAAAAATTGGCATGTGGCAACGTCTCATTTAGGTTGGTTTCTCATAAAACCCGACTTTAAATTAAGGTCTTTGCAGTCGGGTTTTCTAAATAAGCAAACCTGAAACTATTTTAGTGGCAACAATTATCCTTGAAAACTGACCCCGTGATTTTTAGAGTCGATTTTTAACATTAAATCTAGGTTAAAAGTTCATATATAAATTATCATTTCTTTCTAAATGAAAATTCATATATAATTCATAGTATATATGTCTATGTTGATTATTATTTTTCTACAAGAGGTTTCTTTTTCATATATTCACGGGCTATAAACGAGAGGAATAGTGCGACAAACATTTACATAAAATGATACGCATAAGTTAGGCTAGATTCATTATTCTTATTAAGTAATTTCAGCTCATTTCAGTTCAGTAATTTTTCTTCAGTAAATACAATTCAAAATTAGTTCAGTTCAATACATTTCAGATATAAGAATAATCCCTTATTATTTTCCTCTGAAGCAAATTGTAGTTTCTTTTTAAAGCAACTTCTAGTTTTTAATCGTTTTGAAAACATTTTTTTAAAACGTTGTTGTGAAATACGTTTTCATGTCCATGAGAAGATTTAAGTGAAAGTTGAGAACCATTATTATACAGTTTTTTTTAAGGTTTTCACTTTACGATGAAGGTCAATTTTAAGTCTCAAACTAAACTAAATAATACAGAGTATTACCAAATAATATATATAAAACTTATTTCAAAAACTAAGATATATACATAGTACTGAGGCCCTGTTATTTAGGACTAGAATTGAATTGAGCTAAATACTACTGAACTGAATTGAAGTACATTTGCTGAAGGAAATTACTAAATAACCTTCAACAACATAGCATTAACATGAACCGAATTAGACTCAATCATAATTAAACCGAATCTAATTTTCAATTTAACCAAAAACAGATCTTGCCAGTACTTCAATGTTTGGAATGTGTAGAGCAGCTGACAAGCCAAAAAGAAGCCGAAGCCTTCAATGATTCTTGCATTTTTCAACGTCTAAGATGCTTGTGTTGAAGATTACCCATTCAGCATGTGTTTATGTATTAAAGAGTATCATAGTTACTATTTACAAGCAAAGAAACATGCATGCCAAGTATATCTGAGACTGAGATCTCAAATTCATGGTGGCCTAAGAGTGTTTTTAGGAGCACTTATCCAAGGAGTACCAGCTACAGCGAATCTCCATAATGCATTCACATCATCTGGTGATGCGTATTCGATGCCAACTCGTGGCCCAACTATTATACTTTCCGGCTCTGGTCCATCCAATATCTCTAAACCACCTGATCATATCACTACTAGTATATCAGCACCACCAATTAAACATGCATTCATTGAAAAGGACCACGAGAAGAAAAACTGACCAGGGGAGTAAAGAGGATGGTTAGACCATTCTTTTGAAATCCCCAATGCCTGCCCAATCTGATAAATTAACATCAAGCATGATTAAGAAACATCCGATCAGCAGGTCTAAATTCTGAATTCAATCTCCCGACTTATCATAGATCACGGGTACATGGTTAACACCATGGATTATGAAGGTTTTACATAGGCATGGAAATTGCATACTGACCTTTCCCGGACCAGCAAGGAGAACAGGCTTCTCGGTTATCTGTCCTCTTCGTTGCTGAATGGTAGTTAACCCTGTAAATTGTAATTAAGCTAACATGAATTATAAAAACGCACTAGAACACAAACTGGATAGTCTATACATGTATTCTTCAACATGAGATATCAATTTAATGGATTTAATCTCAATTCAAACACCAAAAGTCCAGCTTAACTTCGCCAAATATGGGAGCCACACAATTAGCCGATATACCTTTCCGACAGGCACAACGTTGTTTTGGTTCTTCCTTTCTCTTTTCATCTTCAACAAGTACTCATAATCTAAGCTTATACCAGGTAGTACTTAGCATAGTTTTAGAGGAATAAATTAAGGTAATATCAGTCTCCTGCTAGTAATTTTATTTGACTAGTTCTGATGGATATTTAGCTCCATCAAGATTCTTATTCAATCCCAACGAATAGCATTGCATCAATATCTCCATCTTCAGAGACATGCTTAAATTTATTACATGTTGAAGTGAAAACCTCAATCAACTAGTTGTTTACTCCATACAAAATCCATTGAACTCAAACGAGAACTACAGAAGAAATTCAGGGTGGAGGAAAGATACTTATCACTCGAGTGTTTCTTCAAGAGTTTCAGCAGAAAACCAAATGCTTGATATGCTAAACACATTTATTCCTTCGTGAAAGGTAAAACTTATACAGAACCATGATTAGAAGGGAAAAAATAATATCGGCAAACTTGGTGAATGTACTAAAAATACAGGTAATGGCTACGGAAAATTACCACTAATGGGAGCACAAGATCGAACCAAGACAGCAGCACCAACTCCCTCCTTGTCTGCAACAACATTCAGCATTGTATGCAAACCATAGCAAAGATAAACATAGGCATGCCCTCCTGGTCCAAACTATAAAACCGTGAACAACAATTATATCCGAGCAAAAATTAGACCTGTATAATCATAAATTAGCCATAATAGACATAGTCATTAGTATCTTACAACTGGAGCCGTTCTTGGTGTAATCCCGAATCTACCATGGCAGGCTGAATCATTTGGTCTGTAAGCTTCAACCTGTTAAATGTAAATTTTTTTAACACATTCAATATCCAGAACTCTGCATAGTTAGGGTGAGACAATTGCCGCACAAATAATGCGGGGAAGGAAATGTGAATTGAAGGTTCGCATAACCTCCAAATCATGATTTGGTGAGACTAAAAATGAAGGTTTTTCAACCTCCAATTAACCTCATGTTAATCTTTCCTTCCCAATAACATTTTCCACAAGCAGGTTTAGATATCTAACTTTCTAGGACATGAATCCAGTGAATGGGATCAAACGACATTCTGGCTGCCCCGAAGATTCGGGAGTTCAGGGAGCATCGGGGGTCGAAAACGAGGCAAAGGGGAGTATTTGAATTGAAACTCTTGGCTCTTACATCCATTCGGAGATTTTCTAATCTCTTCAAGTTAGTCCCAAAATGATTCGAGGTCAGGTAACATGAACCATTGCATTACTTAATATGTGAGCAACATCCGGTTGAACTAAAAACTCGAGCTTAATTTGTGACACATCCTAACACACGTATGCGCCTTAAGCTTGGAGGGTGCACTTAATTCAACAAATATTGAGTTTGTTTTCGGTGGTAGAAACTGTAATACTAAGACATTTAAACCATTTAACTAAAAGCTCGAGCTCATAAAACAAACTTCAATATGTTAGATTACCTCAGTAATCTGAAGAACAACATCATCTCTTCTTAGAAACTTGCCAAGCAAGCGAGGAGCAAGAAGAAGAGCGTCAATATGAAAGAACTCAGGGGGCAATATTGTCATTCCATCAAAAGAGATTGGGGTTGGGATTGACGGCGTAAGTTTTGTCGTTTGACGGTACTTGGGTTTGGATTTCAAGCGGTGAGCCGGGTCGTTGATGGTGGACTCGGTCGGTCGAACCGGTTTAGCTGTCTTCCCGACTCCCTTGAATCTTTGAGCTTTCCTCATTCCAGTATTTGCAAGAAGATGACAGTTTTTTATATATATTTTTATAGCTTCGGCAAAATATATGTTTACACGGGCTTAATACATACATAGTCCCTTTAAATTATTCATAAACTGCATTTGACCCCCTCAACTTAGAGATGTAACAACTAACCCCTTCGACTAGCATTTTTTTAACAACTGATCCCCTGACGATGATGTGGAGCATTCTCCACGTGCCATCTGGCTTGCTTCACGTCAACGTGAGAATACGCCACGTCAAAATTAAAGGATTAGTTGTTAAAAATATCCAAGTTGAGGGAGATATTTGTTAAAAAATACAAGTTGAGAGGGTTACTTGTAATAACTGTAAATTGAGGGGTCAAATACAGTTTATAAACAATTTAGAGGGGCTAAAGATATATTCAGCCTATATGTTTACACGCTTAAACTTTTATATTTTGAAATGAAATCTTAACAAAAAGTGGGCCGGACCGGGCCTTACCAACCAAAGGACCCAGCCCAATCACCAGACGAACCCTAAATAGCAGCAGTATTCTAGATTGTTCGAAAACCCCCAATTCCCTGGAATTTAATTTCAAAATTCACAAATTCTAGACACTTCCAATTTCATCAGAACCCTCCAGACCATCTTCTTCATCACACCACCTTCATATCTGCGCCTCAACTCCACCCAATCTATTACCAATCTCAAGCTTCAATCTTTCATCTCATCAATGGCGAAACTCGGAGAAGGAGACAGTCGCTGGATCGTGGAAGACAGACCAGACGGCACCAACGTCCACAACTGGCACTGGTCTGAAACCGACTGCTTAGAATGGTCCCGCAACCTCCTCTCCAAGCTCCTTTCCAACCTCGTCATCCTCGACGGCGAAGGCAACCTCTTCATCAAGATCAAGAAGATCGACAAGCTTGATGGCGAAGCTTATGTTAATATCCGAAAAGGGAAGATCATTCCCGGCTACGAGCTCAATTTGACCTTGTCCTGGGAAGGCGAGGCCAAAGATGGTGATGGGATTTCTTTGTTGAAAGCTGAGGGAACCGTTGAGCTTCCTTATATTTCTGATGAGAATGCTGATGAGGATCCTGAGATTAGGGTTTTGGTTAAGGATGATGGCCCCGTTGGGAAGCGGTTGAAGGAGGCTATGTGGGCCAAAGGGAAGCCGGTTATTGAGGAGAAAGTTAGGGTTTATGTTCAGAGTATGGCACGGGGTGGTCCTGCTAGGGAGGAATTGGAGGCCAAGAAGGTTGCTCCGAAAGGACAATCCGGGGAGGTGAAGAAAGCGGTGGCAGCAGCGGCTCCGGTGGTGGAGAAGAAGGAAGTGAAGAAGAAAGAGGGTAAGAAAGGGTTTAAGAGTATTAACATGACTGAGAAGTTTAGTTGTAGGGCCAAAGATATGTTTGAAATTTTGATGGATGAGAATAGATGGAAGGGTTTTACTCAGAGTAATGCGAAGATTAGTAAGGAGGTTGGAGGGGAGTTTAGTATTTTTGATGGGTCGGTTACCGGTAGGAATTTGGAGTTGCAGGAAGGGAAATTGATTGTGCAGAACTGGAGATTTGGGAGCTGGCCTGATGGTATTATTTCCACGGTATGATCTTGTTTTCGAAGCATTGGGTGTTCATTTATGTCCTTGTTATGTGGATTCCTTATGTGTTATGAATGAATGATTGATTCGAAGAATTGGTTTTGATTGCAGGTAAGGCTTGATCTTGAGGAGCCGGAGCCTGGTCTTACTGTAATCAAGTTGTTGCATACAGACATTCCTGAAGAAGATAGGTTAGTTTTGAATATATATTAGCTGAACTATTGAGTTATAATGGGTAGAGCCTCAACCATGGTTCGAGTAATGCACCCGACCAATATCTAAAGAGGGATTTTTACTAACTGTGTGCAATTTGTACTAATGATTGGTCGAGTGTATTACTCTAGAATAATACACGAGCAATAGAAAAGGAACCGGTGTTACTTGGGATGTGCAGCTTCCATTAATTGATTGGTTGAGTGTGTTGTTCTTAGGTTGTTGTAGTTTTTTTCAGTTGTGTATTGTTGATTTGTGATGGCTTCTAAGTGTTTGCTGTTGTTGTGTTTACTGTGCAGATATGGAAATGCTACTGTTGCAGAAAACACTGAGAGAGGATGGAGGGAACTGATATTCCATAAGATACGTGCAGTTTTTGGTTTTGGCATTTGAGTATTTTGGATATGTTTCTACAAATGTGGAACTATATCAGATCATCTTTTACATCAGAAATGAAATTTGACATATGAATATGCTTGAGGTTATGTTAGACTGTTTTACATTGATTGAGCTGATTGTTATAACTCTTCTGCTCTAGTAGCCATAGTGTTTTGTTGAATACGAGAGTTTGATGAACTAAATTGAACTTGATGCAATCATTCTTATGTTGAACATGACTGCATTGCATCTCACACCACTCAAACTTTAGACAGGCTTTGATAATGTACTGTGTTTGTGTGCATGTTTATCAGTAGCATGACTGCTTTTCTTTCCTAGATTGTGCTGAATCTATGTTGTGTGTTTCGATAATTGATATGCGAATGAATCCTTGTGCTTGGTAGACTTGTGGTTTGATCTCAGCCTGCTCAAGATGATTGGGTTGGAATAAAGTAGTTTAGTTAACTCGGTTAGGTCTAGTTCTGCCAATTTACAAATCAATTAGCTCTACACAGTTTTCTTCCACTGCTGCCTGTCTTGATTTTTCTAGTATTGTTGTTATGATTTACATGAACCTCAAATGCAAAGGAGGGCTGATTATTCTTTAGCAACTTTCTGAAGAAATTATGTTTGCTGTAGATATGCATATGCTTGTAAATGCTGTATGCTTGTTAAAAGACCGTAGGAATTATCTGTGTTGATAGAAAGAAACAAACCGTATAATTTTATGCAAATAGTCAAAACTCACCTATAAATGCATATGACACATGAGATATTCAGCAACTCGCATTACTAAAAGACTGACTCCAGCGGCCAAATTGAATGTTTCTGCTTTTGGGTGAGAAAAAAAAAACACAGTGAATGAACCCATTATTGTTCATGGAGTTATTGGGAACAGGAAATAAGATAAAATTTATTGGTAGCAGCAAAAATTAGAAGTAGAATGAATAGACTAGACATACTTATAGTTATATGGCCCTTGAAGATCCAGAATTTTTGTGAGGGGACATCTCAATTTTTTGGTAGCTGATGGAATGTGATGGTGAAATGTAATTAATGAAATTTTGGTTATTATTTCCTTTTATTTTTGTTTTTTTCTGAATAGTGGTGTTTTCGGGTTTTCATGAATGGTTTAAACTTTTATATGAAATAATTTTTTAACGTAATATAATGCTCGGTGAACCATACAATGAGTATTCACATAAGCAAGTATATTTCATATTAAAATTTGAAATGTTTTTGTGCCATAACTATTGGTGAGTTTTCCGTTTAATTGGACTATTGGCAAGGAGAATCAGACTAAAGAGCATTTGCGTGAAAATGTGTGGCGATGTCAATTGGTTACTCCGCAAAGAGATGTCTTTATATTTCAGTAGGATTTATCTTTCTGGAATGATTTGTTCTCTGTTTCGTTTTGTGTTCTTTGTGGTTTAACTCTAAAGGAAGTCTGTTGGGGATATTTAACGTTCTATATGCAACTGTGTTGATGACTATTATATCATTAAGAGAAACATATTTGAAATTCTTCATATCTCATAATGTACAAACAAGCATATACTGTATCATTTTTTACTATAAGTACGTATATGCACCTGTCCATTTTGTTTTCCGAGAAGAAATTATATCGAATTTAATAACATTTTATATAAAAGAAAGTAAATCAGAATATATGAATTAAAATAGTACGCAATACATATTATTAAAACTTAATTCATATATCATTCTATAGTTAACATATAATAATATAAAATAATTAACTTTCTGGCGTAATATAATTTGATTTAGCTCTTTCGGGTTTTCGATTCGAAGTGTTGTTGAATCTCTAAAATTGTGCCAAATTAAGTTCAATGGTTTAGTTTAATATGATTCTATTTAAAAAATAAATGGTCAATTCAATTCACGAACATCCATAAATTATATAGGATGAGAATCAGATTTCAAATGTGTACTATATGGGCAACGTTAAGAACATAGCTCTATGTCCTTATGAACTACACATTGACGTCTCTTGAATTATCATGAAAATCATATTCTAACAGTAGATTTATGTGTCATTATCTTGGTATAATGACATTTAATGGTTAATTAGAGGTTTGATCTATATATGAGATTGAAACTTCGAAAGAAAACGGAAATGTTGGTGTTAAGTTTGGAGAAGTATGTCTAAATTTTCAACAGAATGACAACATTCACATGCAACCAAACAAATGACAACATTTATCATCTAAAAGGGACAACATTTCAATACCTTATAGCCATATAATGCCATCAATTATTTGGTGTGGTTCATTTTTTTTGGTTCCTCTTTTTTATTCTTAACTTTCATGAGAATAATCACAAACCATTTGATATTAACTTAATACTTTGAACTTGAGTCGAAAGGAAAACGCAAAATAGTTAAGGAATGAAAAGAAGATAGAAACTGAATTCATATCTCCAATATATTGAAAAGGTATATACGGACATCAAATGGTTGTACCCAATGGTACACTCACCAAACATGTGAGTTCACGATTCGATTCTTACAATTTATCAACAAAAATGTATAAATGGGTAGTATTGTACTACAGTTGGTGCTCTTTAATATCTCACAATTACTTGACTAAACATTTCTTTCTCTATCAAATCAATAAGTTGTGTTAGTTCTTGCACAACCCTACTAATAAACGCTGGAAATTTGGCAATCGTTTTTTGCGGAAAAATCATGGAATTCCAGAGTTTAGTGTCACTTTTTCTTCTGCTCCCATCACCTAACTCCATTATTACATTGACATCGATTTGGTTGGTGCCTTATCGCCGTTTCCATTGATGCTTACTGTGTCTATCTTGGAAAATCACTTGTCTTTTGGCATACTCGTAAGCAACTCAAGATTGCTCGCTCGTCTATTGAGAGGGAGTATAAATTCGTTATTGATTCTAATGTATTGAGTTGTTGTGTCTTCATTTGACCTTGTGGGATCTTGGCTTTTATGTCCTTCGCTTAGTCCAACTCTCGTGTAATAATGTTGGTGTCATTTATCTCACTGTTAATCTAGTCTTTCATGCTCGCACCAAACATATTGAACTAGAGTACCATTTTGTTCGAGAACAAGTTCAGTTTGGGTATTTCAGTTTTTGATTCATACCCACGAAATATGAGGTGGTTAACATTCTGACTAAGCTATTGAGCGGCTACTCAATTTCAACTACTTCATTCTCGCATTGTGATTTTCTCTGACATCAATTTGAATGAGCTGTTAAAGTTAAATAACTTCCTAAATATTATTTCATCACATATTACTAATTAGGATTTTTTAAATTGTCTATTATAATTATTTCTCTTAATTAGTCTCTAACCTTAATTAGGTTATATAGATATATAACGTTTATCTATCGCATATCATTCAAAATGATAACTTAATTAATAAATTCTCAAAATTCTTTCTCGTCATTATTCCATATACAAAAACAACAAAACCTTAGTTTGGTATCACTATTTTCTATATAGCTGACACAAATACCTAATCATCGAAATGTTAATCCTTATAAATTAACTATAAACTACTGAAAAATCCTATAGTGAATGCAACAAAATACAAATAAAGTAAATAAATAATAAGTGATTATAACTTTCACCTAAATTAGTATTATATTTATTTTCTTAAAACAAAATAAGACAGGCTCTAAATATCAGGGCCATAAGTTTTTTTCTTTTTTGAAAACTATCACGGCCGTAAGTTAAAAAAAATAAAAAATTTGACCAAAAAACGAAAAAATTGCAATACTCACCAAACTAATTACCATATAGATAAATACAATTTCAGTAGCCAGGTCATCAAGACAATCCAAAAGTATGAACCACAATTAAAAAAACAAGAACTTGCAAAAATAAAGTGAAAATAAGGGTCCAAATGTCCAACTAATCAAAATAATGTTTTCATATAACTTAATGATTACTCTCTCCCTTTTTTAAAAGGATTTTTGCTAATAAAAAACATTACATAATTAGTATCTCTACATTTGAAAAATGATTAATTAATATTGAAAATTATTCATCTAACTGATAAAATAATTTATGACTAAAGAAATGGTTACATGTAGCAATATGAAATCGAAGCAAATTTAAAAGTACTTTTATTTACATATTAAGAATAAGGATTTCACCTTTTATGAGAAAATATTTTTAAAACGGTCAAAATTATTTAATAACAAACTTGAAATGAAAACTTTTAAAAGTTTATGTCGTACATATTTTAAGAGAAAAAATCACTTGTATCCAAATGATATATTTCAAGTTTAGAAAGTCAAGAATTGCAATTACTTATAATGTTATCATTTTTGAATATTCTTTTCACTTTAGATCGTCAATTGTTATTTTAACCGTATCAACTTAATACATTATCATTTTGCTAAAAACATAAATCTCAATTTTTATTTTGATAAAAATAAAAAAAAATTCACTGTCTTTAGTCTGCAAATTAGTGTAATCACATAAGCTATTTTCAAACTTGTTTTTTAAATTGAATAACTTTTCAACATTATGATCTCATATTTTAAACAAGACTTTATCACATTATGACTTCAATTTTACAATTTGAAACGTTAAAGACAAAATCACCATGCTTAACCTAAAATTACCCTATAGTGACCATTATAATGTCATTTTGTGTAAATTATCACCATTTTATAAATTTCCATCAACTTAAAGCAGCAATAATTACATATTTTTAAGTGAAGTAATTAATCAAAACATACCGTTAAAAATGTGCAAACTCCAATAATTAACTCGATGAAAATACATAAAAAAATACGTATTATTATACGTATTTAATTATTTAGCATCGCCATTTTCCTCAAAGGCTTGTCTTCCATTCCCTTGTATCTTTGTTCATCTTCATCTTCATATATAAACCAAAAAACGCAGTCCCAAATCTCATCCTCTTCACCCCAAACCCCACTCTCCACCGTCCGATCTCATCCGTCCCTCACCGATCTCAATTTTAACGACGCCGTCATCGATCCCAATTCCGATAAGACGGAATCACGTTTTTATCTGTTCGATTCCGTTTGATTTTGCTTGAATATATCGAATCTGGATCTGATTTTTTGGATATGAGAAGAGAGATTATGGTTATGGTTATGGTTATGGTTATGGTTATGGATGAATCTATAGTTTGATATTTTGTTGATTGATTTTTGAATTGGTTATAGATTGATTGATTGATTGTTAAGATGCCTGGATTAGCACAGCGAAATGAGCAATTTAGTAGTACTAATGCATCGTCTGCTGGCGTTTACTCGATTTCCGCTAACGGATTCTGGTCAAAGCATAGGGATGATGTTAGCTATAATCAGCTCCAGAAGGTACTCATTAGGATTTATTCTCATTTAAGTGTTTTCTAGTTATGCAGATTCTCGAATTTGTGGATTGGATCTCCGTTCCCAGATATTTTGCTCTTTGCTGTATTGTGTTTGGCTGTTTTCGATGTTTCGTTGTGGTTTTTTATTTGCGAGATCCGCTATAACTTCTAATTTATGAATGTTTATAGAAAGTTTGCTTTAAATAGAGTATTCAGAATCTCGAAAAGTTACTTTTGGTGTTTAAGCGTTGTCGTCTAGTGGAGACCATTTTGTTTCGGTGATTTGCCTGCTCGCTTAGTGTTTAAGTATCAGGTTTTGTTTTGTTATTCTAATGCCGCCTGATTGAAATGTGGTTGTAATTGTTGCCTTTGTAAGGATTGATATCTAAGGTAGCGATTTTCGAGAAGCTCAGTTTCTGCGATATGGCACTAATATTATGGCGAGTATAATTTCCTGCTATCTAGATTTTGTTAGTTACTTTTGGTTTTGCTGATAGCAGCTTTTCTATTTTTGTGTTTGGGGCTGGATAATGTCAATCTCTTTCAGCTAATCAGCTCGTGGTGGAAGAAATGAAAAATTCATTTCAGTGATTTGCTTGCTTGCTTAGAGGACTAGTTTGGTGTTAAGTATCAGGTTTTGTCATTCTAATGCCGCCTAATTGGAAATGTAGTTGTGAACCTAAATCTTCTGATGGTAATTGTTGGCGTTATGATGATTGATATCTAAGGTACCGTTGTTCCAGAAGCTCAGTTTCTGTGATATGGCACAAATATTTTGGTGTGCATAACTTCTTGCTATAAGAGTCTTACTACATAGGCAGTTTACTTTAGATAGAGTATTGAAAATCTTGGGAAGTTACTTTTTGTTTTGCTGAGAGTAGGATTTGTATTTTTGGGTTTGGGGATGGATAATGGCAATCTCTTTTTGGCTAATTGGCTCGGGGTGGAGGCAATTTCGTTCCAGTGATTTTCCTGCTTGCTTAGAGGACTAGTTTGGTGTTTAAGTATCACGTTTTGTCATTCTAATGCCGCCTGATTGATATGTAGTTCTGAAACCTAAATATTCTGATGGTAATTGTTGGCTTTGTAACAATTGATATTTAAGGTAGCATTGTTCGAGAAGCTCAGTTTCTGCGATATGTCACAGATATTTTGGTGTGCATAACTTCTTGCTATCTAGAGTTTTACTAGTTTGGGGCATTTTAATTGATTTTTACGCTGTTAAGTATTTGAACTTTTTAGATTTTTAAATGTATCGAGTTAGTGTCCAGCCAGTAACAATGTTTTTTCAACTATGTAGTTTTGGAGTGAGCTGACACCACAAGCGCGACATAAGCTTCTGAGAATTGACAAGCAAACATTATTTGAGCAAGCGCGTAAGAACATGTATTGTTCTAGATGCAATGGACTATTGCTTGAAGGTTTCTTGCAGATAGTCATGTACGGTAAGTCTTTGCATCAGGAAGGGTTATACAACAGATCAGGTGCCTCAAAAAATCAAAATGATGTAGAATTGAATATCGTGAATGGGTGCCAAGATGAAATTCAGGACCCTGCTGTCCATCCCTGGGGGGGTCTGACCACAACGCGAGATGGCACATTGACTCTTTTGAATTGCTATTTGTGTACAAAGTCCCTCAAGGGCCTCCAAAATGTAAGTAGTATTCTTGCTTTCCAATCTGATCATATTATTGTCTTATGTTATGGCAGCTGATATTGTGCTTTAAATCAGGTCTTTGACAGCGCAAGAGCAAGGGAACGGGAAAGAGAATTGCTCTACCCTGATGCTTGTGGTGGCGGTGGTCGGGGTTGGATAAGCCAAGGCATTGCGAGTTATGGTAGAGGGCATGGGACGAGAGAAACGTGTGCACTACACACTGCCAGGCTTTCCTGTGACACATTAGTGGATTTCTGGTCAGCACTTGGAGAGGAGACACGTCAGTCCCTTTTAAAGATGAAAGAAGAGGATTTCATTGAAAGGCTCATGTACAGGTGCCAATTTCTTATTCCTTATATAGTATCTATGTTCATGCATCATCTAGTTTTCAGCAAAACTAAAAATGAGAATTGTAGACTTGTTGGTTAATGTTATTCTGCATTAGTTGGAGCATGAAGCTAATTGCTGTACCCAGGTTTTTTCTTTGTGAATTTGGAAAAAAAGAAAACAGCAAGTAATTTGACTTCAAATGGATTTTCATGGTGGGATAGAATGCATGTCTTCTATTGTTTGAGATTGTTCTGACACTTCAATTGACAACTCAATGAGTTATAACTTATATCTTATTGGTTTGTGCTTGTCCAAGCCTAGCAATCCCCTGAATTATATCTAGAAGGTGTGCTCTTAGAATGTGAGTTACTGCTGAACAGGTTGTACATTGAACTAAAAGGATCACGTGCAATCCACCAGTAGTCAAAGTTTTCTTTCTTGGCAAATATAAAATCGTTTGGTCAAAGGAGGTTCTCGTGTCGCTCAAGTGAAATTGAAGATATGTTTCTAGGACATCAAAAGCTTTATCCAAATTCAGTGTAGCATCGATTCTATTAATGCTAGTATGATGTTCCATTAAGGCATTAAAGGGCTGCATTGGTCACATTGGACTATGCTCAGAAGCTATACTCAGAAGCTATGCGTATAGCAGATATTGTGATCAGCAATAGCAAAAGCATATAGTTATCTATTTGAAACACTTGGACTTTGAATGCGAGTTCAGTAAGTGTGTTCCTAAAGGGTTCATGCAAGACTGTAAAGCTGCAATAACTAATAGATCTGGGGTCCCAGGGGAGAAGCCACTGTCACCGTCAAAAACTAGCATCATGAAGTATAAGAAGACATGGTGTGGAAGATGTGGAACAGGACTAAATGAGTAGATTGTCTTATTCATTGGAGTAGAGTTGTAAGATTAACTACTAACAGTCATTTCTTTAGGATGAGATGAATTGAGCATTACAACATCAAAGTAGAAGTCTGAATGCTTTAGACAATTACTTGATGTTTCTCCTAGTACATTTTGTATAATGTAGCTACCAAATTGTAAGTCATCATTGACTATATTATGATTTACATGTGATATCCTTGCTTTTGAACAAGCTACTTGAAAACCTTATACATAACTGGTTCAAGAATATGGGGGGTATTAGGCTATATTCTAATTATAGCCATTGATTTGATTTAGTCTGTAATTCAAATTATTGGATTGGCATTAAGGTTGAACTCACACAAAATAAGGAAAACTGAAAAGAAACATAGAGAAAACTTTAGAAGAGATATGAAGTAATAATGTTGAAATATAAAGGATTGTGGTTCTCGAAAGGTGAAAAGACTTGAGTGGTACTCTGATGTTTGTTGACTAGCTATTTCTGCAAATGTTATTTGAAAGGAAATGAAACATGGAGATGATTTGTAGAGATTTAACAGAAAGGGAAATACGTGAGCTTGAATTATATCTATCAGTTAATCATGAAAATATTATCTCAGGACAACAAGGATAATTAAACATTCGAATATGTCGTACTTTTCGTCAAGTTGTCCCACTGTTTTTTATTGACAGTGGAGTATTATGCGTGGATGTATTTACATATGGGATCATATTAGTCTGTCTTCCTAAAACATGGCTGCTGCAAGCTTTTCTATGGCCTGAAAATTCTATCATTCAATTTTTTATGGTAATTCACTTGGATATTGTTTCTATGGAATTATGTAGAAAATCTTTTTGAACAAGGGCATGGAGAAAACTTAGCTCCCATTTTGAATGATTTTTTTCCCCATGTTACCTTTTCATACGTCTTTGTGCTCTGGGTTATATGTGTGTCTGACTACTAAAATCTAGCCCCAATTACCTTATGAGATTTGCTTATGTGACTGTTACATCTTCTTTTATTATTCCTATTCTTGTACCAATTGCTCATGCTACACGTTATCATTTCATGACGTGTGTGCAATTATTCCTTGTTTTCTTTTTCAATAAAATGAGTCTTTCATGCTGCAGGTTTGATAGCAAGAGATTTTGCAGAGATTGCAGAAGGAATGTTATTCGTGAGTTCAAGGAGCTGAAAGAGCTGAAGCGCATGCGGAGAGAACCTCGTTGTAATAGTTGGTTTTGTGTTGCAGATACAGCTTTCCAGTATGAGGTGCTTTCATTTTTATTCTGTACTCTTATGAAGATATAGGATTCATCAAAGATGCCAACCATGCTATTGTTCTTATCACTAGCTCATATGGTGTTGAGCACTTGATGGAAATTTATCCCGTATTATGGCATGACAAGATTCTTTACCATATCTTCAGGTGTCAGATGACACAATCCAGGCCGATTGGCGCCAAACCTTTGCTGATACTGCCGGATCATATCACCATTTTGAATGGGCAGTAGGAACAGGAGAAGGAAAATCTGATATAATAGAATTTGAAAATGTTGGCATGAATGGAAGTGTTCAAGTTGATGGCCTAGATCTTGGTGGTCTAACTTCATGTTTTATCACCTTGAGGGCTTGGAAATTAGATGGTCGCTGCACTGAGCTTTCTGTAAAAGCGCATGCATTGAGAGGTCAACCATGTGTGCACTGCAGGCTAGTGGTTGGTGATGGTTTTGTTACTATTACTAGAGGAGAAAGCATCAGAAGGTTTTTTGAACATGCTGAAGAAGCAGAGGAAGAAGAGGTATTTCTGTTTAGTTGCACTCTTTTTACTTTTATTTTCTATTTTTTAAAGTTAAATTATCCATTGTGGCAGCCTTCATTTATATTCTTTATTCTTCTAGGATGATGATTCCATGGACAAGGACGGAAATGAGCTGGATGGAGAGTGCTCCCGTCCCCAAAAGCATGCGAAGAGTCCTGAGCTTGCTCGAGAATTTCTTCTAGATGCTGCAACTGTTATATTTAAGGAACAGGCATGATTCTTCTTTTCTTCAGTTTCAGGACAAATCATTAAACATAGAAAGCTGTTATATTGATTAATGGAATTCCAAACGTGCATATGATGTAAGGCAATGAGACAGTATATAGTTGTTTGCTTTTAGGGCATGGGGTTCAGTTGAATGTTAATGAGGAGCAGAATAAGTAGTACTGGAAATTTAGGTGGTTAGCATTTGTTAAAGAAACGAAAATAATTCACATTGAACTTCTAATTGCTGGATTGATTTATTTGCAAGTTTATATTAGAGAGGAGGTATGCGGAGATATCTTAAATTGTCCATAATGAGGAAAGTTTAAAGAGATTGTTCACGGAATGATGTGGATGGAGCAATTTTATATTTAGTAATTTGTGCTTCTGAAATGTCATTTTAAATTAGGAAATTGTTCTTTTACAGTAGTTAATAAATAGGTAGGTCATAATATAGCCATTATGGTGGCCAAGCATGTCTTTATGTTTTTAGGTGAAATCATACGCATCTTGTGTGTGCCTTTTAGGTCTACTAGTGATAAGTTGGCAGTTCCACGAATCCAGGTTTTTGGATTGCACTCATGCAACCACCTATCCTGCTGTTTCTTTTAATTTCTCTATCAGAATCTTCATCATTGGTATATATAGGTTGCTAGAAATATTGGAATCTTTGCTTGTCTTGAGGTTTGGATTTTCACATTTTTTGAACCTAATTCAGTTCATGCACTTTTCAGGTTGAGAAGGCTTTCAGAGAAGGAACTGCGCGCCAAAATGCACACAGCATTTTTGTTTGTCTTGCGTTAAAACTGCTGGAGGAGCGTGTTCATGTTGCTTGCAAAGAAATTATCACATTAGAAAAGCAGGTATTTCTGATTATCATTTAGATGCTACGGGTTACAAACCAAATCAGCATTTCCTAAAAAAAAATTAGGGAAGTAGATTTCATTGTTTGCAACTGTTCCTGCAGACAAAACTTCTAGAGGAAGAGGAAAAGGAAAAGCGTGAAGAAGAAGAACGCAAGGAGAGAAGAAGGACTAAAGAAAGAGAGAAAAAGCTCCGAAGAAAGGAGAGGTTAAAGGGCAAGGAAAAGGACAAAGAACAGACGTCTCCTGAATCAAATGATAATTGTGAAGAGTCGAAGGATGAAATTTCAGCAAGTGTTGATGATGAACCTAATAATGATATCAGCTGTAGGGATTCTGTTAGTGAAACTGGTGAAGACATCCCGGAAGAATTCTCAGATGAGACTGCCACTTCTACGATGCAAACTGATTCCTATAACAGTCCTGATGGAGAGTTCATTGATGTGAAAGATGGATCTGACTCTTTTACAAGTGAACAATCAAAATCTTCCAATCGTAGACTGAAATTCCAAAAAGAAGCTCAACTCAATTCATCTTTAAAATGGTCTGATAGACGTCGCTTCACGGTTGTTTCCGAAAATGCAGCTACAGTGAATAGATCTGAGTCGAGACATTATAGTGACAATTTTGAGACTCTTCCAAGGGGCATTAATGGGTCACATAGAGCGTCAAGGATTAACGGGTCAAAGTCGAATGGTCGAAACTGTGGACACAAGTTCACTGAGAAGCTTCATTGCCCCAACAACAGAACAAATGACAGATATGATTTCCATTCTTGCAACTGTCACCAAAATAATGAATACAGGGTGAAGGCTGAACCTCATGTCCCTGCTGTCAGACCTGCCCGAGACTGCAAACTTATTGGTAAGTCAGAACCTACCGTTGATATGTCTAAGCAATTTTACCGTAGTAACAAGTATGGACAGACAGATTTTGTGCGTGAAAGTAGTGGAAGACCCAAAAGCAAAAGTGTTACAGCGAACAATTCTTCTAGTAGAGATTTAGTTCATTCTAGGAAAGTTTGGGAGGCAATGGAATCACACAAGAAATATCCTCGGAGCAACTCAGATAGTAATGTTACCCTGAGATCATCTAATGGTAACCTCGTTGAGTCATCTGGTGATTTGTGTTGCGATGAAGTAACTGAAAGTTTTGGTGAAATTGATCATGAGGAGAATGATACGAGGAATTCAGATAATTCTAGCCTTGAAGTCAATGCGTGCAACCAGAATGGACATATTGTTGAAGTGAAGGACTCTTGCTACCAGAAAGAAACTTCTTTTGATGAAGTGAATTCATGTCCTGCAAAGAATTCCGCTCTGAGTGGGAGTTCCGAGCATAGCACTTCGAATTCTGATAACTGCTCATCATGCCTTAGTGAGGGAGATAGCGTTACAGCCTTGTCAAACCATAGCAATTTGGAATCCTCATCCACATCCGACTCAGAAGACACTAGTCAGCACTCGGAAGGAAGAGAAACTTTGTCATGTCAAAACGGTTTCTCCAGTTCTCATGATGTGGTGATGGAAAATAAACCAAGTACAAATGGAATGACCTTCGGAAGCAGAAAATTTGTCGGGTTTCCAGTAGACGATCCAAGGACAACCAATGCAGGAAATATGCCAGCAAAAGCAAACCAACATATTGATAGCGGAATACCAAGTGCTACTATGAGTTCTCATCATCAAGGCGTGTTTCCACCATTGCATAATCAAAATCTGCAATATCCGGTTTTTCAAGCTCCTACACTGAATTACTATCATCAAAATCCAGTTGCTTGGCCTGCTGCTGCACCAATACCCTTCACACATCCTAACCACTACCTATATGCTGCTCCTCTCAACTATGGCTTAAATGGAAACTCACGGTTGTGTATGCAGTATAGTCCGATGCAGCATTTGGCGAGTCCCATGTTTAATCCTGGTCCAGTTCCAGTTTATCAGCCAATTGGAAAAGCCAATGTTTTGAACTCGGACGAACATACAAAGACACAGGAGATTTCATCTGAAACAAAGACAGAGAAGAAGAACGCTTCGCCTAAGTCAGATGTACCATCTCGTACAGAAGGCGGGAAAACAGATCATCCAACCAAAGTGCATGTGAGTGACACAAACTTTTCCTTGTTCCATTTTGGCGGACCTCTTGCATCTCTTTCAACAGGATGCAAACAAAATCCTTTACCCTCAGATGGAATAGTAGGAGACTTTTCCTCGAAAATCTCAGCAGACCAAGTTGAAAATGATACCGGTTGCATTAAGAAAGAGAGCACTATGGAAGAATACAACCTGTTTGCAGCAAGCAACGGGTTAAGGTTTTCGTTCTTCTAATATATGTTTTGTAAGAATTGGTGAGGTGACATTGCATTCCCTTTCTTCTTATTTGGTTATAGGAAGTACACAATAATCTTCCTCTTAAGAAAGTTACAAATTTTAGCCCTATAGTCTCTTCAATTCGTCTCATTTTTTTTTTCTTCTTAATATTTTCAGTTTTAATGTAGAGAGAAAAGAGGTTGGAAGAGTGGTATATTGCTTGAGTTTTTCTGTATGAGATCAGCTTTTATTTTTTCCCTATTTACCTTCATAAATGAAGCATTTGTTGGTATGAGATTCTTTTGCCATGAGCCTGCTGTTATATTGTTTATGCGGACCCCGAATCATTTCGGCATCAAGGCTTAGTTGTGGTTGTTTAGCTTGCTATTGTATTTTGGTTCTCTAGCTAGCATGTGTTGCAGTTCAGATATTAATAATATTGCATGTGCTTGTTTCTGTGGAACAACTTAGTGTGCTATGGGGGAACAAACTAGTGCTCAAAATAATATTTCACTTTCGTTTCTATCTGCTTGGCGAGCTGCTCAAGTGTTTGCGACTGCGGTTATTTCTTCCGCTGTCTGACCGGGCGGTAACGTGGTCTCAGCCTTCTCCTGGTACTGTCAAGGTGAATGTAATCGTTGTTTTATTCGCGGATCCTCCTTCGGCTGGTTTCGGGTGGCTGAAAATGGCTTGGTAACGTGTTGTTTGGATCTTCTCTGTATTCCCGACTTCACTTGTTCTTTGTTGTTTTTGAATTGATCTATTTCAGTTCAAGAATTAAGTTGACAAAGTTGATAGATAGCAAATCGGTAATTGAATTTGACTCGTATAAAAGTGAAATGAAATATTAAGTTATAAGTTTCTTTTGGATTATGTGTCTGCAACGGATGTTTCCGTAATATGTTGTAGATCTTGAAAAGAGTTCAATTACTGACGAAAGATATATTCAGGGGTCAAATTTCTGCTAGTAATTCTTTTTTTCCCCTCCCTAATGTTGATGGGTTGATTACGTACCTCTCGCTCCACTCTACCCCTACATATTTCATTCACGTTGATAGGATTTTCCCTATTTTTGTCCAGTTAGTTATATCAGGATACTGAAACTTCGGTCATTTAACAAAATTAAGTAATGAATAGAGACATAAGATTGAGTAGCACAATATTATCTGTGAAAAATTATTCCGTCGCTACTTTTGCATTAAAATCATGACATGACCAACACTTAGAAATTTATAAACAAACTTGAGATTCATTCATTGACAAACTCAATTACTACCATAATCCGAACTTAATTTCACTTTAGCTAGAAGAAAGGAGCTAAATCAAAATTCTTGAATAGTTAAATTCTAACATTATACTCGCGACGAGGAAATCAATTGTACATCGTCAACAAATTGAACTCAAACATTATGAAACGCTGAAATAGTAAGCTGCTGCTCATTTGTAGAACTAAACATTGAGAGTACAAAAGTGTTTTTTGAAAATAATTCAGTTTGACCCGGAAAACTGCAAGACAGCCAGATAGAATCCAGGTTCATCAACGTATTCAGTTAACTCGAACGAATTATCGGCAGCGATCTTCTGCAAGCTCGTCTTATCAGGCAATTCAGAAACAATAATATCTTGGTATTCTTTCCGTTGCTGCTCTAATACTTCCCTTCCTTCGGGGTGGCTAATCACCACCCTTGCGCCTATAAAATCAATAAGTAAAAATCAAAACCTCAATCTAATAAAATTTCAACTGTTATTATTCACATTATATGAATTATAAACAATGGATAACTTGCAATTTCCCCCAATATTTTTGAGGAATCCCTAACGTAAGATATGGTAAAATTATGTATTTGTGTTTCCAACTTGAAGCAATCTTAGACCTAAATAAGACTAAAGAAATTTAGGGCTCAGGTAACAGAACATTCTGAAATGGGATTCCCAGAGATGGAGGCGAGAGAGCACTGGTTTCCAGCTCACACACAGTCAGGGAGATCAACCGTACCAACCAGTCCATCTTTCATTTGCAGAGTGTTCATTGCACCGTAGCAAATAAAGTCCACATCTTTCTGTCCTGTCCCAACCCCAGCCAAAATGGCGTATAGTTCTGGCTTGGGTACGGGCAAAAATATGATCATACGGACTAGGTTTATGTCTTGCACTCTCTAAGGTTGCCTCCAAAAATTGTTCTACCTTGGAAACGTTGATGACAAAATTTTACCATTTATTACGTTAGAGGTAAATCTGCAACTTCCCCAAAAGTTTAGGGACAAAATTTTACCTTTCAAGCAGTACTTTGCAAGTTTTCCAAAGACCTGATCGAGTTCAAACGGCAAAGCTGGGAGAAAATATAGAAACACAACATCCAAAGGAGCCCATTTTTCTGGCACATGTGTCAGCTCTCCTTGCCAACATTTAACTTTATCATATTTCTCCTTGATGATAGCTAAAAGAAAAAGCGAATCGTGTACAAGCAGCAAAAGACTGCAAGGTGACGTATCAACCAACTGATCTACAAATTCTTCTGATGCAATTGAAACTATAACCCTTGAACTCTCTTCAACTTTTCCAGCAGAAATTATCCGGCTCATCTTTTTGTTATGCTCTTCTCTGGAACTCAAGTCGTCGAAATCAAGAAACGACCAATCTTTTTCAACAAAATCTTCAAACGTGATTACAGATACTGGCCCCTCATCTGGGGGGAGGGTAGCGGATATTGGTGATTGGTAACAGTGTAAGATGGACGAAAATGAAGGCGAGCGAGAACAGGAAGAGAAGAAAGGGACACGATGACAGATTCTACTAGTTGAAGGTTGTAATGGATGATGAGGTGAAATTTGGTGGGAAGGCGAGAAAAGATTGAGAGAGCAAGGTAATAAGATTGAATTCATTGTAGTACTAATTGGGTTTTAATCTGATTAAGTTGAGCAATTGACTGAAGTTTTCTAGGCTGCTAAAGCATTTGTCCTGTGCATATATCTCAATTCCTGTCAAAAGCAAAATACTAATTCCATTATTTGATAAGAAAGAGTACAAGTTTAACAGAAGACTAAATACATCTATAGCTCCCTGATTGGCACAAAAAAAAATGATTTACACCCTAAAACTACGAGATGTCTCATTAACTTTGTGAATTTAACTAAAGTAACCTATTGACAATATGGACTTATTTAAAGCGATTTATTGACACCTTGAACTTGCTTAACATAAACCATTGGCCAATTGAACTTGGCTATAGTGATATATGCGATTCAACTTGCCTAAATCACTTCTTACATTGCCATGTAGTGATAATTGAGAGTTAATCATGTCACATCAAGCGAGTTTAAAGGACAGACTTAACTAGACATCTTGAAGTTCTGCGGGTCAATCATTTTTTTGTCCCGAGTTAGGGGGCTTGATGTATTAAGCCTTAAAAGAACGAAGAAAACGGATACCCAGCTTTGAAACATAGTTACCGTTTCCTTTCAAATGTGCAGCACAACACAACATTAACTGCATTTCAGAATTTTCATTTCTTTTAAATCTGAACTAACATATCTCAAGTTCAACAAACCAAGAAAAAACAATATCACGCTATTGGTTCCCAGAACTTGTGAAGTGTCTCTTTAGCTCCATGAACATATTAAATCCTTAAGTTTACGTGGCAGAACAAGAGTGGATTTTGACAAATTGTGAAGTATACGACTTTATGCAAGTTTACATAACAAATATATCAATATAAGCAGGTAGGTTTGAGAGACGGATAAGCCAGTTTAAGCAAATTCAGCCAGTAAATCGTTCAAGTAGCTAACGAGACACTAAAGTGTAAGGAGTCAATATGATTTTTGGGACAAACACAAGGAGCTGATAATGTATTAAGCCCCAAAGAAAATGCTTAAAAAAATAAAAATCCAATCAAAAGGATATAATTAGAGCATGAATCCTAGTGAAAAAAAGAACTGAAACCCTAAACAGAATTTAGTACAAAGTGAAATTAATTAAACAAGATAACATGACTTAGTTATCCAATTCAAAACCTGTTCACTTCTTGATGTCTGTCTGCAGCAGCTGCTATGTTTTGTTTTTGGGCTTTCTTCTTTTCATTTTAGACGACGACGACGATGATGATGATAAACATTTCTACTGCGTTTTTTCCCTGAGACTCCTTCAACTTATTTTTCTATGCACATTTACCCCTCACATTTTTTAGATGTGGTAAATGTAATAAATTATGTACAAGTGCCCTTAGTTTTCCAATTTTATTTATGCATTATAACATACTTTATGTCTATTTGATTGTTAAATTAAACATTTCAAATAAATTTATCTATTGCTTGAATCAGGCTGATTTTTCGTAATTGTATTGGCAACAAAAAACTTTGTCAAAAAGAAATTTGCGATTAAGTTATAGGTGAAAAACTTAATTGTGGATATTTTGGAATTATGTTAGTTAAACTATAATTATCTTATACCTAATTAATGTTTTGAAGGTATAATATTACTATCAAGCAACCATTAAATTAGTGTGTTCAAATATTTTGTGACAACCAATCGATGGTTGGCGCAGTGGTAGCATGGGGCTGCGCTTGTTAGGGAGGTCTGCGGATCGATCTCCCACAACCGCGACTGGGAGGGGTTTAAATACCATAATCCTTGGATCCGCCCCATATCCGGATTAGTCAGCCCAATGTGGTTCGGAAACCGGATGAAAAACCAAAAAAATATTTTGTGACAAATCACGCATGAATAAAGTTGAGCTCGACTAAGAACACCAGAAAAATTTGCACCGGTTTGTATCTTAAAAACTGATTTTTATTAAAAAAAATGTAAATTTGTTCTCTTACTGTAATCATAGAGCTAAGTTTTAACATATTATGGACAAAATGATGTACGCATCTCATTTTGTTCTTTTCTTTCTCTTATAGATTGTAAAAAACGGAATTTATAGAGGATATATATCATCTCAATGAGAGATGATTTGTTATGAACGATGGAAGTGTATAAATGACACAAATTGTAGGAGTAACATAGAATTTCTCATTTATTTCACTGTTAAGAAGTTAGAAAACTGAAGTCTCAAAATGCTGATTTGAGTTTGAAAAGGAAGAAGATACACATAACAAGAAGAAACAAAATCTTTTTAAGTATCAAGATTATTGGGAAGTCTATTCAGAACAGAATGCTCTGGCTTATGATTGCATTCATAATCAAGATGAACAAATGCTCTCTCTACTTCTGGCAATTCTTCAATCTTTATCTGCAACGATTCTCCGATTGCGTGTGCTTCTATTAGAGGCAAATTCTCCGGAAGTTCGACGTCAACCTGTAGTGTTACACTAAGCATTAATGCATTTTAAGTTAATCGAATCAACAACAGCTCATATTTTTCCAATGATATCGATCAAACCTCAACAAAATAAAGGACGCCAAAGGTGTATGCACGAACTGTATCCACGCGTTTGATTCGAGGATGGTGCCTAAGTACAAGATATGTAAGTTTTTGGAGTGCCTCTGGACTAGCTGATCTTCCAATCAGCGAAACTGCACATATAAAGATCAAATCAAACTAGTAAGACTGATAGTGGAGCCAATCTTAGACTGTTGAATAAATTACACGTCCAACGGATGAAACTGCGTTTGAGACGCAAAACACAGGTCATACTTGTACTTTTCTTTCTACCTAAGACAAACCAACACCGTTTTGATCCGAGTTGGAGAGGAAAAAAAAAGAGACATGTTAGGTTCATCTGCCGGGATACAAATTGCACCCTGAACAGATGAAATTTGAGCTAGGACAAGGCAAAACCACCATTCTCAGGGGCGGTTTCGAGCGGCTGAGGTGCAACGATACCCCCATGCGCCTCTGCCTCCGCTTACAAAAATAAAGACTAGCAGGATTTCAGTGAGCTATTGGACAACATTATTAAAGGCAATTAACCTGCATTTTCTAGCACAGTGCCTGACCAATTTGAAATCGTATAAACCGCAAGGAGAATAGCACCAAACGGATCAATCCACCAATAGAATTTATCACCAAGAACTGCAGCTATCAACCCAATTACATTCGTTACCACATCAAACTGATGATCCTGGAAAAGTCAGAAAACAGGCAAAAGTATTGATCCTAGAACAAACCACAAAAAAGCCTGTGTCGATAAAGCATTATGAGCTGAAATTGCATTCAACCGACCTTTGCGTACGCACGGACAATCTCGCTCCTCGAGCTTCTGCAATAGAACCATAGGATAAGCTTTACTCCTGTAGCTGTGAGCATGATTATGGACAACCAATACAGATTATCCCAGGTCATCTTTTCTGGAGGGTTGTTCTGAATCAGTTGTTCTACTGCCTGAATCAGCACTTGAAAGCCTGTATTCAACAATTTGCTAAGCCATTCATATTGTATAAAAAATATCTCACATCCTTAAATCAAGTTGTGTTCTCAGGATAAATTCCACGCACGATCCCTCACTTCACCCTTACTTTCATCAGGGTCCAAGGACTTCACAACCTGAAAAGGCCTTGAACTTTGCCATTTATGACCCATTTTACCGTTAAACAAGCAGACCACACCGTTACTTTCATTCAGGTGGTCTTTTGTTAGGAGACAAGAAACGTATGTTTAGAGAGTAAAGGCTACAAAAGGTGACTTGGAAAATTGAAAATGGTGGTTCCATGGAAAACACAAGGCTAAATAACTTTAGTTTTTTGAGCTTTTTCAATATAAGGTTGTCATGGGTCATCTTGAGATTGTCAACAGTTAAGAAGCACCATAGTAAAGAAATTTTTTGTCCGGTTTTGAAGTCTATGACCATAAAGAGAGTGTCAGAAACTAATAACAAAGTTGTCTTTGGACCTTAATTATTAGCTTAAGTTTTTAGTTCAATTCATTGACAGAAAAGTAAGGCAAAATTGAGGAACCGTAAGTGTAAGTTGCCGTCTATTTTTCATACCAAGAGTAGCCATAACAGCAGCAAAGATGATTATGCCTACAGGCTGCACCCTCAACTTTCCAATGGGATACTTGTAGATATTTATGCTTTTCATTGACAGGTGAGTGATCCATAATATACCACCAGCCATTAGATCAAGGAGAGAATCTAATGTTGATGCTGCAATGGCTAAAGATCCACTTTTTACAGTGGCATATATCTGTCAAAACAAAACAAATATTACTATCCATAAAGGGTATGATTATGTTGAATTTTGAAGGGTGAAAAGCATATGATATCACCTTGAAGGCAAGCAAAAAGATGTTAGCCCAATTAGAAATGTTCATTGCTCTCTCCTCTTGGGCTTGTTCTTCATTTTCTTTTTCCTCATTGATTGCCTGTGATTCTAAGGAATCAACCTCCTCAAATGATTTTAATGTTGCTATTTGTTTTTGGTAGTATTCTTTCTCTCCTAAAATGAAAAGGAAATGAGTTAAATCCAAATAATAATGGTTACAACTTCTTTAATCCCAAACATTCTATTCAAGTTGAGAACTTATACTTGGGACTGATGCAATGATTCCGACCAATGAAAATAGAGATGTATAATATCTCATAGGGAGATGGTTGGTGTAATAAAAAAAGAATTGTATAATTGTCACATGTCTATTGTTCAAGTCCATTGGACCGGGAGTATAATAGAATTTCTCAAGTTAACCATGTACCATCTCAAAAGCTAGATTCATATAAAATCGTCATATTATGTCTGTTAGTCGGGACCATTGGACCTAGAATCTCTGTATAAGGACTAGATTCACGCCTAGTTATTAGAGAAAGAAAAGTCCTGTCAAGAAAGAACTGCTCCAGCATAATATATTAAGTGATAGGCTGGAATTCAGTAATAGATAATAGATGTGATCTTCACTAACTTCTTTAAATATACTAATAAATATGAAAGATAACTAGATAAAAGTGGTGTCAAAATGAGTTAGGGGATTTATATATTTTACATGATTATATACGATATAAATGATGAAAAAATGACAACAAGTCGTGTCAAACGATAAACCGTGTCACAAATTAAGGAATATTATCAAACACTAATAAGATCTACTACACAAAAGAGTAAGAAAATCAAAGTAAAGTATTCATACCCTGAATCAAGCCTTTGGTCTTAGAAAAATCAAGCTTGAAAGGAGCATGAGGATCAATGCCAGCTCTAACCTTGTCAGGCAAATTGGAAAAGAAATCACAATTTAGATCACTAACCAAATTATCATTCCTTCTTCTTCTTCCACTTGATGATGATAACAATGGGGTTTCCATAAGATCCTGTCAACAAAACAACATCAAAACTCAAACTGAAAAATCAGTTGTTCTGTTTTGGTTTGGAAACAAACGAAATCTTCAATCAAGAAATTGTTAAAGTTGTTGTTGTTTATAAACAGAGTTGGTCTCCATTTGTCAAACCTTGTCAGTTCCCGCCTGCCTCCTACACCTACCAACTTACCATTTTAACTCAAAATACTCGAAAGTTGATATTTTCACCACTTAGCAATGAATTTTATTATGGTCCGGCTCCAATAGACCCGACTAATAAATATGTAATAATTATACAACTTTTCTTTTACACCAATCATTGCTTAATGAGGTGGTTTGCATTTCTATTTTCATTGATGAGTCCATTATACTTGATACATAGTAGAAGTTGTCTCATTTAACTCTCAATCTAAGTTTATTCATCAATCAATTTTAGTAACCATTAATCAGTTTTCTAAGGTCTTGATAATTTAAGTTCAAATTTGACAACATTTTAACTATATATGTTGCCTGACATGGGGCTCGGCGTTCAAACACAAATATGGAGAACGTTAAACATAACTTTCATAAAATAGTCTTAAAACTTAAACGCACACAATGTTAGACACAAATACGATTACGGTACAATAATAAAGAGAAGTGCTTATAGTCTTTTAACTATTTAACCATTTGTGTACTGTTTCATTCACCAACTTTCACATGGTTTACCCCAATTTTTTAATAGAAATTTCATTTAGGTTTTAGGTGTGAAATTTGTTTAATGAGTGGGTTAACTAATAAATAATTTATTGCATATATATGAAATTTGTCTACCAATAAACACATTGTCAAACACCTCTTACACAGATCTTATGTAAATCAAATTAGTGAATGCAATCCTTAGATTCAAAATTGACCAATAATGATTCCTATTTAGCATACATGCATATTCTATTATTTCAATAGATGCCAAAACTAAGCTCATCTATATATTTGAAACTCTAACGATAGTCTCCACATATCACCTTCTTCTTATTTTATTCCTATTATACTTACGTGTCGCAACCTCAATTTTTCACAATTAACTAATATTAATAATACTAAATTATAATAAAACTCATTTATCTTTTAAATATTTCTATTTCTAATCTTCCTAATAAGAATTCTCTATGTAAATGTTATCTTTATAGTCTTTATGAAATCTTTCAATTAATTTGAAATCTCCTTAATCTATATTCTATCTTAATTATATATATAAATTTTCTTGACGTGTAGATTTAAAAAATTAAGGAAACTATTATATACAGATTAATTTGAAATATTATTCTTTCATTAATTGATTTTCTTTTCAAATTTGTTTCTTGATTAATATGTTTTTTCTTAAAATGTTAAGGAATTATTTTATATGCATTAAATTTGACTTAGTTTATTAGAAATATATTGACTCTTTAGATGCAAAATAAAAATTCAATGTTTACTTTTAATAATTTGTGCTTTTCTTCTAAGCTCTTCTTACCAAAAAAAATAAAATAAAATAAAAATAAACAAAATAATGCGTTTTTCAAAATTAATCTACCAATTCGAGAAAGCCAATTTTAATATATAAAATTGCTTAAATATTTTAAATTACCAAATTAGTAAATCATTATTTTCTTTTCTTTAGTTATGTTTAACAAATTTAAAAAATATTAAACATCCCGTGTAATACACAGGTAAAAAAATTAGTAAATTGATAATTCAACATCCATGAATACTCTTATTTATTTTTGGAAAAATTATTTGAAATTTAATTCATCTCCAGATTGGTAAGTTTATTATATTGATAATGTAACAAGAATACTTAACCTAACTAAATCAATTTCAAGGGTATGTATGTTTGCATAAAGCCTTGCATTCGTATTGTAATTAACTTGAGATGGTTTTCTTCTTTTTAGCTTAATGTTGCAACTTATGTTAAGATAAATTCAGTCACAACTTTTGTATGAAATGTAATTATATATGAGTTACAAAATTTGACTATAACCCATTTGTTTGAGTGTTGAATTTAAATTGGTTTTCAAAGTTCAAAATTCTGTAAAATTGAGAAATGAAAATTAAGAATAGACTGATCACAATTCATAATTCTTAATCAACAGGAAAGCTAATTTTTTGTTTTGCTTAAAATCCAGTAAATGGAAACTAGGTAGATCCGTCCGCTCAAACACAGAGAGAGCTCTTAGTTCAACATTGTATCTACCACTAAACAAAACCTAAAAGTCTCAACAAAAGGCAATCTTCAGAAAAATGCCAACCGATCATCATCGAACCACATTCCTCTGCATGCCCCGAACAACTTCCTTGTATAAGCAACACCTGCAGACCTGCAAACACGCAATTATGTGATACTATCTAACCAGTAATCTAACTTACTGACCATCCCATTAGCAAATGCTAATACTACTTCGCACTTTTGGCCCGTTCAAGTTTTGCTGCTACTTGTTCCTCTGTCAATGGAAGGTAGTAAATGCGAGGAGTTGCTCTGGTTTTCCTGAAGAGGTCGTCCAGAGTGACAATTGGAGGATCATGTTTTTCCAGAGGTGGTGGAGGTGGCAGATTGACAAGCCTTTCCCTCATTGGGGGAGGGTTAGACAAAGGCGGAGGTGGTGGAAGGGCAGGCGGGGGTGGAAGTTGCTGCCTAGAAACCTGCTGACGAGGGGAGGGTTGAGGTGGCACGGGTGAGGCAATAGGAGGACCAGGAGTGAGGGGGGCAGCTGGAGATGGAGGAGCCTCTGCTCTATTTCTAACCTCCTGGGGGTCAACAAACTCAGCCACTAAAAGGCGCCCACCATTGGAAGGCCATTGCAGATTGTACAAAGCATTCCGTGTTTCTGTGGCTTCTTCTGGGGATGAATACTGCATAAACAAAGAATTTCCCCATGTTCAGAAATGTGCAAGTACTGAAATTCAGTAGTAATTACTAAATAGCCACTAATGATTCAATTATTGTCCAATATGCGTGGGGGAGGGGGAGAGAAAGAGAGGGGCCTTACGCTGACATAGCAATGGGTTTTAATGTGATCCATCCAAAAACTGGTGATTGTCCCAGTTTTGCCTAGAAGCTCTTGGACAGCTTTTATAGTAAATGGACGCAGAAAACGATCAATTCTAAGAGAATTGGTTGGAGGTTTTTGTGATGGTGGAACTGCCATAAACAAAGACCAATACTCAGTATAGATTAATTTTAACTATAATCCAGAAACATGTACGAATACGAAGAGTTCAACTCACCAACGCGTTCCTTCGGTGTTTCCTCATTGCTAACTGTGGAGTCGGATCGAGAAAAGTTGCGCCTTGAAAGCATAGGGGAAAACATATCCTTAGGCGTGGTGGTAGGTGCTGGAGTAGTGCTTTGTGGTTCAGGTACCTTGAGGCTTTCGGTATTCCATTTTCGTTGCCTCTTTAAGGGCTCAGTGCTCCCAGCCACCTCTTGATCTACCAATAAAACATGCAGCAACAGAAATGTTACTTTAAAATTAAAAGTATTCAAATTGAACCATCAAGTCTGAAACAGGAAATACTTTCTAAACTGCCATCAGTTCAAAGTGAATCCCGAATACACAGAACAGAATCCTAGCTTGACCAATAAGGTCTTTAGTCAACAAACCATTAACACTATATTTGATTCCCAAATTTGCTTATGATGGTATTAAAACACAAAATAATACCTAGAAATATTCTACATTAATCTGCAGTAGCCCCAATTAGTCTATGAAAAGGCCAGAACAAAACAAAATATGGAGATTTCAAAAGTGGCATTCTTTAAAACTTCCTGCATGAGATAAGTGAGAATAATAATGACAGATACTAGCACCTGGTCATCTTCATACACCTACTTAGTTTTACAGGATCAACGCAAAAGTCAAGAGCTTTAATGCAAACTTATCCAATATCCGCACAGAAACCAAAAAGAAGAGGAATACAGAAAATGAGATCATGTATAAGTAGAGAAACCAACATAAAACACTACATTAAATAATTTCACTTGCAAAATTAGTGAGCTAGGCACAAATTTTCAATGGTCAATGTGCAATGCATCAGTTATTGCAACAAGGCAACAGAACTCTTAGAACAAGGGAAAAAGTTGGTTAAAATTCCAGATACTGAGTTCTGCCACATCTTCCCTTCGGCACACAAACACCAACACTGAAGTTGTATTGCTTAAATAGTTAAATTTTCCCTTTGTTGCTAAATTAGCACTAAATCCCCAAACAAAAAAAGGAAATTCTCTTATCTCTACAAATATGTATTAAAGGGACCTTTTTACTTTGCACAGAAATGTTTGATGCAGTACTAATGCAGTATGGTAATATAGAGGTAGACTGAGTAGCAACAGGGGAAGAAAAAGGAAAATCTAGGGTAAAATGGGTGATTAGGGTAATATAATCCTTCAAAAAGAAAATTAAAGGAACATCGAAAAGCCAATCATGCATGACAAATTTAGAGTATAAGGACAGAATTTTTTCATCAAGAGGAAGAAAAAACTTAAATCCATGGCTCACCATTAAGTTTTCTTTTCTCAGAAGGAACAGATGGACGAGTTAGGCTCTCAACATGCATCTGCTTTTCATCTGTAGACAAGTGGTTCCCAGGAGCATCAACAAGAATTTCATCTTTCACAACATGCATTTCACTTTCCTCAATTTTATCTCCAGCGCCATCAGGGTTATATTTCGAATCAATCTGCTTATTTTCCACAACGTCTTCTTCCATAGAATCATCACCAGAACTTCTGTCCAAATTTAACTTTTCTGAATCCCCCACATCTAAAATATCATTTTCTTTGCTCAAATCTGCACTTGTAGCATTGCTGTCATCTTTCTCTTCAACAGATTCCATCTTCTCTTGTGGTGCTTCAACATCCATTGGATGTGATTCGCCAACTATCGGGACATGATTATCTGTTGATGGTTCCACCATTTCTGGCTTAACATCATCTAGTTCTAATTTGACATTATCAGAAATTATATTATCCTTTATTTCAATCTTTTCGCTAATTGAGACAGAATCAGTAGAAATAGAATCAGATTTTACTTGAAAGCCTAAATTAAGGCTGACCTCAGATACCTGGTGATTTGGTGAAGAAGAGTCAACCATGACATGCTCGGGCGGAGACCTCAAACCCGCATTCTCCAGCTGCGGCTTTGGATCCTCACTGCCCAGCACGGGCTTTGAATCCTCACTGTCCAGCAGGGGTTTTGAACCCTCATTGTCCAACTCAGGCTTCAAATTCTCATTGTTCAATTGGGGCTCGGAATCCCCATTCATTTCCACTGTTTCAGTCATTTCTGCATCTTTCCCACGCAATAGTGCTTCAGATGCCACATTATCAGAAGCTTCAGGCTTGGCATTCGAAGAACGCGTGGCATTAGCGAGCTCCTCTTCAACCCTAGTAGAATTAGTACCTTCCTCTACAACACCTCCTACAATTTCTCCGTCTGTGACTTCAGCACTACTCTTGACATCAGCGTTTTCAATCTCAGCAGCAGCATTCACAGAAACCTCTGGTACCTCAACAACAGCAACAGGTGACACCTCAGAAGTTTGAGCCTTTTCAGGCTGACCATCCTCACCTTCCAGCTGATCATCCTCTGATTGCGCCTCGTCCTCACCCACTAAATCATCACCAGTAATGACATCCTTACCATCACTTTCCCTCTCAGCCCGAATCGCCTCATCTAAGCGTTTAATCAAATCATCCTTCAAACCTTTAATCGCCAATCTGCGCTTCCTAAGCTCTTCCTTCAACTCCGTAACTTTAAACTGATCTATCGGCTTATTATCCAGAATAGGGTATCTTGAAGACATCTTGCCCAACTAAAACCACTTCCACAATGCCTAAAAAACAAAATCAACAATGAATCAGCCCCACGAATCTCATATCAAACCCTAAAATCAATAATACCGTATAAAAAAGCAAACCCATTCCTACAAATCCTCAAGATTGGCAAAACATAATCTCTTGGAATCACAAAACGAAAACTAAGTGTATGAAATAACATATAAAATTGGGGATAACTCACCGGATTTTAAAATTGGCAATCAAAAAAGAAAGGGGGTCCGTACGAGTGAAACCCTAATTTCAAATCAGAAAACCCGCGAGTAGAGACATAGAAGAAAAGGCAGTAGGAATGAGATAGGAGAATAATCGGAGGCCAAACCCTAAAAATCTGCACTAAAAGCGATTGAGGTTCCTGAAAACAAAAGGAAGAAAAAGCAACTAAAACTAAGAATATAGTTAAAAAGAAATGTACAACAGGACGATGATTTTCGGAGAGAAATAATTCCCGTCGTTGCGGTTTACATAAATCGCCAGAAAGAAGGGCGACGTCGGCAGTAAGATAAGAGGGGGATGAAATTAAATTGTACGAACCAGATAAGAGTAACCCTAGAAAAGAACGTGGTGTCAAGCCCCGAAATTACCAATTATCTCACACGATGCCGTTTCGTGTTTGTTATTCATTACACAAGCAACTACGTGGTTATTGCTTATTGGACTGGTTAAAAGTAATCATGGTCCTAAAGTAAAGATTTTTCTGTAATTATGGTCACAAAAATATGTTTGAAGTCGATAAATCACTAAAGTAAGGGATATTCTATGGTCACTTTGTTTTTCACAAAGTAACAATTACTTTGTTTTGTCAACCATTGGATCATGGGTTAAAAGCTAATCCAATGGTGAAAAAGACAAAGTGTAGACAAAGTAAGAGAAAAACAAGGAGACCATAGCCTACACCCTAAAGTAATATAATATGTAACTCTCAATAAAATCGGTTAGTCAATATTATTAGAATCAACCACTAGCAATGCTAAAATGATCATGTCAATAAAACATCAATATCATGTTACATTATTAATAAGAAAAATTGACTATGTAGCAACCACATTTCACTCGCATATGACTACCAAATGTCTTCTATATGAGTGATCAAAATTATTTTTATGATACGAGTCAATTACGTGAGTGACACGTGACAAAATAAATCTCATTAATATTATCATTTTGGTAGTTTTGGCCTTTGAATATGATCATAGTGACTTTATTGACGAACGAATATATATTACTTTAGTAGCTTTATTGGCTCATAATGTACTTTAGTGCTTTTGATACATTGGTGTCGTATTCTTAATCACATCCTTTTAATGGGCTTGAAAGTGTAAAAATTTAACAGAATTCAAAAAATGGTAAAAAAACATGCAACGATAATAACGATAAAACATTTGAACAAACGCATAAGCCAATCTAATAATTTGTCTCTTTATGAATTGGACTGAATAAGATCCATGTAGATTGAGAAGAACTCGACATCGGTGAACCAAATCATCGAATGTTGAAGGATCCTTTACGTGTACGTGAATAGCCTCCACCATTAGTGCAACATTCGTTTCGAAAACAATATGTTGGAACAGCAATCTCACGCGCAAAAAGGCAGTCAAAGTAGGCAAAGAGTTATAAAGAAGCTTTCACATAAAATATCACACTTTAAATGGACTTATGTCTTCCAAATCAAAAGACAAACCATAGGGATGTGGTATTACTCTCACGCCTCTATAAGGACAGTTATTCTATAAACCGTCGTAATTAAGTAAATGTATGAAAGTGACATGTAGAATCATTGTATTGACCGAATCATATAAGAGAGAATCATTGGAGAACTCTTTCTACTGTTTGACATCCCACTCCAAATAAATATTTAGAATTTTAAAATGGTTTAAACCTCTAATTTTTTTATCGAACACCTCATTGACCATAACAAAAACGAAACCATATCTCTCTTTAGTAGATTGTACATAGACGGATCTAAAAATACAAATGTCCACCTAAAAGGGACCAAATATGTAATTAACCCCGCGTTGTTAAAGACATGTGAAAATTGCTAGGAACTCCTAATCTTAAAATCAACAACCTTGACTCTCAGGTCTTCCACATTGAGCACCACTCCTAATGGCCGCCCTCCAATTCCTCAGCTCCTTCAAATACTCCGACAGCCTCACCGTCGTCGGAATCTCAATCTGCACCGCCGTGGTATGCGAAGCCATCTCATGGATCTTAATCTACCGCACCAACTCCTACAAATCCCTCAAATCCTCCATTGACAAAGCTTCCAAGAAGCTCGAGACCATGAAAACCGTCACCATCAAGAAATCCAAGACCAAGAAAATCGACCGCGTCGAATCTTCCTTAAAAGAATCAAGCCGCGATCTATCTCTCTTTAAGTTCAAATCTGGAGCTGTTGTAGCTCTCGTTCTCTTCATCGTTTTCGGGTTGCTCAATTCGCTGTTCGAAGGTAAGGTTGTTGCGAAGTTACCGTTTAAGCCGATTGCGATTGTCAGGAAGATGAGTCATAGAGGTTTGCAAGGTGATGATGCCACGGATTGTTCTATGGCGTTTTTGTATTTTCTTTGTTCGATTAGTATTCGTACGAATTTGCAGAAGTTTTTAGGGTTTTCGCCTCCTCGAGGAGCTGCTGGGGCCGGGTTGTTTCCCATGCCTGATCCCAAGACGAATTGATCCGGTTTGATCATTGCTTCTTTGTAGTTCTACAATTTTTCGATACTGTTAGTAATAATTGGATTGTGATTTGATAATGGATCTCAAGGACCTAGATGAATTCACAATGTTGTTGATTTATTTATCTTTACACTAGTGAATTTGGGTTTTCATCCGTTATTGGTTTGATCTATATTAGGATTTGATTGATGCTTTGCTTGATTCATGACATATGCCAAGTTCTGCCCAAAACGAATTGAAATTAACTGAATTTGCTGAACTGTACTTAATTCTGTTGAATTTAAGCTAAAAAGAAAGGTCCTTAGTTATTATCTATTAAAGTTTAGGTCAAAATAAGCACTAGGCTCCGTTCTTTATGGTTGAACTGATCTGAACTGAATTTGGCTGAATGTAGAATGAATTTTGCTGAAGTTGGCTGATCTGAACTGAACTTTGCTGAAAATAAGCGAAAAAAAAAACAGGGCCTTAGTATGCACTTTAGGTTTTAAATGAAGATGTGGAGTTAGCTAGATTATAAACTAGTAAGTTCATCTGTCCAATTTAATTGAGTTGAATTTTGCCTGTACTATGAAGCTTTGTTTAGGCTTTACTGAAGTGGATTTATATGTATAGCTTCATACTACTTATGCCCAGGTTGGATGCACTATGTACCATATGTATGTGACTAAGAATCATGGTTGTTGTTGGGATGATATCTTCAAATCCTGCATTTCACAACTGTTGCTGACTGCAGTTTTTATCTCCGAGTAGAACCTAGTCTGTGGCTAACAATCAGGAACATAGTTCATGTGTTTGTTTGTGTTAGCTGTTTACTGTTATTCGTTGTTGGCAGTCGGTGGAAGTTGGCCCATTTCCCTTCTGAGATAGCTATCAACAGCTATTTCTCAATCCTAACCGAACGCTTAGGATCAAGTGTCTGACTTCTTTTATTCTAAAGCTAATTCTGATGATGAAGTAATCATTTTTAGCTGATTTCGTATTGTCTACGAGATTATACAATCTAAATTTGGGTTTTCATCCTCGGATCAGTTATTCGTTTGATCTACATTAGGATTAGATTAATGCTTTGCCTGATTAATTCATTAACACATGCCAGCCAAGATGTAATTTCACTTTTCTACTGGTTTTTTCATTTTTCCAGTTTCCACCATTGATTGCCTTAGAGCTATCTAAGAATGCTAAACGAAGTATTCTACGATGTTTTAGCTTGTCATTATCTGATTTAGCGTGTTCTTTACAATTTGAAAGAGTTAGCCAACTCGTTAGACTATTTGTACAATAAAGCATAGGGTTCTTTGAGAACTTGAGATATTATCCTTGAATTCTGCAGTTTTTAACTGTTGCTGATTGCACTTTTTATCTCTGGAGGTTGAACTTGAACCTAGTCTTTGGGGTTAGATTAGGAATACAAGTCCTCGAGGGGTATGCCTCTGTCTGTTTGGTTTAATTGCTCATGTGTCTTTTGCTCTTAGCTATTTACTAGGGATAATAAGTAAACACTATACATGGTTTCTTTAGTTTAATTTGTTTTGTTGGTAGCTGGTAGAAGTTAATCTTTTTCTTTCTGAAATAGCTATCAGCTCTCATTTCTCAATCCTAACCAAACGCTTAGGATCGAGTATCTGACTTCTTTTATTCTAAAGCTAATTCTGATCATGGAATTAATTGTTTTTGCTGATTTCGTCTTGTCTATCAGAATATACTATCTAAATTAGTAGTTATAAATGCTTAAAGATTCTCTTCTTTCATTTTCATTGGAGTTAAATGCATCCATGGTCACTCAACTTTGCCTTTAGTATTAAAATAGTTATTCAACTTCAATTTGTCTCAATAAAGTCACTCAACTTTGAGTTTTGTCTCAATTAGGTTATTACATCAACTAAAAAAATAAATTAAATTCTAAAATAGTGATGTAGATGCCACGTCAGCACAAGTCAACTTTTGACCGTTGACTTTGACTGCCACCTAGTAGCCACCTAGATGTATAATAAAATTTTACGACATGTGACGCTTATGTGGCCGCCACGTGGCGGTCAAAGTCAACGGTCAAAAGTTGACTTATGCCAACATGGCAGCCACTTCACTATTTTGATATTTAATTTATTTTTAAGTTGATAAAGTGACCTAATTGAGACAAAACTCAAAGTTGAGTGACTTTATTGAGACAAATTAAAGTTGAGTGACCATTTTGAGACAACAAGCAAAGTTGACAAATTAAAGTTGAGTGACCATTTTGAGACAACAAGCAAAGTTGAGTGACCATTGGTGCATTTAACTCATTTTCATTGACATGTATGTCTAAAGGGCAGTTATAGTTATTGATGAAGAGTTGTCTAAAAATAGTATTCTATGGTTTCACTTGGTCATGATCACCATGAAGCTAAACACTGTTAGAAGTCTCTTTTTGGTGTTCTTTTTAATGTTGATTAGATATTAGATCTTTTCATTCTTATATTGATCGGAAAATTGTTCTAGATGTTGGTTAATAGCGTCATGTTATTGGTGTTGGCTGTTGATGCAGTTTTTGATCTTCATTATCTCTGCAATATTTACATTACAGGTCTGACTAATAGTATAGTACAGTGCAGCACTACTTAGATGGTCATGGTGGCATAACCTTCCATATCATATCAGTGGTCTCATAATCGATCATAGTTGCATAACCTTCCACCCGGTAGCAATGGTCTTACAAGAGTAATGTAGGACTAAATTGCACGGCTTTAGTGGTTATATTTGCAGTTTATTAAGTTTGTGACAGGTAGTTAGCATATTATGGGGGTGTTTGGCAAAGAGCTTTTTGGCCTAAAAAGAGCTTTTTGAGCTCAATTAGCATTTTGAATCATGTTTATAGTGTTTGGCAAAGAGCTTTTTGGGAGAGCTTTTTGAGCCCAAAAAGCTCTTTTTAAAAAAAGCTCATAAATGGAACTTCTCTATTACCCTCATTTACGCTTTTAATTTTACATCTCTATTTAATATTTTTTACAACTTCTCTATTTAATATTTTACAACTTCTCTATTTAATATTTTTTACAACTTTATTTTACAACTTCTCTATTTATTATTTTTTGAAAATTAGATATTTTCACTATTTCTTGAAGTTACTAAATTTAATATTTTTTAGCAACTTCTATTTATGACTTTTTTTAAAAAAACAAATCTTAATATTTTGTTTATGGATTAATGATATAATTATGTAACTTTATTATTATTTGAAATGTGGTTTGTAAGCTACAATTATATAATTTAATATGAATTGGTTATTTATTTCCTATTTTTTCTTTTATTTTTCTATATTATTAAAGACTTTATAATATTTGTTAAGCTTTTAACTACATATATTATACAATAATATCAATGTCCTTAGTTGTCATTTTACCCAAACAGCTAATTTACAAACAGCTAAATTTTACCTAACGTGTTTACAAACAGCTAGTCAAAACAGCTAATGCAAAAAGGTAAACAGCTAATTCAAACAGCTAACAGCTCGTTCCCAAACAAGGCCTATGTCTAGGCATGTTGCCTTAATTTTGTATGCAATAGGTATTTTAGAAGTTACGTTTGTCCTGTTGGTTTAAACAATACTGTAGCATTCTTTCTGCTACCAATAGATGTAGATTTATTCAAATTACACATTAGTATAATTTGTATATTCGTATATGACTCTAATAGGTCTAGATTCGACGGTGCTTGACGAAGTTCTTTTCATCAATCACGGATTAAGTAAACACCATTGGTACCGTTCCACAGTTGTATTACAAGGATTGTGTGATTTTGAACGAGTCCAAATCATGGTAAATCCTGACTTTTCTGGCACGTCAATTACTTGTACAAGATATGAAAGATATGAAAGGAAATAAGAATAACTGCTTTGTTTTGACTATTTGACATTGCTTTCTTAGACTTAAAAAACAATTTTTCTAGTTGAAAGATAAGTACAAAACTGTATTCCTTAAAATCAAATGCAATTGATGTGTTGCTTTTAGACCATTTTCGATCATCTACTTCATTTTATCTACACCAACTTTATAGTATAGATTAAAACTTCTCATAGAACATTGAAGTGGAGGGTTCTTTTTACTCCAAAACTAAATTATGGAGTATGATTGGAGATGACCCCACAGGGAAAGTAAAGAAAAACATCTAAAATTAGCAATGTGATAGAAAGTAATGAAAAACATCTAGCATTACCGATGTGATAGTACAATATGTTACATTTGATTTATGGTGAGCAACTCTAGCAAGTGGACTAGGTCTGCATATAGTAGTGGAAGCATACAAGTGTAATTTTTACATGGATTGAAAAAAGGTTATTGAAAATTTTAACAAACAACTATTTCGTGAGTAAAAATGATTTTTTTTCGTAGATGTTGTGGACAATTCCATATAAATGTAAATATAAATGATAAAATGATCAAATTTTTTTTTATCACTATAGTGGAAAGAAATTTAATAATATTACTTTCACTTGAAATCCCCTTAAATGATTTATTTATTTCAGAATTACAAAGTATCATCTCATTTTACTGAAAACTCTTGGTACTTTATTAAATATGTTTCTCTAGAATGTAATACATGTATAATATTTACATGCAACGAAAGCAATCTCCTTAAGAGCATTTGCAATAAAATACGACTTATCAAACTCTAAACACGAAGCATTCCATTATACACCCATTAAAATAACAAACAATCACTAATAAAGAATCTTAAAGGAACTTACGACCACCGGTAAAGCTGGTTAAGTTCGAAGAATAACTACTTACTCATACTGATGAGCAAATGAACAACACATCCACGATATAGAGCAGTGACTCGAGCTTGCTAGATTTCTGCCGAGCCAAGCTTGAATAGGCCAAATTTGCTCAGTTCGGTTCGTTTACAACATTAATAATGGGACACTATGGTAATAAAACAGAAATCTAAGGTGTGTATAATATCAAAATGTTTAGGGGGCATGAATGTAATTTAGGCTGACAAAATATCAGAAATCCAAATTGACCAACACTGTCTTGAACTTCCCACTTTCACAGAGTCATGGACCCAAAAAAAAAGAAAAATTGGCGCCAAAACGCAAACTCCCGCCCAATTCAAAATCAAATTCCCTCCTCTTAAATTTACCTGCAATACAATATCCCTCTTTTATTTCATTTTTACCCCCCAAAATATTAAAAAACCCAATTATAAACCAATTAATTCAATTTTGATCAAACTATATAAATAGAAAAAAAAAAATATGCCCTCTTCATTTGTTCAGTAATTTCCGCTTAGTCTCCCCAGTCAAACTATTTTCCTCTTTTGCTAGACATGGGTAGACCAAGCAAAAAACGATCGCCGGCGACGGACAACGACGCCGTTTCAGTCAAGAAAGTCAAATCTTCCTCGTCTAAGATTAAAAAGTCCAGAAAGTCCTCACCGGAATCCACGACGCCGGTGCCGGAATATGACGAGATAGAGAACGAGATAGAGGACGAGATAGAGGACGAGGTAGAGGACGAGACAGAGGGCGAGATTTCTGACGAGCTAGGCAACGAGGAGCCTTGTACTCTTTTGGCTGCCGGTGTTAGGAATACCAGAAAGGCTGATCCGGATTCCGATGCTGCTTTCATCGGAGAGCCTATTCCAGCTGCCGAAGCTATTCGGAGATGGCCTCATCATTATAAGAAGGTTTTTTTTTTTTCTTTTTTTTGAAATTTATCTGTTTGTGTAATGTTGTAAATGAAGGCCGTGTTTAGTCGCTCAAAGTCTGACATATCTTGACTAGTTTCTTCATTAATCTCTGCTTAGTCCTTGACCGTCTTAGCACATTTTACTGTACTGATTTTCTGGAATTAGCTTTTTTCATTGACGGATCTTCTTTTTTGTAGGCGAATAAAGGCAAGAATGTAGCTTCTCCGGAGACTGAGAATAAATCCAGTAACGAGTATGAAGAAGAAGCAAAACGTCACTATACACAAGCGAAGGTGGATGGGGTTGTATATAATCTTGGTGATGATGCATATGTTCAAGTACTGTTCTTTCTCTTTTCAATGTGCTCAAGTTCTTTTATGTTATACTGTGTTCTTTCGGTATTGAAATGTTTAATGTATGTTGCGTTGACATGGGCACGAGTATGCTAGTTAAGTGAAGTGTCTGTAACATGTTGTTTGATTGCTTCTTTGTTTTTAATTTTTGTAGGGTGAAGAAGGAAAGCCTGATTATATTGCTAGAATTGTGGAGTTCTTTGAAAGCACCGAGGGGCTTCCATACTTTACTGCTCAGTGGTTTTACAGATCTTGTGACACTGTAAGATGATTTTTTGTTTGCCTTTTGTTTCATTGTGTTTACACATTATTGTTATCTAATTGAACTCTGATTGTGATTTTGTCCAGGTTATTAAGGAGGATGCTTTGCAGGTCATTGAGAAGCATGTGACAACTCAAGAGAACAAAAGAGTGTTCCTGTCCGAGATAATGAATGACAATCCTTTGGATTGCCTTGTCTCCAAATTGAAAATTGCTCTTGTTAAACCCAATGTATGATTGCCACACATTGATTTGATGTTGTATTTATCAAATTTCAATTATAAAGAATTCCTTTATCTGTTTGTTTGAAAGTTTCGAACTTGTTTATATTTTATATTTTGCAGTTGGATTTAATTGAAAAGGAGAAGGAACTTCCAGAGTGCGACTTATATTATGACATGAAATACAACCTACCATTTCTCACTTATGAAACAATTAAACAAGGTAACATTTTGTCTTATGTTGTGATAAGAGTTCTGTTGACACATGTTAAACAAAGGCCTAACTAACCTCTAAAGGTAGTTAACATGCTGTTAGAGTCATGGTTGATCAATGTCGGAACCCCCGCTGAATTGGTGTTACATACTACATTAACTGGGCATGAGGGATACAATGTTAAATATCTCACATTTCTTACTTAGAAGCTATATGGCTCCTTAAATATTCAAGACAATCATATCTCCTTGACTTTTTGGGGTTGGTTATCTGTTTGTTAATAAGAACTGAGATTTGTGACAATGACAATTATCGTGAAATACAACTTACCATTTCTCACTTATGAAACGATTAAAGTTGGTAGCATTTTGTCTTGTGTTCTAAAAGTTTTGTCGATACATGTTAAACAAAGGTCAGACTAACCTTAAAAGGTAGTTAGATTTTTGTTAGCGTGGTATTAGAGTCATGATCATTGTTGGAAAACCTAGCTGACTTTGTGTCACGTACTAAATGAATTGGAATTGAGCACAAGGGAGGCGCATTAAGTATCTCATGCAACTTAGGAAGAATATGACTCCTTAAATATGCAAGTCAATCCTATCCTTTCTTTTGAGTTGGTTAGGCCTTTGTTAACAAGTTTGAACTGAGATTTGTAACTAAGCTACAGATAAAATTTGTTATAGAGTAACCTTCTCCTTTTATTTTTCTAGATGATTCGGGTTCAGATAGTGATTCAACTATATCAAGGGAGAGTAATTCAAACATTGTGGATTCTACTGATTGCATCAATGCAAAAGTCAATACCACTAGCAGTGGGAAGACTAAGATGTATCTGCTGGACTTGTATTCTGGTTGCGGTGCTATGTCGACTGGGCTGTGCATGGGGGCTGCTATATCTGGTGTGGATTTAGTAACGGTAAGAAATGTAAACATGCACATTTTATTAGAAAGTGGCAAGGTTAGAAAAACAGTTCCAATCTTATTAGACATGCTCTTTTCTTTATGACTGAACTGAATTGAAAATTATTAAACTGAACGGAATTGCAATTACTGATAAGTAATAAGAAACAAAGCCTAACAACAACAAAGTCTTAAATCGGAAATGGTTTACAGTCGGTCAACATGAACCATTATTTTGAAACTTGGAATAAAGTTCGGCTGTCACATAAATACAATTCCTTCGCTCCATCTTATACACTGTCATATTTTCCCTAAATTTCTAATTGACTCATATTACTCTCAATCACTCTCTTCCAAGTTTGTTTAGGCCTTCTCCTATTCCCTTACCATTTCATCATTTTGTGGCTCTTCAAACCTTCTAATTGGTGCTTCACCCTCCATTCCTCTTACATGGCCAACCACCTCACTTGACTTTACCTCAGCTACTCAATACATGAAACCCATACTTTTTACCTGATTATTTATTCTTCATCCGACCCTTTCTTGTATGGCCACACATGCATGGTACAATTGGTCACATTTCAGTATAAACTTCTCAGGCTCGAACTGATGAGCGCCTTATTGTATCAGGGTTTTCATAAAATATTAGCATTAGATGCCCTCTCAATAAAAAACGTTCCTTGCTTAAAAGCATAGATATAAACTTTTAATTTCATCCAATCCAAGCATTCTTCAAGCACTACTTTGTCAAAACCATTGCCCTATTATTTGTATAATTATATTGTATACGATAGGGTCCATACTACATTTGATGTTTATATTTATAAAGGTGAATAATTTGAAAGTCCTTAACGTTTTGCGAAACACACTTTTTAGTTCCATCATTTTCAGAAACACACGAATAGGTCTCTATTGCGAAACATATTGTTTAGTACCTTGTTTTTGGTGACCAATCTGTTAGTCGAAATGAACTTCACTTAACATCCTATTTTGGTACTGGGTGAAGGTGAATAACACTTGCAATGTATGTTGACTGGAGTACATTTTGACTAACAGATTGGTCACCTAAACAACGTGTTTTGCAAAACGGTAGGGAATGGTAGGGACCTGTTCGTGTGTTTTTGAAAATGATGGGTCTAAACAGTGTGTTTCGCAAAACGTTAGGGACCTTTAAATTATTCACCCTATTTATAATGAGTGTTAATTTTGTGGAAGTTGTGCTACATGTTTGAGTTAACGTGCTATTTGTAGCATTTTACCTAGTTTAGCTGCAACAAGAACAAAGCCTGAGTCCCAAAATTATTCGGGGTTAGCTTACTTGAACCATCATAATGAACTGTACAATGTACCCAAAAAAGATGTTTTGGCTTATTTGTCCAAATTTAGGTGTTAAACTTGTATTTCTATTCATGAGTAAAATGAATAGGTTTTTTCTCAAGAAATTTAAATTTATGCTTCTAAGTCACTAATGGTGCACGAGTTTCTGTAGTGCAGTCTATATCTTTAATAGTCTAATGTTTGTTTGTTGACTTGTTGGTAAGTAGAGGTGGGCTGTGGACATTAATTCTGACGCATGCAAAAGTTTGAAGTTGAATCATCCTGAAACCGAGGTAATATTTTTGTGTAATATCTGTTTTCTTTTTTGAGTTTGAATGTCCAACATTGAAAACATTCTATTTAATGGTCATTAGGTGAGAAATGAGAAAGCAGAAGAATTTTTATCTCTGTTGAAGGAATGGGAGAAACTATGTAGAGAGTTCTCCTTATTTGGTTCTGAAAAGCACATAGAGAAGGGTCTCAAGGCCGAAATTGATGAAGGATTGGTCGAAGAGGAAGATGACGATGGAGATGATGATGAATCTGATCTTCCTTCTGATGTATTTGAAGTCGAGAAGCTGTTAGCCATGTGTTATCGTGATCCTAACAAAACCGAGAAAGGTGGACTGCATTTTAAGGTATATTAACTTTGTCTATATTATGATAACTAGTAATGTTAGATCACTATAGTGCCAGAGTATGGTATAAATAATGCTTTAGAGAGGAGCATACTTGAGCAAGAGTTCACTTGATATTTCATATATCAATAGACCTGTCAATTTTGTGTTTTGTGTTGTGTTTGTGCTGTATCAATTTCGAGATGTGAATGTGAACTAGTGATAGGAGACTAGATCTAATCATTTAATGTTGGGGGATTTATATATATTCTCGTGGATTTTTAGGTTTGAGATCCAGTTATATTATGGTCAGAATTATTTTATCTGTGTGTTGTTTCTCTTTCTTTTTTAACCTCGAGTAAAATGCAGGGTTATGTTAAGATTTGAATCTAGTTGTTGGAAGATACTTGCTTAATTTGCTTTGATTTTATTTGGAAATAAATTGTACCTAGAATTGTCAATTACAGTATAAATATGAGCTACAATTGTAAGACAAGCTTGGGATATTTGTACATAGTATACATAGGCACATATTGACGTTGATGCACAAAGACGTACTTAGGATGGTTCTGCATGCTAAAAATATATTATGTTGTTGTTTGCTCCCTAAACCCTAAGATTAATTGCTGTTATCAAAATTACTAGTTTGTCTTCCTATTTTTCTTTTGTTGTGAACTTCTTAGTGACACTTTTTCAGTACTTTGACAGCAGTTGCAACTGTTTTGATCAACCATTAAATGAACTTGTTTTTGGCATCTTATTATCAAATTTTAGGAATGCATTTTTGGTAATGTTTGTGTTTCCATACTCATTAAAGCCGTTGTTCCTTGCTTGTCGGGCTTCCACCAATTCATTAAGTTGGTTTTAGCTCATATTCTGTGGCATTTTGTTTTCCTCTCCTGATATGCCAACTATGGATGATCTTTCTTTCAAACTAGTTGAACTGAGCTTCTTGCTATTTAATGATTTATCCTAAATGATCAGAATTAGCAGACAATAGGAAAATAAAGGCTATAAATATAAAATGCTATGAAATATTACTATACATAATGCTTTTGAAGGCTGTTAACTGAAATTACAGTTGAAGTTCATCTTTAAAAGGTACAAAATAAGCTGATCATGCATTTGTGTCAGTGGTGATTTGTCTCAAAATGAAACCCATCTTTGGGTTGTTTTGGGTTTTGTAGTATCAAGCCGCAATATTTGATCTGCATCATCTTCTTGGTTATTTTTTATCCTTTATTGCCAATAGTTGAGTTATTAATTTTGTATAGGTTCGCTGGAAGGGGTATGGTGAAGCCGATGACACTTGGGAGCCAATCGATGGCTTAAGGTACATCATTAAAAATTTTCTTTGAAAATATCTATGGCCTTTAATTTGAATCATCTCATCATTTAATTTCTAAATTTTTTTCTTTTATATTTTAGTGATAGCAAGGATAAAATTAAAGAGTTTGTGACAGAAGGTTATCAGTCGAACATATTGCCTCTTCCAGTAAGTGTTTTTTTTTGTTGGTTTAGTTATTACCATCAACTGTGTACTTTGTTGGTAGTGCCTTCCTAAATTCATTATTATTTGGCAAAGCAGTCATTATAAGTATAAAGTTTAGTAATTTAGTTTGTTAATACTAGCAGTCGTTGAACGGTTCATGTTTTAGTAGAGTATTTTTAATACTTTTGTTGATTAAGCTTGTTTTGCTCTGATTTTTCTTTGATTGGTTTCTTTTACACTTCTTCTTATACATAATAATAAAAGGATCCATTATAATGGTGTTTAAGTGCAAGAATTCAATTAACACAACAGGAAACATTTATGAACCTAGTAATGTGTTTTGCATTAGTACTTAGCGCAAACGTGCAGAGGATGCTTTTGGTTCTACTTTAGGTGATTAATTTAACGAGCACAATTTTTGAGGCTGTGCCTTGAGTGAATCACTTCCATAATGTTTATACTGATTGAGCAAGTTAAATAAATATAATTGTTCCTAAATATATAGCTTTTCATGACAATAACAGCGCTGGCTAATAATCTAGTTTGAACAAGTTGCTTGCAAGTTTGAAAGAGCCTGGCCGCTCTTGTTCAAATTTTGAACTATGTTTGTACATTGTTTCTTACATAAGCTGACAAAGTTTAGTTTCATGTTCTGTAGGGGAAAGCTGATTTCATTTGTGGAGGACCCCCGTGCCAGGGAATCAGTGGTTTTAACCGCTTCAGAAATAAAGATAAACCATTAGATGATCCTAAAAACCACCAGTTGAAGGTATTCATGGATATTGTAGAGTACTTGAAGCCAACATATGTCCTTATGGAAAATGTGGTAGACATTTTGAGGTTTGCTGGCGGCTTTCTAGCTAGTTATGCAACTGGCAGGCTTGTGTCCATGAACTATCAAACCCGTATGGGTATGATGGCTGCTGGGGCATATGGGGTACCCCAATACCGGATGCGAATGTTGTTGTGGGGTGCTCATCCATTTAAGGTAAATTTTCTACTGTAAACTTGATTTGAGGACAACATTTATACTCTAGCCAATGTTTTTTGTGTTGGATTTTAGGTATTGCCTCAATTTCCATTGCCAACTCATGAAGCTGTCGTAAAAGGTGGAATTCCTAATGGGTTTGAGGTATGCGACTTTAATTCAGTTCGAGTCCTTTAGCTCTTTGGAAATTCACATAATGGTCTTACCTTTGAATTTATCCAGGAAATTGCTGTTGCCTATAATGAAATCCAGCCTTCTCAATTGGAAAAGGCTCTGCGTCTAGGAGATGCTATATCAGATCTCCCACCAGTAGGTTTATTCATTTATTTATTTTGTACTACATGGCATCAAAACTATCATATGAAGTTGCTAAAAGATTTCTTTTTTCAATATTAGTCCACAAATGATGAGAAACGAGATGAGAGAGATTATGGGACAGCTCCCACAACAGAGTTCCAAGAGTACATCAGACTGAAAAGAGATGGTATATCTTTTTTTTCCTATAGATCTTTTCAAGAAGAAATGAACCACTCCTTTCATATACTTCATCTTATTTGATATTCATTAGACTTTTTATCCGCAAATTTATGTGTTCTTTTGTTCTTGTGTATCTTTAAAATTGTGAGACATTTGCTTTCCTTATCTTAATTGGCAGAATGCATATTTTGGGCATTTGACTTTTGCATTTTTGTAATATGCAAATTCATTTAGTATGAAGGATTTGTTTTGAGCTAGCAAGGCAATATTGCATTAAGGGTTCAATGTTAATCTTTCATAACAATTAACTTGGAACTAAATACTTGTGTTTGATGGCAAACCATCGCAATGCTTAGGGTCTAAACCATGCATTTAACCTTGGGTCTTCTAAACATGCTATTTTTCTCTTTGGAGAGAAGTACAAAGAAAACCTTGTGGTTTTATGTGGTTCTAATATATGCAAACAGATACTTTAAGATACCTTATGGACAAATGCCATTAATTTTTTCTGACATTGCATTTGAAATTATTGTTTGAGATAGTGAATTCCAATTTTGCTTTGAATTTACTGGGTTAGGTTTGTAATCATATAAATGGCATTTTTCAATCACCGTTTGCATTGCAGACATGTTATGGGAACTAGCTAGTGTTTGCATCTTAATACAATTATGTACTTAGTTTGTGTCTTGTTATGTGATTATGTACAATACAATATTACTATAATAATTATTCCATAATACAGATGTAGTAGGCTATCAAGATTCTGCTAAAGAAGGATCAGACAAAGAAGTGTTGTATGACCACAGACCTCTAGCGTTGAACATTGATGATTATCACCGAGTTTGCGAGATTCCCAAGAGGAAGGTCTGCCTCTTTGATTGAATACGAATATTTTCATATATTATCTGTGCACATTTTAACATTTTAGCATTGTTCTTTTCCCAGGGTGCAAATTTTAGGAGTTTACCCGGTGTGTTGGTTGGTCCAAATAACAAAGTTGAGTGGGATAAAAATGTTGAAAGAGTGAAGCTTCCTTCTGGCAAATTCTTGGTAGTATTTTATGCATATCTTTAAAGGATTATGTTTGCTTTCTAGATGTTATCTCATTGTTGATTGTGTTTCCAGGTTCCTGATTATGCAATGACGTATGTTAGAGGGACATCTCCCAAGTAGGTGCTTTTAGCTTCTGTATATTACATTTTAAATTTTAATTCTTGCTTCAATGGTATCTTGAACTTTCTTTTATTATGTCTTTGATTTGTAGGCCTTTTGGTCGTTTATGGTGGGACGAAGTTGTTCCTACTGTTGTGACAAGGGCAGAACCTCACAATCAGGTTCTATGATCTATCCTAAACATGATTTTCTCTTGCATTTTATTAGTTGATTAATACTGTATTATCTAATTTCAAAATAAATTTTATTGTGTTCTAGGTCATCATTCATCCTCTACAAGATAGAGTGCTGACGGTTCGTGAAAATGCTAGATTACAAGGATTTCCTGACTGTTATCAGCTACTGGGGACAATTAAAGAGAGGTCAGTAGTCCTTGTTTTCTTGCTTATAGTGTTCTCCTGGCTCTTTAAATTTGCTTATAGTGATCCTTTGTTTTCTTGAACTTGCTATTAACTGATACGTGTTCCAAACTTGTTCTAAGTTCAGATGGCAATGGGACTTTGCCAAGTTATAGGGTTTATTGTTATCATATGTGCGCGCACCTAGCAAGAGATATGTCTAGACACATTTTACAACAACCACAAAGCCTTAGTCTCAGCACTTAAAATTGTTTGTACTGTAGCCTTCAAATTTAGAACCTTCTATTACGATTAAGGTGAATTTGGAATTTACTTACTAGTCTTTATGATTTTGGTTACAGAAAATTGCATGTGATTGTAGGGTGACAAGTTCTAACATGATGCACAGATTGACGCATTATGATCATCAGTTTTTTTAAGTATTTATATCATATATAATATACAAAACATATACATCAGATAACATGATTCTATACAGAACCTGAAATCTCGAACGCCTATTTAACAGTTTGGTACTGAATATTTTTGCAGGTATACTCAAGTTGGGAATGCTGTAGCTGTTCCAGTTGGGGTTGGATTAGGATATTGTTTAGGATTGGCATTCCAAGGGAATTATGATGGGAAGCCTGTGATTAAATTGCCTTTCAAGTACCCTAATTGCTTAAAGCGTGTTGTGCCAGAAACAGAAATAGTAGATGCTTCTGATTAAGTTGTATCGGGAAATCTTTCTGGCGACCATTGTCACCAGAAGAGTAATTTATTATGCTGGAACAATGCAAATGTTTCAAGCGCATTTATGTTGTATTATAATGAGTATCTGACTTTCATTGAGGCATGCTTTTGAGGCATTTCATTGATTTGAGTTCTCATTTTTAACCTTAGATTTAGTAATTTATTTGAAGGATGATTAATGTAATCTGTTCCTTGCTTTAACATTAATCATTTTAATAACAATTATGCCTCTTGTTTATAATTATTTTCTTTTGTGCATTTATTTATGGGATGCAATATTATTCTTAAAAACTAAGCTTTATCTTAGATGTTCAGTGCAGCAACCGAATTTCATGTTTATCTAAAGGATGTTCGATACATGACACTAACAAGTCCCTTTAGTAGTACGTTAGCCAAGTGTTATTATTCATAATGTTTGAGATGTCAAATTGAATTCAAGCGATTTCTAAATTTAAGTATGGGTGCTTCTATATAAATGGTGGGCTCGGGCTTTGAGTATACTTTGATAGTCAAGACATTCAAGGATATTCAAGTTCTAGAGAGAAGTATTAAATAAGTAAAACACGTAGAAAGAATTTCAAAAAGTAAATAGCATTTATGATTATGGAGGTTTATATAGGTAGTATTTTGCCTAGTAAGCTTATTAGATCACTAATTCAATGCTTGTATTAGGCCGCTTGAAATTCTCGAGACGGTTGGACTTTAGAGTATGTATATACTGCTGAGAATAATATTTGAATGGTGGAGAGCTCAACACTGTCGGGGATGGTGGGCAGAGGACAATGACCCTTTGATAAGCCTCTTTAGTGCATTTTGCGCGTGAGCTTGGACCAAAATCTCAATATCATCATCAGTTTGTAATAACGAACATATATAAGTTAGGTCTCAATGACATAAGCGATCATATGACAGTTAGTATGTAGAAAAATAATAAGCATTTACTCATAGAAAGATGTATTTTACATAAAACACAAGAAATGAGATAATAATGGAACATTCAAACGGCCATTGGGGCAAATACTTGAGATGGGAGGGGCTTTGGCCAACTTAAGTAACCAATCTTGAAAAATCATTAGTAACCAATCTAGTTGTGTTGTTGTGCTCTGATGGTCTAATACTGCTTTAGGTTGCTCACATGCAACATAGGATGAAGTACTATAAAAAGATATACTAGCACGAAACCAACATTAATACGAAATCGAATATTTTGAAACATAATTTCACAAAATTGCCTAAAACATAAATGGACATGCAACCGACACATTTAAATGTGCAAAATGTGGAAGCACTGCTAAAAATAGAAGTGCTCGTGTAACATATATAGATGATACCACTCTTGTTCTTAATTAGTTTACATTGACTAGTAGTAAAAGAGAAGAAAAAAAATGGCGGCAAGGATTAACCTTTCAATCTCTTCTCATATATATCATATCACAATAATAATTCCACCTTTGCGTATTAACTGAAATCAATTTCCTTTTCCTTTTTCCATTCCATTTCTTCACTCATTGATTATTATTTTCTCCAAATCCAATTGTTTCCATTACTAATTATTTCCAAAAAATTCCACCTCCATTTTCATTTCATACAAACCTTTCTTTCCATAAGAATTTTCAAAAAACTAGCCGTTGCAATTGAAAATCTTACAACTATATTTCATTCTCCCCTAACACTATATTAACATCAAGATTTGGAGAATCTGCATAAGATTTTACAAGATTTTGTTAGATTTTTTCTGAAAAAAATAATATGATTGAAGGTCGTTGTGCAGCTTGCAAATATTTAAGAAGAAGATGTGCTTCAGATTGCATTTTCTCTCCTTACTTTCCACCAAAAGATCCTCAAAGATTTGCTTGCGTTCACAAAATCTATGGTGCCAGCAATGTTGCCAAATTGCTTCAGGTTAAATCTAATTCGGTTATTCTAAATGGCTGTCCGAGTGTCAAGCTCTAGTTTTACATATAATCATAATGAATCTCTTAAGAATAATATATATTTGATTACTGATTAATTAAACATATGATTAATTAATCTATGTGGTGATTTAAACAGCAACTGCCTCCTAATCTGAGATCGGCTGCAGCGGATTCGTTGTATTACGAGGCGAAATGTAGAACTGAAGATCCTGTTTATGGTTGTGTTGGAATGATCTCTGTTTTGCAAGATCAAATTTATGCTGCTGAAAATGAGTTAGCTAAAATTAGAGCTGAAATGTCTCTATTTTTCAATCTTTAATTTTACCGAAATCAGATGGTTCTATATGAATATCGGTGTGGTCGATCGTTCCAAAGGGTAGTACCTAGATAGTTGTTCGTTATGTTTCTTTCTTTGTTGTTTGTTTGTTAGGCGTTTACCCTTCCGACTCTATCTAAAAATAAATAAATTATTTAATCACTAATTATTATCCTTAATGAATACATGTGATCTTTAGTTATTGAATACTGTATATTGTATTATTTAATTTTTATGAGCTTGGAATTTTTTCATATTGTTCACGGTGCCATTCTAGATAATTTATAGACCACATACATAAGTTTAGGTAGTAAAAAAAACTGTTCGTATAGAATTTCTTCGAAAATCATCTTTCAAGAATATCAATTATTTGTATGACACTTAATGATATTAAAATGCAAGCATAATTTTGTTTACTAAATGAGCAATTAGTCTTTGTTTGAGTAATCTAAATGAGATTGCAATAGAAATTGTAAAACAAACTTTTAATCTCCTCTTGATGGGAATTATTATTTGGGGCCAACACTCTTCTATCATTCTCAAAGCCCACACCAAACCCACGGTGAGTAATCAAGGCCCATTGCATTTTAAAAGTGACATCAAAGCTAAAGCCCAACAAGAAAGATGCATACATGGACTAAAAGAGCTTGGTGGACCTGAGACTATTTCAATTAATTAAATAATCAATTTAAGGTCAATCACCAAAAACATTATATAGATAATAATTTATAATTTTACCACAAACTAGTTAATTATCAAATACCAAATACGAAATAACAAACAACAACAGTAAATATGAAACATTAACAATTATGTCAAACAAGTTTCATGTCTCTATTTCAATTGATTAAAAGTATTACGTCAAAATTATTATAGCCGCCATAAGAAAAAACTACTTCAATTTATTACATGTCAACTCGACGCAATTTAGTAATGAGAAGAGATTATAAATTTGATTTATAGACGAGAGTGGGAAACCTTAACCAATTCAAACCCCAAAAAATTATTTATCTAAATGAAATTTATAGAAAAATATAATATGAATTTGCTGAATACAAGTAGGTCACGACTCTAAAGTCAAACTTTCCATAAAATTTTTTATGTATAACTCATACATAATCAACTTATAGTAGCTAGTATTTCTCTTTCCTTTTTTCCCCTATGGTTTCCTTGTATATTCTTATCACATTATTTACTTACCGTTGGACAAATTAGAATAAAAAAAAAAGATAAATTTTACCTTTTCTAGTACATGCATGAGTATGTACAAAAATATGAAGATTTAAATGGTAAGTTTAATCAACCTTAATAATTTATTTGGACAGTACACTAAAAGGATATATTTATATTTTAAGTCTTTATGTTTTTATATATTTTATTATAAAATTTATTTACTACTATACTATAAGATCTTTAAGTTCTGTTTAAACAAACTGTTTAGTAATTTTTATGCTTAAAAGTACAATAGTTCCCCTAATTGTAAAAATAAATCAAATTTATTATATATAATTTTCAAATCTAATAATAAAACTTTAATAAAATTTGTCTAATATATATATATATATATATATATATATATATATATATATAGAGAGAAAGGATCATGTGTGACACTTATGTTATTGTGAGACAAATTTTTATTGTGTGACAAGGAGTGGCAATTGTGTAATTAAATGAAAAAGGATGGCATATTTTAAGGGGCATACACGTGTAAGGAAGGGAAGGGGGGTGATGATGTCAGGGCTGATGTCATCGCAGGAGAGAGAAAAGTCTTTTATTTCTTTTCTTTAAAATACATTTTCCCGATGATCCTGAACTCGGTTTTCGAAAATTTTTATACCGTTGGACTCGTATTAATTAGCCGGTCATTTTGAGATCCATTGTGGTCAAATAAAAATGACTTTTTCATTTTGGAATATTTGGTAATGACTTTTGGAAGATTTGGTGATGACTTTTGGAATATCAAGAAATTTGAAAAAAAATCGTTTTTATTTGAACACAATGGATCTCAAAATGACCGGCTAATTAATACGAATCCAAGGGTATAAAATTTTTCGAAAACCGAGTTCGGAATAATTGGGAAAATGTATTTTAAATATTAGTTGTCACACAATAAAAGTTGTCACACCTAAGTACCTTGTCTCACTTGATCCTCCCCCTATATATATATATCTAAAAATTCGTATACTTGTGTATATTAAATATAAAATTCCGTCAAGAAAGATATATAGATTTCAAAAAGCATAACGACTTATTGATGTCTTAAATAAAAACTTGATATTTTTACAATTGTTTATTTTATTCTTTTTTATAAACTTTATGGATAAAAAAGATAAAAAAAATAATTTTGTAATTTTTTATTAAAATTATTATAATACTTTTTTTAGATATCATATTAAATACTAAATAAAAATAGAATTGAAAAATTAAGATATATATATATATATAAAATAATATAAGTATAAGCATTTAAATATATACACCAGTGAGATAAATTTTATTTATTTTTATAACTAGAGGTACTAATTTTATACATGAAAGACTAAAAAGTTAATTTATATCGTTAAAAAAAGAAGTTAATTTATACAATATTTAAGGACTTTATTTAGTTGCTACATCCGTTAGACATGTGACAATCTGGTTACCTGTAAAGATAACAGAAGGATAGGCCGAAAAAATCAAGCTTCGAGGAGCCGCGTCAATGACACACAGATGACGCTAGATACCTAAATGTGTGTATGATACGCGCGCGTCTAACCCATTTATCTCAAGAAAGACGGTTGATGGTGGTGGGGTCCGTATATACTACCTTTCTTGGAAAGTAATATAACTGTTTTTGCAAACCGCTTTGTGTGTAACTGTATAAACGGTGTAATCTAGAGAAATTTAATTCTTGTCAGTGGACCCACCCTAACCCTGACCCATTTCCAAAACTAAGGTTTGGGAATCATTTCCCATTTATTCAAAATTCAGATATGATATGTGTCGTTTGTTAAACCATAAATCCTCATCGAAATTTAAAATTTGATATAACTTGGACATAAGGAGACATATCATGTCACTTTAAATAAATTGAAAGAACTAATAAAAAATCCTTAAATGAGCATCTTTAATGATTTTTAACGTTACTTTATTTATGCCACATTGGACAATATTACAGTTTGACAATAATAGTCCATTAGAGTTTTACTTCATTATACATGGGACCCACTGACAAGAATTAAATTTCTCTAGATTACACCGTTTATACTGTTACACACAAAACGGTTTGCAAAAACAGTTATATTACTTTCCAAGAAAGGTGGTATATACACGGACTCCACCACTATCAACCGTCTTTCTTGAAATAAAGGGGTTAGACGCGCGCGTATCATACACACATGTAGGTATCTAGCGTCATCTGTGTGTCATAGACGCGGCTCCTCGAAGCTTGATTTTTTCCGCCTCTTCTGTTGTTATCTTTACAAGTAACCAGATTGTCACATGTCTAACGGATGTAGCAACTAAATAAAACTAAACACTAACTTGTTTAACTTCTCATCCTCAATATATTATAGAGATATATCCAAATTTGTCCAAATTCTTTTTGAGAAGCTATAGGTTTACCCTTAACGTTCCAAATGATAATGTTTTAGTTTTACATTTCTGCATGGTATTTACTCATATCTTATTTGACATGTTATATACTTGTTCGATCAGACTGTTCAAACATCAAGTCGGTGTTGTGTTATTCAAGGAACCCTCTAAACTAAGTAAATATTAACACAATTTATCTCAATATTTATTACGTTATTAACACAGTTACAAAGAATCTATTATACTTTATAAAATTCTTTCAGTATATCAATTTTGAAAGTTCAAAGTGCAGTCAAATCACGATCGGAACCAACATGTTAACATTCTCTTTCCATTAGAAATAATCTTGCTTTTAACAAAAAAATTACGAGAATTTTTATTATTTTGTACGTTAAATGTAAATTGTACCTAAAATACGAATTCATGATATTAATGTATAGTTGTACAAAAAGTCGAGGTTTCCTATAAGGTTACTCCTCCGCACAAGATTTTAGTGACGATACACAATCTACTATAATTACGCCATAGCTAATGATTATACCTGAAGAAGTAGGGATATTAAATTTTCCCATACATCACAGTTCACTTAGGCTCCGTTTGGTGTTGCGGTTGCTGTTAGCTGTTGCGGTTAGATGTTGCGGTTAGCTGTTGCTGTTTGTTGTTGCTGTTTGCTAATAGTTGTTGGATAATTATAAAAACAGTTGCTGTTGACATGTGAAAAGACTTATACGGGTATACTATTTACCAATATAAATTAATAATAATATAAATTAAAAAAATAAGTTGGGGTAGTTTTGTCAAAGTCTACTTGTGGTTTAAAATACAAACTAGCGTTTCACGAAAAGCTCCAAATTGGAGCTTTTCACGAAACGCTCCGTTTTGGTTCCAAAACTCTAAATGCTGTAGTTCCAAAAATATAACCAAACACCTATTTGTGAGCATATTGGAACAAAAATGCAATATGCTCCTACGAAACGCTATATGCTCCCACGAAACGCTTTACCAAACGGGGTCTTAGCTTAGCTCTAGAATAATTTCTCCTCAAAAACTAAATACTAATATTTTAATAAAAAATGACCCCATTTTCAGCTATAAATACCAACCCCTTGTCCACCATTTCCTCACACCTCTCTCACTCTCCCCTCTCTATATCTCTAGCTTCAAACTGTATTTGCATTTTGCTGAAAATGGTGACCACACCAAACTCTCCCAACCAAACCTCCGGTGGCACCCGGACCGGACCCTTTGGTTCTGTCTCCAACCCCCGTCCCAGGGCCCGCAGAGTTTTCTACTGCACTCGCTGCAAGAAAACCTTCGAAGCCGACCCCCAAACGCAAACCTTCGTAGAAACAACCTTTCCTCCCGAATACGGAATTCCCCCCGTTGATAGCGATGATGAGGAAGAGGAAGAGGATCATCATCACGACTTTCCCAGAATTGAGCCTCTCCCCATCCCTTGCTTCTTTTCCCATACCGGATACCATCTTGGTCCCTATACCCCTCTCAGTGAATTCCAGTGTTTACTGGGGGGGAGGGGGTGTTTTGGACATAATCATAATCACAATGGTGCTATTCCTGATGATCAGGATGTCAACATTGTTGATTCTGATGATGACACTGCTACCATCACCACCACCGCAGCCGAGGATGGAAGCGGTGGTGATACTAGTGGTGATGATGATGATGGTGGTGAAATGAGGGTTAAGGATCTGAATTTGAAGATCTGATGAATGAATAAATTTGGACTGAATAAAAATTTGAGTGTTTGTTTGGGTTTGGTTTGTATGTCATGCTCATGAGCTAGTTATGTTTTCTTTTTAATATCAGTATGTTTATGTTGTTGTCTTATGTTCAACTATCTTTATCAATGGATTTCAGTTTGATTTTTCTATCTATTTGTTTCTTTAGGTATATTATGTTCATAAGTACCATTGATTTTGCTTAAATTTTCTGTCATGACCACCTTAAACTAAAAATTATGCCATTCAATTTTAATTAACGTCTCAAAATTACTGCTAAGGACAACCTTAAGATAGGCATTCCAAGAATTGATTAAAAAAACTAGTAATTTTTTTATTAAATTTTTCTTTACAAAGTCATTTAGGAATTGTTTAATTAAGAACGATAAAACAAATGTTAAAAAGTGTGAAAATGATGAAGTAATGAGGTTCCATTGTAAATATGATACAAGTTGTTTAGAAAATTACGGTCATTCTGAAAAAAAAAAAATGTTGTGCCATTATAAGTATGATTCTTAACAGTTGTTCAGAATCATTAATAGTCATTTTGAGGTACTGAGAAGTAAATGAATGTATATGACAACTAGTGATGCTCCCATGAGTCTTGCAATATATTAGAAACAAGAATTTGTGCAACGTTGAGATAAGTGTGTGTTGGATGTGGATTTTTATGCTGAAAGAATATGAGAGAGAGTAAAGGTATATAACCTAAAATGGTTATATGTGTATTGCGTTAAGGCTAAGATTTAATCTGTACGTCAAGGAGTCATTTGAACTATCAGTTTAATCTAATAATTAAAATCCAACAACATTTTTTACATAAATTTCTAACACTCACATGCGAATGCCTCATAAGTTTGAAGCGTGCTGCAACACATGTTCATCCCAATTTTTTCTTAATTCAATGGGTAATGAAGTTTACAAGATTCAAACCCACTTCATCATTTAATTGTACAATATATGCATCTTATGTGTATGCACCCGATGTAGTTTTTTCCACATTTTTTCTTCATTTCTAATATCGTATTAAGAAACCCTTTAGACCCAAACTCAAGCTTCCAAAGAATAAATTTGGACTCCATAATCATAATTAAATGAATGAAAATAGCACAATGTATACAAGTTGTTGATAAAATATATATGCACACTATTGATTGTAAATACAAAGAAAAGTTAGTAATTAATATACATTTTTATATGAATTGAATTATCATGAAATGAAATTGGGAGAAATGAATCCTTTCTATATACGGATTGATTCGCACAATTACGAATGGGAGGAATCTAAATATTATAATCTTTGGATCCGCTATGAATTCGGATTAGTCGGCTCAGTGTGAGTTCGAAAATCGAATGGAAAACCAAAGAAAAGTATGCAGCAGAAACGCAGTCAACCTACGTTGGCTAACTCAGCTACGAGACAAATGCTTATAACAATAACATTTATGAGAATATTTGGATTTTCATGAACTTGCATTTGTAACAACTAGTCCAACAACATTTACATCTCTGTCAAAGTTAATTTATTTTAAACTTAATTTTCTTTTCCTCAAACATTTTTTGGTCAAGTGCTGTTGTAAAAATCAAACAACTTTTAGACTGAAAATTACCATCCATATGGCAAGACAGCCAGATAAACAGTGGCAACATGGCTTACTGCCAGCCAGTTTGATATCGCTGGCGGAAGAAGTCCGTGCTGTCGAGTAACGTACTCTCACATCGAAAAAGTGATGTGAAAAAAACAAGAAAAAATCGATAAGTTTTTATTATGTACATTATAGAATTAACTCGGTATCAATAAGTTTTTATTAAGTACATTATAGAAAATTACCATCCATGTGGTAGGACAGCCGGATAAAAGTGGTAGCATGAGAGCCGTCTAGTTTGATATCGCGAATAGTATGTGTTTTCAGGGAAAGTGCTCTAAGAAAATGTGGCGGAATAAGAAGAAAAAACCAATGCGTGTTTGATAAGTACATTATAATTAATTCAATGTTGTTGTTAATTAAAATCAAACCTAACTTATTTAGATTGATAATTGATGATGGAAATGCTCAAATTCAAGCTAATCTGTGTGTCACTATTAAAAGGCTTCATGTTCTTAATTACTGAATATATATCTCCAATCAATATTTGAAGATTTTGAGATGTTAATTCATATAATATGTTGAATCCTTGGATTATTAATCTTGTTAATTATAGTAATATAGTATTGGTTCTTGATTAGTAAATTTGATATGTTTGAATGAGAGAAACTAAATACGCGATTCTAAGCATTAAATTTGCTTGGTTCGACTAATTTTTCTACGTCGATAAAGCTGAATTAATTGTATATATTTATTAACAATTGCAAGTGTTTGATTGTTTACATCTTCGAGAACTTTAGCTTCTGCAGACCTGTACTGAAGAAGGAAAAGTTAGAGAGAAGTAAGAGACAATAATGCCGTAGCATACCTTAAAATTTTTCATAGAAAAACCTTTTCCATTTAAATTCCTTCACAAACATCAACATACCCATTTTAAATTGAATAGTTAACAACATAAAACTATTTTAAGACTAAATTTATCCATCATATTTCTACCAGTTAGTGGGTCATAAAGAATATTTGTGAAGCTATATACTCCCAATTTAAGTATCTAGATGAAATTATCATTTTGTTAGACACTACAAACATGCAGACGAATGTATATACCTCCAATAATTTGACAGCAATGTATGGGTAATTATGGGATTTCATATGTAAGAGATTGAGTCACTAACATTTGTATTTTATTTCAAACGAAAAGAAAAGAAAAGGAAAAAGAAAGCTAATTTTATATATGCATCCAATTGAAATGTTATCAAAAGAAATCTGATAAAATTTTCACGGATTTGCTAGGATTTTAGTACTGAATCTTCTAGTACTTACCATTTTCTTGAGATTTCTTTTATATACACGTATTGTTCATTTTTTTCCATGAATTACCTTATATATAATTTTTTTTTTCATCCCCTCCTTCTTTTGGTAAAATACATCCACGGCTCCTAAATTTTACGAGATGGTAACCCAATTTCAGCATTTACTTTTATTTAAGGGCCTTTTTAATAATATTAAAATTAACCGCTTCAATAATACATAATTCTTGTAGAGCTTACTGGAATAATATTCTTAAGAAAAAAAAATAATGATTCAATTTTTTGATTTTAAGGTTATTTAGTTAATTTAAAAAGATGGAAAAGTTGTTTAGAGAGAGAAAAATTTAAGAATCATGATTATAAAATTGAAAGTTATGATTCATGGAAAATAAAATTTAAAACTAAACAACTTTAATTTTTCAACCTTTTCATAATTTTAAAAACGTTGTAAGTTATTTTATTTGATCAACGGTAAAATAGGTCAAGAATGAAAATAAATGTAAAGCTGAGATATCATAATTATTTTGAGGTTCTAGGGACCATGGCTACAATTACAGTCTTTAAAATAGACAAACATTGAACTTTTATATGGTTTAAAAAGAGTAACATTGTAATTTTTACTGAACTTAATGTGATTTCATGAATATAAATTATTTTTTTGGTTAACATTTGTGTTAAAATGTAGATCATATTATAATTTCAATCATATATATATATTTTTATTATTGTGGAAAATAAATAAATAAAATTTAGAAAAATTAGTTTGTACAGTGATAATATTTAAAAATCGAAACAGACTGAAATGCAAACAAAAACCTATCAATTGGAACATATGTTCCTTATTATATATTAATCTGAATTTTCAAGCAAACAACGTCTCAATAAGTATTTTTACCATTCACAAAACTTCAAATATCTTATACCTAAATTGTTAATCTGGATCAATGTCCCAGTTAAAACATCTCAAAAAGAAAGTTCGTTTATATTATTTATATCCGTGTTTAGTTATTTTTCATTCATTTTTCGTTTTTATGCAGAACATGAATCAAGATATATACTTACCATACGTGTATTGATGAGGTTCATTGCATATGAATCATAGTAGTAATAGAATTACTCATACAAAATCTCTCTATTTGGCAATATATTTGTTCTTTCCTTAAATTCATGTTAATATTCGTTTTAAAAATTCAAACTTATGTACATATCTAAATTACTTAAAATCCTGCCGTTAGTTTTTGCACCATATACGAAAGTGTAATCATTTTATTTTCTCTCATATAACATGAGTTAGTGTTGTCTTATTATTCTGACTGTGGATAAGAATTGGAAAAAGAAAAAGAAAATATTTCCTCAAAGAAACACAATTTCTATTTAATTCACCGATTGTTCGCTGTTAATTATTTGTTATTATTAGTAATAAATGTTAAATTTTGGACTGATAAATGTGCTCGTTTTCTATCAAAAGTAAACTTTTTTCACCTCTAATTTAGAATTTAAAAACAAAAATTCTACTAAAACAGAACCAAATTAAAGACACGGTGATTATAAGAGTATTAGATCAACTTAAAAATTCAACAAGAGAGTTCGAATTTTTGAAAATACAAATCTATTAAAATATACTTGGTGAAAGACCTTTAGTTACTCCGAAGGAAAAAAAATAGCTTGATACATGTATGATGCCATCCGAATTTGGTCAAAACTTCAACACACTCTCTTTTACTGAATTTTTAAAAATGTTCAAATAATGATGTATTATTTTCAGATTGTTTTGTAATTTCACCCACCAAGTTATGATTTGGGTGGTTATTACATTCCACTAAAGAGTTTGAAGTTATGAGCTCAATTCTTATGATCGTAGAAAGTGAATATTCAAAAAAAATAAAAATTGCTTTGTAATTTTAAAATTAATGGTATAAAAAAGTGAAAACTACAAATGATGCATATAAATGAAACTTATAATACCAGAAATTAGAATACTAGAAATTGATACCATTCTTAGAATGCACTTTTTTTTACATACATTTTAATTTGATAATTACAAGGTTATTGAAAAATAAATGTACAAAAATGAATGAAGCTCTGTTTGCAACTTTTTCGGATGAAAATAAGAAGTGAAATTTAATATAAGGATCCAATTGAATTTTTCGGACATTTAAATGCACTAGTTTAAATGAAGGACGTTTTGATTGTCTAGCCGCTTTAAATGGACACTCCAACTGCACCGATTAGACTGTTTAAGTGTTTAAAATCATACTAATCCTGGATTAATTGACGAATATATCCGAACTAGGCTCCAAACATTCTCAGCCACCCTACTGGCATCTGTAACTTTTTAATACACTGATTAAACATTATTAAACCAAAACACCAAACAAAACTACCATGGTTATGTTTAACCATGGGCTGTATCAAAAAAGCATAACTTTGGTTGCTTTAAATTGCAAGAATAGCCTCAAGAAATTTCTCACTACAACCCATCTAATCTTTCTTCTACCTTCTCTCTCTCTCTCTCTCTCTCTCTCTCTCTCTCTCTCTCTCTCTCTCTCTCTCTCTCTCTCTCCTCTTTCTCTGAAACTTAATTCATCACCATGAACAACATTTCAAGCTTAGGATACGTGTGCTCTGATTGTTCCAAAAAATACCCAACTACCCCTACCTTAGGCTTCCCTCAAAATCCTCACTTGTTTCAATCATCTGCCCCGATGCCTCCACACATATTAGCTTACGTTGTCCCCCTCCCTCCGTCCGGGGACGAGGAAGAAGACTACGACAAGGAGGATGAAGAGGATGAGGAGGAATTTGAGAGAGAGGATCACTTTGATATCTACCCGGATCCAACCTTACCTGGAGCTGATTCCGGCATTAACGGTCCTCCAGCGGACTGGATGGAATATGAGGAACACCATAAAGAAGAAGACTATGACGGCTCAGATGAGGCCGAAATAGAAATGACCGAGGAAGAAGATGAGGAGCGTAGGGATCGTCTGACCCCGAATTTAGTCGGAGAATTGGAAAAAAAAGATGCTGTGAAGTCTGGTGAAGCAATGAGAGTGGTTGATCATACTGATGTTGAGCTCAGCTTGAAGACAGCTCCGGTGGACCTTGACCTTAAGCTAGGGTTTTAAGACTTTTTTATGGGTCTGTTTCATCACTGTCTTATTAATAATTTATATTTTTCTGCAGCTTTTTTCTTTTTTTTAAAAAAAATTAATCCGTTTAGTCGGTTTGGGTCTTGTCTATGTATGTTTCTATTTTCGGGTTTATAGAACTGTTCGATCGGTTCGAGTTTATCATATCCAAGGCTTCCATCTGATTAGGGTAACCAAAGCTTTTATATATATATATAAGGTGTGTTTTATGTTGATCCTCCTCTTCTTAATCTTCTTGTTTACTTGGTTTGATGTTACTTTTTCTTACATTATGATGGGTATTGTATATAGTAAAATTTCTCAATATTTATTCATTTTACAAGATGATAGTGAATTCAACGAAAAGAAAAAGTAAATGTAGTGTGTTTTCTTATGAAACTAATATAAAAAGATGCACTTGGCTTTAACTATTATTTAATTCTTTTTAAATTCAATTGGTTCGTTGACATGATATTAACGTCTTTTAATCAAGTGATTATGAGTTCGAATCTCATAATCTTATTTATTGATAGAATTAAAAACACATGGTAGGATGAGTTTGTGCTACATATTTTCTATATTAATTTCTGACACTTCCGACCAGTTTTGGCATTTACTTATTTTGATTCCTAATCGCATATTTAGTATTTTATTACGTAAGTCTTTCTGTATGGAGTTCTCTTCTAAACTTTTTGTAACAAATTTAGTAATTTTACAGAACGCTAGTAGATTTTGATAATAAACTTCCAATAAATTTTGTGGGCAAAAAAATCATGAAGCCTCTACTAAAATGTAAAATGTAAAATTATTGAACTCAAATAAAATGAGGTGCATTTACTGATATTAAAATTTGAGTAAATAATGTAAAAGATTAATGACATTCTAATATATCAAACTAAATAACATATGACAAACACAGATATCGTCCTTCGGTTGAAGCTACTAAAGTTTGCAAGTTTTTAACCCATGAGTAAATTTCAGCCAACATTCAGATGATTGCATGATTATTAAGAATGATCTAAATTTTTTTATTAATTACAACATACGACAAAGTTATTGGTCCATATTAATCGTTCTTCTGACACACCTTAATCAATAATGACACAAAAAAATATATCTTTCTTCTGACAAAACTTACTACAACGTACGACAAAATAAATCATCATATGTTAACTTTGAGTAGATAATGTAAATTCTGAAAACATTTTGAAAGAATATATAGCAATATACGACAAAAGTTACTGATTAACGAAGATATCTTTCTTTTGATAGATCCTATAAATAACACACGACAAAGACCATTAACGAATCATATATTTATTCTACTAAATTTTGCAACTTTATTACACGTGAGTAATTGCAGCAAAGTTTCAGTTGATCACGTAATTACGAAACACGACATGTACTCATTACAACATACGACAAATTAATTATTAATGAAGATATTTTTCTTCTGATGGATCTTATTAAATAACATACGACAAACTAAAACATCAAGGAAGTATATACTCGTTCTACTAAATTTAGCAACTTTATAACACATGATTATATTTTAGCCAACATTCAGCTAATCGTGTAATTATCTGAAAGAACTCACTAATTACAACGTTATGACAAACTTATTGATCCATATTGATCATTATTATTCTGACACACCATAATCAATAACATACGACAAAATCAATAATGATATAAGAAATATATCTTTCTTTTGACAAATCTTACTACATCGTAACGACAAAATGAATCATCGAATGTTAACTTTGAGTAGATAATGTAAATTCTGAAATTATTTTGGAAGAATACATTACAATATACAATTAAATTAATGATAAATGAAGATATCTTTCTTCTGATAGATCCTATAAATAACATAGGATATATAACATTAATGAAGTGTTGCTAAATTTTGCAACTTTATTAACACATGAGTAAATTGCATCAAACTTTCAGTTGACCGTGTAATAATCAAACATGATCCTAAAGAACTCCAATAAAATGTTGAAGACCTTATTGATCATTCGGATCCCAAACTGCAAAAAAGAAACTTCAGGTGTTGTTAGAAAGAAGACGAAGTGGAGGAGATTCAATTTCAATAATATGATACTCCAATCTTACTAAATAAGGCTTGTGCCTTGTTTGTTAATTGACTATGAAGTGATTGCACAGATAATGTCAGTGTGACTGGAGATGGAATTTGTTGATGAGGGATGGACGAATGGGATGTGCCAGCCATGGTAGTCATAGCTTAAGTAGTGTTGAAAGGGTTGATAAATGTGGACAAAACAAAATAAGACGAAGTCGAGGTATAAGTTGTGTGTGTGGTGGTGGTTGAAATTCAAGACATGGTTAATAGGGGGGAAATGGACAAGTGTAATACTATGGTTTGAATGAGACTCTGATGCCATAAAGATAATGAGGCAACTTGAGAATTGTGTTAGGGTCAATGAGGCAACTTGAGAATTGTGTTACTGTAACAAAGTTTATATACAAGTATAGCCCAAACCCTAAAGTATGGATAACTATCGAGAGCTGCCTATAGAATTTCTCTATCCGTCTCTTCTATTAAAGAATCAATTGATTACATTTTAATCAATTTGTGAGGACTATCGAGACTTCACATGTGATGCTTTGGTGCAAAGACGATGGCGCCAGAGTAAAGACATGTTAAAGAAGTGACCTTAAGGGATGACGATGAGAACATTAATAAGCTAAATCACACATCGAAAATAGAGAGGAATTGAATTGTTGAGACTTATAAGTGGACCCAATGCATGTATGACACGTTTTAAAGTTGTGTCGTCCAACAATGACGGATTTGGGCCGAAGCAGACAATATAAGCATGGTACTGGGTTCGGTGTTACATTTGGTGTTAGAGCGGACTCTCTACGTACGATGTGAAGTCTGGGAACGAATCAGGCGGAAGCTGATGCGTATGTAACCACTTGGTCTAGAGAGGGTGGTGTTGGGGGATAAAGGTCTAGACAAAGAGCAACCTTAAGGGATGACGATGGAGACATGAATGAACTGAATCCCACATTGGAAACAAAGAGGAAGTTGTTGGAACTTATAAGTGACATGTGATCTCAATATATGTATGACATGTGTTAAAGCCGTGCGGTCCAATTGTGATGAATTTGGGCAAGAGCAAACAATTCTGCATGATATTGGGCCTAGGTGTTACACCCTAAACGTTGAGGGAGAAGTAAATAAATTCATAAATTAATTGACTATATTCTAAATAAATTAAAAGAAATTATCCAAAAAATATAAAAAATTTCGAGAGGGCATATGCTTGGACCTACAAACTAAAATACACAACAATATCTTTTATATTAATTTGTGACACACTATCTCATGCGAATGCATTTTGGATTTTAAGTGTGCATTGTTGCTTAATCGATTGAACCAAAAGTTCGGACTAATAGAAGGCTAACAACATTTTTAATATTCATCTCTGACACACCTCTTCACGCAAATGCTCATTGGACTTGAAGCGTGCACAACACATGCTAATTCACCATGTGTTTTTAATTTGTCGAATATTGAGGTTGTCAACAATCAAACTCAAAACCTTTCGATCACAAAAACTCTGAAACAATATTACTTAACCGATTGAACCAAAAATACGAACTAATAATTAAGACTAACAACAACTTTTATATTATCTATAATGTAACAATACAAATTCGTTTTATCATTTGTTTTTAATTCGTAAAAAGTTGCGTTGACTAATATTATGATAAAATTTAATCATCAATAACCACACACATACATCCAAAATACGGGTATGATAAATTTAGAGGTTAATGAAACATTGCATTTCTTTCGAGAACTGAATAATATGAAAACTGAATGGAATATCCAAGCTAGATTGCACATTTCTTTTTCAGAAAAATTTATTTTCCTTTTTGTTTTGATGTGTTTGAGTCACAATTGGATGAAAACCTTACAATTTTGATGGTGACACTTACCTTACACTTGGATTAGTATAGAAAGAACGTGGCTACCATATAGTAGAATCAAGACAGAGCGACGGTTTTTCTTTTGAATGTGAAAATATCTCAAGCAAAATTAATCAAATACAAAATATATGCAAAGGCCGGGTAATTTAGTAACTTTCTTGTCTAAGTACACATGTAATTAAATTTCTATGTAACATGTTGTACATTACAAAGAATGACAATTAACTTTTTTTGATTGTTTGAACATAGTATTAGGCAGACATTACAAATTAATCTAGATTCGAACAGGATAGATCTCTTTTGAAAAAAATAATTTCTCACTAAGTATTTTAATCACATATGCGTTCTTGTATATTCATGATTTAATTTTCGGTTAGATAGTTAAGTTGATCTAGTACTTTAACTAGGTGAGTTACTATATATATAAATTGTCTAGTATGAGATTAAAGGAGTATTTGGTAAACTTTTGAAAGAGCAATTAACGTTTTACACCCAACCGTAGAAATTATGTCGTGTACATGTTTTTGGAGCTTTCTACCAAAAGCTTTATTTTCGAGCTATTCATAAAAAGTTGTTCATACTTTATTCCATCGTCCTTTTAATTTTCACAAGACATTTATTCTTTAACAATATTTTCAACTTTATAATATTACTTCAAGCATAATGAAGTTTACTTTCATTTAATCAAATATTATTTTTATTGTTTAGTTATCTAGTTTATTTTTATTATTTTAGTTTGCATTTTCTCTTGATATATTTCAAATAGCTTTAGCCGATTAATTCATAGATGTTTGTTGATTTTATATTGAAATTTTTTAAAAATTATGCTAAAATTTATATTTGAAATTTGTAAAATTAATGAAATCACAGGGCTATATTTGAAATTTGTACCGTTCTTTCATTTTTGTAAATTATTATCAGTTAAATTATAATTTGTCCATATAAAACATTTGATACACCAATATTTCATCATAATTTAAACTTTAATAACTAAATATTTAACAACAACAATAAACAACTAATTACAATAACAAAAAATGAACAATTAGATTGGTTATTAGTTAATAACTGCACCAAACATGTTCAAAATAAATATATATTAAAACTATATCTAAGAATAGGGAAATTCTATGGTCACTTTGTTTTTAACAAAGTAACCATTACTTTGTTTTGTCCACCATTAGATCATGGGGTGAAAAGTGATCTAATGGTGAATAAAGCAAAGTACGAACAAAGTAACTCAAAAACAAAATCACCATAGTCTACACCCTAAGAATATATGTTAAAAAATATCTTTTACTTTTTTGGTAAAAAAAAAATAAAAAAAATATCTAAGAATAATGAAAGTGGTTTTATTTTTCCGTCGGCCACCCCCTTTGAACCATGTATCATGTTTGCCAACTAGAATCCATTTTAACCATGACCAATTATAGTTAGTTTTTAATTATATCTAAGAATAATAAAGCAATTTTTATTTTCATTATTGCAAATGTGCTCATGAAGTAAGAAAATTATCCATTTCCCTAGGAATCAAAAGTGAATTTGCTTCATTATATATTGTAATGAAAAAAGATTTAAATCCACAAATCAATATAATTAGAAAAATTACGGAGTTATTCTATATAACATGATATAATATGATATGAGAAATTCTATTATTTTTTTTCATAAATCAAAAAAATAAATATGAAATAATAATAATAATATTTTATTAAGTAACTTATATAGTAAGTGACAGTAGAATTAACCAATTAATGGTCACTAGCTAGCTAGCTATACAGTTGCAGAATATTCGTGTAATTATCACTAATTTGGTTTATTGTGGAGGCGTTTTTCATGCATGGAATATGACAGCAATATACTAATCATAACCTTCTTCTTAAGGTTAGTTTTTAAATGGTAATTTCTACTGTATATTACTTATTTTTTTTTATGGTTTAATATATTAGAAGCTCTCCGAACTTGGCTAAAAAAGTAAATTGACTTCTTAAATTTATAAGTATACCACTTTATACAAGTTCAAGGAACTCATACATCAATTTACACAAGCTTGAAAAGCCAATAGATCATTTTATACAAATTCAATAGTCGCTAATACTTTCAGCAAAGTTTAAGGAGCTAATAAGATACTATGTAAGTTGAAGAAGTCAATCTATTTTTTGAGTCAAGTTTAGTGATCTTCTGATGTATTAAGGTGTTCTTTAGTTAAAAAATACTACTATAATCACAATCCAATGGATCCGACCAATAAAATTAGAGAAACATACCACTTCACTGGAAAGTGATCGGTGTAAATAAAATAATGTACACTTTTCTATGGATTGGATCCATTAGAACGGTACCATAGTAGATTTTCAATATCATATAGTTGAGTTAGTGGTGGTAAATTTAAACGCAATTTAGAGAGATGTCTCTATCATCCTTGTTTTTATTCAAAACATTTAGAGAGAGATATAGCTCGTTTAACAAATTATATAATTTATACCATTATGGTTGTTTTTTTTTTTTTGCATTTATGTGATACATAAGAAGATAAAACATGCCGTTAACATAACATAAATTTTACAAGAAAAATCTAAATTAAAGCGGCGTCTTCTGACTCCAAATATCAATTAAAGTTTGGGATAAAATACAAACTTATTTAAAACGGTTGTTTGAAAACGCATGTAACTGTTAAAGTAAGAATTAGTAAAATATGTCTTTAACAATTCCAATTTGAAGAATATTTAAGTACGTATAGTAGTATTATACATAAAGTAATTTTAGTTTAGATTAGGGTAATAGAAACACTATAAAATGGGACATATATGCACCGAGGTTTAGGATGTTTAGGAATCCACATATATTTACACCTCCATCTTCATTGTAAAGTGTTGATTATTTTTATTATTTTTTGCCTTAACCCTGGCCCAAATTAATGTTGGGTATAAAAAAATGAATTCCGGCCTATATTGGTTGGTTTTACTTTTTACACCCTAAAATGTAAAAAATCGACTCTACTATTTTGTTTGGGCCAAAATTGACCCATGGTGGAAAAGTTTAAGATAAAATTTTACTACTTTGTTATGCTAGAGGTTATATTTGCAGTTCCCAAGAACATGTGGTGCCGGACGCTATTTTGATAGGCACTCTCAATTTTTATAAATCATACAGCTCAATAACAATTTAACAAAAGTGTTATTTACTTACAAAACTTACCAAAAAAAAAATGGGATTGTTTTTTATATTTAAGGAGCCATATAACTTTTGAAGTTATCAATGTGAGACATTTAACAGATAATACACTAAAATAGATTAATTTTGTTAACATGTTTTACTGAAATTTTTGTTATATCATATACTGACCAGACACTTATATGAAGTTTCTGTTACATCATATGTTGACCAGACACTTATATAGTTTCACATGAGACATTTCAGAGACAACATAAATTTCTCCTAATCAAGACAAACAATATTACGCAAGCCTACTTCCTCAGACATTTATATGGTTTCACATGAGACATTTCAGAAACAATATAAATTTCTCCTAATTAAGACAAACAATATTACACAAGCCTACCTCCTCTACCTACACACTCTACTCATTTTCACTCACTCTCACTTCTCCTTTCACAATAAAGTCCTTCCATTTTCATATTTTTTTTTGCTAATGAAAAATCTTCAATTAATTTTCATTCTTATTTAATTTCTTGCATATTCTCTCTTGCATCCAAATTATGCAAACTACAAGCTCAGAAACAAGCACTCTAACATCCAAAATAAAGTATCAAATTGGGAACTATGTGTGTACACAATGTCACATAGTGTTTGAAACTTCTTATGATTTGCGTTGCCATCAAAACGATCATCATGCATGTGGTCCGAATTCATTCACATCATCTTCTTCAGTGGAAGATTCGGATGATGCCCTAAACACAGCGAAAACAAGTGCTGTAATTGGGTCGGAATGGTATAAAGCTCGTGGCTTTCTGAGGGAGAGCGCAAAGGCAAAGGGTGATGAAGGTCATAGGAGGAAGAGCAAGGGGATTGTTGTCCAAGATTCGGATTCTGAAACAACCTTAACTGATCCTAAAGTTAAGGAATCTAGGAAAGGTTATGATGATGCTGGTTATGATGGAGATGTTGAGGTTTCATCGAAGAAGACTCAGGATTTGTATCAGTATTCATCAACTAAGAATTTGGATTTTAAGTTAGGATTTTCGGATTTGAATTGATGATATCAAGAAAATGGGAAATGAAGATTTGTAGTGTTTTTGTTCTTGTTCTTGCAAGTTCATATGTCTATATATATTCTTTCCCAGACTTATATTTGTCTAAATTATGCAGAAAATTATGGCATATGAAAACAAGAATGTACTCTGAGAATTTTATTTGGAAGAGAAAGAAAAAAGAATATCCTCGAATTTTATTTTTATTTACATCTATTTTATAAAACTAAATGTTGTAGAATTGAATTCATCATTTTATTTTAATAAGTATTGAATTCTAATACAGATGGGGTTTGAATATGAGATAAGCTTTTTTATCCAATTTACTATGATAAGTATTTGAGAAATTTGATCATACACTTAGAGTACTCCTTCAATTTTATAACATTAATCTGTCGTATTTATATATTTTTGTCACACTCAAAATAATTTTATTAATCCGTTGTATCTATATATTTGAATATGATATAAGCTTTTGTATATATTTTTATTACGCTCGAAATGATTATAACAATAATCCGTTATATCTATATCTTTCATGTAGTACCGAACTATTTTAAATTTTCTTCAAGTGGTTAGTGTTGAGATTTATTTCTCTTTATATAATCAGTTAATTACTACCTAAAAGGTAAAGTTTCAAAAGTAATAATTATTATTATTATTATTGATAAATTATTATTTTTATTAATAATAAAAATAATCCATAATTACCATATATGATATAACAAATTGCATATTTAAATTAAATTTTAGTGTAAATTATTAGTGCTAAATTAGGAAGCAATATATTCCTTTATATGGTAACACTTTAACGAATCGTCTAAATGTGACATTTTCGATATATGCATTTACCAGTTTCAAGATAAAACGATCGTCGTTGTAAAATTAAATTATAATTTTCTAAACAGAAATTAGTTACTACCGTTAAAATTTTGATTTCAACCATATAATCCTTTCATACGGAAACCAACAAACACATTTATTGATATCACATGTGGATGGTATGTCATCAAATTTTCAAGAGAGTAGTGATGTCACACGCAAAGAGGAATAATTATAGAATAGGAGAGACAAATATAGTTTTTGCATATTTGCATTAGTCTGTGAACAATTTCTATATAGACATATAGACTCATGGAATCGTACATCTCAATTCGAAAAGGATTAATAGAAAAAAGAAAGGATCGTGTAGAATATTTAATAAACAATAATCATTTAATTCCCACATAGCAAATTATTTATGGAAAAAAAATGTTTTACTTGATTCAGTTTTCACATAGCTAACTTTGGGTGTAGGCTATGGTGACTTTGTTTTTGAGTTACTTTGTTTGTACTTTGCTTTATTCACCATTAGATTACTTTTCACCCCATGATCTAATGGTGGACAAAACAAAGTAATAGTTACTTTGTCAAAAACAAAGTGACCATAGAATTTCCCCTAACTTTGACGATATATATGTAATTTTACATTACAACGAACACATTTATAATAGTTATTCTATTATTATTTTATTTTCTTCCAAACATTTTTACCATTGAATGACTGTTGTAAATTTTGAACCAACGGTTAGATAAGAATAAAGTAATACCCTAGAAAGCACCCAATTACAAATGGCACTAGCAATTTCGTTAAAAATTAAATCTTAGAACAGTCATACATTATAATTTGGGAACCGTAATTGTAGTTATATGGGCCTGCAAACCTAAATAGTTTAAAGCCCATTTTTGCTGCTCAATTAATTTTCTGCTATTAAAACAAAGTGTAAATAACTTTAAAGTTCAATCTTTTTACCTAACTTAATTTTTGGACTTAATACATCATAAGCTTCATATGGACTTTGCTAAAAATGTATATTAGCTTCATGAATTTGTACAGTCTCTTATCAGCTATCTGGACTTATTTAAATTGACATAATTAACTTCTCAAATTTATGTGATAAAACAAGAGTGAATTTTGAAGAATTGTTAATATAGCAGATCACTCATAGAGGTGCAAACCATCTAAGATCAGAAATAGTTTCTGTTGTCGGTGATAGCTACGAACCAAAAATATTGATATAGCAAATAAGATGGGTCAGATTTATATTTTACTAATCATAATCTTCATAAGATTATTTTTTAGATGGTAATTTCAGCTGCACACTACTTTTTTTTTTTTGCACTTAATACAAGCTTCTAAGACTTTGTTATAAAAGCATACTATGCTTCCTAAGTTTGTACAATCTATTATCGGCTCCCTGAACTTTATAATTAGTTCCTCTATCTACATCGTTCATTTTCATTTGTGAAGTGTTGATTATTTTATTGGGCTTTTTTTCCTTAACTCCGGCCCAAAATAATGTTGGGTATAAAAAAATGAATATGAAATAGACTCCATTATTATTTGGGCCAAAATTAACCCAGAAGTTTTAAGATAAAAATGTTACTATTTGCTATGCTAGAGGACATATTTTGAACTTGCCGGTTGAATAACTCAATCCCACACTCTTGTGCTTAGGGCTGAGCAAGTTGTAATTATAACCGAACCAAATTAAGGTCTTGGTTCGGTTATGTTAAGTGGCTGGTTCGGATTGGTTTCATATAGGTCGGTTATGTGTAGTTTCATTCGGTTATGGTTTTTAAAAAAAATTGGTTTACCCCGAAACCGAACTATTTTTTATTTAAAAAATTAATAATAGAGATAGCCTGGCCCATTTGTTTATACTCAGCCCAGTAGCATTAGGGCCTAACCATGAATAGAGATTTTTATTTAGGTATACAAACAAACTTAAAAAATGTGTAGAGAAAAAATTCCAAAAATGTTAATTTTCACAAATAAAAAGTATGATTTTTGTACGAAATGATGCACTAAACAACTTTAATTCTTGAAATTTTAAGTTCGCCAACGATCATTTCTGCAATATTCGAATAGAAAAATCACTCTTTTGACAAAACAAAAAATCATAGTTACCTTTTTGTTCAAAAAGCCAATTGACAATTTTTAATTTTTTTTTTAAATTCACCCTCAAAATAAAGTAACTAAATAATACTAATACATGCCTCATGGCTAACCCATGAATAGGTCTTAAACAATTGGTAATAATTATCAATTGCCTATATAATTGGGCTTTCAATAAACGTTTCATAATTGACAAAACTAGCAGAAAAAAGTAATAAAATGATCACAAAGTTCGCAAAATATAAGCAATTCTAACAACTTAGATGATGCAATTTTAGCTTGAGATTAACAAATCGAGCCAATTTTAGATATCATTAGTTGAGAGTTTCATAAATCATGCCCTACTGTTTAGATACAATACTATCACTTGGGATGTGATGCATACATTTTGATGAACTGATTTACTAAACGTTGAAAATGAATGGAAAATGTATCCGGCCGAGACCTGGGTTTTTTTTTTGGAGCTAATCTAATTCTTTATCTTATATACGATTTGCTCACATTAACAAGTATCCAAAGTGAAACCCACGTGGGTGATTAGTTCACATAAATATTGACAGGGAGAAGGAAATTTTTACACAACAGTTACACTTCAAAAAATAAGGGGAGAAAAGGACACAGCCAATAGGCTCATCCCTTCAAATAATTTAAAACCACTCGAAACGCACAAAGACAGCCCCATTTTCTGCATACTTTCTATCAGAAGCTCTTGCACAAGATATTCAAAGTCCGAAACTATCACTTGCAATTCCTGGAGTCTCTCCCATTGATTCTGAATTATCCGTTTCAGCTCCACGTGTTTTTTTCAATTTTGCAACTAGAACCCACATGTTAGCAAGTTCATTTTCAAGATAAGCTTCTCTTTGCTTAGATTCCTCAACCTTCTTTTGAAGCTCAATCTCTTTCTCGTCTTTCTCAACTAAAGCAGCTTCATATTGATGTTCTCTTTCACGACTTATAGCTAACTCTTTCTTTAGTTCTGTTGTCGGCCCAACTTGGTCATTGCGTTTCATGTGCGTGTGATTATTAGTCTCTCTCCTTCCGTTACGAACTGTGCTAGTAGTTCTGCGCTGTGTTGGCGAGTTCTTCACGGCTGCCAACTCGGCAGCTAGTCTCTCATTATGATTCATTAGCTTGGCAACTTCTTCTGACAATGCCTTGAGTTCAACTGCAGCAGCTGAGGCTAGTCCTTTTGCATATGAACTCTCATCTGCCAATTTCTGGTTCCGTATTTCTAACTGTTCTTTCGACTCTGTTAATGCATCAAGTTTTTGCTTCAGTTCTTCGATCTCGTTAGCCTGATGGATATGAAAAGATGAAACAGTTCATTGTGACATTCAATACTTGAAGTCAATACGATATGAAACTTCAGCAGTAAAATTAGTTTTCAGTTAAACACTTGAGAAAATACAGATATTCTGATTAATATCTCTCATCTTGTTCAAATTCTGTAATTCCAGACCAGAAAATGACTAAAAGGGCACAACGCGCTTATTTTACGGGTCACACTGAAAGGGCAGGAGGCGCACTAAGTCGCTAGGGAGTCCTGGAACCTAGGGGCAAGGAGAAAGACTCAGGCACGCGCCTGCTGAACCTACAAAATAATTGTTTCTCAAATCCCTCATCCTTACTCTAGTCTATCTCTATTTTAGTTTTAAATATATAGTTTGAGATATTTTATGTTTCTTAGGGTTGTCTATCAATTCTAGGATTTTATTTCTATTTTCTACATATGAAGTTATAGCCTCCACAGCATCTCTGGCTTCTAGATGATTTGACATTTATGAACACGAGAACTAAGCTTTCCATGTTACTGAATGATAGTGTCAAATGCTTAAAGAACAAACCTGTACTTGTAGAAGCTCTTCATGTCTATCTTTTGTTGCTGCGTTTTCCTTCTCCACTTGTTCCTGTGCATGAAGGTTCTTTAAATCCAAAAATCTTTGTGAGAGACTAGGCGGAGGACTATGATTTCTCGACTCTAGAGCATCAGAAAGCTGATTCTTCAATGAGGCATTTGTCTCCTGCAATCCTTCACATTCACGTATCTGATAAAAAAAATGTTTCGGTCACAATGGATTCTATACTAATAAACAAAGTCATAAAGGCGTGCATGTATATATTTAGTTAAATTGCTCAACCTTTTGGCTAAGCTGCTCTTGAATTATCCGATTATCTGCAGCTTTAACCTAGAAAAGACGACACAGAAACACTTATCAGTTACAATAAATTCCTCATTAGGATAAGATACATATGGATCACTCACATAGCATGTGTAAACATTCTATATCTACAAAAGCATATTGTCATATGGAAAAGGTCTACATACAAATAAAATTATATATGACCCGAAATCCAAATATACTATTTTCGTATGTGTCCGGCTCTTAATAAAGAAAAGGACCTCTGATAGAGCTGGAAGAACAAGAATCCAATTTATCTTAAGAAGCAAATGCAGGTAATTTCCCATGGAACCATTCGACTCGAAGGATTAAGCTTATAGGTAAGACCCACACATAATATTTAATTTATATTACCTCCCGATACACCCCGACACACAAATGCCTCTTGGGCTAGGTTGTACAACACTAGCGCAGTCTACCATATGTTGAAAGCATCCATAAATGGCATTGTCAATAAACGAACTCTAATACCAGCTTATGGAGCCATAATTGGATACGGAAGCAGGGACTTAGAATGGCCAGAGAATAGTATTTATATTATCTCTGATAGTTATCACGCATGTCCATGATGTGTTAGTAAAAATCAAATACTTAAGTTTTCATATTCTTAGGTCAAACTGCATAAGATTGATTACCTCGAGTTCGAATGACTTTTCATTCAATTGTGCTGTCAGGTCAGCCATCCTCTGCAGAAAAAACCAAATACTGGGTTAAAGAGAGACCTGCAGTAATTTAAAAAATAAGTGAAGGTAAACTTACTTCAGAAATTTCAAATGTATTTATCTTGTTGTCAGAAGCCATGATTGAATCAGAAATTTGCTTTTCCAGCAAAGCAATTTGTTGATTCTTGAACTTGATTTCATCACTTAACCTCTTAATCTCCACCTTAAATATAAAGAAATGGATCACAAAATTGAATTTCTAGGATTAAATCAGCTAATGAAAAAATGGATTTGGAAACAGCGGAATACATGAATCTGTTCCTTCTGGGGATTTCTAGAAGACTCCTCAGTTAATCTCTTTAAGGCACTTGAATCCAGTGCCACCTCTCCATACAATATCTTCTGTTGTTCCCTCAGAAGATCAATTTGATCACTTGTTTTTATACTGGTCTGCAAACAACGAGTCAAAGATAGTTAAGACCTACAGTCTATGCACTACAATCCTCAACTGATAAGAAATAGCAATTAATATATCGAAGAGAATGATGGCATACCGAAGGAGTTTCTTGGCCAAGAAAACTGTCCTCGGGAATTTCTGTGTCTGGTCTAACATCAGATCGAAGATCAGCTGATGGAGAGCTTTCCGGAAGTAATGGATTTGAAAACCTGGATTCTGTATGAAAATTGCTATTTTCTGCTTGAGGTGTTGACGGTGTACTAATAGACTTTACCCCACTGGATTTATCACTGGTACTTGTTCCCACGCCACTATCTCGTTTCTAGTAAAAGCAATTAAATTTTTTAGTTTCAAATGATCAGCAGTATATTAACAGTCTTAATAAAAATGTGAATTATAAGTTAAGCTCGTAGTTGCATGATTCTTGCTTGCAGGCTAACAGGATAAAAAGCCAACTAGAAAGCTTCATATCTTATAACCCGTCGCACTTAAATCAAAACATCTACATAATCCTTCCTATCATGATTTTAAGGCTGCTCCATAATTCCAAGTTACAAGAGATTGCAACGGTAAAGTGATTATAATTCATTCTGAATGTCAAGTACTGCTTTACCATATTACTAATAAATTTGTTGCCAAGTATTTTTACCATAAAAAACTACCGGACTGGACTATAGAAGAGAATCCCATAGCTGACACATTTCAAAAATAAACAATGGCAACACAACCTACATATCGGAAGAACAAGAACCAAGAATGCATACCCGTAGCTTTAACCAATTTAGCAATCCATTCTTCCGTGGTTTCTTCTCCTCCTTATTAGTATAGTCTGCAATTTCATTGTTCCCTTCAAGAGAAACATACAAGTCCATGTTTTCATCATCCAAAATCAGATCCCGTCTTTTGTATGGTAGGTACGCAAGCTGCACAATACCAAAAAGTGAAAATAAGCTGTAATTAGATCAAACAAAGTGCAGAAAAAGGAAGGTATTAGTAAATCCCCATAAACAAACACCCACTCTTATATCCATTAATATCAATGGCTTTAAAAAGCTATGGTTAAGGAAATAACTTCAAATAAAGATACTGCAAATTTGACACATTTATAATAGTACCTCTTCTTCTCCAAAGGAATGTCTTCTCCTTGGACCGGGACGGTGAGGAACCCTTGATGATTGAGAAGCTTTGGAGGAAACTAAAATTAACTTTGTTAATCTTTGTATTCTGCTCAACAGAGCTTCCTTGGCTTCTTCTTCCTGTTCCAATTTTGGCTGCGACTTGAATTGACCATCTTGTAGCTTTATATATGAAATGATGCATCAGATAATTGGGCATCAACTCAAAGAAAAAGGCAAATAAGAAATTCAAATGCATATTTACAGGCAGAAATATCATTGAAGTCTATAATGCATGTACTGCATTATTGTCAAATCAAACAAAATGGCTGAAGATTGCATAAGGATACAAAGAATAAATCAGCTTGCTGACTTCAGGATCTTGTGTAAAACATGATGCAAAAAAGACTTCTTGACCATGACTCTGTACCAAATGAAACTACAGACTTCTCAGTCACAATTTGAATAACATGAATCTGCCGAGTCATTTCCCAATTTTAGAGAAGAACTGAACTTTTGGCTAAACTTTATATCATTCTATCTGATCTGTGTTCCTAGAGTTGGGACTTAAGTGTAGGATTTCATGAATTCCTAGATGCTTATTTAGAAATCAGAGCATGACAAGCTAGGCGATTCATTTTTTCATGTCCCCTGAACTAGACCAAGAAAAACCCACTTTCTTAATTGCAAAATCGAATTGTGTACTACAATAAATCCAAGAATTTTCCTTCTTTTTGTCGTGTTAATTTCTTAGATTTTCTCAATTAAGTTTTGTTACTTAAGTACTCAAAATCTTTCGATCGCAGAGGCTCTGATACCATGTTACTTAACCTATTGAACCAAAAGGTCTAGCTGATAGTGAAGGCTAACAACATCTTTTTATATTAAACTCTGACACCATATACCATGCTTAAACCATGAGATGAATGTTCTCAATATAAGTAAAGAAGAAAAAAGGAAAAGAATTATTTTCCACTTGTAGTAGAAACCACTCAAGTGTACCTTCTGTTTTAGGAGGACAAGATCATCTTCCACCATGTCTTTTAGTAGGGGAACAGGTACAATACCCCTCTTCAACTGTTCTAACTCTTCCTTCAAACAGCGTATTTCATGTTGATACTTCTTGATAAGTGATTTCTCATCAATAATCTGAAATATAAGTGTTTATATCAGATCAGACATTTCAAAACAAGATTCCCTTCGAGATATATATAAAAAGGAAAAGGTACCTTGTTGTGTGCTGCTTGAATTTCAATGTGTTTAGCACGGTGGGCAAATTTCAGAGTATTATGCGTCTCTTCAGAATTGCTTGATGAAGGAGTAACAGTGCAAATAAGCTGTGATTTTTATACATAAGATAAATGAGGAAAAGGAAACAGTGGCTTGCATCGTTCATGAGATATATGATAAAGAGATCTGTTTTTCTCTTCTTTTTTTGTCCAAAAAATAGCAGCACTTACTGATACACGACCATGACCACTTAAAGATGATTGAAGAAGCCTGGTCAATTTAGAGTCCCTGTATGGAATATGATTGGCCCTTGCATCGGTCAACTTCGATATAACCTATTAATATCTCACAAGTAGCAAAGCCAAGATGAATTTATCAGCTTGTAGCAAACACTTTAACTGATGCAAGAATCTTAAGATTATTATCAGATGAAGAGCATAAGTTAGGATATGTGTTATATTTGATACTTTATTTACTTCAACAAAAATTAATCATGAACAGAAATGACACATAATTCAGATAAGGCTTGGTCATAATCCAGTTAAGGAACATAGTTCACGAATAACTAAGTAAATCAACCATGAGAATCTAATGAGCTTTGCTTTTATATCTATATTACAGTTTAGGGGTTGGGTTGTGCTAATTCAAATAAGAAAAAGATTGAAATAACAAACAAAATATTAGTAAACACAATGCAAGCACATTCTTAAAGACGGAACCAAATATGCCCAAACACATGTTTCTGGTGTGACTGTGAGTGCGTAGTGACGAGTTTCTATTGCTGGAAAATTCTGAATGAGAAAACAAGATGCTATACAATGAATATAAGTGTTCTATCATGGTAAAGTTCATTTGGGATATGGATACAATTGAGATATTGATGATGAAAATAGGCATATATATCGCATATAAGGCCTTACAGTTCCAAGTGTTAGCAGGCTCTTGTTAATGTAGGATCCTTCTTTCCGTCTCACACCAGTAGTCTCAGCTTTTGAACTTTCAGAACCTGCCAGATCGATGAGGTTCTGCAGGTGTAAGTTAGATATGAAAAAGTTAAAAGCTACTCTTACACAAAAGAAAACGAGTGTGTTTGAGAGAGAGAGAGAGAGAATTAAAGTAAAAGACAAGCAAATCAACAGAAAATGAAAAGAAGTCAGAATTACCAGTTGAGACAAATTTACAGCCTCTCCTTCACTATTTTCTCCATATGCGCTACTCTCTATTATCTGCATAAAACAACAGCACATAGCTTGAAAGATGGAAACGAACATACATGAACTATAAGTAAGAGACAATGGTAAGCTATATTAATTCTACATCTTGGTTCATGAAGATAGTAAAAACCTACCAGTGTGAATATTGTATGGCTCCGGCTGCTTAGTAAATTGAAGTTTGTGGACCCAACATGTCTATGCTCTGTGGCAAAAAGAAAATTTTAGCAGTCAATTAATTTTCTGAGTCCATTTCAGTAAGAATGTTATAGTATTTTAGCATGAGAGAAGTACAGTTCGTGAATCACATCAACTTACTGTCCACATCGTATCTCGACAGAAGGTTCTAAAGCATAAAATGAGCCCACCCTATTAAAGTTCTAATAATTTAAATCTTTATATGGGAACTTCGTATTTCTTGCATCAGACACTCTGCAACTTAAGCTCTTAATAGCTTCAGAAGGCACTTTGAAAGATTTGATGAAACCAGTCTCAAATTTTTCACGTTGCCAGAGTCTGCAAATCACAATTTATTCGCCCCCTCCTTGTGGATGGGGAAGATCAATCCTGTATTTTCTCGAGTGTAATCCTTGAAAAGAAATTGATTTCAAGCAGGTTCCGTAAATGGAGGTTACGGTTTAGAGAGGATCTCTCAATGCATGGAAGAAACTAAATAAAAAGAAAAAGGAAAAGATTTTCTTGAGCAGATCATGAATAAGTTACAGAGAGCAAAACTGGGATTCCTCAAAATGTGGAAGCCACAGTTCACATGAAAATAACTAAGTGAGATGGCTGTTCCAAGTCTCACATCTTTTTCCACAGTGATAACTTTTATTGCATAATTTTATTTAATCTTGCATGCATTGTTTCATGAAAGCATTTAACTTTGCAGGTTCCTGGACAGCATCACGGAATTACCTTTTTTGCTCGACTAGCAATAATTAATATCTTTTAGTCAAAAAATAAATTGAATTAACTAAGTGTACTATTAAGATCTAATTGGTTTTGCTAAATACGTGTGATATATGGCAATTACCTTCTCCAGCTGCAATAAGGGAAAGGGCATGGGCAGGGGATAATACCACTTCTTCCTTTATGCCTTCAACAAAGGTTCCCTACATATATTAATTGAGATCAATGAAAATTCTCTCCACAAAATTAAAATTAAAAAGATATCTAGATACATTATCCTGCAATCACAAAAGAAAAAAGAAAGAAATTCTAGAATAGAAGACCAAATGTACATGTTCCAGTATAATAGGAATTAAGAAAAGTAGCTTCTTCATCAAAAAAAAGAAAAGTAGCTTCTGATATAGTCATATGTGCAAAGTGAGAGAAGAAATGCCATGAAGTATTTTACTACTAGAATTCATAATCTGGAGCACATTTTTAAGCCCACATCTTCCTTGGAGGAAACATTTCAGTCGTCTGAGCAAAACTAAATTACCTTTAACATCTTTCATGAATATCAAACACATCAACAGTTTACTTGTTAAAATATTGGGGTATATATTCCTTTATCTGTTCATCTTTTCCAACTCTATGGGAGGCATTTCAGGCTTGTATCTTAACAGTTCCCCAAATTATAGCATATAGGACTCAGCAAATGAACATGAGCTGCCCCATCTTAACAGAGCCCCAAAAAACCGAGCAACTTGATCTTTAATAAACACTTGATCAGTATATAACAGAAGGACGATCCACACTGATTGAAAGAATTGGAACAACCACTTGGCATTTATAGTTAAGCCAAAAGCCACAATGACCCAACTATATGCCTGAAATGAACTGTTCGACTCATTCTCAAATGCAAAGATATTAAAGCTAAGAGATTCTATGAAGTATCACAATCAGTTTTGTCTAAAATGTAAGAGCCACAGAGCCAGTCAATAAAAACCTTACAGGAAGACTAGAGAAGAAGAATGGTGGAATATTAAACAACGCATTATTAGAATCCTGACAAAGGCAAAAGTTTTAGCATAAAATGCCCAAGAATGTAAGCCTATTTTTCCTTTCATTTACACGGTAATAAAGGTTAAGGTAACGATATTTGATATAGGAAAACTTTAAGGTAGTGCTGTAGACAGTTTAACCAGCTTCAGCAAGGTCATGTATATTACAAATTAAAAGAGCAACAAATTGACAAGGAAGTACCTGGGCATCTTCTCTGATTCTCAAGTTCTGTCCAGCTGGATTCAACAAGTCGTTTACAACCTGACAAAAAAAAATGAAAATGCGCATAGTAAAGTTACAGAAGAGATGAAAGAAGTAATGACATCATAACAGAAAATGAAGAAGAAAAGACGAAGAAGCTAACCTCATTATATATCTCTAGGTATGAAACACGGAGGAGAAACTCCCGGTTTGGTGTCTAAGGCATAGATAAGTGTTCAGTTTTAGAACAAAGATAAAATGAAAGAAAATATTCAATTCATACTCCATGTACATTACCTCTTGAATAATGCTAAAAGCATCTTTTACTGCTAAAGGTATAATTCCAGGGGACCTCTGATCACCCTGCCATTTGTATAACATTATAAGCATGACAGACATCCAGTGTTAGTAAATCAGCCAACAGAAAGAATTGCGCTAATAAAATGCATTTATCAATCGATATTGTAGCATGGAATATCAGGTTGCGCAGATAAAATGCTTTCAGAGAATGAATTTTATTCACAAATTCAACTCGCCATAGGAACAAGCACATTGAGATGTTAAAATATGACGAGTTACATATACATTGGCCTTAATGATGCCACTATTCATTTATCATGTTTATCAGGAAAAGAAATCAGAAAGCATAATATACAAAAGCGAACACTGAATTTTGCATGGATTACATATGTAAGAAGTAAGTTAAAAGAAATAAATAGAAATGTCAATTTATCTTACATGCATAGTGTGAGTCTTCCCACTGCTTGTTACACCATATGCAAATATTGTTCCTTCAACCACATGTGGACAAATTTAGAATACAAAAACTATACACAGAGCTAATATGTAAAAAAAGTCAGATGGTAATGTTTGTTAGGAACAGGTGGTTTACCATTGATGCCTTCCATAGCACCACCCACGACATGCTGGGCAGCAACATCATAGACATGTCTGGTTGTAGTTGTAGGGCCAAACACTCGATCTAATAAGAAATGGGAAGTAATTAAATATAATTAGTCGTACAGATATGACTGAGACCTAAAATGAAATATCAAAAAAATATATATATAAATATATTGTCTATATTAACAGCTTTGATGTACCGTAGACATGTAGTCCTCCTAGGAAAATGTAAATACTAAGTAGCCTCTAAAACTAGAAAGAGCAAATTATCAAATTGCAGTTGTAAGAACTATAATTTGGCCTTATTTTCTATAATGCATAAAAATAACTGATAGAAACAAACACTTATATAGTAGGGAACCTAATATTTTAAAGAGCAACGAATATTGATGTAAAAAAGGAGAGATTTTAGTATACTCCTGGAGCACGATGACGTGGTACTCCAAGCCAATAAATAGTAGACATGTGTCTCATTAACCAATAAGATTTTGACAATGTGTAATTAATTAAAATGTAATTCTTAGTTAATTATTTATATAAAATTCTAGATCCAAAAATAAAAACCCTAGACCCCAAAAAATAAACCCTAGACCCTAAATGATGAACCCTAGATACTAACCGATATGACGTGTCATTGAATTATAGGTCCGGAGTACCACGTCACCCGTACTTCAGGAGTATTCTAAAATTTCTCAAAAAGAAGTTAAGGAAACCTTAAGGTGACAAAAGGATTGATGCAAAACTGAAGGAAAGTAATGAATTAATGCCAAAAACAGGCATTTAATCATAGTTCATGTACCAACTATAGGTGTCACCTGATGACTCAAATAACTAGAAAAAATTATGAACATGAAGCATATATTTGAAAATCAAATTGCTTCATGATAACATTCTTAAAACATGATTTTCCTATAGGAATGTGTAAGCTTTTTAGCAAAAGGTAATAGAACCAAGATCACTCCAAGAAACTTTAAAATGAGTATAGACTCCATTGGTCGAGCTTTGACATAATGTATTTGTCAGAAATGATCAACCAAGCTTCAATTTTTATCAACTGAAACAACTAGAACTCAACCCAACCAATTCAGTAGAGGTTTCCAATTTCGAAACAGTATATTTAACAGATAAGCGTTAACACAGTTGCCTGTAGCTTTCAAAACTGACAACTTCTGATGGTATACACAACCATACATTGGAATAATATCAATAAACCCGAGTCTGTTACAAGTAGGCTTTCAAGTTCTTACCTTTAGTGCTCTACATATGTGGCAGTACATAACTTCTCTCAAGCAAATACACATAATCTCTCTTAATTATGTTTTACTCTACTGCAGCCATCTCTTAAAAATTCAAGCTTAAATAACAGAATCAACTACTCAAGCAACCAACTTTAATGTACATAATTTACCATATGCATACGCTATTGACGGATTATGTTCGTTTCTGACAATAGTTTCGCCATCGGCATACCAAGCAATCTCCTCCCCTTGACGAATTTCCCTAGGACTACATCATCAACCATAATTTCATAAAAATTTACATAGAGACAGAAATTGGCGGAAAGAGAAGAAAAATGCAAACCTCAACGGGCGAAACCGAACTGTAACAGTCACATTTTCTTTGGATCTTTCTACCTCCACAGGTGGAGCTTCCGAGTAAAAATACTGTGGCTTACTGCGAGCAGAAGACGACGCAGGAGAGCTCTGACCGTCGATAGATGTTTCTAGAAACTGCTTGGAAGATGATGTAGTCGTAGAAGAATGAGAATTAGCAGCTTTAGAGCTACTGGAACCTAATCTCTTTGGTTTCGACCCGTGCTTTGACGCCATTATCGAAGCGCAACAATTCACTCACTTAGCACCATTAAAACTGCCAAAAACAAACAAATTAGCTCAAAATTGCATAAAAAAATCAAACTACCAAACAATCAACTCTAAATCCTTGTAGATAAAATACAAAACAATAAAAATTCCAAAAGACAGATAATACAGGAAAAACAGCTGCAAATGCAAAAACAGCAACAAAAATGTGAACAACAAGCTGCTAAAAGCAAAAAAACAAAGCTACAGAGTTTCATGTAATTGTAGAAGAATGAGAATTAGCAGCGTTAGAGCTACTGGAACTTAATCTCCTCGGTTTTGACCCTTGCTTTGATCGAATCACAACTAACCATTCCACGAAATTTCACTTAAAACCATTAAAACTGACAAAAACAAACACATTGGATGAAAATTGCACAAAAAATCGAGCTACAAAACAATCAAATTCCGATTCCTTGTAGATAAATCCAAAAAAGCCATAAATGCATAAACAACAACATAAGTGTGGACAGCAAGCTGCAAAAACAAGAGAAAAATAAAATGAGAGTTCACCTACAGATCTTCTTGGAATTACTCGAACCTAATTTGTTCGTCTTCGGTTTTGAGCCTTGCTTTGACGCCATTATCGAATCATAACACTTCACTCCACCAAATTTCACTTAACGCCATTAAAACTGACAAAAAAAAAACAAATTAGCTCGAAATTAAACAAAAAAGAGTAGCTACAAAACAACAAACTCCAAAATTGCTTGTAGATAAAATACAAAATAACAAAAATTAGAAAAGACGGATAATGAAAAAAACAGCAGCCGCAAATGCATGAACAAGAACAAAACAAGCTGCTATAAGGTAGAATAAAGCTATAAAAAAACAGAGAAAATTAAAATGAGAGTTTACCTAAGGATCTTCTTGGAGCTGCAATAAGTTAGATCTAGTAAATGAGTAGAGATGAAGAAGAAGAAGACAGTGAGAGCTGAGAGTGACTGAGAGGAAGATAGACTTTGATGATGATGATGATGATGATGATGATGATGAAGTGGATTTTGATTATAGCTTGAGTTGGAAGGGATGATGATGATGATGTTAATTAAAGGCTAACTGCATTTTTAATCCCTTTTAGGGACAGAGAAAAGAAAGAGAGATTGTTGAAGTGAAGAGAGAGAAAGAAAAACTAATAATAATAATAATAATAATGAATTTCAGGGGGGATTTTAGAAAGTGAAAGCCAGCCACCAAGAGAAAGAAACTGCTGCTGTGTGTGTGTGAAGCCAAATTATTATTTTTTATTTATTATAATAAATATCTTTTTTATTATTTTTGTGTGTTGGACTATCTACAACTTCTAACTACTGCACTACTACTACTCTGCTTTTTACCAATTACAATATTATATTATCTACTAATAATAATTATCAATTTTAATTTAACTCAATTTACACTAAATTTCTACATTTTTTTCTTTTTACCAAAGACAGACAAAATTTGTAGATATTGGTATTTCAACATGTTACTATATTTTTCATAACAATATTTAATATTTTAAAAAATAATCAATATCCAATGTATAATTCGAAATAAACTCTAAAAACTAAATCATAAATTACAATTACTAAAACATAATACTAGTTCGACGTATAAATGATATGATGTTGCCATATTGTAAAATTTTGTTATGTTAGATTAAAAGACGTTATTTTCGATCAAGTGGTTGAGGGCTCAAATCATATCGGCCCTTATTTTTTAATTGTAAAGTAGGTATGCGTTGTACGCACTTTAAGTCCTGAGCATATTTGTGTGTAAGAGTGTGTTGAATTAAAATATGTTGTTGGGACATAACTATCAGCTGGAACTTTTAGTTCGGTTGATTAAGTATTAACATTGTTACGTGAAAAAATTTAAAATGTCTAATGTATCGTGTCATCTATTCGAATTAGCACACAATGTTTATAATTTATGGTGCAATCGTCTATCGGCTCTGAACATTACCAATGTCATATGGTGCAATCCTTCATCAAGTTGGCTTAAGGTAAACACCGGAGGATTAGCTCTTGATTCTTTAGAGCTAGTGCTTGGTGGCGTTCTTAGCGAGAAGCTTTGCTTTTCCTATTGATTTGTCCTATGCGCATATCATTGAATTGAAGGCAGTGGTTTTTGTGATTCGAATTGCTTGGGAGAAAGGTTGGGTTCATCTTTAGATTGAATGTGATTCAATTTATGATGCGAATTTGTTAAAGCAACATTCTCCGATGTTCTTTGGTATGTGCACCAAGATCGGATGGTGACTTTGCAACACTCTCTCGATGATTACCGTGATCATACACATCTACCGCAGAGGAAATCTAACATCGGATGCCCTTGCTCACCATGGAGTTTCATCGGATAGTTTAAGTTAGTGGCACTCGGTCTCCCAATTTTACAATTCTTTCATTTTTTTATGATTACTGTAACTTATAATAATTTCGTTTTGCATACAATTTTCTACCTACATTTTCTTTTCCTTTTAATAAATTGGACCTAATTGAATTATGTTTTGTTGTCAAAGGGATGCCGCCATGACGTAGTAGTTGGATGTCTGCATTGCAACCGTCAGAGATTAAAAAAAAAATGTTGTTACCTTTAACTATCAACTCGAGCCTTTTGTTTAATTGGTTAAGTAATACGGTATCAAAGTCTCTCCGACTGAAATGTCTTGATTTCGATTTCTGACAACCTCAATATTTATTGAATTAAAAACACATGCTGAAATGAGCATTCATGTGAAAAGAATGTATTAGAAATTAATATAAAAAATGTTAACATTAATATCAACTCGAGTTTTTTATTCAATTAATTATCTCATTCTTATTAAAAAGAATTAAATTAAGTAAAATTAATAAATATATCCTCATCCTCAATACTGACACCAAAAATTCCTCTCATTTTCACGGTCTTACAAAGTTCTTTCTCTCTTTTCTCAAACATAAAGAAACTAAAGTACCAATTAGTTATACAAAAAAAATGTTACATCATCAAAATATTAAAGCAGAAAGTCACATATTTTTTTCACCTTTCCCTATAATTTTTTGCCAAAAATTGGAGCTTCCTTTCCCAACTAAACCGCACCCATTCATGTAAAATTAACCCTTTCTTTTTGTGGGAATTGATAATTTGATACATAAATGTACTATGCATAAGAATAATCCAATTTTATTTTTTTGAAAGGAGAATAATCCAAACATATAGGAAAGATAATTAATTAAAACTGAAGTGTAATGCATAGCCCTACAATTATGAAGAGTTTCTTGATATGTATAGACATCCAAGAAGCAAATGTTTATTGAAAATGACCACTCTTTGAACATATCATGCTCCATAATTTCAGTTTTAGGGCCATTTTACACAAGAATAGCTATTGTGTCTTGTTTGATAGATTGGTCTTTAGGCTTTGTTTTTTGTGACAAGGGTGTAGGTGGATATCCTAATGCAATAAAAAATATTTTTGGGTGTCCATAAAATTTTTATTTTTATTATGTATTTTACTTTTAGCTTTCAAAGAATGGTATGGACCGTATGGTTTGGCAATTTGTAGTTTCCTATTTCTTTTTCATATATATAAATAAGAGGTTTGGTAAGATAATGGTGCAGGTCCGCATGAGCTCAAATGATTTACATAAATTAGTGGAATAAAAATAGGGTAAACAACTATAACATCTCAACTTTTCCATATTAGATTGTTTAATTTTTTTATTTGTAAAAATACATTACTGATTCTCTATTTTTTGACATAATTAACATTTTGGTTCTTCTTATTTATCTTTTAGTTTTAATTTTCAGGAGATATAGATTGTCATACAAAATTATTATGTGATTTTGTTATGTCATGTATGCTAGTTCATGCTATAATACTTACAAATCTAAAAATATTGACAAAAAGATGCAAAAGTTAATTATGACAAATGATAGGAACCTTATGATGTATTTTTGCAAATAAAAAGATTGAACAGTGTAATATGTTAAACAATGAGATGTTAGAATTATTTTTCCAAAAAAATATCGAATCATATGATTTTGTTAATTCAGCTATGTTATTTACTTTTGCAGTGTGAAAAGTTAAAAATTAGTGTGTAGCTAGTTAAACTAAAATGTTAAATTAATAATTAAAATTTCATAATACATTTTAATTTTAGTTTTAATTTTTGCCACATCTTCATATAAATGTTATTGTTATTAGATTTGAAGCATATTATACAACATATAATATCATAAATTTTTAATTTCACCAATAAAAGGCTGCAATAACTTTAATCCAAAATGTATGTATCTTTTGAGGGGAACATTTAATATAATTGAACAAGTAGATTTTATTTTTTTTGAAAAAATGTAAACCTTAATTATAAACTGTACTATATGAAAATAATGACAGCTAAGAAAAGAAAGGTTTATGGAATTGGAACTTGACAACTTATAAAACTATGAACACATACAAGAAAATGAGATGTGTAATGATATAGGTCAATTTCTCGTAACAACAAACTTAATTTTGGATTATTTCTAATTTCATTGAGTGTCAATTTAATTCCACTAAATAAACTATAATATAAAATTAAATACAGACGTATTTATTGTATAAATTAACCAAAAAGGAAGATCACCCATCATTATCAGTAACCTAACGTCCATCTTTATCAATGACCTATAATAATTAATGATCACTCCCTTCTTTTTGACCTTCAATTACTTACATAGTTACATATATATAATCATTAAATATAACCATAGATACAACATTCTGTCTTAGAATACAAGACCCAGATCATGTATTAAGTTACACAACAAAAAGAAAACAGATAAACAAAGATAATTGATGACTAAGGATTTTTTGTTTATCAAATTAGGAGTAGATTTAAGGAGTAGCAAAGGAAACACCAAGCCGTTAAGAATTTTCAATCATTAAATATAACTGAAATGAACTATTGAAAAGTACATATAAATCACAAAAACCAAAGTCTTAATGTGTTTTACTTATTTTTCGTAAAAAAAAGTTTAGCTAAGATCAGATTTATCCACTAGCAAGGTTAAACAAGCCACAGACTTTAATGAAGATTTACAATGAGGATATTTACAAATTATTTACCAATAAAAGCTCAATATTCAAACACTTAACTGACTCAATAGTGCACTAATATTATATAACTCGAGTTGTAAATTATTTATCTGTTCAGGAGAGTGAGCTTTCGTCATCCCTTCCTTGACTAATATTTTAATAAAATTTGTTTCTATAATTTTCTTTTGATAACATTGAATAAATCAGTCCAAGTACAGTAAACTTTAACAATTAAATTTTGCACAGTTAAATATTCCATGCGCCTCTACTGAAAGGTGCACGCTTCCACTCCACATGCTTTGAGATTGAAATTAGTTTTTTTTTTTTTTTTTTTTTTTTTTTCATAACAAGATTGAAATTAGTTTATTTCCGAAAGTATCTCCATGTTTCGAAAAATATATATAATACCATTGCTAGAAGAATCAATATACAAATGAGATATATATGATGCCACCAATTTTGTTCTCAAGGTTAAGTATTACAAGAACATATCATGATATAATTTCAGAATAATTAAGCCAACCAGTCTCCAAAGTTAATAATGCTGAGTTTATATTATTATCATAATCTTTATCTATAGTTGGTCTAACTGATAAATCATATACAATATGTTTGTTTTTAATAGATGCTATTGACCCTACTCTTTAATTAATTAGGACCAACTCACTTATTCTTGATCAATGTACAAGTTTTGCTAAGGATAAAAGGGAAAGTAGTAATTATATTCCATGCATGAAATGATTACAAAAGAATGATTACAAGTTATTTCAGGGATTTAAAAAATCCATCTTTTAAGAAGTGAAGTAAATTTGTTTTACCATTAATTACTTATATATCATTTATATTAATTGCCAATTACAGAATTTCTCCTTCAAGAAAGAGCAAAAAGAATAGTATAAAATAAATGAAGGGTTTATTTAGATCCAACACTATTGTTTATAGTTTATTGCTGCTAGTTTTTTTAATGTTTATCATTGTTGATAGATATTAACTCGTCTTTCTTTGAGTCTTTCAAAACAATTATAAATATAATTATTATTCTTTAAATTCTAAATACTCACACTCTACATTCTATTATTTGAAGTGAATAATAAACTACCAATTATGGTTGATTTGCGCGGTTAACATCTTTAAATTATTTAAGTCAAATCTCGAAGTCTAATCATAGTGTATGCAACAAATTGTAGTTAGATGAAAATTGAACTAAGAAATTAAGTAAATTATGCATATGAAAAATACTATAAATGTAAAATAGATTAAATTTACGTAATATGTGATGTCTTTAAGTTAACTTGTACTCTAAAATGTTGCTACAGGCGCTTGGCTGCCGTAACCTAGCGATTCTAATAGTTACTTGTAGAAACAAATTTATTTTTCATTTTAATTATTATGAATACTTATTTATTTTTAATTTTTTAGGAAATTTATGACTATTTATTAAAATTCATTAAAATGAAAGTTGCATGGAATGGAAGGAAAATTAACGAATTCTCAAAAATAAGATAGGCTATAAATAATAAGTGGCAATGATTGAACTGAATGATTTCACTTGAAAAAAGAGAATAAAAATATAAAGAAATAAAAGAAAGAAAAAACAAGGCAGGTAGGTAAGATGGAATAAAAAAGAAGAAAAAAGAGGAAGTTTGAGTAATAATGAATCACTTCCATTTATGTACCTAAAATGTCCTCTTGACTTGATTGACCCCATTTTCACGGGCGTAATATACCAATGACTGCCCTCAATGCCAATGCAAATTAGATGCTGATTGATTGCTCTCATTTTACCCTTTTCACTAATTGCTGTTAACCCATTTCTGTTGAGATTAGAGACATTTTTTAAGTAATGGAGTATCATTTACTTGAATATCTGTTGGGTGGGGATCGTATCGGGTTCTATTCGTTTTCGTACTTCATGAGTCTTTTTCGTCTTAATAAAACTCAACAATTCAATCTGATTCTGGATCGTTTTATTCAAATATTCAATCTAGTTCCAAATTTTCTCAGCATATCTTATCCAAACTCAATAGATTAGGTTAGCAGCAACTCTTCAAAAAATTAAGACATAATGAATTTATGAGTCAATTGGCAACACGGCCCATAAAAAATACGGGTCAAACAGATTAAACTGTATTATCATGTCATGAAAGCCTTAAATTTCTTTTTTGGTAAAAACTGAAATTTCTAAATAAAAGTGAGATTAATTAGCACTATCTACAATAATATAAATCAAAGAAGTACAAATAAAATATTATTACAGGCTGACTTTTAATTCAATAAAACAACACTATGATTCCCGTGGCCAAACAAAGTCCAATTGGTTAAAGCTTAGCACACAAACTACAATGTCACTCTCATCACAGGTTTATCAAGGCATGTATCCTAACAGCGCAACAACAACAAGGCCCTAGTTCCGAAATGATTCAGGGTCTGCTAACATGAACCATCATAACATCATGAATGAGAAATCATGTTATTTACAGTAATCAATTTACTAGGTTTTTACACCTACTTGCCGAGACAGATTCAGAGAGGGGCCAAGGGAGAATATGTCAAATAAACAGCTATAAATCATCAAAGAGCACCCGAAACATCATCTATTAGTGAATCATGGATCGACGTTGCTGTTTGCTTGTTATTGTGTCTTGAAGAAACCACCCAAACTTGAAATTTCCCGTCACTCGTATTTCTAGAACACTGAAAACTATTTATAACTTCCAAGTTCCAACTAAAACACACTTTTGCTGGCCTCCAATGCCTACAGCAGAGGACTTATTCTTGCAATTTTAAACATGACTAGAGAGTTGAAGAATCAAAAGTATAATGTATCCCCCTGCCTCTCTAGATAGTATCTCATACCCAAAAGATGAAAAGGTTGGATGCTGGGGTAGAAATCTATGTTGCTACAGCCAAGTTCATCTCATTGAGAAAGCGGTAATATGTGTGGTGATCCATTGTGTTTACGAATCCAGGAATGAAATCTGAAAAGAATCTAAGAACTGCAGCAAGATGTTGTGAATCATTAGAAGCCGAAGCTGCTTCAAGAAACAGTGATGGCCGGACAGTGGTGACCTAGAAGATGAAAGGTTGCGTGTCAGTGAAGTCTTACAACGCGGAACAATGTATAACTTATAAAATATGTAAACCATAAATGATAATATACAAAATATAAGAAAGATAAATCTAAAATCAAAATGAATAAATACAAAATTACGACATATTCTTAATCATAAATTCTAATATGCAATAAAGTTCAAGTGTTTCTAAACTAAATAGCAAATTCTACGTTAACTAATTTCATCATAAGATTACAAATTCATCAATCATCACCATCGCCCTACTCATCACCAACATCATCAAATTCTTCTGCAAGGATGTGATCCTCTTCATCTACAAAGTGAGTTTCACTTGTGTATCTAAATTAATCTCTTCAAAGTCTTTCTCATTTGTTGCTTATTTTGGACACTAGATGTGTCTTATCTAATTATGGAGACTAAAACCCTAAAAAGACCATGTGACATATAGCCACACCTCCTATAACCACGGCCATCTGCACAAAGGCGTGCCTTGGCAACACCACTTGCCTTTGGGGGTGCTAAGGCGCTCAGCCAAGTGCCTTGTTTGCTCCTCAAGCCAGAGGGACACCTCTAACAATTATGATACAGAGTAGTGAAAATCCAAAAGAAAAGTTAGAGAAATTTACACCATTTTGGTGATGTAAGAAATTTTTTGTCGTGTAAAATTCAACAAATTACTGAATAATACCACATCTATGAAATGTGAACACCATCTATGCAGTAAACAGAACTTGAATCACCAGATTCTAAAAGCAACAGATCAGACTGCATCTTAGTACAATTTTTAAATATTCCACATTTTGTGAAGCTCAGATTTAGAGTGCAAGTATAAAATATCAAGTCCTCAACGAGATATCATGCATAAATTACCTTATGCTTCCTAACATAACGCAAGGCTTCAAGGTAATAGCCATCTTGTACGAGCAGCACCACATAGTCGTGGTGTAAAGAGAGCTGTCTCAGCATGTCCAGACCTAGTTTCCGGATTTGGAAATTCTGTCGACCTGATTCTAAGAGCTGCATTGCCACTTCTTTTGAGGGCTCGAGAACCTGCAGTGCGTCAATTTTAAGCATAGTAGGTGAGTACAGATATTTTTAGAAATTAACAAGCAGAATCTTTAAAAGATAAAAATTAAAGAAAACTTCAAGACCTTGTTCATGATGAACAATGTGAGTTCTGTATACCGCTCATTGCGGGCTAGAAGTTGAATTGTCAATACATAAAGGTTTGGATGAACTTTAATCCTTTCCAAATTTGTGCTGCTACATCATAAAGAAAAAAGTCATGACTGGAAAAACAGATGAATATGCTTTCAACCTCGACAATACGAGAGAGCAAAGAATAGTCTATTTGCAAAATATTCAGTAACATATGTCCCAGAATCCCTTGTCAGGCTTACTGCTCGGTAAATGAACCGTTCTAAAGCTAAACCGGAGGGGATTTTGCTTACATTGCTTGGTGCACAAGACTAAACAGAACCGCTAAGTTGACTAGCTTTCCATAAGGGAGAGTAATAGTGTAGATTAACTCAATGTAACATCTATAAAGCTACAATCATTGATTTTAACAATAATTTGACATAATCACCAGAAAACCTTTGTGCAACCAATCTTTAATTACCACTAAAAGCTTCAAATAAGCTACAATTAATAGCGTACCTGCGAAGGAATTCCACAATGATAGCAACTAAGTATGACGGGTCTCCCACCATCTCTTCCTCAACTGGAGCAAACACAAAGGTATACATCTCATCAGGAGAAATTGCTGGTGAAGCAAGTTGCATTTCTTGCCTCTCGTAAAAGTTAGCACCCATTTGGTTGTTACTCAGCCTCGGATGCTGAGATTGAGAAGATGCTGGCTCAACTTCAGTGCTACAACTTTCACTACCTAATAAGTTCTCACTCTCTACATTCTGAGGACCACCTATGGTGTTTCGAATAGCACTAAAATGTGAAGCGTCTTCAGAGTCTGAAGTGGAAAGATTTGAAAATCTATTGAGGGATTCATTGGCAACTTGAGCGGTAGATTCATGTTCAGATGATTTTCTAACTGCATCAACTCCACTAGCAGGCATATCGGCACTGGACCTGGAATCACTTGCATGTGCCCCACTAGAAGATGAAATTTTTACTCCCTTGTAATAGCTGCCTGTTTTAATTGAGAGCGAATAATTAGCAACCAGCACATCTATTGCCTTGGCAACCATGTTCACTGGTCTCCTTTCCAAGATAACAGTGCGTGTTATTGCCATGCATAACTGTTTAGCCTGTAATAGAAGATGAGTAAAAAATCAGTAAGTTAATCACTAAAAATTCATAGTAAAGGAGTAGTTGAAGGTTACAGAAGAATGACATCATTACAGAAAGCACAACTACTACAAACTAACTTGATTTGGTAAGTAATTCGTGCCTATCAAAAGGACAAATCTTTTATCACTGGGTATCATTTTCATTTGGTTCTTAAAAAATATAACTAAAAGGAAAGGTATATAAAATGTAGGAGAAACTTTCTTGAACCTTGACTACAGGTTCATACTCAAAAGATTCTTATATTGGAGCTTCCAATAAGCAACAAAGTTCATTTCTCTCAGTAGTGGAGATGGTTGCTTGTAATGCGAAACATATTATGAAATGTCATAAGAACAGTTTTGTTCTAGTGCCTAAAAATAATATCCCAAAATTTTTGTAAACAGAGAATGTTACATGAGACTTTTGTCTTACACAAGTCCTGCAACAAGTGCATAATTAAAACCAATTTATTCATATATCTACCTTATTTGCATCCAACTTGCGTCGTTGCAGGAACTCCAAAACTGAAGGAACTTCAGAGCTACTTGCAGAAATAGACTGCAAGGAAACAAAGATGAAACTATATCCCACTAACTTGAAACAAAAAATAAAAATTAAGGAAAAAATTAATTAAAATTACCTCCAAGTCTAGGTTGATCTTCCACAGCAAGTTATTAGCAACATCACATATAAGGTCGGGAACTAGAAACATCCAGTCATCTCCATAAACAATTGCTTCATGATCACTTACTTTAGGTTCTGCACTTTCACTGTTGTTCCCACTAGATCGATTGAAAGAAATATTGGTCCTAGGGAAACCCCTGAACAACAGAGGAAGCGGAGCAGATATAGGTGCTCGAGAATCCGCAAAAATATCATAGAGAATGACAACTTTCGCATCAACTTGATGCACAAGAAGTACATTATCAACTACGCTTACAGAAATCTTGCTTGAATATATAGGCAAGGAACCCTGCACAAGACATCAAGCCAGTTCAGATTCTAGCAAAGAATCCATTTTAGCGTCTATTGGGGAGTGGAAACTAAAATATCTGAAAAAAAGTGAAATAATAAAGCATTTTAAAATTAGTTAAACACTTAAACCAGTTCTTCAGACTCAACAGTTGTATAGAAGAAAGTTATATGTTCTCTCTCTCTCTCTCTCTCTCTCTCTCTCTCTCTCTCTCTCTCTCTCTCTCTGTGTTTCAAGACAAGCACTTATTCAGTGAAACAATTAGAGCAGACAGATGAAAAATTAGTTTCTGGCTCCAACTCTTTGTCAGTTCAGTGTAAAATTATTTTCTTAAAACTGTACTTGCACCCAATGTTATGTTAATTGAAGCTTCCCTGAAACACAAAACACTTGTCTAATCAAACCATTTGAAGTATAAACTGAACTTTACTCGGGTACTTGACTTTTTATATATTTTGAAACTTAGTACGACACCGTATATATTTATTAGACTTTAAATAAGCCATTATCATTCAAATAAATTATACCATTTAATTACCATAGCACCTTAAGTATTAAATACAATGACGCATCACATGGAACACACCCTATAACAGTGGATAGTCTATATAAAACAAATTCCTCCAAGGGCATGCAAACACGAGGATGAAAAAGGGAAAAAAAAAAATCAAAAGTAGAACTTGACCAAAAGTTAAACATCAGCCATTCAACAGAAAACAGTAAACCACATAAATACAGAATAGATGATAGTACTATGCCAAACCAATTGGTTATAAAGCTAATACCATAAAGACAAAATATATGTTTGCAATAAACTTCATCGCAGCATAAGCAACTAAGAAGGCTACACCAGTGGAGACAAGAGATAAGAAGGTGATAAGGAAATTGGAAGCAAGTAGCTTACCTGTTGTACGACAGCGTCACGATAAAATCTATACGAATGAAGTAGCATTGCCACTCTATCAATTTGCAAGCAGTATATCCTCCCATAGCTGAAAATGTTAACGAATAATAGGATTACCACAGTAGAAACTCATACATATTAGACAATGAAATGAAACCAGACCAAGAAACCTACACAGTCACTATAAAGACATCTTCAGCAGCTAGGACAGGCTTACTGTTGGCATCAGATTTGGCCATTGCCATATCAAACTTTGGCAAGCGGACAATGCCAGCAGATGAAAGCTGAACAGAATACAAAGAAATCTTTTCAGATCAATCAAATTATTTGAAGTAAGACATGTGCCAAACGAAGTTGTTATTTTCTAAGAATCGGCCTTAACAAATAACATCACTTGAGTACATGTTAATGGACGAATATAAATCATGATTTACATGTACTAGGGACACTGGACTTAAGCTTAATGCAGTTTACTGGATAGATTGGCACGCTGAGGAATTAGCAAAGTTACGAATGGAGCCAACAAAACATAAGCTGATACCCATTAAACACACCTGAAATCCAGTGAATGTCTTGCATTGCATTCCAGAAGCAAGAAGAACCAAGCGACTCTCATGTGTATACACATACCAACTCACATTCAATCTCCTCGTCTCCACTAGGTTGAGTGATTTTGATTCCATATCATAGGCAAGTAAATCAAGCCCACTGAAAATAGGTCCATTTTAGTGCATGAAAAAATAGAAGATTTTCATCAGCACATCAAACCAAAACCTCATACTTCAGTCTCTGTATTATATACATATGTACTGAACCATCAAATTATGGTGGTTCAGTACATAGTAACTTAAAATCATAACAAAAAGATTCTATAACCTACAGCTATAATGTAGATTGCTAAGTTTATTTCCGCATGATCAATAGATCTAAATCAAATATGAGGTTACTGTTTAAAACCAAACAAATGTAAACTGAAGTTTAGCTGATGTAATGAACACTCAAAAGTTTTGAATCATTTATGGGATAACACCATACAGAAAACTTCTACATACCTTGTTTTGACAAGTACGAAATTACAGAGTGGACAATCAGTCCAAAAGAATCCCAGTATACTCTCTGACTCGGACTTCAACTTGTGACTAAAGATGTCCTTTGTTTCTCTATGCCAGAACTGTATCTCTTGACTAGATCGTTGAATAGCTATGAACTTTGAATCCAATGAATATCGAATAGATAAGATTGGCCCTTCAGATATAGGGTCGGATGAAGGAGTGACAAGAGGATCAAAGGGAATAATCTTCCAAGCAAATACCTGAATTATAAAACAAATCAAAAGATCAATTAGTTAGAAAAAATATTAATATAGTTGAATAAATAAAACATCATTTCAAAAAACTTGATGAAAACTTGATAAAGGAATTAAAGTCAATTCAATGAACAATTGAATCTAAAGTCATGTTACCTGATCAGATGTTGGGGCAAGCAGCAACTTACTCCCATCATCGTAATATAAACCCCTTGATCCTGGAATGCTACATCTTAATGGCGGATATTGAATATAAACATGTGACAGTCCACCAGACCCACTGAAACCAACATTTTGTTGTGAACTTGATGCTTTCCCAGACATTCTTGAGTTCTTCTTCTCTCAAGGTTGAGAATAAATATAAAAAGTTTATGGCAAGTACTGAAGTGAATGATCAGCGTTATATGGCTACTTAGATATATACACTAACTGTCGAAGACAAAGGTTTAAGCCTTCTTTCGAAGCTGTGACAAAACCAAACAAAAAAATAACATAATTAGTTTAAAATCTTCTTTTAAGAGAAACGCAGATATGAACTTTTATTTTCTTCTTTAGGTCTCATGTAATAGATGATTTATTCTTTAAAGGAAAAAAAATAATGCTACCGTATTCTGCATGCAGTTCTTCAAAGCAAGAAATTCTTTTAGACACATATCCCGTTCAATTTCTGGAACCTTAGCAGCAACACAGCCCCCATAATCTTTTGCCTGCGCCATATGAATTTTATTGAAATTTTACATCAAGACAACCAGAAAATTTTGGTATATTAAAAAGCAGGGCATTGTATTACATGTTCTGCATATATAAATATAACAGCTTATTATCATAAAGTAAGACAATCCCAGTAGGAAAAGAAGAGGCACGGAAACTTTTAGCAGATCAGCTGCCATTCTTCACTTCTACCTCTGTATGTATCGACTTATTTAAAATTGAAGGGCATTTCCAAACAGGAAGAGTCTACAAATTATACAATAGCTATAACATAATAGTAACTATTAATTATCCACATTTTACCAAGTAATTCAAAGAGAAGGAAATGGTAATATAAATTAGTTTTTGAATACAGTATCCAATTTCAAAAACCATGATTACAATTAAATTCAACAAGTGAATCAACAATAAGAACAAATCTTTTCAACATTTCGTCAGCTTTTTCAGTTTTAATTAGTGTTACCAAAATGCTATGTTTAAGCAGCCAAAAAATTTCATACAAAAGTCATGACACCTCAGTCTAGGCTTTTACATCCAAATTATGGCAACTATAATATTATAGATGTCAGATAGCCTATCCTTGATATTTATAATGGCTATCTATTTAACAAAAAGCAAAACTAAATGCCAACAATGATGCCTAATAGTTTTTTCCATTCGGGAAAGAGATGCAGTTGGGTCCCTAAGTTGAAGCACAATAACAAACCTGGGCAGCACAATTTGCTAAAACGCGCGTGAGGGTTGAAGTAGTATTCCTTTCTTTCATGTCCAAGACACTTCAGTAATTAAGCCTAAAGCAACAGAACCAAAGTAGTTAGGATAGACAGGCCAATACATTACATAAGAATAACAGGCCCACAGGTTACTCATATATACAAATACAAAACCATCCTCGTTAATTTGCTCAAACAGCAAAACATCAGCAAAAATACAACACTTCATACTAAATTACGTTACACATGCAATCATCTCCCTCATCTTAATACAAGTGAAAAATCTAAACAAACTGAAAACCAATTGGAACTGAACCAATATACTAATATGAACCAAAAATGATCGTGGAATTTATTCTTATTTTCTTATCTTATGATATTTCTAGATTGCAAGAGGTTCTGGAAGAGATAGACTCAATTTTTATCGAAAAAACATGGCTTTTGAGAAGTTTCCTTGAGTTTGGCCCTTTGGGCCACTGATCCAGTCCCTAGTAAAACTACAGCCAAAAACTCAGCCACTCAATTGAGCATTTGTAACAAAAATCCGTATAAAAATTCAATACACAATGCACGATAATAGTCTAACATCTTACAATGATTCATGCTTTCATTGAGTAAATTTTGAAAAGCCGCATACAAGCAAAATGCAGATTCTGATCAAAAAAATTACACGAAGCAACAAAATATAATAACTAAAAGTTCATAAGATGTCATGTTTCAAGTACAACACTATCAAATTGCGATCACACAGCTGAGCAGATCATGCGAAATATCAGTGTTTGACCGAGTAATAGCAAACTGATATAAAACAACAACAACAACTGAAATGATTCGGGTTCGGCTAATATGAACAATCATAGTTATTCAATTCATGTCATAAAATGTGGCAATGTTTTACACTATCCAAACTGGTATAAAACATCAGTAAAAATAAACAATTCTTCACTACGATCACGAAAGTTTACACAACAACAAATCAAAACGAGAAATTCAACAAACTCTCAAATGTACATACATTTAAGTAGCTAGGATATCAAAGAAGAGCTAACATCAGATATAGTGTAAATCACTCCTTTTTTCGATTGAACGTAGATTGATACAACTCGAAAAACCTGCAAATGAAACAATTAAAAACACTAATTGAATTTTGTTCACCAATGATAAACTATAGAACCCTAAATTTTCAGTTCCAGAAAACCTAAAGTTAGCGTGTGAAATTAGATTAATTGATAAATCAACCTGGAATCAGAAGGAGACGACTCTGAGATGAGCTGACTCGAGAGAATAGATGACCGGTGACTGGTCGAGAAGGTTGCAGAGCTGAGCTAATTGTCAATGGTGAGTGATCTGATTGGAAGATGAGTCAGTCGGATCGCTGGTGGTGAGTCGTCCTGGCTAAACTTTCCGGCGAAAATAAAAGAGGCTTGAGTTGAGTAGACCGCAGACGTTATTGGGCTGGGCTGGGCTGGGCTTTTTACCTAGCTTCTGACTGTTTGATTATGTACAAATAAATAAATACTTTTGAGGATAGTAAAATATGTAAATGAGTTAATTTATTGAGTTAGTTTTCTAATTAATATACTTGATTGATGATGACTAGTACAGATTACAGAAATTGAAGCTGACCTCAAGTCAAATCTTTGTGGCTTTCAAGTCACATTAACATGGATCCACAATTAGCAATTACTTTGACCATCATTCTCATCTATTAATTAAGATTGGACTCCATGTCTGAACAAAAGGGACTAGTTTGACATTTGGGATCAGTTATTATAGAGTTTTATAGTGTACCAAAAAAAATAAAAAAAATTTGTCCATGAAAGTTAAAAATTTAAACATTAACTTTATGAATAAATTGTGATGGTAGCTTTTTACCAAAAATTATATCTTATTACCATTTTGTTAATGTAGTTTCCTCATTTTTCATAAAAAGCATATTTATATTTACTAGGAATTAATTTTAGTCGGAAAAACTGTGTTAAGTGCTTTACAATGGTATTTGCGTTAAAAAATATATATATACATTCCTGTAATATTGCGTTCATTGTTAGAGTATAATAAACAGTATAGAGTTATATATATACATTTCCATAATATTGCACTTATTGTTAGAGTGTAATAAAAAGTATAGAGCTTTATTTATAATTAAGATTGTATGTATTTTGAAATCGCTTTATAATCTCGAGGATCAAAGTCTTGGAGATGCTTTTTTGGCTATATGGTATACACCACAGCAGCATTACTCACTTGTGTCCAAATAGAAAAGAAGAGAAGCTAAGCCACCTCCTCCATCCCTTTCAACTTTCACTTTCAAAATCCTCAACAATGGAAAAACCTCTCCACACTCATCTCTCCATCTTCCTCACTCTCCTCTCAATCTCCTTCCTCGCCGCCTCCGCCGCAAAATCCATCCACCATTTCAAGAAAGAGAAGCTGAGCCACCTCCATTTCTACTTCCACGACATAGTCAGTGGCAGAAACCCAACCGCCATCAAAATAATAAAATCTCCTCTCAACTCATCACTCACAGGTTTCGGTGTGGCGGCCATGATGGATGATCCGTTAACTTTAACTCCGTCAGTCACTTCCAAAATTGTTGGTAGAGCGCAGGGGGTTTATGCTTCTGCCTCGCAAGACGAAGTTGGTTTGCTCATGGTTTTGAATTTTGCTTTCTTGGAAGGGAAGTATAATGGTAGCAACTTAAGTGTTTTGGGCCGGAATGCGGTGTTTGATGCCTTGAGGGAGATGCCGGTGGTTGGGGGTAGCGGGTTGTTCCGGTTTGCTCGTGGATATGCTCAGGCGAGAACTCATACTTTTGATCTCAAAACTGGGGATGCTGTTGTGGAGTATAATGTTTACGTTTTACATTATTAAAGCGTCATTACATTTTATGAGAATTACGCTCGTGTCAATCATGAGATTCGATCTCAAGATCTTGCTTTTTCTTTAGAAGCATTATAGCTTAGTGGGTAAAATAACGGCCTTTTTTAGTGGATTATGTTTGTTCTACAATATTGTATGGAAGTATCAATTATAAAAACTTAAAAGTTTGAAGAATTAATTTTCAGAAAGTAGTTTTTCCCAACTTATAAGATATAGCACAACTTTGATAATAGCAATGTCAAACTGACTTATAATGCAAAAAATATTAAAGGAATTCTTAAACTTCAAAATGTATTACAAACAAGAAAATTTTAAGAGGCTGGTCTTTATCCACACAACAATTAAATATGACAACTACAATTTAAGGCTTACTTTTTGAAGCATGTATCCGTTGTTAAGCAGCAAAAGAAATTTAATTAAGTATTTATATATCATCGATCTGGATGATTGCTACACTGAAGAGCGATTACCACTATTTATCCACGAGTTAAGAACACACACCAATAAAAAGAGCAAAAAGGGTGGCAACTTTTGGAGTGGGTGAAAGAGAGAGACAATCGTTTGTTCTTATAGTATGTTGATTATCATGATTGTTTTTCTAAGCTTTCATTCTTATCTATACGTAAGGAATATTAAAACTCTAACCCACAAGGTTATACGCGGTTTTAGTGGAACGAGTTTGGATTTCGGCCTACCCATTCATTTATTCCAACAAAATATAATTCTGGATTTCTTAGTATACAATGTATAAGTTGGGTTTTAATTTTATTTTAATTTTTGAATGAAGTTACGAATTGGAATTTGAAAAAAAGGAAATAAGGAAATGTTGTTGTTCCAACTCCAAATAGGCGAGTGTGATAGTTGATTGGAGGAGGTTTTCATCGTGTTTGTTTTTTAATCCAAATTTGTTGGAATAAGTGCTTGACTGATGGTTTTTAATTTCTTATACAAGTAAAAAAACCAGCTGGACCTTACACTACATTACCAATAAAAAAGTTTCAAACAAATTTTATTAATATAATTTTTATTTGTTTAATGCTAACTAATCCACTCAAAACTAATTTGTTTAAACTATATTATTACAACTTAAATCTTTTTCATGTAAAAACTCATCTTGAGTTTGATTAGTTTCTTTAATTAAGTTATGACAAATAAAATTATTATATTAACACAAGGACCTCATTTCTTAATATTAAAACTCATCCTAAACTTTCCCTCCATAGTATATATGTCTATTAGCACTTTCTTCCTTTCTCATCTCAAAATGCCAAAAACATTTTCTTTTCTCCTCCTCCTTACCATTTTCCTCTTCTTTGCTTTTGCAAAATCAGAAAGTTTCTCAAAAAAGTTATCTCCAAAAACGCTAGGGTCAAAAAATGAAAAACTAACCCACCTCCATTTCTACTTTCATGATATAGTCACAGGCAAAACCCCAACTTCAATCCCCATCACAAAACCATCCATCAATTCATCAACTGTATTCGGATTGGTGTCCATGGCGGATAATCCTCTGACTTTAAAACCGGACATAAACTCGAAACTCGTGGGAAAAGCACAAGGATTCTACGGATCGGCATCGCAAAGTGATTTTGATTTTCTTATGATATTTAACCTTGTTTTTACTGAAGGTAAATTTAATGGAAGTTCGCTGAGTCTTTTGGGACATAATGCTATATTTTCAGGTGTAAGGGAAATGCCTATTGTTGGCGGAAGTAAGATTTTTAGGTTTGCTCGTGGATATGCCTTGGCTAAAACTCATACTTTTGATCTTACCACTAATAATGCTATTGTTGAGTATGATGTTTATGTGTTGCATTATTGATAATCTTATAGGCTTATTACATCAAAAGCTCTATGAACTTTGGTGAAAAAGTATGTTGGATCACTAAGTTTATAGAATGTCTCGTGAACTTTCTGAATTTGTTTAAGTGACATAATTACCTCCTTTTGTCACATGTCAAAACAATAGTGGAATATATATGAAAAATTGTAAAATATACCACTTTATTCAATTTCAAGAAGCACATATATCAATTTTATACAAGCTTGAGAGGATAATTGATCGTTTAATACAAGTTCAAGTGACAAATCGACCACTTTTAACAAGTTTAAGGAGTTAACGAAACACTTCGTATATTGAGAACGCGAATTTGATTTGCAATTCATATTTTTATGATTTATATTTGTTGATCATTGTATTATTCTGCTTTAATTATTATGTGCAAGTGTTCGAGTTGTTGTAAATGAAATGATTACGCAACATGTAATTTTTGGTTGTTTTTGTAAGTTGTAATAAGGTGAAATTTTGAATTCTAGATGTTGTTAGACATGTAAAAAAAATATGAATTTCGAGGGCGTGAATTGAGACTTGCTTTCATTAATTCATAAGGTTCAAATAAGGTTATAGTGTTTACCGAAATTTCGCCAAATTTCATTTGAGTTTTACCAAGGTTTATTATTCACAATTTTCATTCAACAAGAATTTCACCTTACACCCATTCCTATAAAATATTCACAATATTGTTAAACTTTTTTAATATTTTTGATATAGCCACACAGTATCCTTGTATTATTAGGGTAAGGAGGAGTCTCATGTTTGGACTTGTATGCAAAGATTCTCTTGGTAGGGTTGTGGCTTGTCGATCCAATTTATTGTGAGCGAAGGAAACAGCCCAAACTCGAGTTCTTGAGCCCAGCTCTCCCAACTAGCATAATTAGTAGGGATAAGTTTAAGAATAATGTTTCGTAGTTTACTAAATTTGCAAATAGAAATACTGTTAAACCTCTTTAAAGTAATATTCTTGGGACCGAGAAAAAAATATTACTTTAGCGAATTTATTACTTTATCGATAATGAACACTGATGAAGAAACTAGTCCTAAACCGGACAATAACAATAGAATCACCTACGGATGAACAAATTTGTGAGTCGATAATGAACATTGATGAAAGATTAATCCTGAACCAGACGATAACAATGTCATCCCAAGTGTGTCATCAAAGAAAGCAGTTCAAGCAATCAACACTTTGAACAATTAATTGTTACAACACGAGCAAAACATACCAAAAGTTGTTTATGCTTTACGTAAAGTCAATGATGATGTTAATTTTAGCTCCGGTTGAAAGAAGAAACAAGATACTATATATTCATATTCTAAAAGAATTGAATTTTGTAACTCATAGATATTATATATATATATATATATATATATATATATATATATATAATTCTGAAATTATTACTTTACATATTACTTGGGCCCTTCAGTACTTTCTAAATTTTTATTATATTATGTTTTTAGCGAGAATATTAATTTACTACATTGGCCCAAGTTGGGACCGACGAAATTTATTACTTAAGCGAGGTTATTACTTTATCGAACATTACTTTATCGAGGTTTAACTGTATGTGGTTTAACAGTTTCTAAATAAAGGTATGTGACATAAAAAAATTTGTAAAGTAAAGTATCATAAATTACAACCTTACATTTTAACGAAAACAAATAATATGTATACATATAAATAAAATATATCATTTAACAATATTTTTCACTCTAAAATCGGAAGCATAAAACGAATTATGGACATTTTACTTTATTTTGTAATTTTACAGTTTACAGACTAAATGAATGTTTAAGTCCGTTTACAAATCTGCAATTCAATTTGGGAGATCAATATTTTATCAATATATAAATATAAATTATTTAAAAGATAAAAATATCATAAGAACTCAATAATGTGATTCCGTATAATTTGTTTTGTAAATATATTCATACTATATACCTTAACTTGAAAAACAAATTATATATACCTTTATTTACAAACTGTTAAACTACACACTTTTATTTAAAAACTAAGTAAAATACAAATATTGTTTTCGAACTTTTCCCTAATTAATGGGGAGTCGGTCTATTAATTAGATATGGTTTTTTCTTTTTTTGAAAGAAATTAGATATGGTTTTGAGCCTCATCTTCTTCTTCTTTTTCTTATACCATTCTTTCCTCTAATCTTTTTTTCCCAATTAACTTTTTCTTTTTCTTTCTTCTCAACTACTATCTTTTATTTACTTAATTTATTATTTAATTTTAATTATTTTCTCTGTTATTATTTTATTTTCCATTTTCCTTATCAACTATGTTTTTTAAAGTTATTTTTATTATTCAATTTAAATTTTTTTTCTACGTTAATCCTACTATTATATTATCTTTTTCTTTTCACTATTAATACTATCATCAATTTAGTTTTTTTTCTTCTTTTTGAAAGGATCAATTTAGTTTTTTTATTCACTATAAATTTTTTTTTTTTTATTCACTATTATTGTTTTTCAAATTTTTCTTTCTTTTTTCCCGCTAAATTAAATAGCATCTTTCTAACTTTTAATTTCTTGCTTTAGAAAAACTATTATTTTATTTATTTCATCAAAATTAAATCATTTTTCTTCTATTTCCCCCCCCTCCAATCTCATAGTTGGAGATTAAGAATAATATTTTTAAGAGTGTCAAAGTAAAATCATTGTGCAACATTTCTAAAATACAAGATCTTCTATCAGTAAAATTCAAATCATAGGTAATTTATATGTCGCAAAAATCACTTCATTTTCATGTTATCATTTATATAAAAAATATGTTGGCATTGTTGTAAATTAAAATTTGTTTATAGTTTGATTTAAATTTTTATATAAATAAAAATAATAATAATTCAAGCAATTGAAAAGTTAGGCAGAGGGACATTATTTTAATAAAAAAAAACAAGTTGACTTGTTGAAATGGATAGCATAACTAAACAAACATATTCTTTAAACTAACTATATGCTAATCAAATATTTAGCTACTTAGACCATGTAATTTGTAAATATATTGTTTCTCAAAAAAAAATAAAATTTGTAAATATATTTAATAGTCTGAAGTATGGCAAGCCAGTCGTCACTCCTTTCACTTCAAACCTTAATAATTTATTCCAAGCATATACATCGTGCATAGACCACCATTATAAAAGTACTATATCTAAATTACATTAGGTTTGTATTTAAGTTGTATTTCAATTTAAGAAGTCAGAAGTCATCTTTCAAATCCTCTCAAGTTTAGTTATGGTGAAATTTTGGTAAAGTTCTATACATCTTAACAATCATTAGACATTAATTATAAAATCAACGATTGAAATTTGATTTTTTTTTAATTAAAAGTTGAGGTATGGTGACTCTTTAAGAATGGACATCCGAACTAGGTTGGCACCCCGAAACAAAAGGAGAAAACACCAAGACTCAAGTATTATTAAAAAAAAGAAAGAGAGAATACAAAGTTAATTGAAACGAAATTGCTCCCTACCACCTAAATGAAATTTGTGTTTTTAATAGATGCTAATTAAATAAACTTTATCAACTAAATTCTCATTCATTAATTTATAATTAATGTTTAACTTGAGATTACAAATTTACCAACTCGATCATATTTCAACTTGAGAGGAGTCCATGATTACGAAATTAATATTTAAGATTCAATTATTAGTTTGGATAAAGAAGATTTAATTATTAATAAATAAATAATTAAATTTTAGAATTTAACAATTGAATTACAATTTTTACAATCTTAAAATTTTATATTTAGAAGTTGGGATTACAACTTGGTTTTTTTTATTTTAAAAGCCAACTTGAGATTTCCACGTAAAAAATATTTGTTAAGTTATAACAAATAAAAGTCCTATATACAAATGTTTAAGAAAATAAAATTACATCACAAATCGATATTGCTCAATACCACAAAAATCATCATTAACAAAACTCGTGCAAAATGAAGGAGCCGAATTCCACCAGTTTACTCCATATGAAGAGAGCCCGAAACGAGCAAGAGCATCCGCAGCTTTGTTACCTTCGCGATAAATATGGGAAACAACAAATTGCATGCTAGAAATGTGAAATAGACATTGAAGCCATTCTTGACGCACCTCCCAGGGAACTGAAGTAGTTCGTTGTCTGAAAAGATTAACAACATAAATAGAATCACACTCAAGCCATATACGATGCCAACCTCTCCTCCAAGCAACCTGAATAGCATAAATTGCAGCCCGCAATTCTGCAATATAAGCATAATTTATGCCAACCGAAAAAGCAAAACAGCCCCTAGGGAAACCACGTGACGTGCGAAAGATTCCACCCGCTCCTGCTTGACCTGGCGAACCACTAGCAGAACCATCTGTATTAACCTTTAACCATCCCGACAAAGGAGATTTCCAAACAATTTCAATAATTCGCTGGGCACGAGGACTGCGAATAGGCAGCCTGAGTTGTCGAAGAACATGAAACTCGCACATATTATTTTTTGCAGTTCCCAAATTAAAACCGTTCATCTCCCGTATTAAATTCCAAAGCCTACGTAAAGCAAGAGTTATATTCGGCGTCTCATCTTCAAAGAAAGCAAGGTTCCGAAGATGCCAAATTAACCAAACCGCGTTTACAATTGCTGAGGTCCAAAGAACACTAACCTGAGTCCCGAAGTTGTGGTCCATTGCATCAATTATTAGATCAAGAAAAGTACCTGAAAGTTTAATGCTCCTCCCAAATAATCCCGAGATCGAATTCCACATTTGCTTAGCAAAATCACAATGTAAGAAAATATGATCCATAGTTTCAGAATGATGTAAGCAGAAACAACAACGAGAAACTATGATTAGACCCCGACAACAGAGCTTTTCATGAGTAGGAAGTGCTTCCATTAAAATCCGCCAACAAATAATTGCTCGAGAAGGAGGCAGCCAACTGTTCCAAATAAATCTATGCCAAGGAATCTTATGAACAGAATTGGTGAGCGAGCAATAAAAATCTCTAACTGAGAAGCAACCCGAAGACGAGGTAGTCCAAATACAAACATCATCACTGTCATTCCCTCTCTGAATCGCCTTAATCTGATCTCGCAAGGACAAGGGTAAGAAATCAATATTTTTCCAACCATTATCATCCAAAAATCTGGAAATACCATCAGTTAGCCGACGACGAATTTGATCGGTTAATTGAAGCTGATCCGAAATTGAAGGTTTGATCCAAAGCCCATTCCAGAAATTAAGATTCGAACTTTCACGACCAATCCACCAGATGACCTCGGAGTTTAAGTGGTGAAAAGAACTCTTGATAGACAACCAAATGGAAGAATTATAAATAATTAGCTTAGGGAGTCCAGAAGAGTTACAAAACCGACTACGCAATAGATTATTGACAAAGGACTGATTTTGAATAAGATTCCACGCCATTTTCCCCAAAAGAGAAGTATTGAATTTCTCAAAATCTTTAATTCCCAAACCTCCAGCCTCCATACTCTTACAGCATTTCGACCAAGAAGCAGACACTAGTTTCCGAGAGTCAATGGATCCCGTCCAAAGAAAATTTCTGATACAGCGATTGAGACGATTTAGAAGACAAATCGGCCATTTGTAAACAATGAAAGAGTGTACAAAGGAGCTAGAGAGGACTGATTTTATCAAAGCCAACCTACCTGCCATTGAGAGCGCTGACCCTTTCCAACGACTAAAAACAGAGATAATTTTGTCCGCAAGAGGACGTAAATGACTAGCACGAGGACATCCCTGGAATAAAGGAACTCCAAGATAAGTGAATGGCAGGTTCCCAACTCGAATATTGACGACATCTGTGAGGTCACGAATTCTCCTTTGAGGCATTAAACGACCAAAAAATACTGCTGATTTAGACCAGTTTACAAGCTGTCCAGAAAGAGTTCCATAAAAATTGAATGCATCCTTTAAAGCCCGCATATTTCGAACTGTGGCTTTGCAGAAAAGGAGGACATCATCCGCATACAAAAGATGAGTGGGAAAATTAACATTACGACAATAAGTCATGGCTTGAAGCTTTCCTACTTCAACCAAATGAGAAAGCCATCGACTAAAAAAGTCTTCAGCGATGCCGAACAAGAGAGGAGATAAAGGGTCACCCTGTCGTACTCCCCTACTGCATGAGAAGTAACCTTGCGGACCTCCCGGAAGCATAATTGAAATTTTAGAGGAGGATAGAATATTAAGAATCCAGTCTCTAAAAGTTAGGGAAAACCCAAAACATTCCATGACTGCCAACAAAAAATTCCAGTCAAGTGTATCGAACGCTTTACGAATATCAATCTTTAAAGCCATGTTACCACCGAAACATCTTTTATCAAGCATGTTAATCCCTTCTGAAGCCGCTGCGATACATTGATGAATATTACGTCCTTGAATGAACCCGAATTGTTGTTCAGAAATAATTTTAGTAGAGATTTTTGCAAGTCTATCAACAAGAATTTTAGATATTATCTTGAAACTGAAATTACTCATAACTATTGGGCGAAATTGGCCTACCTCATTAGCTCCAGCAATTTTTGGCAGAAGTACCATGAGATTAGAGTTAAGACCTGGAACAATGTGACCCGTATTGAAGAAACCCCGGACCATATCACACACATCCGGACCAACAATGTCCCAAAAAGCATGGTAAAACATTCCATTGAACCCATCAGGTCCAGGGGCACTCTCTCGGTTCATGCTAAAAACAGATACACGAATTTCTTCATCATTGGGACAACGAATAAGCATATTGTTGTCACGATCAGAGATCAAATTAGGAATGACTTGGTGCACTGCATCCATCCTTGTCGGAACAATACGATCATTGGAAAATAATGTCGAAAAATAATCAATCACATGATTCGAAATTCTATCCGGACAATTTGTTAATTCTCCATCAATTAATAAGCTATTGATTCCTGCATTAGTCTTCTTAAGGGAAGCCATTCTATGGAAAAAAGAAGTATTTTTGTCCCCTGCTTTCAACCAATTAATCGGGCCTAGCTTTGAGTTGAGGTTTCGGAGGTGCCAACCTAGTTGGGATGTCCGAGCCTCTCTTTCGCTAGCCTCCCGCCTTTCATTCAAAAAAAAAGTCCTATATTAACATGATAATCTAATTGGAATGTTGAGTAACCGTTAATCTTCCATCTTAGCCGATAATTACTTAAAATATCATGACAACCTCATCTCCTATTATTAAAATTCATCCTAAACATTCTCCCCCACATTATATATATCCATTACCACTTTCTTTCTTTCCCATCTCAAAATGTCTAAAACATTATCTTTTTTCCTCCTCACCATTTTCCTCTTCTCCGCTTTTGCAAAATCAGAAACGTTCTCAAAAAAATTATCTCCAAAATCTCTAGGGTTAAAAGATGAAAAACTAACCCACCTCCATTTCTACTTCCATGATACAGTCACAAGCAAAACCCCAACTGCAATCCCCGTCACAAAACCTTCCTCTAACTCATCAACCTTATTCGGAACGGTTTTCATGGCAGACGATCCTCTGACGTTAAAACCGGACATAAACTCGAAACTCGTAGGAAAAGCACAAGGTTTCTATGGATCGGCATCACAAAGTGATATTGAATTTGTAATGGTTTTTAACCTTGTTTTTACAGAAGGTAAATTTAATGGAAGTTCAGTGAGTCTTTTAGGGCATAATGCTATATTTTCGGGCGTAAGAGAGATGTCTATTGTTGGTGGAAGTAAGGTTTTTAGGTTTGCCCGTGGATATGCTTTGGCTAAAACTCATACTATAGACCTTTCTACTAATAATGCCATTGTTGAGTATAATGTTTATGTGATGCATTATTGATAATTTAATGATTTATATTCGTTTCGTGTAATTGTGATTTAATTATTATGTACTATAAACATATAAGTTTTGGTTGTTTTTGTAAGCTGTAATAAGGTGAAATCTCTCTAATTGTTGTTGATATGTAATAAAGATGGATTTTGAGGGTGTGGATTGACCAAACTTGCTTCCAAAGTTCAAGGTTTCATTTGAATTTCAGCAAGCTTTAATCAAGATTTATACTTTATGATTTCGCAATAGTTCAGCAAGCTTCATAAGAGTTTCCCCCCCTTGTTGCAATTCGTGTAAAATTTTAATGAAAATTTTGATAATACTCATGTGAAACATCATGAAACCTTTAAAAACTTATTTGACACTCATTTTTTTTTTATGAAACTCATCTAAAATTTAATAAAACCTTATGAAACACATATACGAAACTCATGAAATTATTAAAAAAATAGAAAAATTGTTTTACTCTTTTAAAAATGGTTAGAATTCTTTTCAAATTTATTCAACCTATCACAATATAAATTTTTTTAAATTAACCGATTGAAAACTATTCTTTGTGTTTGCATCAATCACCAAAAAATAATTTACATCAGAATTTCCTCAAATTTACGGTATTTATACACGAGATGTTTCGAACAGTTATTTCTTTTGTTGATTCAGAGAAATAATCAACATAGATTTAAAACTCTCCAAAAAAAACACAAATTTAAGTTTTTCTATGGTTCTGTTTCACAAAGTACCACTACTTTGTCTATTTCTACCATCAAATGAGTGGTGTGAAAGTTGATTCAATAGTGAAAGAGACAAAGAAACAAAAAAAAAATAAAATAAAATATCCATAGCCTTCCCACAAATTTAAAACCGGATTTCCTCTAATTTACAGTATTTGTGGGATATAAATGTAATAATTAAAAAAATAGATAAGTTTGATTATGGGCTTCAATTTTATAAGGCCCAATCATTCAATATGGGCTGAAACATGTATTGGGCCTGAAATTTGAAAAAGAGGGAGGGAATCTACACTGTTGCTTCCCTCCAGATTGATCCCTAAAATTTTTGGTACGCATACACATCCCGATGATCTTAAAATTTCTGTCATCTTCCAGATTCCGACACGACTTCTACTCATGTTTGTTTTTTCAGAGCTTCGTCAGCTAGTAATGGCGTGAGATGCATTCGCAATCGCAGGTAACCATACGATCTCAAGTACTGACTAGAGTAGCATATTCTCGGATACATCGTGATTCGTGAGATGTTAATTGAATTTGAAACCTAGCTTGGATAGGGATACAACTAGTTAGGTCTCGTTTTCGATTTCAAATACACGAGCTGTTTCGTATAGTTATTTCTTTTCTTGATTGAGCATATATCAAGTATCATGCTGACATCTTCTGGATTTACTTTCGGGAGGTTGCTATTCGTTTGATTTGATATGTTGTTTTTCCTTTGATTTTAATTTAACTGGATTTACTTTCTGTTAAAACCTTTGTTCATTTAGTGATGTGTGTTTTCTGGAATTTGCCTATTGCTATGTTGCATGGGCACGATCACGGACATGGAAAATGTTATTTCTAAAACATAACCTTCTTAAAATAGCCTTAAATTAGAAACAGACACAGACATCGGATACAGGTACGGGTACACTAGTAAGGAGAAGTGTTCGTGTAATAGGCCTATGGTGAGGTTTTATGCAGTTAGAAAAGAGGTGAGGTTTAGTTAAAAGTTTTGTATGGTATTTGGTGCAAGTCGAACGCTTAAAAGTTATAGTGATATTCGCAGACCAATAAATTCAACCAATCAATTGACGACACTAGCTCACCAATCATCGATCTCCCCATAGTTATAAAGTTGCAAGGTGCGATAAGCTGCTAAGAGGTCCTGGACCCTAGGCGCGGCTTGATGAACATGAGACACAAAAGAAACAAGAAACAAAATTTGAATACCAAGTTTTGATTCTAATGTGAGTAATAATTTATCACTAGCTAGAGCATAAGTCATTATGAACCAAAAAGCACACATGTAACCACACAAACGAGACAAAACCACATAAAAAACATAACACTCAACTTGAAAAGAAAAACCAAGTTAGTTCATACAAACATATACTTAACCTAATTAATATTTAAGAACTATTAAGCATTCCTTGTCAATAACAAAGAACACACAAAAAAAAGAAACTAAAAATCATCAACAAACCATTGCTGATTTCTTGTGTTGCAGTGGAGATTGAATAGATTCTTTTACGTTTTATATCTTCATATTATTGTTTACCTTTGCACTTTTACTTAGATTAGATCAACAATTAAATTTAGTTTACTTAGATTAGATATAAGTTGTTGAGATTAATCAGCAGCATACTTCTTGAACACTTTAGAATACCTAAACCAGTTATGAGGCAAGGTGGCCTTTTATGCCAAATCATAGTTAGGACTTGGTTGATCTAATGAAAATTATGAAGCACCTACTTGTGGAAGAGATTTTGTGTCATACACATACAAAACTTGTTCTATTTTATTAAGAAAAAAACATTGAAGTGGCAATATGGGTACTAAAATAAGTTTTTAACTTGGGTACTAGAATTCATTTTTGAAAGTTTGTCTTTCCAAAAGTTACCCTACTGTGACGTTTTTATTGTACTGCCTTAGATACTTGGCAATATGGGTTTTCATTGGTCACCTGACATATTGAAGAGGCCCATACTCCACAAGTTCTCCCAAGTATTCACTGATTACTCTTTGCAGGTGCACATACTACAGATTTAACTATAGTTTTCGTCATTTCTGTAAGAATACTTACTTGGTGTATGAGGATACACGAACCTGTAGAGATGGAATGGAACTTAATTAATTACCAACTTTATCTTTTATTTTTGTTAAAAACAAACTTTTATTTATTTATGTTTTTCAATACCACTTGTAGCCCATGCTAGACATTGTATACAAAATCCATGTGGTTTACTTTCTGCCATTTGGCTCATAAATGTTGAATCCAGTATTTCTAGTACTTTTACATAAATTTGAAATGGTCCCAATTCAACTAGATCAATGTACAGGGTAACATTCAGTAATTTAATAAGTATATGAATTTGCAAATTAGTTTATTTTCTTCTAGTGAACAATTTTAGTGTATTTTTCAAATTGAATAGTGTCTCACCTTTGGTTACAGTCATTAACTAGGACGGAGACGTGCATGGGGTATCGGAAAACCCAAACCACCCCAATGAGGGGTGATTAATCCTCCCTTCTGGAGATTGGGGGTGCAAAAGTACTTCACTAGAGAAGAGGAATGTCGAACCCTTATGGTTCGAGTATTTTATTCTTTCTACCTCAGCTCAGGTTAAAACAACGTTGTCTTGACCTGTAGAAAGGTAGTTTTTTTTAGCCCGTAAAATTTTCAGCCTCTGTTTCTAAGGCGTGGCGTGGCCACTTCTAGGATCTTCTTTAATATTGCTTTTATTGCTCATCAACTCTTTATATATTTAGGACATTATACTTATCTAAGGTAATAATTCTTCTACTCACCAAGCTTTGGTAGATTTATATCCAAAATAGACCGTTAGTTGTGAATATCTGCAAGTATTATCATTACATATCCAAATATCCAATTGCTACTGGATACTTTTGCAAGTGGTATCTCATTTAATTGTGGTAGAAATAAACTCTAAGCAGTTCCGGTTTTGATGCTGACCAATTGAGAGATCATCATCTTGATAAGCAGGACCTGTTCTGCAGTGTTCTTTGAATACTTCATTAATCGAATGCAGAAATGGCAGAGGCACAACAACTATTAAGAACTGAAATGAATTATATTTTAGCCATAGTTGGTGACTATTTATTGCACCTAAGTTTCCAAAGTGATTATTTATGTGTTTAGTTATGAAGTTCTAATTTTGTACTGCGGTCTGGGACCAAGTATAAGAGGGTTTGTCTGCCCTTTTGTATGTTTCCAGCTCATGTGGGACCTTATTTTCCTCATTACATGTTCTAAACAGCATTGCATATGTTTTCAATATCCAAACCTTGATTTTGTTATGTACTTACCTAGCGAAATGGTGACACGTTAGACGTTTTTATGTCGATCAGAGCTAAGAAAACTGCATTTTGTGGCCCAAACCAATAATATATGGCTGGGCTTAAAGACACTTGTGAAATATCAGGATGAGATGAAGGTTTTCTTTATTTTTGAGCTTTTAATGGTTTAGGTTTGTTAATCTCAAAGTCTTGTGGTAGACTGAGATACCGTAACTCTGTAGTTCCGAAGTAAGTAAAGGTCTGAGTAAGGAGCGACCCTAATAGATATGAGGTCATTGATGAATTGAATTCCATGTCACAAGTGAAGATAGAGTGACTGCTATATTAGCAAGTAAAGTGAATTTTCGATACAAGTAGACTCATTTTCAATCTGTGAGACATAAGAGTAAGACTTGGGCCATATTTGCACGGTGTTTACAGCCGGACACTTACAAAGCTGATGGCATCTACACGGCATTGGACAAGATTGTTACACTTAAATTTCATTTTGTTTATTTGGCTGAATTAAGGTCATGTAATATGGTTGCTTAGTTTAATATAATTGATGAGTTGTGTACTTTGCTAAACCATTGGATATGTAAGAGATGAAATCTACTAAATACTATTATTCAAATTTTACTATCTGAATGAAAATAAAGTTACTATAGTTTTACTGTCAGGTAAATTTCAAGGAAGGTGGAAAAGAACAAAAACATAAAGGTGGCCAAACAGAACAAAGGGATCCAACAGACCACTTGGTGTAAGAGTTTGGTGGTAATAAATGCAAAGTGGTAGATTGAATTTCAGTCATCCATCCACAGCCGCATAAGAAAAGCAAACAAATAGCCTTTTGGGGTAAGCTCTTTTTTCCTCTCTTCTGCAGTTTTAGCTACTCCTTTACCTAAGGGGCAGGTTTGGGTAAATGACACTGGTAGCCCCTCAATTTTTTGTTCTTACTTTCCTTATGGTCTGGTCTCCACACTTCAAAATTCGAATTTTGCACTTTACTTACATAGTGACCCTTTTCCAGTAGATCAAGATGACGACTCCTATAACATATAACCCTTCATTGTAGAATTGATGGGAGCGCCTCTAATAATCTTAAACGTTCAGTTTGAAGGTTATTTAAGATTTATTTCTTTAGGAGTAAGAAAATGGTTGTTTAGAGAGAAAAAGCTCCAAAAATGTAATTTGAAAATTCGAAAACAGTGTCTCTATGTGAAATGTGGTTCTCTGTGTTACATGGAAACTCGAACTGAAGTAGAAACGGGATTGAAAAACATTATTTCTAAGAAAATACCTAGGAGAAGGGAACTGAAATGGGTAAGAACTCGAAACTGATTGGGACACGAAAAGCTGAAATGCTACAGAAAAGGGTTTTAAACATCTTTAATTCTTAGACTTTTCCCTTTTGAGGCCGCCACCGGTCTTTTTGACTTCTTCTATAACATTCTGTCACAAAGTTCAAGGACTATAATGAAAGTAATTGCATAGTTCATGGATTGCATGTGTAATTTAACCAGCACTATTTTAGCTAAGGGTAACTACTGTATAAACTATCAACCTCGCCTCTCCTGCAAGTTCATAGGGAAGTGGGCCTTGAGTTCCTCTGTGTTTTTCTCTCTTTGTGGACTGTAATATTATACATGCTAAACTGTGTAAGAGAAAAAAGAAAGAAAGAGAGTCAAGTAGTGTCAAGTTACTTGTAAGTGGAAGTGGTCCTTCTAAGTCTGATGATAATGTTAATGTATGTACTCTTTCATAAGTCTTTATTGTGTCTCTTTATTATATCATCACATGCCTTACTCTTCATGCATTTACTTGTGGACCCTTTGATAGTTGGGGTTGATGTTTACATTAAAGTTTAGGGCAGTTTTCTTTTAAGGGTCTTGTTCTTTGTTTCTTTGACTTGTTCCTACTCAAACTAAGGCACAAGGTCCCTTTTTTTCTATTGGGATAATTAGGCCCAACAAAGTTTTAGACAAAATCAATTTAATTTGTGTAGTGTTTACATATAGCTAGAACCCTTAGTCTAGTCTAGTTCCCCTTTTATAAATGAAATGTACGAATCAATCAAAATCTGTTGATGATTACTTGTAGATTTTCCAACAGAATGTCTTGATAAAGGGGAATAGTAGCCTAATGTGTTTATGGTTAGTTACATTATGATATTTTGTGAGTATTAGAAATGGAACCGTATTGCCACAAATACAAAGTTTAGTGCTCGTCTAGTTTTTCCTTTTACAGTTTATTTTTGTTTTTTTTACTCCAACGTAGATAGAAATATTTGATTAAGATTGATAAACTTCTATTGTTAACCATTTCGGAAGAACAATGAGTTAACTTCTAGGCACTAGCAAGAGCAAACACTAACAACAGCAACACCAAAAATCAGATATGAACAACTGAACGAAACACGTGCTTAATTTCTTAATGTCAAACTCATCACGATTTGAACATCCTACGTGTCTTCCTTTTGTCCGGATCTGAGCAAATACAGTTGTAGGAGATGACAAGTGAGAGAGAGCTAAACAAAATTTTGTCACGTAGGCAATCTCAAACCACAATGTCCGCCGTGAGTTTCACATTTGATTTTGTTTGTTAGTTTTTATCTTATGGTAAAAATTTGTTAGTATCTCTCAGGTCATGTCCAGCGATCGTACTTGTTGGGACCCCAGGAAAAAAGGGCGATAGACTAAACCAACTTGAAAATTTGATTTTTGATTTTATGATATTTTTGTGACAATGTAGTTCCATTTTTTTATACTTGCAGGATCATGGAAGTAATTAACCGAGGGTTGCTACCATTTACCATCTGTTTCCATAACGTATATAGGTTATACCTTGCAATTTCGGATGGTATACATGCGAACCAGTATGGATCCAAGGGGAGATTTGGCTCCCTTTGTTCGCCGAAAAATGCCGAACAACTCCATGTAAGTTTGTTTAGAGCTTTTGATTTTTTTTCTGCAAAATACTCAAAAGACTATCAATTGAACACCTGTATATCACCAAAAAAAACAAACTCCAAACATCACTTGTCGCGAATCCTGAATCCTGAATCCATTACTGATAGAAATTTCTTTTTTAGATAACAACTTAGAGGGTACACTAGAGGCCAATCCAAAAACTTTTATCATCATACACTTTGGCAGTCATTTCTCAATAATTTACTGTTAATTCTAGTAATAAGATGTAACGTCTTTGTAAGGGTTCCATAAAAGCACCCTGTCATTAGTGTCTGCACTAAACCTCTTCATAAATGCTTTTATTCTTATTATTTGCCCTTTTCATTGGTTGCAACCACACAATCACACTGACCACCTTAACTCTTTTCCTATTTTTCTTTATCTTTATTTTCATCTCTTTATTATAAGGCTGATAAATACATGCTTTTGTATTTTCTTTCACCCCTATATATGTATACTCTACTATGCAAGTACATTTTAGCATTTAGTTCTAAAGCTGAGTGTGTGGTGTGGCAGTGTGAAAGTATTAATTAATTCATATAGTACACTTTTGTTGCAGTGTAGTTAGATGGAATAGATACAAAAGTAGAGGGGTAGTAACATAATAGGCAAAAAAATCACATAAAATTTCAGGATTTTAAAAATTTCCTCTTATGGTTTGAAAATAGTTCCCTCAACTTTTCTTTTTATTGATACTATATATCCTGAATGTATCAACAAAGCTGCTGCTTAAATTTTTTATTTATACCATCATTGTTCATTATTCTAGAGTTGACTGCTGACTAGTGCTACTGATCATACCTTTTTTACCTCCAAATTTGTACAAATTCATATTTTAATTATAAACACTTCTCAGGTACCATAAATAGCAGTGGAATAGGTTTTTTTTCTTGGAGTACCTATATTTGCTTACTGATTTTATATACTTGCAAGAAACGAAAATGGTAACTGCAGGTCTCAGAATGGGGAAAGTTGCTCTTTACAGTCTAAAGTATCTGAACCTAAATATATCCATATATATATTTGTTGATGTGGAATATATATGGATGTGTTCATTTAATTACTGGTAAAAAATTATTTTGAGTTTCTCATCATTTTGTGATTGAATTGTTTTTCTAATAAAATAAAATTAAAATTAAACAAATTAGATGGCATTTGTTTTTTGTTACATTAAGCTTATGCTTGTTGAATTAGTTAGCTCTGAACATCTAATTGTCTTTACAGTTCAAAGTAAGTATTTTCCTTTTTATACAGTTTCTCTGTTATCACAACACATTAGAAAAATGTTTTGAACCGCTAAAAATGTAAAATTTGGTTACAAGAAATTAATAATGTCATGTTAATCAAGTTATATGTTTAAGGTTTACTCTTTTGTTTATCAAGGGTTTAATATAAAAAAGAAAAAAGAAAAAAAGATTAGAGCTTTAATGTGGAACATGAAAGAGTAGAGAGTAAACCGTCAATATAATAATTGTAAGATGCTATTTACCTACTATTTGTATAATTGTAAGAAACTAATATATGTTTTCTACAGGAATAACGTCCAAATTTGCTCTTGTGTGTTTGAAGATATGCAAATTCTTCCAAATTATTTTTGACGTAAAATTTCACCTTATCGCTTCCAAACAAGGGACTCAACATGTCGTCTCTAAAGTTGAGGGATTAAAATGATCTTTTTGAACAACTGTAAGGACTTACATATAACTTAAGCTAAATGTTAGAGATAAAAGCTTTAACATTTCATATATTAAAAGTAAATATATAACTTTGTAAAAGCCATAAAGTATGGGTTGAAGTTATCCCTTTTTCTGCTTGATAAATATCGTAACAACTAATAAATGCCTTGTTGAATAATTTCTTTTGAGTCAGTTCTGGAATAATTTAAGATCTGGTGCACAAGTACAATTTCACGAGACTTGTACTAAAGGTGTGCAGATTTAGCAAGAGCTGAAGGTGATTAATTGATTATAAATTTAACTATTTAAGTTTAATACTTTAATTAGTATTTTTTACCAGTAATTAATAACGAGTACAATAATTGGGCAGTGATGGCAGATGTGGTTAGGAGTTATTCTTTTTCTTTACTTGCATTGGTGTAATTATTGAGTTTCACTTTCGTACAAAATTTACTGTTAAATCTCAATAATGGACACTGTACATTAGAACTGTCATTTTTAGCCATCTCCTAGAGACTGAGTCATGCTAATTAAGGTCTGATTCAGAAGGCAATTTCAGGAAGTTTAATAGTTTCTTTTTTAGTCCCAGTAATAATTATGATCTGCTAGATATTCTATTAAAGCCCTGTTTATTGGAACTGATATGAAGCAAATAGTTATTTACCATTGCAATTTCAACTCAAGACAATTCTTTGTTCATAGGTTATAAATTAACCGAGCTTCACCACCATAAAATTTAACTCGAAATCCAGCAAACAAATTCCATTTAACATGCCCTTTTTACACCCAACTTTTTGGTGCGAAAGACTAATACGTATCAACTAGAGCTTCCAAAATGACATTGATACTATGTTAATAAAGCTTTGATTTAACCTCAAAGATACCTTTAAAGGTTAAAATTGTCTTATCAAAGGGCATCTCCAACCCCACATCATTTTGATGTTAAAAAGGAGATTTGATGCTATGTATCCCTCCAACCCAAAACCAAACGGTATAACATTGTTTTGATGCAACATTAAATACACTTCAATTTCATTAAATTTAATAAGGCATCAAATTTTTTGATGCAACACATTTATTAAAATAATATGACTTTTTACTTTATCCTTTATTTATTATTAACATATCAAATCATTTTATACAAATATTAATTTAATAATGATAAAGTAATATTATTTTAATGAAATCTTTTGATTTAAGGGAAGAAATGATGAAATGGGTTGGAATAAAAACATTGTAGCAACATCAAAAAATGATGCAAAATACCATTTGATGTTATCAATTAGGTGTATTGGGTTGGAGATGATCTAATGTAGCATTTAACCTTTTAATTTAGCAACGTAAGCGAGAACATGACAAACGAACAATAAATGAACTGTTTATGAACAACTTGTTTACTTATTCATTAGTCTTAGCCATAAACTTGCTTATGGACATAATCACTGAGCTACTTCGAGCAAAGTTCATGCATATAATTAGTGACATGCTTGTCGTGAACCTCATCATAAGAAGCCATAAACTTGCTTATGGACATTCACTGAGCTACTTGGAGCAAAGTTCATGCATATAATTAGTGACATGCTTAATGTGAACCTCATCATAAGATTATTTCCTTAACGAATCGAGTTTAAACATGATTTTGAACTAAAAAATTGTTAATTTTCTAGCGAATAGAGCTAATCCAAAACTCGGATTGAGCTTGTTAATTTTCTAACAGACTGCGCCCATGAGCATCAGAGAACCTGGGCTTGGCTGGATTATGTTCCTACTTACAGTTTCCCTGCATTAATTCCTAATCAACTCATGCACAAAAAGTGCATTCATTGTTATCTTCCTGCCAGGGATGGTAGCAGATTGGTTAGGGCAAATGAGCTTCTTTTCAACCAAATTAAATCTCCTAGATCAACATCTTGGTGATGATCTTATACAAAACTATGCACCAAAGCTATTGATCTAACATCACCTAACCATTGAGGATCTTGTGCCTTAGATAAAAACTCTGAACTTCTTAAGGTAAAAAATTTCTTCTAACTTAGGCTCGTTTTTTATGGCTGAACTGAATGAAACTGAACTGAATTGATTGAAAGAAGAAAGTTTTACTGAATTTGGTTGAACTGAACTAAGTTTTACTAAAATTAAGTAAAAAAGAATAAGGCCTTGTTTGACATTGCTTTTTCAAAGGCTAAAAATAATTTTTCCAATTAAAAGCAACGTTTAGTTACTAAGAAAGCTGTTTTTAGTAAAAGCTGTAACTAGTAGCTTCTGGAAAAAACAACTGTTAAAACTTTTACACAATGTTGATAATAATTTTTTTATAATTAAAATAAGCTTAACTTTCAATATTTAATAAAATACATATTTTATTTTTTTGTCTTAATATATAAACAACCCCATAAACTTGTCCATTTTTTCACTTAGCCCCCTCAATTTAAGGGACAACCTATTAGTCACCTGAACTTGTATTTTTTTTTCCATTTGGCCCCTTTCAACTTGTCAAATATGACTCATTTTGCACATTGCATTCTATAAGTGGTAATAAAAAATTCATGCCACATCAGCATAAAAGGGACAAAGTGGGTCACATTTACAAGTTGAGGGGGCTAAAATGAAAAAAAACATTACAAGTTCAGAAGGCTAAGTGGAAAACAATTACAAGTTCAGGTGGCTAATATGTTGTCTCTTAAGTTGAGGGGACTAACTAAAAGAAATGGACAAGTTTAGGGGCTACATATGTATTAAACCTATATTTTTTATTTCTTGACTTTTAAAAGTTTGATATACTTATCAAACACTTATTAGCTTTTGCATGTTTTTTTCCGCACACTTTATTCCACAACACTTTCCTTCACAACAACTACTTCTCCCAATAGCAATGTCAAACTTGCCCTTAAATACATGAATTAAGTAAGTGTTAGTAATCCATCTTTCTTTCTTCCAACAACAATCCATCCGTAGATTCACTTTAAGCAGATCCACCAAGTCACAACTCTAATACTTATTATCAAAATTGACTAATATTGATTATTAAATAATGTGTTGTCAATGATAAGTGTTACAATTAATGAGTGTTTACATCATAATAAAAATAAGTAATTAAGTGACGATCGAGACATGGGGTACTCAAAGCACATCAAATAATTATTAGTATTTCTTTTCTCCCACTGTTTTTTATTTTCCTTTTATTTAGTTCCTTTTCTTTTCTTTCTTAACTCAGATTATAATTAAGTGATGACAATATAATGAGTGAATTAAAAATGAACGCTTAAAATTTTAGCAAAATTGTTTGATGGAGCTTTTCACTCGTACATTCTTTTCGAGACATTTCCCCACTCAGATTGTACTTTTTTTCTTACTGTTGTGTTTGTTTTTGAAAGAAAAAAAAAAAATTGGCTAGTACATGACAATTCTAAGGTAAACTTCAACTGTATGGAAAGGAAGGAATGCATTTATATATAAGTAAATTAAAATATATATACAGGAATAAATTTGTAGAAAGTGTTTTATCAAAACCATTTTCTCAAAATATGATATTAGAACTTTTTAGATGTAGGGGAAATTGCAAATTTTGACAACTATTTTTACCACTAGAATATTTAATACAAGATGGATTTTTATCAAGAGAGATGAGCATAAAAAATTTTTTTTTTTTTTTAGTAAAGTCTAACTAACCTCAAAATGCATATTAAGGGACTGCTTTCTGTATTTAAGGAGTTATTCTTGCTCCCAAGTTAGCGATGTGGGACAATTTAACACACCCCTTCACATCCAATTTTGGTTGCGTGATGCTAATTTAACGAGGACTCCTATATTGCTCAACCTCTGATACCATGTTAGGAAAGCCCAACTAATTCTAACAAACCTCAAAATGCACCTTAAGAGGATAAAATTACTTTTTATACTTAAAGAGCTATTCTTGTTCTCAAATTAGTAACGTGGAACAATTTAACATCTTTGTTCATCAAGAACTAATCTTTTAAGTCAAATGAATACTTGAGAATTACGTATTTACTACTCGGGAAAGAATTATAAATTTACTAATTCGAAAACGGAGTATTTAAATCCTCATACTATTAATATTGAAAGCCATCTAATACTATATGATTAATATCTTGCTGAGTTGTTTGTTAGAAATTCAGAGGATCATATTTTTATCCATTGTTTTTCGTATATCATTGAATTTATTTATTAAAATTAGTGAAATAATAGGAAACTATTGAAATTTCTGATTTATTCTTTTATATTTAATATCACATAGATGCATAATATTCTCATCGTTATTAATATTAAATCTATTTTTTAGCATAAACAAAGATATATTTTTTAGACTTGTTTAAAAAGAAAAAGAAAAAGAAAAAAATATATATTTCAGACAAATTATTAAAGAGCATTGACAATACAAAACAGTAGATGAAGTACTTAGTACCTTCTTACATTTTTTTTTTGATAGAATATGTTATGTTATGTATGTTTAGTTTAAGTCTCATACAGAGGACCTTGACACTTTGTGTTTGTTTTAGTGAATCTATATATTAATATAAATATTTTTGTTTGGGTAATTTAATATCAATAATTTTTAATCCTTAATTACCCATATATTATAAAGATGAACTTGAAACATACATGTACATGAATAATAAAATGCCCACCTAATAAACTTGAATATATATTGTTCGGGGACAAAAAAGGCCAACAAGGTCGTACAAATATAAAAGCTGTGAGATTAAAGATAGGGGTGTATCTAACTACCATGTTATATGTTTCTTTAAGTCTCACACATAAGAGTAATTTTAAGGACACTATGATAGAATAGTAAAAACAAGAGTATATTACCAAACTCTAGTGACCCAACACTAATTATACTTATGTTACCAAACATATTTACTATTCTATCACACTATACCTTTATTTTTAAAGTTGTTATTAATAGTATATATTTTGTAATTATAACTGGTTGTCAATAACTTATTTTGAAGAAGAGATTATAGGATTTATATTCTGAATTGATTCCCTGTAAGTCTCTGTTTTTTTATGACTAAAAATTATTATAATTACAAATAAATTTTAAAAAAACAGAGCCTAACTATCGTATGCTAAAATCTCTATTAAATTAATTGAATGCAACACAATGCTAAGAGAAGAATTCAAAGCTTTCATGGTACTAGAGATTTACTTAGTTTTAAGTAAAAGATATTTGAGGGTTTTCTTTACTTATATTTTTTTTTTTGTTTTCCATCCGGTTTCCGAACCACATTGAGCCGACTAATTCGGATTCGGGGATGGTCTAAGGATCATGGTATTTAAATCCCTCCCAGTCGCAGTTGTGGGGGATCCATCCTCAGACATCCCTACCCAGCGCAGCCCCATACTACCACTGCGCCAACCATCGATTGGTCTTTTCTTCTTATATTAAGAGTCTTTTTCTGCATACCTATAAAATAAAATCCTGTATATTCCTACTCTTTTTTTGAGAGGATATATATTCCTATTAGTACACAATATATGCATCCAAAATTATTATTTTTATGTTATGTTAGAATTAAAAGAAACATATATAGTAATAATTTAGAACAATTTCATTAATGTTTAAAATATCTACATTTTTATTCTATTTTTTTCATTAGTCTTAATTTTAATTTTATATTTTAAGATGTGATGTTTAAATTTATTACATGTAAAAGTTGTGGGTTTTTCTATGGTTATTTTGTTTTTTACAAAGTAATAATTACTTTGTCCAGTATCACCATTAAATTAGTGGATAAAATTTAATCTAATAGTGATAAAAACAAAATAAATGTTACTTCAAAATAACTATAAGCACCTATTTCATGTTAAATGTCTACTCTTGAATTTTATTTGGGAGAACGTCTACTTTAAATTTTATTGAGCAAAATATGTCATACAAAACATTTTTTTAAAAATACATATTATTATTATTTTGGTAAAAATAAATAATTGCAGACAAATATATATTTAAACAACTAGTAAAGTCAATTAAACCACACACATAAGTTACTACAAAATTAAAAATAATTCCAATTTTTTATAATACATATTCATGCAATTAAAATGATATCAAATTACAACGCATGTAGCCTCGAATTTGGAGCTTAAAATATAGTATCAAAATGATAGACAATTCTTAATTAGTAGTACTTACTTTATCATAGTACTGAATTGATCGATCATATATAGTTTTTGCTTGAATCAAATAATGCAATAATTTTTCTATATAATAATCAACATATATAAAGTACTCTTGTAAGGTCTATTTATTTATTTTTTTCCTTATTGTTATTGTTTTCTATCTCTGATTGATGTTGTGATATGTCCATATCATATAATATATTTAACGTTGATGTGTATATATGTTGTTCATGCTTTGAGGTCCCACTTTATAGTATATATAATATTAGTTGCAGATTTTTGAGAATTCAGTCTATTGTTTTGTTCTAAACATAATAAAACATATGTTATTATTTGGATTTGTTTATGTGGTGTTAAAGTTGCCACCTCTCATCTTAGCTTCTGGTTCCACCTCAAATCTTCTAAAAATATATACCATTAATTTATATTAGATTCATTCCAACATACGTATATTGTGTTGAAAACAAATAAAAAATCTGTAACTTCTATGATAAGGAGTCAAATTTTTATATGATAATTAAGGTTTATTATGATTATATATATATAATATTTATATATAAATTAAATTATGATTATATATTGTTTTTAATTTTATATTCACGCAAATACCTATTTGAGCATGAAATGTGCATAATACATATTCATTCTATTATATATTTTAAATTCATTTATAATTTAATTGTCAAGTCTTAAATTGAACATCTTTCAATGTAGAGACTCGTTATAATAAAAAATTATTAAATTAAAAAATCGAATTGATAATATTATAATTTATATGTTAATTTGACATTTTATGTTAACTACTCTTTTCAGTCAAAACTCTTAAATAATAAAAAGAAAACTCAAAATCTAAATTTTCCCTTTTTAAAAATATGAAAGTTTGGCATGTTAATGAGATAAACCAATCGGGTTATCTTGAGCACATAGACCAGTCATTTAGAGTTAACTCTTGTTCTTTTTTATTTAAATTTTGCAAAATTCAGTATAATCAGCAAATCTAATATCAGTTAGCATATTTAACAAAATGTATTAAATATTCAATTAATAATTTAGTTTAGTTTAATTCATTAAATTTCATTTCAATTCAGTTTCGCCAAAACGAGCATGATTTTAGTCGATTAAACTAAATTTTCAATTCAAACACTGTACTTTACGGTAATTATGTGAAAATAATGCTTTTATTTATTTTAAAACTAATATTGACAAAATTTATTGTTGTATATAATAATAACTACAATAACATTAGCAGAATCTATAAAAATATGTAAAAGATGTCATGAAAACTCTATTCCTTGGAAGTGTTGTGTATAGTTAGTTGGTAACTTTTTTTTTTTTTTTACAAAGTAAGTATTATTCATGTGTTTTCATTATTAAAATTGAATTGTATATAAAATAAAGAGAAATTTTAGAATAATTCTGGAGTATGTATTTCGGAATAATAATTCGATGACATGTCATATCGGTTGACATCTAGGATTCATAATTTAGGGTCTAGGGTTTACTTTTTAGGGTGGATTTTTATTTTTGGATCTAGAATTTTATATAAATAATTAACTAAAAAATAAATTTTAATTAATTACACCTAGTCAAAATCTTATTGCTTAATGTCACATACCAACAATTTATTGGTTTAGAGTACCACGTCATCGTGCTCCAAAAATATATTAAAATCTCTCCTAGACTCAAATGTTTTAAAAGTTGGGTAATTTAGCAAGTAGAAGTCTAATGTAACAAAAGGCAAACAATCAACCACTAAATATCAATAATCTACCAAAAATGAAATGATGATAGGTCTCGGAACGTTTTTATTATGATTTTACCTATAATTAAGTTAAAAAAATTTGACCACATTCAAGTAAAAATGGGGACAAACAAAGCAGAGAAAAAAGATGAAAGAAAAAAGGTTAATGTATATTGTATACAGTATAAACATACGCATACATATACGTATATGTGGAAGGAGTGGAAATAAATGGCATGCATAAATCGCTTTCTATTCTGGATTTTAAGGCAAAAAGACAGTGAAATTAACCTAGTTACTATCTCCTTTCTTTGTTTTGCGGAAAACTGAAAAACTTTCACTGCATCAAAAACCTGCCTTTGTCCTCATGCCACCTGTCTCTTCTATTATATACATACTTATACACGTGTACTCATTTATCTACAGATCTTCATGCAACTCTCAACTCTGAAATAATACTGCCCAGTTTTTTTGAATATATATTCCTCACACGTGTGACTTGAACTACATGAACATCATCAACTTTTATTCATAATTTCATGTGAATCCTTCAGTTACATTTAATCCACTCTAAGAATTTTTTAAACCTAACTTCAAACCCTAAATATGAGAACAAGAATTTCAGAAAACCATTAACATATCTGAGGTTACATTAAATTATTAATTAATTAACCACTTGTCTTTTTGATTCAGTTGTGGTTAATATTTGTAAACTGCAATTTATAAGTTCATACAATTCGATAAATTTGACAATACTCTGTGGTTTTTAAATAGTTAGGTTCAACATGTTTTATATTAAATTCTAAACATATTTATTTCTTAATTCGTAAATAGTAGACATCTATTTTTTTTTTAACTAGTTGAATATACTACTCTAGGAATAAAGTAGAATCCGCGATTTAAGGAATTCTCAAAACCGAGTAATATATACCCAACTATTGCACAAAGAAGTACATACTATATTATATAAAGATCATTGATGTTAGGAAATAAATGTGTAAAGTATCATCAATTTGATTGATTAGATGTACTCTGAAAGAACATTAGCGATTTCGATCTCCATCCATTGGTAGAACTTTAATTGGGTGAAAAGAAATTTCAAAAAGACTCAATGAAAACACAATTTTATTTATTTATTTTAGCTATAAACTTAAGTAGTTTTTGTTAAATCATTGTTGTTTTTTGGGTAAATGATTCTTCAATTTAGCATCAAAACATTTCAAATCAAGAACTAGAAGAAGGTCAAGGGTTGCCAAGAGCTTGAGGATTTGGGGGAAAACTGTTCTAATACTTTCAATTAAGAATTTTTCTTAAATTGCTCTCCATTTGAATTTAATTTGCAAAGAAAGAGGATTTCCTTAAGTAAAAAGGGTCTGCATAACTCAACAGAACACACTAATCTCAACTAGATTGACACCCACCCGAGATTGCAGAATTAATTAATTAGCTATTAATTAATTATAAGATGAACAGAAAATCTGAGTGTCATATTTTAAAATGTAGAAGAAGAAAAATTATTATATGGAATTAAATTACAGATGAAGATCTAAACTCAGATGATCTTGAACATGATGACTTGCCTTAGACTCATACGATCCATACCTTCCTTGTGTAATGGAACCACCGCCACCAACCGCGGCCGCCTTATAATTATCCCCGCCAAACAACGGCCGGTTACTCGCCGGAATCCGCCACATACCTAACGGACTACCATTAATAGGCTGCTGAGAATGCAATAAAGATCCATGTCCACCCCCACCTCCACCACCGCCGTAAAACCTAGAATTATGAGGGTTACTAATATTCCACGTCGGATAAGTACTCAACGAGGACGGAGGATTCCGGTAATTCAACAGGCCATAGATATGCGCGTCAGAAATGGTATTATGCGCCATGGCAGACTGCAGGTGCGCACGTTTAGCATGCTGACGTTCTCTTTTATGTGCATTTTGATGACCACCTAGTGCTTGAGAAGTAGGGAAGTTTCTACAGCAGTAATGACACTCGAAACGTCTGTTGGTCTCGGAGGTGTGATCGGATTCTTTAGGGTTGTTGGTGTCGTCAGAGGCAGCGGATTCGTCAGAGGAAGGTGGTGGAAGGGGGTCATTTCCCCCGAATTGGATACCGAAAAGACGAATGCCTTTGTCTTTGATGGTGGGTGCGGGGCGGATGAAGGGGAGCTGGGAGAAGGATTCTACGTTCATGAAGTCGTGAGTCTCTTTTTCCATAATTATTAAGAGCCGAGGATGAGAAAATTGGGGGAGGATGGGAGAAGAAGTGAGGGGGGAGGGAGGGGTTTGTATGGAGGAAGAAGAGTGGGGTCTACGGGTTGAAAAGGCCACTTGTGTTATGACTGTCTTCGACTTCTTTCTAATTTTATCTATTTTTGCATATCAAATCAAATTCTTTGCTGTGTTTTTTTTTATATGAATTTTTGGTGGATCCTGTATGTTTCTTGTTATTTTGTGGTATGCTGAGAAAAACCTCTTCATTTTTTAACCAAATGGTTTAAGATTTTATCATTGTTCTTGGGAACAAAAACAAAAAGAATTTTTGTGGTCAATAGTCTCGCAGTTAGCCGTGCAACTCATCCGAAAAGCAAAGCATAGTTCTTGCGGTCAGTTGGTACCAAAATTTTATGGTAATTGTGGATTCTTTTCTAAACTTTTACTTCTTATGTGTAACGATTCTGTGCGAAGTGGGTGGTGCACGAGGGTTAAGCAAACAACAATTATAAGGGATGATGATGAGGTTAGAAATGGGCAGAATCTTATATCATAAGTAGATAAAGGTTTATTAGTAAGTTGTGGATCCAATATATACATGATACGTTTTAAAATCACACAGTCGAAAAATTAGTTGAATTTGGGAATAGTATTTGTATAGTGTAAGGTGCATGATACGTTTCAAAAGCACACAGTCTAAAGTACATTTTATGGTTATACTTGAAGTCATCACTTTACTTAGTAAAATACAAAATAATTATAAAAAAAACTCTAATCTAAACTTTTAATTCGAATAATATGATAAGTTAATCTTTTTAATTATTTAACAATAAGAAAGTATATTTTTTTGTTAAATAAATATTACTCCATTCTTTTTTATATGACGTGTTGAGATTTTCAATTTGTTCTTTTTTATATGACAATTTGTGTTACCAATGCACCTTTGTCAATAATTTTTCAAAAGTACTCTTATTTATGATAGGAGAGATGTTAAATAGTTAAAGAGAAAGTTTTTTTGCATAGAACATAGTGATTTGAAAAGGGCAAATTAGTCATTTTATTGCTCTAATTAATGGTTTATTGGTTTTGATTAACAACCCTAAAAGACATATCAAGTCCCCCATTCTATTCTTAAATACCATTTTATTAATTTAAATTCAATAATAAGAAATATTTATATGAAAATATTAATTTGATCTATGAAGTGATTGTAAAGTAATTAGTAATTACAGATTGAAAGAAGATCATCACATATCGTATTGATAGAAAAAGTCACCCTTAAAATTGGAGAAATCTCAAGGAAAAAGATGAAATTAAGGAATAATTGAACCATTTAATCAATGTCATGAACATGAGTTCATACTTAAGAAAGCTAAATATGGAAGCATGAGGGACCCATCTTATTCAAGTTATGATTGAGCATTTACGATAGATAATGAAAGATTTAATTAATTTTACAGTTGAGCAATCATAATTTTGTATATGTACTATATATTTTAAACATATATAGCCCTACCTTTCTTAACTTTCTAAATTTGGGTTATCACCAATTAAAATCTATTGCATAATTCACATTCATTTACTTGAATTAATCACCAGCTGAAACATATTGTAAGTTTATGTTCATTATTTAGATCATCAACTCTGTGAATGAAAATAATGGAAAATTCTATGGTCACTTTATTTTTTACAAAGTAACCATTACTTTGTTTTGTCCACCATTAGATTATGGGTGAAAAGTGATCTAATGGTGAATAAAGCAAAGTACAAACAAAGTAACTCAAAAACAAAGTCACCATAGCCTACACCGAAAACAATTTCCGTAACCATCATACTCTCTTTTAATATGCAAATCATATGTGAAAGAGATTAAATGCCCAACGGGCAGTAAATACTCCTACAGACCCCCAAAAAAATTTAACAAATTATATCTAAATAAAATTATATATCTTTTATATTCTACCAATAATTATACTAGATATTTAAATTTATGCTAAAATTGCATGAAATGATCATTTCTATGGTTGAGGTAAATTTGTCAAAACACACGAGACACACAATTTTTTCAATCAATCTCATTTTTTCTTTTCTTTTGTCTCTAACAATATATATAACTTTAGAGAATTTATACCATACACCTTAATGCATTTTGTCATTCAAATGCCAAACTCATAATATGAAGTTACACTCTACTTAGGGTCAAAATGTTATGGTCCATAGTTTGTTTTTTTTCCAAGATCAGAATTTATATTTTAGGAGCTGCAATTTTATGTCAATAGTTAACGAAAAAATAAATAAGTAATTTAAATCTTCACATTGTGTTAACATTTTATTGGCTAATAGGTAACAGAATATCGATTAGACACATGAATGACACGATATGTTAGAGCTGTAGTAAAATCTCAAATATATTATATTTTAATAATCGGACTTACTTTCAATAAAGTATTGACATAGAATAGATAAATTAACCGGTAAGATGTGACTTTATGAAAACAATGTATGTAAAAATATAAAATGATATATTTTTATATTAAGTTTCTGAAATAGCTTTGCAAGGTAAAAGTGAAGCAAATAATATTGTATTCACACATGCATGTATTAAACTAAAATAACTAAAATAATTACTATAGAGTTGTCTTAGTCTTTCTTATGTTTTGATTAATGCATATTTTTTCCATAAAGTTGAAAGAACAATGTATACGAGGTCCAATTATCACTTATACAATATATACCTAGGTTGGACATATTGGAGAAAGCCACAAATCAGAAAAATAACATGTGCAACATTAAATTATTCATATATATTTTTATTTATGACTGATATCTAATATTGTGAAACAACTTTCCAACTGAAAAATTCACTATTAAATGAAATTGTCACATTCAAGCCTTTAAATCTTATAGCCTTGAAATTTCAATGTCTTTTAAAACACAACATTATATCCAAAATCTCTAAATAAAAGTAAAATTACAAAAAATAATTTATATTTATCTTTAACAAGTAAATCAACTCTACAAAAAATTATTTCAAAAATATATAAATAAACTCTACAAGAAAGAACTAAATTCTTTTCGTATATAACTATACATATTTGTTTGATTGGGACCCGCTTCACCTAAGGTTGAATTTTTTAAAATAGTTTGATCTGCAGGCATTGAATTGAACTCAATGTTAATAAACTAAAAGAACAAAGCCTAATCCAAATCTATCCGACTAATTCTAATATAACTAATTCAATTAGTATATCTTAATTATAATTCTTTTAAATATTAGTAAATTTTATGCAATGGATCACGCTATTGTATATTGTTCTTAATTTCAAGCTTAAGACATTTTTTTTTTTTTCCTTTTTTTACTTATTTTCAGCAAAATTCAGTTTAAATTAGTTTTACTAAATGTTTTTACAAATTCACCTAAATTCATTAGGCCATATTCCTTATAGATGAAGTTTACTGAACTGAAAATTAGTGAACTAAACAGTGCATTTAATGAAATTACTGAACCGAATAGAACAGAAATGAGCTGAACCGAATTTACTGACAATGCATAAAGAACATGGTCAATCATTCAGCTAATTCAGTACAACAAATTCAGTTTAGTTCAACAAAAAAGAACGGAGCCTGAACTTGGCCATAATTCTTAGATTGTGCCTAACTCATCGACAAAAGACACTTGGAAACGAAAAAATTGTCACACAATTGCAATTGTTTTATTACTCCTATAACTAGCAAATGTGGAATATCTAACCCGGCCTCACGTCCAGGAAAACACATTTGGAACTGAACTTTGCAGGACTGCACATTTGTGGGTGGCATAAAAAATGAGCTTCTTAACATTGCACTACTGGCTTTAATACCATCTTAGATTGAGTCTAACTTATGTCCAAAAAGCACATTGAATTGAAAGAATTGTCACACACTTATATACGTTTCATTATTGATATAAGTAGTAAATGTGGGACACTTAACATGGTTTGTCCCGACATGACCTAGTCGACGGATATATTTGTTAAGGGTAAAAATTAACAAAAGAAAAACACAAAAGCAAAAGGATGCATCTGGTGAAATAATGAATACAAAAGAAGATGTTGGTTTTATATAGAATTAAGTAAGATTAATGTAGGTAATTTGATTAGATAAAGACAATAGAAAGAAAGGGAAGGTTCACCATAAGATTTTGATGATTAGTTAACCTCAAAACCCTTACTTCCACATGTATGTTTCTCTATCATCACTTTATTTAATCATGTTCCATTGTTCTGTTCTGTAAGAAACACCTCTCTCTAGAAATGCATAAAAAAAGACAAGTTCTGATTAAAAAAGGTTAAAAACTGCTTAAATCTCTCTCATGGACCATAGAGAGTACTAGTAGTTGGTGTTGGCTCTTTATAGCTGTTATTTATCTCTTCTTCCAGTCCTCCTGCAAATTAAGTGGTCCTAATTTGAAGTTTTAAGTGCATTTGAAATAGAAAACATATGTTAATGAGAGTAAATTGTTTTATTAACAGAAGAAGATGTGCATTTTCAAATCTCACTGAGTCATGACAAGAACCGTTTGATGTTACAACGTGTTTTGTTTTGAAAACAATGTTATACCGTGGTTAGAAACATGAAATTGCACATAAAAAGTTCAATTTTCGCTCGTAAGGTTTGAAATCGTAACCATCTATAGTGAATGTAATGCTTGAGATTGTATTATTTCACGTATCATATGGAAGCTAAATTTATCTCATCTTGCAATTAAATCAACTGAACTAACGTTTAAACTCATAATTACGATTGACCAAAGTCGTAGGGCACATAAACTACCATTATATAAGAGAATGTAAAGTAACCTCAAAAGGTATGTCTCATCTCTTATCAAGATAATATTCCTTTTTGTCTAAAGTTCTATTCGTTATGTTTTATGAGTAATTAATTTTAATTCAGTTCAGTAAATTAATGCATTTCAGTTCAGTAGCATTTAGTTCAGTTCGATAATTTTCCTCAAAATGCCTTGTGACTTAGATATCCAAGAGGAGTTGCCGATTACCGACCCTTTTTAACCTGTTGTTTGTCTCTTCAAGGCAGCACACCTCAGCGAAGTTGCATTTTGTAGGACATCGGTCGGAATGAGGCAGTAATAAAATTTCTCTCAACAACCATATGGTCAAATATGTAGTTTAACCCTATAAAGAAAATGAACATTATTTCTCCATGTCTCTTACAAAGTTGAAAGTACCAAATTGATGTATATCTTTCTCTTTCTGTTCTGTATTTACATAACACACATGCAAACATATGAAAATACAGTACACAAATATGACTCAGCTTTCTGTGTTTATCCTTTACTGCACTCACTTTTCAATAAAAAAAAACAACGGATTGTCTTCTCATGTAGCAGAATTTTATTTTTTCAATTTATATTTTATGTTTTTTTTCTATAGAAATTTATCTTTTATGTTGTGTAAGTCAAATGATTCAATATTTGTATAGTGAATTCAATTCAATTGGAGCTCCATTATAATAGGTGAATCGAATAACAAGTTAAGAACCAAGTTAATTCATCACTTATGAATAGGTAAATCGAAAAACGAGTTAACAATCAAGTTAATTCGTCACTTATGAATAGATAAATCGAAGAACGAGTTAAAACCCGAGTTAATTCGTCACTTAATGCGATCAGTCTTATAGCATTTATGAAGACGATATAAGATCTTGTAGCATTTCAATAGCGTTTTTGAAAATGAGATAAGAACTTGTAGTGTTTCAGTAGTATTTTCGAAAACACGAGAAAGCCATCATTGTTGTCGAATCTACCTAATTCTTTTTTTGTAAAATTTGATTTTCACATATAAGCAATAACTTCGTTTTCAGCATCTAAAGTCTAATTTTGAAGTAAGATAATCACATAAGTGACTAATAATTAACTTTTGTTCTTGACTCGGTTTTCAATTTTCCCATTACAATGGAGCTTTAGTTCATTGCACGAGCTTGTAAGGCCTTATTCTTTTTGGCTTAATATCAGCAAAATTCAGTTCAGTTCAGTTCAGCCAAATTCAACAAAATTTCTTCTTCATTCAGCAAATTCAGTTAAGTTCAGTTCAATTTCATTCAATTTAGTTCAGTTATATTCAGCCATAAAGAATGATGCATAATCGTCGTGAATCGCGCAAAAATCTCTCTAAAATTTCACCTAAATGGCTGAAAAAGTGGGATGACTTCATGAGTTTTATTTAAATAAAGAAATGAGAAAGTAAAGATATATTGTACCGTAGAAGATGAGGGTATATATATATATATAGAGTCAAGTTCAAATGAGACAAGGGTTTAGGATGAGACTAGTTTTTATGATGAGACATGGGGTATTTTTGTAATTCAACAGGGGAAGGTGGCAAAATTGTAATTAAATGAGCACCCCTCATGCGTGAATTGAAGGGAAGGGAGAGGGGGGGTGATGTCATCGCTGATGTCACCTCTGGAGAGAGAAAAAGTTTTAATTATTTGATTTAAATTGTATTTTCCCGCTCTTTCCGAACTCATTTTTCAAAAAAAATTATACCAGCGAACTCGTATTAATTATGTGGTCATTTTGAGATCCATTTTTGTTATTTATAGACGATTTTTATTTTTTTTTTATTTTTTTATAATTGTTCCACCGGACTACTCTAATTGTTCCACAGGACTACTCTAATTGTTCCAACAGAATATTACATTTTTTTACACTCCCAGAGTGCATTTAAAAAAAAATAATGAAAATATTTTGCTGGAACAATTGGAGTAGTCTGGTGGAACAAATATAGTATTCTGTTGGAACAACCAAGTATCCGACTTGGAACAAAAATAAAAAAAATAAAAATCGTCTATAAATAACAACAATGGATCTCAAAATGACCGCCTAATTAATACGAGTTCAGTGGTATAATTTTTTTTGAAAATTGAGTTCGGAAAGAGCGGGAAAATGCATTTTAAATAAAATAATAAAAACTTTTTCTCTCTCCAGATGTGACATCAGCGCTGACATCACCCTCCCCCTCTTTCCCTTCTTCCTCACGTTGACCATTTGTGTATTTATTTACAAGTTTGCCATCTTCCCCCTTTTTCTTACCAAAATGGTCAATGTCTCACCATAATATTTTGTCTCACTATAGTCTCCTTGTCTCACTTGAACCTATCTCTATATATATATATCCAAAGATGATACAACCCACTAGTTTTACAAAGGAGATAAAACACACACCAAATATATAGATGAGCTTTGAAATTGACCCACCTTTATAATTATCCTTTAATTTCTAACACCATTTTAGTAAATTTACTGCAGTTTAGTTTAGTAAAAAGGACAAAGTCTAAATTCTAGCATCCTGAACAATTTTTAATTAGAAAAGAATCCCCTTAAAGCAAGGGATCCCGAAACAATTAAACAGATTTTTTTTTTCTTTTTTAAATTACCAAAATTTTAAAGCTAAAAATCATAAGCCTATATATTTTTGATAAATACCAATTTGATACAAGAATAAAAAAAAGGAAACTTAATTTTGCGTGTACTTAACTCTAATACATGTTAAATGAGATGCAACCTAACAAAAATAACTCAAATAATATTGGATGGCCTAAAAGATATATGTCTAATTAAATAAAGAAGACGATAATAGGTATTATGATATAGATAGATGAAAATTTACATATGATAATGAATGAAGACAATTAATTAATGTTGAAGTTGAAGCATTGCTGAAAAGGATGATTGATTTTGAAATCAGATAATCAATCTTGCCGACCAAACCAAAACATATCTAATTCTAATTCTAATTACAAAATATATTCAGAAAAGTCAATTAAAGAAGCAATGGTGAAAAATGGTTAATTTTCTTCAATGTTAATTAAGGCTTTGTTTGTTACTTATTAATTACCAAATTGTTTTTTAAAAAATAAAAATAGAATTAGAGGATGAGGAGTTAAGGCTCTGTTTTTTATAGCTGAAATTGACAGAATTGAAAATTACTAAACTGAAATAATTGAGAGTGCATTTACTGAAAAAATTTGCCAAACTGAATTTACCGAACTGAAATTACTTATATGGCATAAAGAACATTCTTTATTTCAATAGTTTATAGTATTTTTGTAATACCGTTTATCGAGATCTATAAAAAGAACAAAAAAATAATGTATTTGTAAAAGAATAAAAAAAATTAAGTAATGTATCAAATAAAGAGTGACACTTTTTTAAATGAAGCGTGTGGTTTTAGGTTAAAATTCCAAAAACGACAAAAGTGAATTTTTTTAAAAAATAAAAATTGAAGGTGTAGGCACTAATAAATTATAGATGTAGGCTATGGTTACTTAGTTTTTCCTTTACTTTGTTTATACCATTAGATTAGTTTTTAACTCATAATCTAATGGTGAACAAAACAAAGTAACGGTTACTTTGTGGAAAACAAATATATACACTCTCTTAAAAGAAATTCATATACACTCACTTTTTGTTTTGACACAAGATATATGCTAACTTTTATTTGACAACCAAAGAAAACTTTATTACAAAATACGCAAAAGCAAAGGAACAATAAAATCAGGGACACAGATAACCACTCGCCCTGATAAATAAAAGAATTTCTAGCTAACGAATGTGCAATGTTGTTAGCCGTGCGTTTTCCAAACACAATAGAGCAATTTAAAAGCTCGTTAAGAATATAACAACAACCTTTAACTATGCCGCTAAAAGGAGAGAAAACCTCTAACGAGTGGGCTATCGATTGTACAACCACCAACGAATCCAACTCAATCAAAACATCATCCCAACCACGCTCTTTAATCCAACTGATTGCCTCTCGAATGAACAAAGCCTCAATTAAGAACGGATTGGACCACATTTTGCAGCGACAAACACACCATTTTCATCCGAATAATACACCCAAAACCTGCTGAACTTGAAAGATATACGCTAACTTTTTAGGCAAAAAGCATTATGAGGCCCCTGATCTTTCCCTTTTCGGTGCATTCAGTCCTTGATCTTTTATTTGGATACATTAGGCCCTTGATCGTTTATATTTGGTTCTGTCAAGTCCTCATCTAACAAAATTGGATGATTTGTTAACTTTCACAAATTAATAATATTAAAATATTGTGGCACAATTACAAATATAGCCCGTTTAGCAGGATTCATTAATATATGCGATTCACTTTGCTTTCTACTTCCATTTCTAGACAATATCGTCTTTTTAAATTTGACAATTATTTTTTCCGCCTATTGGAATGTAGTAACTTCGCACCTTATTTCTCAAACGTTTCTCTTTGTCTCACTCCAAATTAGTACTTTTTGTCTCTCAAGTTCATTTTTGTAATCGTTTCTTCTTCTTCATCATCTTTGCTCTTCTTTTCTTTTTCATCTTAGTCTCTTTAATTCTGGCCCCACAAATTAAGGCCAAATTTTTTATGAATGAAAATAATTGAACCACATTTACTGAAAATAAATTATTGAACTGAAATGAACAACCGATAAGTATTAATAAGGCATAAAGAACATGGTCAAACATCACTCATTAGATTTCATCTATGTTTTCATTCTCCTCAATTTCACTTTCGAAATGATTAGAAAATGAGCAAAACAACGACAATAACTACTGAATTTTTTTTCATTTTGTTGAATAATTTATTGAATATTCAATCAATTGTAATTAATTAGGTGTCGCAATATTTCAATTGGTCTTATTAATTTGTGAAAGTTAACAAATCATCCAACTTAGTTGGATGAGGACTTGATAGAACCAATTATAAAAGATCAAGGGCCTAATGTATCCACATAAAAGATCAAGGACTTAGTGCACCGAAAAGGGAAAGATTAGGGGCCTCAGAATGCTTTTTGCCAACTTTTTATAGATAAGAAAAGAACATATAATTAAGGACATCTATAAAATATATTTCTTTCAACAAAGAAAGGCTCAAAAGCCCATAAAGAAGTTTTACTAACTAATTATCTACTGGAGCCCGTTATCTAACCTCTATATCTGGTAAATGTATTTTAAGAAAATTAATGCATGAGTCATAAATACAGAAGTAAACCAATCCTAAACGAGACTTGGTTTTTTAATTTTAATTAAATAAATATGGATCAATATTCCATTGAAAAGAATATGGTTTTCTCTTTAAAATGTACTAAAGTGGAAACTATTTGAGTATATATGGTGTTTCATCAATGTTTACCTTAATTACATCATATTTTCCTTTCCACCCTTAAGAGAGCAAGAGAATTACAATTTCGAAGATCTTCGTACAAGATATACTACATTGCACTACTATGATGACATCCTTTGTCAACGCCTATCTTTTAGTGTTGTGATACGCCTAGGCATATCGTGGCACCTTTATAAAGGCGCATTTAATCATTATGACTTACGATGTTGTCAACTCTAGGCTTTTCCGGTGGACTGGGATTATGGACCAAGAAATAAGGCCAAAACTTTTGAATGCATGGACAAGGATCCGCCTCTTTTCGAGTTGATTGCATGCATATTCGGGTGAATTTTGATGTTATCAAATAGGTTAATGTACAGAAAAGAACGTAGTATATGGGTCATTTGTAAACAAGTTATGTGGTTTATAATTGTATAAATGAGGGTCTGTGGTTTGCACCATTTGCAAAATTGGTCCCAAAATGTTAACAGTGTTAAAAAGATGACGTTACAGTCAAAGCCCAATTAATAGAAGAGGCATGTTTTATATGTTGTTGTTAAACAAAAACTTGGTCAATGAAAAGCTCTTATATCAATTTTATATATACTTAAAATTCACAATTTTAACTGTTCAAAACCAACTTTTATATTTGTTATGTGATTGCAGATGGATTTTTACATTAATTTGTAAGCATATATTTATTAAGTTCAAATAAAAAAGTATGACTCGTTTTATCAAACAAAAGGTTGAAAATGCTCATTTAACTTGTTTTTAAACATTGTTAACTTTTGAGACCATGTTTACAAATGGTACAAATCACGAACCTTTTTTATACAATTTTAAACCACGTAACCTTATTTGCAAATGTCCCAAATAACATTTTTTCTTTTTAAATCAAATACATATGATATTTGTCATGTATACATAGAAAGAGTATTAATTAATTTCATCCCCACTTTCTTTCAAACCTATGCTTAGCTTAAAATAATATTGTTTCTTTTTATTTTAAAATAATATGGTTTTTTCTGATAATTTAGAGGTCATTTTCCATATTTTTGGAAGAGTTAAAATGTGTGTAGTCTGGCATATAAATATCGAGTTGTTTTTGTCTAAAAAATAGTAATTTTAATGATTATTTTTGTGACTGCAAGAACAGAATGCTTTATTAGTGCAATTATATTTTACATCCATGCTCATTCCAATTCCAACCTCCATAGATAGGCTTTCTTGTAAGGACAAGTCACTTTCTTTACTTTGTTTCTCATAATTTCTTGGTCTCTCCCAATTTCAAAGATCAACTTTTTTTTCTTTAATGTCCTCCTTTTCTGTTGCAACTTTAATTGAAAATTCTTATTCATTCTTTTAATGATCCTTTCTATAAGAATGTTGATCCAAATTAAGAACTGCGAATTTACAAAAGTTTGTCAATCAGTTAGTAGTTGCGTTACCCTCTATAGGAATGCAAAAAAAAACATCCCAATGTTTATTAATATGAATGGATAAAATGATATTTGACTTTTCATTTTGTTTTGTTGTAGTTTTTAATTAGTTCGAAAGTGATCTCATGTGTTAATATGCAATTGGTGATTTTTCGGCAAGCGATGACATGTTATTTTGAATAGAGGCAAAATATATCATGTTGAAAGGTCAAACATTTAACACTTACATATCAAAATTGGTGACGGGATAAACAGAAACATTACGAAATGTTAATCGCATACGATTTTTTTTTGCTCAAAACATTCAAAATATTTGGAAGAAAATCAACTTGATTCTTTTATTAAAGATATAGCCATCCTGTTACAATCCGAAATTATTGTTTAAATAATTAATACCAAGCCCTAAAAACTGAATCCATATAGAAAATGAAAATTATGAAAATATCCCAAAAAGTCAATAAAATAATTTGGGCAGGAAAACTATGTAGGTTACGTACTTTATGACTTATCAGTAAATTCAGTAATTTCTAATTCAATTTAGTAAATGCACTTCAATTTAGTAATTTTCAGCCACAAAAAAGGACATCAAGGCCTTGATCGAGGAAGGTCGTAACCTTGCACTCAATCAAATGATAGGAGATTAAATTCATTATAAACAGTCGAAATTAGGGGCAAAACGTTGTTGAATGACAAAATTTTAAGGAATATCCAAAATATTGATGGAAGGAAACGGAACGGATGTGAGAAATGGGATAGTAGGGGTCCAGAAAATTGTAGTTAAGCGAGCATTATTAGGGTTTAAAGTAGCCCTAATAACAGCAACCCTTCACTGATGCAAAGTTGTTGTTTACCATTCAATTCCTAGTCTAGTCATACCAAAGCCAAAGGTGTCAATTTCAAAAGGGGACCATTTATGTCTTTCCTCTCCTAATCATAAAATTTTATTCTCATCTCTAACTTACCACTTGCCGTTCCGTTGTCTCTAACTGCTTTATAACTGCTTTAGCAAACTCTTATTAACTCTAAAACTCAGCTTAAAAGTATATGATTGTTTGCTATAATTAAGGAGTCATGGCTTCCCAAGTTAGTAATATGGGACATTCACAACGCCTTCCTCACGCTCAAATTATATGATTCGTGATGCCAATATAGCAGAGACTCCTACATTCCTCAATCATGACTCTAATACCATCTTAACAAAACCTAACTAACCCAATAGGCACCTTAAGTGGATATGATTGTTGCTATATTTAAAGAGTCATATGGCTTCTCAAATTAGCAATGTGGGACATTTAACAAACTGTACCAATTCATTTCTTCTTCAAATTTTATAATACCCCTCTATCAATCGACAATATTATACATTTATTATTATTTTAAGTCTAAATTTATCAAAGTGTCTCACACTGGCTAGCTACATTTGTAGAGAAACATATGCCGAATCTAAAATGGTACCAGAGCCTTCTAATCCAATGTTGAGAAACTCATATTGTTGGTGCTATCAGCAGAAGTCTGGTTCTACAAACTTCACGCTCCAGGTTTAAAACGTGATTCGCACAACTTTAAAACATGTTTTACTGTATTACATCCATATTTTACGGTTAGAAGCTAAAGCAATGAATCAAGAAGCAGTTATAATTAACTGATTTTAGAAGATACCAGCTGAAGCATCTAAATGTATATATACATGACTTAGGCTTGTTATAACTTACTTCTTCTTCTCTAATTTTCTCCTTTCTTCTATTGTAATCAAGAATTCTATTCAATACAATTCAGTTATTAACAATACAAACTCTATGTTTTGAGGTGGAATTCAATTCATACATCATGATATATTTAAGGTATATTTTAATATAAGTTTAGGCTCAATATATATTTTTCTCACATATAACTTTGATCTTTCTTTTCGGTAACTACATATAATGTTTTTTTGAAACGACGTATAATGTTGGGGATATTTTATGGTCACTTTGTTTTTCACAAAGTAACCATTACTTTGTTTTGTCAATCATTGGATCATGGGTTAAAAACTAATCCAATGGTGAAAAAGACAAAGTATAGACAAAAAGAGGAAAAAACAAAGTGACCATAGCTTACACCATAATGTTGATTACTAAAAAAGAAACATTTACTAACTATATAATAATAATAATAATAATAATAATAATAATAATAATAATAATAATATAGTGAGGGGATAAACTAAAATGAAATGACAGACACGAGCAGAGAAAATTACAAAAACCTCCTAAAAGAATGAGAAAATAACCTCAAAAAAAGCCTTAATAGATAGTAAAAAATATAGTGGGTTGGGACAGAGAGCATTAAAAAAGGTTGGTTAGCATAGAAATACAAGAGAAAGGTCACAATCTTGTAGTTCCTCTTCTCTTTTTCTCATTAGGTGGATTGAGAGTGACCTTTGCTATCTACCTATTATTATTATAAACTCATGTCTTCCTCTTTTCTTATCTAATTTCTTTTACCATTTCTTTCACATATACATATATACTTAATAACAGTGTATTAAGAATGCTAGGTATTGATAAGACGGTTGAGAACCTTTAAAACTTAATCGTGATATATGTATATTCGGAAATAAGTTGGGAACTAGTTGGATATAAACATTTAAATTGTCTAATCTATTCAATTGAAAGCTCTATTTTAAGCGTAAACGAATCAAAAACGTTCTTCATTTGAAACATCTGATTTTTGTTTCTTAAACGTTTAGCTAAGGGTAGGCCTACCCACTCGCAAGGCCCGGGCAAACCACAGACCTCGATGAGGGTTTACAGTGGAGTTTACAGATTGCCTACCAATAAAAGCTAAATTTTGACAAAGCGGGAACTCGAACCTCAAACCTTTCAAGTAGAAGATGGAGTGCCTTACCACTTGGACCAACTCTTATTGGTGAAACATCTGATTAATAATACTCCATAAATATGATATTATCACATGTGTTTGTGTTTCTTGTGTTCCAATTTTATTTGTATTTTTATGTGGACCTCATTCATGCATTTAGTTTCTCATCTTTTCTTCATCTGTTATATATTTAACTTAATTTGCCCTCTCTAGCTATATCTTTCTCTCCTTATATAAGACAAATTTGTTGTCATTTTCATCGTTTTCTGACATTTATTCTAGTTTTAGTGTATTAGATAACTAATTGACTGCAACTTTATAGTTAGGATCAAATAATATTTTTTATATTGGTGTCTGGTATACGCATTAACATGATGCCCTCTGGGTTGTAAATATGTACAACACTGCTTAATCGTCATATATTTTTAATTTGTCATGAGGTTATCATTCGAAATTAAAACCTTTGGATTGAAGGGATCTAATACCATGTTAAAGAAAATTGATCAAAAAAGTGAATCTAATAGACTCAACAATATTATTTGTACACTAATCAATGACACATATATAGTTAACTTGATCTGAAGTATTTAACTTCTACTGCAGTTTGTGTAAAACATATACCAGGTGCATAGTATAGTGTTGAATCACATTGCTTATTTGGGAGCCAAATGGCCTCTTAAGCTTCCTTTTGCGGTTAATTAGACTTTGCTAAGATGGTATCAAAATCGTGGTTAATCAATGTGGGGAGCTCGTTATATTGGAGTCACACACCATAATAACATGGCCTAATAACAACCCAATTCAGAGTGGGTAGGGTCGGGAAATAAAGGTTCGAGCAAATAGCGGTACCTAAGGAATGATGATGAGAACATGAATGAACTGAATTCCACAATGGAAATATAGATGAAATGGCCATGTCTTATTAGTTAGTAAGATGAGTTTTCAATGCATTAATTAAAACGCGTTTTGAAGCCACGAAACTTAGTATTAGATTTCGGCTAAAGCGAAATTTGTACCACTTTCCACGCATCATGAACGGATTCTTTCTACCTCTGAAACTCCAGTATGTCATGCGTGTTACAATTAGTACCATAGCTCACTCTCCACTTATAATGTGCGGTTCCAAAACGAACCACGCGAAAGCTAGTAGATTTGTATAGTAAATACAATTTGAAGGGGCACCGCAGGTATAAAAAGATTTCAGCAACAAACAGCTTTAAAGGATAGTAATGAGGAAAAGAAACTATTGAACATGTATTGAGTTGAGTTGGATAATAGATAAATTTCGTGGGTATATATATGATTTTGTGATTACTATGGGTAAATTACAAAATTGACTTTTAAGAGTAGGAAAAATAAAAGGAGAAGAAAGGGATTTATGTGATCTCAAAATGTGGATAGTGAATACACAAGTCACATAGGAAGAGGATGTGAAGTGGTTTTCAAATGATGGGTAAAAAATGTCAGAATAACGGTTTTAATGTACGTTGAAAAAATCGAGTTATATTAGTTTAAATCTAACATTTTTTATTTTAATCTCTCTCACAATATTTTAAAAATATTTTAGGGTTTGTCAATTTAATAAGCTATTTAGAATGATTTATTGGCATTTTGTTACAGTGATGTATTGACCTTTGAACTTGTTTCACATTATACATACATCAACTATCCAAAAACTTCACTTTTTTTTTTTCAACAAAAAAGGTCAAGGGAAGGAGGGCTAACTTCACATGAGGGCCGGAAAAAAAGGTGAATTAGGAAACGATTTACATATCATACCATATATAGAGCCTTCAACAACCGTAGCAAGAATCGAACCCAAGTGAGGAGACCACAATAGCCAATTTTTAACTGTCGGCTCACTCTTATAGGCAGTCTCCACTCACTTTTCTACTTGAATTCTGTCAAGAAACCGATTGAACCAAAAACTTACTAATAATTAAAGCTCATCGATATTTTTTATATTAATCTGCGACAAATTCACAAAAGTAATTATTTCTGACAAATACATGAGCTAACTAGTGGGCTAAGTTTTCGTTAGGGAATGAAAACGATTTTTTCCTATCCTTTTCTATAAATTAAATTCTTTAGCAGATGAGAACGGAAATAAAGAATGTGGATGATTATGAAACACAGTTGCAAGTTGAGGTTGTAGATGAAAATTTATTCCTTTCCTCCAATTTTCTTGCTTCACCATTTGCCAATTTGCTTCACTTCAATAGATATTTGACAGTCATCTCTTAAATATCAAATTCTGTTTTTTAGAGATTGCCCATCATCTCTTGTCTTAATAACTGCAACAAATCCCATAATGTATATTGAATAATGTTGTTTGTTCTTCGATTGAAAGTCGGAGTTGATCATAGTTAAGAACCAACGACATCTTTTATATTAATCTTTGTCCTCACATAAATACCTTTTGAGTTTGAAGCGTGCATAATATAGGCGTATCGCACCATGTGTTTTAATTCAACAAATATTAAGGTTATAATTAGTTGTCACGACTAAAGTTCAGGACTTTTCGATCGCACAAGCTATCATGTCAATTAATTGATTGAAACGAGATCTTTTATATTAATTTTTAACACTGATAATTAAAAAGAATTAACGGAGTATTTTTATACGAAATCTTTTATATTAATCACTAACACTAATAATACTAACACTAATAATTGACAAAAACTAACAGAGTATTCTTATAAGCAATTATTTCCTCAATTTTAACTAAATATTTTTGGTTATAATGTTTGACTTGAAAAAAAAAACTACAAAGAGGAACCAAACATCTCCTAATGGCCAGTAATTTGGTTCACCTGTTGCAGTACATTTTTTTATAATTTTGTAAAAGTATTATTTTCACAATTTATAATTTGGGATTGAAAAGCAAGAGATAAGGTCTTATAAATAGAACCAAACGGTTAATTATCAATTTTGATAAAGTAGGTTTGAAAAGTAGGAGTATATAATTGAAGTAATAATCACAAGGATTATGAAAATGACTTGATTTATGAGTTCCATAAGTAAAATTTATTAAATTAAGAAGATGAGAAATACAACGTAATTGTCATAAACTAAATAAATGAATATGATCTACATAGATAAGAACATGCATTAATTAGGCTAAATCTTTATCTATATGCAATGATGGGAAATGGGAGCTCGATGTCCAGAATTTCGAATATATGGACATGAATGATGATTTTTGTGTGGAATTTAATATTATTAGCTAGCTAGATAGATCCGTTTTCTCAATTTGGACCACACAACAACACAACGGCATCTTCAAGCTTCAGATGTTGCATTTACAATTTGTGGGGGCATATTTAATTATGTCATATCCTTAGTCCCTTTCTTTACTATTCTTCATTCATTATAAATTAACCTAAACCTTTCATAATAAATACAAAAATTGAAAAATACAAGCTAAACAACTATCTTTCATATCTTTTTTTCCATAAGTACGGGAAATTAAAAACAAGAAGACCACAAACATATTAACTAGGTTGACACTTTCGAGACAAATTTTAAAAATCAGGTCAAATTTATTATGAGAAAAAAAAAGTTTACAAAACAAAGCTAAACAAAAACTAGGAGCTGAAGTCCATCAGTTAATTTCGTCTGCTTGAACACCATTCCGGACAAGAGCATCTACAAACTCTGTTTCCCTCTTGATAGATATGTGAAGCGAAAAATCTCATTCCAGAAACCTCATGTAAACAACCAACTCCATCGAATGCCCCAAGAAACATCAGTAGAGCGGTCCTTGAAAAGATTCACAACATAAGTTGAGTCGCATTCGAGCCAATGACTATCCCAACCACGACACCAAGCAACGCTGACTGCATAAATTGCAGCACGAAGCTCTGCAATGTGAACGAAAGAGGATCCAATTGCAAAACTAAAACAGCCTCGGAAAAGCTCTCTAGTTGCTCGAATAATACTGTCAGCCCCTGCCTAGCCAGGAGAACCTTCCACTGAAGTGTCTGTATTAACTTTAATCAAGCCCGAGGTAGGAGGTTTCCAAGGCTAACAACGAAAGGCGCCCTTGAAGGAAAACCTTGAATGTTAAGCTGACGAATTTCGGACATCAAATTCATGTAAATTATTTAAAACTGTCTGCATATGACAAAGATCCACTTCCTATAAAGCACTCCAAAGCTCCTTTTTTTTTTTTGCAAAATAGAATAAAAGAGGTAGAACATGATTGTCTAGAGAATATGATTGACAAAGAGATCAAATACGAGTATAGTATAACAAATGAAATTATTTGTTCTTCCTGAATCAATAACATGAACTTTCACATGACTGATCAATTCAATCCTGCAAAAAAGATGGTGCTCAAGCTTTAAATGACGAATGTGAGAACACATGGTTATTTGTGACATAATAGCTTACCCTTGCTATCTATCACATCTCGTTTAAAGGTATCACCATTCGAAACCATTCACAAAAAAACTCAAAAAGATCAAATTCCATAGAAACCAAATTATCAATAGTAAAATATAGAAATAAAATGACAAAAAATTGTAATTGCTCAATGACACTGTTAAAATCAATTTTCTAAGAGTACATTTTTTAAGGTTGTGCTATTTTGACTTGCATCTATGTGGCAAGAAAAATATGACCTTTAAATACCTAGTTGTTATGATATGAGACAATGTTGTGCAATGTCCTCCTAGTAACCACTTTTACAAACTTGAAAGCTCTCTTTATCTCGATGTTCTTTAGTTATAATGTCAACGGTAAATATAAATCCATGTTGATTGAAAATACAACTCAAAATCATGTAGATCGAGTTGTATTGTACTCATTTTACCATCTAACCGTTCTCTCCTTTTTTTTCGTGGTTACTCTATATTCAAGAGCCAAGATTTATTAACATAGGAAGTTAATCGAAGAGAAAGGTTAGTCAAATATAGTGAGAGGTTCATATAGTAAGACGACTTGAGATTCTTACCATCCCTAACGCAATCAATCCCCATAAAAGTCCGTAACTAACAAATATATAAATTCCTAAACATAAGCAAAATTCAAATATCTAATAATATGTAAGGCTTCTTTAAAAAAAAATTAAAAACAATAAAATGTGAGGATATGACAGTTATACATAATTAATCCGCAAACTTGGGTTGACCGCTGTTTTTCGTTGCAAGTGGTCAAGGAATATTTTAATTTGGTGGTTGCACGTTAACGACGTTCACATGAAAAAGTAAACACTGTTTTAAAAATAAAATAAATTTCTTAAAATTAATAATTATTCGATTTATTAATAATGAAAAAGACGGTCCACTTATTTTTATTTATTTTTTAATGTCGACGTATAAGACAATGTATTGAACAATCTATTCCCATCATTCAATATTCAGAAAACAACTAATCCCAAATAGTACCATTGACATAATACATTATTTCCTTCATTCTAATTAACTAACCGCCTTTCTTGGTATTTAGTCCTACTCTTTTATTTTTATTTTGATTCCATAGCCCTTTTCAATTTTAAATTCTTTGGATATACTTTATATTAAAAAGTCCATTGGATATATAAAATCAACTTGATTATTGAGATTCAATATCATGCTATTGGCTTTAAAATTCAAATAAATATAATCTTTTAACAAATTTCATCTGAAATAGTACCTTAAATACACATTAATTCTTTTTGATAAAAACGTTACACATTAATTCAACATATTAATATTTCTCATCATTAGCATTAGACATATAAAAGTAATTATTTGGATTAATTTCATTAAATAACGCATATGTCTACAATAAGTGTATGTTGCCTTTTTTATTGCATTGGGGTTTATGGTCGTTGGTGGAGTCAAAAATTATTTGGTAGACATTATCAAAATAATTGATGTCGATTATTAAGTTTTAACAGAATTAAAGTTATTTGATATTACATTCGATACAAAATTATATTGACGATTTTTTAAAATCATTATTTCTAAAATTTCTCTATAAATATTTGTTTTCTATCTCATAAGCTAATGATTCCATCAAAACTAAAGAAGTTTATAAATTGGAGTTGGTAAAACATTAATTCTTCAAATTTGCTAATTTTATGTCTTCAACAATAAACTGGTATTGTCAAATAGAAAATTTTACATTTTGCTAAAAAAGAGAAATTTCATCCTAGTTTTACATTAAAGATAACAATATGTAAATCGGTACAACCATATAGTTTATCTTCAGAATTAACCCTAAACACATTAGTAGATATTTTAGTGTACCATAACTAACTAATACTTACTCATTTTTGCCTCTTGAACTGTTATTTAATATCTTTGTCTCACCGCATATTGAAACCGATCTGGATAATAGGTTAATGATTCTTTTAAATTTTGACAATTTTCTTTAAGTTTTGGTGAATCATGTTAAGTATGTCAAAAGTTTAACTTGAATGTATATAAAAGATCGAGATAACTTTTAGAACAACTCTTAAATATATTCACCATGGTAAACCAAATAAAGTATCATAAAATTTAGAAATAGCTTTAAAAGAACCATAAAATACGAAAAAGACTGTAAATTTCCACATCAAATAATTAAATACCCAAAAAATCTAGACCAAATTTAGGATATATACCTATTGATATTTCCAAATGTTTGGGGTAACAATAAAAGCAAGGATGAGTTGAGAGTTGAGAAGTTCTTTGTATATATGAGTTGCAGAAGTTGTTGAACAATAGTTATCTATAACCCCACAAACACATACAAAAACAAAATAAATAAATATAGATGCTTAATTATTGTCGCTAAATATAGTGAATTTGTTGTCTTATTTGGCTTTAGAAAACCTTAAGTGGTCCTTTTTCTAGTGTCTTAAGACAAATGTAGAATCTCTTACATATGTTTTGTGTTTTTGCGTTACTATATACTTCTTCTTTATCTTGACTTTTCCTTCCTATTTTTTTGTAGCATATATATTTATTTATGTAGGTCCTCTTTGATTATTACTTCTTCATGTAAAGTATGCATTCAACCTCACCATATAAAACATAACACAATACTTTTACAAAAAAATAAAATTAACAAGTAATTAAGTTAATATGTAAAGAAAATGAGGATGATGAGATTATGCCTGACTCGAGCACAATATCAACTCTGATAAGCCCACTTTCAGTACCGACACCATTAGTCACGTCGCCATCGGACATTAGCCATCTAACGTAGTGCAAGATGTTCATCTAGTCAACCCCATGTTGTTGGCCGATCGAGACGTTCGACTATCACGCCCCACGACATGGAAGCCTAGCTACCTTGACAGCTGTCAAATATATTCTCACCTATAAATACCCTCATTGCACTAAATATTGGTACAGTCACACAATCTCTCTCTACTTTTATCTATTTTGTTCTCTCTCTCTCTAGAAACATAATAACCGTCGGAGTACTTTTAGGGTCCGTCCCACCTCACAAGAGTAGACCAACGCGAAGAGGATAATTCTTATGACTCAAGTCCGAAGACATAATTTTTATTCGCTTGTCATTAGTAATAATAATAATAATAATAATAATAATAATAATAATAATAATAATAATAATAATAATAATAAATGTTCAATCTAAGCTCCTTTAAGACATGTCGTGTTTTCACTAAAATTAATGAATCATTAGTAGTGTTAAATTAACAAAGGAAAACATCGAATGAACTAGAAATTTATTTATGAAAAAATAATAATGATGTATAAACTTAAATCTAGTTGGTTCACGTATGGGAGGTTAATCTGGCTAGTATTGAATCAGAACTTGATGGACCACAACTTTTTCCATCTGGTTAGAGTTAACATCGGTTTGACCTAAATTAATTAGTTGTTAATAATCTATGTTTTAAACGTGAAGTTACTACCTTTTTTTTTTTTATCTTTATTGACATCCATCGTTTTGCATTAATTAGAAAAAAATGTATGAGGTCATGAGTTCAAATATCATGATTGTAGAAAGTGAACTTTAAAAAAAATAAATAAATAATTAATTACAATTTATGTATGGTCAAATGATTATATTATATGCTTACCTATTTACTTTTACTCTGTTACATATGCATCATCTATGTGAAAAGATGATAAAATCATATAGTTATATCAACCATGAAATATGAATAAAATGTGAAGTGCATCACTACCTACCACGTTATAACTAAATATAGAAAGTAAAGCACATATGAAAAACAAATAATTGTCCTTAAGATAGAAAATAATTAAGTGATAATGAGAGGAAGATGTGTTGTTAAAGATGTTTACATTGAAAGGTGTCATCAAACTTGTAAAACTGCCACAATCATGCTTTTGGGTCACAGAAAAACATAAATTAATCAATTAATTAAATTAAATTAATGGGGTCCTTGATTTTGATTGAATTATGGTTGAGACAATTCCATCATTATTGCCTTTTCTAGACATCTGTATGAATTATAAGATAAAACTAAATTAAGTTACTTTGATTTGGCATTTTAGCTAATTCAATTAAATTAGTATCACTTTTTAGTACAAACTGACAAATTATTTCTAATACAAACAAACCCAGAAAACTAGTTTAATTCTATGGAAATTTTGGTATATCTTTACAGCTGGACAATTGCAACTTTATGGCTTTTGTTCCATTAAAATATGTGTATTTGTCAATGTTTATATCACTTGACGATAAAATGGATACAAAAAATGTATATTCGGGTTGGTGCCGGTCACAAATTCTATATGTGATGCTCTTTTTATAAAAGGTGGATTGGGCACTAACAACACTCCAATGTCCAAATTAGTATAATACTAGAAAGAGAGAGAGCAAAAATAGATAAGAGTAGGGAGAGATTGTGAATCTATCATCATTTATTGTAATATGGGTATTTATTTTAGTGATTTTGCCATGCTAGCGAGACGTGGGCATGTCGATTGCTCTTTGCGGGTCGAGCATGGTTTTGACCACAAAATTCCATCTTTGATTAATGCCCTCAAGATAGTGGAGATGGGGCAGAATTTTGTGTCTGAAGATGGTGCCCGACAGATTCAGGTAGTTTGGCGTGTCCAGTTGTCGCGGATGTTGGAGATGGATTTATTGAGTTTGGGTTTGAATTCGCATCATCAAACACTTAATAAATAGAGGAGTAAAATGGACTATTGAGTTATAATCCAATCTATCATCTTACCCATATACAAGACACAAATATAGTGAGATGATGATTGTATTGAACAATTGGTGCTAGTCAGCATGTGTGCATTATGTTGTCATGTTAGAAATTAATGTTAATTGGGTTTTTTTTTTTTTTTTCTTAGCAAAGCTTAGATGCTACTAAGAATTGGAAAAAAAATGGTGACCTATCAAATCAAATATTGGATTTAAGTGTGGATATTAATTGTGTTGATTTTGGTAATGACTTGCTACACAACCAATAAAGAGTAACTCCAAAGATTAATTGCTTAGAGAAAACAATTAAGTTGCAATCTGGGGCTATTTATTTCAAAGTCATATTTGTTTATATTTATTTATTTAGAGTAAAATCAAAAGAATTGACCAATCTATTTTTGATATATACTCTAAACTTATCAAACACTAATACTAAGAAGTTTCCCAACCTATTGGAACTAGCTAGAGCTAAAGTGTTTTGTTTAATAAAAAAAATAATTTATCTCTGAAAAAGTAAGTACCGAATTTTAAGAATTGCATGTTATAAGACTTTTAAGTTTTAAAAGAAAATGTTTTTTTGGATAGCAAATTGATATTTTGGTCATTAATAGTGAAGTCTTCAAATTGATAGATTAAAATGATAAGCAAACTATTTTTAATCATTGGTTGCAACAATGAACTCATTTATACCTTGATTACCAACTATATTTTAGTTATTTAACATTAAATAAAATTTTATATTTTTTATTATATTTTAAATAGTCCACGTCTTTAGAATACCATAATTTGAGAGCGTTTTAGATTCTTTTCCTTAATTGTAGAGTCGTATGATTAAATGTAATGGTCAATGAACAAATACAATTTGATCATTTAAGTATAGATGAGCATGACATATTGTTGGAAATAAATATATTTGATGCAATTTGGGGGTTCATAACAAAGTAAATTAAAAACCAATTACACCTAAAACAGATGCTGACTTTTACAATATACAAGTTAATGGGCCTCATAACAATAACCTCATATATAAGCAAGCCTATTAACGGTTTTCAGACGAATTTTCAAGCCCAATGTTTTATAGGCCACATGTTGCATCATCTTAATCTATAATAGAGAAGGAAATTACTATTTATTTCCCATCATTTTCCACAAGACCGCTAATTCAGACTTTCCTATTTAACACAATTATCATTTTTTATGTTGTTTATATCATATATAATCACGTAAAATATATATTACACATAACACTAACTTATTTTCACACCTATTGTTTTTCAGAGTTTAAAGGAAGTGTTGTTATGTTCATAAGGACACAAAATATGATCAAATGAAATATGGAAAGAGACCGCTTTGAACTCTAGTCGACTCATTGTCTCACCACACCCTAAACTAAACTTCAGCACCACACAAATGAAATTATTTAATAGACTTAACATCAGAGACAAACAGAACATAAAGCATTGATTTTGAAAGGAAGTTTTATGCGGTATATTGACTTATACACACAAAAAATGGTTGCAAGAGCACCTAAATATGCATTTTCTGTACACTATCATAATGATTTTAGAATAAGAAAAAGAATTGTTCCGGACAAAAGTGAATTATAGAGGTTGCAGCTTCAACCATCTACAAGTTTATGCATATAATATAAGAGAGCTCACAAAATTGAAAACTGTAAGTTGATGCTACAGTATGTGTTACCGGAAAGAGTTATCCACGCGTTTCTTGCTTAGCCTGGGAAATATGGTTATCTTCGATATGTCGAGTGAGCAATGAAACACCATAATGTGAAGCACTTGAGGCAGCATAATAGGATGTCACAGTGAGTTGAGCAAACTTTGGAAGTGCATAACCTACACATTTAAACCAATAAACGCCCAAATGAGCCGACAAAAAATATATAAACTACGGGCTTCTACATCCTATATTATCTAAACAAAAAGTTTTTTATTTTTGTATTTTTAATGTCCACTTGAAGTAACATCTAGAACTTGTCCATTAAACTTAAAAACCTTAACGAGACCCCGGAGTTTGTTTCAGCAAACCATAATAACGCAGAAGTTATTCGAAGTTATTTGAAGTTATTCTACACGAGCAGTTATGCAGTTTAATGTTCACATTGAATTGCTACGAAAGCCCCAAAACCATGCATATAATAACTGCTCGTAAGTCGTAACAATAATTAAAGTCCCCTAAATGCACGTAGGGAAATAGTTTCATATCATCTACCTTTTAACTAGCTTAGTCTCTAATACCCCAAAAAGAAGAAAACATAAATCTGGTCTGGAAAACTTAAAAACCAGAAAAAAATCTGTAGCCTTTTTCTTAGTCATTGCAAATGTCAGAGGTAACTTAGTAATTACATCCTCCACCATACCCCTCTATATACACACCAACTCAATGTTATCTTAGTCATTGCAAATGTCAGAGCTAACTTAGTAATTAAAGCATGTATTTTGTTTCAAATTCATAAGAAGAGGCAATGTTAGAACTTAGAAGCATTCTTGGTCAAGGTTGATAATAAGCTGAATACCAATGGCATTGTTTACAATAATTTAATCAGAGTTCCCAAAATCTAGACTTACCTCCAAATGCAGCACATGCACCTGAGACCATTAGCAGGGGAGGAAGCTGCGTAACAAGAAAGACCAATGCAAAACGGTAAAAGACACAAACATGATATCCTGGAAACAAGATTTAAGGCTTTGTAGCTCAAACACAATCTAAGAATTAGAAGGAATAGAATAGGTGACATACCCCAACAACGAAAGGCAGCCACTTTGGTCCCTTGAGACGATTTTGAAGGAATGGAATTCCTAAAATATAAACCGGTTATAATAATGTCCAAACCACAAGAGAAAGAGATATCCAAAATGTCAATTTAAACAAAACAAAGTAATCCGTTCGTACCCGTATTAAAACCATGAACTGCACTAAGCATTCCACCAATACCAGAGCCAGCCTATTTTGTTTATCAGTAGACATAAGAAAATTAGACAACCTTTGCAGCATTATATTTATGTGAAAGCACATTATATAAATTTGTCACCAATTCAGACATTTCACTATCATAAAACATTTGAAACCAACCACAAATTCATATTTTTTAAGGATATTTTCAATTGATGGTTTTATTATTACCTGCAAAGCAAAAACTTCAACAACAAAACCAATCAGAAATTATGCCCAAACCCCTCAAACTAAAAACAATCAACGGATGAAATTTCAAAGCATTAGTCTGAGGTTTAACACATAATTACACATCCAAACTTATTATAACACTTTGCCATTGGGCAACTACTTCTAGTTGGACTTATCCTACATCTAAAAACATGTAACATTTTCCTGAATCTTATCAATATTAGGCGACCGAAACCCTTATTAGTGATTCAAATAAAATCCACATTGCACGCTTGATCAAATTCGAAGCACGCCTAATCAGCAAATAAGACTCACATAGCGAAAATAGAAAAGTTCTAACAAATGAAAAAATACTACAAGCTTCAACATATCAGACGTCGAAACATAACCGAAAAAAACTTACAAATGTAGAAATATAACCATGTCTTTAGCCTTAATCTATATAGGACAGCATAAATCACAGTCACGGAGCATCCATATTAAAATTAGGGGAAACACAATAGTTTAACAATCAATAAATCCACACAAACAGTTAAAACTGTCAGAGATTAATATATAAACCATAAACGAGTCTTAACTATAAGCTCGAGCTTAAATTCAACTGATACGGCAAGAATTAAAAAAACCGGAGACGAAAAACATAGATTAAAAGAAATAAAAGGTGGAGGTAGTAGCAACCACGGCAGTGGCATCGTGTAAGACAGAAGTAATAGTCCATTCTCCTCTTTCCTGAAAAAATTAAAATGATTTAATTCGGGATCGGATAACATGAACCATCGTGAAAGTTAAAATAACATACGGAATTAGGGTTTAAGAGGGAGAGACAACGAGGGCAGCGAGGGGAACCGAGGCCCGGATTGATGGTTGGATCGTGATGGAGATTTCCGCTTCTTAATTTCTGCTCATAAACCTCTCTTGTACCCATCTCTCTCCTTTCAAGATCCTTCTCATTCTTTCCGCTTTATTTACACTTCTATTCATGGCCTGAAAGCCTCCTGGGCCTTCAATCCAAAACCCGCTTTTAGAAACCGCTAAGCAATAGTTTAATGACTATAACTCGAAACGTGAAATATTGAACTCGAATTACATTATTCATAAATTTAATTAGAATTACATTGAGTTGATTTATATTTGATTTTGGTATAATTGATTGTGTATTAATCATATATTTCCAAGCAATTGATACGAATGAGCATGGTTAAAAATAATGTTAATCTTTATATATTGAAAAATCAAATTCTAGTGTAATGTCAATTATTTTTGGATTAAAGTCATGTTTGATCAGTCAACTTTTTGAATGTCTGTCATTTTTTCTACGCGACTCAAAACATGTGTTCTTTGTCTTAATAAACTACACATATAGTAATAATTTAAATTGGTATTTACATAGGGAATTTGATGAAAAATGTCAAAGTCATGGCCAATAAAAGTTGATATATCTATGGAAAATGTAGAATTCTAGAACCATCAAAAATCATGACAGAAAGTTTCTTTTATATTATGGCTTGTTTTTCTAGAATTGTTTTTTATATTATTAGATTTCGTTCTTTTATGGTTGAAGTTAACTGAACTGGATTGGTTGAATTAGCTATATAAAGAAAATTTTTTATTAAACTTGGCTGAAATAAACTGAATTTTGCTGAAATTAAGTAAAAATGAACAAGTCCTTAATCTTAATACATTAGGACAACTTATACTTATTTCAACAAATACTAAACTTCTAAAATTTTAGTGATATCTTGTGATCAATTAAAACTTGCTTAATTTAAAATATATGATATTACTATTAAATTTACTAAATACACGCTTCAACTTACTCAAATTGTCTCTTATTTTATCAAAGTAACATAGTAATTTATCATGTCATTTAATTAATTAATTTTAAAAGGTTAACAATATAGCCTCTGAAGTTTATAAACCCAATCGTTTTAACCGATTTCAGAGAGGAACATTATATACTACTAATATATTCAGGCTACATGTTATTTTGAGATTAGGTAAGCCCTGAAATCATGCACAACTATATGGTTATAGTTATATTTAATGTGATCTTTTTGATGCTGGAAATCCTAATATATGATAGACATCTTCAAATGTAATTTGGTATTGGGATTTAGCTAACTTTTACCGAGAGAGAAAATGTGCCTAACATTTGTATTTAATCAAAGTTTCTAAAAAGAAAGAAGAGAGATGCTTATTCTATCAACATCATTGTGGACTGAAAAGGGTAGTAAACTAATCAAAGATGTTGCTAGAGTGCCACAAAAGGATCCAATTAAAGACTTATAAAACATTTAATAATATCACACATTATTTTGTTTATTCACCATTTAAAGCATTTTGTGGTCCATCAATTACACATGCCATATTGTCATATTGTTAGTACGAATATATGTTTGTTTATATGTTTATGTAGAATGAATGTGACTTTGGTTTATGTTTGAAATTTTTCAACCTAATACTTAATATCTTACAATATATTATAACTACCACTAAAGATCTTAGCTACTATATCTTATAGCATAAATTAATCTCGACTCAATTTGAACTTGAGTTTCTTGCAAAATAGCAAACGTAAGTTGGGTAGAGGATATGGACTAGCGACCATACTCCAATGCTTAAATTAGTAAAGCACAACAGATGGAAGTAGAATGCGAGAGTTCGATGTCATGTGAACATGCATTGTGGTGTGAATATACAAGACTCTATAGGAAGGGATAAAATTCTAACCCTACTTGCATTTAAGAGTTTCAATGCAAGTCGGTCAAAGAGATTATTGTTTACTCGATGCTTTCATAATACAAGAAGAATTGTTAAGTAGGAAGTGTAATACACGTATGATATAAAATTTTCGTAACTTTGACTATTCAAACTCGAAAAACGTGACATGCATGACTTGTTGACCAAGTTATGTATGCTGACGTCACGAGGAAGGGAAGCTTCCTATTGGTCTATGTGAATATTGTTAATTACTTGAGTAGTATATTTATTTCTCGAGAAAAGTTAGAGCGTTTCTAGAGTACGGAACCCCTTAAAATATAAAAGTAAATGATTGACATTGAAGTCATTTAGAGTATAATAAAAAAACGAAACGAACTCATGTTCACATATTAATGATCTTAAAATTCATTAATTTATAATCACATATATTTCGAAAATTATTTGCTAATATCGACAACACATTCCTCCTTTAATGTCAAGAATAACAAAAATAAATTTTTAATAAAATATCTATGTATTATGTTTTCCCAAAGATTGCATTTAGATTCGCAAAAGTGTTTTCATAATTTTCGTTCATAACAATGTGTTGATGTAATAAGATGTGACACATTCTTCTTCTTTTATTCGAAAGAAGATGTGACACATTCTTATTTAATTATACTGTAAAATATTGAATTTACTAAAGAACAAATTTATAATTAACTAAGCTAAAACATCAAAATATTGCTCCTTTCATGAATAATGTTACAAAAAGATCAAATAAATCTAAATATGTTATTTAAAAAAGTGAAACTCTGCAAAATTTAAACTCATGAAACTTAATTAACTCCGTCAATAATGGAACACATAAACATTGTACTCCACAACAGCATCACCAGTCTTAAAATCAAGATAATGAGTCTTCGCCAGAGCATACCCCCGAGCAAACCGGAAAACACCACTTCCTCCGACGACCGGCATCTCCCTCACGCCGGAAAACACACTGTTCCGGCCAAGAACACTAAGATTACTCCCATTATATTTCCCATGACTAAAAGCAAAGTTCATCACCATCAAGAAGCTAACTTCCGTCTGAGACGCCGACGCATAAATCCCCTGAGCTTTTCCAAGAAGTTGGGAGCTCATGTTAGGCCCCGCGGTCAAAGCATCATCCATCATCATCATCAGTCCAAAGGCAGACAAGGATTTGCTTGTCATTGTAGCATTTGCTACCGGGACCGCGGTAGGGTTCCGACCGCTGAGGATGTCGTGGAAGTAGAAGTGGAGGTGGGTTAGCTTTTCTTTTTTCAGGCCTAGTGTTGTTGGAGATAGTGTTTTTGAGAAGGTGTTTGATTTTGCTGAAGTGGAATTCAGCAAGAGCAGTGAGAAAATGATTAGGGAGGGAAATTTGAGGTTAATTATGGTTTTGGTCATTGTGATTAGAGGGGGAGCTTCAAAATTTTCTTGCCGGAGAGATAAAGGAGAGGAAATTGGACTTGGCTAGCTATGAACACCATAATTATATGTGTATATATATACAAGGGAGATTTGGGATAACTAAATTTTCTTTGTGCGTGGCGAAATGCAATTTTAATTTAGAAAAAGTTTAACAAGAAAGTTTAGTTGAGAATCCATTTATCTTTCTGTAAACTATTCGGCAAAACCACTTTTATTAGCAGTGATTTTGATCATAATTGTCTCTTAAAAGTTACGTGTTTGGGTCCTCAATCTTTTAAAGATGGTGAATTTTTTATATATGTATAAATTTGGTCTGTAATTTTGAATTTCTGCATTCACTACTCACCACAAACCTTGAGAAAAATTAAAAATTCAGATATCAACCTTTCAAACATAAGATAAATATCTTTTCACTTGATCCAACAAAAAGAAATTTGCTCGCATTTTAAATTAACAAGCAGTAAATTGATTTATTCTAATTTTCCATTTCAATATAATAAGTCTTTGAATTTTAATTAACTAATAGTGGATTGCCTGCCCGTCTTGCAAGTTAGGATGGAATTAAATGTTTGAAAACAAGTTCTAAACAAGACTAAAAGCTCAAAAAGCACTTGCTTCAATACTTTATGTAAAACCAAATATTCTCTTGACTATAATCTACTTTTTACAAATTTCATTAAACTTTGTAATGAAAAAATAAAGTTAACTAATGAAAGATGCCTATCATACGAAAAATTCTATTGTGAACTAGGACATTATTCATACAACTGATCACTTCCAATAGATTTTTTACACCTATTTTAATAAATATACATCAAATCCTTTCTTCTTTTAACATGAAGTAAATTATTAAGCCAAATCGACAACCAATGCATCGATAATAAAGGAGGTGGAAAATCCGATACACTACGAATAAACATAAAATTAACAGCCTTTGCTAATAATGAGCCGGTTAGTTTTTTGAACATTTAACAAAAGAGATCAAACAAAAATTCAAAAAGCCCAATCATATTAGATAGGCCCAAGACCAACGGCCCAAATAAAACACAGAACTCCAAGAACCCTAATTGTAAAATCCCAAAGCCTTATAAAAGAGATTAGGGTTTCGCATGCCGTCGTCGTCTCCATCGGAAAATCAGAAAATAAAAAATGCCGGCAGGACATGGTCTTCGCTGCCGTACCAGAGATCTCTTTGCCAGAGGTTTCAGAAAGAAGGGATATATCCCGTTGACCACCTATCTCAGAACCTACAAGGTCGGCGATTATGTTGACGTCAAAGTTAACGGCGCCATCCATAAGGGTATGCCTCACAAGTTCTACCATGGTCGCACTGGTCGTGTCTGGAACGTCACCAAACGCGCCGTCGGTGTCGAGATTAACAAAGCGGTATGAAATTCCAACATTCTTCTTCATTTTTATGTCGCCGACGCGACTTGAGCTTTACGGTTATTTATGATGGTTCGTGTTAGCGGATTTCGGATCATTTTGTGACTAAGACTTTGTTGTTGTTGTTGAAGTGTACTGATGAGTTCTTGTGTAATGAATTGTTCCGATGCTTATGAATCGATTTGAATTGTTCGGAATTGCTAGTATCTATGCTTATCAATCAATTTGAATTGTTCGGGATTGTAAGTATTTATGCTTATGAATTGATTTGAATTGCGCGGTATTGCTATAATCTATGCTTATGAATTGATTTGTTTTGTTTTGTTTTGGATTGAAGTATCCGTACTGGTTAGTTTCTGACTGTTTGTTTAGTGTTTGATGATGAAGTAACTGTGCAGTTTGGTTTAATGTAGTTGGAATGATTGTAGAAGATATGATATGCCAATCTCCATGAAGCTTCTTTGTCTTTTAAGATTTGTTACTACATAGGAAATGCAAGGAATGTTATATATAGTTTGTCGATTATGTTGTATTAGTTGCTTGCCTACTTGTTCTCTAAATTGTGTTGTCATTTTGAAAATTGACACAACTATTATTTTCTAATGTTTGAGGCATTATATGTATTTGTGAGAAACTTGCCTTGCTTAGAAGAAAAATGATTGTAGTGTCGATTGTGTGTATGAGCCGGTTGTTTATCATTTTGGACATTGACACCCTATCCGTTTGTAATGTTCGAGGAAGTTTATGTACTTGTTAGAAACTCACTTTGCTTGCCGATTGTGTGTATGAGCTGGTTGTCTACTTGTCTTTCTTAATTGTGTTATGTGTTTTTAGAAGTTTGTACAAGTATTGTTTTCTGATGTTTGAGGCGTTTTATGTATATGTAAGAAACTCGCTTAGCTTAGTTTTGATTGTTCAGTACCTTGTTATTACCTGTGGTATTTCTTTGTTGAATTAATTATCCATTGATAAGGCTTGTGTGTTCTAAACGTGTCTGATGTATTTCTTGTGTTTTGCTATGCCCCAGACAATCCTCTTTAGTAGCGCCAGTACGTGTCTATTTTTTTCGCTTGCTATGCTCAAATGATCCTCTTTGTTAGTGTTTTTGCATTTGGTATCCGTGCTCACACCTGTTTCCATTTGAATGCTATGTTATGAAGACTATTTTATTACGTTCCTGGTTTCCATTTCCTTGTCCGTGCAACATAGGTGTAATGTCAATATTTTTCTGGTCCAATTAGTTAGCAATTGCTCACTGTGGTATAAGAGATGCTCTGTTTTCTTGTAATCTATTTCTTTCTTGTCTCTAATTTTCACGTATTCCATCCGACAGGTTCGCAACAAGGTACTTAAGAAGAGGATTCACGTGAGGATAGAGCATTTGCAGCCATCAAGATGCTCAGAGGAATTCCGTCTAAGGAAGAAGAAGAATGATGAACTCAAGGCAGAGGCAAAAGCAAAGGGTGAAGTGATCAGCACCAAGAGGAAGCCAGAAGGTCCTAAACCTGGTTTCAAGGTCGAGGGTGCAACTTTGGAAACAGTTACTCCCATCCCATATGACGTTGTTAATGATCTTAAGGGCGGTTATTAGGTTCATAGACTCTAGATATGTTTATTTTGTTTGTTTTTTTGTTTCAGACTTTTTGGCTTATTTTTTAGCTGATTCATATGTTACATTCTCCTTGAGAAAAAGTTTCGAAGAGCTAATTTTAAGAATCCTGGATATTAGGATGTTTCTTTATTCATATATTTTTATAGGTGATTTCAAGTTTTCTATTTTATGAATTACTTGGTTAATAGCTACATGTGAACCTATAATTCTTTATCTTAGAACAACACTCCAGTAAGTTCGAGCTTGCTATAAAGTGACAATCTGAATTTTTCACTTGCGAAATGTAGATATACCTTCAATGCAAGAAATGGTTAAATCCCGTCCTTCGCATTTACAATAAGGACCAATAACGAGTAGTCATTTTGGGGCTAGAGGTGGGGGCGCCATATGTTGGCGAGTTCTTGGATGTTAGGAACAACCTCCAAGACCTGTAATGGAGATTGTTCAGTATCCCTGAATGATGAGAACAACCTCTAATGAAGGTAGTTATGAGGTTTAATTAACAGAACCTATAGAATGAGTTTGTATCTATATGTCCAAATATTGAGGCATGAATGTTGTCGGTGTATTCTTGGATGTCAGGAACAACCTCCATGGCCTCCAATGGAGGTTGTAAGTATTTCTTGGATGTCAGGAACAACCTCCATGGCCTCTAATGGAGGTTGCAAGTATTCCTGGGTGTCAATAACAATCTGCAATGAAGGAAGGTAGTTACGAGGCTCAAGTAATAGAACCTATAAAATGGATTTTTATGTATGTCCAAATGTGGAAGCACGATCTATCAAAAAAAAAAAAAATGTGGAAGCACGAGATTTAAGTGGTTCGCTCAATTATATTTACAATATGAATCAACTATTATGGGTTGGGATAGGGAGCATGTAGTAATTTTGTGTCCAGTTAATAAAATCTCCATGTCTTGAGGTAGAGGAGCGAGATGTCAATGTATTCTTGGATGCCAGGAACAACCTCCATGAACTCTAATGAATGTTAAGAATTCCCAGAACATCTTCTCACAAAGGTGGTTAAGAGGTTTAAGTGACAAAACCTATGAAATGTGTTTTTATCTGTGTTAAGAAGTGGAAGCACAAGATGTTAGTGTATTGTTCTGGCGGTTCGGAACCGCCTCTTATAGGGGTAGTTAAGAGGTATTTCTTGTCTGCTCACTCGGGCGGGCAGGAAATCACTTCTTATACGGTGCAAACTTTGTTTGTCAGTTTGAAGAATGCTTGAAGCTTTTGTTTGAAGCTTGGAGGTGGCAAATCTTTGGTTAAACAGACACATCCATGTAGGAGTGTCTTTCTCTCCTGAATTTGGGTATTAGATGAAAATACAAAACAAAAAAGGGAAAAAAAAAGAGAAGAAAGAAAAGAATATATGCTGAAACACAGGTGAAGAAAAAGAGATAGAACTATGACTAGTACAATACAAGTGACTTGAGGATCCAAGATACATTTTATTCTCTTGTTCATGAGTTTTTAATGTCTTTTTTTCACTAGTAATGAAAAGAAAATAAGTTGTGTTACATAAGCATGAAGATTAATTAACCTTTAAGGACTCAGCCCCCAAAAACCAAGAGCAAGAAGCTCTATCAAGCCAGTGGTTGAAGATGAAGACACGCGTCCCGGTCTCTGCTCTCTTCTCCATTTTCTTGCTCCTTGTTTCAGGTTCTCGTTTCTCTCTTAATATATGTCAAATTGCATTTTTACTCAACATATAGTTACTGTTTTAACTTGTGCAAATGGCATGTTATAAATGAAGAGAAGCTGATTTGTTTCACAAGAACAAGTTTGCTTTCATCATTCTATAGTTTTGATCTATAAGAATAGATGGTAAACTGAGTTGTTATGTTTCTTTTACTATAAAATTGTATATTGTTTGTTTCATGTAGCAATTTTGGTGGATTGAGTTCTGATATTTTATTTCATCTCTGATCAGTAGCTTGTTTTTTTGTCACATTAAACCCTTTCTCGCTCACACTTTTATTAACAGTGTAACTCATTGCTATTAAAATGAGGTTCTATATTATGTGATAAATAAAACTCCTTTAACATCAAAACAGATGAAAATTGAATCCCAAAAACCGAAATACATTCCAAAATTCATTAAAACTTCAGTTGTCTAATCTCTATTGGTTAAAAAATTTCATCAGATAGCTTGGCACAAAAGGAGGTTAATTTAGGAGTGCATTACACATTGAAGACTTGATAGATGTGCGAACGAGGGTTTAGTATGACAAAAAAACAATCCACCAATAGCTCGGTATATATTAAAATAATTAGAGATTTTAATCCATCAAATCAGAATTGAATTGTGAGTTGGGCCTTTTTTTTAGTCTAAAATAACATTACTTAGGCCTTTTTAGTCCTGGGCTGATTGGTAATCTTATGAGATACAATATTATTTTGGTTCCCTTTCATCCCTGGGCCTATGATTATATATCATAATTGCGGCATAAGAATTAAAATTGTTTAATGTTGCAGTAAATTTGAGGCAAGGATTAGGAATAAGCAGGGGACATTCAGTGAGGATACCAGAACATACATGCCATAAAGTGGTAGAGATGAACATTTGTGAGTTGAAAAAATGCAATCAACAATGTGGTAAAAATCCAGGTGGAGTGGGACTATGCAGAAACACCACCATTTGTTTCTGCATTTTTTACTGTAAACAACCTCCTCAGTAAAAAAATAAAGGATTTCCATCCTTCTAGAAGGTTTCTGTATTTCCATTTGTATGGTTGTGATAAAACTACACTCAGCAAGTACATAAAAGATTATTCTACTCTGTTTTGCTGGCAAATTCCATATTTTGTGTTGTTATATTGCTTCATATTTTGTGTTAACAATCTTAGTGAAAATATGTCTTTGGGGTTTGAAATTTCTTTAAATAAATAAATGTTGACGAAATTCCAAGTCCATACTTAGTTTTAGTTCAGGGTGGCCTAGGGACTCAAACCCAAGTCGCTAGAGTCATATTCTCACAGAACCACCACATAAGTTTGGAAGGTTTCTCTCTCTAAACAACTATTTTATCTTAACTGAACAATACCAAAACCAAACTCCGTTCACAAAAGGCGTAACAGTCATAACCAAAACTAACTTAATCATCTAATATTTATCTTACACACACGATCAAGATAACAGAATGATGATATTGTATTCAAAATATAACATTTTATTTCATGTAGTTATATATATAGGAATGATATATATTATGAAATAAAGATCCATAATTATCAATTACAAATCCAATAACAATGGCATTCAAACTTGTGACTTACTACGAGTTCAAAGCAAGCAGCTCTCCAAAGGGGATAAGTACTCCTCCTCTGATGACACCCTTCTTTACAAGTATAATTGCATTCTTTCAATGTCTTATATGGACCAAATATTTCTTTACATACCTTATCATGTTCATTAATCTCCACTCCTTCCACCTCCATTTTCCATGTCATTACTGCAACCAAGTTAGACCGATTTCAGACATCGTTTTCACTCGTTCTAGCTCGATTCGTGTTATAATAAAAACTAGAAACTGAAAGTTAAAAGTGCTCGGATATTTTAATTAGGTTAGAATCTGAAGACATCTCAAACATTAAGATTATTTTTTTACCTTGTCAATATTATAAGAAAACAAAAATATACCTGAAATAATGAGAACCATGATAAGAATTCGAGGATAGAATGCCATCTCTAGCAAGCATAAGAGTAGTCACTTGAAAGGTGGGTATATATATCCCAATTTTTTTGAAGAAACGGTCAATAGTTCATAAATCTTAAATATTCCAACATAATCAAATCAAATCAAAATCGATTCTTATATAATTTTTAGTATCTATATCAGATTTTGCCTATCAATTTTCACTATTCATATAATACAACCTTAATTTTTTGAACTGAAATAGATGATAGGTGTCTCGTATAAAGATGAACATATGCCTATGTTTTTTCAGGTGCAGTGTACCATATGTGTTATAATTTTCAAAATAATATAATTTTTAGGTGTAGGCTATGGTCACTTTGTTTTTCCCTTACTTTGTCTATACTTTGTCTTTTTCACCATTGGATTAGTTTTTAACCCATGATCCAATGGTTGACAAAACAAAGTAATGGTTACTTTGTAAAAAACAAAGTGACCATAGAATATCCCTAATTTTTAATTTAAATATTAAATTACTATAAAATAATTTAAAAAGATCAATGGAAATTTAATATAGACTGAAAATATTCGGGCCCTTTAAGGAATCAGGCTATAGGGTTTTGGTAGCCTAATTCCAGGGTCAGACTTGGGCCTGGGTCCTTTGTATTCTACTTATGAAAGCATTTCCAACCCGACATCAACTTGATCTTAAAAAGTAGATTTACTGTTATTTGCTTCTTCAACCCATCATCAAATAGTATACATTATTTTGATACAACATCAAAGATGTTAAAATTTCATGAAATTTGGTTTTGCATCAAATTTTTGATGCAACACCATTTAATAAAATAACATTATGTAAACCATTTTATGTAAATAGCATTTAATGTTATCAATTAGGTATAATGGGTTGGAGATGGTATGAAGACTCCAATTTAGTATTGAAGATTTAAATGTGATGGAAGTGATCTTATATGTATGATTATTGGTTAAGATGAGAAGTGATCTTATATGGCTGTTGGTTAAGGTGAAAAATGATCTTATATGTATGATTTTCACACCTCAAACCATCAATCAATTCTTCAAAAATGCTTATATCGACCACAAAGCTAGTTTTTATATAATAGGTTCAATGATGGTAGACCAAATAGTTAATAGTTTTGATACTTGACAACCTCGATTTAATTATGCATTTCAACATATATTATGATGTGTATGTGTTGTAGATTCAAGTGAATAAGCACAGCACATTACAAAATTTGAAAAGAACATTGAAATAATGAAAAACATATTATTTTATTGATTATAGGATTAAAATAAATCCCATAATTAAATTAACCACAAATCCAATTGCACAAGCAATAAACTGAAGCAGGGCCATCTTGGAGGCAAGAGCCATCAACTCTTGGAGCAGTACGTCTCCTAATATGACAACCTTCATTGCAAACACCCTCACAATCTGCCATACTTCTATAATACGCCAATTTTTCATTACAGATCTTTATAGCTTGTCCTTCCACAACCCTTACTTTCAATGATACTGCAACACACAAAAAACCATTCATTTTATCATGATTAGCATAATACAGAAAATGTACGAACAATAGCAAATTTAGAGTTTGAATGTCGGAGGGCCAATTTTAGACTTGGACATATGAAAAACGTTCTACAAGAATTTTTTTTCTAAAATGAAAATTTTCATTGTAGCTCGTACATTCTATTGAAAGATGAACAAATACGAACTTTTTTAAACGAAAAACATTGTGAAAGAGGCTTAGCTCTTAGCTTAACTTCACTAGGGTTTAAAATTGAACCGTCGATAACATTATGTGATTGATATATACATTGTTTTGTGCATAAAGTTTAAATCCGTTATTGCAAAAGTACCATAAGATGACTAAATTTTGAACCGAAACGCATTAAAATGCAAAAATACCTTACAAAAACGAAAAGCAAAACAAAGCATAAACTTATATTTGATTGGTTAATTGTAGACCTATATTTAAAACAGTTACCTGAGCAAATAAGAAGCAGGATAACAAAGTGAGAGAAGGAAGCCATGTCTATGTGTGATATGAGAAATTTATCAAAAATAAATAAATTGTGATATGAGAAGTTGTTAAGCATGATGAGCTATTTATATATGAACTCATTAATGAAAAAAATCCTGCATAATCAAATCTAATCTCTCTTCTAAATGAAATTGAATACCCACAATAGTATGATAATCTTCACATTTATTTTATTTCCTAAGTTGCGCGGCTGGATTTTAGGGAGGAGTGATGAGTATATGATAAGAAGGATTTTTTTCCTTAAATTGTTTGGTCTGAGACTCTTGAGTTATGGTGTGGTTGGTGAATTAAAAATTATAGAGCTGGAATATGATTTCATATGAAAATATGATTTGCCAAACAATATGTATATGTAACCACATGAGCTCTTTTTGGAATTTACCTTCTTTCAAAATATATCCTAATTATTTTTCATCACCAAACAAAAAAAGAAATGAAACCATATTTTCTTTTTAATAAAAACGCCCATTAAAAAATGAGGGTAGATAATAGTTAATTAATAATTGAAAAAAAAAATAGCAATGTAAATGAATGTGACTGTTAAAATTTCATTAAGGAAATGGTCAAGTCTAGACATCCCAGCTTGGCACCCCCAGAGCAATAGCACGCACCCGAACCCAAAATGCATTGAAATGAAAAAAAAAATACAAAAAGTTGAGAGATTATATAGTAAATTGGTACAAGTTTCGACCACTCAGATAATCAGAATACTAACTAAGTCAGGAACAATATCCCACCAATTTAAAGTATCACTAATCCTCCCATAAAGCTAGCTAATGCATCCGTAACTTAATTTCCTTCACAATAGATGTGTGAAACTGCCACTTGCATATTGTCCATTACATGTACATTGACTAGTTAGCTTTTCAAAATTATGTATTGCATCCCTTCCAAAGGAGAAAAGAAAATTTTGAATTGCATAATTTTTTTTGGTAATTTTCATATTTATTCAAATTTTAAGTGATGTCAATTTTTTGAAAAAAAGTGATCTGAATTATTGGTGTAAAAGAGTTTAAGACTTTAATACTAAAACACGTATGAAATGTAGAAAACACAATCCAATACGTTTTTTAAGCACTTATAAGTCATTTAATGTGATCTGAAAATAAAGTTTTGGAATTTAAAAGAAGTTTGACAAAATAATTAACGGAAATAAAATTTGCTTTAATGAAATATTGAAACAGGATTTATTTTCAAATTTTGTGGCATATATTGTTATTAAATCCAACCGAAAAAAGAACAAAATTTTTGTATTTTTTTTATTAAACTTTTGAATTTATATAATGGATAGATTTATAGTACATAGCGATACATATCATACAATCTTTTTGAAGCGGGAGAGAATAAAAAAATAATGTTTTCTTGTGAAATTGCAAGAATCAAAATTAGAACCTTGTTTGGTGGGTGCATTAATTAAGTTACAATTAATTAGCAAAAAAATGCATTTCTCTGCATAAAATATTAACATCATTTTTAAAGGTTTTTTGAATTTCTTTTTATTAATATTGAATTAACTTACAAAATGTTAACTATATTAGTTGGTTCAGATTATGCATTAAGCTCCTTTCCCTTCCCTTCTTGGTTCACGAAGGAATCCTTTTTCCTTATCAAATTTTCAATTTCCCGAGCCATGAATGAGCAACCAATCGTTATTTGAAACAGTAGGAACATGGAGGTGCGCTTGGTAGGGAGGTTTGCGGGTCGATCTTCATAACTACAATTGAAAGAAATTTAAATGCCATAATCTTTATATTCGTCCCGAATCTGAATTAGTCGGTCCGATCTGGATGAAAAAATAAATAAATTATGAATTAAGCCTAACGGCAATTATAATTTGCCATGTTTGTATATATATTATCCTGCTTTTGTAATGTTTATTGATTACCTTTTTCTAATTCAATAAATTTGTGTATCAATTATATTTGGGCCCTTAATATTGGAACTAAGCTGTAGGGTTTAGTGGCCTCTAGGGCCAGAATTGGGCTGCCCCCTTTATTCAGGGACTTCAATTTAGTATCATACATTTAACTGAGGTGTGGAAGTGATGCAAGTATTATAAGAATCTATTTTATGATATATGGTTATTGGTTAAGATTTTCTTTTTAAAGTGGTTATTCCTTAAGAATTGAGACTATGAATATCACGTCTCTAAAAAATCTTATATTGATCATGATTTACCTTTTGTGAAAAACAAAGTAACCATAGAATTTTTCATTGGTTCAATTGGTTTCATAATTGTAGACCAAATAATGGTTTTGATACTTGTCAACCTCGTTATAGTTGTAGGTTACAACAAACATGATATTATGATGTGTATGGTGCAGATTCAAAGTGTATTAGCACAACACGTTACAAGATTAGGAATTTTTTTATCGAAATTAATAAAAACATATACTTTTCTCTCTTTATTAAATGTCCATGAATTAATTACAAACCCAATTGCACAAACAATGAAATCCAGCTTGATCATGGAGGCAAGAGGCACTCCATCTTGGGTAGTATTTTCTATTTCGGTGACACCCTTCTTGGCAAAAACCCTCACATTCTTTCACACTTTTATAATCCCCAAATCTTTCTGAACAAATCTTTTCATGTTGTCCATCCACCACCACTAATTTCAATGATACTGCAAAAAGACATAATCATTCATTTTTTTATGATTAGCTTAATACAGAAAATGTACGAACAATAGCGAATTTATGGTTGGAATGTCAGGGGGCTGATTTTAGACATGGACATATAAAAAAGTTTCCAAAGTAAATATTTTTATCGTAACTCATGCATTCTGCTGAGAGGAGAAAAACTTGTGAATTTTTTGGACAAAAATAACAAATTTAAACGACATATTTCAGATTTAGAACGAAATTAAATATATTTTCGATGCTATTTTAAACAATTTTATCCTCTAAAATCAATGTTAACTAGTAAATTCTTCAAAACGGATGGCCGTAATCACTCATCATAGAGGAAATTTCAAAGGATGGGACATTAAAACTACCTCTAGTAGAAGTGGTTTTGAGGGCTGACAGCAATAACGAATTAACTAAATAGGGTTTGAAAATTGAACCGTACCCTACGCTTGATATATACTGTTTTGTACATAAAGTCTCAATCCGTTATTGCACAAGTCCTATAGGATGACTAAAATTTTGCTTCCAATTGCATTAAAATGCAAAAATACCTTACAAAAACGAAAAACAAAACAACGAATAAACTTAATATTTGATTGGTTCTATACCTATATATATATATATATTTAAAACAGTTACCTGAGCAAATAAGAAACAGGATAACAAAGTGAGAGAAGGACACCATGTCTAATTGTGATATGACAAGTGGTTAAGCACGATGAACTATTTATATATGAACTCATGAATGATAAAATCCTGCATAATCTATTCAAATCTCTCTTCTAAATTAAACGGAATATCCACAACATTATAATAATCTTCACATTTATTTTATTTCCTAAGTTGCATGGGTGGATTTTAGGGAGGAGGGATGAGTGAGACCCTGTTTTTTAAAACTGAAAAAAGCATAACTGTTATAAATTGAACTGAACTTGAACTGAATTAAAAAATAAATACTAAAACTAAATTTAAGAATAATAATAATAATAATATTACATTATAAATAATAACTATAATAATAAATTAAAATCAAGATAATAATAATAATAATAACAATAAAATCACGTTATGCAATAGCCGCCTCAAATACTCTTGGATAATTGTTACCAATTGGAGAACATGGAATTAGATGTCATATGCTAGAGTTTAGGCGTGAAAAACGTAGGGAAATGGAAGAACATTACAATGATTTACATTTATCATTGAGAATGAATGTAGAAATGACGTTTGAATAGTTAAAAAAAGATGGAAAGTGTTCTACAATATGTTTCAAGTGTCACAAAAGTATCAAATGTCGATTATTGTTTCTACTTTCACGCTTTATGCACGTTTGGAATACCAATTATATAATATGGTCTTAATGTTAATGGAATGGTAGATTTAAATATGTTTAATACAGATCGTAAAACCGTCATGTTTGCAGTGTGAAATGCTATATCACAATAAATTTAGGAATCACATGGTGCAAATGATCTATAATTATAATGATGATGAGATCATGTATCATATGAAAGAAAACGATTAGAAAAATAAAATGTATTAGAATTATTAAGTTGGTAGAAATAATAATATTCTTTTATATTTTATGTAAACAAATTGAACCAAATAATTATAATTATAATAAATATTTATAAATTATATATAAATAATAAATATTTATTAATAATTTATTGATAAAAAAATAACAATAATAATAATAAATTAAAAACTGAAGTAAATTTAAAGTTGCTGAATTGAATTGAATTGAATTGAATTAAATACTTCTGAACTGAACTGAATATTTCTGAACTGAACTTAATGTTGCCGAACTGAACTGAACTTAATTTTGCTGAACTGAACTTAACTTAATGTTGCTGAAAATAAGTGCTGATAAGTTCAAAAGAACAAGAGCCTGGTACAAGGATTCAATATTTCTTTCTTAAATTGTTTGGTCAATTATAAATGATGGTGGTTTGGTCAATTATAAATGATAGAGCGGGAATATGATTTATGCGAAATATATTATTTAATAATGGTTTGAAGAAAATGATATCTCGTTGTTGGTTAAGGATACAAATGACTTAACTTGTGGTTTTGAAAACTTGAACTTAATACCATTTTGAAAAAAAAGAAAAGAACTAAGGACTGTTTAAGGTCTGTTCTTTTTTACTAATGTTATTTTTTTACTTAAATTTAGTTAACTTAAGATCAGTTCAATAGCTAATGCTTCAGTTAATTAATTAACATCGTTCAGTAGAAAATACATAACATAGTCTAATCAGATAGCTTTTATAATGTTTCTATTTGTTCGAAAGAGACTCCCGTAAACAGTCAGACAATGTGAAAAGACATTGAAATAATGAAATATATTAATTATTTATTCTTTATTAAGATATAGGATAAAAATAAAAGAAAAAGAAAGATATAGCATATAAATAATCAGATGAATTAATTACAAAGCCAGGTGCAGGAACAATAAAATCCAGCAGCATCGTGGAGGCAAGAGGCACTCCATCCTGGGAAAGTACTTCTCCTTTGAAGACACCCTTCTTTGCAAACACCCTCACATTCTTTCATACTTTTATAATTCCCTAATTTTTCTGTACAAACTTTTTCTTGCCCTTCATTATAATCCACCCCTTCCACCACCATTAATTTCAATGATACTGCAACAAAAGTTAGTCAAATCAAGCATTCATTTGACAGGATATGCCTAAGAGGATGTCAGAAGTTAATATAAAAGATATTATTAGGCATGACTATTAACTTAAATTGGTATTTCAATCAATTCACTTGACGAAAAGTACAAATTTGAACTTATAATTGTTGGGAAAACTTTTTACGGGACAAAACAGTATAATCTTAGCATGATATGTAATTTGAAGCTTTACATATAGAAGATTTGTTTATTTATTTATTTTTTCTAATTAAGAGAAGAAGATGATGAGTAATTTGAAATCTTATTGAGCGGTCAAATGCTAAAGTGGGATTTTAAGTAATCAAAACATGCTGCAGATGTAAAAGCCTTTTGTTAATGAGATTTGAAACTGCACCATCTGATTACAATAATAATCATAATATGACTACTATCTTAATATCTTATTAAAAATAAATAAAAAATACCTGAGAAAATGAGAAGCAAAATAAGAATTTTTGCAGGATTGAAAGCCATCTCTAACAATAATAGTGTGTAAACTCCAGATAAATGTTGAATCAATAGTATGGTTAATCACTTCCTAAATCTTAAATACCCTCCGTTAGAAAAAGAAGAAGCTTAAATATCCTTTGTCGAAAACAAAAAGAAGCTTAAATATCCTACATAATCCAATATAATTTATTTTTAACTCATTTTTTAGTATGAATTCAGATTTCTTTCCATTCAGTCTCCAGTATTCATATCCTGTTAAGATTTTTAGGCATTTTATATAGAATTTAGTCAATTATACTGTTTGCTACGATTTTTTTCTCTTGGTGAAAGTTAGGAGGTAAAAACAAAGTAAAAAAAAAAAACATTTTACCTCTTAAGTTCTCAATTTTTATTGATTAAACTCTATCATTATAGGAAAAACAAAAAAAATAAAAATAGAACTACAATAGGTATATTAATTATATAAGTACGATTTATATATTTTTCTTTTTGAGGAAAATTATAATTAATGACCTTTTCTATAGTTTTTTTTTTTATATATATAAAGAAATTTTCTATAGTTAATTTGTCATTTTTACTATTGAGTAATTGAGATGAAAATTCTGTCAAAAAAAATTGAGATGAAATTTGATCTAGTAGTTTTAAAATAAGTAACCTTTAAACGAGCTTGATGTTTTTTTTGTTATATTCTAAATATCACCTACGCTAATATGTCATTTTTTATACTTTCAAAAACTACCATACACCGGGATTGCTCTAAATTTTTCTCAATCATGTACAATCGGATGAATAGATTGATGAGAATTGAAGTTTGGCGGGGATGAAGAAGGCCCAAAGACTTGGGGCTTTGTCCTTTTGTTTTAGGTCTATAATGAGTATAAACTACTAGGTCAAGTTCATTTCTGTTTTTAACACCCTAAGGCCCAAACAAAAATTAAAAGAAAGGCAAATTATCTAGGGCATAATGCAATAATGTAATCGAAGTGGTGGGTTTTATGTCGTAGTTGTGTTGGTTTATTTTTCTCTGCTATTTGTCTTTACTATTTTTTAGGACTTGTAACCCCACTACCAGAAAAAGTAATGATTTGTTCAAACAGATCACTGTCAAATTTTTATTGGGTGTAAATATTTAATGATTTACTAAAATTCATATGTAGTTTCCACAATAAAGAGATATGTATGTTCCCTTTCAAGTCTCTAAGCCTTCACACTTTCTGTGGCCCTTGATTTGAGAAATATAATTGAAGTTGAGTCTCTTTCTCAACTTTCTGTAACAAATGAAAGCTCTTATAACAACAATTAGCTTTTGGCTCAAGTGGTTCTAGATGGTATTGAATCTTGACATTACAATGATTTAATTCTAGATTTCAACACATATGATGTGTTTTTGTGTTTTTGTTATACACATTACAATTATATAGATATTCAGGTACAAATATGTAAGTATAAAATTATATATACTCAAAACTATTATATTGTTTTTTCCTAAAAAAAAAAAACTATTATATTTTTTTAACTATTAATTTAATCTTTTAATTGAATTGATTCATAATAAATTGGCTATTAAAAGTCCATACCTCACCATCTAGGCGCTCAAAATTCAGAATCTGATTTGAACTGTTCATATCCTTAAAATCCAACTTATCCTCCATTTAGTTATCAAAGTCTCTGACTGTTCGATTAGCTCTTTAAGTTTTTTACTACACTGCACTCACTTGATATGTAAGAAATGTATCACTACATAGACATTATTACAATTAGATTTGAGATAACATAAATATAATCAAATATAGTATTTTATTCCTCATTAAGATGGTAGAATGTATTCCGTAAATTAATTAACTACAAATCCAATTGCAATAACAAAAAAATCCTTCAGCCTCTTGGTAGCAAACGGCATTCCAATCTGGATAAGTGCTTCTCCTTTGAAGACACCCTTCATTGCAAACATTCTTACATTCTTTCATACTTTTATATGTCCCAAATTTTTCTGTACAAGCCCTTAGCTCATTCTTTCCATCCACCGCTCCCACCATCATTAATTCCAATGATACTGCAACAAAAGTTATTTAATGTTGTTATGATTAACTTAATCACCAACTAATACTAGTATTTTATTGGAATATAATAAAAGTGTTAAAGATTTTAGGTGGGACTGCAAAGTAACCAAAACATGAAATTATCACATATTTCGTTAATGAGATTTGAAAATGCACCATGTGTTAATAATAATAATAATAATAATAATAATAATAATAATAATAAGAAGAAGAAGAAGAAGAAGAAGAAGAAGAAGAAGAAGAAGAAGGTGAATGCTATCTTATCCCATTGAAATATAAAAATACCTGAGAAAAGGAGAAGTAAAACGAGAAATCCATTATTAAAAGCCATCTCTAGCAGTAACAGTGAGTAGAGTCCAGATGAATATTGAAGCACTTGTATGGTTAATATCATCACAAAATCTTAAAAATCCTACATAATCTAATATAATTTGTTTTAACACATTTTTTAGTATCAATTCAGATTTCTTTCCATTCATTCTGCACTATTCATATCGTGTTAAGATTTTTACCCATTTTATACAGAACTTACTTAGTTTGGATTGTGTAGTTTGACGAATTTCCTCTTGATGAAAGTAGGAAGTAGAAACAAAGTTAAAAAAGCAACTTTTTATGTCCTAATTTCTCATATTTGTATTGACTAAATTCTCTTTTGGTTATTCTTTCTTTGGATTGACTAAATTCTCTGATAATAGAATGTATAATAGTATATTAATTATATAATCATAGAGAAATTTTAAAATAATCTTAGAGTATGGACATAATTAACATATTTTCTTTTTCCAAGCAAGTTTATATTTAATGAATTTTGCATAGTTTATAAAGTAACTAAATAATTTTGATGAAATTAGCTTCAATAATAAAGTCTTGTTCTTTTCTATTAAAATTTATTAAATTGAATTTGATAACAGAACTAAATTCTGATAAATGTAAGTTAAAAAGAAAGTAACCTTTTTGACTATAAAAAGAAAGTAACCTTTAAAAATAGGTTAATGGATAACAATCATGTTACATGGTTTAAATATTTTGAGGAGACTTGAAGTTTGTTTTTTTCCTGGCAATGGAAAAGCCCAAAGGTTTGGGCCTTTAATATTAACAAATATAATTAATATTTTTGAAATATTAAAATATAAATAAATTGAATGAACTAATTACAAACATAATTGCACAAGCAATAGAAAGGTCCATTCCCATCTTGGAAGCAACGGGCACCCCAACTTGGATAAGTACTTCTCCTTTGAAAACATCCTTCTTTGCAAATATCCTCACATTCTTCCACCTTTTCAAAATTTCCTAATTTTTCTGAACAAACTTTTTGTTCTTTACCATCCACCTCCATTAATTTCAATGATACTGCATTCAAACTACAAATTTAAACTTACGATTGTCGAGAAAATTTTAGACTTACAAATAAGCAGATTTCAAATAGCATCATCGATTATCAGTTAGGATATGTATACACTATATTTTTTCGTTAAATCTAAATCCATTATTTTCGAATAACAATATGACTACTATCTTCTTTCGAAAAAAAATAAATATAACTACTATCTTATCTCATTAAAGGTGTAGGCTATGGTCACTTTGTTTTTCCTTTACTTTGTCTATACTTTGTCTTTTTCACCATTGAATTAGTTTTTAACTCATGATCCAATGGTTGACAAAACAAAGTAATGGTGACTTTGTAAAAACAAAGTGACCATAGAATATCCCCTCATTAAAATATAAATTACCTGAACAAATGAGAAGCAAAATAAGAATTTTTCCAGGAATGAAAGCCATCTCTACCGGCTACAATGAGCAGAGTCCAGATAAATATTGAAGGAATTGTATGTTTTATTGTTTTATTTTTTATTTTTCAGAATGGGAGTTAATCACTTCATAAATCTTAAATATTTTACATAATCCAATAAATTTCATTGTTAACTCGTTTTTTTAGTATCAATGTCAGATTTCTGCCATTCAATTCTCTCTATTCGTACCCTATTAAATTGTTTACACATATTTAAATAAAATTTACTCAATTTAGATTCTCTAGTTTGAAGATTTTAAACAAAGGCAAATAAAATTTCAATTTCCTAATTTCTTGTCTTTTTTTTTTTATTGATTAAACTCTCTGATCTTTTAACCATATTAAAAATAAAATAAAATTTTTATTTTTGAGAAAAACTGTAATTCATATCCATGAAAAATCGGATAAATATTAAAGTTGATGAGTAGTTGACGAACTTTGAATGGTCTTTCTATAAGTCGCCATGAGTTTGGTGTATTTCCATGCAGGCTTTCAGGAGATCATCTCAGCTGATTACAAAGGGTCGATGTCTAGCAGAGTTGTTCGTGCTTAGATTTTTCTTTTTGTTTCCCTTTTCTGTTTTGCTTGCTGGGCTGTTTAGCAGCCTATTAATAAAAACTCATATTAAAACTGCCTAGTGAGCTTAATGGGATGAACGTAAAAAAAGCTTGGGTCGGGGCATATGTATATTATAAAAAGGAGAAGTTAATAAAAAGAAAACCGACCACGGTTTATAGTTGTAGTTTAGAGCATTTAATTAGAAAAGAGAAACACAATTCCTTAAGTTAAAAGATTGATAAAGATTTGGCGGTGGTAACACTCGCGTTAATTAACTCAAAGCTTTCCAAACTTTTCAAGTAACAACAACTGTAACTAGACAACCTTTGAAGTAGTACTTACCAAGATTTAACCGTTAATTATCATCTTAATCCTCCAATTATTTGGAATATAACAAAATTATAACATTATTAGGTATTCTACAATGAAAACCCCCTTTTTTGATTTTAAGTTTCTAATGGGTATGGATTGAAGCTCCTATAAAAAGGGCCACATTAGGATCGTTCTTGCACCTTCGATGCTAAATTTAGTAAACTTATAAAGAAAGTAAATTTGGGTATGAGTATGAAAAAAGAAAATGTTAAGGATAATAATATACTTCCCTTAGCGATATTGTAGTGATATTTATAGGGTAAGATGTTTGTTATTCCGTTTATTCACTTATGTAATGAGCACGAGAATAACAATTATATTGGTGGCCACGCTGGTTTATACGAAGGTACGATGATGTGACACATCACTTTACTGTCATTCTTATCCATAAGTGCCCCTCCTTTGTGGCGTATCTCCTGTAGTGGAGGCTCTTTTTCTAGTTGATGCTATTTCTGCAGTTACATCTATTGGGCAGACTTCTCCTCCAGAGTGGCTGATGTCCTTTTATTAGAGCGAGATTTTAACTGGGGCTGATGGGATGGTCCAACGTGACACTTAAAAGCCTGCAACCCTTTGATAAGATCATGTTGAATGGAAGACGAATTTAGATGTTATCAAATTGTCCTTTTGACCAAAATCTAGTAAACCTATTTATCATCACTTTCAAGTGGATGTCATGTCAATCATTTGTAATCACATAAAAACATAATCAAAAATTTTTAGTAATATTGTTATTGCAATAGAGCAACTATGTAGAGATTTAATGGACGACATCAAAACCAAATAAGATCCAAAATTATATTGAACTGTTCATTTTTAATTATATTGTTGTCTGTCATTAGTTACAATTCTAAAGATTTTCCAATTGTTACATTTGGATAAGGTCGATTCAGTTTCACTCCCCTAATCCATGCTAATGATCGTATCAAAAGAATAGTGTCTCGTGACATCTACAAACAAATAAGATGTCTATAGAAGAAACAAGTCAAATGACAAGAGATTTTTTGTTGAGACTTAAGTTCGTTTTGCTATGTGTTTAAATTTGTTTTGACAAACAAGAGTGTTGCTACAAGTCCGATTCTCAAATTTTTGGTCGTAGGGTCTGTAATAATATTGTATGAGTAAAATGATAACCCGAAAACTTAAGCTAATACTTAATCTTCAATAAGCTTGTTATTATAATCTTACACATTAGAAGAAAGAAAAAGTCAAACAAATAGAGGTTTCTTGCCAAGAATCATTCTGATAGTTTAAGCACTAAACATGTAATTAACCAAAAAGATACCTTTCATTCTACTCCTGTTCCCCCTATATATACACACCACAATCTTCTTTTCTTTCCCACACAAAATTAAACCTTCAAAATTCATTCTCTAAAATGGCAAAAACAATCTCTTTAATCCTCTCAGTCTTCCTAATTATAACAACACATATTGTATCAACTTCACAATCTCTAAATTGTCCAATCCCCCCGGAACTTTCATCCAAGCTTCGCCTCGATCCCAAATCCTTGGAATCAGCTGCCACGGACTATGGCAACATAATACACAACAAACCATCAGCCGTTCTTTTCCCAACATCCGTACACGACATCTCCACCTTAATCGAAGCATCCTACATGTGTTCCACGCCTTTTGGAGTGGCTGCACGAGGGAACGGGCATAGTACACGTGGACAGGCGATGGTCATGAATCAAAATGGGGTTGTTGTGGATTCCAAGGGGTTGAGAGAATTCAGAAATGGAATTACTATTTCTAAGAAGGGAATGTATGCTGATGTTGGAGGAGATCAATTGTGGAGTGATGTGTTGAATGCTAGTGTAAGTAAAGGAGTAACCCCAATTTCTTGGACTGATTTTCTTGGATTGACTGTTGGGGGAACTCTTTCTAATGCTGGAATTAGTGGTCAGAGTTTTCGTGTCGGTCCTCAGATTAGCAATGTTCTTGAGATGGATGTCATTACAGGTTAGAATTTGGGTTCTCGTGTCATAATCGTGTTAATTTACAAGTCGTATTAGTATCATTTGTGTTAGGGTGCATATATCAATCATCTAAGCATATTGTTACACTAAATTATTACCATCTGAGATTAATATCAATCATCTTCATGCATTCTATGAGCTTAAATTTTAGTTCAAACAGTTAATTGACATGATATTAGAGTTTCTCGAGAAAGTTGATATTCTATATACATGTTATATTAATAAATTATTTTGCTTATTTTCAGGGAAAGGGGAGCTTGTGACTTGTTCCCCGGGTAGTAATTCCGAGTTATTCTATGGTGTATTAGGCGGTTTAGGCCAGTTTGGAATTATTACGAGAGCAAGAATTCCCTTAGCGCCTGTTTTAGACAGGGTAAGAAAAATTTATTCACTGCTACACATGCAATTTTATCTAATAATTGTACTCATAGCTAGTCTTCCATTCGAAATCGAGCACCAAGAAAAATAATGACTCTTAAATTCTTACGGAGAAAGTTATTATCATTTAGTTTCGATTTCACCAACGACACTTTTGTTTGAAATCCGGTCAATTATAGTGTTCGGAGATAACACATGGATGTCGTTAACGCTTTACAAAAATTTTATTAAGGCCTTACAACAAATTTTTTTAATGCAGGTGTTATGGATACAAATTCTATACAGCAATTTCTCAGCTTTTATAATAGATCAAGAAAGATTTATTGGTCTCCATCGCAAGAAACAAGAAAATAAAATTCGATATTTAGAAGGTGGAATTATCTTCGATAATGGTACCCCAAACTCATGGAAAACTTCCTTTTTCCCCCAAAAAAATATCTCCAAAATTCAATCCCTCGTTAAAAAGCATGGCATTATCTACAGTATAGAATTAGCAAGCAGCTATGACAGACTCAGTAACAAGAAAATTGAGAAGGTAATCAATCTACTGCGATATGAAAATTGATGAACAAAACAATTTTGACTATATCGTTGACTCTTAAATCCATACTCGCGGTTTTTATTGCAGGAAATGGATGATTTTATAAGACAACTTCGGTCCGTGCCTGATTTCGTGGCGAAAAAAGATGTGTCTTATGTAGAATTTATCACGAGAGTTCCGCCTGTAAAAGATAATAATCAAGCACATCCATGGTTAAATCTATTTGTTCCGAAATCGCAAGTTTCAGACTTCAATTCTGGTGTTTTTAGGGATATTGTTATGGCTCGAAATATCACTACAGGACCTGTTCTTTTCTATCCCATGCTTCGAGACAAGTAAGTGTGTGCTTATTTTGTCTTAATTATTACCCGGTTTTTAGTTTATTTGTTATAATGACATGAAATTGAACAAATCACACTATGGATTATCAATTTCTGATACAACAATATTAATATTATTTACAGAGATGATCTATTTGGCACAATCTGTTTAATTTATTAATATGACCCTTTTGTTGATTGGAATTTTTTAAAAACCACCTTCCTATAGGAAAAAAATTTACTTATTAATTTACTTTTCATTATTTACAGATGGGACGACAGGATGTCTGCAGTGACGCCAAATGAAGATATTTTTTATACGACATCGCTCTTATATTCAAGTGAGACAAATAATTGGCAGAAGTATGAAGATCAAAATAAAGCAATACTGGATTATTGTGCTAAATCAGGAATTAAGGTTAAGCAATATCTTAAGTACCATTCAAATCAAGATGATTGGATTCAACATTTTGGGTCTAAATGGCAGACTTTTAAGAACAGAAAAGCATCGTTTGATCCCAAAATGATTTTGTCGCCAGGACATAAAATTTTCAATTAGTTATTAATTATTAAACACTAATTAATTAGGCAGTCTAGGCATGCCCACTCTATTAATATCGAACCTAGAGGCGAGCATGACACATCAAACTCGTGATGATCCAAATACAACTCATGCACATATGTGTCAGTTTGTCCAAATGTATAAATACTTGTGTATAGAATGTAATTGTTATGTTTTATTCAATTTTGAAATAGTACAATATTTCATAATATTAGTTTGTAAAGTTCTTTCAAGCTTTGTAGTACAATATATTTCATAATATTAGTTTGTAAAGTTCTTTCATAATATCTATTTTTTCGTTGACCAAATAAAATAATGATAACATATCAAAGTTGGTTAGACATAATTTTTTCAATTTTTTATTTTAAAATCTCGATTCTCAAAATTTCTATATAATTTATTTGCTCTTGTATATCAAAGAATTAACTAAATAACCTTAAAATTAAAAAATTCAAGATTGAAATATCGTTTTTAAAAGCCCTGTAGCGTAGAGCTATATACTATTGAAGTGTTTATTTTGATTAATGTTATAAGGGATAATACATTAAAGTATATCAAAATGTTAAGTTTTGAAGTTTACATGCCATAAAGAAATTAAATTTAAAGTTCAAACCCATAAATGTATTTTACCACTACACATTGACTTTTAAGATAAATCATATAAAAAGGGATATAAATTAGCCTTTGATGTGTTGGTCAACATCTTAAAGAAATTATAAAAAAAATCCTTGGTCAATATCTTGAATCATACTATATACGCAACTATGTACAGTATAACTGTCTAAGTATATTGTAGGTCGGTTCAATAAAAAAATATATTTCCTAACTCATTTTTTCAAAAGGAAAAAAAGGCTTAAACTATATGTCCTTTAAACTTGGTCAAAAAAATCACTTTGCTCCTCCAACTTTAGAACGTTCTATTATCCCTTCAATTTGTGAGAAGTGATACATTTAGCTCCCTTTTCATCCATGTTCACTCTCATTTGGGAAAGTGAACTACACTCTTCTAAACATTATAAAATTAATCTTTATAAAATTACAAAATTGGTCCTTTAATTTTCACTTATTTGTTCTTTTTCATCTTCTTCCATATGAAATTCCGGAATCTGGAATTCAGCAGCCGAATTCTGGAATTTTCGACGACTGAAATCTGAAATTTCAAGAATCTGGCCGTCGGAATGCTCTTTGATTTATTTTTTTAAAGAAATGGAAGAAATAGAGAAAGAAGATGGAGATAGAAAATTAAAGAAAAAAAAATTAAATACTCTTTTTAATTTTCCTTATTCTATTTAGGAAAGTAATTCAATGTATTAGTAATTAATTATTCATTAAAAAAGAAATCAATCTTAATTCTTCCTTTAATTACTCAAACTTTGCCCTAAACTAAAGAATAATCAATAAATTTGTAAACAATCAAATAAAAAAAAAGGAAATTGATATCTGAAGAAGAAGAAATAAAAGAAAATTGAAATTTTGTATTCAATTCAGATACCTTATGAGGAAATTGATATAATTTCTTTATGGGTCTTATTAAATATAGCTCCCCTTTTTATTAAATATAGTACCCACTAACATTTTCTTTTCAAATATACCCTCCCACCTATCCCTCCTCTTTTTCCTCCTACAATCCTTTTCTTTCATTTTCTCATTCTTTTCCAAAATTTATTTGTTTCAAATTTTCTTTCCTTTTCTTTTTTTTTTTCAAAATTTTATTTTTGTTAAAATATATCCACACTTCATTTTTTTTTTCAATCTCATCTTCTAATTAATTTTGAGTTTTTCCGGCGGCGATGGTGGGGATGGCTGCCGCCGGCGACTCTGTCAGTCCGGCCGGCAACAGTGTCGCCGGAGGCACCTATCCCGCCCCGTCGCCGGAAAACTCAAAAAATTAAATAGAATTAATTTACCTCGGCCTTATTTTTTGAAATTAAATTTTGAGTTTTCCGGCGATGGGGCGGGATAGGTGCCTCCGGCGACACTGTTGCCGGCCGGACTGACAGAGTCGCCGGCGGCAGCCATCCCACCATCGCCGCTGGAAAAACTCAAAATTAATTAGAAGATGAGATTGAAAAAAAAAAGAAAAAAAATGAAGTGTAGATATATTTGAAACAAATAAATTTTGGAAAAGAATGAGAAAAGGAAAGAAAAGGATTGTAGGAGGAAAAAGAGGAGGGATAGGTGGGAGGGTAGTTTGGTAAGTCCACAAAGAAAAAATGAAAAAATAGAATTAAAAAATATAAAAAGGGGCTGTGTATAATAGAAAGGGGAGCTATATTTAAGAGTTCAGTTTCTTTATTGACATTAAAGTTGTTTTATTTGACTAATATTTGAAGTTAGAAATGGTTAGTATTATATTTTATACGTGACTCTTACCATCTGTATCGAATCACGAGTCACTTTCACAAAATTAGGATTTTCGAGTCACGAGTTAACTCTCAATTTGACAACTATGTTAATTATATTTAAAACTAGCCGTTAGGCAGTTAATAATGATAATTATTATAATAATAATAATGGCAAGCAAATATGGGACTAATAAATATACAGGATATGGTAAATTTGGTAATAAGATCCATATAATTAGGTAACATTTCAGAAAAAATTGGTCATAAACATTTCATGGTCTCTATAAATAGAGTAAGATTTTGTATTTTCACACAAAATACATATTAAGCTAATTCAATTAAACAAAATGAAAGTTCAATTTGTGCTTATTTGTTTTCTAATATCCATTGCTACTGCAGTAGCACAGTCTCCACAGACGTGGGCTCCGATTAAGGATTTGAAAGATCAAACTGTGGTTGAGATCGCAAATTTTGCGATTAATGAGCACAACAAAAATGCAAGTACCAATCTAAAACTAGAGACCATTGAGAGTGGCGAATCACGATATTTCATGGGGATGAATTACCGACTTCTTTTGGTCGTGAACGAAGGTGCTTCCAAGAACAAGTATGATACCTTTGTCTGGGATGATGTCGCGACGAAACTCAAGAACCTAGTGTCATTTAAGCGTCATAATTAATTAGTTTATAATGAATCTCAGTTCATGTTTATTATGGCATGAATGCATGTAACTAGTACGTTTATTTGAGAAATTTACAATAAATATGAGAATAATATGGGTACTGATTCCCAGCAGTCCATTTTATACAGCGTTTATGTTCATTCACTTGGCAGATCTGTTCTTGTTCCCCTCTCTTTTTGTGTCAATTTTCTGGTAATTGATTGAGAAGAGAAATTCAGGAATAGTAAAATATTCCAACTTCACTGCTCATTACTCTTCTCTAATTCTCGAAGAATAAATTGAAATTAAAGGGAAAACGATCATCCAAGAGAAAATCGAGAAAAATACTTGTGGGCTTTGATGCAATTTTGCTGCAATTCGATTAAAGACCAATTATTGAAACAGATTCATGATCATGATTTACCTTTCAATTGATGAAAAACATAGCCATGGACGAGTGTCAGCCATATAAATACACAAATTGTGTGGTTCTTGAAAGAAGAATCAAGTGAAAATTAATTATGATTTCTTAAACTGATTTTTTTTCCAATACAAAGTAATGCACAACCTCATGAAATGAAATTACGAATTCTGCAGTCTCAGTTCAGTGTTATGTGTTCTTTGAATAAACAGGCAGCAATTAGGGCTAGGGCTAGGAGAGAAAAAGTTAAAAAAATAATTAAAGAAAATTACATGCTTTAATTGTTTATAAAAACTAAATAATAACTTTAAATCTCAACCATCCGATACTAGTTAAGGGTTAAGATTAAATGGACATCATAAATGTTGAAAATGGACGGTTGAGAATCCAAATCCAATATTTGTGTTCTTTTACTGAAATCAACTTCTAAATTATTGAATTGAATTTACTAAACTGAACCGAATTGAATCGTATCGAAGTGAATTTCACTGAATTAAGTTAAAAAGAACAGTGCCTTAATATACATTTGATCGAGAAATAAATGATTAATGTGTTATACAAATTAAAATAATTATTTGTGAAGGTTTTTTACTTTTTTTATACGGATCAAACCATATAAGTTAAGACCAAATCAAATTCTGTGATAAACTGATACATAAAACTCAGAAATAAAAAACTGATACATATTTCTGCATAAGTTATCCCACATGACATAAGAATGGTGCACACCAGGAGGTTTCCTAGCTCTGAGAGAAATGCGCGCCTTAATTCAACGGGTGTAGTAAAAATAGATATGAAATTCGACCATTCGAATCTTAAGATTCAATATATGACAATCTTCCGCATGAAAGGGCACAAAAGAAGAGATAACCGGAGGATGATGAGAAATTAAAGGAAAAAGAACGATCGGAAATACTCAAATAAAATCATTATATCTGGGAATTCCATGATTTACAGACGCATTTGCACTGCATAGTTTACTTCACCGGCAGCCTCCAAAGTATTGTTTCCGCCACCAACTTATCCGGAACTAAATAATCCAGCATTCTCAGTTTCTTGTGTGCTTTTGTGATGGGGCGGGAATATCAAATCAAAGTTTTAAATAGATAGATACTATACAAACAATTGCAAATAAAACCCTAGTTTTTAAAAAAAAAAACTGAAAAAGAAAATACAAATTAATTCCAAAACAATAGCGATAAGCTATTTATATATGTACACATTATATTTTACCTGTGTGGTGTGAAATTGCAAGCCCTTGTGGATTCATCATCTACACCGGACCAGACCTGACCTCCCGCCGTTAGCAGGTTTGTTCATTTTCCATTTAGTTGGCGGAATTTCCACGTCTTCATTTTGATTCTGAATCTGATTAGTTGCTAATCATGTGTTGGTTTGAATATTTGATGAGTTACATTTGAATGTCCACTACCAAAGTGTGCGAAGGCAAATCATTTTTATTTGATATATCCAGGTGAAGCTCTAAAGTGTGCGAGTTGTAAAATATAATTACAGTAGTTAAGAAGCAAGATTTTCATGCAAGTCATGTTTAAAGATTTTGGTAGGTGTTTGGTGCATTATAGCTGAATTCTCAGGGCTTTATTTATAACCTAGATGAATATCCATGCCTCAACATTTAAAAAATAAAACTAAAAATAAAATAGACACCATCTTGACATTTCATTTTAATTTATTTTTCAGCAAATTAAGTTCAAATTGTCATCTTTGCACATATAAAAAAACTATAAGATGTTAGCTATGGTTTTTTACAGTAAGCTTATTTTATAATTTATCACCATTAGTTTGATTCCATATACATCAATATGAATGGGAAAGAGAACAGCCTTAACAAAAAATAAAAAAATAAAACAAAATAAAATCAGGATTACTTTGTAAAAAAACAAATCAACCATTAAAAAAATAAAATAATAATAATAATAATAAAATACTTACTATAGCTATGGATTGCTATTGAAAACTACTGTAGCTGTGGTCCAAAACTTGTCGGAATCTCAAACTTCCTCCTAAGTCTACCCCTCCCAGGCGTTCATCCAGGTCACCTCTTTTTCCCTCCACATTAATATACCATAACTCAGCCTCGAGCTTTTAGCTCAAACGGTTAATTAACACGGTCTCTGCCATCGAAAGCTTCTGAGTTCGTGTCCTGTCAACTCCATTTATTGGTGAATTATAAACACACTTTGATGATATTAGTTGCTTGCTACAAATTTGCAGGAAATATTACTATAAGTTGTCCTTCAGTTGGTTCTTAAGTACCAGTGCTCTCTTTTCTTGTGTTTCTTTGTCCTGATATTCGATGTTTGCTTCAAGTACACAATCATAAAGCATCTTGAGGGAGGATTCCATTGAAATCATTCTAAAAGTATATCATGGCGATGGGTCATTCTTTTTCTGGGAAAAAAGTATTTTCTTTCTCTGCTATCTCTATATAAATGTTAATTTGAACAAGAAATGAAAAATATATAAATCCTTATGGCATGAATGCTTCTGAATTCTCACTCAGCTTACTGATACTGTAAAATTATGATTGTGGATTGACAAGTCACTGTGTTGGTTCTCATAACATTTTTTCCTTAATCAACTCGTCAAGTTTTTTCACATGAATTGATTGATTAGAAGGACCATTTCCATCATGAACAAGGATGGAAATTTTGAAGGCGCAGAAGAATGATAAATTTATAATAGTATTAGAAATACACTTCTGAGTTTAGAGCATTTCCTTAAGATACTTAGATGTATCCAAGTTTAAAATTATTCTAGGTTACTGTTTTAATAAACTTTAACAATGAAGGACTTTCTTTTGTCTAAGCGTCGCGAATGATCAAAGATTTTATACGACGCAATTTAATGCAAAATAAGCAATTTTGTCGCGAAATCACATTTTACACGACGAAAGTTTTTCCAACAAAATCGATTTTGACGCTAATGAAATTTTAGACGTCGACATTTATTGCAAAGAAAGTCATTTTGTCGCGAATGACCTTTTACGACGAAACCATTTCAGTGTTGTCGCGAATGATGTTTTGCACGACGAAATTTTTTAACATTTTGTCGCGAATGACATTTTATACGACGAAAGTTTTCCATTTTTGTCGCGATTTAAATTTTACACGACGAATTTTCAAAATAGGCATTTGTCGCGAATGATATTTTACACGACGAACTTTATTGCAAAATAAACCATTTTGTCGCGAATGAAATTTTACACGACGAAATTTATTGCAAAACAGGCCATTTTGTCGCGAATGACATTTTACACGACGAATTTTATTGCAAAATAAGCCATTTTGTCGCGATTGACATTTTACACGATCCAATTTATTGCAAAATAAGCCATTTTATCACCACTTGAACAATTATGTTCCATTAGCGACGATTTGTCCGTTGCAAGAATATATTTTTGTTATTTTCTCAGACATCCGCTACAAACTTAAAATGAAAGAAAATTTAGAAGAAAAGAATACGAACCTGAAATTCCAGCAGTAGAGTAAAGAAGAGCAAAAATCGTGCCACCAAAAGCCCAAGCAATCCCTTGAATTCCAACTGTTTTACACTTAGTAGGCTCTTTAACGACACCCATTACCGTCAAAACAGAGATATACAAAAACAAGAACGTCTCCACAAACTCAGCAATTCCCGCCCTGTAAAATGACCACGAAGTCAGCTCACTCGGCTCAAAAAGCGTCGCCGGGGGTGGCTCAGTGTAATCCTTATCATCATGCTCTGGGCCGCCGTCCTTAACGGCTGAGTTTCTCTGTACTTGTTAGCTCCCAATCTAACATCTTCTTCCTTTCCCTCCATTTTCTTCACTTCTTCGCTAAAAATGGGATTTTAGAGAGTCATTTATGACTGTTTGATGAGAGAGATAGCGAAGAGTGAGCAAGTGGTGTGATTGGTTATATAGGGGAAATGGTGGGGTCAATTTAGTGTATTTAATTGAAATTTGTGACCGACCAATGATATTAATGGAGGAATTGAAGAAATGACGGAAATGCCCTTGGCTAAGGTTTGGTGAAAACGACATACTGCTGTAGTGTAATTTTTTTTTTTTTTTTTTGAAAGGATGTTGTAGTGTAATTCATAGTTGGCATAAGGGTGGCACATGTATATAAAATTATGATGTTTGATGAATGAAACCACCGTCCATATTTCAATAATGGAGATTGAAATTGATATTGGAAATTCCAAATTTCAAGCAAGAAAAATAAGTGATTTAAAAGATTTTGTGTTGTTTTTGAAGATTTTAAGAATTTGAGGAAATTTTGTTTGGAATTGAGAACATGCAATATGGCTAGAGTGGAAGATAATTTGGTATTGTATATATGATTTCATTTTGGATATGCATATAACCGTGTGATTTGAAATGTTAGAATATTTTTATTTTGTAATATTAGCTCGTAACAGATAATTTCTTTAGAGTTTTCCTTTTGTCGATTTTGGAATTTAAATCCAAGCCATAACGAATCTTTTAAGAGCGTAATAATCGTTAAGTTATTACTTGGTGGGTAGCTCACGACGTGTGGTTCAAAACTTCAATTGACTCTTGAAATTTAATTTTCGTTAATTTTATGATTTTATTTTTTTTTGAAAGACTTAATTTTATGAACTTGTTCATGGGTATTTGGCTATTTAAATTTGTGGGACAACAATATATGATTTGAATAAATTGAAAGTATAATCATTTTAACTAAGTTTAAGTGACCGATATACTAATGTAAACGAGCCCCTGAAGTGAACGTTTTAGGAAGATTACAGAGAAAACTTGATTTGGAGTCTACTCCACCTTCCCACTTATAAATGCACAACACCTGTGTAAATATGATGTCCGTAAACTAGCGTACTGTGTCCAAGATTTAAGGGCTATTAGCTTATGTAATGTCATCTACAAAGTCATTTTTAAGGTAGTAGCAAAAGACTATAAAGACGCGTTTCAATGATGTGATTGATAACGTGCAAAATGTTCATGTTCCAGGTCAGTGCTATTACACATGATATTATGATTGCTTTTGACACATAACCAAACCAAAGAAGAGAGGGTATTTGCTTTTAAAATCAACATGATGAGTTATAGTTAAAATGGTTTTGCTAGAGAATTTTATAAAGTTGATTATGTCGTATGTTTGTCTTTCACATATATTTTAGTTTTGGATAAGTAATTTATTAGTTCAAACATATGTCAAAATACATTGTTTAGTCTTCGTACGTCTCCGTTCTTTTAAGAATACATTATGCCTAATGTTTTATGTAATGAAATGTTAGATCTTTGTTGTTTGTTTTTTAAAATTGTAATCTGTTAGTCAATGAAAATTAGGTCAATTTTACTAAAATTAAATATGAGCAAACTCAAAATAAGCTCCCTCTTACTCTTCTTCGTATTCACACAAGCTTGAAACTATTTTCATTTAAAATCAAATTCCTCTCATTGAATTAACATGTAAATTCGAATTCATGTTTTCTTATAATTGTTACGTTGGAGTTTATTGAATCTTGAACATTCAAAAATCATAATGTCTATGGAGTTTAGAAAATACTTCAATTTTGATTTGTAATTCTTAGAAAATTTGAAAGCTTTTTAATTTATTTCTGTTTATTTTTTCTGTTAAATTTGAGCTTTATTATCAATTTTTTCTTTTGTTCTTTTTCTCAAACTGCTTGCTCACACTATGAACAATTTCTGATCCACGTTACTTTCTCTTTTTCTTGGGGTGCATTCTTCTTGATATATATCATGGTGGATGACAATGGTTGAATCATGACATGTCCCCCTCTCCAGGCTTGTTGTATGGGTCCATGGGCTGTGAGGAAAAATAACGACAAGGTCTTACCTCAGGCGTGATAAACTATAGGCCACTCGATGTCAAAAACAGATTATTGGGTGGTTAACTCTATATTTATTATAGGCAAAAGTCACTATTTAGTCGTTCACCTATTCCACCCACCTTTGCAATTTGGTAATATTAGACCATTGAGTTATTAATTTAGTGAAATTTCAACATTTTTTGATCAAAATTGAAAGGAGATAAATATGTTAAATATTATATTTCCACTATTTCAAATAAGAAAATTAATTCAAAAACTAAAAATTGCTAAATAATACAAATATATGAATTTCATTTAGCATAATAAGGGTGAGATTTCACCAAATTACAGAGTATAATGGCTAAATGTAACCAAATGCATAAATTTGGGATATGTCAATGGCTAAATAATACATTTTGCCTTTATTATATTTAAAAAAAATAAAAAAGAACAAATCCTTATGAAGACAAATTACACAAAAGTAACAAATAAAAGAAATCAGGGGTACATAACTATTCTTCCCGACAATTAGAAAAACGACTTCCTGACAATTAGAAATATGATACTCTTAGCTAAATAATGAGCAACAGTATTAGTCGAACATTTTAAAAGGTATCAAATGGATAGCTCGTTAAGTAAAAACCTACTATCCTTGACTATAACGTTAAAAGGTCAAAAAACATCTAACGGGCGGGTTATCGATTGCACAACTATCATAATTAAACTTCAACGTAAGTCAAACTAAGATACTTTATCTAACTAAGAGCTTCTTGAAAGGAAATAGCTAATGTCAAGGGTAGACCGAACCACAATCAGATTAACAACGAAAAGAAAGATGTAGATCAACCAAACGTAGCACAATCGAGTGGCTTTATAATTGAGAAACAGTAACTCAACGCAAAGGAAAATTATAGAGAGGCTGGATGATAAACAAGACCTGAGAATCAACAAATCGATGAATAGCGTAAAAATGGGAGATAGGGAAAGAAGCAACCATGTGCAAGGGGAAGGTTACATGCACCATTGGTCACTTAACTTTGCTTGTTGTCTCAACATGTTACTCAACTTCAATTTGTCTCAATAATGTTATTCAACTTTTAGTTTTGTTTAATTAACTCTAATCGATTTTGACCTATAAAAAGTGATGTATTTGTTACGTCAGGAAAAGTAAACCTTGACTAACACGTGACAACCACCTAAACTCCACATGTGATAGTTTCTATTAAAGTTTCTTTAATATAAATTAATGACACATGGCGTCTAACTAGTTGCACGTGGTGGTTAAAAGTCAATGGTTAAAGTTGACTTCTACTGACGTGGCAGCCACATCAATTTTATTATATCTAAAACTAGTTGTTAGGTAGTTAACAATTTCAAATAATAATACTAATAATAACAATAACAATAATAATAATACAATTGAATGGCAAGAAAATTTGGGACTAATAAATATACAGGATATGGTAGAATCCCAAATGAGAAATTTGGTAATAAAATCCATATTATTAGATAACGTTTCAGAAACAATGGGTCATAAACATTTTATGACCTCTACAAATAGAGTAACATTTTGTATTTTCGACACAAAATACATATCAAGCTAATTCAATTAAACAAAATGAAACTTCAATTTGTGCTTATTTGTTTTCTCATATCCATTGCTACCGCAGTAGCACTGACTGGCAGGTGGATTCCGATCAAGGATTTGAAAGATTCAAATATTGTTGAGATAGCAAATTTTGCGGTCAACGAGAATAACAAAAAATTAAAAACCAATCTGAAACTGGAGACTATTGAAAAAGGCGAATCACAAGTTGTCTCGGGGATGAAGTATCGACTTCTTTTGGTCGTGAACGCAGGTGCTTGGAAGGACAAGTATGAAGTCGTTGTCTGGAAGAAGGCCAAGACGCATGTAAAGACCCTGGTGTCATTTAAACCCATATATAATTAGTTTTTTTTTTGGATAATAATTAATTAGTTAATTATAAATCATACTTCATGTTTATTGTGGCATGAATGCATGTAACTAGTTCGTTCATTTGAGAAATTTACAATAAATATGAAAATAATATCTGTCTTTTTCTACAGAACTGGATATATAAATTATTGACTGAATTTTACCGAATTTACTAAACTGAACTGAACCGAACCAAATTGAAGTGCATTTTACCGAAATAATGCAAAAGGAACGGAGCCTTAATATACATTTGATCAAGAAATAAATATTTAATGTGTTATACAGATAAAAATAATTATTGGCGAAGGGTTTTCTACTTCTTTTATTGCCATAAGAGGCTAAGATTGCATCATATGTTGAAGGAGCTATTTAACCTCGCAATTTAGCCTTTTTTTGAAAGTTGAACAACTAATTAAGGTGAAAGGTTAGAGGAGTTTAATTGGAATAATGAAATGAAAAGAGAAGTCGCAGATATGAAAAAGTTAAAAGTCAACTTTGTGTGAGTGTTGACAAAATTGAATGAAAGGTTTAAATTATTTAAAAAGTTTATATTGTTGGTTACTTTCATTAATTCCGATTTGGAGGTTGAGGTTTTGAGATTAATAAGAATACGCAAAATATTAACCCCAGTCATTAACTCTTCAAAAAAAAAAACTTCAAACAAGGTTGATAGTATATATATTTATATACATTCCCTTAGTCCAATAATTTCCTCTAAACCTAACTCGGCAGCTATTTTTTCATTCATTTTTTCAAATTAATTAAATTTACTCGCATTAAGAAATTTACTTTCTCGAATTGTAGGATTTGAACACACAATTCCACTCTATTTTTTGGAAGATAACACTAAATATTGCCAGTTAAACGTGCTTTTATTACATTGCTCTCACTCTTGATAAGAAGTGCATCTTTATATAAACATATTACAAGATTTGAAAAACATAGAAATATTATTCTTTATATCATAGATGATATATCCCGTAAATTAACTACAAATCCAATTGCAATAACAGAAAAATCCTCCAGGCTCTTGGTAGCAAGCGGCCTTCCAATCTGGATAAGTACTTCTCCTTTGAAGACACCCTTCATTACAAACATTCTTACATTCTTTCATACTCTTATATATCCCAAATTTTTCTGTGCAAGCTCTTAGCCCATTCTTTTCATCCACCGCTCTCACCACCATTAATTTTGATGACACTACAACAAAAGCTATTAGTGTTGTAAAAAATATCATTGGGACCTAAATAACATATATAAGTTGATAGTTTAATCGATGCACTTGACATGGTATTTAGCAAAATGATCATGGGACCTCATTAATGAGTGACATTAATTAAAAACACATGATGAGATAAGTATGAATTGTGCACGGTTCAGACCTAATTAAGAGCAGTCATGTGAGGGGTGTTCAGAGATTAATGTAAAAGATGTCGTCGAAACTTAACTATCAGCTAAAACTGCAATAAATGTACAAATTTAAAAAGGGTTTTAGTAATTATTTTCTAATAAAAAGTGAGGAACATCGTAGCAATCGAAGCCAGACATTCCAACTAGACCGCACCCCAAACATCAACAGTGCCTAGGGTACAATTAGAAAAAGAAAAATGAGAAAAGAAGAAAACAAAAAATGAAAAAGAATCATTCAAGCCGTTGAGCGGTCAAATACTAAAAGAAAAGGTAAGCCAAAAAAAAATTTTTATTATTTTTTATCGTTAATCCAATTTCAAATAGCATGCTTAATTATCAATTGAGAGTCATGTACATCCTATTTTTATTTTTATGTAAATTCTAATATCCATTATTCCTGGAAAATAATGTGACAATTATATATCTTCTCTCATTAAATTATAAAAAATACCTGAAAAAATGAGAAGCAAAATAAGAACTTTTCCAGGATTGCAAACCATCTTGTCCAGATAAATATTGAAGGGTTTTATATTTTACTTTATTGAGAATGGGAATTTTATGGTTAATCTTTTCATAAATCTTAAATATGCTGCTTAATCCAATAAAGTTTGGTATCAATGTCAAATTTCTACCATTCAATTTGCACTATTCATATTTAAGATTTTTACTGATTTAAAAAAGAATTTTACTCAATTTAGATTTTTTTAGTTTGAAGAAACAATGAAGTAAAAACAAAATCAAACAAATTTATAGCAACCTCATTATTTATTGAAATTAAAAGTGCATGGTATGACATCATTCAGCAAAAGGTTCATCAAATGATAATGTGTTTTAAAAATTAATATATAAGTCATTGTTTTGTCTTAACAATCAGTTTAATATTTGTAGATCAAACGATTCCTTAACCAACTCCCAATGAAAATTTTTATTTGTGTAATCAAACACATCACGTATAGGAAAAACAATACTAAACTTATGAATCCATAGAAGGAAAAAAGGATTACATAATATATAGAGATCATAAGGGTGTTTTTATTAATGATGTAGTGTAGGGGCGTTTTACAGAGAACTTATTGGTCAAAATATATAGAAGGTTTGTTAGTGATTATATTTTGACTTTTGTCTGGACATCTTCTTAGTTGAGCATCGACCTGTATTAACATTCATTTTTGCAAATTAATTCAATTGGTAATGTTATTTGCCCGTTCATAGTGTGAGAATTATTGACACCCCCACATTATTTTCAAATTAACTACATTCACATTGATAATTGAAATTAAGGAAATTATTCTTAAATGTGCATTTAATCAGCATATATTCGAATTTTATTATTTTTTTGACTGGTAAATTTATTTTTTTGATTTCACTAATTTGAACAAATATATGTCAGTTTTTATTTAAATTTCATGGTATACGTAATATGTTTTTTAAAATGATGTCTATGGTTTAGTAGTAGAGTGAATCTAAAGTATCATAGAATTTCTATTTGAAAATTGGATCACATAGTTGAAAGATCTCTAAAAAAAATTGTATGATAGAAAAAACTCTTTAGAAAATTATTTGAAAATAATAAATAAATGATCTTTATAATATTGAGTTATAACTTTTCCAATTGATCTGTATTAATTAGGATAATCATATCAACATTGAAATATTTTTGTAATTGTGCCCTAAAAAAACATTACCTAATATCTTTTCCATAATGCTAGATAATTTGTATTGTTATATGGATAAGCAGCTACTATTTGACTCATTATTATTTGATTATTTCACTATTTTTTGGGACGAGAGTCAAAGTAATTTGATATTCCGTAGGTGAACTCAATATTTAAAAATCTTACCAAAATAGAATAGATATTAGCATATTTCATCAACATAAATGTGGAAATAGTTGTGATTTTGGTTACCAAGCTTGAAAATAATTTAAATTACTCCAAAATTCAAAACATTCAAATTGAATATTCTTGTCAAGGATTTCTTTACTTTTTTAGAGACGGTATTAATTGATCATGTGTATATAAATACCTCTTATCCCAAGCATAAAACACAAACACTCATTCTTTTTATATATTAGTTGATTCATATAATAATTTGCTAGAGATCAATGGCGTCATTCGCTCATTTTTTCATCATGTTCCTTGTCATTTCAGGTATCGTATAACCAATTATATTTTATCTTAGTTTGTGCATAATTCATCTTTAAAATTGAGTCGATCTTAATATTGGAAGGGAGAAAATTCTTTTGCTTCTCCCACGGTCCGTAAGGGGGCAAACCCACCACTGTCGGAGTATTTTCTACTGTTGGAGGGGCTGAAACCATCAGTACTGCAAAGTGGTTTAGACGGTTGGGGCCCTTCAAGCCCCTTATCGTCTATGTTTATCTTGAATGGACACGATTGTCTCACACTTATAAATGTCTACATACAGTTGACAGAATTTTAATTTTAAAGTCTTACCATAATTATATAAAATTTATGCAGGTACATGGGTGGTGGAAGGAGAGAGATGTGATGATACATTATATAAAACAGGTTGTACCTTGAATGATTGCGGGACACAGTGCGCTAACAAACATAACCTTGTTTCAGGACTAACTTCTAAATGCATTAGAAATGGTGATGGCTCTTATTCTTGTCATTGCTTTTATGATTGCAACTAGAATTATCAATCATATATTCCTGTCTACTTTGATTGATATTAGTTAATAAATTAGGGGTTACATTTTTAATTGTACTTAACTTTTTTGTTGGGGAAAGTTAAGTTAACCCCTAGCGATTTAATAAAAGTTTCACTCATCTTTTCATTTTATTTCTTGTTTCATTTTCAATTCATTTTCAAGTAAATAGTTAATCTTCTAATGATAATATGGTATAATCCAACAACCACGCTCACCTACACCTTAATGACTAAATAAATGACTACAACAGTAATAAAGTGTGTGCGAACAAACTTTCATTAAAAACCAATATTAACGGAAAAATCAATCAATAACCATAAGATCAAGAGGTTAAGGTTTTTCTATACGTATATATTCAACGCATTTCAGTTCATTTCAGCAAATCTAACAAAATTCATTTAGACATTTAACTTATAATTCAACTCAGTTCAATTCAAGAATTTAATAGTTGAACCAAATGGATCACAAAGTCTTTCTCTGATTATATATCTTTAGGAGGAAAGCCTCACCATTGTGAGAAGCAGAACCCAGCGGACGCTAATCAGCCCGAATCTGTACAATATTATCATATCTAGGCTTATTAGATTAAGACTTAGAATGATTTTAGTCTTCACCCTAAAATTCGGATAATCTTATATCAGTATACCGGTGTTGAACGAGCATTACGAGCCATTTTATGTGCAACACCCTTCGCCGCCCGAGAAACATAACACTATTGAACAGTTTTGTCGGTTTAAATGGACTGATTTACTCATGCGATTTTTGTGTCATTTATGTGCAAATTCTATAGTTTTTATATAACTTTTATTTACTTATTGTAGCTCATGAACAAATTAAGAATTTCATGGATTATCCTAATCTCCATAGGAACGAGGTACAGTGACATTGATCCATTATATAAATGGGGATCAGAACTTCCCATTTAAATGCACTACTACACAAATATGCCGTAGTGACGCCTTATTTGCGACTCATGTTAAACTTGTATCTCAAATATCCCTTGTTTGCATCATAAACTACAATGTGTCTTAACTGCGTCGCAAATGCAAATTTTTAGCTAGCAATTAGGACGCATCTTATGAATGTTCGTCGCAATTGATTTACGGGGATGAGAGAAGTAGTTCTCATCCCCGCCCCATCCTATTTTCAATCCTAATCTCACTAAGATCATGTTCACTAATTCAAATTCAGTTCAGATTAGCAACAAAGGTCTAATTGTCATAAAAAAAAAACAAAAAAAAAGAACAAAGGTCTAATTGTCATAAACAATGTAATGTCTATAACACTTTGGGGAAGCATATCACGAATGATATACCAAATTATATCAACCAAATTTTTTGAGAATCTGAAATTTTAAATTAGCTGATATATATATCAGTTGTTGCTATATTTTAGAAGATCGGTAGTTGATTTAAATTGCATGAAAAAATCAAAATCACATTATTTAAAAATTTGTTATAAAAATTCTATAGATAGTAAGTCAAATCTAACTAATTTATGTTTAATATTTTTTAAACAGCTTTTATTTATTTATATAGGACTAATGCGTTTGCAACCCACTAATTTATCTTATTTGGTCACTTTAGCTTCAAAATTTTTTTAAAAAAATCAGTTTACCCTCTCAACTCCAAAAAGTGATATTGATAATCTTTTTACTTAATTGTTAGAGGATATGTTTCACACGTCTCATATAGGCGCCTCAATTTTGATAACTAAGATTAATGTTACGTGTACAATTTAGTCAAAAAAAATTGACAACTAAAGAAATATTTTGGAAAACTAGTTTTTGAAGTTTAGGGGGTAAACAAGATTTTCTTAAAATAATTGAATGGTTAAAGTGATGAAAAGAAATAATTCCAGATGGCTGACAATACAACTTTTTGAAGATCAGGAGTATAATAGCATTAGGCCATTTATATATGGTAACTGAATATTTGCAAATTATATTACCATATAAGTTTGGCTTAATACCTACCGAGCCTCCTAAACTTGTCTATTTTTTTCATTTTGTCACTCTAACTTAGATGATAACCTGTTAGCCACCTGAACTTGTAATTTTGTTTCACTTAGCCTCCCCAACTTATCAAGTATCACCTATTTTTCCCATTTGTGCTGACATGGCATAACATAAGTGGTTATAAAAAAATCATGACACATCAACATAAAAAGGGCAAATATGTCACAATTGACAAGTTGAGGAGGCCAAGTAGAAAGAAATTATAAGTAGAGGGGGCTAAGTGGAAAAAAATTACAAATTTAAGTGGCTAATAGGTTGTCCTTCAAGTTGAAGGGGCTAAGTGGAAAAAATGAACAAATTTAAGAGCTACAAATGTATTAAGCTTACAAGTTTCTTAAAGTAATCATTATTTGTCAATTTTTATCATTCAATTAAGAAAATGGATTTTGATTTGTAGGGATAAAGAAAAAATAATTGTTAATTCAAAATAATCCGTAGCTTATTTTTATTTTATTTTTTTTATATACCATACAAATTTAAATAAGTGTTTTTTTGAACAAAATTAATTGAAATAAATTATGATATATGAAAATAGAAACATTTGGATTTCAGTTTGTTTTATTTTTAAAAAAAAATCCATTTGGATTCTTGATTACCATGTACATGTGTATATAAATACCTCATATCGGAAGCGTGAACACAAACATTGATTCTTTTTATATCTAAATATCTCTAGTTGCTACTTATTAATATATATAATTGCTAGCTAGAGATCAATGGCTTCATTTGCTCATTTCTTTATCATGTTCCTCCTCATTTCAGGTGTTGTATATATCATTCTTTTTCTTTACAAATTATATCTTATCTTAGATTGGACGTAACTCGTTTCCAAAATGAATCAAATCTTAATGTTGGTAGCGGGAAAATTCTTTTGCTTCTGCTACTGGCGGTAGGGGACCAAAAGCACCACTGTAGGAGTGCTGGAGGGGCTGAAGCCTTCAGTAATACTACTGGGCAGTTCCGAAGGATGGTGCCCATCCAGTTTTGTCTTCGTTTGTCTTGAATGAAGATGATTGTCTCGCACTTATAGATCCTTATGGTTAACATATAATTTAAATTTAACATTTTATCATAATTTTTCAAAATTTATGCAGGTACATGGGTGGTGGAAGGAGGAACATGTGATGATACATTATCACAAACAGGTTGTACTATTTCGGATTGCAGGAATCAGTGTTGGGGAAAACATAAGGATGGAAGAGCTTCCTGCATAAGAAATAATGATACTGGAACTTATTCTTGTCATTGTTTTTATAATTGCAACTAGAATTATCAATCATTTATTCTTATGTACTTTAATAGATATAAATTAATAAATTAGGGGTTATAATTTTACTTAACTTTTGTTGGGAAAGTTAAGTTAACCCCTAGCGATTTAATATATAAGTTCATGTTATTTTATTTTTCCATTTTATTCTTTTTATTTAAGTAATATGTTTCAAACCGTCCTAATCTCTAATGATAATATATGTATAATCCAATATTGTTTAAAAAGTAGAAAAAAAGATACCTCAACCTTTCCATGAGAATTAGAAAAGCTTCAATTCAAGAAATCAGTAAATTACCTTATCAATTCTTTAATATATAATTTCAAAAATTGCATAACTTTCTCGTAGATAATATAAATAAAAATATAAATTGGGCTGGGCCAGCTGGCTATACATTTCATAAAATGCAAATTCAATCAGAAAATGAGCGAACTTGTTGTATGGGCTTCAGCCGGATAGGACATGTGACACTAATTTCATATGTTCGAATGGACGCATGATCGAGTGAGTCCCTCAGGTACCCTGATTTATAGATAGATAATCGTATTTTTTATCTTGAAATTTATTCAACTGAAGATTTATTGATCAGCTGAATTGAAAATTATTGAATTAAAGTCCATTTACTGAAATGAAATAACAAAAATAGTCATAAAGAACAGAATTTGTTGTGAAAATTAGTAGTACCGTGATATTAGAATACTTATACTACTTCTATCACATCACGGATTGACATAGTAGCAATTCACGTATGAAATAGGAGTATGTCAAATATTAATATAAAAAGACGCTAGCTATTGAACTAATTAACTTTTTAGTTTTTTTTTATATATATAGATATGTTTATAGCATGAATCTTTCATTTCAGTTTGTTCTTTTAGACAATCCAATATTGAGAAGTGAACTTAACCTATCCTTGTTTCTTGTTGTATCAGTATTTGTGTACAAAAAAAACCAAAAACAATAGCTTCTCATTTCTAAATGTATGACTCACACAAATAGAGAGAACATTGGATCCTTATCCCATAGAGACCTTTTTTAGGAAATTTTCATTCTCGTATGGGGTGGATCTCTGATGCGAATGGAGAAATTCATCCTCGTGCAGAAAACCTTACCATGACCTTAGATGATTGAAAAGGTTTAGAAATTGAGAAGATGTATATTTACGGTTATGGTAACTTTTCACTTGGTATCTCAGCATTAGGTGAGATTTTCTTTTTCTTTTTCTTTTTTTGAGAGTTATCAAGCTTATAATTTGATGTAAATTCTAAAATGATTTTAATTTTCGCCCTAAAATTGTAATAAGCTTATCGGATCTATTGGTATTGACCAAATTCATTTGATCACACTAACTAGTTGAAAAATCAACTCTATATATGTTTAAATTTCTTGCTAAGATTGCAGATATTAGCATATTTTATTACCATATATATTAAAATATTGGTATTTTCCTTACCATGTTTGAAAATAAAGTTAATTTAAATTACTCAGCAATTAAAAACATTCAAATTTAATATATTTGTCAAGGATTTCCTTACTTTGTTTAGAGACTGCATTATTTCATATGTAATGTCTCTCTATGCTATATATACACCATTCTCTTTTATATTTGGAGTAAAGAAATTAAGTTAATCCTTTACTGGGTAGAAATGGCTTCATTCACTCATTTCTTCATCATAATGCTCGTTATTTCAGGTTTTGTTATATATGTTTTCAAGTTTAAATTAGTATTTGGATCCTAACTTATCCGAAATGTTGATTTTTGCCCTCTGATCCTATTATTAGGTAATATTTTACCGTTTAATTTGTTCAAGGTGCTTAGTTTTGCCATCGTGTCAATCATTTTGTAACCATTTGCTTTCTAACCTATCCCAACTATAGCTGAAATCTCAACTGGTACAAATGATTGAGATTTCTTCAATTTTCTATAGATATGAAGAAAAACATAACCAGATAATAGCTTATAGGAGACAAACACTTAGATTTTTGGGTCATTCGCATGATGAATATTATCAAATGATAAACTAGAAGTAAAAGATCAACCTTTTGGATATGTTAGGAGTCAAATAATATTGTTGTAATCCTCACTTTTATGAAATAGTAATTTTTTATGTCTTTTTTTTAGAAATTTTTGTCGGGCATTCTCAGAAATGAATTTAGTGTTAATTAGTATATTAAAAATACATGAATATCAATTTAACTTAAAAAAATATATAAATTGCAGGTGCATGGATGCATATAGAAGTGGAAGGAAAATGTGATGATGTATTATCTGAAACAAGATGTAACTTTTCAGAATGTAATAGCGAGTGTGTCAATAAATATAAGGATGCCGACCCAAGAGCTCTCTGCAGAAGGAATGATAATAATGGCCAAATTTATTCCTGCCATTGTTATTATGACTGCTAGAATCCATCAATTGTTCGAGAAATGCTGCAATACTCCCGGATCGATATATATTATATATTTATATAATTGTTAAAATAAACATTCTTTTATGGATCTGTGTGCAATATATCTTTTTATTGGCGAGATGTATTATTCCTTTGAGAAGTATAATAAAAGTTCTCCAATTTATTTTATGTAATGGTAAATTTTTTTGTTAAGTTTAGTTGTTTCCGTCATAAAAAATAAAATCTTAATTAAATAAAAAAAAATACTTGGCAGAAGTTGATATGGTAGAATTACTTTTATGGGCCACCTATTCGGAACTCATTAACGTATTCATATGTAATTCAAAATATGGCAAAAATTATTAAATTTGTTTCTTAATCTATGCGAAATCCTCTCTTTTTACCAGAAAAACTAAATAATTAGTTGCTCTCTTTTAAAATATATGTCTTTTTTTTTCTGAAAGAAAATATGTCTTTCATAATAAATGATATTTGAATTAATAAAATGCCAAACATACCCTTCAAATTTTGTGAAGCATAATTAGCTAGAGCTTATTTAGTTAAATGGACAAAACAATACTCCATGTAGTATTTTATAAAAAATTAATAAAATATGGTATTTTAATAGCACAAGAATCTTGTGAATAATAATATCATCCGTGACTTGTAGTTAAATAAAATTTGGACTTTGTTTTCTTGAGAAATTTGGATTTTGCAACACTTGTACTAATGAACAAAACCGAGAAGATTTTTAAAAAATCTAAGACAACTGTTTTTGTTTTGTTGTACTTATAATCGAAGACCCTATTGATACAAAAAGTCAAGCAATATTCGCAATCCAAGCCCATAATTAATCACCACTTCCTCCATTTTCTCAGCTAGCTACTTTTGTCCCTATCTATGCATTTTCTTCCATTAATTTCATAAGAACCTCCTATACATGATTCTTTGTTTTCAAACAAATAAAGTAGGGTTAAAAAAAAGATGAATTAAGTCTAGTTCGAATAGTAAGCGACTTGAAAAGGTGTATTACGAGCCTTCAATCAAATAATAAGATAAACTATAAAAACAATTGAGAAAAATATGGTAAAGTGGACAATTAAGAGAAATCGAGACAATAAAGATATAAAATAAGATAACGGAAGACCATTAAACTATAGTAAGGACGATGAATGACAAAATAAATTGAGAGTATAAAATTGTCTTAAGAGCACAATCTTGCCTAGAAACTATTAACTTGACCTACGTGCGTCAACTAGGTCCATAGCAAACACAAGGTCGGTGGACCTGTCGAAATGGTGAAAGAAAAAGTCCCTTTTTGGAAATTAAGTAAAAAAATTAGGCTCCTTGATATTGGGCCAAAATGTACAGTTAAAAGATAGCGTTGAACCAATGTTGAAAAAGTACTATTCTTCATTTGTAATCAAACAAGGTTTAGAAGATAACATTAAATGCTTCTTCTTCTTTTTTGGTACTCCAGAAGATAACATTAAATACTTCTCATTCTACATTCAATTTAGTATGAACCATATTATATATCACATTAATACAATCGACACCCTTATCCAATTTCTTATTTTACTAAATATTCTTTTCCTTAATAGTACTCCAAAAAATATCCCCAAATTGGAAAAATATCACCTAAAACAGAATCATAGAAACAAAAATCTAAAGTTGTAAACATAAATCAAATCGTCAAAAATAATCCTATAATCACGGGGTCAAAATATCACGATTTGGTCCAAGGCAATTCAAAACATCTCAACATTTTCCTTTTAACTTTTTTCATTTAGCTCTACAACATAGTCAATTTCTCAATGTTAGAAACTCACCTTGCCGGCATGCAAAGCTGCTCAAAATCCGATTTGACAATCTTCCGACGAGGTCTAGAAGTTCAGAGATTGCTCGTACAATTCAAAAGATAAATTTTTTTGGCGAGAATATCTATTTTTGGATTGAAAATTTTATTCTAGCTCGTACAATTTGTCAAAAAGAGTGAAAAATGCGATAATTTTTAACAAAAAATACAAATTCTGATCGAAAATGACACTATTTTACAAATTTTCAACAGACCTACGGCCGGAAATCATCTATTTTTTAGTAAATTTCTCTAAGCTTTGAGGGTAAAACAATCATTTTCTCAATCTTAAAGTCCAAAAACTCATTGTAAGGGTAGTTTCATCAGATGAGAGTACCGAAACGACCTCTAGTGAGTGTGGTTCCGAGGGCCGCTCCCTAAATAGACCCCTTGCTCTGGTAGAGCCTGGAGATTTTAAATAAACCGCTATCTCTTCATCCAAATCAATAGCAAAGCAAATGGAAATCAAACTTTTTTTAAACAAAAACTCAACTATTATTAGCATTACGACAAGTACATTTTAAACATAATTAAAATCAAAACCCTGTCTTCACATTCTTTTACATAATAAAATTTCAAGGATTTAAAGGCTTAAACGACGTCAGATTCCTAACATGCGCCCACGGCTTATCATAAACAACCGCCTCATACTTCTTACTACCACCGCCGTTCACGGCCAACACTAGCTTATAATTCGCACCCGAAACCACCTGCGTTTCGCCTTTTACGACGCTCTCAAGCTTCAAATTCCCCTTTGATCGCCTATTATACTCGCTCACTGCAAATTGAGCAATCTCCTTCACATTAGGATCACTCAAATCCTTGATCGGAGTCCATCCTCCGACCATTGATCCGGTGCCTCTCATGCTTCCGGCGGCTAATGCGGCGGATAACACGGCGGCGATTAGGAAGCATAGGAGGAGAGATTGCGGTTTCATTGTAACCGTTGATTTGAATTTCTTTTTCTTTTCCGGTTTTTATTTTTGGGGTTGGGATTTTTGGTGTGTGATAATGTGAGAAATTTTGGAGGTATTTATAGGGGTATGGGAGGAATATTGCCCTTGGATTTTGAGGATATTACAGTTTTACCTTACGCGGCAGTAGCTGTGTGTTGTGCGGCCCGCAGAAATAAATTGACCTTATTGGGAATTGGGAGAGACCTGTGTGGTGCGGATACGACAAGATTTAGTGGATTTTGATTAACTGTTTTTTTTAGTTATTACTACTATAAAACAAGAAAAATTTACCATACATACTTAGTAATCACTTTCTGATTTGTTTAGATTATGAAATAATATGTAAAATAAGAAAAACATTTATTCTATAGGATTTTCGATTATTTGACGAAAAAATCGAAAACTTCAAAAACAAATGAGAATGAGTGGTGAACACTGAACGAGATTACTTTTGGAAGTTATTGTATGAATGAGATTAAATTTGAAATAAGTAAAAGTTTAAGCCAATAGTGATATATGACTTTCGCTTGTTTGCAAATTCTAAATAGAGGTGTTGTTACATTTAAAACACCTTGTCATATGATTATTATTTTATCATCACATTTTATAACTATGGTAAAAATTAACACTTACTAATAACTTGTAAATATTATTGTAAACGTTTATCGAGTTCAATTTGCTTTGGTGAGTTGGTCCTAACCCTTTAAAAGAAACAGTAAAACCGTGGATAATATAAATACTTTGTATTGTCGTTCTTTAAGTGAAAAACAATAATTGTCATTTCAAAAATAATGTAGGTTACTCAAGTTGCAAATAGAGGTTTGTGATTTAACAATTTACAAATAGAGGTATGTGTTATAAAGATTTTTGCAAAACAAAGGATCCTAAATTATATCTTTACAACTTAATGACAATATACTTTGTATTTTTTAAGAAAATTTACATTTATATATCGTTAAAATATAACTCGTTATGACATGTCTACCCTAAAATCAAAATCATAAACCATATTATAGACATTTCACGTTTTTCTCAATGTTACGGACAAATTGATGTTTAATTACAAATTCACAATTGGATTTGAGAATCCATGTCATGTCAACATATAGAAATAAGGTTCTTAATGATAAAATTACCATCAGAACTCAACAGTGTGATTCTGGATACTTTGTTTTGTAAAAATAATCGTATAAAATAACCCAAACTTTCAAATTTCTTCATACCACATACTCTATTTACAAATTGTTAAACCACATAAAAATAAACGTTGGGAGTATGATGCAGGATTAGTTACAAATTTGGCCCAGTTGAGGGTCCATTTTGAAATGTTTAGACCCATTTATACACAGATGCTAGTAAAGGTGCATTTTTCATGGTGATTACCAAAATTACCTTTGTATAAAGAGAATTTGTAAAACAAAACCTTCTCTATGAAGCCAGTGTTTTGTTAACATCCTCTCTGTGAATGCTTTTCTGTGAATGAAGACTATAATGACGGTGCTGAAGACTACAAAACATTAAATCAAGCATGACCATTTCATTAATTACATTTCATTTATTTATCTTCTCATCAGTTACTTTCTTTCATAACCAGTTACATTTTCCAGCGTACTTTTTGAACTACCCAATTGTTATTTGTATTGCTATTCAGCCCTTGACCAATTGTATGGTCAATTACGCAAGCCGATCGATAGAAAAGGTTTAATGCTCAGTTTTAATTGGGTGTTTTCAAAAGATGTAACTCATCTCAGTTCACAACATTTCACTATAAAATTAGTATATGCTTCTGTAGAGAATATGGAAAGAGAAACTCAAACAAAGCTAAAGAGAGGCACAATTTGTGAATTAAAGCTTTCTTTTGACCAAATTTGCTAAAATCAACCATTCCTAAATTCATAATTATCTCAAATTTGCTGACGTTTCATCGGGGTGGAAAGCATTTCAATTTTCAATTCCAACACTATTCTGAAATCTCCACAGAAATTATGTTTTCTAAACCAACTAATATGCAAGTAGCAAAGCACATGAAGTCAATATTTAGACTGTTTTCAATGATGTCCGGCAACATTATCATTTACACCTATACGACGTTAGAGGTTTTTTGGACGAGATAAGAAGCTGCTGATTGAAAAGAAGGGAAATAAAGGAATCACCATCAACCTGCCCCCTCCATCTTCAGACAATAGTATTCAATTTCTGGAAAGAAAGAAAAAGGTTTAGGACAATGCCACCGCAAACCATGAAAAATGAAGATCACATAATAAGAAATGAGAACGAAAAAAACAGAAGCACCAACCTGCCTCAGCCACACCACAAACCCTGCATATAGTACAAACTCCCCGAGAGAGCCTTCTTAACTGTCCTGTCAAAAAGCACCTCACCTACAAAAAGAATCCTAAATTCTAGCAGAAAACCATTCAAACCTATCCATTTAAATTTATTTAACAAGAAGGTAAACTAAGCAACAAAAGTAAAACCAAAAGGAGTTAATATTGATCAGCCTTTAAAACCAAAAACATAAGCAGTATTTTGGAGAGAACTAAGTTTGAGCAGATGGCTTGTTGTGCCTAAGCAACAAGGAAGTTCACTACTTTGCCACTGCCCTTTTACTTGCCGAGACGCTGAAGCTGTATTCAATATATGCACCATCAGTCATAATAACAACTCAAAAGACATGTAATTTTAGTTACCCTAGTATACATATCCAATAAAATGCAAAAAAAAAAAAGAAGTCCCATGACAATGGCATAAACTCTTCCGAGTAAATAGATTTAAACGGCTATGTCAAGAATTCCTTCATCTCTTTCTACCACCACGCTCTCTCAAAGAAAGAGACAGCATCTCTCCTGCTCCGACGTTGTAATAAGCAAGGGTCAAATTGTCCTTAAGAAAACCAGCTTTCCCACTTAATTTCTGCTTGTTGGCAGGAAGTTGGATCTCCCCTGCAATTTTCTCTTTCAGGCTACCAACAGTTTCGGATAAGGACTGAACTGTAATCTCCAGGACTTGGCCTTTGAGATTTCCTTCATCGACATTCGGCACAGATATAGTGATGCACATGGGTCCCTGAAGAAAACAACACAGCTCATATATTAGAGTATTGAAATACCAAATTGAACAGCAAAGACAAAGCACAGTTTGCTAATTTACATACCGGATGTTGTGCCAGAAACTTATCTTCTGGAATGAGCATTGAATCATCAAGCCTCTGTCTCTTTGGCTCCGGTTCATCTGGAAGTGGAGGAGGAGCATCCTCTGGTGGAGGTGGTGGAGGCATTCCATGGGACATAGGTGGTGGTGGAGGCATTCCGTGAGACATAGGTGGCGGTGGAGGCATTCCGTGAGGTATAGGTGGAGGCATATATTGTCTAGGGATTGGCATAGGAGTGAACTGAGAACCGGGTGGAGGTGGCACAGGCATAGGAGGTGGTCTATTCACCATAACAGGTTGCTGACCAGATGGTAATGGCATTGGAGGTTGAGGTGGACGAATAGACGGAATCATTGGCATGCCTTGTGGCATTGGTGGGGCAACACCATATCCACCACTATTCTGGGTTGAATATTGGAATGAATTTGGAGGCACACGAGGAAGATTCAAGGCTAGTCCTGGTGGAGGAGGGAGGGGACGAATTGAAGGCATACCAGGTCGAGGAGGAGGAGGAGCTGCAGGACCAGGAAGGGTATTACCAGCTTCCATCTGATCCTCCCCATTGACATTTTGAGACATAGCCTGGTTTGCGGTTCGTCCGATACTTCCAGTATGACCATCCCATATGACCTGCTTTGGTTGCTCATCTTTCTTCTTCTCAATTTCTGCCTTCACTGCATTAGAAACTTCTTCCTCAGTGGTACCAAAGATATCCGGACGAAGTCTTGCAAGCCCCACAATGTTTCTGGAAATTTCATCATCCTGAGCAAGAGTTGTTTCCCGAATCTTGGCAAACATTCTTTCTTTTTGTTCTTTATACTTAGGATCAATTAGGGAAATCCTCATGTGCTCAGACATCTCATTGATTGGAATCAATTCACCAGTAATAGGGGAAATGACAAACTTTGTTGGGTCTCTTTCAGCAGGGATCCTATCCTCAGGTCTCTTCCAGTTCTTCACAATCCTCATTGGCTCTTCCGATTCTTCATTTAACTTTCTTTCCTTCTCACCATCGTCAAGATTGGCTGCCCTCATTCCTTCCTCGACAAGCTGCACTTCCTCTTCATCCATGTCCATTTCAACTTCCTTTCCAGGCTCGACGATTTCATCTACATCAACAGTAGATATCTTGCTTCTCCTTACAACCTCTTCAAGGGTCATTGGAGGAGGCAAGTCATCATCCTCGTCATCTGCAAAATCTATCGACTCAACCACAACAAAATCGTGCCAATCAATCATCGCCATTTGCATCCTCTCTTGCTCAATCTCATCTTCAGCTTTCTGCCTAGCCTGCTCCTGCGATCGTTCCCACTCCAAACGTTGCGAGCACCGTTCAAGAACAGTAGTCATATCAGTAACACTCTTTTTCAACTTCTCATTCAATCCTTTGGGAGGCATCAAAACCTTCGAATACGCATCAGCAAGTCCAGTAAAAAACGTGAACATGCTATGAGTTGGCTTCAAAAAATGGAATTGTGAATTATTCATCTCTCGGTTAGTCAATCCCGTCAAGAACGTTTGCCCATTACGTGCCACAAACTGAGCAGTCAGCTTAATAATATCAAGTTCTTCCCCAGTAATCCCTTCAGGAAGACGAACAGTATACTGCTCAGCCTCTGGGGGTTCAAGAACTTTACGAGGAGGCAGTCTAAACTGAGCTGCCGGATCAGCCTTTGGAGCCGCTTCACCTCCTTCACCAGTTCCTCCATCCTCAGGAACAGAAGAATCTGCAGGAATCGCAGAAGACTGAAGCGCAGGAGACTGATTCTGCGCACGAAACTCAGACAAACGATGCTGATAATAGGCATGATACGGATCAGAAGCAGTCAAAAAATTAAACTTAGCATTATGAGCATTGCTAGCAATAATCCTTTTCTCAAACTCAGGTCCGTTTTTCGCAACAAACTGAGAAGTTTTATCAACAATGTTCCTAATATCGGGAGGCGGATGAATGATTCCGATAGTTCTCGTATGAGTAGCAACCGGAGCTTTGTTCAGCTCCTCATTCGTAGTTTTACTATCATCTTCAGTAGTCAGCTTCTCAAACATTCGAGACGGGGAAACCGGACCGTCATCTCCATTTAGCGGAGGTGCCGGAAGAGTCAAAATCGCTGTGCCGGGCATCTTTCTATGTCGAAAATCAAAATGAGTAACTGAAATCAACACTAGAAAGACAACATCTAATCAAAATTCCACCTGCATATATGAACTAGAGGTTAGTTAGTTTGGGGTTAAGTGTAAATTCCAATTTCTTAAATTAGGGTTTGAAAACTATGAATCTCGAGTTCCTAATTTCTCAAGTTAAAAAAAATACAGGTCATAAGGAGGAGGAGGAGGAGGAGGAGGAGAGTATTGTACCTTAGGGCATAGACGGCTGTTGTCCTTCTGGCGGTAGGGATGATCTACGGCGGCGAAGCGACGGCGAGATGGAGATTAGGGATTCAAATTGAGGAAAGGAGTAGTGGGAACTTTCAAGTTGGAACAATTTGGGGGGTTTTTGGTGAATTGGGATTTGGTCTGTGTTACTGAAACGCATTAACCGCCAAATAAAACGACATTTGCTTTTAGATAAATAATTTTCAAGTCCCAAATTTTCTTTTTTTTTATTTAGCAAAGTACATATTTGGGTCACTGTTGTTTGTCATAGTTACTTTTTGATCCTTTATTTATTGTTTAGTGTTGTAACAAACAAATTATGGGAACTATGGTGTCAACGAACAAAAATTTCTTTGACAAGTGGTTCGGGAGTTTTCTCCAATCTCGGTCTCTAGAAGACTGCCTTGATGTGTGTATAAGGTTATGGGAACTGTGGCGCCAACGAAATCCAGTTATTAGGAAAACGTTTTTGTTCCGCGTTGGTTGGATGCCCGTCTTTGCAAAGATAACTTAACTCAATTCCAAGTGGCTAAGGCGAGGCTCGTAGGTCCGGTAACATCGGCTCATCCAAGACATTGGATTATGCTCGTAATGGAGCGTTGGAAATTAAATATAGATCCGGCTTGTTGAGCAAATATCGCGCATGTTAGTTGGGGAGGAGTTGTTCGGCTCCCGTTGGTTCTTTTGTCTATGCTTATGCCTCATCCCGATAGGGAGTTTTTTCACGAGCTTTGGCATAGGCTCTCGGTTTGGAATATGGTCTCCTTATGGTTCTTCAACATTGGTGGTTAGTCTCATATTGATATCGACATGGATGCAAAGGCAATTGTTCGTGATTTTCAATCATCGCTTCTTGACAATTTAGAGCTCGGCTTAGTATTGGAATCTTGTGGTCAACTTTGGTCCCAATGTATTGATGTTTGTTTTATTTTTAATAAAAAGGTCAGTCAACCTTTTCACTCACTCACTCACAAGTGACGCCTTATCTTTAGCTACGCTTGTTTTATGGGTGGATGAGCCTAGTTATATAAGTCTTTTTTATTTTATTGCTCACGATGTAACCACACTTGATTTTATAAAATCTTTTCTTTTGTTCGCTTCAAGAAAACAAGTACATCTAAATCAAATATAATCTCATCATTCAAAACTTAAATATATTCCTGCTACAATGGACTTTTCTTTTTCTGAAAGAAAATACACCAAATTTTATCATTTTCTTAAAATTTTCTTTTTTGTGCACAATTTTTTTTCATCACGTAATAGACATTCTATCAAGGTTAGTTAATAAAATTAGCTATTATTGATCGCCATATTCAATAAACTAAATACACAGTATGAGGTTTTTTATGGTTATTTTGTTTTTAACAAAGTAACTATCATCTTGTCCACTATTACCATTGGATGAGTGGTGGATAATTTGATCCAACGGTGATAATGACAAAATAATGGTTACTTTAAAGTAACCATAGCCTACACCCATGGTACGTGCTTCAATTATATATTCAGATTTGGGCCTGGATTATGCCCAATTTGCGCACCAAATGGGCCCATAATCGAGCCCACATAAAATAGTCCACTCCAAAGTAAGAAATAAAGAATCAGCATACATCTAAACGGCCAGAATCTCGTCGGAGCTTGTACATCCCCCCAAAATCTTCAACCGCCGGTGCACTCATCAGGCTGTTAATCTCTGCTTTACTGAGTACCGTGACCATTGAACGGTTAATATCACCGGAGAATTACTATGGCAACGGCTACATATCCACCGCCTCCGCCGTATTACAGACTGTACAAGGATTACTTAACAAACCCTAAATCCGCTCCTGAACCTCCTCCTCCGATTGAAGGAACTTACTCGTGTTTTGGCGCCACCTACACTGTAAGTTAGATGTCTCCTCGAATCGAATGAATTCCGAGTTTCGGATTTGTTAAAATGTTGTTTTGAATTGTTATGTGTATTTCTTGTAGACGGATTATGTGCTTCCTAGCTTGGAAGATCAAGGAGTTCGTCAGCTCTATCCCAAAGGGACCAATGTCGGTATGTTTTCAATCTTTTCGTATTAGTTTGTAAGCTTAATTCGTGGATGCTAAATCATTTAATTTCTGGTTGTATGGTTGTTAAGTGGAGATTTTGCAAGGATTAGCAACAAAAATTTGTGGTTTTTATAAAATAAAGTTTTCTTCTTCCTAGTTTCAGCTTGCTTTATATCATTAGGTTTGGTTAAAGTCCCGTTAAGTGATGGAAGTAGAGATCCTGTGACCGAAAATGCTGGAAACCAACTTGTAACTGCATTAGCAGCAATTAAGTTTAGGTTTGTCTCATACAAGTAATTGAACTCCAACTTTGATTTCAATAAAGTTATCCCGACCTATCTGTGTATGAAAATTCAGTGGAAGAATGTTGGCGTGCGTGAAGTAATACAGCGTAAGCACCATGTAGGATATGTTTTGATTTTATGGCTGACATAACAGAAACATAGTAGCCACTTGTCTGCCTCGTGACATATCCTAAAACACAAATTTATATCCACATTCTTATCCTGTGGTGCTTAGTTCAACTGTATTATGTGCAATGTCAATTTGTTATATGCCAGTGTGTTTTGATACACAAATTGGTCGAAATGGCTTTATGTTTATTGAAATCAAATGTGAATTTCAATGATTCTCTTGAAATTGACCTTTATGAAATAGATCCTAAATGCTAGTGACTGTCAGTGCAATTTACTGTTAATGTGACCTTTACCAGACAAAAATGGTTGTTAGCTTTTTCATTCTGTTTGTTGGCTTTTGAGTCCTTAGTTGTGAAAGCTTCTTCCTAATACCTGGTTTTATTGTTTTTAGATTTCAAGAAGGAACTGAGGGCGCTGAATAGAGAATTACAGCTGCATATTTTGGAGCTTGCTGATGTGCTTGTTGAGAGACCATCGCAATATGCTAGGAGAGTTGAAGACATTTCCCTTATATTTAAGAACTTGCATCATCTTCTCAATTCGTTGCGCCCTCATCAGGTAAAGCATTTTCAAGTTGCATGAGTGTGTTCTGCTCTGTTTCTGGTTCATACTTGAGGAATAAAATTAATTTGAAATTGTTTTCCTCCCCAGGCTAGAGCCACTTTAATTCATATTCTAGAGCTTCAGATCCAACGTCGTAAACAAGCTGTGGAGGATATTAAAAGGTACGATTTTCAAAATCTTGCTGAAATGGTTCAAAATATGAGTGTGATCGAATAAGTGGGTAGTATCTTTTTTTCTGAAGCACCTCGACAAGGGGTTTTTTCTCCCTATTTTTTTTTTAATGCTCTAGTCTATTGTTGTTGAAGTGGTTTATTGGGAGCAAGTTTTTGAAACATCATAGCCCAAGTATTAAGAGAATGCGGCCATCATTTGCCGCTGTTATCATGTTTTGTAGTAGAAGATTATTAGCACATCCATGTATGATGTTATTGCTGTCACATTTACGAGACCCTGACCACCATTTGTAGAGTTTATTACTTTCCCTTTTCAATTTGACTATATTTGTTCAGCAACCGATCCGGTGTTCGTAACATCGAATGGCTTGAATCCTGACTGGTGATGCCATCATGAGGGCTTAGCAAAAGTAGTTATGCTCTTAGTCTTAGAAGCTGAGAATGTCTGCTTAATACCATTCTGCTGAATTTTGTCTTCTATGGCAGCATGTGAAGCATAAAGATTGGAACTAAACTGATCAAGTTCAATTAGAATGTGATCGAGTCGGTCAGCCAGTAGGATGCTTGGTGACTCGTTGGTTGTGTATTATATAGAATGTATTTGAAAAGGAAGACAGAACTAGCACATCAATAGCATGCTAATTTTTGTTCCTAGCATAATAGTTCACAGCCAGGCAAGTAAACCAACTAGGGCAGTCAATTTTTCTATACTACAACATGTTTTGCAGAGACACCCTGTGTTTGACAATCATTACTTTTGTACCTATATCATATATATTTATATGAAATTATATAGATCACATAAATGATGATTATAAACCGACAATGCATTTTTGGCACCCATATCTTAACGCATCTTGACATCATCTACAACATTGCCAAGTATCTTGTAAGCCAAGTAGTGCCTTGTTGTAAATGTGGTGTCTTCAATATGATGATCAACTTAATTCTCCTTCCATAGTCATGCTCAGTTTGAATATTGTATTTTTCATTCTCTGAACCAGGAGGAGAGAGGAAGCACAAGAACTCTTAAAGGAAGCTCTTGGAACTCTAGAGATACAATAGTGCAGCTATAAAACTCTTTTCGCCCATTATGTAGTAATCTAATTGCTCTTTTGAGATGCTCGTTATGTTCTATTGTAAATTGTTCTACAAAAAACAAATTGTTGGATGCAGTATAATACAGATCATTCTGTAGTTTTATTTTGATATTATTCCTAATCACTTCCCCATAGCATACCGGGTAAAACTCTCCTACGTTCCCGTATGGTGTATTGTAGTGCTATTAACAGTACGGTCTCCGCATGCAGATTTTACTCCTGCAGTCTTTCTATATATACAAGTAACACGGGATGAAATTTTACTTGTTTTTTTTTGTTCGTTGTCATTTTATTTTTCTTTTTTGAGATGAAATGATACTTGATACTGCATAAACTTATGTTCTCAACTTAACCAAATTATATAAGCTTGATATAGTTAATGGAGACCATTTTTAAAGTTAAACATCAGAAATAATAAATGAAACTTTTTGCACACAACTAAAAATAAATGAAATTTTTGAATAACAAAATGGTAGTAATTGGATCCAATAATATAAGAACTGTTTTAAAGAAAATTGAATATCTAACATTTAATTTTAGGTGTAGGCTATGATGACTTTGTTTTTGAATTACTTTGTTTGTACTTTGCTTTATTCATCATTAGATCACTTTTCACCCCATGAGCTAATGGTGGACAAAACAAAGTAATGGTTACTTTGTAAAAAACAAAGTGACCATAGAATTTCCCTTAATTTTATTGACAAAATGATCCAGTTTCTATCATTTTTGAAAAATAAATAAATAATATAATCATGCAATTTAGAAACTGAATTTATTATAGATTTCTCACTTTCTCTTCCTTATCATCCGTATCCGTAGAAGTAACAACTATTAATATTATCAATACACCTGTAGGCTATAAATAAAGTCACATGAGATTTCTAGTTGAATTGAAAAATCTCAACCAATCTATCACTCGAAATATATAGTAGTATTACATCACTATGAAATGAAAAGATTTTACATAAACATAAATCATGATACACCGGTTTGGGACTATTATTATTTTTATGTCATTCATATCAGATATAATCATGTGTACAATATATAAAATATACATAACATGATTATGACATGATAACTATGTTGAAAAGATCATTATATGAATAAGCTGAATATAAATATAGAGTAACTTCTTGTAGCATATAAATACAATGAGTTGATTGGAGCCAAAAACTATTCACCATGATTTACGATTCACGAATCTACTACGTGGAAGTTTCAACTTGTCTAAAAATTAAAATCCTAAATCGTGTGAAAGAGAAGGGTAATGCACATAAAAAGAAAATGATGCGTCAACTTTTATTTCAACTACTTCTCTTTTATTTTTCAAGGATGACACGATGATCTATATATAGTTATTCATTTCACCAAACTATTATCCTTCATTTCATTAGCTCCAACCAAATCCACTCACTATCTATAATACACTTAATAAAATCTTCTTTTTTCTTTTTCTATTTCATTTTCACAAATTGCTAGAATAAACAGTATTTTTATAAGGAAAATTACATGAAGATTAATAATATAAGATTAGATATCTAATCTATTAGAATATACCACTGTTTAAAACGATGGAAGTCTAGATCGTCTAAATGCTCAAAATGGAGATTTCCACTAGATCGATTTGATCGTGTAAGTTCAAAAATCCAACTAATCTCAATTGATTTTCGAATATACCATGATTCAACTCTGAAGGTCTTCAACCGCTTCACTAACGAGCAACGATTTTGAATACCCTAAAATGTATAAATTATATTTTTTTTATTATAATTTCAAATTATTATTACTTTTTTTTTTATTTTCCATCCGGTTTCCGAACCACATTAAGCCGACTAATCTGAATTCGGAGCGGGTTCAAGGATTATGTATTTAAATTCCTCCCAATCATGGTTGTGAGGATCGATCCGCAGGCCTCCCCCATGCTACCACTGCGCCAACCATCGATCGGTTATCTGAAATTATTATTTAAGTAAGAAATTATATATTATATATTTTAGCAGAAAAGAAAAGGTTTGTCTGAAAGAAAAGAGAAGAGAAGAGAAGAGAAGAAATAATTTGGGGGAGACGATTTAAGGTGTTGTGGAGTGTTGTTGGCACATCCACATGGCTGCTAATGGAACTACCATCATAACAACACCACCATTACCATACCTTCTCCCACAGAATCCCTAGAATATAATTTCCATTTTCCCGAGAACCAAACACAAAATCTCACCAAACCCTAGCTCTGTTACTCAAATGGCGGTTACAGAGGAAGAATGCTCCAATGCTAAGTCCCGATCGTCCTCCTCTTCCTCCGCCGCATCGTCAAACGCCGCGCACTATCTTTCCAAGTGTGTTCTTCGAGGTAGCGTTGTTCTTCAGGTCGTCTATGGTCACTTCCGCTCCCGCTCCTCGTCTGACGTCGTTTTTGGCAAGGTTTGGAACTCCCGCCGCCTCGTGTTTTGATATTCTAGTGTTGGTACTTTAATTAGTTTTGGTTTTCATGTTGTGCATTGGTTAGTAGAGAGGTTTTTTGTGAATAAGTTGATTCAATTTTGTGCTGTTTGAATCTCTATTTGCTTACTACCAGCTCAGCCTTATCCGCCTCCCATGCACACGGGAAAAGCTCCCAAATCAGTTTAGTGCCTACTGGTTGTTCTTCCATCGACTCAAGATGGGATGCCAACTAAGTACAGGAGAACCTCTATTTAAGAATACTCTATTTAGTAATAACCTCCCAATTCTTATATATATAGTCCTGAGTTGAGTTCAATTCCTGGCAACCTCAATTTGTTGAATTCAAAATACATGATGGGTTAGCATGTGTTGTGCACCCTTCAGCGGCATTCGCGTGAAGGGGTGTGTCAGAGAATAATATAAAAGATGTTGTTAGCCTTAACCATTAGCTCGAGCTTTTGATTCAATTGGTCAAGTAACAAATTGGAATTTGTAATCTTTTCTTGTTGCAAAATGTTTAATTATGGTTTGCATTAGGATATATTGTGGTTCAGAATCATAGTTATGGAATTCGAGAATTAGAAATACACATGGTTAGAATTTTTCATGGGTTAATTTATGTCCCTTCTCTGCATTGTTAACTTCGACTGAAAGTGGGTGGAATTGATGCAGGAAACCTCTATAGAGTTGGTAATAATCGGTGAGGATGGAGTTGTTCAGACTATATGCGAACAGCCTGTATTTGGCACAATCAAAGATCTTGCTGGTATACCTTGGAATGACAAGTTCTCTGCACGAAGTTCGCAGGTTGGTCCTTAGAGTAATATGTTTGATTAGCTAAATAAAAACATTGAATTGAGAAATTTGATGACTGTGAATAATACAACAAAATTAATAATGTTTTATCGTAAACATGTTACTGGTAGCAAACGTTTTGAATCCCAGTTTATTAATATGTTGTAAATTAGTTTCTCCCCTTTGTAGATGCAGGGGAAAGATCTATTGGCTGCTATTTCTGATTCTGGGAAGCTAACATTTCTCACGTTTTGCAATGAAATGCACAGGTTTTCTATTTCTCTTATTTGCTTGTTCTTGCATACGGACATGTTTACTTTTATGAAGAAACTTGTTCTTTCTGTAGGTAATACTTTTTCTTTATAGGTTTTTCCCATTGACCCATATTCAACTTTCGAATCCTGGAAACTCGAGGTATCAACTAGGAAGAATGCTAGCTGTTGATTCCAGGTATAGCATTTATTTGATTTCTTGTCTGGATTTTTGTTGTTTTTTTATTGTCCGAGTGACTTGTGGATCTTATAATACGGCATGTCTAGTATCATCAATGAACTTTGGAGCTGGTTTTATTTCGGAAATAGCCCGCCAGTATCTTTTCTGGTTGTGATACACATGCCTCCTGTTACCAGAGATTGTGTTATTGTTTTACATCTATGCTACGAGTAGTGGTCGTCATAGAGAATATGGTTTTGATTTTGGTTAACTTTCAGATCTGAAAGGTCAGGGAGGTGAAGATTTTGAAGGCCTAGTATGGAAGGAAAACAATTATGTAAAATGTCAAATTATGCTTGGAATTACTAGGCTTATAAGGGAGGCTCCATGCGTATGTCCTTGCTTGCTGCAAATTGTTAGGCCTTGATCGTAAGCTAAGAATGAACCAAATGAATGCATGTGCACCTTGTAACTCACTCAATTAAATTCGCCCTGTTCTCAAATGACATTAGTTTAGTATGCATATATATTATTAGCCCACAAGCACACTTCCAAGTCTCAAACTTTATTCTCAAACTGATATCTTATATACCTATAATCATTGCAACTGAATGATAATAATTGGAGAACGTGCCTTTGATTCAGCTCCTAGTTGTTGGCTTGGTAATCGAGGGAATATTGTAGGCATGGACATACATTCCGCCATTTGGGAACTAATTAGCTGGTTTCACAAATATGTTAATTGTTAGGGACTAGGATTAAATAAATTCTAAAATATCCTTGCTGACCTCACTGCTATGTTCGTTTATGTATGAGGGCCTGAATCATGATTCTTAACTAAAATAATCATGAATGAATTTGAATTCCTAATGATTTTGCTTTGAATTGCAGTGGTTGCTTTATTGCAACAAGTGCCTATGTGGATCGATTGGCTGTATTTTCCCTCTCAGTATCTGGCGGCAGTGATATCATTGATAAGGTTGATGTCTATCACTACTCTCATTCTGCATAAACTTTATTATAGATCTGTTCATACTAGAATAGTCGCACTATCACAGAAGCTTAGCCTATTAGTAGATTGTAATCACATTTTTTCATGTTTATGTGTTAAACGTCCTTTTGCACTATTTCAGCGAATATTTTATCCTCCAGAAAACGAGGGGAGTTTCCCCAGAAGTTTCCCGAGGCCAAGTATATCTGGTACCATATGGAGCATGTGCTTTATTTCAAGGGAATCTAGTCAACCAAGTAAGGAGCACAATCCTGTACTAGCCATTATTCTAAATAGGTATGACAGTTGAGAAAGTGTGTGATACTATTTGAGGAACTTCCAATGCTGTTTTCTTTTGTCATGTCAAATGTCGAGTAGGATCAAACTTTTTCTCATTTGCACTTCAGCATTGTTGTATTTTCAAAGCGTAAATTGATATATTCTGTATGCTCCAGGAAGGGTGCGCTCCTAAATGAACTCGTGTTAATGAAGATTAGAGATCATACTCTTACCCTCATTTCTGTGTATGTCGAAGCTGGACCTATAGCGCATGATATAGTTGAAGTCCCACATTACACTGGATTTGCATTTCTATTTAGAGTTGGTGATGCTCTCTTAATGGATCTAAGAGATGCTCACAATCCTTGTTGTGTCTCCAGAACATCCCTGAATTTCTTGCCTACTGCACTGGAGGAGCAGAGTTTTGTTGAGGAGCCATCTAATGTTCATGATATCGATGATGATGTATTCAGTGTTGCTGCTTGTGCTTTACTGGAGCTTCGGGATTACGATCCCATGTGTATAGATAGTGAAGGTAGCAATGTAAAATCTATTTCAAAATATATGTGTTCTTGGACTTGGGAACCCGAAAACGATAAAAATCCCAGGATGATTTTTTGCATAGACACGGGAGAGTTTTTCATGATTGAAATTTCTCTTGCTTCAGAAAATATCAATGTTACTCTTTCAGATTGTCTGTACAAAGGTCTACCATGTAAGTCACTTTTGTGGGTTGAGGGTGGTTTCCTGGCTGCTTTTGTAGAGATGGGAGATGGGATTGTCCTCAAAGTAGAAAATGAAGGGTTGCTATATACAAGCCCTATTCAAAACATTGCACCAATCTTAGACATGTCAGTTGTGGATTTCAATGATGAGAAATGTGATCAAATGTTTGCATGCTGCGGAATGGCACCTGAAGGGTCATTAAGGATTATTAGAAGTGGGATCAATGTTGAAAAGCTGCTAAAGACTGCCCCAATCTATCAAGGCATAACTGGTATATGGACACTTAGAATGAAAATAACTGACTTATATCATTCTTTTCTTGTACTATCTTTTGTTGAAGAGACAAGGGTGCTTTCAGTTGGAGTAAGCTTTACTGATGTGACTGATTCAGTCGGATTTTATCCTGATATCTGTACTTTGGCATGTGGACTTGTTGGTGATGGTTTGCTTGTACAAATTCATCAAACTGCTGTTCGGCTTTGTTTGCCGACGATGGTTGCCCATGCTGAAGGTATACCTTTGTCTTCTCCAGTTTGCACATCTTGGTTTCCTGATGATATGAGCATCAGTTTGGGGGCTGTTGGACATGATTTCATTGTTATTTCTACTTCTAATCCATGCTTATTATATATCCTTGGAGTCAAATTACTTTCGACTTGTAATTATGAGATATATGAATTGCAACATTTGAGGTTGCTGAGTGAGTTATCCTGCATTTCAATTCCTCTAAAACAGCTTGAGCAAACACCAGCAAGTTCTAATACTCCTGTAGGTGATAGTCATGCAACTACTCTACCAGTTGGAGTTGACATTGGTAGTACCTTTGTTGTTGGTACACATAGGCCTTCAGTGGAAGTTTTATCTTTGGTGCCCAATGAAGGCCTAAGAGTTGTTGCTTGTGGGACAATTTCATTGACAAATACACTTGGAACTGCTATCAGTGGTTGTATCCCTCAAGATGTGAGGCTTGTACTGGCTGATCGGTCTTACATTCTTTCTGGTTTAAGGAATGGAATGCTTCTTCGGTTTGAATGGCCTTCTGGTTCTTCTGAGTCTTCATTGGAATTACATTGTCATGGATATCCTGTTGATTCATGTATGATGAGTGCTGGTGGTGCTGCACCCTATACAGCTGCAGTTTTTTCTGAGCCACAAACATGTGGTGTTGATTTAACTTACAGGACATCCGATAACTTTCCAATCAATTTACAATTGATTGCCACTCGCCGTGTTGGCATTACTCCTGTTTTTCTTGTTCCACTGAGTGATTCACTTGACGCAGACATGATTGCTCTCAGTGATAGGCCCTGGTTATTGCAAACTGCAAGGCACAGCATCTCTTATGCATCAATCTCTTTCCAGCCTTCAACTCATGCAACACCTGTGTCCTCAGCTGAATGCCCAAAGGGAATCTTATTTGTTGCAGAGAATAGTCTAAATTTGGTGAGATACTTTTTTTTATTTTTCTGTTTGCTTAGCTTGGTTTTCGTCATAACTACTTGTCTTCTGTCTTTATTGAGGGATCAAATATGTTAACCAACAGTCTCCTATTCAGAATGCAACTACTTTTGGGTTAATCATTTCAATGTGACTGCTAATAATGAAACCGGTCATGTATGTGCAATCTCTATGCTTTTTTATGACAGTATAAATTTTCATGAAATTTTGTTGTGGGAGTCTCACAATTATGAGGATTTGGAACCTCAACTGCATCGTTTTGCGGCAGTTTTGCGTATTTAGACATTCTTCATTGTTTTCTTATTTCTCGATTTTAATGGCTGTTCCGGTTGCGATTCAAATGTGTGTTTTGCCGGCTTCTGTGATAGAGAATGTGATAGATAGGGGCAATATGAGAATTATGTTAGAGCATATAAATAGACTAGTTAGGGGAATAGAAGGGGGATTCAGAAAAGTTTACAGTGGGAATTGGCCATGTGGCTTGGGAGGAGAGTTCTCTCCTTGGGCTAGTACGGGATAGAAACTCTGCATCAGATTATCTTTTGTTAGTTCTGTATCCATCAATCTCTCTATTCTTAGTAATATAATTTCTATTTGTGTGGTTTGTTCATGTTCGATTCTACGGTTTCCATCATATATACATGGGAATGATTTAGATTCATCCTTTCGGTAGCCTAAAAATGTAAAAGTGGATTGTGGTTTGTTCTTTATAATCTTACTAATTTATTGTCAATGAAGTGTCTGAAAGGTTGTGCATTTTGTCACTTGTGATGAGAGGGTAACTTTGAATTGGGGACCCCACACTCATGATTTTTAGTTTTTGAATGTGTAATCTCTATGTTGAGTTAGTTGGTGATACTCTGCCTGGAATGTTCATCTTTGGCGTTTCAGGTTGAAATGGTGCATAGCAAGAGACTTAATGTTCAGAAATTTCATCTTGGAGGGACTCCAAGAAAGGTCCTCTACCATAGTGAAAGCAAGCTGTTAGTTGTGATGAGAACTCAACTTAGCAATGATACTTGTTCGTCTGATGTATGTTGCGTTGATCCCCTAAGTGGATGTGTAGTTTCTTCATTTAAACTTGAACTTGGAGAAACAGGAAAATCCATGGAATTGGTAAGCACTGGGAAGGAACAAGTGCTGGTAGTTGGAACTAGCCTATCGTCTGGTCCAGCTATAATGCCCAGTGGTGAAGCTGAAAGGTAAATTTCTTGACTTTTGACTTTGAGTGTACTTCATAGAATTACTTATTAGCAACAAAAACATTAGCTGCATTTCTTTGTTAAACATCGCCACTTATGACTTGATGGCTAATATTGAAGGTGATTGATGTTATTAGAGTTTTCCAGTTTATTTAGAAATTATGATGTTCTAACTTGACTTTTTTTCAACAGCACCAAGGGCCGTCTAATAGTCCTCTACCTTGAAATGCAAAATTCAGACAGTGGTTCCATGACATTCTGCTCAAAGGCAGGGTCATCTTCTCAACGGAATTCACCATTTCGTGAAGTTGTTGGTTATACTGCAGAACAGCTATCAAACAGTAGTCTTTGTAGTAGCCCAGATGATTGTTGTGATGGAGAGAGAATTGAAGAAGCTGAAACATGGCAGTTACGGTTAGCATGTTGTATCAAATGGCCTGGAATGGCACTTGCAATCTGCCCATATCTTGATCGATACTTCTTGGCATCTGCTGGTAGTGCTGTAAGTTGTGAAGTCAATTTTTTTTTTCTTTTAAGATGCGAGGATGGTATATTGTGAAAATTAATTATATAAAACTTGTTCTGATTTCTCAGTTTTATGTTTGTGGGTTTCCAATTGATAACCCCCAAAAGCTGAGAAAGTTCGCTGTAGCAAGAACACGTTTTACAGTGACGTCATTAACTGCGCATTTCAGTAGAATTGCTGTTGGTGATTGCCGTGATGGCATCCTTTTTTATTCTTATAATGAGGTAGGCCAAATCTGTCTTAAATTTCAGGTTGTACATTATTGTATCACTGAGTTTCTTATTTCTTATATTAGAACTTCCTACCATCTATAGGAAGTTTGTTGTGTTTTCCTCAACGTTTTTTTTTTTTCCTTTTTGCTCTCTTTTACAATAGGACACTAGAAAACTAGAGCAACTTTATTGTGACCCATCACAGAGATTGGTTGCTGATTGTATCCTTATGGACGATGATACAGCAGTTGTTTCAGATCGTAAGGGAAGCATTGCTGTGCTGTCATGTCCTAGTCATTCTGAATGTAAGTTTCAAAGCTGTTTACTGTATTTACTCCTAGTCATGTTATTAGATATCCATTTTTACGAGTTCATTTATTGCCGTTATATTTTCGTCATCAGCTGATTTAAAATCTAACTTGACTGGCATTTCATGCAAGTTAATGTTGAAATATTTCTAACAAAATGGGGATTCTAGGATTAGACCGTCGCTGTCAACTTGGTTTCAAATTCCTAATATGCTCATGTTCTTCTTGGTTCCTTATTTGAGTTAGTTCCGGTCTTGAGTTTATGCTAGTGTGCTTGCATGGTAAGTTATATTTATTAGCAAGCATCTCTCTCAAAGTTGCCTATTTAGATAGTATAGTGTTGTTGATGAAGAAAATAGACAATAGGGAGGATAGCTGGTGAATACAATGGAATATAGCCAGGGACAAGGCCCTTCTCAGACCTCTCCTACAAGACAGCAGGTCCAAAAATAAGCAAACACTACTCTGACTCAGTCCGACAAACCTCCCCCTTCTCCCTCCACCCCCCTCCTCTCTTTTTATTTAGTAAGCCCACATCAGACACCCTTCCACTCTCATTCTTCTAAACCAGTACTATGTCAGCTTGTGTATCCGCTTCTCTCATAGATCCTCCAAAATTTGAGGCCCAACCTTAGTGCTCTTATCCCCTAGACAGCTCATCCTTCTTATCACCCTCCGACGTATTTGCCAAAATCATTCAATCTTCGCAAACTGATGACATGGATGATAAAACAAACAAATGGCAAGATCTTATAAGTTGATTTATTTCATTCTTTTTTAATGTAAGCTGACTGGTTCTTGTAGTCGAGGAATATGAACGCTTGGTTTCCTAATATCTCATGTTTGTTCCAGGTAATGCAAGTCCAGAATGCAACTTGAAACTGAACTGTGCATATTATCTGGGTGAAATAGCCTCGAGTATTCGGAAGGTAACTCTCCATCCCACAGTATTTATTTCTTACTATTTCACAATGGCATTTTCTAACATGAGTTACATTCTGTATAGGCTGTTAAAACTATCAAAATTAAAGGATAAGATTTTTCCACTTCACTTAGGTTGCAGGACATTTAGTGCATCAGGTTCATTGAAACTTGAAAATGAGGTAGAATTGAGCTTTAGTTCAAAACAAAACAACTGTTGTACAAACAAAGGTCAAAACTTTTTGGATGGTCTACTGAACCTTTTGTCAGTACTTGGCAAACGAAAGTTTTGAAGTGTTGGAAAGGGAACAACAACTTGGTTTCACAGGTTTGGTCCATGGATTTAACTGATACCTCTTTAACTACTTTCACAGATATGTTTGGACTTAAGATTTCAAAAATATATAGCTGTGGCTGGCTATTGTCGAAATGTGTGATGTGGTCATTTTGACATTCTGCTGATGTTTATATCAGATGACTGTAAAATAGTCAAATGCAGGGTCTCAAAATTGTTCTTTATTGGCTTTCAAACTTGTGTTGAGCGCTTAAATTCCTCTTAGGAATTTTGACTACATTGTTCCTGAGATAGTGAGATGGAGAGAAAAGGAAGCAGAACACCTATAGAATTGTACTACACTGAAAATAATGAAATTTGTCACCTCATCAATATGAATACACAGATCTCTAATTGTTCGACTGATTCCACAATGTACAAGGTGGGGTTACTTTGAACCAGAAAATCATTTGGCCAAGGAAAATAGAGAAATATGGTGAAAAACCTTTGCTTCTGACAAGAGAGAACGATTTCCTAATGTATACAGCAAGTTTTATGCATTTTTATTGATACGTTGTGTTTTTATCTGTTATAAACATATTAAATGGTTGCCTCTTTTCATGATTATGATATTTCACATTTCGAACATCTTATCTTTTCTGGACATATCCTGTGTAACCGGGAGAATTGCATTCCCCAACAAGTGATTGGAGGATTTATATTCAATTATGGACTACACATAAGAGTAATCTCATATTCTTGTAAAGATCAGATATAGAAATCCTGGATTCCCACCTATTTTCTTCTTTGATCTTTTGAACCTAAGCAAGTATTAAAAACTTTTTTTTCTGTTGCTTATTTAGTTGGTATCTATTCGCTAAACCTGAGATCGTTCCAGTAGTGATTTGCAAATGTCTACTGATTGTCAATTGAATTTTGCAGGGATCATTTTCGTATAAACTCCCTGCTGATGATGTCTTGATAGGGTGTGATAGTGTTCCTGGAAGTATTGATGCATCAAACAGCACAATCATGGCCAGCACACTTTTGGGAAGCATAATAATTTTCATTCCCTTAACAAGGTACAGATTCACTTTTCTCGGCAAAATGCTGATGACTTCTTTTTATTTGTCTGGTTGAAACGTTTCAGATAGATGTTGGGTTCTAATGTTAGTATACTGGAGTTAAAAGTCTTGCAGTGACGAAAATATACCCGACTGAGACAGTTTGAATCTTAGTTTCATGTTGTTACTTTTGCACATTGGATCTTTCATTTGACACATTCAGCCCCTGGTCGCTTAAAAACTTATTCATTGAAGCCCCTGATGTGTTTTTTCTACCCATTGATCATTTATAAATCAGCATATTGAGCCATTGATTAACGAACTAAACTGCTTATTTCTATGATAAATTGGTTGTATTTGAATTTTATTCTCAATAACTATTTTCCTTGCTATCTTTTCATTAAAATTAAAGGGAAGAACATGAGCTGCTAGAGGCTGTCCAAACTAGACTTCTGGTGCATCCTTTGACTGCTCCCATTTTAGGAAACGATCATATTGAGTTTCGCAGTCGTGAAAATCCGGTAAGTGAAGTTTCTCTCATCTGTCTGGGAACATTTTATTATGTAAAGTTTGTACTGGCAAACACAAATATAGTCTTTTGGTGTGATAGATTGTTGTAGCATATAATTTATTATTTATATAGTGTAATTCAGAGAGAATGGAAAAAATAAATAGCGTGCTATTGTGTGATGAAGAAAACTCAACGGGTATATAGGTTCTAAACTAGGGGTCATGCTACTCAAGTTTAGACTAGTTTGGAACTTTTATACCTGTATAGCTTAGTTTTTTCACTTATTCATGGTACTACCTTAGACCAGTGAAGTTAGCAGGGATCACGGGTTCCTTTCTGATTCTAGTTATTCCTTGATTGACAGATTGGAGCACCTAGAATTCTCGACGGTGACGTGCTAGCTCAGTTCTTGGAGCTAACTAGTGGACAACAAGAAGCAATATTGTCATTGCCTGTCGGGCAGTTGGATACTGTTAAAAGAGGCTTGAAATTACCTTTACCGCCTATTCAGGTCAGTCAGGTTGTCCAGCTCCTTGAACGAGTTCATCATGCTATCGGTTAAATGCATCTCTTGTAGCAGAAGAAAAATAAACTTCAAAATCCAATCTAAGGCTTCACAGACAGGCAGGGGTATGTATTTTCAAATACCCCGTGATACTCTTGTAGCCAATTACAACGGTTTGGTCTGTACACAACACTTGGCTGCAAGAAGTGAGCTGTTGTAATGTTGAAGCTAACTGATAGTCATTGAAGCCGAAAAGATAACTTATTGCAAAATCATCATGCTAAAAAGTCGGGCAATGATTATGGTTCAAGCGAGGTAACGCCCCAGGTGTGTATCATAGTTTTTTAAATGTAATGTGGTGTGACAAAAGGTTATGAGTTGGGGAATTTTATCTGTGTATTGTAGCTCAATAGGCATTCTTTTTCTTCATATATAAATAAAGCCATGTTCTTGTAAAGTTTGTGTATCTCAAGTTAAAAAAATTCTATTTTGAGAACTCGAATTATGTAGTCAGTCGAGTTGTTTTTTGGTTCCAATTGTTGGAATAAATAAAATTTTGATTTCACCTATCGGTTTAAACTTTTAAATTTCTCCATTTTGTTTGAGCAACTTTGTTTACGAGACCTGTAACTCAAGATAGTTTTATAGGCGGTTCAAAAGTTTCTTCCTAATGGAGTTTTTAAATAGTATGTTATGGCAAATGAGAAACAGGAGATACATAATGTCTACCATTATGTTTGTCGATTTTAGAACTCCATGCGGTACTTTAAGAATACATCGATAATGGACTTTCATATCCGGGTTTCGCGACATCTGGGTTTGGATCATCCAGCTGAGCCTGCACAAATACCCAACAAGTAACATCTCATAAGATTAAAATTATAACACTATAAAGTCTTAAGAATATATAAATGCAATTGATTAAACACTAGAAACATATTCCATAAAAAAAAAGAATGGAAAAATAACATCAGCAACATATTCCATCAGAAACATATAAATAGTATAAAAAAATAGCATGTTGTCGGATGACTTCCAATTTCTTGAGACATATATGTATGTTCAAATTTGGATAAGTTTGTGGAGGGAAAGCACGTGGAGTGCACATGATGCAGCCCCTAAAACACGTGCACGAGAGAGTAGAGTAGCTCAACTCACGTGGTTCCCATACACTTTACTCGTGCTCTTCTATTCCAACTTTTTATAGAATATTAAATACCGTAAAGGATGATTATAGAATTCTAAGTTTTAAAATATTATAAATGATGAAAATATTAAATAATGTAATTTAGGAGGGATAAGAGTATTCTCTTTTGCATACTCTATTATAAGGGAAGCCATGCACTCTCATATGAAATGGATAGTTATTATCGTATTAGAGTTATAGTTGAATGTTTGGAGTATTTGCTTATACAGATGTTATGTAACAAATGAATACAATTTTATCCTTTTAGAGTACATTTTAGAGTTAGTTAAATCTTTATCATACAAACAAATTAAGCAACAAAAAATTCTAAAATTATGATGAAAGTATGAACGAACTGAATATATATTGAAAATAAAGAGATGTTCTTTTTAGAACATTGTGAAGTTTCAATGTATTAAATCAATTTGAACAAAATTGAAGAATATTCATGTAATGTTGGATCATATTGTGTTTACGGCTGTGCTAACATCCAATATTTAATTGAAGCTACTAGTTTAAGCTTTTAATCAAATAAATTTTTAACATATCAAAGGCTCGTAGACAAATTGACGAGAATTTGTATCCTGTCGATTCCAACTTTTGATTAAGTTTCAATACTTCTAAAATAAAATCGCATTATACATATTTCAAGTATAAAAAGCATTTGCATGACAAGTATTATATTCTAATAATATATGACATGAACTCTTAACTACTAGTTTAAATCTTCAAATGGATTTAATTAAAGGTGAAATGTCATTTTCTTCAACATAACCGTAGGCAAATAACAATTGAAAAATATCAATGCAACAACGTCACTAGACGTTTTCTATAATTATCTTAAACTTCATTAACAATTAATAAACACTAATTATACTCTAATTCCCTCTTTATATAAGTGATTAGATGATCAATCCATACCAACAATCCATGAATTCCGCAGCAAATTACATAATCTTAAATCACCATGTTAACAACAGTATATCCATCATTTTTATGTCCTTCAGAGGAATATTCTAAAGAAATATTCAGCACTATCTTAACAGAATTAACTGATGATTATCAGATTCAGACAAGATTAACAACTAATGATCCAGCTTCCTCAGTTCCTAATGATGCTAATCTTTGGTGTTCTCAAATCCAATCTGGAGCATATACTGCTGATTCGAACATGGTTAAGAAGCTTAATCATAATGCAAGTGAACGTGATCGTCGTAAGATGCTTAACCATCTCTATTCTTCTCTCCGTTCATTGCTTCCAGCTTCTGATCAATTTGTACGTAAAATAAATATCGATGTTTGTATTTACTGTTTGTTGTTGCTAGTTACTTATATAAATTGATTTTCATTTTTATATAACTATTAACGACTTCTTTTTCTTCTTTTTTTCATTGGAGTGTAAAAGCAAAAAACAACTAAAAAAAAAACTAAACCGACGGGAATTAACCTGTTTGTTTGGTTCAACTATTCATATCTATTGTTTATTAGTATCCGCTTAGTTCACCCTTATTTAGCTCCGTTTTTTCTCCGTTTTTTCCCCATTTCATGCGGTGAAATGAAAGTGTTTGGTTAAACTAGTTATTTCTAGAATTTTAAAATAGATGTAAATTAAACAATCTTTACAACTTGTCAAAACTGATTGAACTACAAAGTTTTCATTCACCAATAAATAAGGATGTTAGGGTTCCAACTTAAAAACATTTAGTCGCATATACTCTGAAATTATATATATTAAGGAACCGACTGAACTAACTAGTTTAATCATAAGTACATCTTTTTATATCTATCTCTGATATAACTATTTACAATGTTTTTGTTTGATGATGTGGCAGAAGAAGTTAAGCATACCAGCAACAATTTCACAAGTACTAAAATACATACCAGAACTACAACAACAAGTGGAGAGGTTATCTGAAAGAAAGGAGAAGCTGATATCAAATATACATAACCAAAATCAACACAAAAATAAGAAATTATCAACCAAACAAGGCACTAATCAGCCATTGATATCAGCTACAAAACTCACTGAAACTCAAATTGTGATTCAGATTTCAACTTTGATTAGCAATGATGTCCAAAAATGTCTATTATCAGAAATCTTGAATCTTTTGGAAGATGAAGAAGGCCTTTCTTTGATTAGCTCTTCTGCTTTTCAATCATTTCTTGGCAGGGTTTTCTTTACTTTACATCTTCAGGTATTTCCTTCTAATAATTTAAACATTTTTACGAGAAATTCTACTATGGTCTGATCCAATGGATCTGATTAATAGACATATGATAAATGTACAAGGTTTTCTCTACACCAATCACTTCCTAATGAGGTGTTACGCTAGCTAGCTTCTCTATTTCCATTAGTTGAGTATTGCACCATGTTCATAATAGAATTTCTTTTTCCATTTTTACACCTTTCAAAATCAAGAAATAAAGCAAATTATACATTTTTATAGTCTTGGATTGTTCTAACACTGAAATAAAGAAAATGCCTTATTTTTTGTTATAATTTAAGATAATTAGCCCAATATGCATTTATATTGTTTGAAATTATGGATTGTATATGTAGGTGGAAGAAACACACAGTTCGGAATGTGAAGCCTTATGTGAGAAACTTGTGTCTTTGTACGAGAAGAGTGAAGTTTTATTTCCATTATACTGATCATTAATAATTATACGATTTTTGTTCATAATATGTGTAGGTTATATGTATAGGTCATAGTTATTTTGTTTTTTTACGTATTTTATTTGTAATTTGTGTATGTGTAAGTTTCTTGGCAATGAATGTTAAGCCACAAAACTCGAGCACAAAAAAGAGCCAAATATTAATCCAGCTCAGCATTGACTAAAATCACCATGGGCTAAAGAGAATAGCTGACTTCAACAATGCCCATAATTTAATCAACCTAATCAACCCATCATTTAAACACATGTTATCTTATGGGTGTAACATAATTGCTTGTCTATTTGTATAGTTGTATATTCTTGTTCTTTTTCTCTTCCCAGCATGCCATATAAGTAATTCAAGTGGTTAAGATACTAAATCAGCTTAATTAACTACTAGCCAACATATATATAGTTCTGGAGATAAAAATGTACATATGAGACTGAAATACTTGATGAGAGCCTTTCAAGAAGGACCTTTTGAGCTCCAAGTTGGACCAAAAGACATATATATAGAGAGAAAGAGATAAAAGAAAAACTTTTTATTAAAACATAAGTAGATAAATTAATAATAAAGGTTACAATCAACACTTTTATTATAGCACTTACACAATGACTAATCTAGAGGGATTGAAGTTGAACACTCACGGATCGCTTAAAAACTCCTGAAAACTTTACCAAAACTGTGCACAAAGCTTTAGTGAGATGTTGGATTAGTGAAAATGGGCGGATTCGGGGTAGCAAAAGTGAGAAATTCGGGATCATGTTCTATAATCTCCATTATATCGTCGTCTAAAGTGATCCATGCCTCAATTCCGTCCCCAAATTCCTTAAAAATGGTGAAGTTTCTTAAAGCTGGACCAACTTCACCCATAAGACTAACCCAAACAGGCTTTCCTAACCCAAAATCCAAATCATTAATCCCAAAATTTAACCAACTGCTAAACACAAACATTTCAGGATTAGTAGAATAAATCTCATTTACTTGCTCTAGAAACTCACATACAACTTCAACTCCTTTTTCATCTTCTAAACTTTTGAGAAATTCAGCATTAACTTCCTCCATGGATTCATCGGTTAACTCGACAAAATGTTTGAGATTATCATTCATTTTTGTATATTCTGATGAATCTACGATGTCATAGGCCGCAACTGCCCACCATAGAAGATTTCCTATAGAATATTTCGGAAGACAAGGTTGAGTTCTACGTCGAATATTCATAAAATGCACCGAAAAAGACAGTCTCGGGGTCATTGAGATTGAAGCAGAAGCAAGAGTGCAACATTTCCATATAAAGGACGACAACGTTTTGACTCGACTTGGAGTCACTTTCTCTCCATTTCTGATTTCGCCTTTTGCTTTCTCCTTCAAGGACATCATCGCCTTAGCGTAAAAAACGAACCTTCTAGTGGTTCGCTTTCGTTCGTTGAAGAAGAATTTCTCCATTATGGATATTTGGTGAGATGGATTTGTTTTGAATGGAGGAAAACGGAGTGATGACTCCTCAAAACTAGGCGTTATAGCCTTTGAAAGATCTTTCATATTCATATTGTTATCCGCCCAGTTTCTCAAGAAATTAGTAATGCTATCCGCGTCCGCGCTTTTATGCGAGATGCATATAGCAATGGCGATCCCGCCACATTGAAAAACGTTGAATTGAACGTATAAAACGGGTAACATTTCATATGGGGGTGTAATTCGGGTTAATGGTTGAGTTGGAAGAAACTGGTTCAACACCTCAAGTTGAGGATTTTGAAGAAATTCGGACAGTGCAAAACTGACTCGAGTTTCGAAAAAGGGGATTCCTTCTTCGAAATTCTGTACAAAAAGGTTGTCTTTGAGTCGACCGGAGAAAGGGAAAAAAGTGGAGAGAGTTCGCGAAAGCGAAACCTTGAGATTATTTGAGAATATTTGAGTGGGCTCATTGATTTTTGAAGGATAGAAAAAGATTAGAGGAACATAAGTTGTGGGTATAATTTGATCAATAAAAGAGAGTTTGAAAGGTTTTTTTGAAGATTTTAAAGAACAAGGTTTGATGGTCTCCTTAGAAGTTAGAGTCACCACCATGTTCTTCATCATAAAAAGAAATGTTTGTAATTAATTTATGGTTATGTGATTTTATTTCGTGTACCAAAGCTTCTTATTTATAGGTCTAGCTAGGGCCACTTTACTTAAATTGGGTCATTGCATAAGAATTTTCAACAATTATATACACAATTTGTGTTCAATTTGTCTTCAATCTTGTTAATTTTGTTGCTTTTAGAGTTATATAATGAAAAAATAAAATAAAATGAGTGTTTACTCACCGATTTTAATTAGATATCTATTGGTTTTCACAATTTACACTAATCTTTATAGTTCTTACATTGATTTTTGACACATTTCCCATGCGAATATAACTTGAATTTGAAGCATGTACAACACAAGTTCATTCAACCATGTATATTAATTCACCATTTTAAATAAAATTACTTTTGATCAACATTGTATATTATACGTTAATCCGTATTTCAAAACAATATGATGATTTTAAGTAATAGATTTTAGCATTAAGTTTATCATTTTGAGTTTAAGGTCTATTTTTTAGTGTATAAGAATAGTTTATAAGAACTAATTGGCTAAAATATACAAATTAATAAATTACAATTTGTCAAATTTTTATTGCTTATTAGCTCAAAGTAACCATAACGATACCTATGCACATGCACATGCTAAAATCTCTTCTAAAGCTTTTACTTTTTCTTTTTCTTCTTTTTGAAATATTCTAAAGCTTTTTTACTTAAAATAACATGATATGAGAGATGTTTCTCAGGAAAAATAAATGTTTTTGTTTACCTAATTATTTGCCAATTAACCTGTTCAGTTAAGATGATATTAATTATTCATGGTATACTTCTGAACAACTTTTATTGGTAGAAAATGAGAAACTATAACATGTATGGAGAGCCACCATGTTGTTGTGCACCATATATATGTATATAGAGTCAAAATAATTAATAAACTGTGACTTCCACAGTTCTACTTTTCGGTGGATCTTCATACTACTCCTCCATTCATCACACGATTGTAAAGATTAATAGAAAATAAAATAAAACCATGAACTTATAAATAACTCAAATTTTTTGGAAAAAAACACAATTTTATACATGCAAAATTTATATTTTTAGTCACTCAGTTATTTTATTTGATAAAATATCACTATTCATTGGACGGGAACTAACTTTTTAACATAATTTTGTCAACTGAACCCTCAAATATTAGTTTACTATGATTTGTTTAATATTTAGTTACAGAATAAGTATTTTCTTAATTAGTTGAGTTTTTTTTGTTTTGGTTAGAAAGTAACTAGATTAAAGTGACTTTCAACATAGTAAATTTTCAGTATGATTAACCGGTCCCATATGCATGTGCGCATCCATCTTGTTCGTATGTAATATGCTAATCATAATGTTAGTATGCAATTATTGGATTATGTAATGCTCAATTATTATTATTTTCCGCTGTAACACTATAACTAAACTGGATTATCTTTGTCAAAAAAGAATGGAATTTTTTCTTGACAGGCCAACTAGTTATTCACATCAATTTAAATACATGATCTCAGTTTTTACTACTTCCTCAATCAATAAACATTGACTTTAATTGCTATAATATAGTCAAAAACCATTGACTTGGTGGCTCAATTTATAAAAGTTAAGACTTTCTTACATCTACTTTCGGTAGATCTTATTACTCATCAACTGTAAACATGGACTGCTAATAAGACTCTGCCACCAGATTATTGTTGTCCTTCATTTTAGTTTTTCTTTTTTTAATTTAAATTCATTTTAATTAATTCAGTAAATTTAATAAAATTTATTAGACATTTAATAAACAAATTATTAACCGGTGAAATTATTAACATTTTAAAAGAATTGGATGCTATCTACTCGTGATTTTAAAAAATTTTGGAGTGCACTCATTTACAGTCACATGAGTTTCAAGAGATAATAGCTATAATTTATTGTATTATGTTCCAACTCTAAAAAATCAAACAACAATAACAGCTCCAATTAATCTCCATAAGGTCACTATTTATATCTTGGTCCATGAAGCACATAGGATCATTAAGGACACAGTTTGGAGTAACACACAACATAAAACTCATTTCTACATTGTAATTCTAGCATCACTCACACATCAAAGGCATCATCGCTTTTTAATGACATTATCGGAGACTGTTTTATTGTTGAAAGCTTGTAAGTTGCTCAATGCTCATGTCCGGAGAACTACGGACATCAAAGCTCATGTTTGCATGTTCTATAATTGATATTTTAACCGAAGATGTCATTAGCTTTTATATTCCTCCCCTTCTATTTGTAACATGATAGTTACAGTTTGTTAATACATTTTCATACATGTAGCATCTAAATTATTCAGCTTCCACAATTAACCATATTGAAATCATTTGCTGCCTCAATTCATAAAAAATTAATACAACTCAAGACTTTTTACTTTTGGTAGATCTTATTACTTTTAGTAGATATTTAGTAATCAATCCAAAATAGAGAAAAACGCTCGTTTCAATCACATTTTTCTCCTTATGTTAAACACAGTCAAAATTGATGTACATTATACATCGTAATTCTAATCGAATGACGGACAAAATTTGGCATTTCAATGGCTCTGGATTGAACTGAAGCTCGTTTTAGCCTCACTAAGCTTCATTTGATCAGAACACTTTCTCTTTCCTTTCACCTTGCTCACATATACATCGAATATACTGATGTTGAGATAGTACAAAGACACCTGCAGCATCTGTGTGATTGCAAGTTGGAGCTAGAGACCGAGATGGAAGGATTGGTTACGATCAAGCCATAGTAGTCTGTACGTATTCCATTGCCTTTTGCTTCACTGACTCGATTCTTTCTTCGTCGCCAAGAGACTTCTCATACTCTAGATATTTCTTGAATAAGAACTGCATAGGACAATGATAATGAATTGATAGGAACACGGTGTCAGCAGAAAACAAGAACATCATGTGTAGGAAATGAGCATACCTTCATCTTTTTAGGTGGGAGGCTCTGACAAATGGCCCTTTCAAATAGGGCACGGATACCATCTACATCTCCGAGTTTGATCTCCTGTTATGCTCACAGAATTAAGTAGTATAGAAGTAAATAAGATCAACTTCAAAGGTAGACAATTGAATAACCATAGTAGATGATCTTACTTGGTCGATATAAACACTATATAAATCTGTTCTTTTCGGGTACTCTTTCAGAATTCCTTCAAACATGGTCCTCCCTTTATCAGGAACCCCACATTTGAATGCAAGGATAGCTGTCTGTGAGATGAATTTAATGTGTTTATGGCGGGGAAGGCTTAACAAAGCACGCTGAATAATATCCTGAAAACCACTGTCTTGCTCTTTCTTTAAAAGTCTATGTATTCGCCTCAGCCATATCTAGAATTTCATAGGAGGAAAGCTTGGTCAAATAGTCCGCCAAACGAACCTCAATGATGGAAACATTTGCAAACAAAACTACAGGTTACCTTGCATGAAGTTCTGAACTTTTTGACCATTCTGTCGAGAAGTTCATCAGCCAATTTATGCTGTTCGGTCCTTTCATACATTCCCAAAAGTGCTAGATGTATCTTCTTGGGATCACAATACTGTAGTGCTCTTTGAAATACTTTTTTAACATCTTCCTGAAAAAATAAAATCGACATGATCATACTTTTTGTTGAATCTATTGAATAACTTGTAGGTTACAGCGTTACGCTACCTCTGGAGGATTTCCATGTTCATTTTCCAAATTGAAGTAGGCTAGCCAAATGTTAAGTTTCTCTTGTTCTTCCCGAACATTTATTGTTCTCAAAGCCCTTCATAAGTAAGAGAAATAAATATTAGAAAATAGTGAGCTTATATTATGACGGAATCCGGTTAAACGCTACTAAGAAACTATGATCAATAAAGGTCTGGAGAAGGTAGAAAGGCTTGCACTTTGCATACCTTTCAGCAATGGAGCGAGCTTTCTCAATGTCAGCCAAATTAACCATGAGATCCATGTACTTTATCCAGATAAAACTGTTGTTAGGCGAGCTGCGGATCAATTTCTCAAAATCATCAGCAGTACTTGGTATACTATTTTCCAGCAGTCTGTCTTCAGCAGCACTAATTTCTTTCTCCCTGCAGAGAGTTTTCCGGATCAGATGACTAAGTCCAGATGGAGAGATATTAAATAACTAAACACATAAAGGAGCAACCAAGCCTTAATCCCAATAGTTGGAGTCGACTGTGGGGATTCAACTTTTTCGTTCATTTTTAACTTAATAACCCATCGCATAAGAGAACTTTGAACTTGTAAATATGAGATAGAACACAACCTTTCTTCCTTCGCTTTCTTCTTTGCCCGTCTATTGTTCTTCTCTTCATCAATATGCACCTGAGTTTGGACAACTACATCATCTCCATCAGACTGCTCCACATCATCAAGGGTGACATCAAGTGGAGGAATTGAAGCCCTTAATTCCATTTGTTTGAAAACTGGAGGGGCTTCATTTTCAAGTTCAAAGTCCATGGTTTCGATCTCATGTGAATTGCTGACCAGTGGCTTATTATTATCCTCATCGTCATCATCAGTACCATCATCTTCACTAATGTTCTCACTAGATTCTTTCTCTGAAGGGAGTACTCCAACATAATTCCCACTTTCCATATCTTTCATTCCAAGAGATATCCGCTGTCTTTCCCCATCCACCTATATAATGGCATTGATGAGTAAATGAAAATAGAACAGGGCAAAAAAATTCAACAAGGGAAAAGGTCAAATTCCATTCCAGATACAGCATACAGTTGCCTCTGTCCTTTATCTTACCAACCCAATAATAAAATAAAAAATAAGAACTCAGATTCTCATTACCAATCTAAAAAAAATGATATCATTTCAAATTATACTAATAAATTGAAATGGTGTTCAAGATCTGGAACACTGCTACCTTCAAAATTTTGGCCGCGACCTTCTCTCCTGCTTTGTATTTAGCTTGAATGTTGTCCACTTGATCACCTGAAAGCTCCGACACATGGCATAATCCAACCTACGCCAAGATGAAAAAGTGCAAAAAGTCAGAATGCATAAAAGGCATTGTTCGGGTTGAAGGAAATAAGGGGAAGGAAAACGAAAAGGACACCAACAAACTTCATACATCTATGCCCGCCTGACAAATAGAGAACTCGAGCAAAATATCTTAAATGGGGGGTACTAAATGCAGGATTAATTCGGTCACATATTTTCAAGTGTTTTATTTCAGTGGGTAATTTCTAGCTAAGGTAGACAGGCGTGTATAGCATTCACAATTTTTCAAATTTTGAGGATGAGGAGGCTAAAACTCCATTTAAAACCCACGTAATTAACCATCATATGGACAACATTTTAGAAACAACTTATTTCTTACCAAGTTTGTGTGGTCAATTGCAATAAAAAGACCATATGCTTCCACCCGTTTAATCCTGCCGGAAATAACATCTCCAACATGTAGGTGACTCAAATCACTTGATCCAGATTTTGCAGCACCTCCTGCACTCAATTTTTTCAAAGTGACTTCCACTCTCTTAGATAACGGTTCTACGGATACTACCCTGAAATCAAGTATTTAGCACATTAGCTTACAAATTATCACCAACTAGATGGGGTTATGTGAGAAATACACCTACCTGCCTATTACAAGTTTGCCAGTGGGGAATTCCTTTTCAGGATTTTTAATAAATTCATCAGACAAGTGAGAGATAAGAATTCTAGCATCAATCTTCCTTGAAAGCAAAATGAAGCAACCCTTGGCTGTTACAGCCTTGACATAACCCTGTCAGGCAGCAAAGAAGATATAAAAAATGATGATAAGCAACAAAAACTTTAAACTAGTACAAGCCTCAGATAAGAATATGCCCAACCCAAGAATGAAACGCTTCTAGAATCATAAAATGTGCATACAGAACATTCCCCAAACGTGGCCACCTACCATGGTGGGACTCCGTTTTTCCCTTGAATTATTTGTGGAATTGTTGATCAATCAACATCATGACATAATCAGTATGAACACTTCTTAAATGTATTGGAAAAATAAAAGCCTACGCTAAATTCTATTTGTCATACTAATTCAAAGTATACTCAATTGAACTTTTTTATATTGGATAAATTATGAAGGTATCAATATTCTGGACGTGTGAAGGCATCCACATTTCGAGAATGTAATCTCTTCTCTATAACTATAAACCAAATCAAAGAGAAGTGACTGTTCAACATGACATGCAATTCATCTCTATGTTTGGTTTCAGATTACAAAGAGATTTTGCAAAGCATATATATGATCATACACGGAATGTAAAACTTGAAATCATATATGTTGTTGTATCCTTACATGTTTATGAATTGAATTGGAATTATTGCTGAGATGAGAAGGAAGTAAAAAATAAGAGCTTCCACACTAAAAGGTATGGAGGCCAAAATAATGTCTTATACCTGTACAACTGAATTAGGATGCAAATCCTCAAGCTTCTCAACGCGCTGACTAGGAGCATCCCTACAAACCACAAGGAAATATTCAGTAAACACAAGAATATGATAAAGAGAAAATGACAAAATCTGGTGAACCCCACGAAAGAGAAGTAAAAACAATAAAGAAAGAGAACATTCTCTAATCAGAAGTCCGCAATTTATTTATTTTTCCTCCAAATATTTTTACTTCTATTAAAAAATGAATGGCCTTGCATAATTCATTGAAGCACTTGCAAGTTTTGAGCTTAGACATTCTTATTTATGTCTACTCGACCACAAAATAAGTGCCCTCTAAGCAGAGATACCACATGCCTCATGCATAACATATTAACCAGTAACATGACATTTCAAGAGAGAAAATATTCTTTCAAAAAAAATAAGCTAAATAGAAATATGATGATAAGAAAAGCTTTAAGACATACACATTCTCTGAGAGTTCAGTCGGATTCCGACTAAGCATGCCATCCAAAGAAGAACGTAATGAGAGATCTACGTGAATAGTTCCCTGGACAGAAGTGCTAATCTCAAGCACCTTGCATTGGACAAATTGCCCCTCACGGTAACAAGATAATGGATCCGACACCCATGAGTCCTGAAGTTCAGTAAAGTGAACTCTACCATGTAAATGCGGACCAATTTGCACAACTAATCCACCAACGCCAGGAAGAATTTTGGAAATTCTTCCGCCCACAACATCACCATCATGAATATGGCTAGAAGCGAGATCACGTGGAACAGTCTCTAGAGGCTTGCCATCAATTTGTTTATCGCAAAATGGATGTAGAACCAAACGCAACATTTTTTTGTCCTTGCTATAACTTAAAGCATTTCCATTAACAGCCTTCCCCACATAAAACCGTTTCTGGAATTCTTGAAGTTCAGTGGGCTGATTTGCACTATCCAGAATAAAAAGTTGTGCTTTTACATTTCGAGATACGGTTATCCAGGCCCAATCACTGTCCACTTTATACACATAACCCGAAACTGGTTGTCCGAGTGAAAATTCATGATTCTCAGAAACAAGCTTATCCCCTGACTCACAAAAATCTGCAATGGAATTAGATTCAATCAGGACATCGTAGCTGCAAATCAAGTAAACATCCTTCTGTAACCGCCCATTTATACATGTGTAGACTGCTGCGACTCGAAACAAAAGACCGCTGCTAATTGTGCAATAAAAATATAAGGTATGTACGAAAATTTGATCTCCTAATACTATATTGCACAAATGCAGAAGTTTAATTAAATAATAAACCAGAGACAGCCTTGAGGTATTTCAAAAGCTCTACTATGGGGTATAACGTGTCATGTTCCATTCCTGTTAGAAATGGTTATTAGTGGCATTGCTTTCCTACTTATCTGGCTTTTACACCAAGATGCATGTTCGCTTATAGAAATTCTCACATAGCACTACTGCATGATTAGGCAGGATCCATAATGCATGAGTAAAAATATGACTTATAAAATATTACAGGAGAAATTATGATAGGCATTTCAAATCCACATGAAATTATAATAGGCAGGGTTACAGAACAAGTTAGAATGGTTAATCATGAATCCTTTTACTATAGCTAATAAAGTAGCAGTTAATAAAGTGAAAATAGGCTTTAGAACAGTAACAAAATCTTGATATCAGATGACCAAGAACACAAAACCATAACTGCTGTGAATTATGTCGAGCACAACGAACTGATCCCAACATCAAGTTACATGACAGATATAAAGCCAAAGCTCCATTTAGTCTTCTTTGCAGTGACATTTCAACGTGGGGCACATTTATATACTACCTCAGTGTAAGAAATCTTTCAAAATACAACACAAACAAAAGAAAAAGGCCGTATGATATCTACCTGTAATCATTTTCGGTTTAACAGACAGCTCCCAGAGCTGGCTTTTATCTGATTTATTAGCTTTAGCAACTATCCTCGCAGTGACAGTTTGGCCGATTCTATATTCTTTGAATGGATCCTCTACACAATCATCATTCACCTGTTAAATGAGATGAATAAGAAAACTGAGTACAACTTAAACAGTGAGAAATAATTGACAGGAAGCACTTGAAGGCTGCTGATGTAAAAGCAACATTAATAACTACTTATTTTGAACATTCACCTCAGTTATAGAAATCCTCCCCCGGAAACCAATACCAAATTTCGACCTCATTTCAAGAGACTTCTTTTCAGTAATCTGGAAAATAACATCATCATAGCACACATACATAACAGAACTTTCAGTCAAACAAGTGAAGAAGTAGAAACGATAAAATATATTTAAACTTTACTCAGTGCTATCTGTCATAAGCACTTGGCAAATATGTAAAGAAAACACCTGTAGGTAATATAGATCAAGTTAATACCTCTGCCTGAACTAGGGATCCAACATCATAGGTGGACTTCTTTTTTGCCTTCTTTGAACTGGATGTCTCAGTCGTCTCGCTGACTGATTTGAGAAGCAAAAGCAGCCTCCCTGCAGTTGAAGGACTAGGGATTTCCATCACAGTTGCAATTACACTGCACCGAGCAAAACATTATAAATTGGGCTACCGATAGTAAATCACAATAACAATGAAAGAAAAGTAAATAATACTCCAACTAAACCTACAATATGACCAAGTTAAAAAATAATCAAAGAAAAAACCACTAGAAAATAAATTTGAAATCCACTTTTTGGTGGAAAGGAAATGGAAAGAAAACAGACAAAAACATATGCACCGGTTTGTTTGAGGTAAAGGGAAAAAATTCCTCCTTTCACCTCCATCCTCCTCCCCTTGAAACAAAATGTAACTGCCAACAGCAACTATTTCAAATAAAACTGAAGATGGAAATCCTATGCATACTATCAAAAGAAATACACAAATTAAGTTGGGATAAGAGTTTTAAGGTCTTCAAGTCGCTTAAGCTAGAGATCTCATCTGAGTTCTAGTGTATGCACTAAATTTTTAACAGGGATGATTGAGTTGAGCTAAAGGTTGTCTTACAAGCTTCAAACTGATTAATCAGATAAACTACCACAAAGTTAAAAAAGAGTACGAAGACTAACATATCCATGCAAGAAAAGGAGGTGTATGCATGCAATAGTGTACTCTGTAAAGAGTAATAATCAAAGTGATAACAACATATCTACCTTTGTCCGTTTACAAAATGTTTTTGAGGAAGCTTCTGTGTGTTGTAGTCTGATAAAGATGCATATCCTATAGCATAGTCATGCTCAGGAATCGACAGAATCTGTTTTGCAGATAAATCATGAGTAGGAAGGAATGGGGATATCCTTTAAAATATTCAATAATCAGGAAAAAGAACATCTTACCATATAGTTCTCTTTCACAATCTCCACGATAGCATTTACTGTTTGATGCAACTCCAACTTTTTAGACACTTCCCTTTTGCGTTTCTGGAATAAAAAGATAAAATCATTTGCAAAGTTAATATGCACATCAATACATGATAGGCATGAAATTGTTTCACATGAACGCCATATTACAAAAAGGCTATAGCAAGAAATTGTTTCATCTACTTTTTAGGTAGTTCAACCATCTGAGCATGGTTCCAGTAATTCAACCAGCGGGAAAAAATGGATAATTAAACGACCTTTCTTTCACTCTTTTCTTCACACCTCATTGTCTAATTCTATCATCTCATTATGGTCCACAGAGCACATACAACAAGATAAAAACAGAGGAAATATATATCAATGCTTTACCTTCTTGTCAGTAAGACTCTTAGATCTTTTTTCACTGGATTTATCGAGAAACTGAGGTTTCGAAGATAACTCAACAAAACGATCTCTCTTGAGAACATCAAGAACTGCAGCTCGAACAGTTGATCCTGTTTTCACCACTGTCTCACCTACTGTTGCAATTAAAAGTTTAAACATTAACAAATTAATCTATAAACTATCAAATAATAATGATAACAATAATAGTAATAATAATAATAATAACAATCAAAACTTACACTGATTGTGTGCAATAAAACCAACAACGCCATTATATTTATCGAAGGTAACAACAATTCCAACGTCCTTTGATTCCTTAACTGTTGCCTCTATGACACTGCCAATATTAAAACCTTCAAGCCATTTCATGTCGAGACTTGCTGAATCTGAATATTGTAGAATCTACAGAAAAGTAAAAGGTAAGAAGCAAAAACAAAACCCTATACTAGTTTCAAGGCAAGGATTCTGATCAGAAATAACACGCAACATTTTAGTGGAATGTGAAAATATTAACAGAATTGCAACTGAGAAGATAGCATTGACCCTCTTAATTTTTAAAACAAAAGTATGTAAATCCAAAAAAAATAAAAAAGCAAACACAGAATACAAACTTTTACCTTGTCCTCCATTCGAAAATACGATTCAAGAAAGGATGCATCTGTTGAAAAACATGCTGATTGCTGCAATGACACTGTTATTCTACTTGTTTCATTCTTTACCTAAAAGAGAAAGTAATGGACTGATCAGTAGAAGTCATCCAGATCATAACCTCGGAAATAAAAGTCTCCGCTATCTCACTAACATCAATTATATTGCTTCTGACAGATTGTCCAATGTAAAAGGCCTCTACAAGCTGAGCTTTTTGGTCATCAATTGCCTGCAAAATTGAAATCAGATAAATTAAGGTTCTACGAAGATATAATTTCCCTCTACTTTTCATCAAGTTCTCAACTATCAAATAAGTTTTACGTCGCAGCAGCCTTTTCATACATGTTGAGCATATATTTTTTCTTATGCAACAAATATATGTTCGGTATTCATAAATTGACTACTTTGTTGTGCATTTGCACTACAAATGATTTGGTTCACACTTGTAGAACTCTATAAACTATTATAAGGAGCCTCACCTACAAGGTCACAGTTCCATGTGAAATAATTCTTTCAAACACTGTCCTAAAATTTGAAAATCTTTTGATAGAAGTTCAGAAACAATTATTAACATAAAAATGAACAGAACGTACCCTCCTTTTGGGGGAGAAACCAGTCAAACGCCCGAGAAATCGAACAAAGCATCCCGTTTCAATTATGTTACAGATGTAACCCTGGTACAAAAAAGCAAATTGATATGCATAAGTAAAATGCAATTGATTGCAAACAAACTGTAGCAATTCTTATTACACACCATGCAATAATAGTGAACACAAGTTAAAACTTATCAGATGAGTTTATCAGCACAAGTAGGAAAACCATTGCACTCACATAGACAACTGATTGAGGACAAATCTGGCTGAATTCTGAGGGAATCTGGCAAGCCGATTTGATGAGAGAATATTTTGCAGAAAGAACCAAACTTTTGCTATCAACATCTACAGCATTACATCAGTAGGCACAAAATAATTAACAATTCATATCATACACAATGAACAAACAGCGAGACAAAATATAACAGCATTAGCTATCCTATAGCGCTATGTAGAATACTTTAAACTAAAGGTCCCTATACTGTTTGATGCAATGGAAGAGAGTGCAGGAAAGAAGATTTGAGATTCTCCTGTGTATCAGAAGCAGAGAGAGAGGCATAGTAGTTGCCAGTTAAAGATGCATAGAACAGCAAAGGGGACAATTTTATCTCACAGTGACAAGTGATGACAGTCATAATCTATTGAGCTTGGGCCCTGTTTTCTGTTCTCTTTTGTCATGGAAATAGAAAGTGCATTTACAGTGAGAGACTAACAGTTCTAAGTTATTTTAAAAGGAACAAGAAACTGGGAAAAAAATAACATCCTTCGCAAAGCAATGCAAAATACCTAAGACCAAAAGTTGATCAAACTCGTATCCCGGCTTTAAGACTGACTTCAGCTTATCAGCTTGTTCTGCAAGACATAAAATTAAGAGTGGCAACTAAGAAAAACTTGCAACAACATGAGACACTACTCGCAAAGCAATGATCAGTACCCTGGTAATCAGCCAAGTGTTCAGTTGATATTGTGCCCCTCATGTGATCTTTAGAGTTGACATACACTATCACAGCATGAGGCATTACTTTCTCGACAACTCCTGCAACAACACTACCCAACTTCACAGGTTCTTCTTCAGAAACCCTGTCATGAAAAATTCAAATAACTGCTTTAAAAATTAATTAACAACAGTGATGCATTAATCAAATAGACAATGGTAGATTAATAAGAATACTAATAGTGAATATCATGATCAGTATTGATCACAATTTATTTGCATGTGAGTCAATAGTTTAGTATGAGTAGAACGTGGATAGCAGCATTATCAGAACCATGGATTTCTGGCTCAGAACTAGCCCCATACGAGGTTTACAGTCACTCGAGTCTTTATATGGAAGGTTTGAGAAGACATTAAAGATTAAAGCATCTAGTAGTGTGCATCCATGAGAAATCAGAATATATCTCATCAAATAATTTATTGAGAACAGAAAAGAAGAATAAAAGCAATATATACAAAATAAGCAAACCTTGTGGGTTTCATTGTGAAACTGAGGTTGATACGGTGTGAAGCAGGAATAGAGCTCACTACTCTGCATTTGACAACTTCTCCAACATGATACACTGCACTTGCATCATTTCCTGGCTCTAATCCAAGCTCAGATCTGGTTTAAAATAAGAACAACTTTCAAAAAATTCCAATGACGCAACTCAAATGGGAACCTGAGAACATTTTTTGGGACAAACCTGGGAGCAAACCCATGGACTCCATTGTAAAAATGGACAAAACATCCATGTTTTTCAATTTTGGTTATCCAACCATGTGTGATCAGCCCGTCTGATGCATCAACATATGAACTTAAAATTGGAAGTTTGGACTTGACCTGTTTAATCAACAAGTAATAAACATAAGGAAATTAATACAGCAAGAACTAATGAGCTATCTTTATTAGACTGGGAGCCAAATCAGCAAAACAACACACTCTCAATGATAGCAAATGACACTCACAATGATTAAATAGTAAGAAATAATAAACTCCTGACTGCCCAGACAGTGGTCTAATATATCACGGACATATCGGGAATCCTAAACTAGAGTTGTTCACATATATTTAAAAGAAGCAAGACAAAAGTCAAACATGGTATGAAATAGAGACATTATTGAATTATCCCACCACAACAAAGAAAGGAGATAGTAAACCTCAATAAATATAACATACATCAGAACATTATCCAAACAATAATGATTGCAGGGAATGCAGTGAGATTTGTTGCAATTAACTTTAGTCTCCACATAAAAAAAAAAAGCTTTCAGCTATCAAAATTACATGTCTAGAACCAAGCATATATAAAGAAAGAAAGAACATACAAGAGTTTTCTTGTGCGTCACAGTAATCATCTTTTTCTTGCAACCAAGCACACGGAACAATAGTTCAGCTCCAACCTGGATCACAATATAGGTAAGCTTCAAAACCATTCTATTATACAGAAAATGTACAGCTCAAAGTGCAAATGGTTCCAGGAAGTGACCTTGAATTTTTTTCTAGGCTTTGCAATTTCAAATTCAGACATATGGCGCAGAGGACAGAGTGCCTTCAACTGACCAGGAAATTGTACTGTAGCACCAAAGCTCCTAACTGCTATGATTTTCGCCCTTACCACCATCCCAGGTTTGACATCCGAGTGAGTGAATACATCGCTTTCAAAGGCACTTGCCTGCACGATGAAAATAAAATTTGAAAAGAAACAACCAATGAAAACACAGTACGAGGTTGGATCACCACCAGATACTATTTGAGCTCTGAACACCTAACCTAACGCATAGAAGTTATAAGAACATAAAAGCACAATGAACTAACTTTCAGCAACACAGCTTAGGTTTTGTCATCAATCTAAATAGTCATGTCTTTAGTTAATCATCTAGCCTCTCTAGGCCAATATCTTGAAATCAGATGTTATGATGTTTTAACGAGTGTTGCATTACTATGTCCCATTATATTATTACTACAGATGAAGGATCAGAACTGAACGCTCCATAGGAAAACAATCAAAGATGATAGAGGAGACAGATAAGTAACCAGAATACGCCAATAATCATAAGGACAGGCTTTTACTTATCGTCTTACAATTAAGATAAGAGTTCAGCAACAACGAATATCTAAACATAACAAAAGCAAAATGTTCATCATACTCTACCCATTTCATGTTTTTCGGCTGATAAGATGTTCATTTTTACTCAGACTATTCGGTGTACTAGTTTAATCAAAGAGCAGTGGAAGTTTGCAAATAGAAGTACTTTTGTGGAAAACTAACCTTCAAAAGCCCAGTAGCAAGCCCTTCCAAGTGCCTGTAACCAATAATTCGAACACGAACTTTACTTCCCTCCTTAAACTTCTTCTCAAGCTTATGGACTTCATTTTCAGCCACATCAGATATCTGCAGTAGACAAGGTATGTATTAATGAACTTTCAAGTTTCACTTCAACTTCAATTGTCGAATAATTTTAATTTGTTTAGAAGAGAAAAGAAACATACGCTAACATAAGCTGGACTTGAGACCGGATCAGAAGGAATCTCAAGCAGAAGGCCCATGCCTTTATCTACCCTCACTACTTTCGCACTGTCATAAATATCCCCAATATTTACATGCTGCATTCAAATCAAACATCAGTTGGAAGAAAAATCTGAAGGAGAACTAACAGCAAAGATTGAGATGAGATTATATCTCAAATTTATGATCTTATAAATGATCTAATTAACCTAGATAAGATGAAGATGAGCTCATGTTACTCCAAAAACATTCCAGTGCAAAATGAGTAACAGTAGATACTGAATTATGACAGACCCAGAGTCAAAACAATATTTATCAAAGAAAAAACACAAACTTAAGCTAATGCCAAACCAATTATGACATACCACTGGAGGAGCATGATTGTGTACAAGATGTTGATTGAGAGTCAAGCCAACAGCTCTAGTTGAGGGATCAATAAATAAAATCCTTGCCGTAACCTGAACCACAATAGTAAAGTTGAATCTTAGTAATAGTGACAAACAAATTGTATAAAATGTACTCAACACATTACTGGAAAAAACAAAATAAGCAAATATGGATCATGGCAAAGAAATGTACACAGCAGTAAATAGTCATTTCATAGAACTAAAGGGGACCAAAAGAAGGTGCAAAGATTAATTAAATGGGTAAAAGTTGCAACACCTTATCATTGTTGCTATAACTAGCTTTCCAGTTTGAAGGGGAAAATGTATTTTGTAAATGAAACATATCAACCTGTCCACAAAAATAAAAACAAAATACAAATATCTACGTCAATGTAAGAGAATAAATCAAAAGCCACCTATCCATAACTAGTTGTATACTCTATAATCTATTTTGATTAGCTGATGTGTCGAGATAGCAACAAACTTACAGTCCCAACATAAAATGTAAGGAACGATAACATAATCCCATTTTCAAGAGTTGACTGTACACGGGCATTAACCATCATGCCTGGAACAAGAAGATCCATTGATATTCCCTTAAGATCCTTCATCTGATAAGAGGACGATAATTAAATGCTAGAATAGCAGGAAAGCCAGGAGGGCAGGGAATAGTGGAAAACAACACATACCACAAATTTAGAAACTTCATCAGAGTTAGAACTTAGATGAACCATATTCACATCAATTCTCTTTACAATCCCTTGCACCAGTTGTCCAAGTTTTAGGTCAGCAGACCTGCTATCTACAATCATGAAAAAAAATAAAATAAAAAACTCTTATTACAAGATTTATATAGACTTCAAAGCATGATGTCGCATGTGTGTGTCAGGCACATTGTGATTCTAGAAAAGATAGACCAATATCCTGCTATCTAAAGGATATTATGTAGAATTAATATCCAAGATTTCAAATTGTTCCTTCAAGCATGTGCTGCTTCAGGGGCCAAGAGCTCAATCATGTTAAAATAAAACAGAATAAACAGAGATTTTATAGAGAATTCTTAACAAGGGGACTAAGACCAACAGCTTACTGAAAAGAAAAAACGAAGATACTTACCACTAGAGCTATTCTTTGGCAAAAAACCCTTTAAAGAAGGCAATCCAAAATGGAGCATGTAACCGTGATCTTCAATGCTTTTCACATATGCAGTGAGGACCTGTAATCATGAAGATTGGCAGGAGATAAATAGAAACAGAAGAAAAGAAAAAGGCAGGGCTCTAGCAGTACCTGTTGCAAATATGAAATCTACTTTGTAAATACTACTCAGAAATGCATAAACCCGCAAAAAAGAATTGGAGAAAAAAATTATTTATTAAGAATCTATTCAAGGTGATTAAGCACCATCAACCTGTCAGCCTTACAACAGCATGTCCTCTCAAATAACTCAACGATAGCATTGATCATCAAACATGAGATCAAGAAAATGAAAGTAAAAGTTTTTCAATGTGATAATTCTCAAGGAACCAATTGAACTAAAAGCTTAAACTAATAGTTAAATCCCAAGGACATCTTTTATATTAAAATCCAATATAATGATTATGATGATGATAATAATTATTATAATAAAGATGATGATGATGACAATGATGAATTGCTAGCATAATAACATGTTTTCATCATACCATTCCTTCTTGAATGGAATTCACATAGTCCTTCTGCAGCAATGAAAGACGCAAAGAAAGCCAGATTTTTCTTTTTCTGTTATCTTTCTTGTCATCATCCAATTGCAAGACAATGCAAGAAACCAACTGTCCGACATCAAATATGCTTCCAAGGTTGACTTCAAGGCCCTGAAATGAGGAATATGACAAAACAGTGAAAAAACTACTCAGTAAAAGGATAAAAAAAAAATTCAAAAAAACAAAGAACAATTGAGATACTAATACCTCGACATCATGATCTACAACAGGATCCAGGGCATCAATGGAGCGTACTAGTCCACGTAAGCCCCCAGGAAGACTAATCACAAGGTCCTTCTCGTTCACTTCTGCAACAACTCCCCAAAGCTTCATTCCAGCAGAAATATTCTGCAAAGGCAGCCAAGGAGTTTAAGAAAATTAATTAACTTCATATTGCAATTGGACTACTTGAGAGATAAATTGTTCAACAATGAAATCAGAAAGACACAAGATATGAGAAATTCTACATTAATCTGTACTTATGTTGTGGAGAAGAAATGGCACATAGATGTAACAAATAGAAGTATAATTCCAATTATCAAGACCTAATTAACCATACACCTGAAATAAATAAAAGGGAGCCCCACAAAAAGCTACAATAACGTTCAGAGAGAACTTAACAAGATGCATACTCACCCATATGAATGGCAAAAACAAATAACTGAACTTCCACCCCCAAAAAAAAAAACAAAACGGATTGTGAACCTACAAAGAACTTTGTAATAGTATCATATCCTGTCCACACCAAACTTTATAATATTCCTTCCATTCAAAACCTCTTTCCTCTTTGTTTATTTCTTTTTATCCTAATCAAATTCCAGTGATGGATGATATAAGATAGGGAAGGCTTGGGATCAAAACAACCCATTTCATTAACTTGGAACCCTTCAAAAGAATATCTGCTTTATAAAACTACACCTAGGTGACAAGCTCGTCAAGGCACTAGGTGAGTGCTAAATAGATCCCACCTTTTGGCTTCTCAAGCGGCATACCTGGAGCCTAGCTCCTTTTGTGCCCGAGGTGCGCCTTTGATGACTATTCTAACCAGAAATCCAATTTAGTCCACAATTAATTCATCCATCTCAAGTCCATGTCAGGCTAAATCTGAGAAATCAATGAGACTGAACTCCTTGTAAATGGCTAATTTAGTCCAATATTTACATGTTTTTTACCTTAAATTCCATGACAATGATAGCCAACTTTTCTGTTTTCTCAAAAGTGTAGCTAGTTCAAGTAAAAATAGAAAAGATTACTTGAAAATAATAAGTTAAGAGCCAAAATAAGTCAAGCTACACATGAACTATTTGGCATTGGCTCGAAAAGTTTCAAACCCAAGTTGAATACACTCAAACTTGACCTAGAGCCAGTCATGCTCTTAGGCCTACTAAGTTTACGAATCGGAATATTCGACTTAGTGCCCACAAACCAAATCTAATGGAGCTTTTACAAATTTTACCCTTTCATCACAATTTTGTCTTAATTTATTGACTTCAACCAAAACTACATAAGTTTGAGTTAAATTCATTTAACCTAAAAACTTCACTAGACTCATTCTTCTCCGTAGTTAGGTTCCAAGAAATTGTAATTCGTTGCTCCAACCTTTGCCACTTCTCTCTCTCCATAGTTAACATTTAAGAATTGGTAAATTCTAAATGCTACAAATACTAAATCTTATGCATAAACTTAAGCATAAATATTCAAATGAACATCTTGAATTCCTAGGTTCCCGAGTTGCCATGTAGGAGCTTTGTAATACTTCAAGTGTGTTCTGATACTTTTCTAGGTGTGTAGAGTTGAACCTAGTGATATTTATCTAGCCTTCAATTTTTCCAATTTCATGTAAAGATGTACCAGGATGAAAGAATATATCAACTTTCTTATATTTTTAGCAAATTTATACTTTTACAATGTTTCCCTGAGTTCATTTTAGGTTTATAGTCCTTAAAATACCTTGCCCAAGTTTAATTCTAACCTTTAAGGTCTTCAGTTGTTCATGAAACATAGAGGGGAAGGATGGGCATTGGCGATAAAGCTTTTCTTAGATTTCAAGAATACCCAAGTCTAAGTACGTGTTTCCAATGCAGCAGTAGCACTGAGAATTGAATTTGAATTCCAAGCAGGGATTTTTGGATCCTAGTCAGATCCATGTAGCGTAACATGTATTATCGGCTTGACATGACATGATTACACTAAGTAATAGGCAAATCTTAGCTAAATTACACTCTACTAACAAGTTGAGAGGGAAAACTAACATTCGGTTGTCATTTTTCACATAAGAAAAAAACCGGTCACTAGCATAAGTGAATTCTGTCAAATACGTGGTGAAGAACTAAATATTTCCAAACAACATTTTTTCCCCCAAGAATACTGAAATATGACTAATTGAGCCTTATGACTTGTACAAATAGCATTTAGCTGAAAAAAATTTCCTTCAGCCTAAACAATGGAGGAATGAATGATTTATTTAGCAACAATGGAGTAGTCCTCTTTGGAAGTTCAAAAGAAGAAATCAACATATAACAAAATGAATCAATACGCTAATCCAGAACACACAAATAATAATCCAAACCCAATTCTCTTCCATTCTCCCAACTTACTGATAGTCCATTGATTATATCTACATCAATTTGTCTATTTGCATGCAGCATTCACTTGATTTTGTTAATGAGAACATAAAACTAGATCATAAATTTTCTATTACTAAACCGTAATATTGAGACCACCAAAATTAAGCGAAGATATGAAATTATACTATATCTTAAAACCTGTATCGACAACTTCAATAAACAAAGGGCTAAAAAAGAGAAGACTGGATGAGTGGTAGGAGGACAGAAAAAAAAAAGGCAAAATTGGATTAAAGTCCGTACCTTTGACGTGATCTTATTCGCAAATCTAGGAAGTTTTCCGGTCAAGCGATCACCAAAAAGCGAACCAAAATCATCAGCTTCTGGATGACTCCTACTTTGCAATTTCTTTCCCTTTTTCTTCTTCGTCAAAACCATCTCCTTCGCTGCAAATCCTGCATCAACTTCTGCATGAATTTCCTCACGTTCCTTGTGGCTCAGTGAGCTTCCTCCACCTGAAATCAAATAAATGAACATTACTTACGTAAACTCCTACATGTAATTCAATGAATGCATATAAATTGCAAAGCTTCTTCAGTAGATAAGAACAAACTGCTTGGCTATATATCGAATACAAGTGTACAATTCAATGTAAACAAATTCAATTTTCACCAGGGGCGTATCTAGGAACCACAGGAATAGTTTCGGTACCCCCGTCCACTGAAACCATCCCTACAATAAGTGTTTCGCCCCCTGGCTTGAGAAATTTACTGGAAAAATATGATTTGCAATAATAAATTCATCGGAGATCTGTAAAATAGTGTCAAAATAAGTCAAAATTTGTTGGAAATCTGAAAAGTTCCGTCGGAAATCGTTAATTTACGACCGAAATTTGCATTTTTCTTCAAAAAAATCGCATTTTTTTCCCTTTTTAAATAGAAGGTATGAGCTACAGTGGAAATTTTTTAGTCTAAATTACAAAGCTTCTTCATTTAGCACTGATTTAAATGAAAAACGTTTGACCGCCTAGGCAACTAGGTGCTCAAAATCTGACTAGTCCCCGACTAGCCTCCGAATTTCCTTAGCCACGCTTTCTAATACATTGTTCATTAGACAAGAGCAAACTATCCGGCTATTCAATTCACATCATTCATTTCAACAACCTCTTATTCAACTAATTCATACTTGGTTTCAGCTTTTCGAATCAACTAAATTCCTTAAAAATCAATAAAAAATTAAAGCAACATCGGAATAGAGAAAACTACCTCTAGGAAAATCAGGGGCGTCATCTTGAATCTGCATAGACAAGGATTGAGAAGCAATGCCTTTATCTAAACCTTTGTTGTGAGGTTTAAACGGCTTCTTGGATGCTTTATTGAATTTGGGGACATCTTTGGACTTCCCGCCCGGAGCTTTCTTCTTAAAAGGAGCTGTCATTTTCCGGTGAATACAGAAATTCGAAACCCTAGGGGAGATTTTAGTAATGTTTGAGGTCAGTGCACCATAAATTAGGTCTGCTGATGTTTGAGTGAGGCAAAAGAGGGGTTTTGAAGGGTTTTAGAGGAAGAAGATGCCTAAGATTTTTGGACCGGGTCGGGTTGATGTATTATGGTTTGGGCCTATGGCCTTTTATAAAGTGACTGAAAGCCCAAAAGAATAAAAAACGCGGCAGATATTAGCAGAATCGGCGGTAGAGATTAGTAAAACCGCACGACATTACAGTGCTCCCGCCTACAGATTATCAGAACCTCGATCATAAGAAGCTTCTGGAGCTTAACAACCCCATTTTATTATGACCTGAAACACACAGATGAGAAGAACATTCTCTGATTTCATTGCTGCGTAAACGCGATCTATCAATCGATTCCAGACGCTGTAAGTTTCTCAATTCCGTAATTTCCTTCGCAATTTCAATCCCTCGATTCAGATTCTATGGATTTACTTGTTACAAATATGAAATTAAGGCTAAAAAAACTTGCTTAGCTTTCGATTTTGTTTAAAATATTGGGCTTAGTAGTGGTTTTATTTTGTTTAAATTGGATGTAGGTGGTTGTGGTATTGGTAATTATGAGGGGTAGAAGCTACAGTTACAGCCCTTCACCTCCACCCAGAGGATATGGAAGGAGACACCGCAGTCCTAGCCCTAGGGGCCATTATAGTCGTGCCCGGGATCTTCCTACCAGTCTTCTGGTTCGTAATCTTCGTCATGATTGCAGGTATGCTCTTTTTTGCTTTGTTTTTTTTTTTTTTTTGCATCATGTTCTAATTTTTATCGTGGGTAGTGTGAGATTAATACAGTTGGTTCTGTCTTGTACCGGTAAGTGGCAAATGTTAGCTTGTGACATCCAATGATGTAATGTTGGGGAAAGCTTCTTTTTAGGGAAATTCTTTATTTGTAGCCAACAAAAAGAGGCTTTTATGGATATACGGCTATAAAACCGCAGATCTCAAACCTAGATGTGTTTTATGTGGCTGTATTCTTGTCATCCTTCATTGTTTAACTATATTGATAAACTGTTTCAAAGCAAAATATGGCCTCTTTTCAATCTTTGCATGATATCCTTACCTATTTTATTTGATGTGTCTGGGCAGGCCTGAAGATCTACGAGGACCGTTTGGACGGTTTGGTCCTCTTAAGGATATATATTTGCCTCGGGACTATTATACTGGGTAAGTATGAAAACTTGTGTGACCCAAGTAGTGTGTCAATGAGCTATTGTCAATTTAGTTGGCTTGTGAGTCAGTCTATGGCCTGTCATTGTCATTTCTATCAACCATTGGTAATGGGGTTGTTTCTTATTATCTACCTATGGTTTATGGGAATTTGGTTGTTTTTATTGAAAGTGTTGAAGACACAAATGAAGTAGTAAGAGTACTGTGATGAAGACAACAATGAAGTAAGTAGAGTCTTTGAAGGTTAGAGTATATGAAGACACCAATCAGGATTCAGGTAATAAGAGTGTTGTTCAAGATGGTCTTAATATACTGCAAGATTGAAAGGAAGTTGGTTTTGAATACATTCTGAAGAAGTTGAAGTGTTGAAGAAAAACAAATCAATTAAAAATTGGCTATATCAAGGTTAGCAGCCACAATCATTTATATTTAATGGTATGAGGTGTTGGCTGATGTTATAGTCATACGTGTTGCAATGAGTCGGAATCATATGTCATTTTTTGCTGTCAGCAGTTAACATGCAAAACTGCTCCCACTGTTTTGTAGTATCAGTCTCTAATGTTTCGTCACATTGATCAAGTTGTTAAACTGTCATAATTGCAGTTCTATTTAACTAAAAAAAATTGATAAATGATTCCTTGGTAAAGCATTATGTTCATTTTATTAGTAACATGACAAATAATTTGAAACACAATTTTTTTTAAAGAGGCTAATACACGTGACAGTGAAGTAATTTAATTTAATCATTGCTGTATGTCTTCATGTATGTACTTCGCAGTGAGCCACGTGGCTTTGGATTTGTCCAATTTCTAGATCCAGCTGATGCTGCAGATGCAAAGCGTCGTATGGATGGTGAAATTCTTCTTGGTCGGGAGCTTACAGTTGTTTTTGCTGAGGAAAATAGGAAGAAACCAGCAGAAATGAGGATAAGGGAGCGTGCAAGGTAATATTGCCTTAAGTATTGGGGTAAATTTGGTTCAATAACTTGATAGGACATGCCATCTACTATCTACTTTGAACTTCTATGAGCTGTCTCATCTATTTGTGGGCTGTAAATGTTCTATTTTCTTGGATACTTTTATTGACATTGCTTGCTCATGTGTGGAATCGGTAGCAGGAGTGTCTCATACGATCGTAGACGGTCTCCCTTAGGCTATTCGCGATCGCCTCGTTATGAACGAAGCTATTCTCGTAGCCCCGTGTATCACTCCCCTTCACCTAGGAGGAGCCGTTATTCAAGGTATAGTATTTGAATTAGTTATAACCATTTTAACATTTGTAAGTAGTGATTAGTTTCATATATCCCTGTAATGTTGTTGAAAATGTCTTACTCTATGTTTGATGTATGTAACAGGTCAATTTCTCCTAGAGACAGAAGGTACAGAGAGCAATCTTACTCTAGATCTCCTTATGGAAAAAGGAGCAGAAGCAGAAGCCTCAGTAGGAGCCGGAGCCCAAGCTTGGAGTATTCTAGGTAAATATCCTTCCGGTCCGGGGCAACGAACATTTAAAGAAAAAGGCTCTAGTAGGGAGTCTGATGTACTATGTATGATCATTGTGGATTTCTTAGGCATGTTAGAATAGTAGGAATAATGTTGACTATAGACATGAGTTTGTGTACTGATTATAGCTCGGATGATCGTTAACTTATGGATAAATCAGTTTTACACCTGTGTTCTTATCGAGTCAGTTTCTGCACTGATTCGAGTACTTGATTGTTGTTGATGTATTTCAATTTGGGCCATGATACCCCGAGATCTCCAAGAGAGTTGGAATGGTATTCTTTGAGTTGATTGATTTATAATTATCAGTAATTCCCCAAACTTCAATTCCTGAGAAGTTTTATCATTTTAGTAAAAGTTTGAACTTGATTTGTTATATAAAATGTTTTTGGTGGGAACTTTTCCAAATTTAGATGAAATCATGTTTTACATAGAAAAGCTAAAATTTGGAAAACAATATCCTCTATTATAAGGTGGGTATTTCTATACAATTTTTTGAGTCGAACATTGTGTTTCTGTGTCATATTTTAGTGCATCCCAACAAGTTTGGTTCGGCTACTTGCAAATGGTCATAATAACTTGATATGTTGATTCACGAGATCACCTATTGACAGGCAATCTAGAAACATAGAAAGCCAAGAGCAATATCAACACGGTCCACTTTTAAACATCACTAACATAAATATATATCCCCCAGAGTCCTCTTAGAAGTTGTAAAAGTGGTAATTTCCCTAATATAGGTGGCTGTCATCATTTGTTTAATAATAATTGATAAGAGAGAGTAAATACATAAAAGTTCCATCTGGACTGAAGAATTTCAAGGACTATCCTCCCTTCTAAACGGAATAATGGAGGAGCAAAAAAGCTAACTGGACAAAGCCTGATAGGAAACAGAAAGAGAAATGAAACAAGGTAAACTTCTCCTATTAGCCATTTGTATTATAAGGTTATTCATAATCTCTTAAACTTGTAAAATTTATAATCACTTAAACTAACATATTAATATGGTCAAAATGTTACAGTTAGTTACAAGCCTCCTTAACTTCTATAAAATTTTGTTTCATGGACTCAGAACGAGAGATATATGTTGACTTTCCAGTACCTTGTTTTGTCACATCAATTTAGAGCGATAATAAGAGAGTTTAAACAAAGTTAGAATGTTAGTGAAGTAACTTTAAAATTCAGTAAAATATCATGCTTACTTTGTGAGTTTGTTAGGAAAATTTGTTAGAAGACTGCTACCGTGAAACTGAAAAGAGAGTAATTTTATTACTCCACTTGGATGTACGAGAAATTTTGTTAAAGATTGAGTGCAATAGATCTTACTATTAAACATAACAAGTATGCATCTTTTTTCTTCACACTAATCATTATTTCGTGAAGCGTTATAATTGTATATTTCATTTATCAAGTCTATTGCACCCGATTCATAATAACTTCTATTTCGTTTGTACTATTGTGTATTGATGTACTACTGTAACTTGAGTTTCATATTATAGTAATATGGTTTAAAAGCTCAACTATCTGAATGTTTACAAAGTTTAAACACAAACAAGTTTATTTCATATTAGATATCAACAAAGCACCCAGTTTGTACAACCCCACAAAACTCATCAGGAACATCATCCATCCTCTTCCATTTACCATTTTGCCCTTCCTTCTCATAAAACCCCTGCGGCCCACCTTCATAATCCGGCCCACACATCAAGGCCCATTCCCCACACCGGACCCCACACTTCCCCACCTCCTGGGCCCCACCCCATCTCTCAAACCTCCCTTCTTCCGCCACCTGTACACACCACTTCGGACTCCCACTCTCTCCCCAAGCGCCCTCAACTCGTTTCCACCCACGCGCCACCTCTCCAACTCCGATCACCTCCGCACTCCCTTCAAACTCCCCTTGATTCTCCGTCCTATACCCGCTCACCACCCAAAAACCCGACCCGATCACCACCCCCTCGCACTCGTCGCGCTCTTGACTCATTGGAGGCAACTCACCCCACTCATCCTCCGCCACGTCATACACACGCGCCGAACTCAACGCGTTCTTGTTCTCGTCGTGTCCACCCGCGATAAAAACGCGCCCGTTTAGCTCACCGATAGCGCAAAACGACCGCTTCTCGGGCATATCCTTCCCTCTCCGCCACTTCCGAGTTGTAAAATCATATACAAACACATGACTCAATGGCTCATAACTATCAGGATCCCATCCTCCCATTATCACTAGCTTCCCTTCCGAGCTAGTAATATGGGAGAAAATGGGTAACCCGTTTGGATAATTGGGAAGTGGGTCGACCCGTTCCCATGTGCGGTTAACCGGGTCGAACATAGTGATCCCATAACGGAGCGGTTTGATGGGTTTTGGATCAAATATTGAAGGAAAAGATTGTATAAAGCAAGCGACTTTATGGGTCTGGCCCGAGTTTTTCCTGTGGTGGTAAAAGTCTCGGGTTTGGAAAAGATGGAGCCATTGTTTGGAAACTCGGGCAGCGACACCGTGGGAGGAGTAGTGGAGACGGGAGAGGCATTCGAGAGCGATTTCATGGGGAAGACCCGGGATGAACTCGGGTGGGTTTGCCATTGAAGAAGAAATGAATCAGTTGTAACAGTTATTTGAGTAAGGTGTGAAAAGATATTTTTTGCTGTGGAACAAGGGTGGGGATGGATTGTGGCTATTTATAGTGGAAATCTAAGGGCAGCTTTGAAATTATGGTTATCAAATACTGGATTTTTGTACAATTTTCCAACTATTTTGTCTCAAAAATTATTATATCATCTTTATAAATATGATTTCATCTAATCTGTAACATAAGTTTTTTTTAAAAAATAAAATTATTAATTGTACTTACACTTATTAACAAAGTAAAATCTTATATTATAAGATTTAGATTAATGATATTTCAAGTCATAGGAAGAGTTGTAACCATTAGGCTATGATCATTCATCATATTATTAACTGTGAATTTTAAAAATGGTGATTGGATGAATTTATTGAGAAAAAAAATAATACAAATCGGAAGCTTATAGGAAAGAAGGGGTGAGCAATGAGCATCCTTGCATCAATCACAAAATTTAGATTAAAAATATTATTACAAAACTATTTTTGTTTTTACAAGGTTATCTATCTATACAAAGAATATTATTAGTGAAAAATTAAGAGATATATTTATAATACAAAAAAATATTTTTATTTGTTTCTACTTTGTATACAAACTGAATAAGGATTCATTATTTAAGATATATATGAAATGTTATTCTATCAATTGACACAAATAGTATTGCCATCAAACTTTTTCGGCATAAATAGTACTATATATGTACTAAGTGATTAATAATTTAAGGGATTATTATTTCTATAACAATTCAGGAATTCTTAAGAATTAATAATATATCTTTTTTAAAATTGCTTTTCGTGCTTTAAGGGTCAAGCACTTTAACTTATCTTTTACTAGTCTTACAAACATCAAAATCTCACAAACATTATTTATTGTTTAAGATATAGCAACTAATACTGGTTTAGCAGGTATTTGATGCTATCAGTAGTCTATCATTGAATTATATTATATAAAAATAATTTGGAACGGAAATACCAAGAGATGAGAATGATGATACATCTTTATTTGATACCCGTTACATATGATATGTTATTTTTTTATTTTTGAATTTAAACTTTAGTTTACTTATTGATAACATCACTAATATGTAAATTTTCAAAGATATAGTCAATGATTATTCATATTTTGTGATTTGTTTTAGAGCTAGTTTAACATTGTTGTTGGTAAAAATATTGTTAGGAAAAGAAAGTATTACGAAAAAAAACAGATAAAAGTTGAGAAGTGTTTGATAAGTACATTACAAAAGTTTTACAAGTCAATAAGTTTTTTAAAAAATACATATCTATTAAAATACATCAAAAGTTAAAGTTGTTCTAATGAGAGAAAAAAATAGTAATATCAACTTTTTGCATAAAATTTAACAACTGATTTTTTTCAAATTGTACGCTTTGATGATAGCAGTTATTGCACTTAGCGAACGTTGCTTTTTAGTTCTTAAAAAGGCTTTCAATTAGGACTTTATATTGTAGATTTTATTTTTGTGAAATAATACATTTAAACTATATGACATATTTTTTCGAACTTATCAATACTTAATTTTATTTCAGCTCAATAATTTTCAATAATTTTAATTTAGCAAATACACTTCGATTCATAACTTTTTTTTTAATCATAAAATTTAGTGCATATGACATTTCTGAACTAACTTCCTATTCTTTTTTCTAATAATAATAAAAAAAGCCATATCTTATTTAACAATAGTTATGTCCTCAATTATATACTCCAAATTGATTTGACTAAAGCTTTAAAATAATAAACAGAATCATCCTAAGCAATTGTATACCATAAGAACTGAGAAATCAAAATCATATTGAATGAGTTAGAAAAATAAGATTATCATATCCAAAAGAAAATCTAGGCAAGGCATGAACAATCAGCCTCAACCAAAACTTGGCCTACATCTCTATCTCTCATCTTTTAAATCAGTTTCTCACATTTCCAACCTTATCCTCTTTTTCTTACATCATATCATACGGCTATCAATTCATCCATGAAAAGAATAGTGAAAAAGAAACTTAAACTACACTATACCAGCAATTCTAAAGTCAGATATTTAAAAGGATTTAGATTCTAAAACTCACATAAGACATATCACACTCGATGATTCAAAACGAAACTTAAGAACAATTCGTAATCAATCGACGTAGAAATAGAAAGAAAATTAGAAATTTAGAATAGTGAAAAAAGAAGAAGAAAGGATAAGTATTTAGATGTCACATTCAAATAAATAGACCAACAAATTTATAGTAATGGGACCAAAGGTGGATTGGATTGATTGATAAATATCAAAGCGAGTTGTTTTGATTAGATAATATCAATGCCACCTCATCCACATCACTTGTCACTTTAGTTTATCTTAATTATGTTACTCCTAAATATGCATTTTAATTACCATCTCAATCATGCTTTTGTAACGATCTACTTGTTTATTTGCTTCAAATAGATCAATGCACTTGTGTTTAAGAATTCAAGTTTGGTCATATCCTACTTTGTTACATCTTTATCATTTGACTTGGCTATACTTTAAATCACATCCCACCTCAATACTTTGGGGATAATGTTTAAATTTATCCTACACGGTATGTTTGTTTGTTTTTCCCTTTCAAAAGTCAAGTCCATATATATCGTTAATATAAAAAATGTAAAAATTTTTTCTTTAACATTTTTACTTTGGAGTAATTTCTAACTTGTAAAGAAAATACATGAAGAAATTAATTTTCAACAAATGTAATGAAATCGAAAATACGACTCTAATTTGAATCCGGTTTGAAGGCAAAATGTGTCAATAAAAATACTATGGTGTAGTAGGCTAATAGAGCCTATTAGTCCATAAGAAATTCTCACATTAGTATGATCTCATTTTAAGGTAAATTGAAAGTTCTCGCTAAAGTGGGATAAAAATGAGGTAGTATTTGTACGATACAAAAAAATCACAATCTTTTTACGTGTTGCATATGTTATTGATATTTTTACGATTAAAATGGGCTTCTTGTTTCTAATAGCTCCATCAACTTGTTCAAAACAAAGCAGTTAATCACTAATGTTATCCAAAAACTTATAACCCCTCTAAATTTTTGCATTGTATCGATAGCCCCATCATATTGCTTAAAACATAGCCATTTGAAACTCTATCATAAAAACTCTTTAAATCTTCTTAGTCACTCTCTAAATCTTCATATTCACTTTCCAAACACCTATTCATATTCACTTTCCAAACACCTATTTTATACAAGCTAAGATGACTACCAAAACAATTGATCATCCATGTTGAAGGAGTAAATGTTCAAGTTTAAGCAAGTTGGGGCTACTATCAAGACAAAATGAAACTTTACCGACCAATCGAGTTTTTTTGGAGAAATTCATAGATTATGGATTATGTTTTAAGTAAGTTGAGGTGTTTGACTATAAGAGAATATGAAAGTTTAGAGGAAAAATCAAGTTTTTTAGACAAATTTAGAAATGATTGAAGGTTAAACGGCTATATGTTAAAAATATTAAGGAAAAATTTGAATCTTATGAAAAACTCAATTCCTATTGGTACCCTTTGTATGCAGTGTGTTCAATTACTTAAATCTTCCATTCTTTTTCTATAAAATTATATTGTTTGTTGTTTTAAGCTTGGTCCAAACTAGTTTGAAGAAGTCATCATTCTAGAGAAAATTGTCTTTAGGCCCATTTTAAAACCGAGCCTTAGTTCAGTGAGAATGGGTATTTTAGCCCATTTCGTGTTCCCATCTAAGAGTGTAATTAGGACTATTTCTTAACTTTAAGACTACATGGATTTTATTTTATTTTTGTCTAATTTTGTTTATTAACTAATAAAATAATATCAGAGCAATAATGTTTAAAAGTATTAGGATAAAGTTTAATAAACTCAAGTAGAAACAAAATTGGTCCTCACTGGTAAACGTTAAAGATAAATTTTATGCAAGTAGAGATAAAATTAACATTGCTTGGAAATAGCAACAGTAACTTTTTATTATTTCATAGGTTGGAGGCATTGTTTTAAATGATTAGACGCTCAAAATTGAGAACTTGATTTAGATTGATTGAATTATTGAACTCGACTAGATACTCAATTTTTGATTTGCAGCTATCACTTTTTATTACACTAATTAGAGATGATTTACATTTAGTAAGGACAGATTTGTATCTTATTATTAACGACAGAATCATGTCTTATTATTATTATTATTATCATTATTTTGTAAGTTATAATCTAAAACCTCAATAACATTCTATTTTCAAATTTGACAGTATAAATTGCTCTAAACTATAAATGACATACATCTCAACTTTTTTGCTTTTCGGTATCTCATATTGGCATTTATGGTTTGCATCATGTATAATTTGCAGCATACCATCAATTTTGAAATTAGATTGTTACTGAAATAATTATAGATAAAACTCAAAAATCACTTGAAAGTTCAATATAGAAATTGAAGTTTTTGAACAAGTTAGCAAACTAATTTTATTTCTTATCATGGAATAAATGGGCCAAGTTTTGTAGTTTGTCTTGCCTTCAATACTCTAGAGACTGCCTTGGAGCCCATTTTATAACCGGGCCTTGATTTAGTTGAAAAGTCACTCTTGCATATTTTTGTTTTGTTTTTGCTTTGGAGAAACAAAATTGTGATGTCATTGTAACAATTTAAATCTAAGGGAAAATATAATCACATTTAAGGCTGCATGATAATAATTTATCTATTAAAAAACAAAAAATTCCGAATTTAAATTTTTTTGTTTGTAAGGAAGAGGGGACTCAGATCCCAGCAACAACAAAACAAAAAAAAAAAAAAGTCCGCAAAGAAAATATCCTTAATATCTCTGCAGCACACCACGACCATGGTGACCCAAATCCTTAACAAATCACTGAATAATTCTTAAGTGCCATGTACTTTCGACTAGCCTTTCACATATTCTACAACCTTAATACTAATAAGTTTGTTTTTTTTTTTCGAAGAGAATACTAATAAGTTTATTTTATGAAAAACGAAAAGGAAGGATAGAGAGAATAGAAATGCAATAAATAGACATAAATTGTACATGAAAAACGAGGAGGAGTAGGAAAATAAGAGAGAATAGTTTTAATTTACAAAAATAGCACCAAACAGACACACCAGAAAAAGATATAATTACAAATAGGAAGAAGGATGTGGACTCATTGCCTGACTTGCCTCCCTTTTAAGCTCCTTTTCTCAACCATTTTTACTTCCACTCGCCCTTCTTTTTTCTTTTATAATATCTACCAAATATTCATGTTTTAGTTACTATTTCCATTCAATTCCTTCTTATTCCATCATTATGATTATGGATATCGCAATATTCCCATGTTTATCAGTTTTTCGTGATAGAAAATAACGATAACATGGACATAAATGGTGCCTTTAGGTTCTCATCGATTGTTGGATTCGTTATGTCAGTTTTAGCATGTGAGGTGGGATGGACTTCGAGGATATTCCGACGATTTAGTCAATGAGATTTCAAATAGACTATAAAAAACATAAGAGTAGAGAGATAATTAAAGAGATAATGTAATTATACAAACATCTCGTGCGGTGATGGTGTTTATAGGAAATGTGTACTTGGCAGCAATCAATCTAATTAGATGATATCTCTTTCGTCAGTTCTGTGATGTGTTTGCCGAAAATGTGCCCAATGGTATCATTCAAGTATTTGTTGATGCTGGAGATAGACTATACAAAATGGAACAAGTAGAGTTGGGCTCAAATTTTCATGCTCCTCGTGAAAAATTATAATATAAAACACATCCTTTTTTCCAAATAGAAGTTTAAATTGTTGAATTTATATTAGTTTTGAGTATAACTGTTTATTAATTAATAGATAGTCTTTTTAGAGTAAAATATATTTGAAATGGGGATCGAACTCTCTCTACTTCAAAAAGTAAAAGGGCGAAAAATTTCCAATTTTATTTTTCCTTATATTTTTTCCAACATTTGTATCGAAAAACTTGTAGTTATAAATGTTAGCTAATTATCACTACAACACTCTATTAAGAGCAATTTAATGCATATGACATGTATATTAGAGAAATAATCAATACTCCACTAAAAGAAGGAGACATAGTCAACACTCAATAAACATTGAACAAGAATGCCAGCCTCAAGTGTCTCTCAAAAGCATTTTGAGGTCCTTGTTTATTTCATATTTAGTTTCTACTATTATTAACCAATTGTTAATTGGCATCGTGGTAGCATGGGTCTGCGTTGGATAAAGGAAGTATGCGGATCGATCCTCCACAACGGTGACTGAGAAGGGTTTAAATACTATAATCCTTGGACTCGTTCCGAATCCAAATTAGTCGGTCTAATGTGTTTCGGAAACCGGATGAAAAACTAAAAAAAATTTCTACTATTATTATCTCAAGTTTCTAATGCTTCAAAATATCGATCTTTTCCCAAAAATTGTTAAAAAATACATTGATCTTTTAATATTTTTTTAAATCATATTACTTACCCAATTAGTTTTTTTTGAACAAATTTACCCAATTAGTTAAAGTCTTCAATTAGAGGATAAATTTAAATGTAGCTCGATAAGTATCGAATAGAAAAGGCTTAACTACCCTGCTAACCCCTAAAGTTGCCAACTTTTTTCAGTTTAACCTTTTATGTCATTCGCTTTCCATTTTAACCCCTCAACTCAAAACAACAGGTCACTTTAACCCCTTAGTCCTATGTGGCGCCTATGTGGCAAAACTTGACGCCTACGTGGCAAGAGTAAGAGAGTGGAGGGGCAAATTTGAAACTTTTCCATTTTTGTAAATTACAAAATGGCTCCTAAATTTTTTTTTTCTTTTTTTTTTCATCTCTTCTTCTTCTTCTTCTTCTTCTTCTTCTTCTCATTTCTCTCTTTTTTTTTCATTTCCCAATTTTTCCAAATTTCTGGAAATTCTGGAAATTTTTCAGAATATTCCAAAATTCTGGATTTTTCCAGAAATTCCAGAAATCTGGAAAGTTCTGGAATTAGAAATTTGGAAATTTCTGGAGTTTTTTTTTTCAGAAATATGGAAATTTCCAGAAATTCCAGAATTCTGGAAATTTCCAAATTTCTGAAAAAATTCCAGAAATTTTTAGATTTCTGGAATTCCAGACTTCTGGAATTTCTGGAAAAATCCAGAATTTTGGAATATTCTGGAAATTTCCAGAAATTTTAAAATTTTGAAAATTTCCAGATTTCTGGAATTCTATAAATTTGGAAAGTTCTGGAATTTCTGGAAATTCCAGAATTCTGGAAGTTTCCAAATTTCCAAAATTCTGGAAATTTCTATATCTGGAGAATTTCCAGAATTCTGGAAAGAAAGATTTGGAAAAAAAAGAGAGAAAGAAGAAGAAGAAGAAGAATGAGGGACGGAAAAGAAAAAAAGTATGAAGGGTCAAAATGATATTTTACCAAAGAGTGTATTACACTCTCCTTAGGTGCAACTAGTCATGTGTCGAAAAGGGTTAAAGTGACCTGTTTTTTTGAGTTGAGGGGTTAAAATGGGAAGCGAAGAACATAAAAGGTTAAATTGAAAAACTTTGTTAACTTTAGGGGTTAGCAGGGTATTTAAGCCAATAGAAAAATTATAAAAAAGTTTAAGGTAAATAATAAATTTTTTGTTTAAAAAGAAAATAAGAAAAATACTGAAAGACACGCGTGAAAAGAGCGAGTAAAAGAAGTTTGAGAAGAGAAGAGAAGAGTTTCTTCCTTTAAGTAAACTTCCACTCTGATTCAATTTCCTTCTCCTCTGCAACTTCCATCTTCTTCTTCTTCTTCTTAGAAATCTCCATTTTTGTGTTCCAAAATCTCAAAAACCCCATTGAAATAAAACCCGTAAGAAGATGAACCGGCTCGCACCATTATCAGAAGAACCCACAAACGATGAAGAAGCCATTAAAAACAGCTCAAAAAAACACTACTCATGGAAGAACTGGCTCAAGTCTCATCTTTCCTTAATCTTCAACAAAAAGTCTGACCTCAAGATCCTCTTAAGTGTTCTTGGTTGCCCTCTTTTTCCCATCTCCGCCCTCCCCGATGAATCTTCCAACCAGGTTAATATTTCTAATGCTTGCATTTCTTTATTTGGCTTTTCATTTTTCTTGAATTTCTTTTTACTTTCTTTTTTACGGTAAATGGAAACTCCGACTCGATCGATCAAACTGTTTAGATGCTGAAAATCCGACAAATGGCTTAATGCCAATTAAGTTGCATCAGAGGAACCCACTACTATGCCACCATTAAAGAATCTAAAAAGGACTCTGTATTGGGTGACAGTATTGTGGGTCATGTTATAAATGTTTAGGTTCAATGGGATTTTTTTTTCTAAGGTGAAAATAAAAGTTGTATTGTGTGTGCTTTTTTAGACTGTTTGTTAGTTTGCTTTTTCATCCCTTTTCACATGTTAGTTGTTAATAATAAATAATAATGCAAATGTGGGTCTATTGGTTAGCCTTTTTGATTCAGTAAAGGTGAATTTATATATATTCAATGTCAAAGATACGTATGAGACTCTTTAGTATAATTGCTAGTGGTGCAATTTATGCTGATTTGGTTAAAGTTTTGATCTTTAGGATTGAGGAAAATATGCTGGTGAATAGGACGGAGTGTAGTGAGAGAATTTATATGACTTGATTTTCACGGGTTGAAGGTTTTCTTGTTATTGTTGGTTAAAGTTTTGATCTTTAGCATTTACCATTATCTAAAACAATAATTTAGGCTTATGTAGAATTGGGATTTTTTTTAATCAATGCAATATGATTAGATATGTCCATTTCTATGATTGTAAGTTTAGATTGCCAAAACTGCCTAATACATCCTTGTCTTTATATTTGCCTAGAAAAATCAAGTTTGCCTATACTTTGAACGTCATGTTTATCTCTTTAACTTGCTTAAATTGTTCTAGTGCTCCCTTAACATCCATGCGGTTGAGCGATAAGAGAGTTTACGACAAGTTGAAATGCATAAACTTTAAGCAAGTTAAAGGGTCGTCGTAAGCAAGTTTAACGGATCAATATGTTATTTTAAGAAAGTTCACAAAGCTAATAGATCATGCGTAAATATAACATTTCCAAAGTACATAGAGACGGTTGGTTTTTTTAGACAAGAACATAGGACTAAAGATGCATTTAGCTTTGCCAAAACCACAAATAAGGTAGAATTTCTGCTTTAGAATTTACTATTAATCAAACCAATAATTTGGGCCTCTAGGATTGATTTTTTTTTTGTTTTATTGTCAATTTAATATGATTACATATGTCCATTTCTATGATATTAAATTTAGATTGCCCAAACAATAAATGGCCCTTTTTCATATCAATGACAATGGCTTCAAGAATTCCAGTAGGACAAAAATTTACCTACTTCAATTAATGTCTCAACCATGTATGACCATGGCATTATCTTCACTGTATCATTATACAGGTATGTTCATCAGCTCAGTACATTATACAACATTTTACTGCTGCAACCGGCTGCCGGAAAATGGAAGGGAGGCTAAAGAACATCTTTGCCACTGGAAAAGTAGCCATGGCTATGGTGGACGAGCTAGGCGGTTCACCCGGATTAACGGCTGGACCAACTGGTGATACACAAAAGGGATGCTTTGTAATGTGGCAAATGGTTCCTAATAAATGGCTTATTGAGCTAGTTGTAAGTGGCCAGAAAGTTGTAGCTGGTAGTGACGGCAATGTGGCTTGGCGCCATACGCCTTGGCTTGGCTCTCATGCGGCTAAAGGCGGTGTTCGGCCTCTCCGGAGAGCTCTTCAGGCAAGTCAAACTATGAAAACTATATTACGTTCCTTTAAAATAATAAATATTGATGATATTTAGTTCCAAGTGGTAAATAATTATTGATTATTTAACTTGTAATTAGTGAGGCATATATTTTTTAGATCTTTGGCTAGTGAGAACCTATATGAGTTATAATAGTATGCGTGGACCAGTAAATAGTATATACATAAATTTCAAAACCTAACTTAGATCTTAGCTTGTGATATAGTTAATATATAGGTTGACCACAAGCCTAGCATTAATTTATTAAAATTAAACATAGTCCATATACTATTTTTTGCATCTAGAAGATGCTTATTTATTGCCCATCAATCATTATTATGAGCAGTTAAATATTGGTTCACATATGACATAAAGTTAGCTTGAGTGGTTAAAGGCTTCAAGTTGTTTAAGCGGGAGATCTCGAGCTCGAGTCTTAATGTACTCAATAACTTTCATTGCGAGACGGTACACCTAAAAAGTGCCTCTTGAGTTTCTAGAAATTGAAAAGGAAAACATTGGTTTATATAATTTTTAACAGTGAGTTTTTTCTATGGCATATTTTTGATCTAATCTTTGATCAAAATCATTATTATATGCTCCATAGGAAGTAATAATTGGTTTTTATTACTTAATTTACTTGAAACTGGATCCAACTGCCCCCAATTTGGCGGATCTTGTTTCCAGTTTTGTCAAATTTCTGTCAGAAATTCTTTGTATTAGGATTTGGAATTGTGATGTTTAAGTGAGGGAATATCTGTCTCACAAGACCATTAATTAACTTAAAGTTTTGAGCTTTAATTATTTATTTATTTTTTTGAGCTTTTATATTTTAAAATGAACCAGACAAAAAATAAAGCTATTTCCTTCATCTTGAAGCAAATGTGAATATTTGAAAGTAAAGTTGCCATTTTTCTGTGTTATTTCCACAAAGTAATTGGAGCCTGTTTGAAAATTGGAGCAGATTGTTGAAGGGTCATAACCATTGTTAGAAATTCGTTCGAGGTCAATGTCGAATGAGTATTCCTTAACTCAATCCAAAAATTATACGGTGTCATGATTGTGCATCGTGTTTGCGAATCACATACAGCTATGTTAATTGCAATTGTAAAAATTATTGGAGAATATAGTATTACTTCTAATTTTTTACGTCATTTTGATTACTGCGTTCACGCTACCATCCTACAGTTTTATCTAGAAGATATTTTCAAACTCTTAACCCGTTAATATCATGTTGATTCGTGTAATGTGTTTGCAAATCATGTGTAATTTTAGTGTCTATGTTTGACATGCAATGGTATAGGAGTTTCAATTGGTATCAGCAAGAATAGTCATGCCATTTTTGAGTTAGCATGTTAACCTCAACCGTGAACCCTATCCAAATATTTGTGTCAAACTGAAACACTAATTCACAAGTGGAAAAACACAATGCAGGGGCTTGATCCGATGACAATATCAGCAGTATTTGCCCCGGCACTACACATGGGAGAGAAATGCATATCCGGAACAGATTGTTTTATATTGAAATTGGCTGCTGATCAAGCAGATTTAGCTGAGCGAAGCGATAGCACTGCAGAGATGATCAAGCATGTAATATTTGGATACTTCAGCCAGAGAAGTGGCTTACTAGTCTTTTTAGAGGATTCCTATTTGACCCGAATTCAATCCCCAGGAAACTACCCGACATACTGGGAAACCACGATTGCTACGAAAATCGAAGACTATCGGCCAGTGGAGGATGTGATGATCGCACACGGTGGACAATCGAGTGTCATGATAACGAGATTCGGGGATAATCTGAATGCGGGACTATCTGTTACAAGAATGGAAGAAACGTGGACTATTGATGATTTTGCATTCAATGTAGAAGGATTGTCCATGGATTGCTTCATTCCTCCTAAAGAAGTACAGAAGGATTTTCCAGCAGAAAATCTCGATTGGAGATTACCGCTGCATCGACGATGACAGTGGCAATTTTTAGGTGTTCCAAGAGAGGATGGAGTTGAACCTTGTTGTTTCAGCAAGCTTGTTACATATTCTTAACTTCAATATAAATAGTTGATAATAATTCTTCATTAATTTTTCAATTTTGTGTACATATTTTGACTAGACAATATGTGACACATTTTTAGTTGTTTTTGTCTCCTTCCAAGAATGTAGGAATACATTTTGGTAATGAATATATTTCTGCCATTACTCACAAAAGAATAGTTCTAGTAAAAGTAATGTCAAATCTTTTGTTTGTTAGTTAGTGATGAGTTAACAAACTGAGGAATAAAGAAAACGACTACAACAATTTTATTTTCATATAAAATTTATATGATTATTTCTATTATTTTAAATATAAATAGTTATCATATGAATGCGGAAAGATCGTTATTATATTATTTAAGTTTTAGAATAATAGAAAGTGTGTTCACTTTGGGGCTCCAGGTTAGTCGAAATTACTCTTCCAAGTTTAAGAATATCAACAAACATAAAACAAAACTCTTAGCAGAATTTACTATTATTCTTGAACTCAATCCATATTCAAGTTGGTCATAATTTAGAAAGCTTTTTTCATGGAGATTTTAAGAATTCAAAAACTCGATTGACAAGGATCGGCTCTAAAGGATGAGCTCGGGATTCTAGTCCTGAATCTACGATACCAAACCCGTTATCCTAGTGTTTGGGCCTTTTTCGCAGGTTGCTGAGGGGAAGCCCAAAACCAGTTGCGGATTGCAACATGAATATATAAAAGAAGAAAGCCCAAACAACAAACCAATACCATCAGACGACAACACAAAACGGCATGTCGTTTACCAGTCTGCATCATTTATTTTCAAACAAAACGGCTACTTCTTCTTCTTCTTCTTGAGCTACTACTGAACTACAATGTCCATATTACCCCGCCATATCCGTTACCTTTCCCAATTCAAAAACACCCAACTCCTCACATTCTTCTCCACCAACACTGCACCAGAAAATGCTAAGCCGACCCTCCCGGGTCCGCCACCCATCCGGGTCGGTATTACTGATTCCGCAGGTCGCGGCGTGTTCGCTACGCGCAAAATCATGGCCGGAGAGGTGATACACAGTGCGAAACCTTTTGTCTCTCATCCTTCCCTATCGAGCCTTAACAGCGTCTGTTATTTTTGCCTGAAGAAGTTAAATTTAACGGAATTTGGAAATTGTAATGTTGGGTTTTGCAGTGGAGAGTGCAAACACAATGCTAAGGTAACTGAGATTTTAATGGAAGTCAATAATCTGATCAACTTCTGGTGCCTACCATGTGTTTGATAAAAGTTCGGTAAAAGGGGTCAAAGCCCTGTCAAGCTTGGCTCGGTCAAAGGGACACGAAACTTGAACGAGCCAATACCGAGCTAACATGGATTCGGTGTTGATTCAGCTTGTTGGCACCCCTAACATTGTAAAGGGTCTGATTTCATTTCAGTACAATTCTGTTTGCTATTGTTGATGATTCTTAACTTTTCATTTTATCTATTCAAGTTTAAAGTCTAAATTTTTTTCATTTGTTTTAGGTGTTTTATGATGTAGAAATGAAAGTAGACTGGTCAGCTTTTGATGAATATTGCCGGTATGGAAGTTTCTAAGATCTGTGTAATGTGGTTTCAAGTATTTTAATATCATGAAAAGTAATATTGATAATTTAATGTCATTTTGATTTCTATACATAAGGGAGCTCCTTAAATTGGCCCCAAAAAATGAATTACCCCCTAAATTTTAACTAATTTAAGTAAGTTCAAGGAGCTAGTGAGGCGTCTCGGAAGTTTAGGCCAATTGATTGTTAGACCGAATTCAGGGCTGTTTGATGTATTATGCAAAACATATTGCTCTTCAACTGTAGAGTGAATGCTTGCAGTGTCTACTGTGAATTGCAATTCTAAACCACCTCAAGTATGTCCTCTTTAGCAAGTAATGTGAATGTGGATATTTTAGACGGAAGAGAATGCTTGTCCACAACGGAGTTCTTTATGGATTCTGGCAGGACGTGTATAACCTTGTCGTTACTCTGATGCCAAAGTGAATTCCTGATTATAGAGAGAGAAAGAGTGTAATTTGATAGAGGGAGAGAAAGAGAAAAGATCCCTGTTACGTTACGTGTGTGAGAGAGAGTCCCTTTTATAGGCTCTGATGGGCCTTTTAAGCGGGGTGCGTTTCCTTGGTGCCCTCTGTTTTGCCCGGACATTAGGAGATAGGAGTCCTTCCTTGTATTGGTCCGATAGTGAGTGTTCAATAGATCTGACGTCGTCGGGCAGGATGTTCCACTTGGGGGTTGGTGAGGAGATGCATGGTACAGAGATGGGCCCGGACTGGTGGCGGACTGTGGACCGAAATGTCCACATTCCGCATCAGCAAAGTATTACCAGGTTAATAATTCATTATATTTTATGTGAATTTCCTGATGAGTGTTGGTCAATGTGTTATACCACGGACAACATGGTTTATAATTGGTGCACTTGACCTGTGGTGAAGTTCTGTTTCACTCTTACACTTCCGTCGATCATGTACAGGAATCAAGCTCTGAAGTATCCACTTATTGTAAAACGATTGGCGTGTATGGTTATGTCAGGAGCTGCATCTGCTGAAAGTCTTGACATACTTCAACCTGCTAGTTTATCTTCTCAGATGATTTTACAGGTCAGAAGATTGGATTAGTTTTTGTTATTTCCGTGTTGGAAACATGTAGAAGTCGTTACTTTTGTTAGCGCTTCGGAGCAAACGCTTTTATAATATAAACAATAGTTGCTCCCGAAGTCCAATGCCTTTCTGGCAGAAGCTGTTGTCGAGCTGAGCCATTCTTACTTTACAAACTAAGACCATCTGCATTCTATAAAATTCATGTATGTCTTTACGGTGTTACAAGTCTTTTTAGAGTTCTATAATGGAATATGAGACCCTTATTCATTTCGGTTATTCTCTTTCTCATGTTATCTATACATATGGTGCAATTTACAGATGGAAGAAGGATATGATTTGCTAAGAAGTGGCTTTGCCATGGCGAATATTCCTCAAGAATGTATGGCATGTATCCTTAGCGTGACAAAGATTGACTCTATACTTTAAATTGGTTGTTGAGTTGTTAGCTTGGAAGTGATCTTTGACATTCACCAGTCCTAACTAAAGAATGGTACAATAATGTGCTGGCACGGATTCGTATCAACGCATTCCGTATCGAATTGCCTATAGGATCATATGAAGATCTTCTATCATCAGCTTCCGCCTGTGTAGATGCTGAAGCTGCGGTCGGAAATTCTGTTTATATTCTTCCATCCTTTTACAATCATGACTGTGGTAAGTTGCTCCGTCAATCTACATCCATCGTTATATACACGGATAGATGAACACTTGTGCTATAATAAGTCATCCCTTGTTGAATAAACTGATTTGTCTATTATCGCTTCAGATCCAAATACGCATATCATATGGATAGATAATGCAGATGCTAGATTGAAGGCACTTCGTGATATCGATACAGGTTTGTTTCACAGAGTTTAGTACGTATTATATGGAAAACTTGTTACAGGAACACAACATTTAGAACTTACAAGTTACGTTTGGATATGCAGATGAAGAGCTCCGGATCTGCTATATAGACGCGAGTATGGATCATGATGCTAGGCAAAATATCTTGCTTCACGGGTTCGGTTTTAAGTGCAATTGCCCTAGGTGCTTATCAGGAGATTAATCATGAGCTTCGGTTTGTGTTGTGTCTGTTTCATTTTCTGATATTCCTTGTAATCCTGGAAAGGGGAATTTTAGATTAAGATGCAACTGCATTAGCTTGCTTTGTTTAACTTTAAAGCGGTTTCCCAATGACGAAAATTAGATAAGAACTCTATTTTTGAATGTCTTTTTGTTTAACTTTGAAGCGGTTTCCGGATAACAAAAATTAGGTAAGAACTCTATTTTTGAGTGTGTTCTTCTTATGTTCTTGTTTAATCCTATCCCTGTCTGTTACCGTAAGATGTACAAAGAAATCTGCTACTGAAAGTTGGAACTTAAAAATCCAGGGAAAAAAAAAATTAAAATGTGCGTCTGCCGGGAGTCGAACCCGGGTCTATTGCTTGGAAGGCAATTATCCTAACCGTTGGACTACAAACGCAGTTGTTGTTAAATGATTAAATTAACGTTAATTGAATTGAACCTTAAAACTTAGCCTCATAGATGTTTTAGTCATGTTAGGATTAGACCCTTAATAAAAAAATTAAGAAGAATAAATTTGTCATTGCCTTAATTCAACTGGAAATAGTGATGAATCAACTGGAATAGTATATTTGAAAAGATTCTGTAATAATTTAAACATTGAACTATAATGAAATTGAATCGATTCGAATTAATGTGAAGATTTTAAAAATAACAATAATTTTAGTTTAATTTAACAAATTCTGAAAAATTCATTAGAAATTAAGCCAATAATTCAGTTCAGTTTAATGCATTTAGCTTTTTCTACTTCAGCTTTTATAAATTCAACTTTTTATTTCCAGCCAAATAATGAATTCATGAAAACCCACAAAGCTCCAAATCATCTAGGAAGTACTAACTAAGTCTTCAATATTATGTTAGTGACATTACATAGTTTCAATTCAATTATTTACTGAAAGTTGAAAGCAAATTAATATGCATTTAAACACAAATAGTGAGATTTATTAAATGTGAAAGCTCGTGAAAGGCTGTTAGATCTTTTCTTATAAAAAGAAAAAAAGTACCCTCAAAACCATCAAAATAAACTAATTTGTGATTGAGAAGATGAATTATTTTGGAACATGATCAATATTTGTACAAGATACAATACGATAAGATTCTTTCAAAAAAAAGTATAAAAGTGAGCTAATATAATTGTATAATTGGTTAATAATAGTGGTTTTTTCAGCTTTAAAAAAAAAATAAGATCGGTTAATAATAATGGTGTCCATAACATACCATACCATAACAATATTTAATTCTTAATAAATTGTACAAAGAGGGAAAGAGGGTTTGATGTTGGAAGTTGAACTAATTCCATAGAATCATAATAATTATATAGTCGGGATCCTGGTGCTGCATGCAAGGACATTGCTTTAGGTTAGTATGCTATAGTTGCATTTCTTTCTTTTGCACCTCAACCAACACAAGGTGAGCTATATATATATTTTGTGTTCTCCATAAATTTAATTATTTCATCAACTTTAACTATATATATCTTGGAATAGTTCTAACTATGTCAGTTAAAAGTAAATTTGTTTCAAGAAACAACCTAATAAATGGTGTAATTGAAGGTTTAATATTGACCTTAAACCAATTTCAAATAATTACTAATGAAGTTTTCTTTTCAGTCACGAATTATAGTATTTTTGTTGGACATGTCTATCAAATTAGCTCTAATATATAGAAAATAAAAAATGATGTACACACATTGATTAAACTTGTATATCGACCTGTTGAGAAATTTTTTTAATTCTAAATAGATTTTAAAATTCAAAAAAGGAAAGAAGGAAATTTTAAAATATTTTCCTTCGAAACCAACCGATATATTATTGGTGCAAAATATTTATTTCCGAAAATTCTTGAAATTGGTCGATCGATCTCTTAATTATAACGTTTATGGGGTAACAACGTTAGGGATATTTTTACAATTAATCACATATTTGTAAGGGTAAATAGGTAATTTACATAGATATCAAACATCAATCTCACCAAGACACCATCTTTTGATAATCTTTAGACAAGTAGAGAAGTTTTTGAACAAGAATTACTAATCAAATAAAGGATTTAAAGAGAACACCCGCCATCTTAGCCCTTCAAATTTACCATGGCAAAAAGAGAGTTCTTTTATACAATAAACTGATTCTATTTTCAAATAATCTATATATATACCTAACCCCTCCCCCATCTCTTTACTAAATCCATACCAAAAAAAACCCATCTTTTCTTTTTAGTTAGTTTACTTATTTTCTCACTAAAAACCATGTTTTTAGATAGTTTTTAGCTCAAATTTCAACTCACCAATTTTTAAACTACAATTTTTCACATTGTGGGTTTTGTTGTCCAAAACATTTCAAAAGTTGTTTCCTTCCTCACCACTCAAAAATGGGTTCTTTGTTCTTTAATTACTCTCCATCATCGTCACTCAAAATTTCAAGATGTGAAGGGTGTAATTTGACATTGAGGAGGGGGATTAAGAGCATTGTGTATTGTCAAAGTGGTGGGAATAAGGCAATAAGATCATCTTCAAGTGGGATTTCTTCCATTTTGACTGAAAGATCTAATTCATTGGCATTGATTGGGGAAGAAGCTGCTGTGATGGAATCAGGGATTGCTATTAAGGAATTTGATCATTCTTATAATGGCTCTTTGTTGGAGGTGCAACAAGGTATTGGCATTGTTAAATTTCTTGGTGGGAAGAGTTTTTTCATCACTGGTGCAACTGGCTTTCTTGCTAAAGGTACAATCTTTTTTTTTCTTTTTTGGTGTTTTTTCTAGCAAAATGTACATTTTTTTTTTCCATTTTTGGTGTTGTTCTTACTAGGATTAGAACATTATTTGTCCTTTGAACTTATTGAAAAGACTTTTTTTTGGCAGCTAGAAGTATTATTTGGTAGCATTTGTCCGAACCATGCAAATATTAGCTCAATAACTTGATGATTATTGAGTAAAATTTGGCTCTCAACATATTCAAAATTAAGGAAACTTCAAGTATTTTCAATGGTTGTAATTTTAATAGTTTTGAATAGTTTAAGGTAAATGTCACCATATAATAAGTCACGGGCCGACAATAAGTAATTTGGATACATCAAGAGGAAAATAGGCACTACAAATCAATATTTTTAATAGTTGATGGATCAAGTAAATTTTTTTCCTTTTGGCTGCTTTTTCTAGCAAAAGGTACAATTTTTATTGTTGGGTTGTGGTTTTTCTTGCAGAAGGTACAAAAAATTTTCAATTTTTTTGTTGTTTTTTCTAGCAAAAGATACAATTTGTACTCTTTTTTTTGTTGTTGTTTGAGCAAAAGATACAATTTTTATTGTTGGGTTATTTTTTTTCTAGCAAAAGGTACAACTTATCCAACTTTTGTTGTTTTTCTAGCAAAAGATGCAATTTTTACCCCATTTTTGTTTTTTTAGCAAAAGATACAATTTTTATTCTTGGGTTTTTTTTTCTTGCAAAAGGTACAATTTTTACTATTGGGTTGGATTAATTTTTCAGTTTCTGATTAAAACAAATTATGAAATTCAGTTCTTATTGAGAAGATTTTGAGGACAGTGCCTGATGTGGGGAAGATATATGTTCTTATCAAGGCCAAAAACAAGGATGCTGCAATGGCTAGATTACAAAGTGAAGTATGTTCTTCATTCTATCATTATAATGTCTAAATTTTCCCCTAAGAAAAGTTCTTTGAGATGAGCAATTTTAGTCCCTATCAAGAATGTTGATCCTATGGTAGAAAGAAGCACTAGCTAAAATTTGCCCCTTTTAGGAACTTTCTCAAAATCCATTATTTGGCTCAATACGCTCTACATATTGTCCGCTTGGACCCAACTACTATTTCCTGTCACTCCCGGCTTTGAAACATGTCTACATATATTGGAAACAAATACAACTTACTAATAATACTCTAGATATTTCCAATATGGAGTTTCTACTCTGTCTCCATCCTTTGAGAACGGGACATTTTGGAATCTTTGCTTCGAAAAATGGTAGGTATGTTTCTATCATTGGAGTCAACAATGAAGTATTTTGGAACAAGGATTAAATTGTTCATCTTAATGGAAAATTTAGGCGTTATCCTATAACTAAATGATTAGTAACTTCTATGAGTTTCCATTCATTTCAATATTTAGTGAAGCAAAATTTAAATTATGGCTATACATAGATTATAAATGCAGAGCTATTCAAGTGTCTTCAACAAACCTATGGAAAATCCTACCAAGCTTTCATGTTGAGCAAATTAGTCCCTGTGGTTGGAAATGTATGTGACTCTAATCTGGGGTTAGACGAAGATTTAGCGAACTTGATCGCCAACGAAGTTGATGTTATCGTTAATTCTGCAGCTAATACAACTTTTGATGAAAGGTTATGCACCTATGCTCATCTTTTTGTGTTAAATACTCATAAATTTTGCAACTTTCAACTGTATAATCTTTGAAACTTCGAATTGCAGATATGATGTTGCTTTGGACATAAATACTCGTGGGGCTTGTCATCTTATGAGCTTTGCAAAGAAGTGTGAAAATCTTAAGCTTTTCTTGCAAGTATCAACCGGTAAGTACTAAATTTGTGTAGTTTTTTGGTAACTTTTAAGCTAGAACAGTTTAGGATTGTGTTCATGTTTGTTCCAGCTTATGTTAACGGACAAAGACAAGGGAAAATCATGGAGAAGGCTTTCTCTATCGGGGATTGCATAGCAATGGAAAGTTTCTTCTCAGAAAGCTCTATCTTAGATGTTGAATCCGAGATGCATTTGGCTTTGAATTCTAAGGAATCTTGTGGAGAAAACCAAGTGGCTCAAAGGATGAAAGAAATGGGTTTAGAAAGGTGAGATTAGCCTTCTCCTTTCTGTTGTTTATTTATCTTTTTTGCATACTATCTATGTAAATGAGATTTGGTGGGACTTTTTCGGGCGAAAACTCAGAGGAGAATTGTGAGAAAATGGTAAGTTAGTTGAGTTGAATAACTAGTAACTTAAAGGGATGATAGTTAATTCTTGAACAGGGCAAGAAAATATGGATGGCAGGATACTTACGTGTTTACGAAAGCTATGGGGGAAATGATGATCGATAGCATGAGAGGTGAGATACCGGTGGTGATCATTCGACCGAGTGTTATTGAGAGCACTTTCAGAGAGCCGTTTCCGGGGTGGATGGAAGGAAATAGGTAACTTCTTATGCAACCCATTTTAGTATATGTTGTTTTGATTTAGGAGTTCTAGTTTCAGTATAAACATTGCTTACTTCTCTTTGTTCTAGGATGATGGATCCAATCATTTTGTACTATGGGAAAGGGCAGCTCACTGGGTTTCTTGTTGATCCAAACGGGGTCCTTGATGTAGTAAGTCAAATTAATCTTTTTCGGTCTTTTCTGTACCTTCATGTTGAATCCAAAATCGTGTTTGCAAGACCCTTAAAGGGGATAAAACTAAGAAGTCGTTTTCGAGTTATACTTAATGTGATGCTACTAAACACGACTTGTAATCCTCAGTCACCATTTTGGTCTTGGCCACAAAAGATTGATGCTTTTCTTGCAATGTTTTTGTTCAATCGTAACAAACTTATAACCACTCCAACCAACAACTTGTCGGTCATTTTTCGATCTCCTTATTGATGAAACTAAGAAGTCACCAATTTGGAGCTACACTTATTATGAAGCTAATCATCATATTGTTCTTACTTACAATGATACTTTTCTTGCAATGGTTTTGTTTAAGCAGAACGAACGTCTAACCACTTCAACCAATAACTTTCCTGACCATTTTCAGGTCTTTTAATCGTAATTTTCATAATTACTTAACTTTGATGCTTTTTCTGTTACGTTTTCGATTAAGGTGCCAGCAGATATGGTGGTGAATGCAACAATTGCAGCAATGGCTATGCATGGAAAAACACAAAAACCGGGCATCAATGTCTACCAAATGGCGTCATCTGTTGTAAATCCATTAGCTTTCAAAGATTTGGCTACATTACTTCATGAACACTACAATTCCTCTCCATACATGGATTCACAGGGAAAACCGATTGTTGTTCCGTCGATGAAGCTCTTCAAATCCATGGATGATTTCTCTGAACATCTATGGAGGGATGTGATTAACCGTAACGGGTTACCAGTAGATGGGAAATTGGCTCGAAAACAAGAGTTCATAGGCAGAAAATCAGTGGAGCAAGCTAAGTATTTGGCTAATATATATGAGCCATACACTTTCTATGGTGGAAGGTAAGCAAGAAAAAATAATAGTTGCGTCCAAAATGAGTTTTCGTGTCGTAATCATGCTATAAAATCTATACATCTCAATGACAGAAATGTAAAACCAGAAAGAATATCTATAGTAGTGGTTAACAAAAGTTCTATAACCGGCCGACTACTAAACTCGTAATCTCATTAAACTTATTAGTTATCTACCAAAGAGTTTAACGAGATTGAAAGAACGAGGGATCTCATTATGAGGTATCTACCATGTTAATATTTTTTCCTATATATTATAAGACCGATGATGGTCCTATATGACTAATTAATTGTAGAGTTTAACCACTTTAAAAGGCGAATACACTTTAAAAGCTAGGGGTGTCAACTTGTACTCGCAATAGCTCCTTCTTTAGAGACAAAGGGCGAACCATCCTTATCAAGGGTGGTTCCCGAGATGTCTCGATATGGCTTGAATATCAAATTCTGTATAATAGTAAAATCACTACAGTTACTTTGATAGTCGTGTCAAATGAGCTGTGATTATAACGAGAACCGATTGTTTTGCAGGTTTGATAACAGCAACACAGAAAGATTGATGGAAAGGATGTCTGAAAATGAGAAGGAGAAGTTTGGATTTGATGTGGGAAGTATAGATTGGAGAGATTACATAACAAATGTTCATATCCCAGGTTTAAGGAGGCATGTCATGAAAGGAAGAGGAATGTGTAATAATAAATGATTCTCAATAGACATTATTATACCAATATATAATATAAAATATATATTTTAAGTCATGTTACTTATTGTAATAATAAGATAATAGATTTCTCTTTTTATTTCTTTTTCTTTTTTTGGTAAAGGAAATAACATAGAAAATCAAAGTGGAGGGTCCAATGGTTATGTTTTGCACATGCTATGGTCTTTTCATGTGGTCATGTAATTATATTATGTGTGTAATGGACTCATTTATCATATGGAAAAGTTTGGCCCTCCTTTATTATTATTGTGATTATTTTTCAACCTTTAATTTGTTAAATATTAAAAAAAAAAACTCTTAGATATAAACAATATTATTATTTTGTTTGATTTGAAAAAAATTCTTTGATATAATCACTATTATTATTTCGTTTGAAATGTGATTAAGGAAGTCACTTTCTTGAAAAGTATTCAAGGGAGACTTGGTAAACGATTTTCTTAATTAATCAATTAATTATTGAGTGGTCAAGGCAATAAGAAGGATTTTATAAAATTAGTCAATTTTGAGAGATGAAGAAAACTAAACTCTATTTACTTAGGAACTTCCTTCATACAAGCATAAAAACAATGTGAAGATTGATTGTAATTAAAATTTGGGGTCATGCTTGCACTTTTAAAATATTTTTCTAGTATTGAGTGAGTGTCGTATATATATAATCAAGACAAATTTTTATATAAACTTATTTCTGTTCGCTTCTATCTTTTTAATTAAAAGCACAAGAAGGAGAGGAACTCAGATTCAAAAGTTACAAAATGAAAGAAATAAAAAAAAAAACAAATCATTGAAAGAGTTTGGAAAGTTGGATTTGTTTCTTTAAATAACTCGAAAGTAAATATAAGTGCTCTGAGTTTTGTTAGAAGAGAGTTTCACATGTACTTCTATCTAATTGAGTTACTGGATTATATTTTTTTTCTTCCGTTTTGTTACAGTATTCCACTCTTCAAAGTCAGATTGAGCTTCCCACTGCTACCTAAAAATCTCAAAATCGCTCGATTTTAAAAACGCCAAGACAAACCTTATACCATTTATTTGATATTTTTAACATTCTATTTATCAAAACTTCTAACCTATCAATATCTTTGAAGATAATTTTTATTAATTAGAATTAGAACTACATTCATCAAAATGGCCTATTTTTAGTACTAGACTTAAGTAATTCCATCATGTCTTTTAGTTAAGATTTAGCACACAATATAAATCACACTCAACACCTAATTTTCTAATCCATTAATCATAGTAATAAACAAGAAATTGATTAATTTAACATGCATCTTTTACAAATTTTAAAAAAAATAAAACTTGTCATTATTGGAATGTTCTCTTCTGTTTTGGTGGCTATTTATAATTGCCAGCCAAAACTCCAACAAAGCCTGCCACTTGCCACCAAAAAATTCCACATTTATAAAAAAAAGATCCCTAATAAAAAAAGTTGAATCTTTTTAAATAATCAAGAAAACAAAAGGGTAAAATAAAAACTAAAGATTCAATCTTTCTCCTTGTTCATTCATATAGTTTGAAATTTCAACTCAGTTTCTTGTTGTTCTTGTTGTGTTCTCCACAGATTTTTCTTTCTAATTTTGAATAGAAGAAGGAAAAATCAGACATTGAATTGATGGAGAGCATAGCATTATGGCAAAGTCTAAGTCTTTGTGGAATAATTTCATGGATTTGGGTGTCTTCTTGTTTTAATTTGACCCAAAAAATCCGAGCTTTGGTTCAACCATGGGTCACCCATCGTGTCATCTCTGAAGCTTCTCTCATCCTAAAGATCCAGGTTTTCACCAGATTTTACCCTGGATAACCAAACCCAGGTTTTGATTTTTGTTCAATTTTTCATCAATTGGGTTCATTTTGGTCTTTGTGATTGATGGGTTTTTGTTGGTTTTGCAGGAGCATCAACATGGGTTTTTTGATGGGTTGTTCTCTTTGTTGTCTTGTGTTGTTTCTGTGCCGTTTTATACTGCTTTTCTTCCTTTTCTGTTCTGGGTATGGTTTTGTTTTTTGGTCTTTTTCGTTTTCGGTTCGGTAATGTTGGTTTGGGGTGTTGAATTGATGGAGTTTTTTGGTGAATTTGTAGAGTGGACATGGGAAACTTGCTAGGCAAATGACACTTCTTATGGCTTTGTGTGATTATATTGGGAATTGTATAAAGGTACCTTTTAGTTTGCTTCTTGTTTTGGAACTTCTCATTTCCATTTTGTGTAATCTATGTTGTCCAGACACGGATATGAACATGGTGTCAGATAAGGACACGGACACAGGAAATGTTATTTCTAAAACATAACTTTCATAAAATAGCCTTAAAAATAGGCTGACACGGAAAATGTCTGTGTAACATAGTGTGTAATCTTTGAGGTGTTAGTTGAATAAGGTAATGGAGTTGGAGTCCTTTTGTTTTGTACTTATTTCTATTTATGTGTGATAGGATGTGGTTTCGGCTCCTAGACCGAGTTGTCCTCCGGTTAGAAGAATAACTGCCACTAAAGATGAGCAAGAGAATGCTCTTGAATATGGATTGCCTTCTTCCCACACCCTTAACACCGTGTGCCTATCCGGGTATGCTTCTTTCCTCTTTATATTCGCCTTTTTTCTCTTTTTCTTCCTCCTTGATTTATTGGCGGATTACATGCACGTTTGGCTTTTCATTTCATGCCCATTTGGCTTGTCGGTTTGTAGTTCTTTTTGCTTGTCTACTCTAAATAGTAAAATATAAGTGTTTGATTAGGATTGACAAAAACTGCTAGTAGCTATTTTTGAAGGAAAATCAGCTGGCTTCTACTCTATATTGCACTGAAACGGACATGGATACTAGCTAGGAAACATAAAGGAAAGTGCAATGGAGACACGAGAAAACATTTTTTCAAAAAAAGTACAGCTAGGAAGTGGAATGATAATTTGAATGAAGATAAAGCAGATAGAAATCATAGAAGCACTACGGAATGTGAGTTTTTTGTGCAACATGGCTTCTAACAGCTACTAGTAAACTGTAAATAGCTAAAAGAATTGTCATAAGGTTTCAATTGTATGCCACAAAACTTGAGAAGCCATATCTTCATAATTAAGAAAGGAAGTTTTGCATCTCTAACTGTTCTCATAGCTCTCGCTTCTTCTGTTTTCTCTTTTATTATATTCTATCGAGTCTTTGAAGGTTCTAGTCAATGACTAGTAGCATATGGCCTTAAACGGCTGGAGTCTATTGCCTCGTTTTATACGAATAACCGTTTTTCTTTGGAACATATTTTTACCAGGTTCCTGCTGCATTATGTCTTATCTCATACTGAAAATCTCGACGCCAAAGTTGAGTTTGCGGGATTTGCAATTGTTTGCTTGCTTGTCGGTCTTATTGCCTTTGGTAAGCGTGTCTAACTTCCTTACATTTTTAATGTCATTATAAAATTCCCTGAAATTTTCCATACTCAATCTGGGTTTGCTTGGCAGGAAGAATCTACCTTGGCATGCACAGTTTGGTTGATGTCATTGGCGGTTTCACCATTGGGTTGGCAGTCCTTCCATTTTGGCTCACTGTGAATGATTACATTGATGATTTCGTTGTAGGAGGACAAAATGGTATGTAAAAATCGTCATCATATCGCTCTTGATAGTATAATCTCAATGTTGATTTTGTAAGTCTGTTAAGTGGCGGACAGGAGCCATTTCTTATAGTGGCACTATTATTTTCTTTCTTTTCCTAATGTCTACGATAAGCTCCAAAATTGAGCAAGTCATGAAAAATACGAAACAAGGAGAATGTGATGGGGAAAGTATTCTCATGCTATTTCAACCAATTGGAAGTTAGCGTGGGAATACTTTATCTGTTAGTCTGTGTCCTGGTTGCTCAATGCAGATAATTTATTGGAAAATTTTAGGGGGACTAGCATGCGTGGCAATGTCCACCCTGTAAACGAAGACCTTTTCATAATCCTAGTCCTATTTTCTTGAAAACGAAGACTTTTTTGTAATTTCGCTTCTTCTATTAGTAAAAGGAAACTTAAAAGGTTATTTTGTTTAGGATATTTTACATTTGGTAGGGACTCTTAAGTGATTTTTATAGTTTAGTTTTTGCCTTTGATTTACATTGACTGAACGTTTTGAATTGTTGTATTACTTAACCGAAGTTCAATTTATAGGACAAGTTTGATTCATATTCTTATTGGTTGATGGTTTACTTGCAGTTACAACCTTCTGGGCTGTCTTAAGCTTTTTGTTTCTTTTTGCTTATCCAACTCCCGAATTGCCTACTCCGAGTTTCGAGTTCCATACAGCCTTCACTGGTGTTGCATTTGGAATAGTAAGTCATCTCTCACTCATTCCACTTTGAGCTTCATTTCAGTTTCATTTTGAAAACGAGTCTGATTGACATTATTCTGATAACTCTGTTGGATTCAATCTGGAAACAGAATTCTCACTTGTTTTGCAATGTGATTTCAGGTTTCTGGGGTTCAACAAACATACAACCAATTCCACCACGATGACGTACCTTGCCTTTTCACAGAACTCACATTCCCCGCCTTTCTTGGGAGAATATTTATAGGCCTGCCAACAATACTCTTAGTTAAATTCTGCAGCAAAGCCTTGGCTAAATGGGTTCTTCCTGTGGTATCAAACACCCTCAGCATCCCCATCAAGTCATCCGGCTACATTCCCACGTTAAACGGATCGGTTAACGACAAAAAAACGGATGAAATTAAACAATCGGGTGGTTATATCAACAAGTTACTTTTCTTTTCTCAGCAAGACTCTTTTGATGTTGATACTGGGATTAGATTTCTTCAATACGCAGGCCTTGCATGGTCTGTTGTAGATCTTGTTCCTTCTCTCTTTTCTTATGTAGGATTGTAGCACTAGCGTTTCTCGCATGCCATTTTTTGTATTTTCTAATTGGAGAAGACGAATATATTGTTGGTAACTAGGATGTTATAGTCCCACGATGATTATGTGCATGTATCATATTGCTTGTAAATTACATAAATTTTGTCTTGAATCAATGATTCTAAGCAATGACAATATTGAGTAAATTGAACCCGTCACTTTTGAAGTTTTCTTTCACTTTTTTATGTTCCTTAAACTTGCAAAATCGAATATAATAACCTCTCGTTTGCACTCTGTTAAGATAATTACGTGAAAACTATAATTGGGAATCAGAGTCCAAGACGGAAGTAATACAAAACTTCAAAAGGCCGTGACAAATATGATGAATCACGAGATTATATGATTTAGTCACTGATGATTTGACTACATTATAGCAGCACGATTGTTAATTTTCGACATTAACCATAGTGACACGGCCTGTAGGCTATAACTATCATTTTCTATCACCTGATAACCTTTTTCGACATCCATCGTGATCTCACGATAACACATTTTATGAGAACAAAACTCGAAAAAAAATAACTTTATAAACCATGTTGACAATTACAAGGAGATAACGGGATAATGCATCTACCAAATACCAAAACTAACAAGGGTCGACGATAAGGGTGAATAAAGCATCATCCATAGTTCTACTACAAAAGATACAATCTAAATAGTGATTGCTATCCGGCATTCAACAGCTAAAATAAAGAACAAAACACTTAAAACCTGGGCTGTTACACACGCTTTTCGCCTCCATACTAGGAAAAAGCATGCTTCTAGAAGCACTAAACTCTGTAGATATATGTTGCAACTAGGATCTCAACCGCCTAAAGCGCAAAAAACAGATGGAGTGGCAGCTGAGGAACAGGTCAAACAGGTGCGACATAAGGCTGATTTACAGGAAATAATCGGGCGTTCTACGTGTAACATCAGGCTCTCCCCTCCGAGGAGCAGGTTCAAACTGCAATGCATAAAAAGATCAATACCGGAGTACAGCGTAATCAATAAACGGAACCAGAAATTTGGGGAAGAGATAAACCTGGATGAATGTGTGGCCTCTGCAATCATCAACTTCCAATATAGAAGCCATGTTTCCGCACCGGTAACAATAATTAGGTGCACTGAATATGGTAACCACTTTTTGCTCCTACATAAAGAATTAAGAAAAGCCTCAACTTATTATACGAAATGCAACAATCAGGAAAGATATTGACAAGTTGCAAGAATCAAAATTACATGTGCCCAGTTAAATCCATCCATAACAAGCTGATGAGCTCTGGCAATCAACTTCAGGTTGTTGCTATGATTAAATTGCTCTGATATATCCTACAAGAGGGGAAAAAAAGATTATTAGGCCAGAGAAATACCGCTGGACATCCACGTAATAACGTTAAGAGCAGCTAGAGAAGGTGGGGAAAAACTGATGTATCTGTAATAAGTGAGGAATTACTTGACCGAAAGTATATCCAGCACCACGAGGTGATATACCCCAACCACATCGATCATCTGGGTCAGACCATAAGAGATCACACATAGCTCCTTCATGAGGAACCTCCTGAACACGATCAAAATTTCTTATGTTGTCCAGGGTTTCTATTGACGGCGACAATCCACCATGCAAACAAAAAATTTCCGACTCCACCTACAAGGAGAAAATAAGACTTCAGATATATGTTGTAGATATCGAAAGCAGATTAAGAGGTATGCCGATAAGAGCACTCACAATCGTCACATGTCTCAACAAAAATATCCATCAAATGAAGTGTAACGAAATGTATCTGGATTTGAACAAATTGAATAATTTTCACGTAGAAAAATAAAATTAAGACAGTTATGATGGCATAAGATGCAATATATAACACGGCAAACATAACAAGGAAGAATACAATAGTGAGCATGCATTAGGAATAGCTAATATAATATTGCTAAGCGCACAATGTCATAATTATCAAATGTAAGCAACTCAGTTTCTAACTATTTTTTGCATGCAAATTAGCCATTAGTGAAAATCAGAACCAGCTGTAAAGACTCTCAGCATCTTACTAACCAAAGCAGTCAACGGAAAATAATCAAAAAGGTCTGTGAAAGTCTTCCACACATTAGCATTCCCATACCTGAAAACATTACAAAGAAAAGAGCAAATAGTTATGTAAGTGACGCAAGGAGCAGATATAGTAATTTAAAAATAAAACTAAAATTAACTATTAGAAAGCACATGCGACAGGCAATTGAGACCATTTCAACAAATTCTAAATTCAGCTGAATCACATAGAGTTAGATAAGTGGTCATCCAACAACTAATCGACATGCAGCTGTCATATCAATTTATATCAATATAGTTTTCCACCAACAAAAATAGGCTTCACGCTTAGTAGCCCACCATAAAATCCAGAAAGTGTCATTATGTCTTGTAAGCCCAAACTCAGACAGCAGATATATAGTTTTACATCGCATGCAGAGCCAATTAATAAGCATAAGACCCCTTCCTCCTCCATGAGAATCAAAATCTCAACCAAAAACATCAAAATATAAACCATGCAGTTCATATCATTCATCTTTCAAACTAGCCATCCATGATTTTAGTAGCATCCAGGATAATCTTAGATAAACAACTCGAAGTTAACCAAATCAAACAATCCATTTCAGAAATATCTCATAGTACAGCACTTAAAAAGTCAGAGGTAACAGAAAAGAGACAGATACCTGAAAGAAATAACAATAAAAGAAGAGGTAACAAAGTCTTTAGTCTAAATAAATTCCTATGAAGCTAATCATCAAAAGGTGGGGAAAAGACATAGTAAAAGAGATAATGAGTCATACTTGTCGATAAAAAACTATCTATAGTATACACATTGTAGAGACGTGTCATTGTCAGCACATACAGAGAGAACCTACACATTTATATCTTCTTATAGTTACATACATGATAATTTAAGCATGGTAAACAAACAAGGCTGGCAAAGAAAACTCACTTTCGTAGGCATTCATCATAAAACCCATAAACCTGTGTGATCTGCAAGACCGAAAAACAAAAGACAAAGCAATGAAGCAATTCAATATCCAGTCTAGCAATACAATTCAAGGTCAAAGTGGTGAAAGGAAAAACAAATCTAAATTCACAATCTAATCAAGAGAATTTTCAGTTAATACATCATCTACATTGAAGAAAATAGAACTTGAAACTTAGTTATACAAATAGAGTCTGTATCATAAATTAAAGATTAAGACCCAGTGTTGAAGCAGTACCGCTGTTCTTGATTAAAAGTTCAAACTCAATAATAAAAGATACGTAACAAAGAGTACCTGACGACTTTCATGATTTCCTCTAAGAATTGTTATTCGCTCAGGATAACGCACTTTCAGGGCCACTAGGAGCTGGATTCATGAAAAGAACATCTATTACTGTGTGAAAATGCACATGCTTCTGACATATTCTATATGCTGAGCCAGAATTCTAAATACACAGACAATCAAATAAACTCAAACATCAGGATAAAATCTTCATATGTTGATATTGATGGGAAAGCTTCCTATGGTGATAGTAAATCTAATAATCTCTATAAACATGCAAGCACTGCTTATTTTCTCTTTGTAATTTGCATGTTTAAAGGTTGTCCATGCCACACATGTTAGCTAATAGCAAAAACAAGATACACTTACCGTAACAGTTTCAACAGAATAATAGCCACGGTCCACATAATCTCCCATAAATAAGTAATTGCTATCCGGACACTGTCAATAAAATTTCAAAGCATGGTGAGAGACACAAATTTGAATTCAATGCAGAGAAGTAAATGAGCATATTATCACAACAGAAAGAGAAAGAGAGGAATGAAATAACAGCACATAAGCAAACAGACGCTTATGCATTACATAAAGTGATATAAAACAATTAACAAACATAACATATTTCTATTTAGCTTAACAAGACAGCAAATATACTTTTATGAGTATCGGAAGATAACCTCAACCCATAAAAACAATGAACAAAATTTAATTTGGAAGTCAAATTACTGAAAGCACAAAACAAAATTATGCACAGAATCTTGATATAGAACTGAAACAGAAAGGTGAAATGATTTGTTTTATACTTCAAGAACACTTGCATTTTTAAAAGCTGTTCACATATCCAAATAAATTATTCTAGACAAATCCTCAGCTCATGGTCATGATCAGAATTTACCTTCCCTCCTATTCGAAAGAGCTCCGCAAGGTCATGAAACTGTCCATGAATATCACCACATATAGTGACAGGGCTTCTGACAGGCTGCAATACAGGAAAGACATTACAAGTCAATATCAACTCTTCAAATATGTAGATGAATATGCTTAAAAGCTGAAGGAAGTAATGAGAAAACTTAACAGCAGCGACAAAACTGTGTTCTCTTTATTTATATCCCAAACAATATGTTCAAAGCTCGCAACTTTAAGACAACAATTCTCAGTCCAATTATCTAAATTAATATATCAAAGGGTTATGATATCCCATTGAGCAGATGAGGCTGCAGAACCCAAAAAAAAAATACCCACCCTAATGAAAACCACAATCAGTTTCAAACTTCAATATTGTCTTTTCAATTATGTAGATCAATATGCTTAAAAGCTGAAGGCAGTAATGAGAACTTAACAGCAGCAACAAAACTGTATTTTCAATTATACATCCAAACGACATGTTCAAAGATCATAAGTTTAACACAAAACAATTTTGTCTCCGATCATCCCACTGAGCAGATGAAGGTGGGGTACCAAAAAAATCCTAATTCGTAGTGAAAACCACAATGAATTTGAAACTCCAAAACGAAGGAGGTAAAGAACAGGACCTGAACGTTGCTTTCTTGCATCAGTATCTCCTTAGCCTTGTCACATAATGATCTAACCTGCAAGAAACGAGATCAATTCATACGCAATCAAACCACAAATACAAACCGAAAGCTCAGCAAAAGAAGAAGATCAATTTCCCTCAAGAAATGAGATCAATGCGAGTGAAATTAGGGTTTGGGAGAGAACAAACCTGGGGTTCGGAGAGAGGGCGGCACTGCATAAGCTGGGAGATGTGCTCGTTGAGATCGGACACGGAATCAGTGGACGGAGTATTCGAATCCATAGTCGTGATAACGGTATCAGGATTAGGGATACCCCTAACCCTACTAGGATTGAATAACTCTGTGTAATACGAACGAAGACGAAAATGGGAGAGCGCGTGTATGGAGTAGCGAGTGATACAATTGAGTGGACCAGCTGCCGTCTCACCCGATTTTAAAATTACCTCACCAGAAAATGCTTTTTCTCGCCGGAAATTGCATCGCTCGCTTTTTGGAATTCATTATTATCCGCCTTTATGTATCATCCTTCTCAAATCTTAACTTAATTTATTCCAAAAATAAAATTATCTTCAGTTTATTAGATACCGTTTTATGAAACTGAATTTTTTTTTATTTTTTTTTTTAAGTATAATGATTTTCAAAGTAAGTATTAAATAATGTACAGCTTTGGTAAATACTAAAATATGATTACTCATTTTAACAATTTTATTTTTTTGTAAAGAATTTAATATTTGATAAGCAATCTTACCAAAAAAAAATTATTTGATAAGCAATCAAAATTGCTACTGTTTCATCAAAAAAAAATTATTACTGAACTAAATAATTATAGTTGCCACAGATTTTTTTTTTCCACAGAAAATCAAAGTTTAGTTGGTAACTCATATTTAAGGATTAAAAAGAGTTTGTATTTTTCGTCATTTAGAAAGGAAAATGAGGAATTGGTGTTAGCATTAATACTAATAGTATGATTATAAATAATACACTTTTCAAAAGTGGTAGGTTTACAATAGTGACATTATAATTCAGTATGTCAAGTTTATTAAAATACTTCAAGTTTGTGTATAAAAGAACATTATTATTAGCAATATACTTTTTGTTATAGCTAATCATTTTGATGGTAACATTTTCTCTGTCAATTTTATATCCCAAGTGTATGTAACAATTGACTCTTTATCAGGTTCAACTTTTTGACCGATCAAATTTTATACCCCAAATGTATGTAACAATTGACTCTTTATCAGGTTCAAGTTTTTGACCGATCCAACTTTGATACTATGATTTTTTAGAGAATAATTATCATTTTTTAAGAATTACGTAGTAGCTTGATAACAGTCAAGAAACATCGTCTTGGTGATAAAGCGGAATCATCTACGACAATATATTCACGAGGAAGACTGGGTGAAATATTTTGCCCTGTTGAAATATCTTCATATCAACATCAATTTCGAAACTAGATTGCCCAGATTGTCATGTTATATTCAAATTATATGATTTAAATATTTCACATATATAAATGCGAAAAAGATCATCAGTATGAAAGAGGTCATATCAGGAAGATTCTCTGCAAATCGTATTTATCCTGTACAAAATTGATGGTCTTACTAGGATCGCATCTAACCAGTCGAAACATCCACATAGCCAAAGAACGCATGGACCTCAAAGGATAGAATAGGAGACAATAATAAGCTCTAAACAAATCTTGCTGGCAATTACAAACGTCAAAGGAGTAATTAATGTCCACTAGTTATAAAATCCATTCATCGCTCTACAGGCCATACGAACGAACGAACAAAAGTGCAAGTTAATTAAACAATGATATCCACAACTCTGCTAAAGAACATACAATCTAGTGCTGATGATCTGCCATGAGCTTTAGCCGATTGCAGATAATTCCATCATTTTCGAGTAAATATAAGAAAAAAAAAAGAACAAAATGCTGAAAACCTGGCTTCTCGCACATGCTTCTGGGATCCCGTACTCACCCGATAAAAAGCATGCCAAACGAAGTTCTATAGATAGTCATATCCGTAGATATACATCTTGCAAACTAGGATTTTATCAACCATCTACCGCACAAAGTTGGGACGGAGGGGCACACACCACTGTAGCAGATGATTCTGCTGCAACAGATGGGCTGACTCACTCACAGGAAATAATCAGGTGTTCTACGGGTAACGTCAGGCTCTCCCCTCCTAGGAGCCGGCTCAAACTGCAATGCATCAAGATCCACGTAAATTACCAGAGTCTACCGCTTTTACCAACAAAATCAAATAAAAAAATTTGAGCACAGGTTCACCTGGATAAAAGTGTGACTGTTGCAGTCATCAACTTCCAATATTGAAGCCATGTTGCCGCAACGATAACAATAATTAGGTGCACTGAATATAGTTACCACCTTTTGTTCCTGCACCAAGAAAATAGTGTTATCTAGCTTGAGCTTTTTAAACAGGAGTGTGGGGCAAAAAAGGAAAAGGTGTTCGCGAATTGCAAGTATAAAATACATGTGCCCAGTTGAATCCATCCATAACAAGCTGATGCGCTCTGGCAATCAACTTCAGGCTGTTTGTATGATTAAATTGCTCGGATATATCCTACGCAAAACAAAAATCAGAATGAGAACCACAGTTGAACAGTTGAGAGAGAGAGAGAGAGAGAGAGTCTCAGCAAGAGAAACAAAAATTACCTGACCAAAAGTATATCCAGCACCACGAGGTGAAATACCCCAACCACAACGATCATCTGGATCAGACCATAAGAGATCACACATAGCTCCTTCATGAGGAACCTCTTGAACACGATCAAAATTTCTTATATTGTCGAGGGTTTCGATTGATGGAGATAGTCCACCATGAAGACAAAAAATTTCTGACTCAACCTGCAAAATAGAAAATAAATATTTCAGATCTCAGGTATATATCCAATCAACATTAAAAGAACTGGACCAGTTTTTATCGAATTCACCAGCCAAAAGAAGAAGAATTGAAAAATTCATCAAGAGATCCTAGAAACAGTATAGATGATCAACAATATGCAAATCATAAAGATCTTTCAAATAAATACATTCATATAATAAACCAAACATTTTCTCTTATCTCAACGAAAAACATCAACAATAAAAAAAACTGAAGGGGAGTTCACTGGATTGACAAATTGAATTGTCATTAGTCCCCATATCAGGAAATTCGAAAAATCATAATACGTAAGGTGGTGAAAAGGAAAACACTAAAGAGGTCTAGAGCTTCAATAAACGAAAAACATGAGTCGAAAAGAGATTGAAGAATTTCTCTAACCTTATCATGCCCAGATTAATATATTTACATAAGCACCTCTACAAGTTATTCTGCACATGCACTCTAATTCTCTGGTGTTTGTTTGTTTTTTTTCAAATTACACATTACTATACAAGGCAATGTAAGCTACAAGCGGTTGGACTAACCAAGGCAGTCAAAGGAAAATAGTCAAAAAGGTCCGTGAAGATCTTCCACACATTAGCATTGCCATACCTGTAAAATTATAAAATCACAAGCTCGTAAGAGAACCCCACATTTAACTTTTTTGTCGGAGAAACACGAGTAAAACCATTAACTCTAAATGACTCCAAAAACATAAACAATATAGCACGAGATATAAAGAAACGACGACGATACATCGCCAGCAGATCACACTACTGACAGTTAGGGCCATTACAACATATTCTACATTCAACTGTGATATCAGTAATAAACAGTATGCAAATCCTAGAACAATGTAGACTTCCTCCACAGTAAGACACTTCAAACTACCATACTTGTCTAGTTGTAACTGGAAAGGTGAATTCCATTGAGATACAGCAAAAGTATTAACGTAGGAGCACTTTTACCAATACAGGGAGAAGACTTTCTGTGATGTAAGAAGCTCTCAAGACTCAAAATATATGCATAAGGCCCATATAGTGTGCATATTCTTTCAAGTTATGAGGACACTCGAGACGAAACAGGACACAATATTCAAAAAGAAATTGAGAGTGGATCTCACAGCATTTCCTCATTTGAACTAAAAATCCACTGGGTTGCTAATTTTAGCAACTCTGAGAATCTGGATTTTCATGTTTGAATCATCTTAAATACTTAACCGGTCACAACAACAAAGTAAAGTTCTTTGAAGAGCGATACTCACAAAAGAAAAGAAAATAAATTTAAATCAGCAAGAACTACATATATTGAAAGAGAGACCAAAGTGTGAACAACAGGAGTCGCCAATGCAAATTATACTAAAAATCTATGAAGAAATAAAATAATAGGTATAATAAACTAAATAGTAGATAGCCGTCATCTGTTGGTACACAACTACAATATATTCATTTGGAGACATATGAACATGTTACATGTATACATAAGGAGGGCCATTCATGTAACACTGCAAGAGCGCACATATATTGATTCAATTTTAAGTCACTATTTGGATAAGGTACACAACAATATATCGGCTGAATGAGAAAACTCACTTCCGCAGGCATTCATCATAAAATCCATACACCTGTGTGATCTGCCAGAAAGAAAAATCCAAATATAATGAAGTACATTGATTGTCAAGATCAATGAAGTTAACTGCAAATTAAACTTAAATTCAACGATAAAAAAATAAAAGGCATGTGATAACTTATATACTGACCAAATTAGAAGTAAAATTTACTAAACAATCTCAACATCATAAATCGTATGTTAAGACCATATGAACTTCAGTATGCAAGCACTGACCCAGTTGTTGATAAAAAAGGCAAGTTTGATCAAAAAAGAAAAACATCAGCGAAAGAGTACCTGACGACTTTCATGATTTCCTCGAAGAATGGTTATTCGCTGTGGGTATCGCACTTTCAGCGCCACCAAGAGCTGGAATAAAGATAGAAAGCAAAATCACTATGTGGGGAACAAATAAAGTAAACAAATTGTTTGGCAAAATTTCAAAACTCTGGATTTAGTGAGTAACTGGACACAATCAAATTGACTCAAACAAGAAAACAAGAATCTGAGCATGACCATAGACTGTTATGATATCTAAAAACAGAAAATGGTGGTTAAAATCTAAGAATTCTTACTAAAGTGACCATAAAAGCTGCAACATGAAGATCAATCTTTATATCGAATTTCAAGCAATGAACTTCAATATTCACGTCAACTCTAAAAAGAAAGTACATTTGTACTTCCATGTTTACTTCACTGTTAGGAACATAAACAAATTATTTCATTCCCTTCAAGCTTCTTTGATTTTCAATATACAAACATATATAATAAAACAAGAGATAGAAATCAGAAAAATAGAGTGACATAGTTTAATTGGAGACAATTTGAAACAAACTTGAAGATAACTCTCTAATTCTGTATGTTTGCTGGTGCCAAAATTGAAATGGAAGTAAAGTAATACTTCCTACAAAGCTTTTTGCTTGTACTGAAACTTAAATGGATTTGGAATACAGCTGTTTATAACAAAATACATTGTTCTGTTAAAATTGAAATTAAAAAAAAGGCAAAAAAAGTGGTATATATGTGATCATATAGCATCAGTACCTAGTTAGATCTCAGCAAAATATGTAAGTTTCAAATCTATTTGTCAAAATATGTGATCACATAGCATCAGAACCTAGTTAGATCGCAGCAAAGCATTAGTGAGTAATGTGAAATATAATGCTCACCCAACTAAACATGGCATGTCCAATACTTTCAACCACATTATATGGCAAACCAGAAGAAAAGTAGACATCATAGCAGTAATTTCTAAGATCATAGAAAAATAAAAGGTCTAGAAGACAATGCAACCATCATCATTTGCAATATTCACAGTGCTTTCTTATGTTAAGTGGAAAACACAATGCTTGGCACCCATAAAGCAAATGAAACAATTGAGAAGAACTGATACCGTCACAGTTTCAACAGAGTAATAGCCACGGTCCACGTAATCTCCCATAAATAGGTAATTGCTATCTGGACACTGTCAATAAAATTTCAATGGTTATGAGACTCAAATCCATGAACATGAGAAGGAATAAGATGAATATCCTACCAAATTATTCGGTAGGATATTCATCTTATAAGAAACCACAGTTCAAATTGATACCTTTCCTCCTATTCGAAAGAGTTCGGCAAGATCATGAAACTGCCCATGAATATCACCACAGATTGTCACTGGGCTCTTGACAGGCTGCACACAAGGAAAAACTCATAAATTTCTCTAATTTACAAATATGAAAATTCTGTATGCTTAGAACTAAGAAGTGCCAGCATCATAAACAACACCTTTCTGTGGCTGCTAGCCAATAGCATATTGCACACATATATTTCAAAACAGCATGCTCAAAACTCAACAAATCTTCAGATAAAACTGAAAAATGCACTCCAATAGTAATTTATGCTGTCCGGTAAAAATTCACTCCATCCAGCAAAAGAATCGACCGCATACCAATTCCTAACAGTATTAAACTAACAATCAACTCATAACAGGACATCAACATCACAGAAAGAGACAAATTTCAAGCCAGTACAGACTAAAACAACGGTGTGAAAGTCCGGACCTGAACATTGCTTTCTAAGATGTGCCAGCATCATAAACAACACCTCGCTGTGGATACTAGCCAAGAGCATATTGCATACAAATACATATATTTGAAAATAGCATGCTCGAAACTTTAACCATTCTTCAGATAAAACTGAAAAATTCACTCCAACTTCGAAACGTAAAAGGATGCTTAACCACTCAGCAAATGAATTGACGCGCATACCAATTCCTAACCGCAACAATCAACTAATAATACGGCATCAACGCCACAAAAGTATTCACATTTAGAAGTCTATAATTCCATATTCTTAGAGCTTAGAAGTGCCAGCACCATAAACAACAACCCGTTGTAGCTACTACCCAAGAGCATATTGCATACAGATACATATATTTGAAAGAAGCATGCTCAAAACTTAACAATTTTTCAGATAGAACCGAAAAATTCACTCTAATTTACGGCTTATCAATCCCAAACAGTAACAACAAAACATCAACGCATTCAAATTCAAGCCAGTACAGGCTAAAAACACCAGGGTGAAACCCCGGACCTGAACATTGCTTTCTTGCATCATAAACAACATCCCGTTGTGGCTACTAGCCAAGAGCATATTGCATACAGATAGATATATTTGTAAACAGCATGCTCAAAACTTAACAATTTTTCAGATAGAACTGAAAAATCCACTCTAATTGAGTGACACATCAATTCCGAACAGTAAGAACAGAATATCAACACCACAAAAGGATTCAAATTTCAAGCGAGTAAAACTAAAACAAGGTGAAAGTCCAGACCTGAACATTGCTTTCTTGCATAAGTATCTCCTTACCCTTGTCACATAATGATCTGACCTGTAGACGAAAAAACCATAACAAAAATTAAGAAAAACTCATAAAAAAAACACAAAATCTCCCATCCATCTCAACCTAAAATCAGAAATCCAAAAAGAACGAAACGACGATTACAACAAACCACAAATCCCTAAAAAAACCACAAACAAATAACAAATCTCGCGAATTCTAACTCATTTTCATCCAAACACGAACAGATCAAGTAAATAATTTCATTTATTCATTAATCAAAACCAAATCTAACAAACAACATTGCTAAACCAAACCAAATCGAACCGAAAAGAAGGAAGGATGGCGAACCTGAGTTTCGGAGAGCGGCTTGCACTGCATGAGCTGCGAGATCTGCTCGTCGAGATCGCTAATTGAATCTGTAGATGGCGAATTCGCACCCATCTTGTTGTATCGGGATTAGGGATAACCCTAACCCTAAGATTTAATCCGATGGTGGTGGTGGTGCGATGTGTGCAGTTCGCTCCTCTGCAGCTGTCGCCGCCTGCACGGTGGAGGAGACGGAGGCGCGTGGGAGATCGAGCGCGAGTGAGTGGAGGAGTTGTTGTTTTTGGTTTTTTGTATATAACTTTGAGATTTGAGAAACTGGTTTCTTCTTTTCTTTCTACCTTTATTATGAAATGGATGGCGGAGTTTTTTTATTATTATTTTCTATTTTAATTAATATTATTAACTACAACTTTATTTTTTTCTAATATAAAATAAATTATGGACATTAATCTAATTCTATTTGTTACATTGATTGATTGAAGAATATTGGATAAGACAATTTCATGTTTCGTACGATCCTAATCTAAATTTAAATTTTGGGATAAGGCGTATATATCGGATGCGTTTAAAAAAAAAATTCATATAAAAAGTGGTATATATATGAAAATTACAATGCGTGTCGCTTTTTTATAAGATCATTCAATGTTTATCATTAGTTTCTGTAAATACTTTTGGTAAGTATAAATAAATATATATTTAATGAGAAAAGATGTAAAGTTTATATTTTTATCGTTTTTTACTTGGACTTATTTTAGATTTAGAGAGTGATAGAATTTGAATTGACGATTTAGATTGCGAAGAAAAGTAAATTCAACTTATATAAGAGTAAATTATAAATATTTTGAAAGGGATGACGAAACTACATGAAAAACAAATAAAATTGTTTGCATCAAAAACAACTCGAGATCTTGCAAATTGAGGAGCTGAGTTATAAAAAATAGTGATGTTCCGACACTTGAATAATATCTTATCGATCTCCGAAGCCTCTGGTTTTGGCCATAAACCATCTGCCACGCACTTACCATCGAATTTGACATGGACACTATAAAACCGTGAATCACTAACCCAACTCAATGCCTCCTTTAAGCACAAATGTTTCACCAATATACAGACCAGTAAGCAATGAAAGAATGAACCTAGCATGGCACAATTTGTCCTAGAGTTTTTCTACAAAGGAAGCTTAATAAGACAAGGAAGAAAAAGAAGAAGAAGGTGAGTCACATTTTTTATTATTTTTTGCATACAAACTTTTTTTGGTGAGGGGAACGGGCTAAGCCCCTACAAGGAAGAAAAAGAAAAGAAAAATAAGGGCTATGGAAAAAAAAGGGACAACACTCGGAGCAACAACCCTCTACGCACTAGCCGAACGAATAATACCAACAAGTCATAAAGGCCTGCAGGAGGTCTATCACACTCGTGATAACCCAATGAGAAACTACCCACAAAATTCGCCAACCAATTCGCTACTTTATTACCTTCTCGATAAACATGACAAATTTGAACTTTCCAATTCCGCTTGACAAGAGTTTTGCCCCACTCAATGAGCCAAAAGTGATGATGAAAAGTTTTATCCATCTTTGAAAAAAGCTTAACCACAACATGCGAATCAAGCTCTACGACCACCCGCTTGAAACCCAAATTTCACGTTAACTCGAGGCCGAAAAATAAACCCCATAACCAAGCTAGTACAACCGAGCAAATGTCGAGGTTATGAAAAAACCCTTAATCCAATTTCCATCACTATTACGCATCGCACCTCCAACCAAGGTCGTCTCAGGATTACCTTTACTCGCACCATCGTAATTCACTTTCACCCACCCATCAAACGACCTATTCCACATCACAACAACATCACGAGTAATTTCTCCCCTCGCGAACTTGCACCAATAGGTCTCTCCCAAACTCTTCGGCTTGTTTGATAATGAATTTAATTTTATTTAATACGATCATCCATAATCGTCCAAAGAAAACAAAAAATTCTTTCCGTTGTATGCAAATTCCAAATACAACCCCACTTCGGATCCTCAACATTGTATTCATCGCCATAATCAGGCGGACTTCATCTAGAAATTTCATGAACTAAACTTGATCCAATTCCAAATGTCCGCCTCATTAACCCCTTGAAAAATAACAAGAGACGCCATTCATAACATATAAGAATAAGGCAACAACAAACCCCTAACCCAAGTATTCAACGATGTCTTGTACTTCACAACACATAAATCCACATCACATGCTAGAATGATACCCCGAGCCACATCCTTCAAACGAACATCATCACTCTCAATCTCCTATAGCATATGATTCTTTGATTATGAATCAGCATTAGTCTTCTGATACTACCAATTGGGATTTACCCTTCTTGCACCATATGTTTAATCAAGAAGATATTGCCAGTATTCTCAAGTTGTCTAGAGGTTTTCAGTACACTCTCGGGCGTCTCATTTGGAAGCATGACTCTAGTGGCACATACAATGTTCGCTTTGGATATCTTCTTGTGACCGACACTCAGCTTTTCTCCAATCAAGGGGCTTCTAGGATCCTTCGTCACGTTTGTGGACCTTCAACATACCTCCATGAGTCAAATTATTCTTATGGATAACTCTAGCTAATATTCTTCCACTTTGGTAGAAGTTTTATTTGAAGGGTCTTAATGTTGATAATTGTTGTGCTATCTGTACAATTTTGGAGAACACACTACACATCTTATCATCGACTGGCCTTTTGTTGTTGGTTGTTGGAATAATGTTAATCTTCAACTGTTGATCTCACATGTTAATAACTTTGAAGTGTGGTTCTTGGCTTTAATTGAGCATAACAGCCCTCATCTTGTTGAAAATGCTTGTATTGCCATATGGTCTATTTGTAATTTTTGAAATGGTCACTCGTGTAATCACACCACCATTCCTCCTTGGCTTTGTGTTAATAGAAGTCAGCAATTACTTCAACAGTTTTCGACTTCCAATCTTCGGCTTGTTGCAACTCACTATTTTGATGACTCTTCAGTGCGTCTTAGCCAATGGACTTCTCCTCCAACTCATTCACAAATATTGATTGTTGATGCTACAATTTTTGTAGATAATAGAAGTATAGGATGTGGATTTGTCCTTATGAACAATCTAGGACAAATGATTTGTTGTGCTCCTTTTACTCTTCAAGAGTTTTATAGCCCAAAGCTGGTTGAAGCAGTATGCAGTATGCATTAAGAAGGCCTTATCTTGGTTGAAGTCGAATAATTACTCATGTGTTCTTGTTGAGTCTGATGTTAAGGTGGTGGTAGATGCGATTATCAAAGGCGGTAGTGAGTATTATGAGTTTAGTACGTAATTTCTTTACAAGTTGTCTTTGTCTTCTCTCTGATAATAATGATAGTATTAAATTGTTGTTTATTAAACGTCAAGCTAACTGGGTGGCTCGTACCTTAGCTCAAGCAGTTTGGGGTCTAGTTAGTCGTTCATTTTGGCATAATGATCCCCCATTTGTTAGATCACTCTTGTTGGATGATGTAATCCGTGTTTATTTTCTAATATATGTCTTTTCTTCTTAAAAGTACCTACAATAAAATAATTTAAAAAAATTATTTGAAAAACATTAAACGATGTCGATGCATCCTAACTCACAAGTCAAAATGCTCTTTTAAACATATTTTTCTTTTTTTTAAAAAAAACATTTTCTTCCTCATTTGGAAACCCCAATAACGTTGTCGAAACCAATATGTCAAACTTCTTTCGTGGGGAAAGGTTTTTATGTTTTTATGAGGTTTGGAAATTTTCAAATCTGTGATTTTATATGTATGTTGGTTGGGCAAAAGTTTTCGTTCTTTGTAGGACGTTATTGGCCTGATAGTGACTTTGCAAGATTCCCGCAATCAAGGAGCACAAAAACTTATGTTATGATATGTGGAGAAATTTCATTGTTTCGTTGTGTTTTAAGAGATCGATTCTGTTGCACATAACAAGAGAAAAAATTTGATCTTCAACATGCAAATATAAACATCTAGCAAAACTTCAAGGTCAATTTCAACCATGACTTTGAAATAACAAACCCCAAGCTCATCCCAGTCAGCCGATTGTTCTCCGGATTCGCTTTTTTTATGTGTGTTTAAAATAATTTTTTTTCATTTTAATAAACACACAGTAAACCAAAGAAAGCTGCTATTACAATGAAAAGCAGTATAATGACCAATGAACTTGGAGCACGGACATCCCAACTAGGTTGCCACCCACGAAGAACCAAGTCCTAAGCCGATCCAAATATTATTAAAATGAAAGAGATTTATTTTAAATACCCAAAAAGAAAGCGAATCTGGAGAACAATCGGTTGGCAATAATAATTGAAGTTGATTCAACTATTGAGTCAATGTTGCTATGTGTTCCTCAACAAATTACTGATTCATCCTCCTATTCGCCGGTAAGACTCGCAGCGATTCATTGCTTAGAGCCAACAACTGATCGACCTCAGCTCTCATTCCTCGGGCTCTCAGTGCAACCACCCTGCGAAGCTGTCTTTGCTCTTGCTCCATTTGTTGTATATTATGGTCAATGCCTTCCTTGGCCACCATAATGAACGCAAGATGCTCATTTGCCTGAAAAGCATAAACACCGATATCGGCTGGAATGCGGTGTTGTGCTGCAAGAGCTCGCGCTTCATTTATGGCCTCTCTTCTTGCCAAAGATTCGTATGAAATCCTGAACTCTCGACTAACGAAATTCGCATTTTGTATTGTAAGAGCTAAATTGGGAATATCGTCTGCCATAAGAGAAGAAGAGACTGGGAAAGTGGGATAATGACTCTAAATGGAGCTTGAATTTACAGGTCTAGTTTTAAAACTGAAATTTTTTAATCAGTTTTGGTTAATCTTATTTTAACGAATCCACTACCAAGGATTTTTAAATTTATGGTATAAATTTATATGTAAAATAGATTGCATATGTGTTTTATGAGTAAAAACGATGATCTTGTATTTGATATAAGTAAAATATCATTAATTTATTTTTTAAAAAAACTAGATAGAAAATAAATATATAAGAGAATGAAAAAAAATAAAAAAATAAGAGACTAAAATGACCCAACATTTAACCTCAACATACAAAATGATACTATAATCGTTTAGCTTTAACTATGAGTTTAAATGAAACAGAGAGTTTTATTGTCTACAATTATAAATATATATAAAAAAAAAAAAAAGGTTCAGATCATAGGTTCAGTTAAAATGAAGTTTGTCAAAATAGAATGAGGACACCAATTCAGTTAAAATTAAACAAGAGACCGAGTGATCAAAGTAATTACAAATTTAGTGATTCTAGACCATAAAACAAAAAGAATTAGATGAAAAAGTTGGATACATGGAAAGAAGAGTTAAAAAAAATTTGGATACCACATTAAGTAGATAGGTGTTTAATCTTAAATTGATTTCGTTGGAAGTTTATGTATGATGCGAGCAAAAAGAACATTTTCAAGAATTGATTGATGCATTGGGTAAAGGGAACACTTTTTGTCCCAGATATTTGGTGTACAAAACCCATGAAACTCTAAGACCAGATGATATTTTGAGGAAATGAACTATTGATGACTTGGTCAAAGTGAAACCAGTGACAGATGGTCAAGTTGTAGAGGACTCGGAGGAAGTACCCGTTTGTCACATTGTTCATGTGAATGGGTATGATGGTGGCTGGTTGGAGGATCAAACGTAGTGGGGTGGGCATTGAATTGTAGTGAATAGTTAGGGCGAAAATTGGGAAGACAAAGGTCAAGGTAAATTTGACTTTGATCTCAAACTGTTAAAATAATGCTTTTATCCATTTAGATATCAGATACAATTGGGAAAATGAAAAACAAATAGGATCGTTGTCCCCATATTATAGATTGAAAAAGAAAAACAACCTACGATCGTCATGGCCATAAAATGTATTTGATGTATTGAATATTGTTGAGTTGTCCAATGTTTTTGCAGGATTAATAACGCATCGTTGTACTCTTAGATATATCCTTATTGTCTATCTTGGGCTCTGTCCTGGCCTTATCGACGACATCATCTCATGATTGAATTTATTGGATTTGACTCTCATCTTATATGCCTCCATGCGGTAGGTATAATAATAAAATAAGTTTTCAAGTTTGGATCGGGTGTTGTGTTTCCTGACAAGTTTTCTTCCCAATTTCAGGAGAATCATTATGAGAATTTTTTCAAGCCGAAACTTTTAAAGAAAAGATATCTTGGTGAATATAGAAGTAGCGTCGGTTGTACAACGTTCTTTCATGCTTTCGTGCTGCTAGTTATTCACTTGTGACAAAATATCGGGACTTATTACGCGTAGTACACTAATTTTGTGGTTAAAAACAAAGTCTGGTGGTGAACGTGACATTTGTGTGGTGAACGCGATCTATTATCATCCACAATCTCAACGATTTTCATGTGTACAAGACTTTTGCTTTAATAGTCTTTATTGACTCTCAAACAAATGAATTGTAATCTGTTTTACGTTATATCGAATTTAAATAATTGCAATCTTCAGATTTTCCTTGGCATGCATAGATGGTGCGGATGGTCATTTTCAATATTCGTCTATTGCATTCAAGAATGCCTCACATTTTCCTCCGTATGTGAGTTTTAAATCAAAATACTAAAATTTTAATAGTGTTTTCTTTTAGTTATAATTTCATTTTATTCCACAGATAATAGTCGAGGAAGATACTGCTGATTTTGTGACTCTTGGAGATCTAAAATCATGATAAACTATGCACCAATATTGAAATATATGGTTCATTTTTATCGTCGTGGATCATTTATGGATTATGTGCTCTATTAGGACCCGAAGGGAACAATTTTATTGCAAGGTGTGTTATGTTTTTTAATTAATAATAAACTTTTATATTCTACCGTTCTCATTTTCATTTTGGCGTTTTCCAGGTTTGAAATCGAGCCAAAGTCGGTGGGTTTGAATGCTACCCGAAATGGAATTGTTATAGATGTATACTCAAAAAAATTTCCGAAAATTAGTTAGACGTTTGGTTTCCCTTAAGGTACAGTTTACCCATGCTCGGATCCATGGTATTTGGATATCATAGAGTACAGTGAGGGATCATGAGGTCAATTAAACTTTACAGCATTGAAACAACAGAAAAAATTGTCATCAAACACTTCCTATATCTAGTATCGTCTTAAATTATTATAAAAACTATGTCAACATGACAATAAGAGTATAGGAATAGTTTTTAATTCAGCCATGATTTATTGGTTACTTTGAGATTTTTTTAAGTGTTTATTCAAAGTTCTTAGAATTAATTATTTTTCGATTTGAAATAAGACAATAAATACAAAATTCCACATGCTTCCACACCGGTAAAAACATTTATTTTGTCGATAATAGGGGTGTTTAATAACATAATTACAGTGGAGATTGATGTCTAATAAACTAATCTAAGCTAGATCTAAGACTAAGTGTTAGAGTTTATAATTGAAAGATTGTTTCGACGCAGTTGAAGTTACGCAACAAAATTTTCTAAAACTCCATTAAAGACCGTCTTCAAGCCAATCAAATGATCGTTAGTAGGCATGACAACTTCGAGTTGAGGTGCCCGATCCAAGAAACGACCCACTTGTCAACACCAATTGAAAAAACACTTTCCTCATCTATAAATAATGTCATATTAATGATAGTACAATTACTCTTTGACTTATTCTCTATTTTACTCACTTTGCACTTCTCTCTCTAAACTTGTACTCACTTTATCGTCATAGTGTAATGAAAGACTAAGTCCGAGACATATAAAGTGTAACGTCTTGATCAAGTGACATTTATATGTTGTTCGCTCTGGCTCAAATCGTTCACCACTAAGCCTCGTTGCTTTAAAATGGTTCATGTATGTATTCGATTCAACTTTTACATATAAGCCCCAACTCTCTATTTCCGATGTGAGATTGAGTACATTTATGTCCACATCGCTATCCATTAGGATCGTTCCTTGTATAGACCATCTTATCTCGACACCATCATCTCCAAATCAGATCGTTACATAAGGACCCAATGTAGCAAGTTCAACACAAGAGTCATCCGAAGGCTTCATTTGTATCCACTTTATTGTCCCCATATATATACTATAACTATATTTAGTTTAAATCATCTCACAAAATCAATATAACACGCCATTATTTCAAATTATATCAATATCATAATTCTTATTTAGCATCTCTTATTTCATTGGCCTAATAAATAAATACCACTCTGAACTTGTTCCAATTTTGCAACTGACACCCCCAGCTAACAATTGTAACAAATACATCCCTCCAACTTTTCAAATTCCAACAAATAACCTTACATTGGTGACATAGCAGAAAAAGTGAGAATCAATTCCAGGGGCGCAAGAAGAACTAAAAAAAAAAAGAAAAAATCAATTAAAAATATTAAAAAACATAAAAAAATAAACTAAATAAAAATAAAGAAAAAATTCAAAATTCAAATTTCTTCTTCTTCCATCTCTCTGTTCTTTCATCTTCACCATTTTCTAAGTTCTTTCTTTTTTTTCTTCTCTTTTCTCATCATTTTCCTCGAATTTCCAGATTGGACATAATATGAAAAAATTTAAGTTTCTGTGAAATTGCAAAATCTAGAAATTTCCAAAGTTTCTTCGAAATTTCTGACGGAAACTGAAAAAAATTTCCAATTGCCGATGGAAATCTGAAAATTTCTAGATTTCCATTTAAATTTCATACTTAAAAAATAAGAAAAAAAATAAAACAGGAGAAGAAAAATAAATTTGAAGATGAAGAACATGAAGAATAAACTTTAAATTTTTTGAAATTGAAATTTTGAGGATGATGAAGGAGATGAAAGTGAGTTGGAGAAGAAGAATATTTTTTAAAATTAAAATTTTGGTATTAATATTTACTAATTAATTTGTTTATTAGATTATTCTTATACTTTGCATGTTTGATTTGTCAAACCAATATTTTTTTTACTCGTGGCGCGAGTGTATATCACTCTTTGGTTGTAATTGAACAAAATTCGGATATGATATTAGTTGTTACAATTGAAAGTTTATACGGGGTCAATTGTCCAATTCAGCAAATTGGAGGGGTAAATTTTTACGTTAATAAGTTGAAGTTGTCAATTGTAATATTGTGACAAGTTCAGGGGGTATTTGTGTATTAGTCATTTTTTTGGGTAAAGTAAAAAAAAAACTTTATGGTTTCATTTTTTCTAAATAAAAGACTGTAGTTTACTATTACTAAAAAAAAAAGGACCGGTACACTTACAATGCGTGAGTGGGGATTTCAGGGTTTGAATCCTGCTCAAATTTATATAAAAAAAAGAACTGTGGTTTCACATTTTTTTTTTTAAAAAAACATTTTTGGTTTGAGATTATTAAAACCATCACTGACGACTTGAAAAAACGATATATTCAAATAAATAACGATGTTTTGAGAAACTTTAATTCTTCAACTTTTTTATTCAGAGATCATTTAAATGAAGTTTGACGAGGGGAGCGAAAATCAATGTTTAGAGATAAAAGGATTAAAAAATGATGATTTTCGAAAACCATAAATGTGATTCTACGGTAAATATAATATTGAACAACTTTAATTTTTTAAAATTTTCATTTTCAGGTAACATATGTCTTACAAATTAAAAAATAAATAAATTAAGAAATCATAATTTTTTTATTTAAGTATTAATTTTTTTTTTTAGAACTTTATTTAAGTATTAATAAACCACATTCTTTTATTTAAAAAAATAAAAATGAAATTACAGATTTTTTTTGAACTTCACCTTATTTTTCAAAATTTGCATAAACATATTTATCTCACTTATTTTTAGAAACACAAAAATCTAGGACAATTTAGTTTTGTTGGCATTTAAACTTGTGTGAAAAGTAAAAAAATCATCAAAGTTGGTAAAAAGAATGAGCACCGTCCGTCCCCGTCCGCCGAATTCGTGCGGACACCGTCATCCTAGATTTTTGGTAGAGAGAAAAAAAAGCTTCTTTTCAAAAATATCTTTTAAATAAAATCAACACACTCTCTAAAATTTAGTAAAGCGAAATTTCAGCTTCGTGTCTAAAAAAAACTAGGGTTTCGCCTCCCTAAATTTACTATTCAAAAATATTCTCACCTAACAGGTTTCCTTTTCTTCTCCTCCTCTCTTTCTTTCCTTATATTTCTTTCTTTCTCATTTTCATTTTTCATATTCTCATTTGGGTTAGGGTTTCTGTCTAAGAATTTTTTGATTTTGGATTCTGGGTTTTGTTTTTTTCTCTTTGTTTTATGTTGGGTTGATCTCATTTTTTATTTTGGTTTCTGGGTTTTGATTATTTTTGGTAAAGGTTGTTGCTTGGATTAGGGTTTCATTTGGGTTGCATTGTGATTTGATCAGGGTTTTGATTATCAATTTGTGTTGAGAAGAAGAGATTTTTTGACTTGGGTGGACTTGATTTTTCGTGATTGTTATTGATTTTGGAGTTGGGGTTTGAGGTTTTGTAATTTGAAGAAATCGAGGCTGTGATTTCTGGGAATTATGAGAACTTCATGGGCTGATTCCGTGGCTAATTCTGCACCCGAAGGTCCAGCTTCGTCGGGTAACAATAGCTCAATGCGTCCTACGAGGTCTACTTATGTTCCCCCGCACCTTCGTAACCGACCTGCTTCCGAGGTTTCTGCTCCTCCACCTGCTGCTGCTGCCCCGTCACCGGCTAATGATCGGGTGGGAGGTTATGGAGGAGGACCTGCAGCTGTAGGGGGTGGTTCCCGTTGGACCGGTGGTCCAAGGCAGGATTTTGCGCGTCCCGGGTATAGTTCCGGTGGCGGACGAGTTGGTGGTGGTTGGAATAACAGGAGTGGTGGGTGGGACCGTGGGAGGGATCGTGAGGTGAATCCATTTGGGGATGATGAGGCTAATGAAGAGAGTGCATTTGAGGATCAAGAAAATTCCGGGATTAACTTTGATGCCTATGAGGATATTCCGGTGGAAACAAGTGGGGACAATGTGCCTCCTCCGGTGAATACTTTTGCAGAGATAGATTTGGGTGAGGCGCTGAATAATAATATTCGGAGGTGCAAGTATGTGAAACCAACTCCAGTTCAACGTAATGCAATCCCGATTATACTCGGGGGACGAGATTTGATGGCTTGTGCTCAGACAGGGTCGGGAAAGACAGCTGCATTTTGCTTCCCTATCATTAGTGGTATTATGAGGGATGAGTTTGTACAGCGACCTCGTGGACCAAGGACTGTGTTTCCTCTTGCTCTTATTCTTTCCCCTACAAGGGAGCTCTCATGTCAGGTGGGATTTTATTTCGACTAATTATATGCATTTCTCAATTATAAAACCAACTAATTTTACCTTCTATTTGCAGATTCATGATGAAGCTAGAAAGTTTTCTTATCAATCTGGTGTCAAGGTGGTAGTTGCTTATGGAGGAGCACCAATTAACCAGCAGGTCAAGATCATATATTTTTACTTTTTCAGCTTGCAATTAGATCATTGATGCTTACCTTTATAGAATATAAACAAGAAGTTGACCTTATCCTTTTTTAAAATATTTTTTTTAATTGCATTAGAGGCCCAAATTGATGTGAAGCATAGGAATTTTTGTGAAATTTGCCAAAAAATATTTAATGACCGAGAAGGGTATAGGACGGTTTCAGTGTGGTTGCGTTCTTGGTTTGTGAATATGGTTTTCTTTCTATTCTGTCCCAATCAAACACAGTACATATAAATCATTCTCAATATATAAAAAAATGCTTATATTTATTGTATGTGCATGCTTGTGTTCTTATATTCTTTTCCAGTGTTTGCATTTAGCTAATCATGTTACAAAATAAAGGTTTCATGTTGCAGTGATTTGGATATTCTTTTTCACTATCAACTAATCTGATAGGTTATAGTCTATGCTTGTTACAATCTAATTATTCGGGGCAGCTATTTAGCAGTTGCTCTTCTTCTCTGCTCCAGGTTTTTTCTTTTACCTTAGTCCCCTGCATCGAGAATATGCTTAAGCTTGTCTATGTTTAATCGTGAATTCATGCACTTCTCTTTTCTTATTTTCCTTTATGAGCCATAGGACTTTAATGTGTTTTCCTATATTGGCTCAGTCATGGTCTCTTGTATTGACTGCTTTAATGTTTGTTAATTTTAGTGGAACCATCACTTGCTGGCGAATGTTTGTATAAAATTATTTAGATTAATTCCTGCTAATCCATGAACTAAAACTTGTGCAAATGAATGTCTTTTAGTCTATTAACAATACCTGTACTTACATTTTTGTTCCTGAATTATTCTTCTTATATTGATATAACATTGTATTTTACTAGAAATCTAATTTAAGTTTTGGTAAACCAAACTTCAACTTTAAGGGTCAAATTTAAGTTGAAATACACCTAAAATATATGATTGCGAGATAAGCTGATGCTTTTCCATGAAAAGGATGGAAGGAGGTTGTATGCAATTGGCTGTAAATGCTATATTGTTTAATGGTCTGGTAGGGGATTTGTATATAATGAATTCAAATGTAGTGCCTTATGGTGCTTGTTATTGTTATTGTGATTATTTTTGCTGTTCTAGAGAGTACTTTGATGAGTTGTGTAGTTCTTTGGTTATAGAGGAATATTAAGGAGTTGACTTCCATTTTGACTATGAAGAATGTACTTTATGAGTTGTGGTATGGTTGTGAGACTATTTAATATTTTATTATGATATGCTTTATCCTGCTTCTCATGATGCCTATGTCCTATGTAGCTTAATTCTACACGTCTAATGACATCTAGCATCTTTAGAAGTTATATCCTGTGATTTTCTCTTACTATTTATTACTTGGTCAGTTGCGAGAACTTGAAAGAGGAGTTGATATTCTCGTTGCAACTCCTGGACGATTGGTGGATTTGCTTGAGAGGGCTAGAGTATCATTGCAGATGATTAGATATTTGGCACTCGATGAGGCAGACAGAATGTTGGATATGGGTTTTGAGCCTCAGATTAGAAAGATTGTGGAACAAATGGACATGCCCCCACCTGGGAGGAGGCAAACAATGTTGTTTAGTGCCACTTTTCCTAAAGAAATACAGGTTTTGTTTTTTTGCTCCCTTAATATTTTGTTGGTTTTTAGTTATTATCTTGCGAACCTCTATTCAAAGTATCATTTCTCCCCTTCAATGTTATGTGTATGTTTGGGCTTTTTGGCGATCAGTATGATAAGTTATTGAGACAGAACAATAGTTTTGAAGTAATAATGTGTGTTTTTCCCAAAACTGTGTGAAATATTTTGGATAAAGTTTTAACTTCTTCCCTAGAAAATGAAGAGTTGTCGAGAAACATTTCTAAATCTTTGAAAACTCTTTTTTGTGTCACCCTGAATTTTCCATAGAGAAATTTTTCCAAGCTTCCCTCTTCAATGTTTTGGAAAATGGAAAACAAAGTTTTACAAATCTAAACTAAGTAGAGGAGAAAGTATGTAATTTGTCAATGCCTGAGAGTTGATGCATGCTTGGCATCTAGTGTTGTCATTTTGTGTTGGTTCTATTGTGGCTTAGACAATTCTCCTGCCTAATCTTTGCATAATAGCCTTGTGCTCCGTGGATGCTCTTTTCATTTACAATCATGGTCTTAATTGAAATACTCCATAGTTAATTTAATAGCTGAGGTTGTATGTTTAGGTACGCAGCTCCTTTTGGTGAAGGTTTATTATCGAATTTTATTGATATATGTTGCAATTTGTCTGGAATGCAGAGACTTGCATCTGATTTCCTCTCAAATTACATCTTTTTGGCTGTTGGAAGGGTTGGCTCAAGTACCGATTTAATTGTTCAAAGAGTCGAGTATGTTCATGAGACTGACAAGAGAAGCCATCTTATGGATCTTCTTCATGCACAGAGAGAAACTGAAACAACTGCAAGGGTAATAACAAAATGCATTTGCTGATTGTGAGAGTTCAATATCGTTTATTCGTTGGGCCATTATGGTGGTTTTCAGCACATATCATTTAATCAATTCTGATTTAAAATTGAAAATATTCACTACAGAAGTTTGACTTGGAAACTAAAGGCCTAATCGGTTTTGCCTTGTCTTTGGGTGTGGGTAGGCCTACCTTTACCTAAACCTTTCTGTTACTAAAAATGAATTAAAACATAGCCGAAAAAAAGGGTTTATATTGAGATAGACAAGAGGAAGGCTGAATATTTGAGGAACAGAAGTGATCTGTTAGGATGGATGTTTTAAGAGATCCATCTTTGAGGGATTTTTTCGTTATTCGGAATATTCTAATAGTGTGTTGTTTAATTTGCCAGTCATTGACCTTAGTTTTTGTGGAGACAAAGAAGGGTGCCGATTCCCTGGAGCATTGGTTGTGTATTAACGGATTTCCTGCTACAACAATTCATGGTGATAGGACGCAGCAGGTGAGTTGTACTGGTCATATTGTTTCAATACAGTATTTGAATGCAACACGGTTTTTTGTGTATACTATTTATTAAGAATGTTCTAATGTCTGACATTATGGTTAATATGAATCACTACAAAGGTTTGATTGTTGTTAGATGTAAGGTATTAGTAAATATTATGATTCAGGGTGTATAAACTGTTTGAAACTTCCGTTTAATTATATATTTGTGCATTTTACCCGATGTATATTTGATTTCAATCTTATTGGTCCTTGTGCAGGAAAGGGAAACAGCACTAAGATCGTTCAAAAGTGGGAAGACACCAATTTTAGTAGCAACAGATGTAGCAGCACGTGGTCTTGATATACCTCACGTGGCTCACGTCGTGAACTTCGATCTACCCAACGACATAGACGATTATGTTCACCGAATTGGTCGAACAGGACGAGCTGGGAAATCAGGGCTGGCAACTGCTTTCTTTAACGAGAATAACATGTCACTAGCACGACCTTTAGCTGATGTAATGCAAGAAGCAAATCAAGAAGTACCTGCTTGGCTGACTCGCTACGCCCAACGAGCATCATATGGTGGTGGTAAGAATCGACGATCTGGGGGTGGCCGCTTTGGGGGTCGAGACTTTAGGAAGGAGGGGAGTTCGTTTAACAGAGGCGGTAACGAGTATTACGGTGGAGGAAATAACAGTGCTGCATATGGGGGTGTTCCTGGTGGGTATACTGGGGGATATGGGGCTGGTGTGGCCAGCGCTTGGGATTAATGTCCCCCTGGGGGAACTCAGAATTCAGATCTCTTGTTGTCACTTGAGTATATAATTTTTTACCCGGAGGAGTTGAGGATAAAATTTTTGATACTTGAAAATTCATTGTTCTTGATTTGGTTTTTCATTGGATATAGATGTGGGATGTGTTAATATCGTTCGTGTGTTCCATATGTTGTCGGCTTATTGCTCGAAAAACATCCAATTTTGCCGAGGTTTATTTTGGATTAGAACCTTATTCAATCCATACAACAAAACAAATTCTTCCAAATGAGAATGGGCATAAAAGTAAAGCAGTGCAAGAGCAAAAAGTACCATTGAGGTCCTGAATCAACTTACCAGCTGCTTTGTGTTCATGTCTTGGTTTCATCAAGGGTAGTCCAGGCTTTTCATATTTTGTTTTTCTATTTTTGTATCTACATGTATTTTCCTTCTATTCTATTTTATAAACCCTAAATTTTAATTCTATAAATAAATCATACTAGGCTAAATTACTGGTTTCTTTTTGTCAATAATTGAAAGTTTGTAGTTTTACGACTGGTCTGTTCATTTCTTTCCTCTCTAAACCATCCGGGACTGCTTGAACTGATCCACATTCAAACCGCATATGTGAATTTTGTGTTCAAAGAGTCAACTTGGATATAGTATCATTAGTTCAGGTTCTGTTCGGGTACATCAATCTTTTGATCTGGCTTGAAATTATAATATTATAATTACAAATTACAATGTGCTTGTAATATATAAACTTAAAATTTCAAAATATATAACATTAGATTTATTTTTGCAGAATAAGTTTCTAAATTTTATTGCTACGGAAAGTATATTTTTCTCAAGGTCCTATTATATGGACTGAGTTTGGAATTTGTTTGATTTTCAAATCTAAATCTGACCAAATTCATAGCGGGTTGAGCTTGAACTGAACATTTATGGATATTAAACCGAGCCCGGCCCATGGACAAGTTTAATCCTAATGCCCGTAGTTAATTACAGGTAATAATGCAAACTTTGGAAACTGTATATAGTTTAACATACTAACAGATAAAAACCCAATTGAGCAAAGAGGCTGCTGATCCCTATCTTGTCAATAAACCCGGCATGGAAAGCTGCTACCGAACCAAATTTCTTTTTGGTTTGATTATGACGATGAAAGAAGTACATTGATCGAATAATGAATACAAGAATATAAGGTGCCTCAGCTGGTGCATTCTTCACCATATTGCATCAATTATATGCTATACCTAATACAAAATGCGGACTGGAATATCGAATCCGCAGTTCATGATGGTGATTTTTCCTGCCTATAAATGAAGAGATAAGCATAATGTTTTGATTCTGTACTAAAGCAGCTAAAAGTTATAACCATGCCACATTTGCAAATTTCACAACTCTGCCTTTCAAAAACTGGCTGCAGAACATTTCATGATCATGATTCATTGAATTCTTTAGCGACTGAACGTTCAAAGCAATCACCAGCTCACTACAAATGCAAGCATTCTAGGGAACAGTCCGTAATCCATGGATATTATGTACTGTTATTTTTTCTCCCCAAATTTGACAATATTTAAGTTTCAGGTGTTTTCGTGCAAGTGTAACAGTTGTCAAATAACAGGACTCACATTTCCTAGCAGTGGGGATAGAGATACCACGAAAAGGAGACAGTTTGATAAGAATCGAGCTTTTCTCGACAGTTCCACTAGATTTGGTGCATAAGCAGTAATCTTACTTTCCACCAAAATGAATCCAGTTTCTATTTCCCACTGAGTTCAAGCAACAAATTATCACTGCATTATCCGGTGAAGTTTTACTACTAAATCATATTTGCAATGAGACTGTTGGAACTTAACCAAGCCAAATTGAATAAATATTTTTCATTCCTTACCTCAAATTATGCAAAACTTCTACATCCTAACAATGCAGCAGAATTGTTGATTCTGTTGAACACAACTACTCGTCATCGGAGCCTTCATCACTATCAGAGGCGACCTCATAACAGTCATCATCTGCTTCACCCTCTTCCTCCTCGGATTCATCAGGCTCGTTCTCATCCTCCACGTTATTTAGCAAAAACTCTTTAGAAATCAAGTTGGAACCTTTATTCCTATAAAGAAGTCCAGTTCTCATTACATGATGAAACTTATCTCTCAAATGAGCTATAGGATGCGGATTTACCAATTTCCCCCGCTGATAACCTTCTCTAAGAGCTACTGTTGTGGTCTTACACTTCAACGAGAGGTAAAAAATCCCCGGATACCTCGTAAACAATCGAGTAAATTTATGCGGAAGACACAACTCTTCTCTCACACTCCTTAGGTAGTTCCTCTTAGTTTTCTTATGAATTGTAAGGCTCAAAAGCTCGTGCAAAACTCCGACAACTCTCTTCTCCATAAGCTCACTGTCTGGATCAATCCCTCTTGGATCCTCATACGGTGAAATATATGGTAACTTCTGAAACTCCTCCATCCATGCTCTCACTTTTTTCTGCCCTCCATATCCCCTCGGAAAACTCATCGGGAAAGCCAAAGTAGTCTGCCCTCTCTTAAACTTCTGATACTCATTCCCCATTTCTTTGCTCTCATTACTCTTCTGCAAAGCAGAAACCGCAATTTCGTCTCGCCACTGCACGAGCTTTAAACAACCAATCCCATTCGGCGCCTTAACAAACTGAAAATGATCCGGGTACTTGGGAATCAAAATTTTCTCGAAATTATCCGGCAAACCCAAGTCCCATTTCAGCGGATGTAGCGATTTCAGTGGCACTGTTTTACTTTTCATCATCATAAGCACTCTACAAAGTCTCTCCACAGTATCACTCTCATAATTTTGATGAATACTCTGCTCCTGTGAATCTAGTAACAATGCTGTGTCTGTTAACTTAAAACAAGGCAAATTCGCGTATCGAGCATGAGGAAATTCCTCGAATAGAGTCGGGTACCTACACATCAATGCATCACAAATCACTCCACTAATCCTCTAATATGCTAATTTCACGATCAATTATTCCAAAAGGTACAAACTTTCTCAAAGGATAATACAAAAAACGAATGAAGATACGACATTTATCTCACTACACGTCAAATTTAGGGCAAATTCAACAGAAAAAGAATCAAAACCTGCGTAAGAAGCGAAGAACTGGGACAGTGAGACCAAGAAGCTTATGCCAATCTGCAAATGATTTGGCGGTGAGAAACCCGGTGGGAGAGCGCTTAATTGCATCCTTTAAGAGAGAAGCAGCTTTGAGATCGGTTTCTCTGTCGATAATGTGATCAAGGCTGCGATTTTTGACCCATTTTAGCCTGACTTTCACTATGGATCTGAACTGGTGAAAATTGAAAAGATGGTTGCCATAGATGGGTTCAGATAGAGTTTTTGGGAGGACAAGAGATTGGATTGAAGTGAGAAATTTGTGAGTTTTAGGGTTCATATTTTGGGGGGAATTAGGATTTTTGGATGATTGGGTTAACGTTTTTATACCCTACAAATTGAAGCCAAAGTAGACAAATGTGAATTTCAAGCTGCACTCACATTCGACTACACGAATAAATTAAGTAATAGATTTCATGGAACAAACTTATAATTAAGGGAAACAAGTGTAGAATGTTATCGAATTATGGAATTTCTGGAGAAAATAATGGATGATGAGTTCATAAAAAACTTTACTTAAAAATATAATAAAAAACTTAAATTTTTACTTATTTAGGATTTTTCTATACTTACTTTGTAAAAAACAAAATAACCATTACTCCATTATCACCATTGAATTAGTGATATAAAATGTGATCCAATGGTGCTAAAAATAAAGTAATTGATTATTTTAAAGTAACCATAAAAAGCACTTAATGTTTAATAATCATAATCTAGTTTGGCCACTTGCTTACTGTTTTAAGAGAGTTATTGCCAAACCATTTGGAAAAATAAAGCCAACAATATTTTATCCCTCTTATAGAAAAATAAACTTTCTAATATTCTCTCAACTAAAACAACACACCTTTATAAATTATGAACTTAAAACCGGAAAAGCGAGAATGTTAATGGCGTCAAGTACTTCGGTGATGAAGAGTATTTCAATAACTTTATTCTTTTTGAATTTTTTGGTTCTTAAAACTAGGGTGGGGCACGGATCTCGGAGAAACCGAACCGGACCGAATATCCAAAGAAAAATCTCTGAAACCGAATTGAACCGTTGACCTTTTTCAAGGAATTGAACCGAACTGAACCGTAAATTTTATTTTATAGATCCGAACTGAACTGGACCGAATTTTATCCAGGACCGAACTGAACTCCGAATTGAACCGAAAGAACCGAAACTTTTTACATTTACTCAGAAAAATATATGTGAAAAATATATGAATAATTTTAAAGATATTATATCTTATATTTAAATTGTAAGTGATAAAACTTTATAGTGAAATTGAAATATAATTTTTTGTTTGAGATTTTATTTCAATAATGGTTTTATTATTGGGAAATTCTATGGTCACTTTGTTTTTGACAAAGTAACCATTACTTTGTTTTGTCCACCATTAGATCACGGGGTGAAAAGTGATCTAATGGTGAATAAAGCAAAGTACAAACAAAGTAACTTAAAAACAAAGTGACCATAGCCTACACCTTTATTATTTTATACTGAAATTGGAATATAACTTCAGTTATTTCATATTATATAATTCATGTGTTTACATGTGCGTATTTGTAGTTTTTAAGTTTTAATTTACATAATAAAAATTATATATAAATCTCCGAGTATCCGTTATTGAATTAGAACCGAAATCTCCGAACCTCCGAATTGAACCGAACTGAATTAGTAGTATAATTCAAGTCTGGAGATTCATCTATGCAATTCCATACTGGAGATTCATATTCAACAATCTCCGAATTACAATTCAATTCTGGAGAAATTCAAATCTCCGAACTGGACCGAACCGTGCCCAGCCCTACTTAAAACTGATTGGAAAAAAGAACCTAAACTGTTTTTGCACTATTAATTCCCCAAATCGATTATACCATGGTAAAATTGATTTTTTAAATACTTTATACTCTAGAAAATGAAAACTTTATATTTTAGAAAATGAACTTTTTACTTTAAAAATTATAAAATCTAAATTCTGATATTCATGAGAAGTGTTATTAAATTATGATCGAGCATACGGATGACATGGTACAATGAGCCTATTGCAACTTTTAGTGCTCGAGAGTGATTCAGCTACTTCTTTCACTCCTATTTCTTATGTTCCAAATCGTAGGCCTTTATGTTCCAAATCTCACCAAATGAGAAAACAAAGTATGGAAACCAGCAAGGAAGAAGAAGAAGAAGAAGATGTATCATATACATGGAACCGAGAAATCATCCCAAGAGTAATGAAGATCGTCAGTACCAGACTCTCTCAAAAAGACCTAATTACCCTTCTCCTAGTCAGCCCTCACCTCCACCGCACTCTCATCTCCTACTCTACGCTATGGCCGCTGCTTGATTTTCGTGAGACCAATAAGGCCGGCGATAGGCTTATCGCCGCTCTTTCGTTGGTAGACTCTCGCGATTTTGTGGTTTTTGTAATTGATCAGGTTTTTTTGTTGTGTGTTTGATTGATTGATGAATGATTCTGTTTTTGTAGTCGAGGTACCGGAATGTGAAGCATATTAACCTTGAATTTGCACAAGATATTGAAGACGGACATCTAGAAACCCTTCGAACCAAGGTAATTAATTATCCATTGCTTCGTACAGTATCATAAATGAATTTATGCAATGAGTACATTTGATGTCGTATCCTTTAAAAATTGTAGAGGTGTTAACTCTAGCTGTTTGTAAGTTGTACCTTATTACAATATTAACTTGCTGATCGAAGGTTAGGATGAATGTTTTGAGGACAAGAACAAAAAGAAGGTGACTTGATTAGGTTGACAAATTGGATTCTGCATTGCTATATTCATTAATAATATGAGTGAATTCAGGATCCATGGAGTCTTTTGTTTTACGCATTAAGGTTTGATTCATGTGAGATTCGGAGGAAAGATGCATGTTTATGAGAATGGATAGAGATTTCATTCGGATAACTGATCCCGAGGGGTTTTTTGTGAATTTTGATTTGTGAAAGCTTTCGATAAGTGGATCAATCAATTGAAAAGTGAGAAAGGATGATCATATTGTAACTGTAGCTGTGTGTAGGCAATAAGTACGATGTAGTATCCCTTAAAAATTATAGAGGTGTTAGCTTTAGCAGTTTGTAAGTTGTAGTAACTTGCTGATTGAAGGTAGGCTGAATGTTTTGTGAACAAGAACAAAAAAAAAGGCGAGTTGCACTTAGGTTTTCAATATATTTCAGAAGAAGGGATTACTATTGGAGTTTATTATTATTTTTGTATTTTCTTTGTCACGGAACATATAAGATAATGGTTTCTAGATTGTTAAAGAGGGCTTATTTACCTAATAAGGTTTACGTTTAAACGTCTCAGTTTATCACCTCCCTTCAGAACCTGGAGTCGTTGAACTTGAATGGCTGCCAAAAGATATCTGACAGAGGAATTGAAGCTATAACCAGCTGTTGTCCAAAACTGAAGGTCTTTTCAATTTACTGGAATGTGAGGTAAGATTTGCTGAATTTGTGAATGGCCGAATGTACAATAGTAGTTCAAATAAACGATGAGAACCTAGCCATTTTTTCTTCTTCTAACAAGATCTGGCTTGTGTTTTTAGGGTTACAGATGTTGGCATTAAGAGTTTAGTGGAGAGCTGCAAACATATAATTGATTTGAACTTGAGTGGCTGCAAGGTACGTGCTCCGTACTCAATGGAGGTTTTGTTTTGTTGATTTCCAGTAGTAAGCAAGCAGGATTGTCTATAGCATAAAAATGTACTCAGTGCAGGCACTAAGAATAATGTAATTAGAATGCAAAATTGATGATGGATGCAATTTTCTGACTATTTTGAAATTTACTTTTCCCTGACAACTGAACACTTGAGTTTTTATTTCCTATTTACTGCAGAATATATCAGACAAAAGTTTGCAATTTGTTGCTGACAACTATCATGATTTGCAGTCATTGAACATAACTAGGTACGTAATTGGTCGATGAATGTTTAAATATGGCAAAATAAGCAACTAAAATGAGGAAAAAATGCTATCTTTTTTTCTTTTTTCTTTTTTTTCATTTCTTGTGTGTAAACATGTTTTGATTGCCAAACTTCTTAAAGTGGAGAAAATAATTACATCATTATGGGTGTTAAATCTACTCCTAAAACATTCAGTTTGAAGGGTCTGATGATTCATGAAGTAGCATTCATCTTCTAATTATTTCAGTTTCATAGGTGTGTGAAGCTTACAGATGATGGCTTGCAACAAGTATTGTCCAAATGCTCCTCTCTCCAGAGTTTAAATCTTTATGCCCTTTCGACGTCGGTACTGATGTTGTAATTTTTTGTTGTGTAAATTTCCATATATGTATTTCCAATTTATGGGACTTTGGTTTACGTTCTTTCAGGTTGACTGACAAAGCTTACAAGAAGATATCAAATCTATCCCTCCTAAGTTTTTTAGACTTATGCGGTGCACAGGTGCGTGAAAGTCATTTTCGTGAACCTGTTTTTATATCAAATTCTGTAAGCTAAAAATTGATATAATTTGTATGGAATTGGCAGAATCTCTCTGATGAAGGACTTTCTTGTATAGCAACGTGCACAAAACTTACCTCACTGAATTTGACATGGTGAGTAAAATTACAGATCTATTGGAAACTCATGAAATGATACAAAGTGATTGTGACATCGAAGATTTTGTTTTTTTTTTTTCTAATAGGTGTGTTCGAGTCACTGATATGGGGGTTATATCTATTGCTGAAAGTTGCACTGCTCTTGAGTTTCTTAGGTAAATTCCCCCGACCCATATTCTTCCTTAACATTAACCATGCAGGGAAGCATGAATCTTTTCTGTCTTGAGACCTTGATGATTACTAAGAACAATGTATATTTCATTTTGGTCATTGTCTTTCGACATTCTTGATTTACAGTCACTTCTAAGCTCTATCCTGCTCTAGCACTTATAGGATAATTCATACTTTATATGGTCCAAGTTGAACCCAAAACCAAGGTGTTTGTTTCCCATGGTTTTCTGTAGTTCAGGCGCTATTAGCTTCTCCTTGTGGCCAAGCTTGAGCATTGTGGTCAGATCATTACCAAATTCATTTTTTGTCATTTGGCTTACCCACTGCTTATTTTCCTTGTGTTCGTTAGCTTGTAATGGAGTTTACAAATAACATCTAAACACAGTTCATTAATCTGAGTTTGCTGAACGAATATCAATATACTTTATGTTTTGGCTAACTATGTGGAGGTTACATGGACCAAATTTTATGAATATGGTTGTTTCTTTAATGGCTCTTTCTTTACTTACAAGAATATTTGGTGCTAGAAACTTGTTTCTGATGTCATGGAATGATGCAGTTTGTTTGGAATAGTTGGTGTGACTGACAAATCACTGGAGGCGCTTTCAAGATTCTGCTCAAACAAACTATCAACCCTCGATGTAAACGGATGTGTTGGCATAAAGGTATGTGGTTATGTCTTCTCTCATAGTACTCATTTTCTTATTGTTTATTTAGTTGCACGTTTATACTTACTAGGTTCAAACTAAGAAAGCATTTTGAATCAGAACTGCAAATAACCAGAATCCTTCTATGGCCGAGATAGAAATTTACTGCCTAGGATATCTCAGGCCAATGATATCAATGCTGGTTATTTATTTGGCACGGCGAAATCTTCTATTTGCAACTAGTAACAAACACAGATGGTCTCTCTTGGACGATATCTTCTAGGCTTTCCCAGTGTACTTCTAATATTGCTTATCATGCGCTATGTTAGACCTCCGACTCCATTATCCTTCTACACTATCTATGATGTCTTGTAGATTTAATTTCTCTTGAAAAATTGACCTTTTGGTTTCTAATGCTATTCCTTGGTTTCAAAGTAATAAGTTACTGAAGAACAACGGATTTGTATTTGAAGACTGGTAGATTGGTTACCTTAATTAACACCTATGCATGCGTCTGGATTTCTAGACGAACATTGCACGTGTATTTATATTCACATAGGAACTAAAACATGCTTTGAGTTCCTTGCCAATGGAACATAGAAGTTACTTCTTTTCTTTCAGTTCTACAGTTTATTGATTATTAGTTGTCTTAACTTCCTCTTTATGTTTTCTACTTTTTTTGTTTTGGCAGAGAAGAAGCCGTGACGAATTGCTTCAACTGTTTCCGAATTTGAGGTGTTTCAAAGTACACAGCTGATGCATTAAGTGCTGTATGCAGTTTGCAGACGAAATAGGTGAAGAATTAGATGTTTTGTGCAATTGTAACATCATTTACATGAACTTTGTCTCGTAAAAACTTATAGTACGAGTTTAGTGGAGAAAAAAAATCTTCGAGATGCAGATTCTCTATATCCACATCGGACATACAAATTTACTTTCAAATTGTTAAAATTGTAAGTTCAGATGCTTGAGGAGTGATATTCTGCGATGATGTGTACCTTTTAGGGGCACACATGTGGTACCAAATTAACAGAAGATTAACTTCTGTTACATTCGCTGTTAACGGAATTACAAGACATTAGCAGTAACATAGTACGGTATTACTCATTGAGCCTAAATGTATTCTTCCCCAGTTATAAAACTATACAACTAAATTTTAAATCTAATCCTTCGGATCATTGGATCAATGAGCTTCCATGTCCGAACTATATGAGATCATAAACTAACCTCAAACCGATTAATATGATCTGGTGAAGTGATCGCAACGAGATTACGGATGCTGCTGCGTTTTATTTATTTAGGTTAAATTACATAATGAATTAACAATCCCAGACACAAATACAACGCTCATATTTTTTGAAAACATCAACACATTGAGCAGTTCCTCCATGCATTAACCTGCAAATTCCCTTGCAATTCTCCACATCACATTCCAATGCCCCTGGAAGTCTTGGAAGTATCTCTTTACATGATTCTGCTTTCACTCCTATTCCAACTGCAATTGTTCATTTGATTTATTACCATCAAAACGAGTAATTTAATCCTAATCGGTAACACGATGATGTGTCTAATTTTTTACGCAATATGGTTTATTCTGTAAAAAAATTTCAACAGTTTTATGCATCCACTGTGGACACGTGGAGACTCGCACAAAAGGGCATTGTTGTAAGATCGCCCATATTGGGGTCTTTCTGTAAATATTTCTGCATATTTTGACGCTTTTGCTCCACGTGCTAAGATAGATGGTCAGTTTGGCTTTGTTTTCCCAAACTATAAAAGCAACCGTATTTGGTAAATGTGATGTTGTTGTCTCTATAAATACGGAAAGTTTTAGAAAACTGTTTTCTTTAAAAAAAATTCTATAATTTGTAGTTTTTTGAAAAACGGTTACCCCGACTTATAAGTTAAGAACAATTTTTGGCAACAACAATGTCAAACTAGATTGGATAAGGTGTGTAAAAGGACATGAGTCTAAAATCTCTCATATTCCGTCAAATTTTTTTGACAACATTGGGCTAAAAATTAGCCCTCTTATATAATTACAATATAGTAATTAATTTATTGAGAATTAACGAAACAAGATTAGAAAACCTGAAAGAATAAGAAGAATGAAGAATAAATTCTTGCAAGAAACTGCATCCATTATTTTCTTTACTGGCGACTCGATAATACAAATTAGTTATGTGAAAGTTTTGGATAACATGTAGTTGGAGAATATGTTCTATCAAAAATAGAAATACTTTGGATTTTATAATCGTGTAAAAAGAAGCTATGCATAATTAAATTGCTAGATTTAGATTAGCCAAATGTTTTAGTATGTGATATTACTGAGATTTTGTTAGATGTCATTAACTACAGAATCGGCCAATTGAGATGATTCCATTTAAAATTTAACGTCAAGTTACCAGGAAACTAAGCTGATAAATCAACCGGGAAGAATAAATCACAACCCGATGCCGGTAAGAACTTACCCCAAACATGAGTGTCCTCCCAACAGTTCTGAAAAATATAGAACGTTATTATTAAATAAAAATTTACAGAAATCTGAGTCTTTATGTTATAATTGTACATAAACAATTCTTATTTTTGAAATCAAACAAATTATATTAGTCAAATCATTCAAAGAAAAAAACTAAATTTTTTGATGAAAGCTAATTAATAAACATAGCCAAATACCTATATTATAAAATTTAAAGCTGTCAAATTTTTAATACGATAACACGATTTATAGAGACAATTTATTTAACAGGACACGCTTAACACAATTTTCAATCATTTATATTATATATAATTATGTTTAATAGGTAAATGCACATTGTTTATAAACCCGTTAAATTTTGTTGATCTAGTAAATGTATAAAAAATAAAATCTTAGATATATTTATAATTTTTTTCTCAATTAGATAAAAAATAAAATCATATGCAAAAATGCAACCCCACCCCTCTTACTATTTGTGTCTCTCTCTCACATCATAATAAAAAACATAACATCTTCTTCATCTCCTCCAATCTCCATCCCAAATTTTTTTTCCAATTTCTGTAAAACCCTAATCGATTTTTCTCCTTCCCCTTTATAATTTCCCTTCCCCCTCATCTTCTCCCCTCTAAAATCCCCAACCTTTCTCTCGATTCCCTCCCCAATCGATCCCATCTTCACTTCCTCAAACCCTAATCGTTTCCTATTTCTTCCGGGCATCTGAAATCTGTGGCCTTTATAGGGGGTTTTGAGTTTCTAAGATCTGGTAATAAGGGTATTTATTTAATTTAATTAGGGTTTGATAAATTTAGGGGTTGCAGAGTTGGGTTATTTATTTTAGGGTTTGATAAATTAAGGGGTTGCAGAATTCGGGCAAGGCTGGCGGGCAATCGGGTATAGTAAATGGCGGATCCGCCAAGTATCCGCCCACTGTTAATTGCTGGTTTTTCTGGGTTTAATTGTTACGAAGAGTTGTTGATTGGGTTACTGGATAAAGAAGAGTTTTAAAAGCATGCTGAGCGTGCTACGTGTGCACCTCCCCTCGGATATCCCCATTGTTGGCTGTGAGTTAACGCCGTACGTGCTCTTACGGCGACCTGATAAGGCCGTCACTACCGATGATGTCCCTGAAACCGCCCCTCTTGACGGGCATTTTTTGAGATACAAGTGGTAAGCTTTTAGCTTTAGCTTAAATTATGACTATGGGTTTGCTTAAATTTGTCATTTTGAGCTGAAATTTCTCTGATTAGTAGCGTTTTTGGATAAAAAATGCGTTAGCTTGATTGGGTTTTTGTTAATTTGTTGTATATGAGTTTCCAATGGCTTATTGGGGATGCCAAAGAGTCTTTAATTGTTTGAGTATATATTGGTAGTTATGCTCATATTTGTCGCTATCTCAGAACTTGGCTGATTTCTGTTCTTCGGTATATGGTGTGCAAGGAAAGTTCTTTTTAATATTGGAGTAATGTTAGCAGTAAATGTTGGTAGTTATGCTCATTTTTGTCGATATCTATGATATGATCTATTTTTGGTTAGGCTGTCCTATTTTTCGATTATTGGCATTTCTATTCTGTATTGCCATTATGCAAGGACCGGTGACACAGTAACTGTTAGTATTTATGGAATTTGGGGTTTGCTCAAATTTTTCATTTGGAGTTGGTATTTCTCTAATTAGCAGTGTTTTCGGATATAAATTGCTTTAGTTTTATTGGGTTTTTGTTAACTTGCTGTGTTAGTGGATATAGCTATTTCTAATAGCTGATTGGAATTGCTAAAAATTAGCCTATTTGGCTGTCTTAACTTGTTTGAGGGAAATCAGTATATGTTGGTAGTTATGCTCATACTGTCGATATCTAGGAACCTGGAATCCTCATAATTTGATGAGGCTGTTTAGAGTTTTGATTAGTGACTTTCTATTCTTCGGTACATGGTGTATTAGCAGTGATGTTAGTAGTTATATTTGTGTTTGCTGATATTTGGAGTAATGTTAGTAGTAAATGTTGGTAGTTATGCTCATCTTTGTCGATATCTATGACGTGATCTATTTTTGGTTAGGCTGTCTAATTTTTTGATTATTGGGTTTCTATTCTGTGATTGTCGTTATGCAAGGATGGTGACGTAGTAGATGTTAGTATTTATGTTTGTGTTCGCTGATATTTAGGTAGGTAAATTCCGTTTGATCTTACCGTTCTACTCTTGATTATTGTGCTGCTTTCTTGTAGTGGCCACTATGCAAGGATTTTCTTAACTTGTGTGAGTGGAAGAAGTAAATCTCGGTAGTTATGCTCATATTTGTCGTTATATTGTTTCAAGGGATGTATTTTATCAGGCTATCTTATTTTGTGGTGGCAGTGTGGCACTATGTGCGGAAGTTTTAACCTTTTCTATGAAAAACAATAAATGTTGGTAGTTGTGCTCATATTTGTCGATATATGGTATATAAAATCTATTTAATCAGGTACTCCAATCCTTATTCAGTGGTTGCTATTATATGGTGGACGCTCTGCACAAGGAAAGTTGTAACTTTTTAGATAAAGCCGTTACTTGTGGTGGTTATGCTGTTTTTTGTCGATATTTAGGTGCATGGAATATGTAACTGGTCATATGATATTGTCATGGCAGGAAGATAAGACCTGGAAACTGGAATGGTTGATGAAAACAATTATCATCACATAATCACTTTGACCTATATTCGGTGTTGTTATTAATAAAGTCTAGTTGCAAGATTTTTGACCAGCCTTTTTAAATTTTGATATAAAGTTGGGAATAAATCATTCAATACCTTAATTTGCATAATACATAATGTGTAAGTGGACTCTCTTGTAAAAGCAATTCCTAACATGCTTGATAGGTATCAGTTGTCTAAACATTTTGTTCAAAAAAAAGATGGAATTAAACTTTCCCTTATTGTATTAAGTTTTAGTCTTATAACAAGGGTCAAGTTTTCTATTAACCTGGTTTTAGCTGTTCAAGTTGGATGAAGTGCACCGCAAGAATGTGTAATTTTATTGTCACTTGTAAACTTGATATATAAGGTATATGATGTTGACAGGACTGGTTTTCAGCAATAGTATATTTTCCTTCTTCATCTTCTTATCCCTTCTTGATATCGTCTTTGGTTTCCCGTTAGAGTATTTAATGCCGTTTGTAGAAGCATGTGATTTTCTTTGTGGCAAACTTGTGCATTATAAAGGTCGAGCATTAGTTAATTTATGCACAGTATGGGTCAATTTAAAAGGTTTTTGGCCTCGAATAGGGTACTAATTCTATGGTTGAAGAGTATCTGTTGGAATAACCAGTGCTTACTGAAAACTACTTATACGATTCACAGCAGTGAATACCTGGTAACGGTCAATGTTATTCGGGGTTCAAGATTAATTATTTCTTATTGGAATATATTTTAGCTCTTATACTAGAGAATGGATGTTGAGATATCTTATTAACTCTTTTACCTGCTGGTGTTTATTGGTTATGATTCTATATAAGAAACAATTGTTTGTGACAACCTTCAGTTGCGATTGATGTGAAATCAGGGTGAGAGTTTTAGCATGATTTGGCTTTCTGATGACAATATGGTTTTCTTTTTGTAATCAACAGGTCAATATAGAAGGTAATGCCTTAAAAGGGTTGTATCTGACAATTTTAAAACACCGTTAGTACATGTTAGTTTGAAGCAGTAGTATCCAGGTTAACTGTGTAACTGGACTGCTTTTTGATTTGCAAAACTATTTTGGTATGTCATGCTTATGTTTGGTCAATCTCTTAGAAACACTCAGTAAGTAGAACTTGAGAGGTAGAATATATTAATGATCTAAACCAGGAATATTCTCTGTTCTTCTTGTTTGTTTTGTTTTCTTGTTCTTTTTCAATGTTCAAGACATCTTGCAGTGACTTCTAAATACCTTTTTCTTTCTTTGCAACATTATTCTCTATGGACAGCTTGCTGTTGTTTCTTTATATTGACTGAGAAGAGATGAGGATCTAGATTGCATGTACTTATTTTGTTATTGGTATGATTATGGCTAAGGGATTAATGATTGTCTTGGAGGCTTAATTGATGAAGCTGTCTAGTAGTGAATTCACTTGGAATGTATTACATATAATGAAATATGAAATGCATTTTTCAAAATCTAAAGTTGGGGAGCGAGTGTTAAAATCAAGAATGAACATCTGAAACCTGCTGAAAACTTCGATGCCTTAAAACCTTATTGGGAATATGGTCGAGGAAATGGCTCTTGTGATTGATTGAGGAACTTTATGCTGTTATAATTCAATTACTTGCATCGAATATTAAATGCCGTCTATCTGTACATATACCATAATGCAGTTGACTTTATCTTTTCTATGTATGAAGTTTGCTGATACTTATTTTTTTCTTGCTCTTTCATCTTGTATTTTCTTAATGGTATATTCTGTCATTTGTCTTACCAACTGTTTGGTACTTTTCTCGAACAGTGATATGGTATTCAGTCATTCATTTACTTGTCTGTTTTGCAGGTATCGGATACAAAGTGATAGAAAAGTAGCTGTATGTAGCGTACATCCATCTGAGCAAGCTACCTTGCAGTGCCTGGGTTGTGTTAAGGCCAAAATACCCGTTGCTAAAAGTTACCATTGTTCTCCCAAGTGCTTCTCTGATGCTTGGCAGCATCACCGTGTCCTGCATGATCGTGCTGCAAGTGCTGTAAATGAAAATGGAACTGAGGAGGAAGAATTATTTGGGCGTTTTAATAGCACCGGTTCTGGAGTTCTTAATACTAGCTTGTCTGGTTCTGGATCAAGTGCCAATTTGACAAATGGTTCTGCACCTTTATATCCTGCAGCTGTTACCCAAAGGAGTGGTGGAGAAACTTGGTTTGAAGTTGGACGTTCTAAAACATACACTCCATCAGCTGATGATATTGGCCATGTTCTCAAATTTGAGTGTGTTGTGGTAGATGCGGAAACTAAACTGCCTATTGGACATGTCAACACTATTCTTACTTCTAGGGTGATTCCTGCTCCTTCCCCTACTCCACGTCGCATAATTCCAGTTAGTGGAGCTGATTTGATGGGACATTTAGATTCAGATGGCCGCTTGTCGTCATCAGGGACATTCACTGTACTTTCATATAACATACTATCTGATGTTTACGCAACAAGTGAGTCGTACAGTTATTGCCCTTCATGGGCTCTTTCATGGCCATATCGCCGTCAGAATTTGCTACGGGAAATTGTTGGATATCGTGCAGACATTGTTTGTCTTCAGGAGGTAAATTAAAAATTACTATAAATAAGATGGTGTATATTGTTTGTGGCAAGTTTTATAGTTGCTGATTTATTTATATATAAGGATTAAAAATCGAAAGTTATGAAGATATTGTTATTGCTGTAGTTTTCTATAATGATTTTACATTTACTTTAAAAAAAAACAAAACTTTTTAGATATTGTAAACTACCATTACATCAATTACGTATCAGTTATCCCATATTGATGACCCGATGAATATTTGTTGTTAAAATTATCACATCAGTTCTGCCTTCTAAGGTTTAACAATGCAAAATAATGGCCAGCTATTTCAAGCTTTCTTGTGCTAGTAATGTTGTCAACTAAAATGCTAGAAGTGCTTTGGAACTTTGTATTAGAGCCGATTTGTTCATTGTGCAAGTTCATATTGAGAAGTAATACTTGATTCTTGAATGTCAATTGCTTTGGCAGGATATAATTTGCTATGTTATTCATCTACTAGTAAGAATAGATTGTTCTTTGTTACTTCTCACGTGTATATTACAGTTTTAGTAAAAAAAAGGATTAGTCAAAAAAATGATTAGCAATTTTTTGTTATAGGCTGTGCAATGTGATGAGGAACATTTATTCTTATTAAATAGGTGATAGAACTATTTAGTTAACTCAATAAGAGAGTATAGTGAAGTGTTGCTATTTACTCTAGTTTCTTAATTTCAAACACTATGAGGAATTTGGTGCTGAAATCTTCTCCTTTTAGGTTCAAAGTGATCACTACGATGAGTTTTTTGCCCCAGAACTTGACAAACATGGTTATCAAGCTCTTTACAAAAGAAAAACCAACGAGGTTTGTACAATTAACAGCTTGTTTCTTATTGTTGTATGCTTCGCATGATGTATGATTTGTGCTGTTTATACATGGTAATTGCAGGTTTATAGTGGCAACAATCATACAATCGATGGTTGTGCAACATTTTTTCGTAGAGATAGGTTTTCCCATGTCAAAAAATATGAGGTTTGGGAGTTTCTAAATCCATAGATTCTATATATATATATATATATATATGTTTTTTTCCTGTATGTTGATATACTTTACTTCTGTATCCAGGTTGAATTTAATAAAGCTGCTCAGTCTTTGACGGAAGCTGTGGTTCCAAGTGGTCAGAGGAAATCCGCTTTAAATCGTTTGGTCAAGGTCAGCTCTCTTCTGCTTTTATTTTGGTGTTTTGCTGTTTATATTTGCCAAGTTGTCTGCCTTACATAAAATCTCTTGTGTTGATAGGACAATGTTGCACTGATAGTGGTTCTTGAAGCAAAATTCAGTAACCAAGGAGTAGATAATCCTGGGAAACGACAACTTCTTTGTGTGGTGAGTGGTTTCATTTGAACATCTAGATCCTTGATGCTTCATTTGTGTACTTAATTACTTACACTGAAACCGCTTCAGTAGCCATGGATGTCTGGGATTGAGCTTGAGAATGACCTTTTGCAACTCCTTAACCCTCATTTGGTGTGTAATCAACTACCAGAATCCCTTGGAGTTGCTGATCTTTCCTCAGGCTGAAAATAATCACTGCATGTTAGGGCATCAGAACTCAACCAATATGGTTGTATGGAGAGATGGGAGTTGCAATAATAACAAAATAATTAGGTTTGGCGGAACTGTAGACTTAAAATTCTGATATGGTAGATTGATACCATAAATAACTTTATCTGTAAGGGATCATTAATAGGAGTGTGATACTGAAAACATATTCCTAATTCATGCGACGAAATATTGAAGCCCTATTTGAATTTGAATTTGCAGCTGTGCAAGGGAACTCATCTGAATAGGATTATTTCTTTGATTGGTGAATCATATACTCACTAGTTACTATCCTCTTACTAGATTCCTAGGAGATAAATTTTTTTTTCTTTAAGTGCATTTCCAATTGTTATATATATGAAATAACCCGTAATTTTTGTTGGTATTTAACAGGCGAATACACATGTAAATGTGCATCAAGATTTAAAAGATGTAAAGCTTTGGCAGGTCCTTACTCTTCTGAAAGGACTGGAGAAAATAGCTGCCAGTGCTGACATTCCAATGTTGGTTTGCGGAGATTTCAATTCAGTTCCTGGAAGGTATGCTTGCCTATTGAATTATTTTTTGCATTTTAGCTTTGAACTTTCAAGTACAATAATTGTCTTAATGTACTGTTTAACTCGTTGCAGCGCGCCTCATGCACTTCTTGCCATGGGAAAGGTAGATCCGATGCACCCGGATTTGGTGGTAGATCCTCTTGGAATCTTGCGTCCCCACAGCAAGCTTACACATCAGCTGCCCCTGGTAAAGTTATCTTTTGAAATAACGCATATGAGAATGCATATAATCCATTTTCTATTTCAGTAGCTTTTTTTTAATAGTGAAAAAAAATCAGGTTGTAAACAATGTGTTTTTGGTTCATTTAATGCATTGTTTAACAGGAAGAAATGCAAATTTTTCTGAGTAGCGTGATGGTTTTTTTTGGAGGAGTTGCATTTTTACTGCTTTTATATGGCTTGTGTTTGTTTTGACACTTTCAATGCTGGCTGCAGGTCAGTGCTTACTCTTCGTTTGCTAGACCCGGTATTGGACTAGGTACTGATCAACAGAGGAGAAGAATGGACCCCACAACAAATGAACCTCTGTTTACGAACTGCACCAGGGATTTCATCGGCACTCTTGATTACATCTTTTACACAGGTGAATCTTTTGTACATCTTGCTTATTATTCAAATTGCCCTCTCCGTATGACCTCTTATTCAAGGTTTACTGATAAAATGTCAATCTTTCATTAATTAATCATTATTTTCATGTGCTTTCAGCGGATTCTTTGACGGTCGAGTCATTGTTGGAACTACTGGATGAGGAAAGCTTAAGAAAAGACACAGCTCTCCCATCTCCAGAATGGTCCTCTGATCATATAGCACTTCTAGCGGAATTTCGTTGCAAGCCTAGAACAAGACGTTGACAATCCTGGGTAGGGAATATAATAATTCACTTTACATGCTCTTAAAAATATTCCATTCATTGGTTGTCTATTTGTGTGATGCAAATATGGCTATAGAAGAATCATTGGTTACTCTGCTAAATCGTTTTTACATGCTCACTTGTCTCTATGTTGGAAAATTGGGAAGTAATGGTTATTAATAAGGGTTCTTCAAAATGCTGAGTCCTGGGATGTAGAGGAACTACTTTTAGTCTTAAAAGGAAAAATATTTGAAATTGAACGTTTTCCTAATCTCTGCCTATAAAACCATTGGCTCTTAGATAAAGAAATTCTTTCGTGTTTTCTTAATACTAGGCTTGTCAACATTGTGTTCCCTTTAAGTTGTCTGATATGAATGACAGAATACCTCACCAATTTGTTTCTCATAAGTTTTGTATTCTGTTCTGCATGTTCTTCTTGGAAATAAATTTTTGTTTGTTTGAATGTGGCTGTGTAGTTTTTGTAATAGATTAACCTTATAATGATGAAGAAGGCACATCTCTTAGCCTTATGCTAGAGCAGGACTCAGAAAAGCTCCTACCTCATAAGAGACTCTTGTGATGTATTCAAACCAAATACTACTTCTGATGGTAGTAAAACAGGAAGACACGGGACTTTGGATTGATTCTAACTTGGCTTTGTTTAATTAGCCAGCTTTCTAAACCTGGGCTAAAGCATTATCTTGTATTTTCGTTAGTTAGAGTTTCTTCTGCTGTGTATTTCCTTGGACTTGTCAGTGACATTTTAAATGGTGCTAAATATTGCTGGTTTCTCGTGTTGAGGAATGGTTACTGTTTCTTACCTGCATTTTAAGTGGTGCTAAATATTCTTGCCGTTTTGTTGGAGTGATTACTGTTTCTTACGTGTTTGTACATTAGTTTAATTATGCAGTGTTTATTTTCTCAGCAGTACCTCTTGAATCCCTCATTCATTACAAATGGTCTGATTAACATTTCTCGGTTTTGGAACAGGGCGACTGATGACTAAACTAAGATGATGATGACCAAAGGAATTAGATAAAATGTAAGAATGGTAGATGATGGTGCATTGTGTTATTTTCCAGGTATCTCGTGCCATGATCTACGTTGTATCATGCCAATTACAACCTTTGTCTCATAGAAAAGTTATGTTAAAGCCTTAATTTAATTGTATTTCTTTTTTCTTTGCTGATAGAAAAGCCAACCTGTTAGTGTAAGTCAAGTCAATTATCCTGTACGTTTACGCTCCCTTCATAGCAAATGGTTAGTGGCATGCTATTAAAGATGCCCTATAGTTCTTCTGGGTTCAATCATCCTTTCTTTACTCATTTTCGGGCCCCTTAAATGGAATAAATTTTTTGCAAGTTTGTCGTTCATTTTTTCAAATTATGTACTGGATTAGGTTGTCCATGTACGCGTAATGGTAAGGTGGTCTGGTTTGCCGAAACATTTTGTGTTTGTAGTGGGTTTAGCTGGTCTAACAAACCATGTCTGTTGTCCATGTCTGTTGTGTCCGCATGCACGACTTTGCTGGATTTTGAGCTTCTCTGCTCTTGAGGTGGGCTGTAGTTTTGTTGAACCAATGAATATTAGGAATGTAGGGTGGCGATTTTGCATTTGTGTGCGTCAAAATTGTGTTACTTCATATATATGTTTCATTTTTCCATATGTTAAATTATGTCTCATCAGATCGGTTCTTTTTGTTAAACAACTATTTGTGATTTAAAAAGACATTTTTCAAGAATTAATGAGTTGATTTTTTTCATTTTGAGGTCATTAACGTCGTTTCAAAAAGTCATTATGTTGCTATTATCTTAAAGGGTTAGTTGCATTTAAAATTCATGTGTTTTTTTTTTATTTTGACAGCAAAAATTCATGCGGTTATGCTGTGTAATACTCGCAACTATAGTCCATGTTCTTTTAGAATTATCGATTTTATAACTTTTCACTTTTGAAGTTGTCAATGTTTTTTAAGGAGTTGCTGTGTAATATTCGCAACTATAGTCACTCAATTCATAAAGTAAAAACTGTCAAAACTTTTTGTTGAAATGTCTGACCAATGAGTTTTTCTTATGTCACCAAAAAAAAAAGAGCTTTTCTTATCAATTGAATGTTTGTTTAATCATATTTTCTTATCATTTCAAAAAATAAATCATATTTTCTTATTATATTCATAAATCTAGATTTTTATTTATTTTCAGCACAATTTTATTCATAAATCTTGACTGTTCATTGATGATTTGCCAACTTCTGCTAAAAAATTGATTTTCTTACTCTATTTTCTTGATATGGTTTCAAATGATTATAATTTGCTTCTAGGTGTTTTCTTATTGTTATTTATAGTAGAAAATAATTATTATTTTGTTTTATTTATTGCTAAATTATTTTCGTTTAACCAATGTAATGGTATCAAATACAAAGTAACTAAAATATCAAGCAGCCATAGCATAAATTTTAGGTTGATATCATTATGTATCTAAATTATATATATTTATGTAATAAATATTATTTGAATCATGAACATATAAAGATGTTTCATGTAAAATAAAGGTATTAAAAGAAAGTAGTTCCATATTAAAATGTTTATCAGATTTGTGGAGAAATGGGGTGCTTAAATTTACATCTTTCTAGAAATAATAGAATTAAATTAGAATCATATATTTAGAGCATATATATATTCCGATAAACATTTGATTCAATAATTTTTGGTTCAATAATTTTAAGATAAATTTATTTCCAGTTCATTTTTTTCATTTCAACAGAACAAGGCTTAAATATGATGCACACTAAATAAGCAACACTAAATAAGCAACTTTGAGAGAGATGGTGGCTTGTAAAATCTAAGTAACTTACTTAGTAAGTGGTACCATCTAATATTCATAAAATTTTATTTCATTCATCGGAAAGGGAGGTGAGAAGCTTATTTTTGTTTTACAAGCATTAACTGCAATGTCAAAACTAACTCAAATAATGAACCAAAGCATATTAGAAATTTGAAAAAATTTCCAAGTTAACAGAGAATCTAATCTTAGAGTTCCTATTTTCTTACAAGTATGTCAATTAATTTACATGAAATGCCAATCAAGTTCAATTTTTAAATCAATTGATGACCAAAACGTAACAACGATAAACGAACATGTAAATATGAGTATTTAATCACATGACTAGGAGTAGAAGTGTACAATTTTAAAACTTACATTCAGAAACATATCTGATACAACTTGTATCATCGTCTATAAGGATACAATCAACAACCAATCTCTACGATGGTCACAATAAAGTTGCTCTACTTTTTTAGTGTCCAAATTGTAAAAGAAAAGAAAAAGAACAGAAAACGACAACATCTACTTCGTTGGGATCAAGTCCGCTAAAATCCTTGTGTAACCCAAGATTAGAGTCACATACATTTCCGACCACATGGACTAATTTGTTTAACATGAAAGCTTGGTAGGATTTTCCTTAGATTTGTTGAAGACACTTGAATAGCTCTTCATTTATTATCTAAGTATAGCCATAGTTTAAATTTTGCTTCACTAATTATTAAGAAATGCCTGAAACTCATAGAAGTTACTAATCATTTAGTTATAGGATAAGGCCTACATTTTCCATTAAGATGAACAATTTAATCCGGGTCTTCAAAATGCTTCATTGTTGGCCCCTAATGGTAAAGACAATACCTGCCATTTTTTTAGGAAAAGATGCCGTAATGTTCCGTTGACAAAAACAGAGATAAAGTAAAAGTTACAAGCAATGAGCAATTCTAAAGGTTTGCGATGTGGGCAAGAATGATTGAATTCTACATTGAAAATAACTAATATTTGTAAGATATTAAACTTTTTATTCTACACCATTTATTAAGTTGCGTCATTCTTAACCCACAATGTTACAACTTTTTCAAAATATATATGGTGATTGGATACATTCGATCTTTGATGAAATTAACTAGATTATTTATTTATTCTTTTATAGAAAATTTTTAGAAAATTTAAACACGTGGAGAACACGAGTTTTCTTTGTTTTGGAGAATTTCCATTAACTGTCATGACCGCTAAAGAAAAGACATTTCTATCCTCATACCTGTTTCATTTATTTTTTTCATATTTAAGAACTTGTTAAATTATCTCTAAGATCCCACTTCTAAATCTTAAATTTTAGAGCATTTAATATCAATATTTACCATACGGGCTTATTCCTTTTCCATTTCTAAAAATGTTGGTATATAATTTAGATTGTTTAGCATGAAATACGAATAAGTTTTGAATTTTTGTTAGGAAATAATAATAACAATGCATATAATGAATTCGAGCTCAAATCGCTCATTAGGTTCATTTTTATTAGTCTTCAACTCAATTAAACGTACGAAGTTTTCGTAAAATTCGGGCATGAACGCCGAGCATTAAACAACCACCGTTCCCGCTCTTCATCTCACAGACATCTTGAGAAGTAAGATAGGGTGGAGCACGAAGAACGACCTATTTCAGCACAATGTCCATGTCATGATAGCTTGACAGACTTGCTCCGATAAACACCTTTATTAAAATAAATGATTGTACACTCGATTTTGCTAGTTTTGTCGATTTTATCTCTCATATTAAAAGCGTATAGACTTAATAATTAAGGGCTAATGTTGTGGGCTGCATGATACAGTGTAGTGTATATGTGGTGTGGTAGCGGATTGTGTACGGACGTAACCGTTTTGTGAGACAGATAGTTTTGTCTCTCTTAGTTTTCACTCTGTTTTTTTTCAAATTTCCCTCCACAATCAACACCGCAACTTCAATGGCGGTAACATAAGTTTTCAAGGAAGCTCACATTCCATCACTCGTTTTATGATCTACTTCCTCCTCCTTCCTCACCGGCGTTGAATCATCGGCATGGACTTGAGGGATTATGGAAAGAGAAAATTCAGCAATCGTGGAAAGAAATTGCACAAAGAAAGTGATCGTGCTACGAATGAGGCCGAAACAAACCTTACTCTATCGGATGGTTGCTTATGAGATATATCAAAAGTACGAGCGGATTGGTAATAGGAAAGACGGCCTCCTCGTAGACATATGGGATATTGGCCGCCACACAATGTGTAAGGTTCATTTTTTTGATGTGGGGAGGAGGTCAGCATGCACTTTCATATGACGGTGATACTTTTGTTGCTAACAGCCCCTTAAAGGACGGGTTAGAATTAACATAGGTTGGGATTCTATAGAGAAGAGAACGATAACAGTAAAATCAACACCATCTGAAATCAAAGTGGTAAAACATTCAGATCCAAGTAAACTTAGTCTTCTTAAACATTTGGAAGAAAGCACAACTGCCAATTTTTCTTAAAATTTGGAAGAAATGTCAACTGTGAATTTTGCTATGCTGATTAAGGCTTAGCACGGATCGTTATGATTCACATTTGTAACCGGTTCCGATCGAATTGGACCGAATTTAGTCAAACCAATTCAATATTTTACTTAAATTCGGGATATTTTACTTAAATATTTGATCAAAATCAACGAATTTAGTATCCTACCCAACCCTATGTTGATATGTGTAGATTTTAATTCTTTGAGGTATTGGATTTTGTTTAGCATTTTGGTTTCTAACGTTTTTGTAGTATAATAATAATTTTGTAACGGTTGCCGTCATCCTTATGAACTCCTTAAAATCGGGATGGTTGAACCAAAGAAGCATCCAAATTTAAATGATGATCATAACAGATTCTTGAATGCTGAGGATCTTAGACATATTCTTCATTCGGTAAATTATCTTTCAAATTTTTAAGCTGGAAGGTTGATCGTTGAGCAATTAAGTGACTACATTTTTTTATAGCGGTGAAACTCTTATAGACAATTTTATTGTTGCTCCCAGATGATTCGCTAAGGGTGGCTTCATTGTTAGAACCACTTGATGCAAAAACCTTGAGTAATTCTCTTCCAAGTCCAGATGGTCATCTGATCATATAGCTCTTGTAGCTGAGTGTCTACCGGAGGGAAAGTTATCTATTCTGACTAGAACATGTCACTTTTCCTGATTGTTCTAGATGTGGAGGTAAAAGAAATGCTTGTTTTTTCTCTTCGTATAAAGCATAATGGTGAGATGCAATTAATACTAGCATAAGATGTTATGATTCGTCAGTTTTATGTTTGTGGTTAGTCAATGATAACACTCAAAGAGCGGAACTTCGCTGTAGCAAGAACACGTTTGTTTTAGCGTGATGTCATTGTTACAGCAACTGTTACAGATTGTAAGGGTAGCATTTGTGTGCTGTACATTGTATTCACTCCTAGTAATGTGATTAAGAGTTTCATTATTGCCATAAAATTTTAGTAATAAGCTGATTTAAAACCTATCTTGATTGTTCTTTTCATATAACTTGAATGGGGATTACTATATTAACAAGCCATTATATTCAAACAAAGAACTAAACATGATATTTATCTTGAATATATCAAAATGACATAAAACCTAGGAAAATTCTATAATACATTTACATGTACCGTAATGTACCGCAAGAGTTAATATTGTATCCGCAGGCGTACCATTGAGATATACACCTAATCAATAAAATGTTGCCATTAAATCAAAATTAGACTATATTTCTTTTCCTTTCATCTGAAATGTATATGAAAAAAACGCCAGTCAAGTCCTCTTTCTTTCCACTTAACTTTCATCTGAAGAAGTCTATCACTCGAACTAAGTTCCTGTAGTTAAAATTCAAAAATCTCGTACCTCAGCCAAAGAGAGAAGAGCTTATCTTTAGGGTCATACGTCCCTCATTATTAATCGTACAACAAACCTTTAGTCATCATACGTCCTCACTTTCCAACATGTTTAGTTTAACAAGTCGTACGTCTAAAGCCAAGTCTTGATCTGCAATCAAATGGTGAAAAACAATTGTTATTATCACTGGAGAGAGAAAAAAGTTTTAATTCTTTTCTTTAAAATACATTTTCTCGCTGTTTCCAAACTCATTTTTCGAAAATAATTATACCACTGTAAATGGCAATCCACATAAATATTTGGTGAGTCAATCTTATAAGTATTAAAATATTTTCAGACACTACACGTCGGTAAGACCTATTTAGATAAATTAATTAAATGATTTTAAATAAATTAACTTTGTTATCATTTTTATGATTTCATTTCAAATACTGTCAAGTTCTTCATTGTACAAAAATATCAAGCAAAAGATTGCAGATTTTTAAAATTGGTAAGATAATGAACAAGTGTCTACCAATTGTACAAAAAAGTGACTATGTCAAAGACCATCTGAGTAGGTGTAATAAGCATTGAGGCTAACAAGAGGATTTAGACCATGTTAGTTATGACTGAAAAAACTGAACTTAACTGAATTGGATTATTAATTTAGTGTTTAATGAAATTTTCTGAATGTACTGAATTGAACTGAATCTAAGTCAAAAAGAACAGTACCTTAACTTGGTGTTGAAAATTCTTATACCTAAATAGCATTCTTTGGATGGTGTAAATTGCAACTCTTAGAATAATATGATTAGGAGAGAAAAAACACGATAAACCAAGAGGAACTACAATTATAATACATAAATAGAAAGGATAATATTACACATTAAACTTAAGGTTTTTCTATGGTTACTTTGTTTTTGTTGTTACTTTGTCCACTATACCATTGAATGAGTGGGATAGAAGTTGATCCAATGGTGTAGGGGATAAAGTAACAACTAAAACAAAGTAACCATAGCCTTCACTTTAAACTTAATATATCTGAGTTGTTGACATGTGCAGTTGTAGGTTTTGTTACTTTGTTATGTTTTACTTACCATATTAAGATGTCAATAGTTTCAGATATTAATTTAAATATTTTCAAAAAGATTAATTTACCAAGGTTAAGAGTAAATATGCACATATTTTTCAAACAAAGAAGTACCAAACTGAGATCTTATTATCTGATGAACCCTAAGTGTTTTGGTTATGTCCAAACGTTTCAGAAGATGAAAATGAAAATTAACTTGTATACTTTTCAATGTTGACTAACAATTTTCGTTAAGTTATTATGAGTTTTCTCAGCAGATGCTGAATGAAGAATTCCTGCTTGCCTATTGAACTCAGAAGATTAAAAAGCTGAAGACTGAAGCACTTTCTCAGAAGCTGGATGAACCGCTCTGAAGTCTTGATTGTCTGCCTAAAGCTTTTATCAGAAGTTCTCTTTTGCAAACAGAAGACTAAGGTTGTTTTAGTTCAGAAGCGCTAAGAAGGAAAACGGACATCAGAAGTTCGTTATCACGGGTTTGGTTAAGCATTTAATGCTTTGTCAGTTGCATTTAATGCAAGGCGCCAAAAGTTCAAAAAGCTGTTTGAAGGACGCGCCTGTTCACAACAAACAAAACCTGCTCTCTTATCGTTTCCCTCTAAATCAATCTTCAAGTTCAGTCAACTCCATCACCTTTACTTTAATCCCATACCGGATTAGATTAAAGTACAAAGTTGACAGAGTTGAGTGTTTTGAGACCGTTTGAAGAAGTTGACAAGATTAACGGCTACTTTCATCCTTGTCATCCTTGAAGATTCAAATATCCTCAACGGTTATCTACTCAACACTATAAATAGTAGCAAAGCTCCACTGCATCAACTACGTGTGTGATCATAGAGCAAAAATCTCAACGCACTGTTATATCAAGAAAACAGAGCACACTTTCCATTCTCAATCTTTTCTTAGCTTAGCTATTGTAATTGTGAGAGAGTGAAGAAAAACAAGTTCATAATAGAAATCTTGTAAACTGAGATCGGTTGTGATCTTCAGTTAGATTTAAAAGAGAGAAATCTAGTTGAGATTTGAGTTGGGTGAGAAATCCAGAAAACAGAGTATTGTTGTTCTGGTGAAAATCCTTTAACTCATTTTAGGCTAGTCAGAACTAAGTGAGAAATTAGCTTAAGTTCTGTTGATGTAAAGGAGCTTCTGAACTTGCCATAAAAGTTCTGAATAGTGGATTTATAAAATCTCTGGAGGCTGCGACCTCAGAGGACAAGACGTAGTCACAGGAATTCTGTGGCGAACTTGGATAAATTGAACTGTTCATCAGGACCTCCTGAATCTCTTTCTCCCGTCTTTATACTTGTTAATTGCTTCTGTGTACTTGTATCATATTTAGTGCTGAAACAGATTTCCTCTTAAAAATCACAAGTCTGTGTTCAGAAGACTGTCCAGAAGTTCTTTACTCAGAACTTCTGTTGCTGAAAAGATAGAACCTGTCTTAAAGCAGATTATCCCTCAGAGGCTACTTCAATAAGCTTGCCTCTGACTCTGAGGATTATTGACTCTGAAAATTGAATTTTCATTAAAAGTTTGAAAATATCAGTTTTCATTTGAAACACCTATTCACCCCCCTCTAGGTGATTCTGATCTTGTTAGGGCCAACAAGTGGTATCAGAGCGAAGGTCACTTCGTATATTTACTAAAAAGATCTAACAATCTAAGTGTAAGATCCTATCAGAATCAATAGAGATGGCTAGTAGACACCAGCCTGAGAATTCTTCTCACTTCATTGTCCCAGAGGGATCCTCTACAACTAGACCTCCATTATTCAATGGTGACAATTACTCCTACTGGAAAAAGAGAATGATGTATTTCATTCAAGCTCAGAACATGAGTGCTTGGTTTGTCATCACAGATGGAGATTTCATTCCCACCAGAATGGAACCAGGTCTAGGGAATGTTATTATCCCTCAGAAAGAATATTCAGATGAAATTCTGAAAAAGCTCCAAACAAATGCTTCAGCAATAAATATGTTGCATTGTGCACTTACAGCCACTGAATATAACAAAGTTTCTTCTTGTGAAACTGCACAGGATATATGGAACAAGCTGGAAGTCACATATGAAGGAACAGGAAAAGTGAAGCAGTCCAAAGTCAACCAACTCATGAGAGAATATGAGTTATTTGAAATGCTTGACAAAGAATCTATTTCAGAAATGAATTCTAGATTCACCAAGATAGTCAATGACTTAAAGAGTTTGGGCAGAGACATTGAAGAGTCTGAAAGAGTGAAGAAGATTGTCAGAAGCTTACCAAGGTCTTGGCAAGCCAAGAAGACTGCCATTGAAGAAGTTCAGGACTTGAGCTTTTATATGTATGATGAACTCATTGGGTCTCTAATCACCCATGAGATGTCACTAAAAAATCATGACCTAAGAGAAAGGTCAGAAGGAAAAAGAGTAGTCCTGAAAGCAGAATCTTCTGAAGAATCCTCTGAAGATGAGGAACTGGCTATGCTGACCAGGAAGTTCAAGAAGGCCTTTAGAAAAGGCAGAGGTGGAAACTACAAGAAGCCTTTCAGGAGCTTTGACAAGAAAACTCCTGATTCTGGTGAAAAGTTCAAGAGAGATCCAAACAAGCCCATTGTGTGCTATGGATGTCAGCAACCTGGGCACATTAAGCCTAACTGCCCAGAGCTGAAGAAAGATAAGAAAAAGTTCAAGAAAGCTATGATGGCTGCTTGGTCAGACTCTGAGACCAGCAGTGATCCTCAAGAGAAGGAAGAGCAAGCACAGATATGTTTCATGGCTATTGATGAGCCATCCTCTGAAGATATTACAGGAGAAACTTCCGCACCTCCTGAAGCAAACTATGACTCCGAGGTAAACATATCCTCTGAACAAAATATCTTTGATTCTCTTGAAGAATTGTACAGCATGTTCAAGTACCTAAAAAGGAAGTTGGACAAAAGCGAGGCTGACAAATTTCTTAGGTTTACTCAAGTTTATGCTGATATGAAAATATTGGAAGATAAACTAAGTAAACAATTCAGTTCTTCCTCCGATGACTCAAAAGTCAAAGGTAAAGAAAAACTGCCTCTGAGGAATGATAAACCTCAGAAGAAGAAATCTGTCACTCCCTCTCCTCTGAAAGAGATCTCTTCTCCTCCTGAAGTGGGAACCTCTAAGAGTGCTAATGCCTCTGAAGAAGTAGTACCTTCCCAGAAGAAGAAGAATGCTCCTAAGAAGCAAAGGGAAAGATCCAAGAATCCTCCTTCTTGCAAGTTGTGTAAGAAAGATGGACATTGGTTGAAAGATTGCAAGTATCACATTAAGAACCTCTTGCAATCTGAAATATCAGAAAAACCTGTAGAAGCTAAATCTAACTCTGAAGGACCCAATAAGGATTGGGTACCTGTCACTAATTGATTGTGTTGCAGGTTGCTCTGAGTGCTCCATCAATGTCAAAGCTGTGGTACATTGACAGTGGGTGCTCAAGGCATATGACAGGTGATGAAAAGGCATTCATCACATTTGTACCTAAAAGAGGTGGTAAAGTCAGCTTTGGAGATGCTCAGAAAGGAAGAATTCTTGGTTCTGGATCCATTGGAACCAATCCTCCGATCGAAGATGTCTCCCTAGTCAGAGGTCTGAAGTTCAATCTCCTGAGTGTTGCACAATTGTGTGATAAAGGTAGAGATGTTGTCTTCAGCTCCTCTGGATGTAAAATCTTGGACAGTAAGTCAAGGGAAGTTATTCTAACTGCTCCTAGAGTTGAAAATGTTTTCATGCTGAATCTTGAGAATCTTTGCAAAAATATATGCTTGATGTCCAAAGAGGATACCTCCTGGCTCTGGCATAGAAGACTTGCTCATGTTAGCATGGATCTTCTGGCCAAAGTAGCTAGATATCAATTGGTTGAGGGTCTGCCTGAAATTAGTTTTAAAAAGAACCATTTATGCAATGCTTGCCAATCTGGTAAACAATCCAGAAGCTCTTTTAAAACTAAGAAAGTCATTTCAACTAAAAGACCTTTGGAATTACTTCATATGGATCTTTTTGGTCCTGTTCAACCAATGAGCATGGGTGGAAAGAAGTATGCCTTTGTCATAGTAGATGACTATTCAAGATTCACCTGGGTCATCTTGCTCTCTAGCAAAGATGAATCACTTGGATGTTTCTCAGTTCTGATTAAGAAACTTGAGAATGAAAGGAATGAAAAGGTAGTCCATATCAGAAGTGATAATGGTGGAGAATTCAAGAATTTTAAGTTTGAAGAATTCTGTGAAATCAAAGGCATTGATCATAACTTCTCTGCTCCCAGAACTCCTCAACAAAATGGGGTAGTTGAAAGGAAGAATAGAAACTCTGGTTGAAATAGCCAGAACCATGATCAATGAAAGAAGGCTTCCAAAGTACTTTTGGGGAGAAGCTGTTAACACAGCTTGTTATGTTCTGAATAGAGTGCTAATCAGAAGCATTCTGAACAAGACCCCTTATGAACTCTGGAAAGGTCGAAAGCCTAAAATAGGTTATTTCAGAACCTTTGGTTGTAAATGCTATGTTTTGAATACAAAAGAATATCTTTCAAAGTTTGATTCAAAGGCAGATGAGGCCATTTTTCTTGGTTACTCAACAAATAGTAAAGCATATAGGGTTTTTAATAAGAGGACTCAAACTTTAGATGAATCCATTCATGTAAAGTTTGATGAGACTAACCCTGCAGATAGTAAAGCCTCTGAAGAAGATGAAGTTCAAGCTCCTGAAATATCATCTCCTCCTGTTGAAGATGTTATTCCTAAAGCTGCTGAAGTTGATTCTCCTGTTGAACATGTTCCAGAAGAACATCCAACTACAGAAGTTAACTCTCTTCCAGAAGATGCTCCTATATATGATTCAGCAAATGATGAACAGGTTTCAGAAGACTCATTGAATTTACCAAGAGAAGTTAGAGCTCATAGGAATCATTCCTTAGAGAACATCATTGACTCTGTTCATAATCCTGTCATGACCAGAGCTCAGCTCAGAAGATATATGGGGAATGTGGCTTTTGTGTCACTACTGGAACCCAAGGACTTCTATGAAGCAGCTGATGATGACTCCTGGTTAATGGCAATGCAAGAAGAACTTGACCAGTTCAAAAGGTCAGAAGTTTGGATTTTAGTTCCCAGACCTAACAACAAGAAGGTTGTTGGTACAAGATGGGTTCTGAAAAACAAGCTTGATGAATTTGGAAATGTTGTGAGGAACAAGGCTAGACTTGTTGCTCAAGGTTACAGTCAGCAAGAAGGCATAGATTATGGTGAAACTTTTGCTCCTGTTGCAAGATTAGAAGCCATTAGAATCTTATGTGCTTTTGCATCATACAAAGGTTTCAAGCTTTTTCAAATGGATGTGAAAAGTGCATTCCTGAATGGTTACATTGATGAGGAAGTCTATGTGTCTCAACCTCCTGGTTTTGAAGATCCTAAGTTTCCTGATCATGTGTACAAGCTAAAGAAAGCCTTGTATGGACTGAAACAAGCTCCCAGAGCTTGGTATGAGAGACTGACAAAGTTCCTTCTGTCTAAAGGATTTGTCAGAGGCTGTGTTGATACAACTCTGTTCACTCTGAAGAAGAACAAGGATATCCTTATAGCTCAGGTATATGTTGATGATATTATATTTGGTGCTACTAATGAATCTTTGTGCAGAGAGTTCAGTGACCACATGAAGGCTGAGTTTGAGATGTCCATGATGGGAGAATTAACCTTCTTCTTAGGACTTCAGATCAAGCAAAGTAATGATGGTGTGTTTATCAATCAAGCCAAGTACACTAGAGAAGTGCTGAAGAAATTTGGCATGATGGACTCTAATGCTGTTGATATTCCAATGGATGTCAGCAAAGACATTGATGATGAAGAGAAAGCTGGTAAACCTGTAGATATAAAAACCTACAGAGGTATGATTGATTCTCTTTTATACCTAACCGCCAGCAGGCCAGATATACATTTTGCTGTGTGTTTTTGTGCTAGATATCAATCAAAGCCAAGAGAAATTCATGATGTTGCTGTCAAGAGAATTCTCAGATATCTTAAAGGCACACCAGAAGCTGGTTTGTGGTATCCCTGTAGTTCTGATTTCACTCCTATAGGATACACAGACTCTGACTATGGTAGAGATAAATTGAAAAGGGTCAGCACTTCTGGTGGTTGTCACTTTCTGGGGGAGTGCCTAGTCTCCTGGCATAGCAAGAAGCAAACCTCTGTGGCCCTCTCAACTGCTGAAGCTGAGTATGTTGCTGCTGGAAGTTGTGTTTCTCAGATGCTCTGGATAAAGCAACAAATTGCTGACTATGGAGTCATCCCTGGAACAATTACAATCTACTGTGATAACAAGAGTGCTATTGATCTTTCAAAGAATCCTATTCAGCACAGCAGGATGAAGCATGTTCATATTAGACATCACTTTCTGAGAGATCATGTTCTGAAGAAGGATATTATCATTACTCATGTTCCCTCTGAAGAAAACCTTGCTGACATGTTTACTAAGCCTCTGGCTGGTATGGCTTTCAGCAACTTACGAGAAGGCATTGGTATGACTTATCCTCTTCAATAACTTAGAATTATTGCCTCTGAGTATCTTAAGTGCTTGATCGTTTAAGATAATTAAGTTATACTAAATTCTAATCATGATTTGACTTGAAAGCATGCGTTATCTACTGCTTATTACGGCGCTGTTCTGTGGTTAACGGTTATCTGTTCCCTTTTAAACGGTGTGAAGTTACTTTTTGAATTGGAACGGTTTCTGTGTTTGGGTATAAATAGGGGTTTTCCATACTTAGAAGTTTTTTACTTTCATTTTCTTTGCCATTAGAATCTCCATAGATTTTTCTGTGTTCTTATATTTCTCAGAAATCTTAACCTAAGTTCTCATTTTCTCAAATGGCTCAAGAAATCACTGTCACCCACATCTTTTCCGATGATGCACGAAAGAAAGTTAGTCAATCTAGGGTTTTTACCTCTAGATTTCTAGATGACGAAGTCAAATCGACTGAACCTATCTCTCTTTGGCTTAGTGCTCAAAATTGGAATTCTTTCGTATCTCTCGAAGAATTCATCTACCCTAACTTAGTTACAGAATTTTATAAGAACCTCCATTTCTTTTCTAATGAGGAGGATGTCCTTCATTCTGTGGTCGGGGAAGTTGAAATCGAAGTCAGCAGGGCTTCCATTTCTCAAGTGATAGGAATTGATGATGAAGGAATCATCATTGGAGATGATGGTTCAGCAGAAGGGTTTTCAGAAGCCAACTGGGCTAGGCCAGATCTAAGTGCCAAGGAAACTTATGCCACCTGGTTGAGTCAGCACCAGAGGTGGGCACATTATTTGACTACGAATGTCTTTCTTCCAAAGGCTGGAGGAGTCAACTGTGTTTCCAACAGAGAAAGGGTATTTATGTGGCATCTGGTCCACCAGAAGAAGATAAATTTGCCTGCCATGCTGATAAGGCAGATGAAGAATGTAACTACTGTGAGTGCATTAGCTTATGGCTCACTCCTGACAAGGTTGTTTGAGGCAGCCTCTGTTGTCATGTCAGGAGAAGGTGTTACTAGTAGGAGTACGGTTCTGAAGATGCATACCTTCAGAAACCTCAGTTTTGATGTTACTCCAAAGAAGAATGAGAAGGGCTCCTCTGTGAGTATTGCTCAGAAGGAGATTATGGATGCAACAGTTCAGAAAGGAAAGAATGCTGCCAAGAAGGGCAAAGGAAAGAAAGGATCAAGCAAGTTGGTCCTGAATGTTGAGAAGGTTGCTGTCTCAGAACCTCTTCCCATGTTGGTTCAAACAAAGATCAATGTTGAACCTTCTGGCAAGATTGTTGCTGAGAAGCCAAAGGATGTCCTTGAGAAAGAAGCTCAGGATGCTGAGGAAGCACGCCTTGCTGAGAAAGAGAAGGCTGCTGAAGCTGAAAAAGTTGCAAGAGTTGTGGCTCTTGCTGAAGAGAAAAGGAAGAAGAAAGAAGCTGAAGACAAGTTAGCTGCTGAGCGTGAAATCGCTGCAAAGGCTAAGGCCGATGCCAAACTTTTAGAAAGTGCTGCTAATCTTGAGGGTGCTGAGTTCTCCAAGGTAGGTGAGACTTCAGAGGAAGAGGATAATGTTGCTCTATCCTCTCGAATTGCTGAGACTGTCACTCTCACTACCAGAATTGGGAAGAAGGCTGTGGCAAAACGAAGGGTTCTGAGAAAGAAGGACTTCGTTATTGCTCCAAGTGCTGAATTGGAGGAACCTGCTGCTCAGGAATCAGAACCTGCTGCTCAGGAATCAGAACCTGCTGCTCAGGAACCAGAAGCTGCTGATAAAGAGCTGTCAGAGATTTCTGATGAAGAAGATGTTGAAGCTCCTCTGATTGAAGAGCTATCAGAAGAGAGTGAACCAGAAGATGAAGAGGTTCTTCAAGGTGCTAAACAGTTTGTTGAGAATGTTGACGATGAACACTTCATTGACAACGTTCTTCTGAATCAAGGAAGAAACCCTGGTGAAAGGGATGCCTCAGAAACGCTGTTCAGGATGGCTCATTTATATGCTGAGCCGATCTCAACTTTTGATCCTAATGCCTCTGAACAGGTTATCTCATCTCCTGCTCTTACTCCTCATCCATCTCCTTCACTTCCTTCTGTCACAGAAGTAAGTGAATCTCAGAATTCCATTCCTCTGACAACCTCAACATCCGAAGTTGTCCATCCTCCATCTACTCTTCCTTCTGGATCCTATTCAGAAGTGAATCTGTCCTCTGGACCAATTTTCACAGACTCCATTTCTACTTCCACTACTTCTTCTTTATCATCTTTTGCTGTTTTTCCATCAATTGGAATTACTGCTCCTCCTCCTTCCATACCTCTGTCCATACCTTTTTCAATACCTTCAACTTTACCTTCCTGTACAAATTCTTTTTCCTCCTCCTTTCCACAAATTTTCTCCTCTCCTCAAACTTCTGTCCCTCCTCTTTCAACCTCTGGACATACACCTCCTGTGTGTGATCCCTTAACTACCTCCTCCACTCCTTCAGGTTTTGCTGGATTGTCATCCAATTATGACTTTCTACGCAAACACTTGAATCGTGAAGATCTGGATAACAGATTTGGAAGTTTTGGCTTCATGGGCAGAGCTTCTGGTATTTCCGAAGCTGGAGGTGCCCCAAGTGTTGAAGAGTTGAGAAGAATGGGTCAGAGTGGCTCAGATGACCTGCTGAATAGGTTTGCTGGTTTAGGACAAAGGAGTTCTGCTGCTGACATGTATGCTCAGGGCATTGTGCTGCAAGAATTACACTCTCTGAAAGCTCAGAACCTGCAGCTCATGACCATGCTCCAAATGCAGGATCCTTCTGTGTATATACGCAACCTCTCTACACTTCATCTAGCTACTTATGATGAGCTGTATAAATTAAGGGAATTAGCTCTGACCCTTCCCTCTCTGGATAATATTGCTCTTGCTTCTTCTCTGAAGGTCAATGAAAATTTGGAAATATTGACAGAAGAAGTCAAGGAAGCAAACGAGCATTATGAGGCTCATGAGAAGATGCTTCCTAGTAAGATTGAAGACCTGCAAAGTACTGCAAATCACATTTTGAGAGAAGTGAAATCTTCTGCTCAAGGTTCTTCATCTTCAGGAGCTGCCAAGATTGTATATGACATCACTCCTGATCTCAACAACCGACTCTCCAACATTGAGTCTGCTGTATCTGCTCAGAATGCACAGATTGCTGAGCTCACTGAACTCCTGAAAGTTATGCATAATCAAGCTCGTGAACAAGAGAAGACTCTTCACAATTGTTATAGGTTTGTTCGAGGACAGACTTATATTCAGAATGAGCATCTCACGGCTGTTGTGTATGCTAACAACAGGCTGATCAAGCTCCTTCTGGAAGATGTTCAGAAACAGAGACCTATGTCTGGTCAGACCTTCGATCATATGAAGACCATTGATGATGACTTCAGAAGAAGAATGGATTTGATCAATACTGTGCGACCAACTCCTGTGCAATATCAGACTGCTCTGAATGTTCAACAAAAATTGAAGTCTCAGGGAGCTCTTGGTGTTGCTATTGGTTCTGGTCAAACGGGGGAGAAGTCTGGTCAGAAGAGATCAAGTGCTGCTGGAGGTTCCAGTGTTGTTCCTCCTCCTCAGAAGAAATCTAGGAACTTGTAATCGTTTAGGACTTAAGCTTCTTAGCTAGGTTCTGGGTTGGGTAGTCTATGTCTTAGGACTTTTTCTGCTCCTCTGATTATCTTGTTTCCTATGTTATCTTCTGAATGATCTTATATACACTGAAACTTTTTGTTATACTGTCTTGCATAACTGACTTCTTATTTCTTGCTTCTGTTTTGCTTTAGCTCAGTAAATTACACTTCATTATATCTAACAACTTGATCTTAAGTCTTATTAAGTTTATACAGATTGCTGAAGTTCACCATGTATACTAAAATGGGGGAGTTAATTTACTCAGAAGTAATGAAATATTTGCATCAGGAAGTCACTCTCTAATCCTCATGTTTTTCTTTTACCTTCTGACCACGGTTTGTCCATAACCAAAATGGGGGAGAATGATGAACCCTAAGTGTTTTGGTTATGTCCAAACGTTTCAGAAGATGAAAATGAAAATTAACTTGTATACTTTTCAATGTTGACTAACAATTTTCGTTAAGTTATTATGAGTTTTCTCAGCAGATGCTGAATGAAGAATTCCTGCTTGCCTATTGAACTCAGAAGATTAAAAAGCTGAAGACTGAAGCACTTTCTCAGAAGCTGGATGAACCGCTCTGAAGTCTTGATTGTCTGCCTAAAGCTTTTATCAGAAGTTCTCTTTTGCAAACAGAAGACTAAGGTTGTTTTAGTTCAGAAGCGCTAAGAAGGAAAACGGACATCAGAAGTTCGTTATCACGGGTTTGGTTAAGCATTTAATGCTTTGTCAGTTGCATTTAATGCAAGGCGCCAAAAGTTCAAAAAGCTGTTTGAAGGACGCGCCTGTTCACAACAAACAAAACCTGCTCTCTTATCGTTTCCCTCTAAATCAATCTTCAAGTTCAGTCAACTCCATCACCTTTACTTTAATCCCATACCGGATTAGATTAAAGTACAAAGTTGACAGAGTTGAGTGTTTTGAGACCGTTTGAAGAAGTTGACAAGATTAACGGCTACTTTCATCCTTGTCATCCTTGAAGATTCAAATATCCTCAACGGTTATCTACTCAACACTATAAATAGTAGCAAAGCTCCACTGCATCAACTACGTGTGTGATCATAGAGCAAAAATCTCAACGCACTGTTATATCAAGAAAACAGAGCACACTTTCCATTCTCAATCTTTTCTTAGCTTAGCTATTGTAATTGTGAGAGAGTGAAGAAAAACAAGTTCATAATAGAAATCTTGTAAACTGAGATCGGTTGTGATCTTCAGTTAGATTTAAAAGAGAGAAATCTAGTTGAGATTTGAGTTGGGTGAGAAATCCAGAAAACAGAGTATTGTTGTTCTGGTGAAAATCCTTTAACTCATTTTAGGCTAGTCAGAACTAAGTGAGAAATTAGCTTAAGTTCTGTTGATGTAAAGGAGCTTCTGAACTTGCCATAAAAGTTCTGAATAGTGGATTTATAAAATCTCTGGAGGCTGCGACCTCAGAGGACAAGACGTAGTCACAGGAATTCTGTGGCGAACTTGGATAAATTGAACTGTTCATCAGGACCTCCTGAATCTCTTTCTCCCGTCTTTATACTTGTTAATTGCTTCTGTGTACTTGTATCATATTTAGTGCTGAAACAGATTTCCTCTTAAAAATCACAAGTCTGTGTTCAGAAGACTGTCCAGAAGTTCTTTACTCAGAACTTCTGTTGCTGAAAAGATAGAACCTGTCTTAAAGCAGATTATCCCTCAGAGGCTACTTCAATAAGCTTGCCTCTGACTCTGAGGATTATTGACTCTGAAAATTGAATTTTCATTAAAAGTTTGAAAATATCAGTTTTCATTTGAAACACCTATTCACCCCCCTCTAGGTGATTCTGATCTTGTTAGGGCCAACATTATCTTTTATGCAATGAAAAGTCAAAAGCTTGTTTAAAGAAATGACTCATATGAGTTATTTTTAATTTCAAGGAAGAAGAATCATCATAGATAATACATCCATGACTCAAAAAAGAGTTGTCTAATTATAAAAGACATCCAAGACGTTTCATTATAATTTCTCCATTTCCAAATGCAAGACATTTCATTCCTTCTCGCAGTAATTTTACCATTTCAACAAAATTTTCCATTTGCAGACTGCAAATTTTAAAAATTGTGAGATAATGAGCAAGTGTCTACTTTAATTGCAAAAATGAAAAAGCTATGTCAAAGGCTATTTAAGCTATGTCAAAGGCTATTTAAGCAGGTGTAATAAGGATGGAGGACAAGAGGACTTAGACTCTATTTTTTTTTACCGAAAGAATTTAAACCAAACTGAACTATAAATTGAATTATTGACTGAATGTTTAATGAATTTTACTTAATTTTACTGAACTAGACTGAATCGAATTTAACTGAATTGAATTGTATTATACTGAATTTAAGTAACTTCGTGTTGAAAACTTGGTTACCTTTTTCCTTTTTGACAAATGAAACTTGTATACCCAAATAGCATTCTTTGGATGGTGTAAACTGCAACTTTTAAAATAATATAATTAGTAAAGAAAAAACAAGGTAAAGCCAGAGACACCACAATTATAAAACATAAATAGAAAGGATAATATTACACATAAAACCTAATATATCAAAGTTGTTCACATATGCAAGATAAGTTTTCTACTTTGTTATTTTCTTCCTTACCATATTAATATGCCAATAGTTTTAGAGATTAATCTAAATATTTTTAAAAGCTTATTTTACCATGCTAAGAGTAAATATGCATGGACACACTTTTCAAAACAAGAAATAGCAAATTAATATCTTATTATCTTTTATGCAATCAAAAGTTAAAAGCTTTTTTGAAATATATGACTAGATAATATTACACATTATAAAACAGCAATAGAAAGGATAATATTACATATTAAACTTAATATATCAAAGTTGTTGACATATGAAAGATAAGTTTACTACTTTGTTGTTTTGTTCCTTACCATGTTAATATGCCAATAGTTTCATAGATTTTAATTTAAATATTTTTAAAAGATTATTTTACCATGCTAAGAGTAAATATGCATGCACACACTTTTCAAAACAAGAAGTAGCAAAATAAGATCTTATTATGTTTTATGCAATCAAAAGTTAAAAGCATTTTTGAAATATATGACTAGATATGACTTATTTTTAATTTCAACTAAGAATCATATACAACATAAAAAGAGTTGTCTACTTATTAAAGTTATCCAAGACTTTCTTTATAAATTCTTCATATCCAGGTGCAAAACATTTCATTCCTTCTGATCTGAGTAATTTTATCATTTGACTATAGAGTATTAAGTTCTCAATTCTTATAAATTCTTCATTTCCACTAGCTAGCCGTTGTTATTCCACACAGTCACAAACCCATAGTATTACGTCCTCAAATTGCTTCAAAATGAAAATCATTCTTATTCTCCTTGTTGTTTATTTTCATCTGAGTGATTGTATTCCTAATTTAATACCCAATGTCACGGTAGATATCAATGGTGGAGGTGACTACAGACAAATAAATCAAGCTATAGTAGCTGCACCAACAAATAGCTTGTATCGTTATATCATATATGTCAAACGTGGTTTATATAAAGAAATTGTGCGGGTTCCGAAAGAAAAAACGAATATAACTATATTTGGTGATGGAATGGGGCAAACTGTGATTTCCGGTAGTAGAAGCAATCACACTGGCTACTCAACTGGAGATACAGCTACTTTAGCAGTCTTTGCTAATGGTTTTTTAGCAGTGAAGCTCACCGTGGAAAATACTGCGGGAGCAGCAAATGAGCAAGCCGTGGCCGTTTTTTTACAATCCAAATGGTCGGCATTTTATCAAGTCACGATTAAAGGGTACCAAGATTCTTTATATGTCAAGAAGGGCCCCCAATTTTATCGTGAGTGTTATATATATGGAACAGTAGATTTCATATTTGGAGATGCGCCAACTGTTTTTCAAAGGTGCCAAATATTAGCTAGGCAAGCTGGGGAAAATCAAAAAAATACTATAACTGCCAATGGTTGTACGACAACAGAAAGTTGTGGATTTTCTTTTCACCTTTGTAACATCACAGGTGATAAAGATTTGATTGTGTCAAGATCACCGACTCCAACTTACTTAGGCAGACCATGGAAAGTGGATTCTACGGTTGTTTTCATACGGTCTTATATGACCGAGGTGATACATTCAGCAGGTTGGCTAGGTTGGGATAAAAGTTTTGAAAAAACATTGTTTTATGGAGAATTTAACAATTCAGGAGGAGGAGCGGCCGTGGATAAACGAGTCAAATGGCCTGGAGTGCATCCTGTTTTGGACAAGAATATTGCAAATAATTTTACTGTTTCTAATTTTATAGGAGAAAATTGGATATCTAAACTTGGTCTTCCACACAGAAGTGGATTAGTTTGATTTTGTAACTACATATTGTAAATAATTATAGTAACTTGTTATGTTATTCATTTCATAGCTTGCATTTGCATACGTAAAATGATGTTCACAAACCAAACAAACAATTTTGCTATTTGTTATCTATGACGTTTGTCTCTTTATTGTGATGACTCTAAAATCCAGAATAACCATTTTATAAATGTAATCTTACGATTTAAAAGCTGGTAAACATAGATGTATGCACTACTGGGGTTTAAGAGTACTTTTTCACTAACACTTTCGTAAACCCTTACGTTACATGAGCTTCACTAAAAAAAAACCCAAAATGTACAAATTGTGAACCCTCCAACCTAGAGATGGTGATACGATAGCCCATGCATGATATTGACAATAATGTACAAGTCTCATTTTACCTCATGTGTTAAAACATGTGTGTGAGGATGAACAGTCATGCAGGTTTTTATATGCGATTAATAGCTTCCAGATTTGTGTTTATTATGCTTGGAGTTGAAATTAAGGACTATATATTGTTGCGTCAACATTTAATATGTTATTTCTTACATATGAGATACTAATTCAGTTGAACCTTTCTGTAGGTAGGAGTGGCTTCTTGTGTCCGTTTCCTTGTAAAATGTGGTTGCATCTACAGCTTCTGAACAAGACTTCTTATTCTAGTTTAAACTTGGTAAAGCCTTGAATTCCCAGCTGCTACTCTTCAAATTCTTGATGAATGTATGATTCATTTACACAATTCACAATGTTTTGTTCTCTGAGTTTGCAGCAAACCATCTGAACAGCTAGGTGATACAATTCACGTATTGTAGAAGTGAAACAAATGAGTTGTAGAGGGTATTTCTTTTCGTCATCTCTTTGGAAAAACAGATTCACAAAGCTAGTTTTTTTAAGACCATGGTTCTGAGGACTTTGTCTATGGGGAGTTGTTGTCCTCTCCATTCTTCCGGAGTTTTATACTTGCTGCAAGTTTTTCCCTCTCTTTTAATTTGGAATGAAATGATGTAGTCATCCATTTGGTAGTGAGAAATGAAGTATAGCTTGTATGTTGCTTTTGTGCTTTTTTGTTTTAAGTGAAAGTTAAGTGAATTCGATCAAGTTCCTCTGTAAGTTAACTTGTTACATTAGTAGTGGTTTTTACTTGGAGAGTTCTAATTTGAGGTGGTTTCTCTCTACAAAGGTCCAAGATGGGCTAGTGTAAATCTAGGAATCTAGATTTGCATGCAGTGTTTGGGGATTCACAGAATCTTGGAATACATATTTCGAAGGTGGATTATCTCTTTCCGTGTTGAAACATTTATACATTTCTGATAGAGATCCTTTTAGCGCAACTACGTATGTTTCTTATATAAGATTCAATTGTATTGTGTGATTATTTCTTAGGTAAGATTTGTCGCTTTAGATACATGGCTTCGAGAACAAATTGCATTTATCCAATGTAAGCACTAGTTCTAATAATAATTTTCCCTTCTAGTGTTGAAGGTTAATCCACCATAACATTACTAATTCAAATGAGTACTGGGAAGCAGAGTAGCCTCCTAATTATGACAGAGTTGGAGTCGAGAATTTTATCCTTGCAAAGTAAGTAATGACATACTTTGCCTGCTTTTCTCTACAAACTTATCCAAAAAAAGAAACAAAATCTATAAAGGTGAAAAACAAATCCTAAATCATTTCTTAAGATTAACAAAATCAAATATATTTTCAATTCCTAGCATGAAATTTCCAATAGTATCTAAAAAGCAATATTTAAATATCAAGTACTATATACGATATCTAGACAAGCTAGTAACAGGAGAAAGAAAATGAATTTCTTATTGTATTTGATTAGTTTGATTTGTGTTGAAATTGTAGTGATTAACCCTTCATCAGCTATCAATTGGAATGTAAAGGTGTCAAAAGATGAGCAAAAACAGATTTGCAAAGATATAGTGAATACTTCATTTTGTTTTCAGTATTTGAAATCAATTCCCCACATAGCAGAAACCGATCTTCGTGGTCTATGCAACATTTTCTTAAATACTACACATAGTAGAAGTTTGGAGACGTATAATTTGATCAAATCCTTGGTCAACCAAAGTACTGATATTCCATTGAAAAGAAGGTATTCGATGTGTTTAATATTTTTTGATTCGGTGAAAGTTGATATTATGGATACTATCAAAGCCTTCAAGAATGGTGATTTTAATTTAGTAAAATCAGGGGCTCGTGATGTCTTAAGTGGTGCTACAGGTTGTTTAGATGAGTTTGATTACCCAGGACCCCCTTTACCAATAGAACCTTCACTTCGAAAAAAGATTGAAGAGTTTGAAAAATTATGTATTATGCTTATAAATATCGCCCATTTATTAGAACAACGCTAAGCCATAAATCATTATAATATATACTCCCTCCGTTATTAAAAATGACTAACATTTAAAAACGGAGGAAATATCATTTATCAAAATAATAAACATTGAGAAATAAATCATCATCCCTTAGTTTTTTGTTGTTATACTTTTGTATGTTTGTGCATTTTACTTCATGCTAGTTCCAAAATCTCAATTTGAAGAAGAGTTGTAAGGAAATATTAGATAAAAGCTTAAGCTAACTGTGAGCATATTATGTTATGACACTTGATGAAATTAGTTAATCGAGCTCCTCGAGTAAATGGTTTACAGAAGAAGGCTATCATTGGAACTAAGTCCATGTAGTTAAAATTCAAAAATCTCGTACCTCAGCCAAACAGAGAAGAGCTACTCTTCAGGGTCATATGTCCCTCATTATTAATCGTTCAACAAATCTTTAGTCATCATACGTCCTCACTTTTCCAACATGTTTACTTTAACAAGTCTTTGATCTGCAATCAAATGGTGAAAAACAACTGATATATATTTCTGCATAACTTATCCAGCAGTGCATACTCAAATGAAATCAGTATATTTCGCTGGCCGATGCTTAATCCTTTAGCTTCTTCTTCTCGCAAACTGGGCTGCTCTCTGTCAACAAAAATTTCAAAACATATAAATATGAATGCAATATGGAGAATTAAATGAATATATTACCACAACATAAAAAGTAGTTAATTATAGATAAAAGCAAAGCAAAGCAAACCAAAAATGAGTCCAAATAAATATATTTGAGATTGAAATTACCACTAATCTGATTTGTACGGAGAGTTGGAGCAGAAATATCAACAATTGTGTGGGTTGGAACAGCAATATCAACATTGTCTTCTCTATCGAGTAGAGCAAGGCTAGGCACATATGTATGCACTGTAAAATAGTTCAGATGGACATCACTCACGTACATCACTTGACTAACCTGCTCGTCACTCTTAATCTTTTCTAATGTGATGCATCCAGTTTTACGTTTGATCAAGACTTCATCCTCATTTCTGAACCCCAGCGCACCTTCATAAAAACCATACCTTAAATTTATTGTTGCTAACTTGAACCAAGATTCTACTGAACCATATTCTTTCAACACCCATATATTATTCTCATAATTTTTACGGAAAAGCCGTTCAATAACAGCAACTGATGATTCCCCATATTCAGTAAAACGGTATAGAGAATTATTGGTTGACAAACATTCTGGCAATGAAATTCGCCCAAAAGTCTCAGTCTTGACATCAAACACCCCAATGAAATCAGGGTTAGAATGAGGTGTACCGGCAAGCCAATGAAACCGCCCATTCGTGAAAACGACTGAATTGAAAGCCGAGAAGGAGTGAGAAGGAGTGGTACTGATAATGCTCCTCCAAGAATTGGAATTAAGTGAGTAGATGAAACAACTACAACTGTTTTCGATGGTTAACAGGATATTGTAATCCTGAGTACTCTCGTCAAATCCGAAGCCCTTAACTTCCCAAGTCCTCACTAAGGGCGGAGGAATCACCTGAAAACGTCCAATTGAAGGGTTGAAAAGGATGAACTTAACAACGATATTATTAGCACGTTGTTGAGGTAGAGAGAAACAGATTAAACCCTTGACAGACCCGATTATTTGAGTGATGTGGGGATCATAACTAGGAAGACGGAGTGACATGGACCAAAAGTAATCTTCCTGCACTGCATAATCGACTTCACAGGCAACCTCCATAGTATTGTCTCCGCCACGAATTCATCAGGCAGAGCTAAATACTCCATCATACTCAACTTCTGCTTGAAACGGATAATGAGAGTTAAAATAAGGTATTTATAGTTTATCATTTCATAGAATTGGGAGTTTAAGGACTGGGCCTACTCTTCCGGATTAACCTCATAGTAGTTTCGATTTGCAAATACAATTTCGCAATTTAAAAACTTACAAACAAAGATCTTTGACTCGTATATATATTCTAGTTGAATTGTAGGCCAGATTTTTGGCAAAAAATATTTATGGTTCAGTATAATTTACAAAATCATGACTTGTAATTGGGTGATTTGAAAAGTCAGCATTTTAATTTCTCGAATTTGCTACACTAAGTGATATATCCATGATAACAAATTTTTACATACTCAGTGAATTTGCAAACCGCATACACTTGTTTGTAAGATTTGAAACCAAGACTGCGTTCGGAAAGAGTTCAAACCGCATAGAATCATTTTGTACTTAACCCTAATAACAATATAACTCATAATTGTTTCTTCCCTACAACTGTCTCCAAAGTTTGAGGTTTGTTTGATTTTTCGTAGACCATATTTAGAGACTCCAAAATACTGAAGTTGTTCCTTTACCCGACCATAGGCAACCTGCACTGCATAATCGACTTCACCGGCAACCTCCACAGTATCGTCTCCGCCACGAACTCATCTGGCAGAGCTAAATACTCCACCATTCTCAACTTCTGCTTTGTCTTCTGTTTTCAAAGCTGAAACGGACAATGAGACATAGAATAAGGTATTCATAGTTTACGCTAATAGAATCAGGATTCTAAGCACTCGGCCTATATTATTTTTTTAAAAAAATTACAAATAAAATTTCTGTGGTTTTAATGTTTTGCAAATAAAGGGATGTGGTTTATTTTTTTTTTAAAAGGAAGCATGTGGTTTACAAAAGTGACAAGTAAAAGAATTTGACTAAAATTGTTAGTCTTTAATGACATGTCATATTAACTTTGATGATGTGGCATGATAATTTGTTGACTTCGATGATGTGGCATAATAAAAATTAATTTTTTAATGACATGTCATGTTGACTTGATGACGTGGAGGGTTGACTTGATGATGTGGCAAATGTTGTAAGTCAATTTACTTTATTTGTCAACTTTGTAAACCATATGTCTCTATTGCAAAATCTGAAACCACATTCATCTATTTGCAAAACATTGAAGTCACATGGGTTCTATTTGTACTTTTCCCAAAAAAAATTTAATTCAATTGAGTTTTTATTGTATTAGCCTCTATATAGGAATAATTTTCCAACTGTTATACAAATAGTCTGATCCCAAGTGTATTCATATATAAACGTTTTACTGTATTTGTATTTATATGTATAGGGAAATGATCATATGAAAACACACTAATACTTTTTTTTAATTATTGTTTATTTCATTTTGTTTAAATAAAATTTTTCGACTTTCTCGAATTTCGATTTTAATTTTCTTTATACCGTTGAATTGGTTTCGAAGAGACACAAAGCTAATATTATTACTATAACTAGATAATTTTTCATTTTTTCATCCTTAATTGTGTTAAAGGATATATATTAAAAACTAGAAAATCGTTGTAAAAGAATTTATTTTTACTTTTTTGAAAGCAAAAGGAATTAATGTGCCACTAACAGGCAAAAGGACAATAAGCTAAGCCTACAACTAGCACCTAAATCAAATAACTCAATAGGAGTAGCATAAAAATTGCGAAGATCGAGCAAGAGCATCCGCCAACCCATTAGCTAATCTCCGAATGAAACGGACCTTAAAATCGTTGTTTCTGAGTAAGAATAGTGTTACTGAAAAATTGTAACTTGAAATCCACGTAGACTATGCTTCCTAAAAAATAGCAAACGTTAGCTTAAAAGAGGCCGAAAATATTAACTCAGAGCTTGAGTAGAGAATAATATACTTTGATATCGTTCAGATTGTATGTATTTATAGCCAAGATTTTGTAGTCCGAATCCTAGTTAAAGTAGAACTAATCAAGAATCCCGCGTAGCTACTCATAATCCTATTTAGCTCGTTATTTTCTATTCGGATTAAAAGACTAAATAAGAACTAAAGCCCAACCTGGTGGGTTCCGACTAGAGCGCCTCAAATAAAGCCCCCTCCCTAGTTGTAACTGGAGCCCCCAAAAAAACGCCAGCAGAATTGCAAGCAAAAAAGGCGGCATCAGTGCAACAACTAATCCGGATTAAGGACTAGATACTACTCCGGATCTCCAAGCTAATTCTTTTTTCAGATTGTCCTAATCTGTTTCATCTCCATCTCTAGTTTCTCCTGCCTACGAAAAGCAAGGTCAGGATTCTCCTTCCGTAGAATCTCTCTTCTTTTGCATCTCATATCTTCTTTGGATTCGTTATCCTTATTTTCATGGAGTTTTTTTTTTTAATGTCAATCTCGAATTTCATCAACGGTTTCCTGTTAACTTGTTAGGTTTTAGCTTGTACGTTAATTCGATTTTAGCATATAGCTGAACAAATTCTGTTCGAGAATATCCTCAAGCTGAAACGCACTGTCCTCTGCGTATGAGATGATATTTTTTACTTACGAATGTGATAGTATTGCTACTTGAGTTGTTTAGGTTTGATGTTGAGCTTTTTTTTGAGTTTTTCGTTATTGATTCGTTAGGTTTTTGCTTTTTCCTGTTAACTTCTTAGGTTTTAGCTTGTGCATGAATTTGATTTTGTTAGGTTTTTGCTTGTTTCTGTTAACTTCTTAGGTATTAGCTTGTACTTCAGTTCGGTTTTAGCATAGAGCTGAACAAATTCTGCTCGAGAAGAATACTGAAACATGTTGTTGCCTGCATTTAATTGTGTGTATGAGATGATATTTTATGCTTATGGGTGTGATAGTTGTTGTTTGTAGGATAATTGATACTATTGCTACTTGATTTGTTTAGGTTTGACGTGGAGATTTTCTAAGTTGTTCGTTATTGATTTCTTAGGTTTTTGCTTGTGTTCTGTAGCAATCATGGCTGATAATGATGTGAAGGACGAGGTGGCAGAAGTAAGTTCTTGAACTTGAGGCTGCAGTAATCAATAGATAATATTTTAAATCTTAACACGGAAACATCTTGTGTGAAATTTGCTAGTCATATTTCGGTTTTTGCTATGTTGTTGGATGTGTTGATGCTTTACACATACTGATGAATTACTAGACATGTTATGCAAGTGAACATCTCAACCGAAGATATATGGAATGACAAAAAATACGTACAGAATATATTCACTCACCGGATGCACTCATAGTGGATTCCTAAGAGTTGGTCTAGTCATCAATTTTTAGTTTATTAGGCTAAACAGACCAAGGTGAAAAAGAACTTGAATGATTGTAAGACAAAGACATACAGGTATGCAACTGTGTATGCTAGGAGTACGATTTGCAGCTTTGTCACTCAAAGGGTCAAGCTGTGACATATTAACTAGTTGGAGGAGGAGCGTAATCTTATTAGCAACTTATACATTAAGTAGAATTCTTGCATATATTTTGGAGGAGGATCGACTTGCACAGTATCAAATGTGAGCTGATGATGATTTCTCTTCATGTATTTTGTTAATCTCATAGTATTTGTTCCTTGCAGCTTGCCCCCTTTGATCCTACCAAGAAAAAGAAGAAGAAGAAGACTACTGTCATAGTGGAAGACACAGATGATGCTGTAGATACGATAGCTGAGAAAACTGAATCCTTATCAGGTGGGTACATGGTAGAGAAGAGTAGAAAGCTCTATCTTCTTTTGATGTTATTTACTTCATCAGTATTTGTCAGTGACTTATGTGAAAGGGCATGCATTTACATTTTCCTGCTGCCATGTTTTATCTTTATTTACAGTTTCTGATGGAGTTGCTAGTACATTTGCTGGTTTGAAAAAGAAGAAGAAGAAACCAGTAAGTTTTTGCGCTATTTATTACAGGCAGTTGGTTTTGGATTTAATCTATATGTATATTTATGTCCATTATTGGTCGAGTAACACTTGACGTGAGATTGTAATTTGTAGGTAGAAACCAGTATTTTGGAAGAAGAAAGTGTTGAAACTGGGGGAGATTTGGATGGTAAGGATTGAATCATCTATGCTAAATTTTTCGAGTGCTTGTTATTTTGAATTTATTGTCCCTAATTTTATAGGCACCATGTTTTTCATTGGTTAGATCATGGAGCAGATGAGGAAGGAGAAGAAATTGTGCTTCAACAACAGTTATATTCATGGGAAGGGAATGACCGTGATTATCACTATGAAGAGGTATAGTCTGCTTTTGGGTGTAACTCGTGTTTCCTTTTGATCTGTAGTCTTGTCTGGGTGTTCTTGTGTTGATAATATTACATTTCACTTAATTGGTAATACAAACTTTTTCCAATTTTGATTGAGGTGGGATTGTCACGGGACCTAACTACCAATCACATATCATGAGGGACTGTTGTTTGGTTTTAACAATTATTTTTATTCTAATCATGCAATATGACTCCCCATCTTGTCAATTTGAATAAGTTGGTAAATACGGAGTTTACCTGCAACCAAAGTGAGCATTATGATGCTAACTTGAGTTACTCAATGAGAATCAACCAATTTGGTCAACATTTTTCTTGTTGGGGCTGTAAATTTGAACTTTGTTTGTACTACGATTAAGAGTTCTGAGCTCTCTTCGGTTATAAATATTCTATCTTCTGAATGTACTTTGCTTTTAGCTGTGGTTTCTGATTTATATATTTTAACAAAACTATTCATCATCTCCTATTAATTTTACCCTTGTTTTTGTTTAGTCTTCTATTGTAAGTCGGAGTTGTGATTAATAAGTTGAATTTTAGGTTTGTAGCACAATATACAAGCATTTCTAAAATCAAGAATGTTTATGGCAATAGAGAATGTCTCTCTAATGGGCCAAACAAGAGTTTAATATGTTCAAGAATCAAGATCTAATCTTATTCTTCAGTATTCTCCAACCTTGATGTGCCAAATTAGATTTTCATTCTCAATTTAACAAATTACATGTTAGATTCGTTAGAAAGAAGAAGAATAATAGCTTAGCCTCAATAATTAATTGTTATACGTGGGAAACTTATAGTGGTCGACGCCCTTTATGTATGTGGTAATCAATAGGAAAAATTTGCTCCATTTTGCTGAATTCTGAAAAAGGTCTGGCTTTGTGATAATCACTTTAACTTTCTTTTGTTTAAATGTACTCTAATGCCTTTTTAGTGTTAGCTGTTATAGATGAAAGATGCTCTTTTATATTCATACCTGGATACTGATATGCTTTCCTTTCTTTTACATGTTATGTAATAGCTTCTTGGTAGGGTTTTCAACATTTTGCGTGAGAACAATCCCGAGCTTGCTGGAGATAGGCGAAGAACTGTTATGAGACCTCCACAGGTTCTTCGTGAAGGAACTAAGAAAACGGTTTTTGTGAATTTCATGGATCTTTGCAAATCGTAAGTATAGCTTGTGGTTTTGTGCCTGTAATATGTTTGGACTAGTGCGGCTCAGTATTTGTTATTTATGTAGCTTTATTTACCATATATTAATGCCCATGACATTTTTCTGTTGCTGATTTGTTAATTCTATGGGGATCTGCGAGTGGATTCGATTTTCCATTTGGTGATTAATGCTTATATCACCTTCTAAGATATGATGGGATATGCCCATTTCCCGAAACTTCTTTTTTTTTTCTGCTGTTTGATTGCTCTAGAGATTGCTCTAGAGATGTGATTCATTGCTGATGTGATTCAATGTGTGGCTGTATTTCAGAATGCATCGGCAACCAGACCATTTCATGGCCTTCTTACTTGCTGAGTTCGGAACAAGTGGGTCACTTGATGGACAACAAAGGCTAGTCGTGAAGGGAAGATTCGCCCCTAAAAATTTTGAGGGAATCCTGCGCCGGTATATCAGTAAGTCACCTTTATGTGTCATCTTTCTTGCATCATTCGTAGCTTATTTGTCCATTTTTATTATTCCCTAAACTTATGTACTATGATTTCTTCATTTTCAGATGAGTATGTCATTTGCCTTGGTTGCAAAAGTTCAGACACTATACTTTCGAAGGAGAATCGTCTCTTTTTCCTCAGATGTGAAAAGGTAAGATACTAACGATCAATGAAACTATCCATTTCAAACTAGGTAATTAAATTACTGTAAGCCAAGGTGTTCTCTCATTTCAAACTTGCATTTGGGGTATCTTTCCACTATGAATGCTAGTTTCTATCTAGCAGACTATCTTTGACTGATGTATTAATAGTGATTTGGTATTTTATATATGTTTTAAATCGATCCCTAAGTATGCTAACAGACTTGCAAGGAATTTGAAAACTTCTCCATTATTCTTGATATTTTTATTCCTTTCAAACCGTCCATGTTCTCGTGGACGATCAATCGACTCATGCGGCTTCTCAACGAAGGAAAGGAGATTAGAACATGGAGTTAGTTAGAATAATAGAAAACACTTCATCAATTAGCCTATGAAGCCTTTTATGTGAACCTTCCCTGGTTTTAAAACTTTTATACATATGATAGCAGCCAATATTGATGTGTGCTCGGGGACATGAACACTGTAGTTCTCTACAACCTGGCCTTTATTATTTATTTTTCTTCTTCATTCTCGAAATTTCCCCTCTGAGGAAAGGTTTCAACTCGGGATCTCTTTAAGTTTTAAAAGCTTAATCTGTTCACTTCTTGGTTGACTTGGTCATTTATGCAAAAAATTCCAAAGCACCATTCTTCCATTAACAGAAATCAGCTCTCTTTGCACCAATAAACATTTCATGAACTTAGCATTTATCAATCAGTTTATCCAGATCTTGTTTTTGCCTAAACTCGCTATCATATTTTTCCCAGTTCTTTTGATTGTGTTGTTTGAAAGATTAGCTTGATTAGCTTAAACTTTGAATATGTGTAAACTCAACTTTCTTGCCTTCAAGTTTCATCATTGGATAATCTTTCTCCGGTTCCCTTGTGTTTCGTTTATTTTTGAATTTCGAGTGATTTGTGTTTTACTTTAGTGTTGACTTTTTGTGATATTTTTGCTCACGCAGTGTAGTTCTGGACGATCAGTTGCACCGATCAAAGCTGGTTTTGTTGCTCGTGTTGGCCGAAGAAACGCAGGGACATAAGCCTTTAAAAGCTAAATTTTGGTTGGTTGTGCTAGCTGTAGAAAATAGTGGATTTGAGGATTCTTTCTAAAGCTGAGCTGTTCAGCTGACAAGATTGTGAAATTATCCTCTCTGCAGGTTATTCTTACTGGAGTTTGAATTGTATTCTAAAGAAAATACTGTTCTTTTCGTGGTTGATCATCGTTTAAACTTGCGTACTCATTCCATTATCTATTCTAGACTTTTTCTTTCTGGGTCGTATAAGAATATGTGGGTAAATCTGTCTGATTGAGTATGATGATTGCTAGAACATATCGATGGTCATTAACATTGTCAGTAAGGCATACTTTGGGGATACATTTGCTACATTTAAGTTGTCCAGTGTGGTCCAGACCTTAGGGGGTGTGAAAGGCATAGCAAGAGAGGTAAGATGCCCCCGTAACAAAGGAGCTAGATGAATATAGGTTGAAACACTTGCTGCTTAGTGTCACAATGTTAAGCGTAAGAGACATAATACAAAGTTGGAATGGTGTGTATGACCTATGAGCTGATTGGTTGTAGGTTCTTGCCGTCTAATTTGAACCTGTGGAAGTCTATTGAGAAAACATTGGCCCAGTATATTATGAAACCAGGGGTGGAGGCTTGGGGGACTAGCCACCCTGGGTTGCTACCATGGGTGATTTCGGTGTGCTAACTAAGCTGTTATTTGGCTCATTATTACTAACACTCTTGAACAAGGGTTTGACCCAAGTAATAAAATGATTGTACTTTAGCGACATGTTCAAGGTTCGAGATTGGAGGTGAGGATGAACAAAGAAGATGAAATAAAGTCGGAAAAGAGAGTGGTCTGTCTAGGTTTTGAGAAGGAAAGGGAATACAAAACCTTAGTGAGGTTGGGGTAATGAAATTAAATGATTTTGGGTAATTTAAAAACTTAAAATGGGTAATGGATCTCATTCTTTTGGTGAAACAAACGTGAACAAAGGAAATAATAACTTTTTTTTCCGTTTTCCTTTCTTGAAATCCCAACCAAAATGCTCCCTTAAATAATTGAATAAGTTGTAAAGGCGGTAGCATTTAAAAGCAACCTAACATCTAAAATCGTGAACAAAGAGGAATTTCATTCTTGACATTGATAAGTTAGATAATTTGAGCCATAATTTTTTTAAGGGTTAACTTCAAATAAGTGCCTTGTGGTTTTGCGGTTTTGCAAATAAAGGACTTAGTTTGACTTTGAACAAATAAACGATTGTGGTTAGCATTGTTTGTAGAATTAAGAAAATTGTCGATTTTGTTGACGTAAACGAGGACCTTTTTGGCCCGAAATGTTTTTCTGACCTTTGTGTTTAACTCTAACTTGACTCGTCAAATGTCTTTCGGGCCAAAAATGTCCTCGTTTATATCAACAAAATCAACCATTTCATTAATTCTGCAAACAATGCAAATCACAGTCATTTATTTGCTCAAATGCAAACTACAGTTCTTTATTTGCTAAATCACGAAGCCACAAAAATACTTATTTAAAATTAACCTTTTTCCATGGAAAATATTTGGAGACATGCCATTCCAAAAAGTACTACCCATAGGAATGTTCAGGGGCAGTTCTAACGTTTATCTACAAGGGCAGTTCCAATGTTTAGGAGGTTCTAGACAACTTAGATATAGTAAATTTCATATATTTATGTAAGCACATATTGCAATTTATATAGGCTTAATAGTGAGATAACTATGTGAATTTAGACCAAATTGACAAGTGAGACCCTAAACTTTTAATTGTAACAGAAGTCTCCCTGAACTTGTAAATTTGGACAATTAACCCCGTAAAAACTCTCAATTGTAATAATTAACCTCATATTCGGCATGGTCTAATTGCAGCTAAAAATTGGACTACACGGACGACACATGACAGCATGTCATAGGTTGTTGAAAAGTCAAATGCTACATGTATAAAAAAAATTAATAACATTTAAAAAAGAAAATTTATTTGATTTTTCGTAGATTATATCTAGAGACTCCAAAATACTTTAGTTGTCCCTCTACCCAACCATAGGCTCTACGGACGACGAATTTAAGAGCCTTTTCATCGTCCAACCCCACCAGCTCCAAAGCCCAAAAGCTCCGAAATGTATCTTAGCTCCAATAAAGGTCGACAAAGTTTTGCAAAAGCTTCGGAAAGCTTCACCGGAAGCTAATTGTATTTCGCGGGAAAAAATCTGTTGTCTCCACAATTGTGTTCCTTATTGTGTCTCTCTCACATAAAATCAATTTTTTTGTAAGTGGATATAAGAGCCCGCAAAATATTATAATTAAAATAATTAAAACTAATTTTGTGTGAAAGAGACACAAAAGTGAAGACAAAAGATTTTTTCCCGTGTTTCACATAAAAACTCCCTTGAAGCTAAAAATGCTTTACAAAAAGCCCTTTTACGAAACAAAGCTAGCTTTTGTGAAGCTTTTCGATGTTTTGCTAAAGTATATTTTTAAATTCCACTCTCAAAAACCCTCTTCTATAGATGTATAAAAATGTGGTCAAAACCATAAATGAAAGTTAATTTTGATTTTTGTTCACACTATTTCTCGAGACTAATTATGATGGTCAAGTTCCTATCGGCAAAACCGAGTGAAAACCAGTGAGCTAAGTCCACGTGTTCTTTAATGTATAGTCCGTACGAATTACGTACACAGCTGTAATCTTTTGGACTTGAAAATGACAGTTGTGTACGGCGAATCTACTGTCTGCCTTGTTGACTTCTTCACTAATCAATGCTCACGCTTCGGATAGCGCGTATTCAACACGGTCATTTTTTTGAGCGGCCACGTCGGAGTGCGTGTGGTTAAGTGCAGATATTAGAATGGAGATAAGTAGTTTGAATTCGAGGTGAGGGTAATAATGTCAGAAAGTGTACTTTATGGTACTACAAAAGCGGTGTAAAATAAAATGAGTGAGTGACGGTGGAGAAATATTCCGACACTACCCACTTTGCTTTATTATATTTAAAACGCCGTCGGTTAGCTACATAGTAGATCAAATATTCCCTTATGGAATGCTGTCAAAAAATATTATTCATCAAAAGAAAATTTCTTTTGAAAAGATTCATCAAGAGCCTTATTCTTTTCTTTGTAGATAGAATGAAAAGCTAGTTATTATGGGAAGTTAATTAGATTTGTATCACTAAATAATTATATAAACAAAAAATTAAAAATAAAATATGTATCTTACTAATTAAAAATATGAATATGTGATTGTGTGATATTAACATGTGGTTTTCATTGCTTCTAGACGGCCTAAGCAATCAAAAATGAAAGTTAAGGAGCCTAGAAACGCACAAGTGGATTAAGGGGGAAAAATCAAGACCTATAACGTTTTTGTCGCCTTTATGGAGATGGATCGAGTCGATCCAAATTGGATTGCAATTTGGTTTGGTTTGAATGACAAAACGACCTCTTGTTTGCTTTGGATTTGCTTGGCTCCATTTGGTTTTTGATTTGAATCGTATCATGCTCACTCCTAGACACTCAGGCCAATCTGCAGTAGGAAAGCATGCTTGGCATGTATACCAAAGCTTGTAGGCTGTTACTTACAACCACCGGTCCACCATACATGCACAGTCTCAAACAATGACAAGTGATTAGGACACATAATTTTAACGATTCATCTCTCCATTTTTAACACCAACCTATTTTCCTTATGTCTTTCTCCTCTAACTTGATCGTTAGAGCGACGTCAACCGATCTATAACACCATTTAAATCATTGTTTGCTCATCTTGCACAGACTGGAGCAATCCAGGTTAACATTATTGAATCTACCAATATCTAAAGTGCGGGACAAACCATATATCGAACACATGAAACCGCATTATCTTATGTAACCAAAAAGTTTAACTAATGACCAATTAAGGTTGGTTTGAATACTTACGATATTCAAGTCGCTTAAGTCAAATCTCGTATTCGAATATGTTATACGCAAAAACCTTATTTAAAGAGTGCGACAAGTCTCGAGTCGAGAAATACGTGAAATTTATAGATTAATAGAAAGGAAGTTTTTTTTTTGGTGAAAAAGAGGAATTAATCCGATGTGAATCCACGTGGTTGGAGGTTCTTTTATTACAGTGAGTGAGTCTTGTTGATGTATGTGTGTGTGTGTTGTATATTGCTATGAAGCTTCAAAAAGAATGGCTATTTATAAACAGTTTCAATAATAGCAAATTCCACAAACCATTTCTTCATTACTCTTCTAAGGTTCCTCCTCAAACCAAAACAGAGAGACGAGAGCTCCATTTCCCATTTCACCCCCACATTTCTCTCTCTCTCTCATTTTCCATCTGTTTCCCGTTTTCTCCCCAACAAACTTTTTCATCCTGTCTCTCATCGAATAGAATCCAGGTATTCATTTTAATATCTTTCATTCTTCTTCTCATTCTCCTACTTTTTTCCCATTTTTTCATTCTTGATATAATTTTTTTTAGTGTTTCTGTTTGGTTTTTATGTGTTTAGATTGGGTTTTTCAATTATTATGATAGAAATGTCCTCAATCTCATCCAGTGGCGAATGCAGGTTTGAAATGTCAGGGGAGATTTCACACACTGGTATATAAAAACAAATATAAAAGAAATTTTATTTTTTTATTAGAGTGAACATTTTCATTGTAACTTATGGATTTTGTTGAAAATAGGAAACATTATGAAGTTTTTGAAGAAAATTTCAAAATTTTGACGGTTTTTTTTAGATTTCCAACAAAATTTTACATATTTTTTACACTATTTTACAATTTTTTGACGAATTTATGATCGAAATTCAGTTTTTATAGTAAATTTCTAAAAACTGAGGGGTCAGAACCACTTATTAGAAGGACCAAACCAGAGGGCTGGTTTCTATGCCCCTGATCTCATCTATACAGTGCTTTTGTTTATTTGTAATAGGTATATATAAATGCATAATGGGATTAATCGCTCCATGTTTTTCGTTTCGGATTTGAATTCCGATGCTGAATTTATCGTTTCTTAGCTGAATTCTGTGTTTACTGTATTAATATATTCTTCAAGGATCTAATTATGAACAGTTTTTTTATTAATGGTAATGAAATAATGGAGTTTCTGTGTTTTGTATGAACAGTTATCGACGATTCGTATAAAGGAAGATACCATTTTGGCCAATTTTCTGATCCAATTAGATGGGGGTAGCATTACCGTGCGCATTTGATGATTTGAAAACTAGATTGGATGCTGATTTAATGAAATCAATTAGTTTCCGGGGCGAATTTTTGAGGACTGATTTACGGTCTGTTAGTTCTAACGGTCGCGGTTTGAAACCTTCATTTTTGAGATCTTATGGTTCTGCAAAGTTGTTAGCCTCCTGTAAATACCAAACTGCTGAAATGGCAAAGTTGTTTTCTAGATCTTTCAGCTTTCAAAGCGGAGATATAAGTTACCAATTGACACAAAATGATAGCTTTTCGGAGACAGAAAAATGCAAATACGTAGGTCAATCTGGCACTCAAATGCACCAGGCTGCAGTAAAGCTGCAGAAAGTGTATAGAAGTTTCAGAACTAGACGGCAGCTGGCAGATTGTGCGGTCGTTGTTGAGCAGAGATGGTATTCATCTGCAAAACTCTTTCTTTTTCGAGTTTGTTTTCGCTCAATGATTTATTTGTTAATACAAGATAATTGTGTTTTGCAGGTGGAAATTGCTAGATTTCGCCGAACTTAAGCGAAGCTCTATATCTTTCTTCGACATTGAGAAACCAGAAACTGCTATTTCGCGTTGGTCTAGAGCAAGAAAGAGAGCTGCCAAGGTAAATCTCCGAAACTTTGATTTTGGACATGATTATTGTTTAGCTTGTGTTATAATCTAATCTCAGAATTTGTTATTTCATTCAGGTCGGAAAAGGCTCATCCAAGGATGCAAAGGCAAGGAAGCTTGCCTTACAGCATTGGCTCGAAGCTGTAAGTTTTGGTCTTGGGAACAATAAAACTCTCCGTAAAATGGCTACATTCATTTACTTATTTCTGCTTTGTTGTTTCCTTTGAATAGATTGATCCACGTCATCGTTACGGCCATAATCTTCAATTTTATTATGCCAACTGGTTGCACTGTGAATGTAAACAGCCTTTTTTCTATTGGTAAGATTTCTCTGAATCAAGTTCTTATAATATGATTTAGATCTTTTGCTTCTGCTATGGGTTATTTATAGTTTACTGATACCAAATTTTTTGAATTCACAGGCTCGACATTGGAGAAGGAAAAGAAGTAAACCTTGAAAGATGTCCTCGATCAAGGCTTCAACAGCAATGCATCAAGTATCTTGGTCCTGTGAGTTGCTTTTCACCCTTCATCGTTCTCTCGTGTCAATTGAGTAGAATTGCAATTTCTTTAATTGAAACCGGAAAATGAATATAATGATGAAAAAGAGTTGGAGATGGAAAAATGAGTTGAAATTTGCTATTTCTACATGTTAAGGGTACTGAACATTTAGTTGTTCTTACTGGTTTTTTCACATGTAGATTGAAAGAGAGGCGTACGAAATAGTGTTGGACAACGGAAAGTTTTTCTACAAACAAAGTGGGCAAATTCTCAACACGACCGGAGGACCGAAAGATACTAAATGGATTTTTGTTCTTAGTACATCGAAGACGTTATACGTTGGCATGAAGGTCAAAGGAAACTTTCAACATTCGAGTTTCTTGGCTGGTGGAGCCACACTTTCTGCTGGAAGATTAGTTGTAGAAGATGGTGTTTTGAAATCGATATGGCCTCACAGCGGACATTATCTTCCAACTGAAGAGAACTTCCAAGAGTTCATGTCCTACCTTACTGAACACAATGTTGATCTTTCCGAAGTTAAGGTATGCAAAAACACTTCAGAGTTTATCTAGCAGATATGGTTTTCTTTTTCCGGTGTTTTGAGAAGTCTGATTTATTTTGCTTGTGTTCAGAAAAGTCCAGAGGAAGGCGAAGAAGAATTCATTTGCGCAAAGGATAATAGCACTAGCTTGCAAGATAATCAATCAAACACGGATTGGCCCCAACTTACTAAAGCAACGAGAATCGACAGTAGGGGACAAGATTCAAATGCAGCTGAAAATACTGATGTCATATCATCGAAACTGAGTCGTTGTATATCTATGAGAATTTCTAAACTTGAGATACCACCAAGGAGTAATCGTGTTGTAAGTTTTGAGGTTGAAAATCGTGAACTAAACCAAGACGGCTATGAATCAGCAGAAGAAGATTCGTGTTTAACGGAGGCGGATTTCATGATTATGAAGATGAATCTATTTGATGAAGATGAAGCTGAAGAAGAGGAAGAGGCTGTCGCTGTCCCAAAAGAAAAAATCATGAGCCGGATAAGTTCACACCAAGAAATGCAGTCATATCAACTTGCACGGCAGTTGTGCAGTAGATGGACGACTGGGGCAGGGCCACGGATAGGGTGTATGAGGGATTACCCGTCTGAGCTTCAACTCTTGGTACTCGAGGATGCTAACTTGTCACCGAGAAAAGGAAATCACAATTCAAAGCATCCATCACACAGAAGAACACGCTACCGAATAGTATCTCGTCTTAGCCCATAGAATTTTGCTCAAGTACACTTCCATATCGTGAAGAGTTTAGGAATTCTTTCATAGTTTTTCCTCTTAAAGAGTGAAAAATAGTTTTTCAGGATCTTGTATTTTGTACGTAAGAGTGATTTTTTTTTCTCATGCGTTTCGCCTCGTTGTATTAGTTTTCGTGAAAGAATATATTTTGATGCCTCTAGATCGGAATCAAACCTCCCTCGTAACGGATACAAGTTCCATCTCTAAATCCCTATGAATTTTCATAAAGATTCCAGTCTTCATTTGCGAATTTTCCATGACTCTTCAAATTGGAGCAACATTTCGTGTGTTGTTCTTTGAGACATTCACATTGTCTGAATCTTCTTCTTTATTCTAATTTAACTTAAGTCATGGATCGGATAGATACAGAATGATTGAGAGTAAAACATCTTACAATTAACTTGAACCCTAAAAAACATTGTGTAGCTTCTACATTAGCGTCTAGACATGCCTCTGGCGAGATGTTAGACTGAAAAAGGCTCACTCTGCACACATCTCTTAAACAAAGCCTTTCTTTTGGATTCTCATGCAACATGCCACAAGCCCAACTAGGGTTGCAGCGGACAGGATTCCCCATCTCCATAGGGGATCCGACCTAGCGGGGATGGGGACAATTTTTTCCCCGCTTCATCAACGAGGATGAGAGATGGGATTCTCAATCTTGATAAGGACATGATGGATTTCAATTGATTCAGAAAATTAATTGCTTGTTATATGATATGCTAACAAAAATGTTACTTGCAAATAAGGCAAAATATGTATATACAATGGAACTCTTATCTCTATGAACAACAACAAGAGCAGGGAAGAAAAACATACAGCTAGATGAATGGAAAAATGATATATTCAGCATAAAAGAGATTCCATATAAACCGATAGTATTCCGATATTGCTTCCTGTACAATACAAGCAAGCATCTAATTAGAATACTAGTAGTTGTTAACACCCAAATTTCAGAAAATCTACAGATCACACTTGTTTGAGTAAACCAATTATAAGCTTTCTCCCATCGCTATCGTTTTATGTTTATGAAAAAAAGGAGAGAATCCTTTTGATAGAAAGAAATTGCTACCTTTTAGGGTAACTTACGTATATATGCCCTCAACTTTGCTCTTACTGCTTTATGGCTTGAACTTTGGGATTAAAGCCCCTTCTACCAAAACCTAGGTGGCCATTCCAAATATAGGTCACCCTTAGTTGTAGGGTTGATGACAATGATACCGCAAAGCCCCTTTCTCTATCTTGAACTTTCTGTTTTTGAGTTCATTTAGGTGGTGTAGTTAAGAGAAAGAAAGTTGTTGTCTAGAGAGAGAAATATAACAAAAAGTCGAGCTGGAAAACTGAAAAACGGTGGTTCCAGGAGAAATATAGCTCTAAACAACTTAACTCCTTGGGATTTTTCACTTTGAGGTGGTCATCAGTCATTTTGACTTTGTCAGCGGTAAGAGGTGTTGTAATGTTAGTAAAGGACAGTTTAGGAGTTTTTATGTTTGAAGTGCAGGAGGCATGAAGAAAGTAAAGCAAAGTTGAGGGACCATAGGTGTAATTTACCCCTGTATTTTTAGTTCTGATATTAGTGAAAAATGTCTTCAACCGATACATGTAACAGTATAAGAATAAACTACAAACTGGGAGCAGGGCTTTGTTATCTTTCACATGTATGGCTAGTTTAATAAAAGAGGTTATCTACGAAAACATGCATGTTGCTTTAGGAATATACGATAAAACGATGATTCGAGGTTCATTTCGTTCTAACTTATGTTCTATGCAAGTTTATGAAATGTTATGTTATATTGAAGAATTTTTTGAATAGCTTCTATTTGATCTAAGGTTGACATTACCTTTGTGTAGTTTGCTCGCTCCAACATGAACGTCTGTGAACAAAAGAAAGAAAAAGCACATTAGACAAATCAAATTAAATGTTACTGGATGCAATAAAATCAAAAGCTACTAGAGACATGCATGAACAGTATCTAGATAAGCTACTAGAGTTTGTGCAAAATATTGACAATTTGAAAATTTATGATGCCGAATTTTCCAATTGAAAAGTTAGGAGAAGTGATTCATTAAGACCATATGTGATTCATTAACACACCTGGAATATCAGGCACGCTGCTAAAATCGTATGTGCAGGTATCATTAAGTGACGCTTGAAAGCCTGCAAAGATAAAAACTAGATTTTATCATCTATGAAATACTTGCAGACTTGGCATGATCAGTTAATTTAGACCAGTTAAAAAATATAGTTTCAAATAGAACTTGAACCTGAGGCATGTAAATCGCTGCCAATACAGCGCCAATATAATTCAACAGTAAAAGTCCACTACCAAGAAATGCAATGTTTCTGACTCCGAGATTTGTTGCCAAGGTTGATATTTTATATCTGCAGTGAGTACATTCAATAATAGATAAATTAAATATTACTTGTTTATATAAGAAAAAAATGGTTATTGATTGTAGGTTTGGAAGTAGACACGAAGAGAACACAATTTCAAGCAAAAGCAAGAAGCTGATTATGGTCGTTGACAGATAATTTGAAAAAAGTAGTTATAAGCTGAAATGTTGTTTCATTGATCGATGATTAATAGATAAGCATGTTAGGTACTGATTACGTTACTGTTAAGTTGGAAAAGTGAGAAACAAAGTACTAGTCACGACAACTTACTTGCGGTCCCCCTCTACGTCAGGAAGATCTTTAGTTATAGCAATGACGAGGGCAAACAATGTCACAAAGGTTGTGATGAAAGCCACAGGAGAGCTGTAGGCCGAAGTTGAAACACAAAAATGAGAAGCTTATCAACACATAGGGATATTTAAAATATTAAACTTGAAACTATATATCGATATAAACACTTAATTTTCAGAAAGTACATTAACTGCGTGTCAATATAAACTAAGATCTCAGTAGGAGAATCTTAAGCATGATTCTTATTACGGTGATAATACCAACTTGCTCAAATCTCATATCGATTAAGTGCACTGATTTAAAATCTATCATCCCAGTGAATTTATAAAGCGAGTACGTAAAAGGTGATTCACCTCCACTCAAATGAAAGTCCAAGGGCAGCTCTTGTGGCATGATATACTCCAAAATTGAGAAGGAAACCTCGCACCTGCAAGATTATTTTTGTTACATCTTTGCTTGAAATAACAATTCATCTAGGCTTTTGCTGATTCTAATGTCCAATGACAACCTCAACTTAACTAAATCAAAATTCTCAAACTAGTAATGGAAACCAACTTAAAAGGTAAAATTTCAATCAACCTCGTGTGGAAGTAAAATTCCATTCGCTAGAAAGAGCCAAATAGATTTAATAGCTGAAGAAGAACAAGAATAAAAAAAAGAAGCAAAAGTAGGACACTGCACCGTAGCAATTATAAGAAACGCGAGAACAGCAAATCTCTTCAGTCGAAGAGGAGGAACAGAATAGATGGTGCCTAGAAAAAGGCCGAGGCAGTAAAGTGAAGAAATAAATTGACCAAAGATCAATCCAACAGTCAGGATTCCGGACACCGCAAAAAATATCACCAGCAACCATGCAGTTTGAACTGAGAGATCTCCTGCAGCTATAGGTAAATAGGGTTTGTTAACCCTGCAAAATAAGGAGAATGAGGCTCACTAAATCAACAGATTTCATGTGTACATATATCCAAAACTTGCTAAACACTTTCTATGAAGAATTTTAAATATGGTATAGGTGCTCAGATTTGTTAGCCACAATAGATAAAGAAAATTATTGAAAATGACGGTTACAAACACCTTAACAATTCCACTCTATCTTAGGGGATTTTGAATTGATTAAAAGGTAATAACAAGTTTGTGAATCAAATGATCTGCGTTCAGGTTGCACCTCGCATAACCAGATTCTTCATATCATGAGGTGCACTATTCCTAACATAATTAATAAAAGCACTCTTAAAGAAATAATAGAAAAATATTACAGCTTACTTGTCAATTCCGATGTCATAGATTTGATTGATGCCAACTATATAACCATTCCCACATATTAGAGCAAAAAGGCCCCATAACGCCTTAACAACCAATGACAACTTTATTAGGTGCGAGTTCTCGATTAATGCTCTAGTCACCAAGGCACTGCCAACAGGTATAAATAATGAAATTATGTTCGAGCAGTCTGTGGCAACAGATATTAGTTTAACAAAAACATATACCCACTTACGTCGATCCTAGAGCTGTTCCACGAATTGTATGGGGCCTTAAGAATCTCCAGCATGCATCTTTGAAATCAGAGAGTTTCTTAAGCACTGGATCAGATCCAGCAGCTCCAACTTTACTGCAGGCCTAACAGAAGCCAGTTTTACATTAATGTTATCTCATAGATCAGGAAAACTACTTTAGTTAAAGTTTTTCTTTCCGTGTTTTCTTTTAGTCCTGAAAAGTTTCCTTTGATGAGAAGATAAAGTCAGGCACAGGGATGATCACCTTAATCCTTTACATGCATCTAATGAACACATTGATGTAATGAGTTTAGTTAAACATGTTGAATTCAATTCACATCTTCAGTTAAACACTGGAAAATTTCCACTGGCCAATGCTAAATGAACTACTATTGCACAAGGTTTTATGTCAAATTGAGATCAAGAATGCAACGAGCAGAAGGCATTCTCAACCATATAGAAACCAATCGATTTGCAATCATATATTCAATAAACATCTGTGCTCTAATCAAAATTGTTTTAAAAAATGTAGTTTCAAATAGTGGCATAAAAGGTGGTTATCATGACCTACCCTTGTATGATCTATATAATCCACTAGATATAAATGATAATAAACATGTCAAACGGGTTGTGTCAAACAGGTTTATCTCAAAGGATCATGTTGCATAGCCAGAAATTGCAGCCCTGGGTTCAAACCTTAATTCAGTCCACAAACCAACAAATAAAGAACCCCAAAAACTACCAAATAATGTTTGCTTAAGGTCTCGGTTCGATTTCTAGCATACCCAGATAATCTTAACTTGGAGAGGGACACATAAAGCGTTACTGTTCAACCTCGAGCCGAGCAATTGGATTAGTTACCAGAAACTATAGATTAACCACGCAAATTTAAAGCAAAAACTAAAAAGCATATTCCTTTCAGCTAAAACATGCTTCTTTTAGCAAAATTCAAACGTGACCAAACATAATCAAGGTAAAACACACCATCTAAACTACCGATTAAACAAAAGCTCGAGCTAATAGTTAAGGCTCAGTTATGATTTATACATAAATTTCTGTCACACCCCACCCTCACGATGAATGCCACCTGTGCTATAGGCATATCCACTATGTATTTTTCTAATTAACCAACAATTTCTTACTCAAACTCAGAACTTTGGACATTTCATCACAAAGGCTCTGATACCATGTTATTTTACCGATTGAACTAAAAGCTCGAGCTAATAGTTAAAGTGTCAGTCGACCAAATTCAGAGAAGCAGAAATGCAAGTTGAAGTTAAGAAGAAACAAAGCATACCCATATGGAATGGCGCTTATAGCTTGTGTTTGGCACAATTACTGAGCGGTTTCTGAGAGTGTGAAGGTGAGAATGGTGCAAAATTTGAGAGCATTTGGAGGGCCAATTAGAGATTGTTGATTGAATGGGTAGCTTAGAATGGTGATTAGAAGAAGGATAAGATGAGCTTAGAGCTGAAATTCTGAGGGAAGAAGATGAAGGAGCGAATGCCAACTCCATTTGCATACTCAGAAAGCTCTATGGATTAGTGGTCAAGAACAGCACAAGCAAAAAGGAAGGTCTGAAAATGTTTTCGGGCTTTTGCTTCCAAATATTGCAACTGGACCCCTGTTACTTTACTTTTAGCTCAACTGGCCCTAGTACTTTTAGGATTTCCAAATACACCCCCTAATAGATGAATTAGTTTTCAGTCCCTGCCAGCTTGCAAAATGACACGATGGCATGACACGAACCCCATACAGTTTTTTAATGAGTTTATTGTGACATAACACGAGAATATGACACGCTTATTTTTAGGTCAAATTCATGTCAATTCGAAAACCCGAAAATGACCCGAAAATTTTATTATACCATATTTTTGTTCCCTCTCTATGAAATTGACATTCATTTTGCGTGTAAACGAGTTGGGTCGAGCTTTGGCATATTCATGCTCTAAAATATTAATGAGCTCAAGCTGAAGTCGAGCTTTGACATGTTCATACTCAGCTCAACTCATGAGTAAAATTAATAAGTCCGAGCCGAGCTTCGAGGTCAAAATTTTATATGAACTTTATTCGCTATTTTTTCTATTTAATCGTGAGCTATTTATTATGAAATTATTAATTATATTAATGAATTTGTTCGAGTATATCTCATATACAACTACAAGCAAATTTCTGATTAAATTAATCACCTATACACAAATAATTCATTTATTATTTATTTATTATGTTCAAATATATCAAAAAATAAAATGTTATAAACTTTATAATTAAACATGATCGCAATCTTAAACTAAGCTTTAACTTGTTCAAACTCAGTTAGTTCATAAATCGAGCTTCAAAATTACACTTGTGAACAACTTATCTACAAGTATGTTCAAGTGGTCCTTGAATGTCCAAATTGAATTTGGACATTGACCATTAGATCTAATAATTCCGTATACATTCATATTAAAAACTAAACTCTAGACACTAAAAACTAAACCCTAAACCCTAAATCATCGACCGTAGATGACGTGATACTCCAGACTAATAATTTGATGACACGTCACATATTAGTATTTAGGGTCGGTGATTTAGGGTCTAGGATTTAGTTTTTAGTGTCTAGGGTCGATGATTTAGGGTCTAATGTTTAATTTTTAGTGTCTAGGGTTTAATTTTTAATGTGCATATAAACGAAATTGTTAGATTTAGGGTCAAAACCAAATTCAATTTGAACATCCAAGGACCACTCGAACATTACCGATCTACGAGTAGCTCATGATCAGCTCTGTCTTTTTTACAACTCACTTATTTTTTTTAATCAATTATTCTAGATTGTAATTAGAATAGCCGCATGAAACCCAACAAGAAGAAAGCCCAAGGACAATACCGTAAATGCGCACAACCTTTCTTATATTAAAAACCCTAGTTCTCCACCTTCTTAATTCCTCTGATAGCCGCAAGATTTCATCTTTGTATCTGCTGTGGGCGTTCATTGTATTCCGCCGATCTTCTTTTCTCAAAGTAAGATGAAGATATATCTCATTCAATCTCATGAAATCTGCTTTGTTCTTTCATATTTTTTATTAATTAAGGTTGTTTAATAGTGTATTAGTGTTTTAATTAATGGTGCTATGGTTTGAATTAGGGTTTTGTTAGGTAGACATATAATTTATGTTTCTGTGCTTGATTTTTGCTTCAATGTTGTTATGTTCTGAGATTTATAATGAAAAATAAGCAATCTTTATATGGAAAAGTAAGCAAACTTGACATTGAAGCTAACAAAGACCTAACGAAAATCATACAACATAAGTATCTGTGTCAAAGTGGATTCTCATGTCATGTTTTCGTTTTATGTTTCTTCATGAGGTCTTTGTTAGAAAGTCTTAGAAAAAATATTTTTTTTTTGCGTGATTTCTTTCCCATTTTGAGCTTGATTGTGAAAATTAAGCAATCTATTGAAACTTCTGTGTATGGTATCAAAAAGGACTCTCGTGAGATAGTTGTGTTATATGATTTTTGTTAGGTCTTTGATTATTGTTTCAATTTGGTCATAATCAAAAGCAAGCAATATTGATATTGAAACTTCTGTTTAGGGTGCCAAATGCCAACACGGATTCATGTGTCATATTGGTGTTTATAATTTTCATCGGGTGTTTGTATAGGCATAGAATTGATATTACTGTGCTTGACTTTTGTTTCAATTTGGTCAGTGTTTTTAAAATGGTACTGAAATGTTAGCAATCTTGATTCTGGAACATCTGCTTAGGGAATCAAACAAGGCTTCTCGCATCCTATTCGTGTTAGATGATTTATATGTTCCGGCATATTATGTACCCTATGAGTTATATGTCCCCACAAGTAACTCAAAAGTGATAACTTTATCAACTCGTCTTGTCACTAAGTGACGGTCCTACTGTTGAAGCAATTGATTACATGTCTTAACTGGACTTGGCTAGAGGTTTTCTCAATTATTGTGTTGATCTGGTGCAGGATGGATTCCACAATCAAGCACGCTTTGGTGGTGAAAGTTATGGGTCGTACTGGATCCAGGGGGCAGGTGACTCAAGTTAGAGTCAAGTTTCTTGACGACCAGAATCGGTTCATTATGAGGAACGTGAAGGGACCAGTTAGAGAAGGTGATGTGCTAACCCTTCTCGAGTCCGAGAGAGAAGCCAGGAGGCTCCGTTGATTGGTCCATACATGTCCTTGTTTGGATTTGGTAGAGTTGAGAGAGAATTGAAAAATGTTGTGTTGTTTATGTTTTCTTTGATGCTGATAAGACTTGATTAGGGATTATGTTGCTTGTAGTGCTTGAAAGTTTTGGAGTATGGAAGACCTCAATTTAACTTAATTATTTATCTTGATTGTTGAGATACTGGTATTAGCATCAAGCTTTGTGGGATGTTATGACATGGTTGAGTTCATGCATCTATGTTTCTTTTTCTCCTTTATCTCATTCTCATTGTAGAATCTGAAGCTTAGATCTCATAGACCCTTGCTTGCGTTTGGAATGTTGTTTGGGTAGTAGCCGTTCAAACTTTTTATGTTTTTGTTATCATTTTTTAGTTTTGGTAGTTAATTTTTTACAACAATTTGATGAAGTTCGTCATTTTGTGTCATTTATAATAGATCACATAATACGGTAGTATCCTATTTTAGCATCTTACACGGTAGTTACTTGTGCTAATTTTGGTGTAAATGATTAGTGTTAAAGACTTTTTTATCAAAATTAAGTTTAGCATTGAATTTATACATCAACTCTTGCAACTTTTTACTACTCACTATTTTGGTTTAGTAGGTATTATTTGGTTACAAACGGTAAATGAACACGAGTTTAATAATGTGTTTTTAACTTCGATTTTTGAACCTTTTTTCATATCAAATCTGTGCTAGTTAATTGATCTTTAAGGTCATGTTTTAAAATTGGATAGCTGTGATGAGAACACTTTTTTCTTATTTTTTTGACAACTGATAAGAACACATTTGAATGACTGAAAGTAAAATTATCCATTTGTTGACAAAAGAAAAAAAAAAGTACAATGCCAGTCATGAATTAAAAATCAACCATCAATTGGGCAAATCTCAAAAAGTATACGTGTCTCTAAGTATTATTATATGAATTTTAAACATAAATGGATTTAAATATTAGAAATGAAAAACCAAAACTAAGAAACCCTCCCAAAAGAATAGTTTTTTTTTTTTTGTAATTTTTTTAAAAATTATTGTAGTTTCACTCGGTTAGGATTTACTTTATGTCAAAATAAGTATTAAGGTATCATAGTCTTAACAAAATGATGATTTTTTTTATTGACTATTCATATAACAGTTACTCACTTCATAAATGATATAATTCAAAAAATAAGAAGATTATGATATTTTGTAGTGAGTTTTTCAAAATATAAAAACCAAACAATGACTTTTGACAAAAGTTAGGAACTAATAAATCATTTGCACTTAAGCTTTCGATCTGCAGATTGAAATGACGTAAAAATTTTCTTCTTCTTGAAAATCATGTTCACGAGCGGATATTTAGAAATCGAGCCGATCATCGAGTTTTTGATAAGCGGTTTGAATCATTTATAGCCATACTACCATTCACTTCTCAGTTGTTTTACTTTTAATAGTGCATACCAACACCAAGTATTTATAAGAAAAATGAACTTGGAATTTGAATTATTAAAAGTGAAAAACTTAAAAAAGAAAAGACTATATTTTTGTAAATATTGTTCATTTTGAGGGAAAGAAAATAAGATACTCTATCTGAGGGCCGAAGTATTGAGATTAAGAAGCCCAAACATCCAGCCCAATAAAAATGCGCTCACAGAAACACCGTACACCCCGCCGCACCAAATAATAGTCCAGAAAACATTAACCCTAGATGTAACCATCGTTATAAATTTAGGTTTCAGAACAACCTTTGTTCCATTGCCGCTTCATCTCCTAACAATCTCTCAGTCTCCTCGCCGATTCTCAGAATCAGAAAGAATGGCCGCCGCCGCCGTAGCTGTCGCCGTGCCGCCACCAGCAGCGGCAGCACCAGCAGTGAACCCCGACCCCACCCAGCCCACCATTGATGTTAAGCTCTTCAATCGCTGGACTTTCGATGACGTCGAGGTTTTTCCCCATCATTGTCTTTTGTTTGTTATAATAATCGTTTGACATTGATTTTTCATCTAGTTGTGTATGAATCGAGTATCTAATTGATAAATTCATCTGTTTTTCCATGATTTTGTGCGGTTAAATGTTTGATCTGCAATTCTTAGCTAGGGTTTAGCTGTTAGTATAGTGTCATTTGTTGATTTTGACACCGTAAGTTAAATTTATATAATCATTAGTTCTACTGATGTCCTCCGAGAACTCTTGCTCCTAATAGTTATAGGACGGAATATGGCTGCAGAGTATTTTTGTTGCCGATGCGACTTGAGTTTCACAGTTATTTATAGTTCATGTTAGTCGGCCCTGAATCATTTCGGGACTAGTGTTTTATTATCCTTGTTGTGGTAAGGATTATAGTAGTTATATGGGCTCTGTCAGGACCCTTTTCTCTTGTTATGTTGTTGCTTTGCAAATGGACTCTTCTAGGTCTCATTCCCTAGTTATATGATTTATAGTTATATGGAGACTGCTAGGTCCCTTTTTCTCGTTAAGTTTGTTTGTGTAATTATTGATCGTGTGATTTGCAATTGGACTAGTGCACTGGAGTATGATAATTGTCGTGTTTCAACTATAACATTTTGTAGTTTTCTAGTTTGATTTGGTTGGTTCATTTGTGCATTCACTCGAGTTTTAGTATATGTCTATGTTGATCTAGTATCTCTGCGTTTAGATATTTACTGTTGTGTTGCCAAGTGGTATATCTTTGACTCTCATATCTTGTGACTTGTGTTAGGCTCAAGAATACTATGCTTGTCTTTTCTTATTAGTATTTATTTTTTATCTTATTGTTAATTGATTTCCATGGTTTTGGTTAGGTCAATGACATGTCATTGAGCGACTACATTGGTGTTCAACAAGCAAAGCACGCTACTTATGTTCCACACACTGCTGGAAGGTACTCAGTGAAGCGTTTCAGGAAGGCCCAATGCCCTATTGTAGAGAGACTTACAAACTCTCTCATGATGCACGGGAGGAACAACGGAAAGAAATTGATGGCAGTTAGGATCATTAAACATGCCATGGAAATCATTCACCTTTTGACTGACCAAAACCCAATCCAAGTTATTGTTGATGCTGTCATTAACAGGTATAAAATCTCGACTTTACTGTAACATGTATAATATAATGATTTTATTTTTTACTTGTGGGGAGACACTTGTGTGTTTGAAGAAGTGTATATTGATCTCAGTCATCTTTTTGTTTGTCATTTTTTAATTATGTTAGTGGTCCTCGTGAGGATGCCACACGTATTGGATCTGCTGGTGTGGTGAGGCGTCAGGCTGTGGATATTTCTCCACTTAGGAGGGTAAATCAAGCTATTTACCTCCTTACAACTGGTGCTCGTGAAGCAGCTTTCAGGAACATCAAGACCATTGCCGAATGTTTGGCTGATGAGCTTATCAATGCTGCTAAGGGTTCCTCAAACAGGTTCGATATATCTGTTTCTATCTGTCTCGACGCGTACTTTGAGCTGTATGCTTATATTAATATGTTATTGACTGCATTTTTGCCAACTTTTTCAGCTATGCCATCAAGAAAAAAGATGAGATTGAAAGAGTTGCCAAGGCTAACCGTTAAGACGAGCAATACAAGGTGGACTATAATTTTGTGCAACTCAGGAATATTTTAGTTGTCTGTTTTGAGCTCTCTTTTGAACATACTAAACGATGTTCAGTTGGTTGTATTGAAGTTTTGCTATATTTTTGTTTGGATTTCTTTATTTTAAATTAAGAATCAGTTAGCGATATTATGTTATTACTATCCCCCATTTATGATTCTCACATCTTGTTCATGCTTGTGAATGGCTAAAGTTGATTTTTCAAATATATGTTTTCTGTTGTTAAATTATGGGGCATTAGTATGCAATGAAAGAGTCTATCCCCTCTCTATAATGGCAGCTCTATGGTTCCCAATATGGTTGTTGTAATTTTGGTTTGTCATGTTGAAATTGATTTGTGTAATCTATGTGTTGAGGTTGATGCAAATGTGAGAAAAATGTTGGTGGCAGTCAAATTGCTTCATATAATGCAAATGCTATTCTTTCGTCTTAAAACATGTTAAAAGTTGGAAATCATTATCTCTACACTGCTGTTTATCTTCATGATGGGTGCTGAACTTGAATCCTGAGTTCTGTATACCTCAGTGTAAAACTGGCTTCCCCAGCATTTCAACCTTTGATTTGCCAATATCAATCAGCTTACGGAATTAAATTACTAAACATTAAAAGAACAAGATGAAGATAATAAAGAGGTATACTAATGTGGTAATGAGATGCTTTAAAATTCAATTGTCACTCCGTAAAACCGTGTAGTTAACTCATAAGCTGCATGATGTTTACTCCGTTAGAACACGAAAGTGGTGGTGCAAGAATAGAAGGTTAAGTTGGGGATGTAGACATTTTGGGGATCTAAGGGATGCAATGGAAGATACAAGGGCTGATAACTGCCGAGTATATGTTATGTTCATTAACTATTTATGTATTTTATTCTGATCCGCTGCAAAGCAGCCATGAGAAAATTTACAATAGAAATAAGCTGCTGCAGTTAACTCTTAAGGTTCATCTTCAAGTTCCACCTTCAAGTGAAGAATTTCATTATACGTCCGACACACTAGAAGGGAAAATAATGAGATTTCAACGAATCAGTCTGAGTGGTCATTCAATAACAACAATAAAAGAGCCAAATTGAAATCTCATATGCATAAAAGATGAAGACTGCCCCACGAAGTACTCGAACAACTTCATGAAATCTATATGCAACAATCTAGTGGTTACTATTCTCCTCAGCTGCATACCGCAGCTTGTAAGAAACACTACTATTCTAATTGCAGCTTAACCTCTCATCTCTTTCCACGGAGAGTTCTTGCAGTCCATCTAAAGAAAAAAAATCATCATCCAAGAGTTGTTTTACAAATTCTTCGGTTTTCTCTGCATCTTTGAGGTACTTTAGACGCCCTTTTAAACAAGCAACGTCTAGCTTCCATCTAGTTTTTGCACGCAACAATTTAACTTTTTTCTTCATCATTTCTACTGTTTGAGATTGATCATTCTCAAGGTACCCTTCAACCAAATTATACCAAGTCCAAGCATCTGGTTTCCCTCCTTTCGATATCGCCCTGTCTAATACTGATTCTGCTTTCTCCAAAATGCCCTTCTTTGTATATGCACCAATCATGATATTTGGGATGTGCATATCATATGGTAGATCCTGCAATTCCCACTCGTTAAAAATTTGTTCTGCCATTTCAAAGTCGCCTAACATCACAAGAGATCTCAAGACACACATATATCCCTTATTGTAAACCTTGCGTTTCTTGTAGATTAACCAGAGTCTTACAACATCATCCCTCCTCCCAACTTTAGCATAGTGTGAGATAAGGTCATAATAAGCTAAATATCTTCCATTTTTTGGAACACGTGCCTCGGCTTTTTTCAGCATTTCCAAAGCCTTGTCCAAACGACCTGCTTTTCTATAACCTGTTGCAGCAACAATGTAACTCGTCCAGTCAAGAACCTTGGGATCGGATTCCATCACCAGGACTATCTTATCAATTCCCTTGATGTCCATAACAGCTGCATATGCAGTTAGTTCTATGCTTTGCGTGATCCTGTTAGGAACAACACCATTCTCTTCCATTTCCTTCAACAAAGCATCAAACTTCTCAACATTTTTAGTCTTACAATAAAGAGTGAGCATAACATTGTAAACTATTGGTTTACTAGCAAAACCGAGATCCCTCATCTCCTGCATTACTGATTCTGCCTTCTCAACACATTCGGCAGTTGCATAGCAATTGAGGAGCGCGGTATAAACATCTTGGTCTTTCATTTTTTCTGAAATGTTATCAAAATGTTTCTCTACTTGTTCTATCCCCTGAGCTTTTGATACTAAGAACAATCTGATAGCAACATCAGATGGAGTGAGGAGATAATGTTGTTTGTCAGTCATCCACATTGAAACCTGAGGAACAAAACTGAAATGAGAAGATCAAGAAGCAATAATAAAAAAACACATGATATAGTAAAATCATCTACCATAGAACAAAATTTTGACACATTAAAGTCATTAACGACCTATTCTCCATAGGTTTCACGACATAGAGGTAGAGACGTCACAACAGGTTGTCGTGATATATATTTCACATAATTATACACAATATTTATGCAAAAAGAAACAATCATCGTGCCAAATGGCTCATGTCTAATAGATTTTCTCCCTAGATAGCATTGTCGTGTCAGAAATTGAAAGATCTAGACGAGTAGACCATTGTAACGGAAGATGAGCACCTTCTAATGAGTTTAATAGAGGAATAAACAGTGAGTTTGACAAAAGTCACGGACTAATAAATTATTTTCCATAAAAAAACAGATACTGTCAGTGAGTTCTAGATGCGTCAGTGCAAGTATAAAACCAAGTTAAAGTGTATGATGAAAAGGAGGGAGTACCTCAAGAGCATGACCGTAACGCCTATAGGACCGCAATTCCCTGATGATATCTTTTAGGGTTTTCCATTGAGCAGATCGACCTTCATTAACCCACTGATCGAGAACCGGTACAATTGAGACCTTGGGATCTCCGATAGGAGTAATCCGACGGTAGAGCTCCGACGTTGAGCTTCTCATTTTATGAGTACGGTTCGCCTTCGAGTGAAATTTTGAGAAGAAGGAATTGCCACTCATTTCACGCACCAAACTGCCGAATCGATGAGCATAATTCATTTCCGGAAATGATGAACTCAAATTGAGGGTTTAAGCTATAGGGGTTTTAGAGAGGAAGAAGAATATGATATCACTTTTATATTCTGGGCTGGGCTTTACATATTTGCCCCGAATATTCAACCGAATATTTATTATAGGCTCGATTTGTTTGCTGAAAAATATTTTACTGAAATTAATGTTTTATGATATTATTGTTCTATTTATAATAATTTAAAGATAATGAGCGTAATTAACCCAACTTTATGGGCTTCTGTTAAACTAAATTATTTACAATTAAGGGACAGTTAGATAACGACATCAATTCTTTAGAAAAAGGATGACTACATCAATTTTTATTGAAAAAATTTGTGTAATAGACTGATTTGAAATTGCCAATATGGTGAATTTTCTTTAATTTATGACTATCATCTGTTTGCATTTGATTTTTACAATAGTAACTAATGAAAGCGTTTTGACTGACATGCACATAGAATACATAGAATTCAGGGTAAAATTATAGATTTTAATCGAAGGCTAATTTTGATTTGCTAAAATTCATATGAGATATTTTGCAACGTCATAAAATATTGGCATCAATATCCCATTGGCCTCTAATTGCTAAGAATTAAATTTGTAAAAAATTAAATTTCCAATCTTTTTTTGAAAATGACTGAATCTTTGCTATCTAGGAATCCCAATCGCGGCCTTCCGGCCTCCCTTAATATTTTTCTATGTTATACCCAAGCATTCTTACCTCAAATCTAAATTCAAGGAGATTATTTTCTATCTATGTGTGTGATTGTTTTGTTAATGGCCTTAAGAGGGCATATACTAATGGAGTTGGAGTGTTGGACTATCAAAGCAGTCCAAATCTTTAAAAACCATAGTAGCAATTTTCAGCTGATAGTCAATCATATAACACAACAAGGCAAAATGATTCTATCAACAAGTGATTTTACAAACTCTTCTGTTTTCTCCGCATCTTTCAGGTACTTCAGACGTAATTTAGAACGCGAAACATCTGGCTTCCATCTGGTATTTCTAGAACGCCCAACTGCTTTCCTCAACAGTTATACCATCTGAGATTGGTCATTCTGAAGGTATCCTTGAACCAAATTATACCAAGTCAAGCATCTGGTTTCTATCCTGCTGATATTGCCTTGTACAGGAGGCAAGCTAAGGCTTCCCATTTTCTTTCCCCAGTATCCACAAAAAGCTTAACGTAAAAAGCATATATGCAAAAATCTAGTGCTTACTATTTATTCTCCTCAGCTGCATGAACTTCATTCCGCAGCTTGTAAGAAACGTTATTATTCTATTTGCAGCTTATCCTCATCTCTTTCCACTGAGAGTTCTTGCAGTCCATCTAAAGAAAAAAAATCCTCATCCAAGAGTTGTTTTACAAATTCTTCGGTTTTCTCTGCATCTTTGAGGTACTTTAGACGCCCTTTTAAACAAGCAACGTCTAGCTTCCATCTAGTTTTTGTACACAAAAATGCAACTGTTTTCTTCATCATTTCTACTGTTTGAGATTGATCATTCTCAAGGTACCCTTCAACAAAATTATACCAAGTCCAAGCATCTGGTTTCCCTCCTTCCGATACGGCCCTGTCTAGTACTGATTCTGCTTTCTCCAACAGACCCTTCTTTGCATATGCGCCAATCATGATATTTGGGATTTGCATATCATATGGTAGATCCCGCGATTTCCACTCGTTAAAAATTTGTTCTGCCATTTCAAAGTCACCTAACATCACAAGAGATCTCAAGACACGGATATATCCCTTGTTGTAAACCTTGCCTTTCTTGTAGACTGACCAGAGTCTTAGAACTTCATCCTTCCTCCCTATTCTAGCATAGTCTCTGATAAGGTCATAATAAGCTATATATCCTCCCATCATTGGAACACGTGCTTCGGCTTTCTTCAGCATTTCCAAAGCCTTGTCCAGGAAACCTGTTTTTCTATAACCAGCTGCAGCAACACAGTAATCCCTCCAGTTAGGAACAGCCTCGGGATCAGATTCCATCATCACGACTATCTTATCAATTCCATCGATGTCCATAACATCTGCACATGCAGTTAGTTGTATGCTTAGTGTGAATTGGTTACGAGTAATGCCATTCTCTTCCATTTCCTTCAACAAAGCATCAAACTTCTCAACATTTTTAGTCTTATAATAAAGAGTGAGCATATTGTTAATATCGATTGGCGTAATAGCAAAACCAAGTTCCCTCATCGTCTTCATAACTGATTCTGCCTTGTCAACACATTTTGCAGTTGCATAGCAATTGAGGAGAGCATAATAAACATCTCGGCCTTTCAGTTTTTGCGAAAGGTTACCAAAATATTTCTCTACTTGTTCTATCCCTTGAGCTTTTGATATTAAGTCCAATCGGATGGCAACATCAGATGGAGTGAGGAAATTATATTGTTTGTCAGTCATCCACATAGAAACCTGAGGAGAAAAATTGAAATGAGAAGGTCAAGAAGCAATAATAGAAAAACCACATGATATAGTAAATTCAACTAGCCATAACATAGAACAAAATTTTGACACAGTAAATTCATTAACGACCTATTTTCCACAGGTTTCATGACACAAAGGTAGAGATGTCACGTTTGGTTCGCGGAAAAGACAATGAATAGTACAGCTATGCGGCGGCTAATCCTATTCCTAGCTTTGGTTGGTTTTTCCATTGCGAATAGCCATTCCACGAAATAATTATTCATACATGTATCAGGTAGCTATTATTTATCACTATATTCCATGAATTAAACACATGAATAGATATTCTTGAGAATCTTCCTTGGTACTCTATTCTATTATATTCTATTCGGCAAACCAAACGGCAGCTAAAATCACAATAAAACTTTAGAGATTTTTGTGATTGAAATTCTGAAATGATAGATCAAGTTAAAGTGTACCTCGAGAGCATGACTGTAACGCCTATAGGAACGCAATTTCAGGATAATGTCTGTTAGGGTTTGATGATGAACAGATCGACCTTCTTGAACCCACTGATTTAGAACCGGTACAATCGAGACCTTCGGATCTCCGATTGGACTAATCCGATGGTACAGCTCCGTTGTTGAGCTCTTCCATGAATCTTTAGTCGTACGATTTGCCTGAGAGTAAAAATTTGAGCACAAGATTTTATTGCGACGCAGCAAACTGCTGAATCGATAAGCATTAATCATTTCTTCAAATATGATGAACTGAAATTGAGGGTTTAAGCAAAAGGGTTTTAAAGGGGAAGAATATGTGGGTCTGGGCCGGAGTTTACATATTCGGGCCAGATACCAGATCTAATTTCACTGTTTGTTTGTAGAAAAATATTTTCCCGATTTTTCAATGTTAGTTAACGTAAAATCAAGTTTGAGAAATCCTAAAATTAAATAAAACCTCTAGTTTTTACCGTTTTCAGTTTAAATTTTTATAAATAGATAGCTTGTGGTTTCAATCATTTACAATTAAGGGACAATTAGATAACTATATTAATTTTCATTGACGTAGTAAAAAACTCGTGTAATAGCCTGATTTCAAATTGTCAACATGGTGAATTTCGTTTCTTTTATGCCTTCTATCAGGCTGCATTTGATTTTTGAAAGTAAAGTATAGTTGAATTAATGAAAGTGTACTCGGATATATATGAGATATCATGTATATATAATTAGTTTCACTGTAAAATTATAGACTATATTTGAAGGGAAATACTATTTTGCTTCGATTTATATATGAGATATTTTGCCAAGTCAGGAAATAATGGCATCAATATCTCATTCGCCTCTAATTGCTAGCAGCTAAAAATATATGTATTCCATAAAAATTTAAATTTCAAATTTTTTTTTTGAAAATGCTCGGATCTTTCCCTAACTTGGACATTATAATAAGGTCTCCGAATCATGGCCTTCTTTGATTATTTTGTATGTTATTGACTAGCATTCTTACCTCAAATAAAATTTAAGGAGATCATTTCTAAATTTATCCACATAGAGGGCATACTAATGTAGTTGTACTATCAAAGCAGTCCAAATATTTAGAAACCATAGTAGCTGTTTTCAGCTGAGGGTGGATCATATAACACAAGGCCATATGAATGATATGAAACTATGCCGTTTTGAGGACGGCTTTCAGATATATTTCTGTGAATTTTCTCCTCTCAAACTGGTTTTAATGCAGCTAATAGCAAATGGTAGTTTTCCCTGGTCTTAAGGCATTTCTCACTCTCACTTAATTGGCTAATCAAAAATTCAAAACTAGAAGTAGCAAATCTCACATGAACAATGATGTGATAGTTCACGCATCAGAGTGGAAAAGATGCCAAACAAATTTCTTTCTCGGGCCGAAGTTATCTGAAAGTACATCTTCAAAACCGGCTAACTAAGGCCAGACTGAAATACAAAACTTCTGCAAGAAAAAAGTACAGTGAATGAATGCCATTTCTTTCACCCTGTACTCAAGACTGCAATGACAAAACTATATTTCATACCCTTATTCAATATGATATGCAAAGACCATCTTCATATCTCAGATGATACTTCTTCCAGTTTATCTAAGGAAAAAAAATCCTTATCAACGAGTGATTTTACAAATTCTTCTGTTTTCTCCGCATCTTTAAGGTACTTCAGACGTGCTTTAAAACGTGCGATGTCTGGCTTCCATCTGGTTTTTCTAGACCACCCGACTGCTTTCTTCAACATTTCTACCGTCTGAGATTGGTCATTCTGAAGGTATCCTTCAACCAAATTATACCAAGTCCAAGCATCTGGTTTCTCTCCTGCCGATATTGCCCTGTCTAGTACCACTTCTGCCTTATCCAAACGACCTTGCTTTGAATACGCACCAATCATTATATTCGAGACCTGGATATCGTATAGGACATCCTGCGATTCCCACTCGTTAAAAATCTCTTCTGCCATTTCATAGTCGCCTAACATCACCAGAGATTTCAGAACTCGCATATATCCCTTGTTGTAAACCCTGCCTTTCTTGCAGACTGACCAGAGTCTTAGAACATCATCCTTCCTCCCTATTTTAGCATAGTGTGTTATAAGGTTGTTGTACGCCGCATAATTTCCCTTGCTACATGCCTCAGCTTTCTTCAACATTTTGAGAGCCTTGTCCAAGAGACCCGCTTTGCCATAACCAGTTGCAGCAGCAGTGTAACTAGTCCACTCCGGGATCTCTGGATCAGATTCCATCATTCTCACAATCTTATCAATTCCATTAGTGTCCATAACAGCTGCACATGCACTTAGTTGTAGGGCTAGCGTGACGTTGTTAGGACAGACGCGGTTCGCTTCCATTTCCTTCAAAAAAGCATCAAACTTCTCAAAATTTCCAGTCTTATAATAAAGAGTGAGCATAGAATTGCAATTCAGTGTCTGCATCACAAATCCCAAATCATTCATCTTCTGCATTAACGCTTCTGCCTTCTCAACACATTTTGCAGTTGCATAGCAGTTGAGGAGCGCACCATAGACATTAACGACGTTCAGTTTTTGTGAAAGGCTATCAAAAAATTTCTCCGCTTGTTTAATTCCTTGAGCATTTGATATTAAGCCCAATCGGATGGCGACATCAGATGAAGTGGGATAATAGTAACGTTTGTCAGTCATCCACATTGAAACCTGGGGAACAAAATTGATATGAGAAGATGCAATAAGAAAACCACAACTTTCATATCTTCATAATAATCTATTCTTTATAGGTTTCACAACATAAAGGTAGGGTGTCAAAACGGGATCCCACGTCATAATCGTATCACAAATGGGCGTCAAACGAATTGCGTCCATCATGTTTTCTCTTTAAATCGCATTGTCACGTCAGAAATTGATATTTCAGGATTTGAGAAAATTCCATTTTCTCCAAACATGATAACCAACAAAAGTTTAGGATGCATATTAAGACTACAGAACTCAGATGTACCCCTTCTAAAAACTGAAACTCTACTTGACCGTTCAGCCGCTCAAAATCCGATTTATCCCTAACTAATCCACAAATATTAACCAAATAGTCCCCATGCTTCCCTGCCACCTGATTAGCATCTAGCGATTTTTTACTAGGCTATATAAAACATTTTAAAGCACAATAAGCAATAAAATCACTTAAAATGAAACAGGACTATCATATCAGGAGCGGCCTGAGGGCCCGTCCCGCAGAATTTTATTGTAAAAGCTGAATTCCAATGACAGTTTTGTCTGAATTTTTATTACAAGCATCCAATTTTCATCAGAAACGTGCAAACTTGGTAATTTTGTGATTGAAAAAGCTAGTTAAATACCTCGAGAGCGTGGTGGTAACGTCTGTAGGCCCGCAATTCCCTGATTATGTCTATCAAGCTCGCTCGTTGAACCGACCGACCTTCTTGAACCCACTGATCGAGAACAGGTACAATTGAGACCTTGGGATCTCCGAGAGGAGTAATCCGGCGGTAAAGCTCAGCTGTTGAGCTTCCCCATAGTTTTGGATTTGTAGAAGTACGGTTTGCCTTGGAGTGGAAGTTTGAGAAGGATGCATTGCGAGCTCCATAGCGACTGATTTCGGGTACCAAACTACTTAATCGATGAACATAAATCATTCAGAATTTGAGAGTTGGAGGATGGAAATTAGCTATGGAAATGGAGGGTTTCAGGGTTTAAGCACAGGGGTTTATAAGACGAATATGATAAATTGCCTGGATCTTGGACTTTACATATCCGGCCCAGATCTCCGACCCGATACATTATAAATTTCGCAGATTTCTCATTTCGATGCTTGTTGGGCATTCTTTATATGAATTTTCTCGCAATTAAAATTGTCTGCATCTACCAAAATCTGACTTAAGGGATTTGAGTCATTTAACTAATAACACAATCTTAGTTTGCGGTTTAAAAGTTTGCAAATAAATATATTTGTGTATGTTTACTCTATAAAATGAGTATTTTAAATCACATTGTTACTTGTATTTAAGCTTCATACAAGTCAAATTAGTAAAACACTATTTTTTGTTCTGCTTCAAGATAGAGGTGTCATTAAAGGCTATATTTTGTACACATATAATGTGATATTTTTTTTTTTGAAAGGATATAATGTGATATTTTAAAAGATAAAAAAATGAGGTTAATTATTATCAAAATTAAACAATGTAATTTACAATTGCATATTATAAATCACACGTAACTCTTTACAAATTTAATAAACTACAAACTTCTCATTTTTGTACTTGTTAATTTCAAAAGTTCACTTCAGAACCATCTTTTTTTTTTCCTAATGTATTGATTCTAAAACTTGTCCGGTTCAAATGCATGTTGTGTATTAATAATAAAAGCGAAGTTTGAAACTCGGTGTTTCTTTTTGAGGGAAAAAAACTTTATTAAAAAGAACGGGAGCCAATTACATCTTTGAGAGCAATGTTTTTAATAAAAGACAGAGTTGAGTTCCAAATTGCGGACTAGGCCAATTAAAAGACTCTTTAGCTAAACCATCCGCTACACCATTTGCACTCCAACGCACATGAGTGAACTTAACTCCTAGACACACCTTGGCAATCTTTTTACAAGCAGCAACAAGGCATCCAAATTTTGAAAGAAATCTAGGTGATGAACAGGTCTACTGAATAGTTTTAGAAGATGTCTTCAAGGTCCCATTGAGGAACATTATCATAGATCATAAGCTTTCCAGTGAATCACAAGTTTATGAATGCTTTGTTCCAAGTCTCAATATGTAAAAATACCAGGACAAATATTTGAAATTAGATTAAAAGTAGCCAAAAGTTAATGATATTTTTCCTAACACACTCATGGTACAATATATCCAACCCAATAATTGGTACCATCGCACATATTTATCTTTTTAAGACCGATAATCTCTCATGAAACCATATACGCATCCTTCTTTTAATTGATCAGTTTTACTACTCCAGGCAGAAACTCTCAAGAGAAAATTACTATTTAGCATGGAATATCGAAAGAACATGTTATGTTTCAAGGCAAAAGCTAATTTAAGACCTGTATTCAACTACATTTGCTCAATAACTTAGCCTTAGCCTGTACACTAGTAAGTTTGAGATAAATTATGTTGACTTGAGAGTATCAAATCTGACATTAATGATGACGCGCAGCAGCCAGTTACGGAGAGTGGAAAATATGCCTAATAAGTTTTGTTAGTCGGATCAAGATCATCTGAGAAGTACTTCTGCAACACCGGGTAACAAAGGATGAATCAAATACATAACTTCTTACAGAAATAAGTACAGGGGCAAGCTATCTATGGCTTGTGCCCCTATTTCAACGCATGAATGCCATTTCTTTCCCCAGTACTACGAGAGAAAAAACATATAAGACGCATAATCAAGTGATTACCTCAGCTGTATGAACTCCATATCTCAGCTTGTGAGAGTAACTGTTATCCTAACCGCAGCTTACGCTCTCATCTCTGTCCATCAACAAGTCTTCTTCCTCTTCCAGTTTATCTAAGGAAAAGAAATCCTTATCTATGAGTAGTTTTACAAACTCTTCTGTTTTTTCTGCATCTTTCAGAAACTTCAGACGCGCTTTTAAACGAGCAACGTCTAGCTTCCGTCCAGCATTTGTAGAAAGCAAAATTGTTTTCTTCATCACTTCTACCGTCTGAGACTGGTCATTCTGAAGGTATCCTTCAACCAAATTATACCATGTCCAAGCATCTGGTTTCCCTCCTTTCAATATCGCCCTGTCTAATATTGCTTCTGCCTTCTCCAGAAGGCCTTTCTTTGAATACACACGGATCATGATATTTGGGATATGCATATCATATATTAGATCTTGCAATTCCCACTCGTTAAAAATCTGTTCCACCATTTCAAAGTCACCTAAAGTTACAAGAGATTTTAGGACACGCGCATATCCTTTGTTGTAAACCTTGCCTTTCTTGTAAAGTGACCATAGTCTTAGAACTTCATCCTTCATCCCTATTGTAGCATAGTGTGTCATAAGGTTGTCATACGTCAGATGCCTTCCATTGCTTGGAACACATGCCTCGGCCTTTTTCAACATTTCCAGAGCCTTGTCCAAGAGACCTGCTTTTCTATAACCAGTTGCAGCAACAATGTAATCAATCCAGTTAGGGACAATCTTGCGATCAGATTCCATCATCACGACTATCTTATCAATTCCCTCGCTGTCCATAGCATCTGCATATACACTTAGTTGTATGCCTAGTGTGATCCTGTCAGGAACAACACCATTCTTTTCCATTTCCTTCAATAAAGCATCAAGCTTCTCAACATTTTTAGTCTTATAATAAAGAGTGAGCATAACATTGCAATCTAGTATCTGCATAGCAAATCCCAAATCCCTCATCTTCTGAATTACTGCTTCCGCCTTCTCAACACATTCTGCAGTTCCATAGCAGTGGAGGAGTGCACCATAAACATTAATCTCTTTCAGTTTTTGTGAAAGGTTATTGAAATATTTCTCGGCTTGTTCGATCCCCTTAGCTTTTGATATTAAACCCAATCGGATGGCGGCATCAGATGGAGTGAGGTTATGGTATTGTTTGTCAGTCATCCACATTGAAACCTGAGGAAAAAAGACATAAGAAGATGAGGAACCAGAACGTTTATTTTTGTATTTCTTGTTATATTGTGCATCAAAGAGAAAAGGAATACCTCAAGAGCGTGGTGGAAACGCCTACTGGACCGCAATTTCCTGATGATGTCCTTTAAGCTTTCCTGATGAACAGAACGACCTTCTTCAACCCACTGATTTAGCACCGGTACAACAGAAACCGTCGGATCTCCAATTGGATTAATCCGACGGTACAGCTCCGTTGTCAAGCTTTGCCATGGACTAGTATTTGTTGATCTGCGGCTTGCCATGGAGTGAAAACTTGAGCAGACCTCATTTCGCAGTAAGGTGCTTAATCGATGAGCATAAATCATTGCTTCAAGTGCAGAATTTCAGTTGGGAAGATGAAAATTAGGTTTTAAAATTGAAGGGTTTAATAAGGGTTTTAAAGAGGGAAATTTCAATTTATATTACGTAGATCTTTGTGGGCCTGGAGTGGGCTTTAAAAAGAGGGAAATTTCAATTTATATTGGGTAGATACTGTGTTGATGATACAGTTTACAACAGTTGATCTCTGAGAGGTTCAATGTGATGGTTAAATAAGTGTTAATCCGTTTGAAATTGCAGTTATGTAGGGAACAAAACTCATCTTTCTTGAAACATTAGGGTAAATTTACATAATTTCGTACATCATGAGTAAATATATACTTTCCAAGATATGAACAAATTTGAACCTTATGGGCTGCTCCCAGAACAATATTATTAAAACAAATTTCACCACCTCAAAAGAATGAAGAATTGAATTATAGCATCTCAAACACAAGAACAAAACAATAATCTGATTCCAAAATCTTCAGAAAAGAACTCATTGTAAAGATGCGTATGAACTTCGCTGACAGTGAAACTTCATGAGAGAACTCAGTACTGACATTTGAATTTACTTTTCAAAAAATGCTTACTTCCATCCATACTTCTAATCCTCATTTTGTTCCTTGTTTTCAGGAGAAAACAGAAGCTAATAAAACAATTTACAAGAGGGAAGACAGCATCTAGATCTAGTTTAACAAGGCTCAGATCTCATTAGTCACTACTATCTTGTAATTAAGGTCTGATATCAATATGATAGGTTAAACTAGTGTATCTAACAATACTACTGTAGTGTCAAGTTAATCTGAGGAAGCAATATCCATATCCTTAACCTGAAGTAAGTTTGCAAATTCTTCTATTTGCTCACTGTCCCCTACTCCTTTCAAGTACTCAAGACACGCTTCAACAAGTACCATGTCCGGCTTCCATTCAGGTTTAGAATTCACAATTGCTTTCTTCATCATTTCCACTGCTTTCTCGGGTTGCTCATTCTCAAGGTAGCTTTTAACCAAACAATACCATGTCCAAGAATTGGGTTTCCCTCCTTTTGATATTGCCCTATCAATTAGGGCTTCTGCTTTCTCTATAAGGCCTTTCTTTGAATAGGCAGCAATGATGAAATTTGGGATACTCATATCATATGTAAGATCATCCCGAGATTCCCATTCATAAAAGATTTCTTCTGCCATTTCAAAGTCACCAAACTTCACAAGACATCTCAGGATACAACTATATCCCTCATTTTTTACCTTGCATTTATTCTTGTAGAGTGACCAGAATCTTAGAGCCTCATCTGGCTTCCCTATTATAGCATACTGCTTCAGAATGGTAAAATACGCACTAATGTGTGTCTCACTTGTAAGACATGCCTCGGCCTCCTTCAGCATTCTCAGAACCTTGTCCAAGAGACCTGCTTTTCTATAACCAGTTGCAGCAACAGTGTAATCAGTCCAGTTAGGGACAAACTTGGGATCAGATTCCATTTCATTCAACAAAGCATCAAGCTTCTCAACGTTTTTAGCCTTACAATAAAGAGAGAGCATAACATTGTAATGTAGTCTCTGCATAGCAAATCCCAAATCCCTCGTCTTCTGAATTACTGCTTCTGCCTTCTCAACACATTTAGCAGTTTCATAGCAGTGGAGGAGCGCACCATAAACATTGATCTTTTTCAGATTTGGTGCAAGGTTATTGAAATATTTCTCCGCTTGTTCGATCCCCTTGGCTTTTGATATTAAACCCAATCGAACGGCGGCATCATTTGAAGTGAGGTTATAGTATTGTTTGTCAGTCATCCACATTGAAACCTGAGGAAAATTGACATAAGAAGATCACGAGCCAGCAATTAGAAAACCACAAGACAACGTCCAGCCAACATATCATTAAGCCTTAACATAGAACACAATTTTGATAGAGTAAATTCATAACAACCTATTCATCATAGGTTTCATGGCATAAATGCAGGGGTGTAAAAAAGGATTGTCGTGTCATAATCGTATCATAAATGGGTCTCAATCGAATCTTGTCAAGCAGGTTTCCTCTCTAATCCTATCACCATCAAAAAGATCAGGATGCATATTAAGACTAGGGATAGCTAATGTGCCATATTCAGCTCAAAATCTCATGACGGCATCTAAGGCAAAGTACAAAACAAAGACTGTGAATTACGCGATTTTCTCATGTTTTAAAAGTATGCAACCCCGATATGACACTTTCCCTAATTGCAAACACAAAACTTTTCACTAAAACATCCAAATCTGTCAGCATATTCGAAACATGCGAACACAGTATGAGATTTTCCGAATTTGCAAAGACAAACCTTTTCACTAAATCATCCAAATTTTCCAATGCGACAAACACTAAAAACATGAACTTCAGCAATCTTTCCATCTCATAATATCTCCATAAGTAATAGAATGATTCAAATTTATCTTATTTAAGAACAGAGAAAATATATCAATGGTTGCAAAGTTAGAAAAAACAGAACGTTTATTTTTGTATTTCTTGTTATATTGTGCATCAAAGTGAAAAGGAATACCTCAAGAGCGTGGTGGAAACGCCTAGAGGACCGCAATTTCTTGACGATGTCTTTTAAGCTTTCCCGATGAACAGAACAACCTTCTTCAACCCACTGATCTAGCACCGGTACAATAGAAACCGTCGGATCTCCAATTGGATTAATCCGACTGTAGAGCTCCGTTGTTGAGCTTTGCCATGGACTTGTATTGATCGGTCTACGGTTTGCTATGGAGTGAAAACTTGAGCAGAGCTCATTTCGCAGCAAAGTGCTTAATCGATGAGCATAAATCATTTATTGAAGTGAAGAATTTCAGTTGGGAAGATGAAAATTAGGATTTGAAATTGGGGGTTTAAGAAGTGTTTAAAAGGGGGAAATTAATTTCAATTTACATTGCATACATAATTTGTGGGCCTATAGTGGGCTTTACATGTTTGGCCCGTATCCGGTATGTTTAATTGGATTTTGCATTTACGATTTGATAGATTGTGATAGTGAAATAGTAAATGGTGTTTGAATTGTTATTTGATATATCGGTGGAAACGTATATGTTATTCACTCTTGTTGTTATCCATTTAAGGCAGTAAATGAACCGAGCTCTTAGTGAGAAGTTTGGTGTTCGACTCGATAATAGTTTGGCTTGGTTTGGCTCGTTAACACAATTTTCATGCTCGAATCATTAACGAGCAGAGCATGAGCAAGCCAAAGCTCGAGTCGATAGCTCACTAGCAAGCTCGTTTACAAGTTCATGAACTCGCTCGATAAAAGCTTGTGAAATATCTGAGTTACATTTTCATATTTAAAGTTTAAAGTCCACATCCAATTTAATCCTCCAATTCAAGCTCTACATATTCAATATAGTAGCTCATGCACAGTGAATATAAAGGTATTCGCGAACAAATAAACGAACAGATAAACAAGTTGTTCGCGATCAAGCTCATGAATACTATAAACAAGCAAAACTCGCAACAACTCATGAGCAAACAAACATTAAACAAGCCAAGCCGAACAAATTTTTAAGGCTCAAACTAAGAATCGAACACGATATATTTTTAACTAACAAGCTTGAACACAAAGAATTCGAATTCTTGGAGGACGATGACTTGTAGATTCTCCGTGTCTTGGGATATGCGGGTCAATCTGGCCCCTTTAGTGAATGGTAGGTTTCATTGGCTTGCCTATTTTCGTTCTCAAAGACGAGGGTAATTTTAAATTGATTCAGCTGTTAATCTTCCTTTTTGCTTCTACTGAATTTTGGTTTTGCACTATAAACATTTTATGGCGAAGTTTTCAATTTTGTGTAGCCAAAATATTCATATATATAAGTTTATCTAACGCATGCAGTTTAACTAGTCATTTGTCATCTATTGACCATACAGTTTAATTCGTATCATAGACCTGTAAAGGCTGTAATAAGTTTGCAAATTCTTTTGTTTGCTCTGTGTCTCCTGCTCGTTCCAGGTACTCCAGACATGCTTTAAAAAGAACCATGTCTGGCTTCCATCCCGTTTCAGAAATCACAAATGCTTTCTTCATCATTTCCACTGCTTTCTGAGGTTGCTCGGTTAGAAGGTATCCTTCAACCAAATAATACCAAGTCCAAGCATTGGGTTTCCCGCCTTTCGATATTGCCCTGTCAATGAAGGCTTCTGCTTTCTCCATTAGACCCTTCCTGGAATAGGCACCAATCATAATATTTGGGACAATCATATCATATGCCAAACGATCCTGAGATTCCCACTCATCAAAAATTTCTTCAGCCGTTTCAATATCGCCTAATTTCGCTAGAGATTTCAGAACACATTTATATCCCTGATTGAAAACTATGAAGTTCTTGTAGAGGGACCAGACTCTTATTACTTCATCCTTCCTTCCTATTGTAGCATATTCGGTGAGTAGGCTATTATAGGCCGGAAATTTTGGGTTGGGTGTAAGACATGCCTCGGCCTTCTTCAGCATTTCAAAAGCCTTGTCCAAGAGACCGGCTTTTCTATAACCAGCTGCAATAACAGTGTAATTACTCCAGTCATAAGCAAACTCGCGCTTAGATTCCATCATTCTGACCATCTTGTCCATTTTCTCAACGTCCATAATGGACGCATATGCACTAAAAAGTATGGATGATGTATATCTGTCACGAACAATGCCATTCACTTCCATATCCTGCAACAAAGCATCAAGCTTGTCCATGTTTCCAGTCTTGTAATAAAGATTAAGCATGGAATTGTACTCTGTTGCCTTCTTAATATAACCCAAATCCTTCATTTTCTGCATTATTACTTCCGCCTTTTCAACACATTCTGCAGTTGCATAACACTTGAGGAGCGCGCAATAAACTTGAACCCCTTTTTGATCATGTGGAAGGTCATCGAAATATTTTTCTGCTTGTTCTGTCCCTTGAGATTTTGAAATTAATTCCAATCGGATGATAGCATCCAAAGGACTGAGTTCAAAGTCTCTCTTCTCAGTCATCCACATCGAAATCTGAGGAACACAGTGACATAAGAGAGTAGTAATTACAATCCACAAAACTTCTCCCAACATATAATTAATCAAGCTCTAACATAAATCACAAAATTGGTAGAACAGTAAGTCTATAACAAGTCATTCTAAATAAGGAATCGGGCAAATTCCATTTTGTTCTTGCCAGCCAACACAATAAACCATTAACTAAAACAGCAACTGAAGCTAGACCCGACAAGTTTTGTTTTCGTGTAATGTCAAATGTTGTTTCAGTATCAAACCCCAAATATGAACACGAAAATTTTTCGTGTTGAAATTCTAAACCTGAACTCAGCCTGCTTTTGACACGGGAAAAAAACGACACGACCCGAGTTTTAACTAAGACTAGATTAACATGTAAATTTGACACCAAAAAATGTCACAACCCAAGTTTTGCATAAAAACAAATTAACACGTAAATTCGCCACAACACAACCTGCTAACATGACACGACCTGCTAACACAACTCAAAATAAATGAAGAATGCAAAGGAATTAAATCGGGTATGTAAATTTGACACGGCCACATCTACTAACACTAGACGGAAAGAAGTGATGAAATGGAGTACCTGTAGAGCATGAGTGTAACGCTTATAATACCGCAATTCACTTATAATGGCTTTGAGACCTTTTTTATTTACAGAACGTCCTTCTTCAACCCACCGATCAAGAATGGGTTCCATCGAGGTTTTCCAGTCTCCAACTGAAGAAATTCGATGGTAGAGCTCTATTGTTGAGTCTTGCCATAGTTTCAAACATCTCACAATTGGTTTTGCCTTTGTGGAGTACAAATTTCCAAAACCAAGACTTCTAATTTCACTCACTGAACTCATTAATCGACCAAAATTCATCTGTGGGAGGGATTTTCCGGCGAACGGAATATTTTTCAGATATCAGAGATGCCAAATATCTTCGGAGGTTTAAGGAAAGGGTTTTAAATATTTCAAAATGAGCTCGGAGCTCACGTATATTGGAACCACCTCCTTCCCTAGGGGTTTAACAAGGGTTTTTGAAGCCTCAGAATGAAAAAAGTAAATTACATTCTGGTTTAAGTGTTGAAAATCTTTGTTACCAACTTATATATAGAAATAAAGTCTCACTTGTTATGCAAGAAATTCAAAAAAATAAATAAACTTGGGTTAAAACGAATAATATATATATATATAGTGACTACTTAAGGTTGCTAACAATATATTAGAGGTATTATGTCGAGATTGAATTAGATAGTAGTTATATTCTTGTGGAATAAAATATGAATGTAGCACGGTGATTATTACGGGGAAAACATACTTATTCTTTAGGGAAGAAACATTGTAATTCTAAACTTAAAGTTTGCAACAAAGCTGGATTTCAAACCTCATTGACAAATATGAGTTCTAGTATTCTCCCCACTCGAAAATGTTTGAAAGTGCATGTGTATATTAATTGACAATCTCATTCCATTTGATGATATGTAAAACTGCATCAGTCTGTAAATGTTTAGCTTAAACGTTTTGTACTTTATATATAAAAATTCTGAATCAAGATACAAAGCAAATGAAATGAAATCTGGAGGGTTCAGATGCCACTCCATTGGTTCTGATTGACATAGGACAGACAGCTTTGGCGAGCTCATGAGCAATGTGCTTCGTAGCACACAATTGTTAATTCCTAGCTGTTTCAACCAGCTCAATAATTCTCTTATACCAATAACTTCACCATCTTCTCTGCTCATCAACAAAAAGAGAAGAGACATTTTCATTAGCTATAGGAGGGGGAAGCATTGAGGTTGGATTCCCCAAAGGATCATGTCCAATACGCAACTCAGAACCGTCTCCAACTCATCTTCTATACCCCCCAACAACATCTTTTGCTGCCATAATACTACTCTAAACAAAGCTGCAATTTTTCCTTGTCGACACTTCCAAGAAACTGCAATTCTTGAAACCAAGAGATTAAGGATACTGGAAACCAAGAGATTAAGCTCTTTGATAAATCTCCCAACATTTCAATTTACAGATAAGCTCCCATTGCATCCACTGTATACCTCAACCTTCATTACACCACCAAAAAGAGTTACACATTCATGGCATAAGTTGGAATGGCTTGCACAACAGTTTTCAAGAGGATCTCCTTATCAGCACGGGAAAGGACTTTGGAATGCCATGATTGAAGGCAACTCCAAGTACGAACTCTTATAAAGTTCAAGACCGCTTTCTTACTTCGACCTTTAAGGGATGGCAATCCCAAATAACGCCCCAGGTTATGTATTTCTGCAACCTCCAGAACTTGACAGATATCCCTGCAAGTCTCATCCTCCATATCACAGCTAAAAAGAACAGCTGATTTCTAAAAGTTAAAAACTTGTCCAAAACCAAGTTCATACTCCACGAGAACCCTCTTCACCACCCCACAATCATCTGTAGGAGCTCTGAAAAACAAGAAACAATCGTCAGCGAAAAACAAATGGCTAACAATTGGAGCCCTTGTGGTAATCCTTCAACTGCGCCATAGGTTTTGTCTTTCCATTGCCTCTGCACAAATAATGAACAGCTAAGGGGACAAAGGGTCCCCTTGTCTGACACCTCAGTACTTTCAACCATACTTGTTCTAGTCCTCATTTTGTTCATTATATTGCAGGAGAAAACAGAAGCTAATGAAGTAACTTACCAAATCACAAACAGCCAACCTAACCTGCAATCTCAGAAAAGTTTAAAAAACAAAAAGAGGGAACAGTGCATCTAGATCTAGTTTAACAAAAGGCCATTCAGATAGATAAATCTTTCAATTATCAGATTTCATAGTCACTATATTATAATTAAGTGTAATATCAATATGATGAGTTAATCCAGTTTATCTAACATACGCAGCTTAACTAGTCATCGACAATACTAATTCTAGTTAAGTTAATCTGATGAAGCAATACTTAAACCCTTAACCTGAAGTAAGTTCGCAAAATCTTCTATTTGCTCATTGTCCCCTACTCCTTTCAAGTAATTCAGACATGATTTAACGAGTGCCATGCCCGGTTTCCATCCAGGTTTAGAATTCAGAATTGCTTTCTTCATCATTTCAACTGCTTTCTCAGGTTGATGGTTCTCAAGGTAGGCTTTGACCAAACAATGCCATGTCCAAGTATTTGGTTTCCCTCCTTTTGATATTGCCCTATTAATTAGAGCTTCTGCTTTCTCTATAAGGCCTTTCGTGGAATAGGCAGCAATGATGAAATTTGGAATATTCATATCATACGTAAGATCATCCCGAGAATCCCACTCATAAAAGATTTCTTCTGCAATTTCATAGTCACCTAACTTCACAAGAGAACTCAGGATGATAATATATCCCTCATTGTTGACCTTGCAATTCTTCTTGAAGAATGAGCATAATCTTAGAACCTCTTCTTTCTTCCCCATTGTAGCATACTGCCTCAGAATGGCAGAATACGCATAAATGCATGTCTCACTTGTAAGACAAGCCTCGGCCTTCTTCAGCATCTCCAAAGCCTTGTCAAAGAGACCTGCTTTTTGGTAACCAACTGCAGCAGCAGAGTAATTAGTCCAGTTTAAAACAACCTTAGGATCAGATTCCACTATTTTCGCTATCTTATCCGTTTTATCATGAACAGTGCCATTCACTTCCACTGCTTGTTGCATTCCTTTAGCTTTTGAAACTAATGGCAATCGCTTTGCATCATCCTCAGAACCGGGCTCAAAGTCTCTTTTGGCATCCATCCACATTGGAATCTGAAGAACAAAATGACATAAGAAGATCAATAGCCAGCAAATAAAAAATCACAAAACAAGATAAATAGTTCAAGGATTAGACTTCATCAGTCAATATCTAGTAACGAAGGTGTAATATCAGTATGATAAGTTCGTCTTTCAAAAAAAAAAAAGTATGATAAGTTCATCTTGTTCATCTCACGTATACAAGTTAACTAGTTATCAACAATACTACTTCAGCCAACCTTAACTTGGAGTAACTCCAAAAATTCTTCTGCTGGCTCCTTGTCACCTAATCCTCTCAGGTACTCCATACACGCTTTAACAACTTTCATATTCGGCTTCCATCCAGGTTTAGAATTCACAAGTGCTTTCTTCATCATTTCTACTGCTTTCTCGGGTTGTTCATTCTTAAGGTAGCTTTGAACCAAACAATACCATGTCCAAGTATTTGGTTTCCCTCCTTTTGATATGGCCCTATCAATTAGGGCTTCTGCTTTCTCTATAAGGCCTTTCTTGGAATAGGCAGCAATGATGAAATTTGGGATATCCATATCATATGTAAGATCATCTCGAGATTCCCATTCATAAAGGATTTCTTCTGCCATTTCAAAGTCGCCTAACTTCCCAAGCGAACTTATGATACACCTATATCCATTATTGTTGACCTTGCATTTCTTCTTGTAGAATGACCAGAATCTTATTACCTCCTCTTTCTTCCCTATTATAGCATACTGCCTCAGAATGGCAGTGCACCTATAAATATCTGTCTCACTTGTAAGACATGCCTCAGCCTGCTTCAACATTTCCAAAGCCTTGTCCAAGAGACCTGCTTTTCTGTAATCAACCGCAGCAGCGTAGTAATTAGTCCAGTTTAAAACAACCTTAGGGTCAGATTCTACCATTTTCACTATCTTATCCGTTTTATCAATGTCCGTAGCAGCACAGGCACTCAGTTGCATAGCTCTATCACGAACAGTGTCATTCACTTCCACTGCTTGTCGCATCCCTTTAGCTTTCGAAACTAATGGCAATCGCTTGGCACTATCCTGAGAACTAGGCTCAAAGTTTCCTCTGGCATTCATCCAAATTAAAATCTGACGAACAAAATGACATCAAAAGATCAATTAAAAAACCACAAAACAAGCTATGCTCCAAAAATTTCATTTTCTTGCGTGCGAACAGAATAAACCACTCATCAAAATAGCAATTAATAAGAACAAAACTTCACTATAATTAACTTAATTTTCTTCAGTTCATAATGCACTATAGTTGAGGTGCAAATAGGTCTTCGCTCAAGTTCGGGGGCAAAGTGACCAAAATATGGTTTGAGCCCTAAGTTAAAATTGAGAAATATAAAGTAGAAAACGAGTGATAAAATGGCAGGGTTAGGTATACGATAAAATGGAGTACCTGCAGAGCATGATTAGGTCGCTTAAGACACCGCAATTCGCTTACGATGAAATCTAGGGTTTGTTCATCTACAGATCGTCCTTCTTCGACCCACTGTTTCAGGATTGGGAGAATTGATACTTTGGGATCTCCGACTACACAAATCCGACGGTACAGCTCTGTTTTTGAACCTTCCGGTATCGACATAGCCGTTGATGAGTAGAGATTCGAACGGATGCCATTTCCAGATCCAAAACGACAAATTTCAAGCAGCAAACGGCGAAATGGAGCAAAATTCATCTCTGAACTGAAAGATTTTCAGTGAGACTGGAGACTGAGATGTAAATTAGTTTGGTGGGCTTCATGGGCCCGGCCCGGCCTCATTTACTCGGCCTCTAAATTTTAGAACAACAACCTCTATTTCTACTTTGAACCATTACATCCTGATAAAAACATCGTAATCAGTAGAGAGTAAATTATCCATCAATAAAGTAATTAAAGTAATAAATATTCGTCAATCAAATCATTATAATCGTAATCAACCACCAATCTTTTTAAAATGGAGACATTACTACCATTTCCTCGCCATGTCACTTTTATATCAATACACAAATTGAGAAGATGACACATATGACAACCACATGTCACTCATATATGTAAATCAAGTGCCAATTAAATTTAAAAAGTTAAATATATACTAAAAATTCATTTTATGATAGGTTTAAAACATTTTTAATCAGTATTGAGATGTGTTGATGAGGTGGTGTAGACATTATCATTCCAGTGAAGTTGGTGACCGAATACGATTGTAATGACTTTATTGATAGAGATGTGTTACTTTAGTGATTTTATTGATGGATTCTCTATTTTACTTACCATGGATGCTTTTAGTTCAAAACATATTTTCCAAATGTTTGGGTGGAATGTACATAAAAATAAATCTTGTGATCTATTTTGTACATTTATTTTGTAAACTATTGTGGTGTAGACATCATTATTCCAGTGAAGTTGGTGACCAAATACGATTGTAATGACTTTATTGATGAAGATGTATTACTTTAGTGATTTTATTGATGGATAATGTAATTTAATGTCCACATTTGCATAAATTTTCTACTTTACTTACCATGGATGCTTTTGCATTTGTTTTGTAAGCTATGGATCTAAATTGTTCTTACTTCTTCACTGAAACAAGACTTTCTGTACCTACTCTATGGCAGAAGTCCGGGGTTTGTATTTTGGGCTTTGAGCTAGACATTGAACTGGATGTACAAGTCACTTTACGTTTGGTGCAATGCTCTGTGGACACTCCTCGCCCTTTTATTGGCTTATTCATCGTTGCACCTTGATCCGAGATACAGAGTGGAGCGTCGTCTTTGTTCATACTTATTATGATCGAGCTACTCAGTACCAGTTGATGAATTTTGCAGGTTCTTATTCCATTTCAACAAAGTGGAGATTACTTTGGGTCAACTCCTGCAACATATAGTTGCTCATCAATAAAATGTGGTGGACTTGGTGAATTTTAGTGTATGTAAGAAACTTTAAGTGTAATAACAGAAAACAACTGACAAAAAACTCCATTTCACCATTACATACTTTCATAAGCAATACAAGTGCAAATACAGATCAAATACAATAATATACAATGAAAAGAATTTAAAAAAGAAAAACAAAAAGAGGGAACACTGCATCTAGATCTAGTTTAACAAAAGGCCATTCAACTAGATAAATCTTTCAATTATCAGATTTCATCAGTCACTATATTATAATTAAGTCTAGGCTTAATACACAAAAAACCCCTTAAACTTGGTCAAATGTTGCAACTGTCCCCCCGAACTTTCAATTGTAACAAATTACCCCCTGAACTTGGCAAATCGTAACAAATTACCCCCTGAACTTGGCAAATTGTAACAAATTACCCCCAATGATGCATAAATTTTTAAACACCCTATAAGATCATTCCATGTGGCATTTTGACTTTTCAAACACCCTATAAAATCATGACACGTGGCACTTTGACTTTTCAAATATCGAATAAGGGCATGACACGTGGCATTTGACTTTTCAAACTCAAAATATGGGGTTATTTGTTACAATTTGCCAAGTTTGAGGGGTAATTTGTTACAATTAAAAGTTCGGGGGGACAGTTGCAACATTTGACCAAGTTTAGGGGGTTTTGTGTGTATTAAGCCTTAAGTCTAATATCAATATGATAAGCTAATCCAGTTAATCTAACATACGCAGCTTAACTAGTCATCGACAATACTAATTCTAGTTAAGTAAATCTGAAAAAGCAATACTTAAAACCTTAACCAGAAGCAAGTTAGCAAATTCTTCTACTTGCTCCTTGTCCCCTACTTGTTTCAAGTAATCCAGACATGCTTTAACAAGTGCCAAGTCCATTTCCATCCAGGTTTAGAATTCACAATTGCTCTGCTTCATCATGTCCAAAGAAATACTATTATTAAAGCTTCGTGGTGCCACCTCAGTATACATCACTCCATAAAAGGTTATACATGCTCCGGCTTCTAAGTTTAGAAGGTTTTCTCTTTTGCGTAGATTCTATTTCTTACATAGTCTCCTATCTAAAAACAAACTACCTTCTTGACCGACCTCGTAGGAACTCCTAAATAATCCCAATTATTTCCCTATATATACCTCGTAGGAACTCCTAAATAGTCCTAATTATTTCCCTATAATAGGCAAGTATATTCACATTCATATTTCAAGATATATTCACAACACTCATCGCTTGAGTATATTTTTCATTCCTTTATCACAAGTTTTATATTAACTTAGATATCAGCGTAAAGTTGTCCGATCAAAACCCCTTTTTAACTTACATTTTAGTGTTTTATAGGTTTTACTAGCTTGCGTCAACATCAAAATTAGTTAACACGGTAACACGAACAAAATAAGTATAAATACATTGAAATAAACTTTTCAACGTACAGAATCCTCAATACATTTAATAATATGAAGGATAGAGGTATTACATGTTTAATAGTAGTATAGATAGCAAGAGTATTACATATTGTCCTCGGGGACTCCCACTATATTCTTATTCCCAGAGTTGCCTCTTGTTTATAACATATGTTATATAAATTACTAAATAGACGTTATTCTCCACTTTTGATTGTCACTCCCATTAACAGTCCAAATTACAATATCGTTTTCACTTGGTCCTTGTTGGACATCCATGACCATAATTAGTTTTTTTATTTTTTTTATCGTGGTTGATTCCAAATAGATTGCAATTACGGCTAGGTGCATTAAGGAAAAATTTCTAAGATGAAAGTTTCCATAATAGAATACCAAGAAAAACAAACGTCTAAATACTGCTACCTTCATTGCTGAGAACCCATAAAAATTACGCAATCCATTTGTCTGATTATCTTTATTCTCCCCTTACTTGACTTTTGATACGCTTTAAGGCAACAATTATGTAACACTAGCTCAACAACTACAATACAAGATCCACAAAGTGGTAATTTCATCCTTAGGAATCCACAGAAAGAAGCAACTACTATGCTGATATCTACACATAATTTCCAGAAGTTCAAACCTTACCAATATTAGCATTCCTTCCAATTCAAACTACTTTCTAAGTCCAAACAATACATTACCAACATTAGCACAGTTAAGCATGCACTAAGGCGCACTCACGCACAAGCCTCTTCATATGACTGCATGATAAGAAAAGTGTCCCGAGTCCTGGGTGAAACAATGTTAGCATGGCAAATTGCTCAAACTACCCACAAGTACAGAATAGTATAGAGAAAAAATATAATGATTTATAGAGAGAATCCACTCTAGAGTTTGTTCTGCTTGAAGTTGATTTTACATGTTTTTTCTACACGAATTTCATGTTGATCATGCGACTAATATGACAGGATCAACTATTGTAAGAAATTCAAAATGAACTACAGAAGAAGAACAACATCAATTAGATAAACATATGTTCACATGAAGCAAATTTCATTCCTCACCCTTGTATATGCAAAACCATTCCATTTCATTAGATATCTTGCAAAACTTCCATCTTTAACTAACAGCAGTTCATACAACAAATCCAATCTTGAACAGCCATATTTGTGAAAAAGAACTAACAAACACAGCATTTGATCATTAGAATTCAAAAGTTAATGTGTGAGAGTCAGAGATCTGTAGTTTTTCAGGTTACATCACCAGTGCACATACAGTAGTTTCTTAGTTTATGTAGCAATTTCTTCATCAAACTTCAAAACCTTGTTCTTGAAACAAGCTGAAGAAAATCAAAAGAAAATTTCTTCCAGAAAATTTAACTAGAAATTGCTACATAAACTAAACAAGAATATTTACTTCAAAATAAGTAACCAAGTTTAGGTGCTACAGTCAGTTGGTTAGCTGTTGGCGAAAACCAACAAGAGATCTGTATTAACAACCAGAGCTCATAGCCGATAGTCAGCATACTTGCATAGTGTATTCACTGCTGGAAAAATATTAGATGCAAAACCTACGATCATCCATTTGCACAGAATTGAGATTATGGACAAATGAAGAATCATCTTTCAACAGAATTAAGTATAGACAACTTGTTACCCGCGGAAAGCAATAATTCTTATGCATAGTTACAAATGGCAACTTTGTCAACCTTCAAGTTATATCTAGAAAGTATGAACTCATGCTCTACTGTATAATTCAATTAGCCATCATGAGTTTCATTCAATGTAACCTTCCAGCATGAATGAGGGAAAAAAAACTCATGGCTGTACTACACAACCAAACACTAGGACTTCAATGACAACTCTGTCGATTCTATGGATCTATAGTCTAGCCAATCAACAACCCTATGACACAGGTTTCCCTTATCCAGTTATCCATAAACATGATAATAACATAAATTTTATGAAATACATTCCAAATAAATTACTAACTCTATACATTCCAAATAAATTACTAACTCTTCCATAATCGTAATCATAACATAAAAATCTAAATCTAAAGATTAAAGTTCCTCACTCCTAAGTACATTCACTAGTACCTACTTTAATCAAAACTGAAGTCTCCATTTGATGATATTTTAAACTCTACAAGATGGAGAAACATTCTTTTGTGTTATTTTTATGTGATGTTTTTGTGTTGTTTTTATGTGATGTTTCTACCATCCAAGTCTAATAATTACACTTTACTTATTTCCACTTCTAATTTTTCAGTTGCAGATCATAAAGATAGAAAAGGCTGCGATTTAAACAACTAACTTTTAACTAGGAATCTTCTAATTTGAGCCTAGGCACGCTCTAGCAAGGTGTCAGGCTCGAAAAGGCGCACTCAAAAGCAAACCTCTTCAGCAGATCCCACCTTTTGGTTTCGCGGGTAACATGCCTCAACCCTAAAGCCTTTTGAGCCTAAGGCACCTTGATAACTATTCAGCCCTTCAACTTACCCAAGAGTAACACATCCATGAGAACTGCTCAAACTATTCACGAGCATAAACAAGTATGAAGGATAATGATTTACCGAGAGAATTCACTCCAAAGCTTGTGCTGCTTGAGTTGGATGGAAGAATGTGGAGAAGAAAATAAAATGAGCTACAGCAGACAGACAGTATTTATTAGAAAAACAGATGTTCACATAAAGTATACTTCATTCCCCATCACTGTATATGCAAAACCATTCCCCTTCACTAGATATCTTTGCATTCCATCCTTAACCAATTGCAGTTCACACAATAAAGCCAATCTTGAACCACGATATTTGCGAAAAGAACTCAGAAACACACCATTAGATCATTAGAATTCAAAAGTTCAAAAGTTAGTGAGCGACAGTCGGAGATCTGCAGTTCACATCACCAGTGCACATACAGCTAAATTCAGACACCATCAGATTTCCTTAGTCAACTTCTTCGTCAAACTTGATCTGATAACAGGGTCAATAACAACTTTAGCATGCTCTTATTATGAAAGGGGGGAAAAACCGACACTCATCTTTTACTAATAGAACACATTTCATTTAAGTGCTACAGACAGTTGGTTATCTTTTGGCAAAAATCAACAAGAAATCTGTATCAACAACCAAGGCTCATAGTCATACGTAGTCATAGTCAGCATATTCATAGTGTATTCACAGCTGGAAAACATTGGAGGCAAAACCAAAGATCATTCATTTACAAAGAACTGAGATTTTGTTTCTCAACAAAAGTTATTCTCCCTAGTATTTAGAGTTTCTTTTTTTTTTTTTAATCCGGACATCCATCCACCACAGTGACTAATCTCTTTGGCAAATGATTTGCACATCTATCACTTGACTATTGACCATGGATGGACATTCACTCCATTCCTGAAATACTAGAACTTAAATTTGAGACACCCACAAGCATACCATGATGTAATTTTGCAAGCTCAACGATGAATCTAACAAGACTCGAATGTCACTTTCAACAATTAGTTCATCACAATTAATGTTATGTATCCAATCCGAAAATAAAAAATATGACACAATAAATATTGCTCTCAAAGAGGTCCAGACCTCACATATAATAAATGCATCTTTTCTCTAATTTCAGCTGGCTCTTGTCTGATATAAAGTGCAGCTAACTAATATAAAATATCAAACTCAGATATAATATAACTAAACTAACCATGACCACAGCAATTAAAAGCTTAAAAGCCCCACGCTTACCATATTTAGCAGCAAAATTAACCAAGTCTGCTAAACCTTGACCACCAGGGACTAAGACCTGCCATTTTTCTCCCACCTCTTCAAAATATAAGATAATTTACACACCACATTCTGATCCAGGTTGTATTATGATGTAATAATATTCCCCTGCATGCATATGTAGGATTGGAGATTGTTGTTCACGGATCGTCCGGACGAGGGCCAGGACCCACTCCGTGATATCCCCTGGTCTAGCGATACTGTCCGCGGATATATGCCTCCCGCGTCCCCTTTGGGTCGATTTTTCTAAGATGTTCCATTATGGTAGCAAGTAGTTCTTCTCTGTCTCTACCACCTGTAAACAGAACATGCGGGAAAGAACTACCTGCGACCAGTGGCGAATACATAAATCAGGCACTGAGCGGCCTACTTTCTACATTTATAAAAACTCATGATCTTTAAGAAACTGTGGAGCCCGACCTTCAATGGTATTGGTTTCGGAGACTGTGGGGCCTACTAGCTATGCCCCCTACATGCAATCTGTAGTGGTACACCTCGAAAATATCATCCAAAACTGGCTTGGACGTCTCATTAAACCACTAAAAACATACTTAAAGTGATATATTGGTTGCGTCCAGTGAAAGTGATACATGTTCCAAATTACCCAAATATCCACTTAATTTGCCGCATACCAAGAGTCGATCATGTCATATTACACAAGTTCAATGAGCTAGTGACATTTCCTTAAACTTCAGGCAGTTAATAGGATATATTTTACGAGTTCAGACACCGCTCATCTATTCAGCCAATAAAGATAAGTATAGCTTGAGTAAATTATGAATAAGGTAGCAAGAGTAAGACAGACAAATATATCCAAACAAATATTCCTGCAAATCCCAATTCTTCTATCTAATGTTGAAGACAAATATATCCAAGCAAACATATTCCCACAAATCCCAATAGTTAGTCATCCCAACAAAACACAGAGCTAAGTTCTCATCATATTCAATCACAAATGCGTGGTTTCTAGTAATTAAAAAATAAATAAAAAATGGTTTTCTTGACCAAGAATATTGATACTCGAGTAACACCAAGGACGAGTTTGACATTGCTTTGCTATGCCCTAAAAGCAGTGTCTGTTAAATGCAAAGTTGCTTTCCTTAAAAGTTGAGGAGTCCATAACATTTTCTTTTCCGGCATAAATCAAAATTCACATTGTTGAGGTGTTCTTATGAGAACAACTAATCTGGAGTGGTGTGTATAGACGGAGTTACACTGAGAGTAAAGAGAGAATGGACTTGACACACTTGAAATATTCTAATATGAGCAGAAAGTAGGTATCAAGCGATGCCAAATGATGGCAGAAGCTAAATGCTATTTGAGATATAATTAAGGTCTTAAACTTTCGGTGCAAGCAAATAATCAGTTGAATGAAGGGTCAATGTCCTACAAATTAAGATAATTGTCCTCTCCAAATTGTTTTGGAGGAGGAACTTATCCTTTGCCTTAATTGTTGGGGGACCATATTTTTTGCTCTTTCCCTCAAGTAATAATCATAGACTTCCTAGCCGATCAATTATAAAGAAGAACTCACAGGATATGAGAACAGATTTTTTTTCACCTTTGGTAGGGACTCCAACGTTCCTGAGGATCAAAAACCATGGTAGTGAACAAAAGATTTTAACACAACAACTTAAGTTCAAAAAAGGCATCAAGTTGTGCCGACTTGAGAAACCATACCGTTTTAGGTAGTTACACATATGATATCAATGGAGCTATTGTAGCGGTATAACTACAACATGATATATATTAACTGAATGCAGAGAGGACAAAAGAAAGAACATATGATCAACTCAAAAAATAGAGCTAGCTGAAAATGTGCTTGTCTGAAGAGGCCTTAATATTCAGGGATGAACTATATGTTGTAGTATATATATTGTTTAGGGAGGGGGTCTCTTTTCAATTCCAATCGAAGTTATCCTCATCTTTCATCAAGCAAATTAGAACCGCGGGACGGCTCAACATGAAACATATTTTCAGAGACCTACAATATAATTTAGTACATTCTGTGTGTTAGGGGAGGGACTCTTTTCAAGTTTCAATTGAAGTTATCCTCATCTTTCATGTAGCAAATTAAAATCATTGGATACTTCAAAAGACAACGAATCTTTGAGAAATGGGAGGGACACTTTTCAAGTTTCAACCGAACTTATCCTCATCTTTCATCAAATAATTAGAATCTAAGGGATACTTCAACGTAAAACATATACAGACGCACATCATATGTAGTATGTAGTATATACTGTGTTAGGGAGGGACTTTGTTCATTTCCAATAATTCACCATGAATCGGATATTCAGAGTGGGGAATATAATGCTTGTATATTCAGAGTCAGGGAGGGACAGCTTTCATTTCCAATAGTTCAATATGAATCGGATATTCAGAGAGGGGCCAATATAATGCTTGTATATTCTGAGTCAAGGAGGGACAGTTTTCATTTCCAGTAGTTCAAAAATGAATCAGATATTCAGAGAGGGGCCAATATACTGCTTGTATATTATGAGTTAGGGAGGGACAGTTTTCATTTCCAATAGTTCAACATGAATCAGATATTCATAAAGGGGCCAATATAATGCTTGTATATTCTGAGTTAGGGAGGAACAGTTTTCATATCTCAATCGAACTCATCCTCATCTTCCGCCTAAGTGAATTAGAATCACGGGATAGTTCAACGTGAAATAGAATTCAGGGACGAACTATATGTGTTAGGGAGGGACTCTTTTAAGATATGTGGGGGGGGGGGGGGGGGGGGGGGGGGGGCACTTTTTCAAGTTTCAACCGAATTTCAGATATGAGGGAGGGACACTTTTCAAGTTTCAACCGACGTTATCAACTTTCAATATCAGATATTGGGGAGGGACACTTTCAGATATGGGGGAGGGACACTTTTCAAGTTTCAACCGAAGTTATCAACTTTCATTTTCAGATATCAAGGATGGACACACTTTTCGGATATGGGGGAGGCACACTTTTCAAGTTTCAACTGAAGTTATCAACTTTCAATTTCATGGGGGGGGGGGGGGGGGGGGGGGGGGGGTGTTGTCACTTTTTCAAGTTTCAACCGAATTTCAGATATGGGGGAGGGACACTTTTCAAGTTTCAACCGAAGTTATCAACTTTCAATATCAGCTATTGGGGAGGGACACTTTCAGATATGGGGGAGGGACACTTTTCAAGTTTCAGTCGAAGTTATCAACTTTCATTTTCAGATATCAGGGATGGACACTTTCAGATATGGGGGATGGACATTTTTCAAGTTTTAACCGAAGTAATCATCATCATCATTCAGGAGGGACTGTTTTCAAGTTTCAATTGAAAACATCCTCATCCTTCATCAAGTAAACTAGATTCACGAGATAGTTCATGAAACAGATATTCAAACAGACATAATTCAAATCATCCTAATCCTTCATCAATTAAATTAGGATGACAGGATACTCCAAAATAAAGCAAAACATACAAATTTAAAACAACACGAACCCTAGGATTCAACAAATGAATCCCCCAAGATTTAGGTTCTATATTATTAGGAACCGTTAGGCAAATTTTCCGACCGGCAATAATTTGGCAAAGTAAATTACAACCAGCTCAAAGTAAATTAGAATAGTTTAACACGAAATAGAAATTCACAGACGAACTATATATATAGTGTATTAGGGAGGGACTCTTTTCAATTCCAATAGAAATTACCCTCATTTTTCATCAAGCAAATCAGAATCGCAGGACGACTCAACATGAAACAGGTACTCAGAGACGGGCAATATAGTTAAGTACATTTTGTGAGTTAGGGGAGGGACTTGTTTCAATTGAAGTTATCCGAAACAGGATCTTCAAAAGACAATAAAAATCTCAGATATGGGGGAGGGACACTTTTCAAGTTACAACCGAAGTAATCATCTGAGGGACAGTTTCAAGTTTCACTTGAAAATATCCTCATCCTTGAGTAAATTAGAATCACGGGATAGTCCAACATGAAACAGATTCAGAGACGAACATCATTCGAATAATCCAAGCGACAATAATCCCCCAAGATTTAGGTCCTATGTTACTAGGAACCATAGATTCCGACAAATTTTGCGACCGACATAATATGGCAAAGTAAACATCAGAAACCCACATTTATCCAAACCCTAGAATCATTTGCAACAAATATCAGAACTCATTCGGCAGACAAATAATATCGCAAAGTAAAATTATCAGAAACCCACATTTATGAAAACCCTAGAATCATTTGCAACAGAAATCGGAACGAGAATAATAGATCGAAACCCAAAATAGAATGGTCAATAAGTAGGTACCATGAAAAGCACGATATGATCATCTTCATCGCATCAATGATTGATTTCAGCCACATACGAGATTACAGATGCAGAAGATTGAATTCTGTAACCCTAGATACATCACTTCATTGCAGCATCTCTCAAATAGAGAAGTTGAAGGTTGCCGAGAAAATTAACGCCGGAACTAGGTATTTATAAGGATGTAACTCAGATTTCAACTAATAATGTCGGTCACCGTCGGATTAGAATACTCTCTCTTTTTAACCTTTGCGTAGCCGTTGGATTAGCATACATTTTGTTTCTCTTTAACGTTTGCTTACACCGTCTCATATTTTGGCTTTAAATAAAAGCAACCACATTCATGTTTTGCCGAGAATAAACGCAACCTCATTAATATTGATTTTTTTTGTTTTTGAATTTAAAATTAATATTGATTTTAGCTTATTCCATCAAAAAAAAAATATTGAATTTAGCTTAGAGTGATAATATTTTTAAAGAAATTAGATTAGTATTGAATACTCAATACTAAAAAGTAATAAATTCTAATACATAAACTTTAAATTATTAAGTACTTCAATAATCTACTTTTATGTAGTGTACGCTTCAATAATTGAATAAAAACTAAAATACATATCATTTTTAAGAGATTTTACAAGGGATATTCTATGGTCACTTTGTTTTTCACAAAGTAACCATTACTTTGTTTTGTCAACCATTGGATCATGGGTTAAAAGCTAATCCAATGGTGAAAAAGACAAAGTGTAGACAAAGTAAGGGAAAAACAAAGTGATCATAGCCTACACCATTTTACAATATATCAAGAATATATTGTTCGTTAGTTATGAAATTAATTTCTACTTTTTTTATTAAATCCTAAGAAATTCTAGAAGCAACTCGTTAATTTTTGGTATAAAATTAATTTTTATTTTATTGTTATACCCCAAAAGCTCCTAGCAATAATCTGTTAATGTTTTGAATATGTGTATACATTGGGCATGTTTATCTTGTTTCGCAACTGGGAAGATTCTAACAAACAACCTCATATTCATGGTTGAATGTCGTACAATCAAATCTTTAGAATTTATCAACTTGAAACTTTAATCATCTGTAACTTTTTATGATTTACATATATCTATAAAACGTCATTGACATTTTCCTACATTTTTAGCAAACCTCTTTAAAAGAAAAATGACATTATCTATGTTATATCTTATCAATGAAATTTACTATTTAAAATATAACTGGTATCGTGTTTTTAGTCTCTTTTTTTTTATGTCAAATATCTCAATGTATGTGGATTATATTTTGAATTGTTACAATCTTTTTGAGAATTTCACTTTTGTCAAACAATCTTTTTGAGAATTTCACTTTTGTCAACTTGAGAATCGAACACACAATTTCACCCTTTTTTTTCTAAGGCATCAGCCACGAAGCTATTGCATGGTTGTTTTTGAACAATTACAATTACAATTTCTAAATAATCGAAGTTAGAAAAATAGCATTCGTGCATCCCGTTTACAATATGTGGAACATAATATTTGAAAAGAACTCTAATGTTAAGGATCAACTGAAATCAAAATTAAAAATTAAAAACTATTTACCTTCAATTATTTCCACACATGTATAACCCCAGAAAACGCATATAAATATGATATCAATACGGTCGTTAAGTTGTACAAGTTAAGCATTTCTTGAAGGGCATCAAGACCCCTTTGTCTAAAAAACCGAAAGCCCCCCAAAACTAAAGGAGCTTCGCGTTAGCACCCCTGCACTTAAACAGAACAGATGCGTGTAACTTCTATGTTCAATACATACACAAATTATTCTTTATCCACAATAGACCATTCTTCCAGTTTATCTAGAGAAATAATTTCCTTATCCAAAAGTAATTTTACAAACTCATCTGTATGCTCGGTGTCTCCTACTCCTTTCAGGTACTTTACGCACTCTTTTAAAGTTAAAACATCTGGCACGGGCTCCCATTCGGTTCCAGAAAGCATTACAATTGTTTTCTTCATCATTTCCAGTGCCTTCTGAGGTTGGTCATTCTTAAAGTACCCTTCAACCAAATGATACCATGTCCAAGCATTCGGTTTCCCGCCATCCGATATTGCCTTGTCAACCAAGGCTTCTGCCTTCTCTGTAAGACCCTTCTTGGAATAGGCACCAATCATGATATTTGGGATGTTCATATCATATGTAAGGTCATCCCGAGATTCCCACTCATTAAATATTTTTTCTGCCATTTCAAAGTCTCCTAATGTAACAAGGGAATTCAGGAAATGCGAATATCCCTTGTTGTAAACCTTGCGTCTCTTGTATCGTGACCAGACGCTAAGAACTCCATCCATCCTCCCTAAGTTCGCATATTGCACGAGAAGGTTATTATAAGCGATAGGATCTCCTTTGTTTAGAAGACGTTCCTCAGCCTTATTTAGCATCTCCAAAGCCTTGTCAGGGAGGCCGGCTTTTGTATAACCAGTTGCAGCAACTGTGTAATTAGACCATTGAGGGACAACCTTTAAATCATATTGCAATGTTTTCACTACCTTATCCATTCCTTCAACATCCATAACAGCTGCATATGCACTTAGTTGTATACCAAGAGTAAAGTTGTCACGAACAATGCCATTCTCTTCCATCTTCTGCAACAAAGCTTCCAGCTTCTTAATATTTCGAGTCTTGTAGTAAAGGGTAAGCATGGGATTATAATCCGTTGCCTTCAAAGAAAAGTCCATATCCCTCATCTTCTGCATTACTGATTCTGCCTTTTCGACACATTCTGCAGCTACATAGCATTTGAGGAGCGAAACATAAACTTCGAGGCCTTTTCGTTCTTGCGGAAGGTTATCGAAATATTGTTCTGCTTGTTGTAGCCCTTGAACTTTAGAAATTAAGTGCAATCGGGCAGAAAAATCAGAGGAAGTGAGAGGATAGCATCTTTTTTCAGACATCCACGTTGAAATCTTGGAAACAAAATAACAATAGGAATCAACAGAGAAAATACAAGACTTCCCACAATAAAATCAACAAGCATCAACATAGAATAGATTCATAAGAAATTGTTCTTCAGGACATGAGCAAATTCCATTTTATTTTCTAGTGAATTTACCAACAAAATAATCTCCAAACATGACTCAACAATTATGTACACGACTCGACAACACGAAGATAAACCATTAACTCTAATAGCAATTTATAGGTGGCAATTATGTACATGACTCGACAACACACAACGATAAACCCCAAACATGAATTTCTTAAATAGATACTTGCAAATACGATACAAAATCGACACTAACCTTGACAAAAGATTTCGGTTTGGATTAAGATTGACCAATTTGACTCTAACTCAACACTGGATACAAATTCGTCACTAGTCCAATAATTGTCACATCTAATTGCAATTGCAATTTGACTCTAACCCAAGGACAATATATTTGGCCCCTATTGGCCTCTTGTGTTTGAGCATGACGGAAACAATTTTTGACCTAGTGTTTAGTACGCGGCAGAATATTGACTTCAAATGTAGCATTTGATTGAACACTATAAGGCCATGTAAGCATTTATCAAAAGAAAGACTAAAATGACCGAGTTAAACACACGATTTACAATTAATTCAAAGTGAATATCTTGGCGCATGCCTTATAGTCATTGGTCAAATGACAACCCTAATAAGCGGAATATGGAGGTACTCTCCGAAGTAAACCCTGAAAATAAGTACATGTTGTATGCAAATTTAATATTATGATGCGTGCCTAACACTGAGATAAAATTGTTTACTTAATACTACAAACAAACAAGAGACTAATGGATACACTCGAGTTCGGGGGAAAGTGATGAAAATGTACAAGTGCAGCGGTTTTATATGGTTTAGGCCAAACATAAAAACAAGTGAATAAATGTTAATTAAAACAGAATACCTCCATTGCAGGATGGTAACGCTTAAAGTGCAGCAATTTCATCATGACGGTTCTTAGGGTTTCTCGATCGAGAGATCGTCCATCTTCGCCCCACTGATCAAGAACCGGAACAACCGATAGATTCGGATTCTCCGACGAATTAATCCGACGGTACAGCTCGCTGGCGGCTTGTCGTCCTACACCTGAGGAGTAAAATTTTGATCGGAATCCATTTCTAGATCCGACACGACTAATTTCATACACAAAAATGCTTAAGCGAGCAAAATTCATAGGGAGATTTTTCGGCCAACCTGGAGATTTTTTGGAGATCGGAGAAATGGATGTGAGGGTTTAAGGAAAGGGTTCTAGAAGGATGTAATGTTTGGGCCTGGAGTTGGGCTCATGTATTCGACCCATTGGCTTAAGATACCAAAATAGTCCAACGTTTTTATTGAAAAGTATCAATTTAAGTTGTAACGTATCAAATAGTACCAATTTAGGCTTAAAGTTTATAAAACAACATTAATATAGGCTCAAGTTTACAAAATAATACAATTTAAGGCATTGGTAACAAAGTTATTTCCACGCCATATACACAAAGTTGATGAAGATGATTTGTCTGTTTTGGCACAGTAATACTATTGTTAATATGAGTGACAGTGAAAGTCCTGAACATCAAGTTTCGTTACAAAGTTCTAAATTGGTATTATTTGATGCATTAGGCCCAAATAAATACCACTTTATACGTTAAGCTTGAATTGATATTTTTCTAAAAATGTTAGACCATTTCGGAAACTTATTCATTTTCTTTTTAATATAATTTGAAAGTGATTGATTATGTATAATTTTATGGTATTGGACACCCCACGAGGATTAAGGCTTTAGAATGTATCAATTTAGGTTTTAATGTATAAAATGATACTAATTAGGTTCAATGTTTAAAAAATAATATGGATTAAGACTCAATACTACGAAATAGTACACTTATCGGTGACTAAATTTGACGCGTCACAATTTGCAATTGATGGAAATGATTTGCTTCTTCTTTTTTTAAAACTTGAATTTTTGCTACCGGCTTAAATTGATATCATATGTTAACACTAAATTAGTGTTTTCTTAAAATAAAAGGTATCTGAACAATTAGAAGGGCCTAAATTGATATTCTTTTGAAATATATGATAACATATCAGATATCACAATTTTTTAATACACCTAACAAAATAAAAAGTTAGGAGCGTCAACACTCGAAGATTTTTAAGATAAAATAGAAAATATTTTTATAACTAAAAGAGCGCATACATCTTTAAGTTTCTCCTTGAAAACCGACAGAGCATAGTTGCGGAAAATAAATTCCCGATATGTCAAAATGAAGTCTCGAGGTCGAGGTGGACACTTTATAGGGGAGACCGGCCACCCCAAAAAGAATGAAAAGAACTGAAATATAGTATCTCATCAAAAACAAAAAGAACAGTCATTGGATACAAAACCTTCAAAACAAAACACATAGGAATATAACTACGAACTTCACCAATAATGCAACTCATGAATCATGGAAGGAAATGCATAAATACAATTGGCGAATATTGAAGGTTAAATCAACAGAAACCTTTAAACCGAAATCGCCAATGGAAGTCTTAGAATGTCTCCATTTATAGCTTAAAAAGAACCCAAAAACAAAATAACTATAAGAGTCCAATCAATGTGGGTCAAAGCGTAAGAAATCAAAGATGAGTAAAGGATAGTAATCAAGTAAGTCAACCAGAGCACGGAAAGGCACATTTTTTTTTATCACAGGCTGGATTAAATTAGCAGCACAAGCATGTAGAAACAAGGAATAATTCTTACTTTCCATGCATACTTGTCCACTTCAAACGACTTACCGCTCCATAACAAGGTAGCAAATGCTGTCACTTTGGCAAGCATTCACACATCACACTGCAATCTCAGACAAGTAAAAAGAGGTAATGTTTATCAAAAGGTCATTCAACTAGATAAGTTATTTCAGGTATCAGATTCAAGCTATTTAATAGATAAATTGTGATATCAATATGATAAGTTAATCTAGTTTGTCTAACATATGCAGCTTAACTATTCATCTTTGTTTGTAGACAATACTACTTCCAGTTAAGTTAATTCAAAGAAACGATACTTATATCCTTACCCTGAAGTAAGTTTTCAAATTCTTCTGTTTGCTTTGTGTCTCCTATTCCTTCCAAGTACTCCAGACATGCTTTAAAAAGCGTCATGTCCGGCTTCCATCCAGTTTCAGAAATCACAATCGCTTTCTTCATCATTTCCACTGCCTTTTGATGTTGTTGATTCTGAAGGTATCCTTCAACCAAAGTTTGCCATGTCGAAGCATTTGGTTTCCCGCCTTTCGATATTGCCCTGTCAATAATGGCTTCTGCTTTCTCCATAAGGCCTTTTCTGGAATAAGCACCAATGATGATATTTGGGATGTCCATATCATATGTAAGATCGTCCCGGGATTCCCACTCATCAAAGACTTCTTCTGCCATTTCAAAGTCACCTAACTTCACAAAAGAACTTAGGATACACTTATATCCGTAGTTGAAAACCTTGTGTTTCTTCTTGAAGAGTGACCAAACTCTTCGAACTTCGTCCTTTTTCCCTATTGCAGCATATAGTCCCAAAATGTGACAATACTCATTTTCACCAGTCTTGTCTGTAATACATGCCTCAGCCTTCTTCAGTATTTCCAAAGCCTTCTGAGCTTGATCCTTTTGAAAGCACCCTTCAGATAAATGACTCCATGTCAAAGCATTTGGTTTCCCGCCTTTCAATATTGCTCTATCAATAAAGGCTTTTGCTTTCTCTGCAAGGCCCTTCTTGGTAAAGATAGCAAGGATCATATTTAGGATGCTTATATCATATGTAAGATCATCCTGAGATTCCCACTCATAAAAGATTCCTTCTGCCATTTCAAAGTCGCCTAACTTCACAAGAGAACTTAGTATACACTTATATCCATGATTACAAACATTGTTTTTCTTTTTGTAGAGTGACCAAACTCTTAGAACTTCATCCTTCTTACCTATTGAAGCATATTGTGTTAGAATGATAGAATATGCAGTAATATCTGTCTCGCTTGTAAGACGTGCTTCGGCCTTCTTCAGCATTTCAAATGCTTTATTCAACAAACCTACTCTTTTATAACCAGCAGCAGCAACAGTGTAATTAGTCCAGCAAAACTCGGAGTCAGATTCCATCATTGTCACTATCTTATCCATTTTCTCAACATCCCTAAGAGCAGCATATGCTTTTAGTTTTATCGAAAGTGTATATTTGTTACCAACAATGCCATTCCCTTCCATCTCCTGCAACAAAGCACCAAGCTTCTCCATATTTTCAGTCTTATAGTAAAGATTAAGCATCGCATAGTACTTTGCTGCCTCATTCGCATAACCCAAGTCCCTCATCTTCTGCATTACAGCTTCCGCCTTTTCAACACATCGTGCAGTTGCATAGCTGTTGAGGAGCTCAATATAAACATGAACGTTCTTTCGTGAAAGGCTATTAAAGTATTTTTCTGCTTGTTCCATCCCTTGAGCTTCTGAAATAACCTTCAATGTGATTGCAGCTTCTGAAGAACTGCACTCAAACTCTGTTTTTTCGGCCATCCACCTCGAAATCTGAGCAACAAAATGGCCAGAAATAAGAAAAACACAAGACTAAGTCCAACGTATAATCAAGTGATAAGTTTCCAATAAGGATTAACTTTTTTACAAAAGTATCATAATAGGCCTCACATGTAAAATGGTACCAATTTAGGCTCTCAACATTTAGAAAATTGCACAAATTTAAGCTCAAGATTTACAAAATGATAGCAATTTAGGCTTCACTAACAAATTTCAACAAGTAATACGTGCACAGTTGATGGAGATGATTTATTTGTTTCCGCATAGTAAGTAAATACTGCAACTAATATGACTGACAGTGTTATTTCCGCACAGTAAGTATTACTGCAAATAGTGTAAGTCAGGGCGTGAAAAGTAAGAATAAGCCAACTAATATAACTCACACATACAATGTGGTTTAAGTCAGAGCGTGAAGAGTAGGTATATACTGCAACTAATATGACTGACTGTGTAAGTCAGAGCGTGAAAAAGTAAGTATATATACTGCAAGAAGTATGACTCGCAAGTGAGTCAGAGCGTGAAATTCTGTAATCGAGTTCTGAATTGGTACATTTTCTAAACGTGAAGCTCTAAATTCATATATGTTAGACCAATTTTGATCATGAGAAATGTAAAATACAAGGTGAAATTAAGTACCTGTCGAGCAAGATAGTGTCGCTTATGTTTCCGCAATTTTCTTATGATGGAATTTAGGGTTTGTTTATCTATAGATCGTCCTTCTTCGACCCACTGATCGAGAATCGGGACAACTGATAATTTCGATATCCGACGGTACAGCTCTTCCCTTGAGCCTTCCACTGTCGGCATAATAGCCTTTGTAGAGTAGAAATTTGAATGGAAGCCATTTCCAGATCCAAAACGGCTGATTCCGACCAGCAAACGGCTACATCGAGCTACCTTCATCTCTTGATTCTTCAAGGTGCAAACTGGAGATTTTCGGTGGGATTTAAGACACTGTTATTCACGACTCAACTTAACTTAGCCGAATTGTATGGGACACTAAACAATATCGAACTATAAAGTAAGGCTTAATAATGTTTGGCCAGTCGGGATAAAAAAAAAAAAGTTTGACTTTAAATATGTGTTTTGTGGTTTCACATTTTTGTAAATATGATTTGCTTTAAGATTATAGTTTGCATCTTTTGTAAAATTATAAAAACAGTCGTTTTCGCTGACGTGAATGAAGACATTTGTTATTCAAGAAAAATTTCTCACTTTCCAGAGAAAGAAAATAATAATATCTATTGAGATATCAATAATATATAAATATTTTGAACAAGATTCGTAGTTTTTATCCTTTTAATTTGATATACATTCATGATGGATGGAGTAAATAATAGGGTAATTTTCAAAAAAATAATTCTGTGTTTATCATTTTTGTCAAAAAAGTGTCTGTGTTTATTTTCTTGACAAAATGAGGATTGTGTTTATCTCCGTTAATCAAAAAGCGGAAAAATCATTAACGGTGTTAAATGTGATGACGTGGCAAGGGGTATTTTGGTCTTTATTATGGGTTATGATATAAAAAAATCATTTCTCGCACTTTAAAGTTGTAAACACATGAATGTTTAAGAAATTAAAGTTGTAAACACATGAATGTTTAAGAAATTGAATTTCTTAAACATTCATGTGTTTACAACTTTAAAGTGCGAGAAATGAATTTTTTTATATCATAACCCATAAATTAAGACCAAATACCCCTTGCCACGTCATCACATTTAACACCGTTAATGATTTTTTCGCTTTTTGGTTAATGGAGATAAACACAATCCTTATTTTGTCAAAAAAAATAAACACATACACATTTTTGACAAAATTGATAAACACAGAGGTTTTTTGATAAATAATATGTATTTTATTATGTTTGGGTCATAGTTATGGGCTAACATGTAAAGTCCAGGCCCACAAATTGATCTTCAACATCCATCCCATTGTAAAAACCCTTCCTTAAATCCTCGACCTCGACTATTATCCTCACTGCAACTCAAACTTTCCAGAAATGAAGTTGGATCTATTAAGCAATTTGGTTCGTAAAATTACTGGTTTTCGATCTCGATCTATATTTACAGATGGGAAAGCTGTGTTCCCTTCAAATTCGTACTCCACAAAGGCAACCCCGCGCCGTAGAACTATAAGACAATGGGAAAGCTCCGCCGCCGAGCTCTACCGTCGGATTTCTCCGCTCGGAGATCGGAATCTGTCCGTTGTTCCGGTCCTTGATCAATGGGTTCAAGAAGGACGTTCTGTAGATCACGATGGACTCACAAATATCATCAAGGAATTGCGGTTCTTCAAGCGTCATCGTCATGCTCTTGAGGTATTTTCAGTACCCCTCTTTCAATCCGGGTGTTTAAAACTCTCCACTGTAGTACTGTTGTAAGTCAACATTACAATTCGGTCGGGTTCTAAGCAAAAAGTTAACAGTTTAATCCAGTTATGGATTTTTATATTCGGGTATCTAGTCCAGTTTTAGAATCTGCGTGACTTTAATCAATAATATAAAAGTCTACGGTACAATTCAGTCTGGGTATAAAGTAAAAGTCAGCCTTTGGACTAAATAACTACCAAGATCCTAAATTTAATGGCAGTCAGACTTAGTTTATTAAGAGTTAGAATGGCCCTAATGTTGGAGCGATGATCGAATTAGTTCGAATCTGATTTTAGGTATCAATACATCGAGTTGTCGAATTTTGGATATTAAAGCTGATTATATTTGGACTAGTTTGTTTAATTTGGAAAACTTAAGGTTTGAGTTGGCATCTGAAATTGCATTTAGGTAGGAATGGTAACACTTCTCTTTACTAGTGTGCCCGTGTAAGGCATTTTATGAAGGATATGTTTTAGAAATAACGTTTTTTCTATTGGTCAGCACCCTGTCCGTATCTGTGTCTGGGGAACATAAGGTTGGAATGATATAACGGCCAACTTTAGGGCCATTTTTACCCTTAAACCTCGAGGGCCGAATTGATCCGTAATTCCTTCTTTTATGTGATTGTAGCTTCTGTCTATTGGTAATTTTTGTTTCAGACTAATATATTGGTCTGCAGCCATTTTTGAATGCATAATACAAATATTTATAATCACTGGTTGTTGAACATTATGTACAATTGTTAATCTGCAGTTAATGACGTCTTTCTGTCAATAACGACTTACACTGATTGTTTTTGGATCACTTGTTTATGTTTTGAAATTTAAATGACTTGTGAATTTGTTCTATCAAAACTGTGTTTTTACTCTGTATAGGATTTCTCTTCTTCTAATGTGATCGAGGTTTTATAATGGTGAAAAGCATCCCGAATCCCTAATCATTCTTATTTTGGTAGGTTAAGCTATACATTAAACTCGGAATGATCAGCAGGCTTGTGATGCTTGTCTTATATATGTCATGTACTTTTTTTCCTCAGGTTTCAATGTGGATGACAGACAAAAGATACCATTCTCTCAGTTCATCTGATATTGCCATCAGATTGGACTTAATATCAAAGGCTCAAGGGATAGAACAAGCAGAGAAGTATTTCAATTGTGTCCCACAAAAACTAAAAGCTCTTGAAGTTTATGGCGCTCTTCTCAACTGCTATGCAACTGCTAGATGTGTTGAAAAAGCAGAAGCAGTTATGCAGAAGATGAGAGATATGGGTTGTGCTAATAAGGCATTGGTTTACAATGTCATGCTTACTCTTTATCATAAGACTAATAACATGGAGAAGTTTGACGCTTTGTTGCAGGAGATGGAAGCGAAAAAAATTGTTTGTAACGGGTTTACACTTGCCATACAAATAAGTGCATTTGCAGCTGTTATGGACATTGAAAAAATGGATAAGGTAGTGAGAATATTGGAATCTGATCCTGATGTTGTTTCTGACTGGACTAATTACACTGCTGCTGCAAATGGTTATACAAAAGCAGGTCTCTTGGATAAGGCTTCTGAAATGCTTAAGAAGGCTGAGGCACGTGTTACAAGCAAGCCACCGATATTTATCGCGTTTAATCACCTTCTCACACAATATGCTACCATAGAAAGGAAAGATGAAGTTCTTAGAGTTTGGTCGGTCTACAAGAAGAAATGCAAGGTTAACAATAGCGGATATATGAGTTTCCTGAGTTCTCTTTTGAAGTTAGGCGACATTGAAATGGCAGAGAAAGTTTTTGATGAGTGGGAATCCCAAGATATGAGATATGATATCCAAATACCGAACATTTTGATTGGTACCTATTGCAGGAAGGGCCTGTTAGAGAAGGCAGAAGCTGTGAAGGAGAGGGCTATTGCAAAAGGCGGAAAACCAAACGCTTGGACGTGGTATTGTTTCGGCACGGGGTACCTTGAGAACGATCAACCTGAAAAAGGAGTTGAAATGATGAAAAGAGCTCTTGTACTTTATGAACCCTTGTGGAGACCCAGCAACAAATATTTTGCTGTGTGTCTAGAGTACCTGAAAGGAGTGGGAAACATGGAGGAAGCAGAGGCGTTTGTGAAATCACTACTTGATAAAAGTCTGATTTCTTTGGATATTCAAGAAAAATTGTTGAATGCTATTAAAGCTGAGACGTCAGTTCAAAATGGTCTACTGCTGGAGTTATTGAGCCTGTTTGAAAAGGTTTGAACACAAATCTTAAATGTTTCTTTAGTTTGGTGGTCCGTCGGAAATAGGATGGCGGTATGATCTGCTTGAGATTGGCAAAAAAAATATGTATGAATCGAATAATCAATTTTGGATGAAAAGATGGAATTGCATATCATTTTAGGGTGAAAAGACTGAGTTGCAGATTGATTTGGGATCTATTGATCATGCATGGATATTATTGCAGATCGAGTTGAAAGATTTTGTGCAGCTTGCATTAATGGATATGCGGAAGTGTCTCCAGAATTTGATGTGATGCTTGAAGTAGTTGCATTTCTGCAGAACTTGCTTGCTACTTATTAATCACTCCCATGGATGGAGTAATTTTAACATGGGTTGTACGGGTCTGGCCCAATCATGTACTGCCACATCAGCAATGTGCTGATATGGATTCCCAATGTAGAATATTTGTTAATGAACGGTGGTGTTTATGAGATATAATGATAAAAGCTATTCTTGAAAGTTAATTATCGATAATGGTATTAAAACTTGTTAAATGGCCAAAAGCCACAAAATTACGTATTGTAAAAGGGGAACTTGTCCTAGAGCATATGTCCAACCAGTCAAAAGATAAATATAAATTGATAAGGAATATGGATAATTAGGCCTATGACCACAGCAAACTTAAGCTCATCACTATACTATTCAAGCCAAGGCACTATATTATTCACTCAATCGTTCTATATGATCGAACACCTTGGTCGCACGCATCAAGCATGTTCACTTGATAAGAACGGGTCGTTTGAGAGCACCACTACTGAGATGTATCAAAGTCTCACTCTATTTTGCAAGTAGAAAAACAGACATTCTCAACCAAGAAAAGACCCATTTCTTGAAATAAGAAAGTAATTACAAAAAAATGAATATTGATCAGTAAATTAGCTCCTAAAACTGAGCAATAACTAAACTGATTAGACTCTAATTACCTTTGGTTAGGGAAAAAAACTGACAAGAAACTGAAAAGTACAACCACCTAAGTACAAAATAGTTGTATACCCGCGACCAACTGATCATGAAACTCTCAAATCTTGACACATCAAGAATTGGTCCCGAGCAACATATAAATCTCATCAACTATAAAAGGATGTGATCGGATCGCCTTATCATTAACCACGTTGAGAAGGAACTCAGTCGGAACCAAACATTTCTTCTCAGAACACAAAATCTCCTGAACTTTGGAAGATCCAACCAGAATTTTCATTTCATTTGTCTGCAAAACTTCCTCCTGCATTAACTGAAGAAGCTGAAGCTGAGCCTGTAAGAACTTGACATAATTAAAAGCAGAACTCAACATTTGAGCAGTGTTCATTTTAGTCCCTCCTGGAATCAGCTTTCCAAGCTCTTGTGTTTTGTCTGTAATCTTCCTTCTCCTTTCCCTTGCTGCTACACTCTGCGCCGAAGAGCTCCCTCTGCTTTGTTTCTTCACATTATCATGGCTCGCTTCGCCTGAACGTTCAAATTTAGGTAGCTGAGCTGGAATGTCCGGGGTTTGGATGTACTCGAAATCTGAGTGGATGGTCTTGTGGCGTTTATTCGGGTTGAATTCGTGGGGACTAGGAAAGATGTGTGGTAAGTTAGGAGAGATTAAGTTGTGTTGAGCAGAACAGAAGGATTCTTCGAATTCGAGCAACGGGTCGGATGGCAAGTAGTCATAGTTGAAGTTGAAGTAGTTAAGAAGTTCATGATCTGTGAAGTAGTCATGCTGAAAACTACTCAATGCCATTGATGGAGAATCTGATAAAAAAGGAGATTAATAAAAGGTAAAAAGCATTCTGAGGCCCCTGATCTTTCTCGTTTCGGTGCATTAAGTCCTTGATCTTTTATTTGGATACATTAAGCCCTTGATCTTTTATATTTGGTTCTATCAAGCCCTCATCTAACAAAATTGGATGATTTGTTAACTTTCACAAATTAATAAGACCAATTGAAATATTGCGTCACCTAATTAATTACAATTGATTGAATATTCAATAAATTATTCAACAATTTTTTTAAAAATGAAAAAAATTCAGTAGTTATTGTCGTTGTTTTGCTCATTTTCTAATTATTTCGAAAGTGAAATCGAGGAGAATGAAAACATAGATGAAATCTAATGAGTGATGTTTGACCATGTTCTTTATGCCTTATTAGTACTTATCGGTTGTTCATTTCAGTTCAATAATTTTTTTTCAGCAAAAGTGTTTCAGTAATTTTTGAGTCATAAAAAATTGCGCCTTAATTTGTGGGGCCGAAATTGGAGAGAAGAACTAAGATGAAAAAAGAAGAAGAGCAAAGATGATGATGAAGAAGAAGAAACGATTACAGAAATGAACTTGAGAGACAAAGAGTACTAATTTCGAGAGACAAATAGAAACGTTTGAGAAATAAGGTGCGAAGTTACTACATTCCAATAGGCGGGAAAAATAATTGTCAAATTCAAAAAGACAATATTGTCTAGAAATGAAAGTAGAAAGCAAAGTAAATCACATATATTAATGAACCCTACTAAACGGGCTATATTTGTAATTGTGCCACAATATTTTAATCTTATTAATTTGTGAAAGTTAACATATCATCCAATTTTGTTAGATGAAGACTTGATAGAACCAAATATAAAAGATCAAGGGCCTAACGTATCCAAATAAAAGATCAAGGACTTAATGCACCGAAAAGGGAAAGATCAGGGGCCTCAGGATGCTTTTTGCCTTAATAAAATTCTAAGTAATACTAAAGACTTAATTAATACAAAGAAAGACAAAAGGAAGAAAAGGAAAAAACACAAGACAAGAAGTTAAGAGATAGATACCTGGTGAATTAGAGAGAAGATACTGTGAATGTACTTACTGCTGCTTTATTAACTAATTATACAGTTAATTTAAGCAAAATTAGAAAGTAACCGCTAATCTCAATGAGAGAGAGAGGGACGTGGGAATGCGTATGAGGGGTAAATTATGATTAGCTTCTAATGTTGGAAACAATCCATTGGGATTGTGACATGTGGCACAAAATGTGAAGATCGCTCGAATGCTTAATGATTGTAAAAGAAGCAATTTTTGAGGATTTTTTTCTTCTAATTGAGGGCGATTTTATTATGCATCTGATGTACGAGTGAAGTGATATTATGCGCAATTAATAATTTGATGTTGTTTAGTATATCAACCAATAAAAGAATTAATATCGTATAATTTTTCTTTCACAAAATATATCATATAATTTATTGATGGCATGTTGTTAAAATACGAATTCGGAAAACTCTAATTTATAAATCCTAGTTGACACGTGTTATTATTTATTAACTCTCTTTACGGATGTCATGGCAAGCCATGCTCAAATTTTTCCTTCGATGAATTCATGTTATCATTATTTGTAAGCTATTTTTATTAAAAATCATTATACTTTTGGATACGGTGAAAACCAAAGAGGAATGCATTTTAAGAAATCCTTAATTCGTTTTTTATTTTATTTTTATGTCTAAAATTTATAACTGCTCCAAAACTGTTTGCTAAAATCTCTCCAATTTTCTTAAGTATCTTCTACCACCTCCATCACTACACCCATTAAATAAGTAATTATCTAAATTCTAGGAACTAATTAATTTAATTAACTAACTAATTTTCTTGGGCTATAAGAATAACAATTAAAAAACCTTTTTTTTATAGAACAATTAAAACCTTTTATTCTTTCGAAAAAAATAAAATTAAAACCTTTTATTTTCTTATTATTAGTATTTTTCTAGATAAAAATGCCATCATTATGTAAACGTGGGAGTTTACTATCTAAAAATTCATGCATATACCCATGAAAATAAGAAGTGATAGACAAATTAAAACTGAAATCATTATAGAGGAAATATGTTGATACAAGGCATAGCAAAATTTAGTGATTCCGTTCATATAGAAAGGAAAGGTTGTTACGTTTCATTAGGTTTAATCTCCACCATGAAATTTTAATCTAATGATAATTGATCAAATTGTATTTGGTCAGTTATCGATTAGGTGAGCACCAACCTAATATGAAAACATATGTTTTCGCTATTTGCAAGTAGCTTTTATGTCTTAAAATACAAAAATGAGTATCAATAGTACAAAGTTTACAAACCGTTAAAATAAAAAGGTTTAATTTTTTTTAATAATGTTAAAAGAAGGATGCGACATTCAAAATCAAAGGTTAAAGGTACATTTTTACGTTTCAATTGATGAAATGAGTGATATTTATTGTACACAACGCTTATAATCATTTATTTATGTTTCGCTTAAAACTTTTACTCATAAATTAAAGATACTATATACAGTTGTATTTTAGTCGTTAAAATTATAAATTTTAAATGTATATAAAATTAATTAAAAATATTTTAATAGTCAAATTTTATGTTTAAAATGGACATCTAAAATACCTTTGATAATATGACTTTGACTACCACATTATATTTTTTAACAAAGTCACTATTTTGGAACATTACCTAGTTACCAAAACTAAATATTCGTATATACATATAAATTTTATATATACGCATAATTAATTTTTAAATTGATAAATTTATAAAAATCAGGATTTGATTTGCAAAAACATTCGAGAATTATGATGTGTATGAGGCCATTGGGTGATTTAAATGGGCCGAATATGTAAACTCGAGACTCTTCAAAACCTTTTCGCTAAACCCTTATGAATTGCTATATTATTATTATTATTTTCCATCATCATCATCATCCTCCCTAGAATACAAATCCAGAAATGAAATTGGATCGATTAAGCAATTGTGTGCATAAAATCAGTCGGTACCGATCCGAAATGGTGTCCCCATGGAATCTGTACTCAACAAAAGCACTTGGACACCTTATATATACAAGACAGTGGGATGAAAGCTCAACAAACGAGCTGTTCCATCGGATTTCTCCGGTAAGAAATCAAAATGTGTCGTTGGTTCCGATCCTTGATCAGTGGGTCAAAGAAGGAGGACCCGTAAATCGAGATTTCTTCATTGACATAATCAGGAGATTAAGGTCATTCAGGCGTTATAACCATGCTCTTCAGGTACTACATTCTTCATCACTTGTGCATTTTGTTTTCAGGATTAGGAATAACTTAGGTTTTAGTTTAGAACATTCGGGGGCATAGCTAGGGGGTTGCCTGCGAGTGTTGGCTCCCCAGCTCCCCAAACCACCATTATCACTGCTGGTTTTGGTTTGAATTCAAGTTTGAGGAATTAAGGTTGAAAATACACCCTAGAGTTGGAAGCCAGGATTAGTTTAACCCAAATTCAGTTTTTGGTCTCATCTCAGCCTTTTAGAGTGGCGAATTTTGATAAATTAGCCTAAAATTTTACTAATGTTTGGTGTTTAAATTGATTTTATTTGGATTAATTTATCAAAGTTTGTCGATTTAAGGACCGATTTTATACCTAAACTTTGATTTAGAGTAACTTGATATGTAAGTGTCAATTTTGAGAGCTATTTCGACTCTTATTGTTCTATGTTTGAGTATGCGTTTTAACTTACATTTGGGAGAAATTAGTCCAAATTAACACGAGTTAGCAGCTTCGGGAAAGTCGCTTCAACAACCTTCTTTTATAGGTAGCTTTCCCCCGTTTTTAGCTGGTGGTGATGCTTGTAATCAGTGTCGGCAGTTAATGAAGTATGTATTTCCATAAAGAAAATGTTAAATTTGGGAGAAATTAGTCCAAATTAACACGAGTTAGCAGCTTCAGGAAAGTCGCTTCAACAACCTTATTTTATAGGTAGCTTTCCCCCGTTTTTAGCTGGTGGTGATGCTTGTAATCCTTGTCGGCAGTTAATGAAGTAAGCATTTCCATAAAAAAAATGTTACATTTGGGAGAAATTAGTCCAAATTAACATGTGTAAGCACGAGATATGCAGATTTATTGCAGGATCAAATGAATACTAAGTTAAGTTTAGACTAATTTGATCATACTAGCCAACTTGAGGTATTACGGATCAAAATGGCTTCTCTAAAGTTGACAAATTGTGCTTATTAGTCTGGATAGAATCACTTTTAATATCTAAAATTTGTAAAATTCGAGTTCATTTGTCAAAACTTACCATCTTGAGCGAGTTGATATCCAAAATTCTATTTGAGTTGCCAACTTCAAAGATCATTTTGACCTTAATTCCCAACTTGAGTCGCTAAATTGGTCCTTTTTCTTTTTACAACAAATTGGTCTCGAATTCCCTTCTTTAGTGTGATTCTTGTTTTGGTCTGTTAATACATATTGCTCTAAACTGTGTTATTACTTTAGCAACTGTTTGTACTGATTTCATTCTTGCTGATGTGCTTGTGGTTTTTTCTGATTGTCCTCAGATTTCGATGTGGATGACTGACAAAAAATACCATGTTCTCACATCATCTGATGTTGCCATCCGATTGGACTTGATATTAAAGGATCAAGGGATAGACGGAATGGAGAAATATGTTCATACTGTTCCACAAAATCTAATAGGCTTTGACGTTTATGGCGCGCTTCTGAGCTGCTATGCAACTTGGAGATGTGTTGAAAAAGCCGAAGCTATTATGCAGAAGATGAAGGATTTGGGCTATGCTGTGACGGCATCGCTTTACAATGCCATGCTTACTCTTTATCAGAGAACTAAAAATATGGAGAAGTTTGACACTTTGTTGCAGGAGATGGAAGAGGAAGGCATTATTCGTAATGGGTTCACAATTTCCATACAAATAAATGCATATGCAGCTGCTATGGACATTGAGAAAATGGATAAGGTAGTTAGAATGCTTGAATCTGATCCCGATTTGGTTTCTGACTGGACTAGTTACACCGCAGCTGCGAATGGTTATAAAAAAGCTGGTCTGTTGGACAAGGCTTCTGAAATGCTGAAGAAGGCCGAGGCACGTGTTACAACTCAATCAATATCTATTGCATATAATCACCTTCTAACACAATATGCTGGCATAGGGAGGAAGGATGAAGTTCTTAGAGTTTGGTCAGTCTACAAGAAGGAATGCAAAGTTGACATTAACGGATATATGTGTGTCTTGAATTCTCTTGCGAAGGTCGGCGACATTGAAATGGTAGAGAAAGTTTTTGATGAGTGGGAATCCCAAAATACAGGATGTGATATTCACGTATCAAACATCTTGGTTAATGCTTATTCAAAACAGGGGCTTTTCGAGAAGGCAGAAGCAATAATTGACAAGGTAATATCAAAAGGAGGGAAACCAAATTGTTGGTCATGGTATTTTTTTGCCACGGGGTACCTTGAGAGAGATCAACCTGAAAAGGCAGTGGAAATGATGAAAAGAGCAATAGTACTTAGTGAACGTTTGTGGAAACCAAGCTGCGTGTCTTTAGAAGCGTGTGTGGAGCACCTGAAAGGAGTGGCAGGCATGGAGGAAGCTGAGAAGTTCGTAAAGTTACTGATGAATAAAAGTATTATTTCTAATTTCATGCATGAGAAATTGTTGAATCTATGTAAGAAATCGGTTGAAAATGGTGCCACGATGGAGTTCACAGAGCCTGTCAAAGAAGATGGAATACAAAACTGAAATGCTTATTTAATTTGATGGTCTGCGGAGCAGAAATTTTACAATGTTATAATCGCGTTGATAACAAAACAAGTAGCTCACTCCATTTATATCCGAGGTTGACAGGGAAAACTATCAATGGCTGTACATAAATGCAGATTAAGTTGGCTGCAGTTTGATGAAAAGCAGTTGCCATATTGCATTAAGGGTTATATGTCTGTTACAAAGAACATCAGTAAGGTATAGTCTAATCGTTAGGCTAACAAAATAAACTGTTCATTTATCAGTAAATCGATGATTGATAGAGAATTTTTCATTTTAAAATACATGTACATTGTTATGTGATGGATGTCGAAAATCTTTTGAATCCGAACGAGAATAATGCACTTATCGAGTTGTCTAGGGACTAAGAAATTATCCGGTTTGTAATGAACGAAGATGATGAAATATCTAGAGCTAGATGATAGTGGCTTTGTTGAAAATGTGTTTGAAAAACTGATACAAGCTCATGATTTTGTTTTAGAAAGAAAGGAAATTTAATTTGAAATTCATAATTATTTTTAGGAAGACTGGAACTGAAATAAATCTCAAATATCAATTCGAATCGAAACATAACTTAATTTGTATTATTGTTGTGGAAGAGATGGTACATTAATTGAGAAAAGATATTAAAATAGGTTTAATTTTTTTAATAAGCTTAATTTGTGTTATAGTTGTGAAGGAGATGGTACAAAATTTCTCTGACTTCATTGTTAGTCATATCACTTACATTGTATATTTATTTTGAGAAACAAACAAATTATCTCCATCAAGTGTATATATGTATGACATGTTGAATTTTATTATAAACTTAAATTGATACAATTTTATATAACAAGAGTTTAAATTGATATCATTTTATACATTAAGCATATTTTATATTTTTGTAAAAATGTTATACCTATTATCATCCTCTATCCCTTGTTAAACCTCATTGGATAAACCCTGATAACAGCTATTTTAGTTTAGTTTCCATGTCCAAACTGAAAATCTGGAGAGATGCAGTTTGGTCGATTAAGGAGGTGTCTGGTGCATGAAATTAGTAGCATTGCATCTGGAAATGGCTTCCAATCATCAAAATTATACTCCTCAAATACAATGCCAAGACCTGGATCTATGGCACCATCACAACACTCAACTGCCGAGCTCTACCGTCGCCTTACTTCCGTTGACAACTCCATTTCCCCGGTTCTTGATCAGTGGATCCAACAGGGCAATTCTCTCCGCCCCGACACCCTAAGATCCACCATTAAGAAATTACGCCAGCTTAAGCGCTTTCATCATGCTTTGGAGGTAACCCTATTTCATTTCATCCCTATATTTCTCGAATACAATCTCGTGTCCACGACTAAGGCTTCGTTGTTGTTGTAGTTGTTAGAAAATAGAATTTGCTATCAATCTGTTAGCTTGATGCTGTGTTGGAGGAAGTCTTGTGCTTTTCTAACTACCCCCTCTTGTCGTTTTGTTTTAAGATTTCGATGTGGATGGCTGAGAAAAGTTGCTATGATCTCACTTCGGCCGATGTTGCCCTCCGGGTGCAATTAATTTCAAAAGCTCAAGGGGTAGAACAAGCGGAAGAATATTTCGGTAGTGTTCCACAAGAACTGAAAGGGCTCGATGTTTATGGTGCGCTACACAAATGCTATGCTAATGCTCAATGTGTCGAAAAGGCGGAAGCACTAATGCAGGAGATGAGGGATTTGAGATTTCCTATGGTGACGGAGGACTATAACATCATGCTTATGCTTTATTATAAGACGGGGAAAATGGAGAAGTTTAATGCTTTGTTGGATGAGATGGAAGCGAATGGCATTGTTTCTGATAGGTTTACACTAGGCATACGGCTAAGTGCATATGCAGCTGTTATGGATATTGAGGGAATGGATAAGATGGTGAGGATGATTGAATCTAATCCCAAGGATGTCCCTAATTTTGAAGATTACAGTGTTGCTGCAACTGCTTATAGAAAAGCAGGTCTCTCGGACAAGGCTTTTGAAATGTTGAAGAAGGCTGAGGCATGTTGCAAGCTAGGTGCTGATGCGTATAATCACCTTATGAGACACTATGCGAACATGGGGATGAAGGATGAAGTTCTAAGTGTTTGGTCACAATACAAGAAGAAATACAAGGTTAAAAACAAGGGATACTCATTTGTCCTGAATTGTCTTGTGAATTTAGGCGACTTTGTAACGGCAGAAAAAATCATTGATGAGTGGGAATCTCGGGATGATCTTACATATGATATGAACATCCCAGATATAGTGATAGGTGGCTATTCCAGGAACGGCCGTATGGAGAAGGCAGAAGCCTTCATCATCAGGGCAGTATCGAAAGGTGGGAAACCAAATGCTTGGACATGGTATCATTTGGTTGAAGGATACTTTCAGAATGAACAACCTCAGAAGGCAGTGGAAATGATGAAGAAAACAATTCTGCTCCATTCTGGAATGAAATGGGATCCCGTGCCAAAGGTTGCAACATTGAAAGTGTGTATGGAGTACTTGAAAAGCGTAGGAGACACTGAGCAATCAAAAGAACTCGTACAATTACTTGTCGATAAGGATATAATTTCGAAGGATAAACTGGAAGAAGCGCTTATTGTTGATAACGATGAGAGGTTAAGCCAAGGGTTAATATAATTTTTCTTCTTCCAAGCTAAAGAATGGATTTAATGCAGCTATAGACAGTACATAGTCACTAGATTCTTTCTTGAGCAAAATGTATCATGCGCCCGCACGATCATTTCAATTTATTTGATCTCTTAACGATCGGACCCTTTATCATTTGTTTTCCTTTATATTAAGCCTCTTGCCAAATTAGTTAGCTGTGTGACTTATTGTATCTGTGCCTTAGGATTTATAAATTAATGGATGCTTTTGGAAATACACAATTGTCTACCCAAAAAGTGATGCAGATAGATAATCGTGACATCGTCTCAAAAAACTGCACATCAAAGTAGAACTTGTGAATTTCACGATCCATCAATGAGCTTAATTTCATCTTGTGAATTGACAGTTACTGACAACAATTTTCTTTAGTTTCTGTTAAAGCTTCTGTGCAACACCTGCAGTTCATTGAACTCCATTTATTTTCCATGAACATAGTAAAGTTCACTATTTATTTCAACAAAGTCATTCGGGTGACTTTAGACAGAAAGTGGCAAGGAACTATGGTAAAAGTGAACTTCAATGTATGATGTGTCTGCCATGTGGTAACCGCGTGTATGCCACATGGTGGCCGATATAGAAAATGAAAAATTGTTGGTGTTTTAGGATTAGAGTTGAGTGTTTCCTTTAAGGAACTTCTGGAGGTCAACTATAGCCCGCCATAAGCATTGTTCCTAATGATTGCATCTACCCGATAGCTTGGAGGGTGGTCAACTTTGGAAAAGCCCTCCTCACTAATAAACTAGAGAGCATGTTATTTGAGGCAATCATACTCTTGAACCTAAATTCATATTATTTTCTAATCAAACCTGAATTGATACTATTTTATAAATTAAAACTTAAATTGATACCTTTCTTTTTTTCGAAAGAAATTAATAGCTTTCTAAAAACCTAAATTCTCTTTTGGCGCCCAATCCATTTTCGTAAAATTATATATAATTACTTTTCACAACTATAAATTAAAAAGAAAACCTAAATATAATAAAAAGAGTTATTTCATGGAATAGAATAACCGGATTGAAGCCACCTGGAGGCCCATAGTTGTAAAACTTTTTTTTTTTTTTTTTTTTTTTCTGTCAAGTAAAAATTTTTTTTTTTTTTTTTTTGCTGTCAAGTAAAACCCTTTCGATAAACCCTGACATCCATTTCTCCGATCTCCAAAAATCAGAGTATGAATTTTGGTCGATTAAGTATTTTTGTGCATGAAATTAGTGGTATTGGATCTGGAAATGGCTTCCGATCGAGATTTTACTCCTCAAATGCAATAAAGGGACCGGAAACCTCAAATAGCGAGCTGCTCCGTCAGCTTGCTAAGGTTTCAAACCCTAATCTCTCCATTGTCCCGGTTCTTGATCAATGTTGCGAACAAGGACGATCTATCGAACCCGCAGCCCTAAGATTCATCATTAAGAAATTGCGTTATCATAAGCGCTTTCATCATGCTCTTCAGGTACTTTTCCTACCATTTCATCATTCTTTTTGTATTTTACGAGTTTCATCGTAATTTCACTACACCCCCAATCATTTCGGGACAAACATGCCTTGTCACTATTTGATGAGGAAGTCTTGCGGTTTTCTAATTCCGGATCTTTATGTTTTTCTGTCATTTTGTTTCTAAGGTTTCGATGTGGATGACAGACAAAAGATCCAATGAACTCATATCATCTGATGTTGCCATCCGATTGCAATTGATTTCAAAAGTTCAAGGGATACAACAAGCGGAGCAACACTTCAATAACCTTCCAGAGGAATTAAAAGTCCGTGATGTTTATTGTTCGCTCCTCAGATGCTTTGCAGCTGCAGCATGTGTTGAAAAGGCGGAAGAAGTAATGCAGAAGATGATGGATTTGGGATTTGCTATGGTGACAGAGGATTATAACATCATGCTTATCCTTTATTATAAGACCGAAAAAATGGACAAGTTTCGTGCTTTGTTGAAGGAGATGGAAGTGAATGGCATTGTTCCTGACAATTTTACATTAGGCATACAACTAAGTGCGTATGCAGCTGTTATGGACATTGAGGGAATGGATAAGATAGTGTTGATGATGGAATCTAATCCCAAGGCTGTCCCCAATTTTACAGATTACTCTGTTGCTGCAACTGGTTATAGAAAGGCAGGTCTCTCGGATAAGGCTTTTGAAATGGTGAAGAAGGCTGAGACACGTCTTACAAGCAATCCAGGTCCTAGTGCATATAATCACCTTCTGACACAATATGCGAACATGGGGATGGAAAATGAAGTTCTGAGAATCTGGTCAGAATATAAGAAGAAATACAAGGTTCACAACAAGGGTTATTCACATTTCCTGAGTTCTCTTGTGAAGTTGGGCGACTTTGAAAAAGCAGAAAAGATCTTTAATGAGTGGGAATCTCTGGAGGATCTTACATTTGATATGAAAATCCCGAATATCATGGTCGGTGCCTATTCCCGAAATGGCCTTATAGAGAAGGCAAAAGCCTTCATTGACAGGGCAATATCAAAAGGTGGGAAACCAAATGCTTGGACATGGTATCATTTGGCTGAAGGATATTTTCAGAACGAACAACCTCAGAAGGCAGTGGAAATGATGAAGAAAACAATTCTACTGCTTTCTGGAATTGAATGGGAGCCTGTGCCGGAGGTTTCGAGATTGAAAGCGTGTATGGAGTACCTGAAAGGAGTAGGAGACATTGAGCAATTAAACGAATTTGTAAAATTACTTGTGGATAAGGATATTGTTTCCTTAGCTAAACTGGAAGAGCTGTCCGCCGACAAAGACGAGAGTTTAAATCTTTGTTAGGATAATTTTTCTTTGTTCAAGCTGAAGGGGCTTGATGCAGGGATGCAGCGGAGGATGGTATGTAGTCACCAGACCTTTCTTTGGGAAAAAGCATAACTTTCCTTGGTCTTTTAATTTAACACATTAAAGGCTCTATTCTTTCTTTTATGACAGTAAACCTCTTGTCAAATTCATTAGTCGTGATCGTCTAAGTCAGTTAAAAGAGTTTTTTTTTTTTTTTTTTTCATCCATGTCTTTTAACTTATATTTCCTTTTCAATAAAGTTATTAAAGTTTACTTCTTTATTTCAATAAAGTTATGAAAGTTTACTTTTTATTTCGATAATGTCATTCCAGTGACTTCAGACGGAAAGTAGCACTAGAATCGTGTGATGTAGCATCCACATTAGTAAAAGTTAACTTTACCGTATGATGTCTCTGCCATTTGGTGACTGCATGGTTGATGATTTCCTTGGCTGTGAGTGTGTAACCTAACAAATGGATTTATGTTTCTGAATCCATTAAAAGAAGAAGTCACAAGATATGGAAGATTGCTTGGGTGGCGGTAACGACTGAGAGTGCATAGACTTGCATGGACATGACTTGAAGATTTGTCCAGTGATTATAGTATTATCACGTTCATTAGTGATCGTCAAGAGGTAATATATTTAAGTGATAATTCTTAAAGTACAGTAAATTTTTCTATGATTTCTGCATCCCCTATAGTGTTTATCTGATCTGTTGTTATCCAACTTTGATATATTTCAAATTTGTGTTTTGTATTCTTTCTTGTTAGATGATACAGTTTATTTTCTTATGGAGCCTGTTACCTATGTTTGTTTAAGTATCCTTGGAAGTTTGATTGTCTACAGGGAGTCTTTTTATTTTTCCAGATTTGTGTGCTGCTCTAAAATTAGATTTATAACAATTGTTTGAAAAATCATTGATGACGTCTCAAGGCAAGCTATCTGCAGTTTTCAGGTTGTAGCTTAAATTTGAAATTTCTCTTCTATGTTAGTGTTTCAACAAACATATTTCTGATGCTCGTGGACTGCCTATTATTAGTTTGAATGAAGCGGTGAATTAGTTTGATGGAGAAATACAATGGCAAAATATGAAGAGAGAAAGTGCGAATTTAACTTTATAGGTCGATTGAGATTGTTGTCTACCATTGACTTGATTATTCGGGCGGACGACGAGTATTTGTCATTACTCCTAGGTCCTTGTATTGTTGATATGGATAAAATGACGTGTGGTTGTAGATGATAGCGGCTGACTGATTTGCCTTCAAAATTTCAAACCTCAAACCAGTTTTGCAATCGATATTGTAAGAGAATTTATGTTTTCGATTTCAAGGTTTGAGATTCTTAACTTTTATCCAAAACCGAATCTAAAGCTACTAGAATTATGGCCAAAGATTGCAGTAGTTTGGAGAACGAAACAGCAATATGCCAGCCGAAAGTTAGAGACCCGTAGTGTGGCGGGTGATTCTCATTTAGAGATAATAGTATTTTAAACCTCATTAAAATACGTGAAGTTTGGTGTAATTTCCTATTGTAAATTTATGTGACAATTTCACGTGGCATTAATTCAATAAACGAAATCAACATTACTAATTAAATACTTCCACCTTTAGAAAGTAAGTTGCCTTAAATTATACACAACTCTCTAAGCTCATTTTACCTTTCAATTTAAGAAGCTACCTATTTTCTCTCTCAACTGTATAAAAGTATATCTATTTATTTCTTATTTTGATTATAACAGAAGTAATTTTAATTTATTGTTAGACATAGCGTCAAAATATTGCTTGCTGCATGCTTAACACAAGCTGTAAGTTATTTTCATTATACTCAAAGCCGATAAGTGAATAAATATAATTTTAAATAATTAATGAGTAAATAAGAAAGTTAGATTTAATAAAAGCAAGAACATTTCTGTACAAAATTATACAACAACCCATTTTCACTGAAGCACAAAACCCTTTCGTTAAACCCTCGCAGCCATTTTGCTTGTCCGACCTCAAAAAAATCTGCAGTTAGAGATGCATTTTGGTCGATTAAGCATTTATGTGCGTAGTATTAGTCGTATTGGAACTGGAAATGGCTTCCGATCAAAATTTTACTCAGCATCACAGGGAGACTCTAATCGCGAACTGTATCGCCGGCTGAATGCGTCTGCCAATCCAAATCAATCGGTTCTTCCGGTTCTTGATCAGTGGGACGAAGATGTAGGATCTCTCGACCGAGGAACCCTAAGATCTGTCGTCATGAAAATGCTGCATTTTAAGCGTTATCGTCATGCTTTAGAGGTACTCACTTTACTAAACTTGTCCATTTTGATCACTTTGCCCCGAACTTACATTTTGGATTCATATAAAAACAAGCTTGTGTGAAAGTCTGTTTAACTGCTATCTAGTATTGAGGATATTTTAGTATTTCCATGTTAAATGCTAACATAGACTCGTACTCTTCAGTCAAATTTCACATGCTGATATGGACTTCTAGTCTTTAGTCATGTGTGGTATGAGAAGTTAATATTCTGGCGTGTGCCTAACAACGGGTAAAACTTGCTTCCCTTATACTCAAAAGAGGGGCTATGGATAGACTTTTAAATAGTTGAGGGGTCAAATAGGTATTACCTTAAGTTCAGTGGCAAAATGACCAAAATTAACAAATTTAAATTCGGGGTAAAGTGACCATGATCAAATTTAGGGTCCTGTATGGTTTAGGCCTTTATATTTTATACTCAGCAACAAAATCTTTGTAGAACATGATGTTGGATCTATGTTACTTGGACATTTCTCCTTACTAGCGTATCTGTGTCTGACGCCGTGTCTGACACCATTTTAGGCAAGGCTATGTTTTAGAAATAACAGTTCTTATGTCTGCATCTGTGTCCGGGCAACACATGTTGCATAATATATTTCTACTGTTAAATGTTAAAAAAACATATTATCTCTGCATAAACTCTGTCAATTTGCTCAACTTTTATGCATGTGGAGAATAACTTGTCATGATTGTTGATCTGCTGTACGAAATATTGTGGTTTTTTAAACCTTATGATCCTGCTTCTGTCATTTTGTTTCTTAGGTTTCAATGTGGATGACTGAAAAGAAATGCTATGATCTCACTCCATCTGATGTTGCTACCCGATTGCTCTTAATTTGGAATGCTCAGGGGATAGAACAAGCAGAGCAATATTTCAATAATCTTCCACAAGAACTAATAGGCTGCGATGTTTATGTTTCGTTGCTCAAATGCTATGCAGCTGTAGAATGTGTTGAGAAAGCGGAAGCAGTGGTTCAGAAGATGTGGGATTTGGGTTTTGCTATGAAGTCAAAGGATTATAATATTATTCTTAACCTTTACAGCAAGACTCGAAATATCAAGAAGCTTGAAGCTTCATTGCAGGAGATGGAAGAAAATGGCGTTGTTCGCGACAATTTTACACTCGCTATACAACTAACTGCATATGCAGCTGTTATGGACGTTGAGGGAATGGATAAGGTAGTGAAAATGCTGGAATGTGATCCCAAGGTTGTCCCTGACTGGAGTAATTACACTATTGCTGCAAATGGTTATAGAAAAGCCAGTCTCCCGGACAAGGCTTTCGAGATGCTAAAGAAGGCTGAGGCATGTCTTGCAATCAAGGAAGATGTTATTGCGTATAATGAGCTTCTCACGCAATATGCCAAGTTAGGGAAAAAGGATGAAGTTTTTAGAGTGTGGTCACGCTACAAAAACCGCAAGGTTCACAACAAGGGATATTCACATTTTCTGAATTCTCTTGTCAAATTAGGCGAGTTTCAGAAGGCAGAAAAAGTCTTTGCTGAGTGGGAATCTCGGAATGATCTTGTATATGATATGAACATCCCAAATATCATGATTGGTCTCTATTCCAAGAAGGGCCTTGTAGAGAAGGCAGAAGCCTTGATTGACAAGGCTATATCAAAAGGGGGAAAACCAAATGCTTGGACACGGTATAATTTGGTTGAAGGATACTTTCAGAATAACCAACCTCAGAAGGCAGTGGAAATGATGAAGAAAACAATTGTAATGCTCTCTGGAATCGAATGGGAGCCGATACCTGAGGTTGCAACTTTAAAAACATGCTTGGAGTACCTAAAAGGAGTAGGAGACACTGAACAAACGGATGAATTTGTAGAACTACTTGTGGATAAGGATGTTATTTCTTTAGATAAACTGGAAGAACTGTCTATTGATAAAGGTGAAATTATGCCAGGGTTAGGTTGAATTTTCTTTTTGCAAACAGAATGAAGAATGGTAAATCCCAAATGTATGGGGGGTTATACATATATTCAAAATGTGGTTTGCAGCTGAAAGTTTATAAAATTGGAGGGTTTTCTCTTTGATTGATTTTATGAACGGATTTTATCGGTGTTAAATACATCTGATGCTCTGTTTTTCTGTTTGATTTTGTGGCTCTTGTGGTTCTATTTGATCCATTAATGAAACTAGTAAGCTAATAATACACATGCCATGGTTAAGTGGATTTGGTCTTTCTTTTTCAGCTAAATACCTACTGAGTATTTTGATAAAATTGAATTGCATATCACTTTGAGCAAGTTTAAGGCATTTATAAAAGTTTAAGGCATTTATAAACTAATTCATGTCACTTTGAAAACAATACATGGATTTTAAATCACTTTAGATAGGTTCCAGTGGGTAACAAGAGACTATTTAACATTGCTAATCAAATTTTATGTCTAAGTGAGCAACACTTGGCGCATTGAGCCTTCTATTTCCTTCAATTCATTAGTGAAGATGATTCTTTCTGTATGTTGATGAGGCATTGTCAATCAAATGACATTGACTCATTCAGATACTTTAATTTCGAATGGTTTAAATTAAGTTTCGAATTTGAAGCTCAAGACACTTTAATTCGAAACAAGTTCACGTAAAAGGTGTTTATCAAGCTTGAAGGGAGAAATTCGAGTGCTTTCTTTAACTGCCATTTACTTTGGTATTGTTAGTTTAATTCTTCATGACATTAAGTTTTTTTACTGAAATCATATCATATATTAAAGGATTATTCTATCATTACTTTATTTGCTTCCACTATTGGATTAGCTTGTATAAATGCAATCTAATAATGTTACTAACAAAGTTATCTAAAAATGAAGTAACTACATCTCAATGTGTACTAGATATTTGTTTTTCCATGTCACGACTGAAATATACACTAGATATTTTTGCAAATTAAGAAAAATTTAGACTTGTATTTACAAAACAAATGTATCGAATCACAAAGATTTAATCTCATATTTATTCCACATAAGCATCTTTTATGTGTAAAATCAACCAAAACATTTATCTCAATTTGGTTCTATTATTAGTCAATGTTGTTTGTTCATTTTGCTTAAATTTCTTTTAAAAATACTTTGTGTTGTTGTTTTGGACTGAAAAAATCGGAACTGAATTAAACGATGCTGAACTGAACTATTGAACTGAACTGAATGTTGCTGAACCGAACTCGACTTTGATTGCTCATTGTATTGTTAGAACGGCTAAGTTTACATGGCCGTCTTCCTCCGAGTGAAAATGTGGAGTTAAGTGAAGGAATAGAGAGATGAAGTTTGGTCGTTTGCGGCGTTTTGTGGTGGAAAAGAGTGGTTTTGGATGTGGAAATGGAAGATTGTACAGCAGTATGGTGAAGCCGAGGCCTAATATAGAATCACAGTTACAGCTATACCGTCGGATTGCTCCTGTCGGAGATCGGAACATCTCGATTTTACCGATTCTCTATCAGTGGCTCGCAGAAGGACGATCTGTAGATAAACAAACCCTAAAATTCATCATAAGCAAATTGCGGAATTATAAACGATATACTCATGCTCTACAGGTACTCTCTTTTCCATTTCATACTTGTTCAATTTAACTTCTCTATCTAGACGAAGCATTGTGGTTTTCTAATTGCTTTTGTTTCTCAGCTTTCCATGTATATGACTGATAATAGACACTATGAGCTCACTTCCCAAGATGTTGCCATCCATTTGGAATTAATTTCAAAATCTCAAGGTATTGAACAAGCTGAATTGTATTTCAATAGTCTTTCAAAGAATCACAAACACATTCGAGCGCTCCTCACCTGCTATACAACTTCACAATGTGTTGAAAAGGCGGAAGGTCTAATGCAGAAGATGAGTGATCTAGGTTATGTTAAGAGGACAATAGAGTATAATTTGATGCTTAATCTTTATTACAAGACTGGAAATATGGAGAAGCTCGATGCTTTGTTGCAGGAGATGGAAATGAATGGCATTGTTCGTGACAGATATACACTAGGCATATTGATAAATGCATATGCATCTGTTATGGACATTGAGAAAATGGATAAGGTAGCAGTTATAATGATGGAATCTGCTCCCGACTGGACTACTTACACTACTGCTGCAGCTGGTTATATCAAAGTTGGGGTTACGGACAAGGCTTTGGAAATGTTGAAGGAGGCCGAGGCATGTCTTCCAAACAACGCGTCTGTACCGTATAATTACTCTGCTGCTGCAGCTGGTTATATCAAAGTTGGGGTTATGGACAAGGCTTTGGAAATGTTGAAGAAGGCCGAGGCATGTCTTCCAAACAACGCGTATGTACTGTATAATTACCTTCTCATACAATATGCTACAATAGGGAGGAGGGATGAAGTTCTAAGAGTCTGGTCACGCTACAAGAAGGAATACAAGGTTTACAATAAGGGATATTCACATGTCCTGAATTCTCTTGTGAAGTTAGGTGACTTTGAAATGGCCAAAAAAATCTTTGTTGAGTGGCATTATCGTCATGATCTTGCATATGATATAAACATCCTAAATATCATGCTTGGTGTTTATTCCAAGAATGGCTTTTTGGAGAAGGCGGAAGCTATACTTGGCAGGGTAATATTGGAAGGCGTGAAACCTAATGCTCAGACATGTTATCATATGGTAGAAGGATACCTTCAGAACGAGAAACCGGACAAGGCAGTGAAAATGATGAAGAAAACAATTGGATTGCTTTCTGGAAAAGAAGGGGATCCAGTGCCAGAGGTTGCAAGTTTAAAAGCGTGCCTAGAATACCTCAAAGGGGTAGGAGACACTGAGCAAACAGAAGAACTTTTAAAATTACTTGCGAGTAAGAAAGTTGTTTCTTTAGATGAACTCGAAGAAGTGTCTATGGAAATCAGTCGTCCTGTATCTCGAAATGGCTTCCATTCAAATTTCTACTCCCCAAAGGCTATTCCGAATCTGGAAAGCTCGAGAACAGAGCTGTACCGTCGGATTTCTCCAGTTAGAGATCAGACTGTCTCCATTTCTCCGATTCTCGATCAGTGGGTTAAAGAAGGTCGATTTGTAGATGAAGGAGCCCTTAATTACATCATTAACCGATTGCGTGATTCTAACCGATACAATCACGCTCTACAGGTTTACTCTTTCTTTTTCTGTTTTACATTTCTCCATTTTAGGGATTTATTCTATTAATGTTGCCCGGACACGGATAAACATAGCCTTAGAAGGAAAACAGACACCGATATACAAATTGCGTCGGACAATACTATAGACAAGTGTCCGTGTAACATAGAATATGTGTTTTATGTTAGGGCTTGGATATTATATGCTTGTAGAATTTCTGTGGGGTTTCTAATTGGTGATTCTTATGTCATTTCTTGCTCAGATTTCATTTTGGATGACTGACAAGAGATACTTTAAACTCACTCCCTCTGCTGTGGCCATCCAGTTGGACTTAATTGCAAAAACTCAAGGTATTCAACAAGCGGAGCTATATTTCAGTAGCATTCCACAACAATTCAAAGGATTTCAAGTTTATGGTGCGGTCCTCCACGCCTTTGTAAATGCAAAATGTGTTGAAAAAGCAGAAATGATATTGCAGGAAATGAATGATGCGGGTGTTGCTAAGAATAGACTTCTCTATAATGACATGCTTAATCTTTATTATAAGACTAGAGATATGGAGAAGTTTGATGCTTTGTTGCTGGAGATGGAAGAGAATGGCATTGGCATTGTTCGTGACAGATCTACGCAGACTATACTACTAATTGCGTATACTGCTGTTATGGACATTGAGAAAATTGATAAGATAGTAAGCATGATGGAATCTGACCCAAAGGCTGTTTTTCACTGGCCTAATTACAGTGCTGCTGCTGCTTGTTATGAAAAAGCAGGTCTCTTGGACAAGGCCTTTGAAGTGCTAAAGAAGGTCGAGGCACGTCTTACAAGTCAGACAATTGTTAATGTCTACTGTGCTATTCTGAGACACTATGCTACAATAGGGAAGAAGGATGAAGTTCTAAGATTCTGGTCATTCTGCAAGAAGATGTGCAAGGTCAACAATCAAGGATATATCACTATCCTGCGTTCTCTTTTGAAGTTAGGCGACTTTGAAATGGCAGAAAAAATCTTTTATGAATGGGAGTCTCGGGATGATCGTACATATGATATAAATATCCCAAAATACATGATTGCTGCTTATTCCGAGAAAGGCCTTATAGAGAAAGCAGAAGCCCTAATTGATAGGATAATATCGGAAGGACAGAAACTACATAATTTTACATGGTATTGCTTGGTTAAAAGCTGCCTTAAGAATGGGCAACCCGAGAAAGCAGTGCAAATGATGAAGAAAGCAATCGTGAATTCTAAACCTGGATGGAAAACCGACATGGCCGTTGTTGAAGCGTGTATGGAGTACTTGAAAGGAGTAGGGGACAATGAGCAAATAGAAGAATTTGCAAATTTATTCCAAGTTAAGGTTAGGAATATCATCTCTTAAATATAGCTACTCCAGATTAACTTAACAAGCATTACTATTGTCGACGACTAGTTAAGCTGTGTATGTTAGATAAACTGGATTAACTTATCATATTGATATTAGACTTAATTATAAGATAGTGAATGATGAAATCTGATCCTTGAAATATTTATCTACTGTTTGTGATTTGGTGTATTATTTCAACTAGAACTATGGATGAAAGTAAGCATTTTTCGACATAATTCAAATGTCAGTACTGAGTTCTCTCATGAAGTTTCATTGTTAGTAAAATTCATAGCTTTCTTTCCATCCTATACCTAACCTTGCACAAATGTGCAATGATTTCTAGTAAATTATAGTGGAAATTTCTTATAATTGCTATTTTAATGGGTGGTTTATCTGTTTGCATGAAAGAAATAAAATTTATGGAGCATAACTTGTTTAGTGGTTTTTTAAGCTCTTGATCTTTTGATGTCATTTGATTTCGCAGATTCCAATGTGGATGGATGTCAAAAGAGAGTTTGAACCCGGTTCTGAGGATGATGCCATGCTATTGCCATTAGTTTCAGAAGCTAAAGGGATGCAACAAGCAGTGGAAGTTAATGGCATTGGTCATGGTAAATTGGTGGAATGTGACCCTGATAAGGTTGATTTAAACTGGACTAATTACTCTGCTACTGCAACTGTTTATAAAAAAGCAGGTCTCTTGGACAAGGCTTCAGAAATGCTGAAGGAGGCTGAGGCATGTCTTACAAGTGAGACACTCACTAGTGCGTATTTTACCATTCTACCGCAGTATGCTACAATAGGGAATAAAGACGAGGTTCTAAGATTCTGGTCATTCTACAAGAATAAATGCAAGGTCAACAATAATGCATATATGTGTATCCTGAGTTCGCTTGTGAAGTTAGGCGACTATGAAATGGCAGAAGAAATCTTTTATGAATGGGAATCTCGGGATGATCTTACATATGATATGAATATCCCAAATTTCATCATTGCTGCCTATGCCAAGGAAGGCCTTATAGAGAAAGCAGAAGCCCTAATTGATAGGGCCATATCAAAAGGAGGGAAACCAAATACTTGGACATGGTATTGTTTGGTTCAAAGCTACCTTAAGAATGAACAACCCGAGAAAGCAGTAGAAATGATGAAGAAAGCACTTGTGAATTCTAAACCTGGATGGAAGCCGAACATGAAAGTTGTTAAAGCGTGTCTGGAGTACCTGAAAGGATTAGGTGACAAGGAGCAAGCAGAAGAATATTTGGAGTTGCTCCAAGTTAAGGTTGGCTGAAGTAGTATTGTTGATAACTAGTTAACTTGTATGCGTGAGATGAACTAGATGAACTTATCATACTGATATTATACCTTTGTTACTAGATATTGACTGATGAAGTCTAATCCTTGAACTATTTATCTTGTTTTGTGATTTTTTATTTGCTGGCTATTTATCTTCTTATGTCATTTTATTCTTCAGATTCCGATGTGGATGGATGCCAGGAGAGACTTTGAGCCCGGTTCTGAGGATGATGCAAATCGATTGCCATTAGTTTCAAAAGCTAAAGGAATGGAACAAGCAGCGGAAGTGAATGGCACTGTTCATGATAAAACGGATAAGATAGGGAAAATAGTGGAATCTGATCCTAAGGTTGTTTTAAACTGGACTAATTACTCTGCTGCTGCAGTTGGTTACAAAAAAGCAGGTCTCTTGGACAAGGCTTTGGAGATGCTGAAGAAGGCCGAGGCTTGTCTTACAAGTGAGACATGCATTCTAGCGTATTCTGCCATTCTGAGGCAGTATGCTACAATAGGGAATAAAGACGAGGTTCTAAGATTCTGGTCATTCTTCAAGAATAAATGCAAGGTCAACAATAATGCATATATGTCTATCCTGAGTTCGCTTGTGAAGTTAGGCGACTATGAAATGGCAGAAGAAATCTTTTATGAATGGGAATCTCGGGATGATCTTACATATGATATGAATATCCCAAATCTCATCATTGCTGCCTATGCCAAGAAAGGCCTTATAGAGAAAGCAGAAGCCCTCATTGATAAGGCAATATCCAAAGGAGGGAAACCAAATACTTGGACATGGTATCGTTTGGTTAACACATACCTTGAGAACGAGCAACCCGAGAAAGCAGTGGAAATGATGAAGAGAGCTATTGTGAATTCTGAACCTGGATGGAAACCAAGCATGGAACTTGTTAACGCATGTCTGTGTTACTTGAAAGGAGTAGGGGACAATAAACAAATAGTAGAATTTACGAACCTCCTTATGTTAAGAGTTTAAATTTTTGCTTCTTCAGATTAACTTATCGTCGATGACTAGTTAAGCTGCCTATGTTAGATAAATTGGACTAACTTATCATATTGATATTATAACACTTAATTATAAGATATGACTAATGGTTCATCAAAAAAAAAGAAAAAAAAAAAGATTGTGACTAATGAGATCAGATACTTGAAATATTTATCTAGTCGAATGGCCTTTTGTTAAAGTAGATCTAGATGCAGTGTTCCCTCTTTTTGTTTTTTAAGTTTTTTCTGAGATTGCAGATTAGGTTGGCTTGGCTGTTTTTGATTTTGTAAGTTATTTCATCAGGTTCTGTTTTCTCCTGAAAAACAAAATGAGGATTAGGACAAGTATGGATGAAAGTAAGCATTTTTTGGAATTTAATCCAAATGTTGTTACTTAGTTCTCTCATGAATTTTCATTGTTAAGTGAAGTTCATAGCTTTCTTTCCAACGGTTTTTTTCTTTTCGTTTCTGAAGACTTTAAAGTCAAATGATTGGTTTCTTCTGGTGTTTGAGATACTATAATGCATTTCTTTCATTCATTTGTGTGGGATATATGCTTTAATAATATTAATTTGGGAGCAGCCTAAACTTTTAGGCATAAAGGATCGAATTTGCTTATATCTTGAGAAGAGTGGATTTATCCCGACATACAGTGGCGAATCAATCATTCAAAGTTAAAGGGCAAAAGTATTAAAAAATATATATATGTATAAAAATGTGAAGAACTTTTTTAATATTATAAAACTTTGGTTTGAAAGATAATATTATGATAATAAAGTACCAAATTAAATTTAAAAATGTACTTAAAATTTGTAATTTCTGCAATTTTCAAAGCATTTTTTTTTTTTGTATTTGATCGTATACTGTGATTGTATTATTTTATTTTTCTTACAAATTCACTTTTGTATTTTGTGTGAATTGAATTCACAATGAAACACCCACTCCTTTTTCACTGTAGCAGCCACGGAACTATTTGCTTGATGGTTTCATATGATGTGTTTTTTTGTAGAAAAACGTTGAAAACTTTATTTTTGATTGTAAAACCTACAACTTATAACAAAATGCAACAAAAAGAACACTTTGTTAGTCGGTTTTCAGAACTAACTAATTCGAAAATCATGAGTTTAATGTATAAAAGTACAATAGAAGATAAATCTTTTAATGTTATTAAAAGTGAAAGTTTGGGGTTCAATGCTTTAAAATTAGAAAGGTCGGAGGATTCACAATATTTTGGCCTATAAAAATTGAAGTTCCTAAGTTTAACCAATACAAAGTGAATAGCTAAAAAAGGGGCAACATGTCTGAGATCAAGCTGAGAAATTGGAATTTGCACAATTCTTTATGTTTTGTTTAGGGATTTGTTCTAGCAATGTTAGGGTATTGTACTATACAGAAGTGTATGTTAGGGATTGATTATATGCTAGTATAGTTTTGTGGTGTTCTAATTTGTGGCTCTTATGTCATTTGTTGCTCAGATTTCATTTTGGATGACTGACAACAGATACTTTAAACTCACTCCCTCTGCTGTGCTCAAGGTATTGAACTAGCTGAGCTATATTTCAATAGCATTCCACAACAACTCAAAGGATTTCAAGTTTATGGTGCGCTCCTCCACGCCTTCGCAAATGCAAAATGTGTTGAAAAAGCCGAAATGATAATACAGAATATGAAAGATCTGGGTGTTGCTAAGAATAGACTTCACTATAATGACATGCTTAATCTTTATTATAAGACTAGAGATATTGAGAAGCTTGATGCTTTGTTGCTGGAGATGGATGAGAATGCCATTGTTTGTGACAAGTTTACTCTATCCATACAACTAAGGGCATACGCTGCTGTTATGGACATTGAAAAAATGGATAAGATAGTAAGTATGATGGAATCTAACCCAAAGGGTGTTTTTCACTGGGCTAATTACAGTGCTGCTGCTGCTAGTTATGGAAAAGTAGGTCGTTTGGACAAGGCTTTTGAAATGCTCAAGAAGGCCGAGACACGTGTACAAACCAAATGGCATAAAGTATATAGTTTCTTTCTCACGCAATATGCTACAATAGGTAGGAAGGATGAGTTGTAAAAGTCTGGTCACTCTACAAGGAAAAATATAGAATACAATTTTAGTAATCAAGGATACCACTGTGTCCTGCATTCTTTTCTGAAGTTAGACGACATTGAAATGGCGGAAGAAATCTTTGATGAATGGGAATCCCAGGGTCTAAGATATGATATGAGTATCCCGAATATCATGATTGGTGCCTATTCCAGGAAGGGCCTTTTGGAGAAGGCAGAGGTTCTACTTGACAGGGCTATATGGAAAGGAGGGAAACCAAGTGTTTGGACGTGGCAAATTTTGGCTGAAGGCTACCTTCAGAATCAACAACCTCGGAAGGCGGTAGAAATGGTGAAGAAAGCAATGGCGGTTTCTGAAACTGGATGGAAGCCACGCATGGAACTTTTAAAAGTATGTCTAGAATATCTGGAAGGAGTAGGAGACACACAGCAAACAGAAGAGTTTTGCAAACTTAGTTCAGAAAGATAGGAATATTATTTCTGTAGACTAACTAGAAATATAATTGTCGATAGACAAAGATGACGACTTTAGCTGCATATTGATATCATATGTTATATCTGACTGATGGAATTTGATTCGTGAGATTGCAGATTAAGTTGTGATATGTGAATAATTGCCTAACAGAGTAATTGAATCACAATAAGAAAGCATTGACTAGCTTCTGGGTTATTTTGGCCTTTGCTGGGCGTTCAAAATCACGCATTTGGACTGATTTTATGGCCAATGTGCTCACACTAATCTATTATTAATTCTCAAAAAAATCAGCCGCACGACTAGCGTATATTATTACACGTCCAAATCATATGCAAATCTTTAAAGTTGTTCAAAAAAATTATTTTAGTCCTCAACTTTGGAAACGATTAATTAGATTCTACCTATTGCTTATTCGATGACGTGACATTGATTTGACAAATGTAAAGAATATCAATTTTAATGTCAACTTAGTATCACGTTATCGAATAATGATTCAATAGGTCCATATTTTGATAGTTAAAAAATCCAATAACTCTTGCAAAATTGAGAGACTAAAATGATTTTTTTAACAACTTTAAAGATATACCTACAATTTAAGCCGAAAATTAATTAAGGAGCAGAATAAGATATATAACCCGAGCCCGGGCCTAATTAGAAACAGAGCCATTTAGACCCGGCCCGCACACCTTAAACCTAGTTTATATCTCCCGAATCCCGCCTGAAAATCTTGAGCTTGCATATTTTCAAGCAATCAAGATATGAGTTTTGGTCGATTTAGGCGCTTGGTGGTCGGAATCAGTGGTTTAGGATCTCGAAATGAGTCAAATTTGTACTCCACAAAGGTATTTCCGAGGCGGAAAGGGTTATCAGGGGAGCTGTACAGTCGGATTTCTCCGGTTCGGGATCAGAACATCTCGATTGTACCAATTCTTGATCAGTGGATTCAACAAGGACGGTCTGTAGATGAACAAACCCTAAAAGATATCATAGAGCAGCTCCGCCATTCTAAGCAATTCACTCATGCTCTTCAGGTACTCTATTTCACTCATGGCTTTATATTGGAGCTTTATTATATGTTGTATGAAGTCTTGTGGATTCTAATTACTGCTCTCTTATGTCATTGTGTGTTCCTCAGATATCAATCTGGATGACCGACAGAAGACACTTTGACCTCACTCCTTCAGATGCTGCCATCCGACTGCAATTAATTTCAAAAGCTCATGGAATCGAACAAGCAGAAGCATATTTCAATACCCTTTCAGAGATGCATAAAGGCGTTCAAGTTTATTGCGCGCTTCTCAAGTGCTATTCAACTTCACTTTGTGTTGAAAGGGCGGAAGCATTAATGCAGAACATGAGAGACTTGGGTTATGCAAAGAGGCCAGCTGAGTATAATTTCATGCTAAGTCTTTATCATAAGACTGAAAATGTTGACAAGTTTAATGCTTTGTTGAAGGAAATGGCACGGAATGGCGTTGTTCATAACCGGCTTACATTTGGCATACAACTTAGTATGTATGCAGCTGATATGGACATTGAGGGAATTGATGAGATAGTGATGATGATGGAATCTAATCCCAAGATTGCCCCTGACTGGAATGATTTCAATGTTGCTGCAACCGGTTATCGAAAAGCAGGTCTCTTGGACAAGGCATTTGAAATGCTGAAGAAGGCTGAGGCATGTCTTACAACCAAGCCAGATATTACGGCGTATAATAGCCTACTCACACAATATGCAAACATAGGGAGGAAGGATGAAGTTCTAAGAGTCTGGTCACTCTACAAGAAGAAATGCAGGGTTAATAATAAGGGATACAGGTGTGTCCTGATGTCTCTTGTGAAGTTAGACAATATTGAAATGGCAGAAGAAATCTTTGATGAGTGGGAATACGTGACAGGGCCTTTGGGATATGATATAAATATCCCAAATGTCATGATTTGTTCATATTCCAGGAAGGGCCTTTCGGAGAAGGCAGAAGCTCTGCTTGACAGGGCAATATCAAAAGGAGGGAAACCAAATGCTTGGACATGGCAACATTTTGTTGAAGGATATCTTCAGAATCAGCAACCTCAGAAGGCAGTAGAAACAATGAAGAAAGCTTTAGCGGTTTCTGAAACTGGATGGAAGCCAGACATGGCCCTTTTTAAAGCATGTCTGGAATACCTGGAAGGAGTTGGAGACATAGAGAAATCAGAAGCATTTGCAAACTTACTTCAGGTTAAAGATAGGAATTTTATTTCTTTAGATTAATATCCTAGTCTTTTGAGTAAATTTTTTTGTCAATGTTTAGTAGTGAATCGAACATTATGGAATAACATATTCAATTTATCATTGGCAACAATTTTCTTTTTTGTATTAGCTTCGAAGTAGACATAAAACTATGCTGCAGGATATCAGGGTCAGTTGGATAGAGAAGGACAAACTGCTTATTAAGTTCAGGATCTGTTTTATCTATTACCGGTTCTTGCTAATATCTGTTGATAATATCACATCACCCGAACATTAATTGCAATTTGTGGCTAATAATAGTAGTAGGAGATACAACAACTTGCAACTCAATGGGAATGATATTACTTTGTAATCATTATTGTAAGAAAGTTTCAAAATGAATGCAAGGATAATAAGATTTCGGATAAAATAACCATCCATTTTTTCACAGGGCATGCCATCGATCAACAAGTCCATGGCGAAGCTCAACAACGAGCTCTACCGTCCGAGATCCGAATGTCTCAATTGTTCCAGTTATGGATACGCGGGTCGAAGAAGGTCAGTTGATTGAGAAACATCATCAGAGAATTTCGGTCCTATAAGCGTTACATCCATGCTCTTGAGGTACTCCTTTCCATCATGCACTTGAACCTGATGTACCATTTGACTACAAAGTTGTATTAAATAAGGCTAATCAGATTTTTGGGTCAAGCCCATTAAATAGAAACCAGGGTATTCAGATCCGGCCCATACCCATATATTTCTCAAAAAACTAAAACTAATTTAACATATTCCCACTGAAAATCTTCAGAGTGTTGATATTTTGACGGAAGCAAAAGATGAATTTTGGTAGATTGAGCCGTTCTGTGCTCGAAATGAATCGTCCTACATCTCGATGTGGCTTCCTTTCGAATTTCTACTCCACAAAGGTAATGTCGAAGCCGAGCCGTAGTATTTCAAAGCCACCGGAAGAATCAACGGCCGAGCTGTCCCATCGGATTTTTCCAGTTAGGGATCGGAACATCTCCATCGTGCCGGTTCTTGATCAGTGGGTTGAAGAAGGTCGATTTGTTGACCAGCACGGCCTAAAATACATCATTAACCGATTGCGGGATTCTAATCGATTCACTCATGCTCTACAGGTCAGTATGATATTTATTCTATCAATGTTCCCCGGGCACGGACAAACATAGCCTTGAAATGAAAACAGACACCGATATAGAAATGTTTTCGGACAACACAATACTATAGACAAGTGTCCGTGTAACATAGAATTTATGTTTTTATGTTAGGGCTTGAATATCATATGCTTGTAGAAGTTTTGTATGGTTCTAATTGGTGGATCATATGTCATTTCTTGCTCAGATTTCATTTTGGATGACTGACAAGAGTTACTTTAAACTCACTCCCTCTGCTGTGGCTATCCGGTTGGACTTAATTGCAAAAACTCAAGGTATTCAACAAGCTGAGTTATATTTCAATAGCACTCCACAACAACTCAAAGGATTTCAAGTTTATGGTGCGCTCCGCCACGCCTTTGCAAATGCAAAATGTGTTGAAAAAGCAGAAATGCTATTGAAGGAAATGAATGATCTAGGTCTTGCTAAGGATATATTTCACTATAATAACATGCTTACTCTTTATTATAAAACTGGAGATATGGAGAAGCTTGATGCTTTGTTGCTAGAGATGGAAGAGAATGGCATTGTTCGTGACAGATTTACACAGTCTATACTACTAAGTGCGTATGCTGTTGTTATGGACTTTGAGAAAATGGATAACATATTGAAAATGTTAGAATCTGACCCGGAGGTTCACTGGGAGATTTACAATGTTGCTGCAGCTGGTTATATAAAAGCAGGTCTCTACGAGAAGGCTGTTGAAATGCTGAAGAAGGCTGAGGCACGTGTACAAACTAAATGGTATGTGGCATATGATATGCTTCTCTCACAATATGCTACAATAGGGAAGAAGGATGAAGTTGTAAGAGTTTGGTCACTTTACAAGGAAAAATACAAATACAACGTTAAGAATCAAAGATACAAGCATGTCCTGAATTCTTTTGTGAAGTTAGGCGATATTGAAAATGCGGAAGAAATCTTTGATGAATGGGAATCCCAAGGTCTAAGACATGAAATGAGTATCCCAAATATCATGATTCGTGCCTATTCTAGAAAGGGCCTTTTGGAGAAGGCAGAAGCTCTACTTGACAGGGCAATATCAAAAGGATTGAAACCAAATGCTTGGACATGGCAACATTTCGTTGAAGGATACCTTCAGAATCAGCAACCTCAGAAGGCGGTAGAAATGATGAAGAAAACAATTGCGATTTCTGAAACTTGGTGGAAGCCAGACATGGCACTATTTAAAGCATGTCTGGAATACCTGGAAGGAGTAGGAGACACGGAGCAAACCGAAGAATTTGCAAACTTACTTAAGGTTAAAGATATAAATAGTACTTGTACAGTTAAGGATGACTAGTTGAGCATTTTAGGCAGCATATTTGATATCATGTGTTAGTGACTGATGGAATCTGATCCCAGAAATATTTATCTAGTTGAATGGCCTTTTGATAAACATTCACTCTTTTTATTTTGCTGAGATTGCAGATTAGGTTGTCTTCTCTGAATAATTGCCTAACAGAGTAGCTAATCACAAGAGGACAGCATTGGATACCGATTAGCTGGAGAAGAAAACAGAAGTAAGATTAGGATCAAGATTAAGGCTTACTTGATTTTACCACACGTGTCTCAATCATTATGTAACTTGTGTTTTCTTCTCCAGATTTCTGAACAATCCTAATTTTACTTCTGTTTTCTTCTCCAGAATGCTCTTAAAATTTTCTACTTTGAGTTATCTCTATTGAGTTTATCAAAAAGTTTTCTTGGTTAATCACTTGTTTATGCATGTTTGGTCTTGTGGGTTATTTTGTTTTTGGTTTCTTTTCCGCAATGAATAGGTTTGTAGATGTGCCGACCGACTGATGAGCTGCTTAAGAGTGTAACGTATTAAAAGCTTTACCCTTATCAATAAAAGATAGTTATAGCGGAAAAATAAACATATACATTTGCCTCGTTTTATCTCGCATTATGTGTAAAACATTGTTCTCTTATTTAATACCACAACCAAACTCATTATTACATTTTATACTTCCTCCGTTCTCAAATAGATGTCGTTTTAGATTGTTTCACACAAATTAAGAAACTCAATAAATGTGCATTTATATTGATAAATTTACATGGATAAACTAAAAAGATAACCCCTTTCCTTTGATGATTGGAAAATAAACCTTGATTTGTTCAAAAATACGTAAATTAAGACTAATTTCAAATATTTGAAACAAAAAACTATACAATTTTTTTTTGAAAAACGAAAACGATAAATATAAAAGAACAAAAACAACTCTCTAAGACGACATCTATTTGAGAAAGAATGGAGTACAAGTGTACATTTTATCAATGGAATCAGCAAACCATTGACCAAAAAGTAAATTTCATAATCAATAAACAAACTATGTAGTGACATTTTCTTATCTCATTCCGATAATAATATGACGGGTAAAATATTCACTTGGTTAATGATTAATGAAATATAGTTTAATTAGTCGCCTCAAATTAGAATTCTATTCCATCAAGTAATGATTTGGTGGTTATAACTCTTCAGAAGGAAGAGTGAGATTCTAAATTTAAATTCCATAATTAATATACGTAAATTTCTCAAATTAGGATCTTAATAGGAGAAATACCTTAAGATTTTGACGAAGTTTTATTTAAGGTGGAAATTCTCTGTAGAGGGATCTATCCAAACATGGACGAACGTTCTCCATTAATTTTCCCAATTAGTTAGGGATGAGGGGAAATTTGGTTCCTTTATATCATTTTGAAGTGTGAATTTATCGAAATTATGCAAATTTATCCTAACATTTTAATGAAAGAATAATGTAACTTTTGATGCTTTCAAGAAAGATCAATTTTGTTTCCAATAGAATGGATAATTTATAAAGAGAGTTCTAGTCACCTAATTAATAACAGACTAAATGCAATTTGGTCAATCATTATTAGATTAGAATCTTAGAGTGGAGAATAAAACATAATAAAATCAATTAAAGACGAGGGATTGATACGAGACTATTTAGGATATAGTAAAAAGAACAAAAAACATTATTTATAATTAAAGTAAAATGAGTGATTTCATTAGATTTTAATCTCCACACATAAATTCTAATCTAATGGTGAGTTACCAAATTTTATTTGGTACTACTATTTTTAAATAGATTACTAAATCAATTATTTAATGATCACATGGTCAACCGTGTTTAAACTGTAAACTTTATTATCAACATAGTTATAAATATGTTAAAATGTCAACAACTCGGTTGAATGCAAGTTTTTTTTTTTTTGATGGAGTTTGTTAGATACAAGTTAATCGCATAAGAAAATTGTGTTTAGGACCTAATTTTTAAATTTTACTATATACTAATTAGGTGAGGTTATAGTCACTTTTTTTTTCTATTTTCTTTTCTTAATTTTGCTTTTACCATTAGATAGTTTTTATTCAATGATCCAATAGTAAACTAACGGTGGACAAAACAAAGTAATTATTACGAGGAAACACAAATTGTTTATACGCTCTTTCCTTATTATGGCGAGGCTCTTCATTAGTTAATAGAGAGAGTGAAGTTCCTTAGTGGTCTCATTTTATATTTTCAATGCATTTTTGTTATCATCTACAGATATCTCTCTAGAGATGCTAATCAATACAAAAAAAAAATCATTTGTTCTTATCAATTTGGTCGGACTTGGTGGATCCAATGGAGAAACCAGAGGAAGCAAAACTGCAAGCTCAAATGGAGGAGCAAGATGAGAGATAGAATGGGGTAGAGCTGCAAATATAAAAGATTTCTCAAAACTCATTATTCGAATGTGACAACACATGTTACGCCTCTTCCCTATGGAAGGAACCCAATCATACCATACATTCAAAATTTACTAGTCTACATTTTAACAATCTTAAATCACCTTAAAAGCATTAAGCACATAATCTTGAAAATGTGCAACCATAGGATAAAGGTTCAAATAATATAACCACTTGTTATAAATTAAACACAGAAGTGAACAAGTTGTAGAAAATATCATTTATATTGGAACGGCTAACATATTATCTAAGCATATGAATCAATTTTGCATGATTAAGCAGACCTACTTTCTCAAAGTAAATTATCATTAGTACTACTACTACTACTTTCAGTATCTTCCATCAATCTGTTGTAGCAGGTCTAGGGCATAGCAGGGGGGGTTCAGCTCATAACAAAGTAGACGAGGATGTAATTCTATTCTAGGAAAGCCATCAAACTTAAGAAACATTTCAGAGTTGTATGCCATTATTTTTCCTCAAGTAACATCAACTGTAGCATGGTACCAATTTGATCTGACTCCTTAGCTCTAATAGCATTCAACAATTTTTCTTCAATATCTAATGCGATGATTTTTTTATCCGACATCAATTTTATGAACTCTTCAGCTTCTTCTATGTCTCCAAGTCCTTTCAGATAATTCAGACATGCTGCAAAATATTTGGTGTGATGTCTCCGAAAGGGTTCAGTAAGTACGATTGCTCCTTTCATCATTTCCACTGCCTTTTCAGGTTGATTAAACTCAAAATACCCCATCACAAAACAATACCGCGTTGCATCATCTGGTTGCACTCCTTTTGATCTTGCCCTGTCAATCAGGGCTTCTGCCTTGTCAAAGAGGCCATTCTTGCAATAGGCACGAATAATGGAATTCAGTATTTCGATACTATATGTTTGATCAAGGGAGTCCAGCTCATCAAAGGTTTTTTCAGCCATGTCAAAGTCCCCAATCTTCACAAGGGAAGTCACCATACTCGCATATCCGATTTTGTCAACACAATATTTCTTCTTGCAGAGTGACCAGATTCTTAGAACTTCGTCCTTCCTCCCTATCGTAGCATATACTATCATGAGATTATACATAGCACCTTTGGTTGCAATTTGTTCCTCTGCCTTCTTCAGCATTTCAACACTTTTGTCCAAGAGACCTGCTTGTCTATAACCAGTTGCAGCTTTCAAGTACCTACTAACCCAGTTAGTACAAACAATAGAACCAGATTCCATCATTCTCACTACCTTATCTATTCCTTCAATGTTCGCACCAGCTGCATATGCATGTAGTAGCAAGGTAAGGGTATCTTCATTATGAACAACGCCATTCTCTTCCATCTCCTGCAACAGGGCATTAAACTTCTCCACGTTTCCAGTCTTATAATAAAGCCTAAGCATAGCATTATACTCTAGTGTCCTCTTAGCAAAACCTAAATCCGTCATCTTCCGACTTACAGCTTCTGATTTTTCAACACAATCAACAGTTGCATAGCAATTGAGGAGCGCACCATAAACTTGAAGGTCTTTTAGTTGTTGCGGAACCTTACTGAAATATTTCTCAACTTGTTCTACCCCTAGAGACTTTGCAATGAAGTCCAACCGGATGGCGATATCATCGGACGTGAGGTTGGAGTATTTGATACTCATCCAAATTGAAATCTGCAGAACAAAATGGCATAAAAGTATCTAAGAGTAAGTAATAACAGAATGGAAAGGGAAGTAATGGGAATGAAAGTTGAACGTTAACCTTGTGTTGGGAGTTTATGAAATTGAGTGGACGAAAATTAGTCCATAAAATTTAATTTAGTTAGTAAGACTCCCAAACGAGACTAAAAGTGTAAAGTTTTTACATTCGATTACTTTCGTTAACCTCCATTCCATTAGGGTATTATTACCTCCAAAGCATGACGGTAACGCTTGCAACGTAGCCCCAAATCCTTGATGATTTTTCTGAGTCTTGTTTGATCGACAGACCGTCCCTCTTCGACCCACTGATCAAGAATGGGGAGAACAGAGATTTTCGAATCTTGAATAGGAGAAATCCGACGGTAGAGCTCCGACATGGAGGCCTTTGATGGTCTTACAGATCTATGGTTTGACAATGGCGTTGCCTTTGATGAGTAAAAAATTGAATGTGAGCCATTTCGAGCTTCAAAAGCCCTAATCAAGGTTCGAGCAAGATTCATTTCCAGAGAAGATGCAAAATCAAGATTTTCAGTTCATACATGGAAAATAAACCAAATTCCAGAAGGGAGTTCACGATCCGACATTCTTTAATAACAACATAATAGGGTTCATATACTCTACTTCATCTTCTTCATGAAATTGAATACAATTTCACATCTCAAAATTTACTTTTTTATTTTACTCAACATTTTTGCAAATTATTGTAAATATTTTCTAATTTTATTGCAAATTTAAAGATTAATATTTCATTACATCAAATATTTGAATTTCTTTTTGTTCAACTTGTAAAAAATACATTACAAAAATTATTTATTTTTTTAATTTTTTTAAAAAAAAGACATATTTGTGATTTACTATTACTAAGCCTCGAGATGAAAAGATTAATAACTAAAAAGATGTTTAGTAAATTACTTCTCAAAGCAACAACAAGTAACAACATTAGAAATAAAATTTCTCTTACATATCACCATTTCAATAAAAAAATTGTACCTACAAGAGTAAGATTGCTTCTATCTACCAAAGATAGGTAAGTTGCTCTTGACCAGCTTATAAGCTTTTTTGCATTTTATCCCAATAATTTACTGAAGCAATGAGGAAAAAATCCGTATTTTCTTAATCCGTATCCCATAGTTGATATGCCTTCTAAGCTATTAAATTTTCTCTTAGGAACCTTGATTAAACTTGCACGATTATTATTAGCCATAGCCACCTAAGCTCTTTTGAAGTGACTTCTGGACAATTTGCATTTGCTTAAAGCAATTTATTGACCATATGACTTTACTTAAAATGATTTATATTTCTTAAAGTGATTTATTTTCCTAAATTCATAAAAAATATCAAAACAATTACAAATAGATTTCTAATGAACTATTTTAAAAAATGACCCCATCAAGAGCAATTTTAAAGATAATTGCTGTTTTATCAAAAAAAAAAAAAAAAAAAAGATAATTGCTCTTGCCTATGCTACATAAAAGAAAATTGCATTTTATATTTTCTGGACTATTGAGATAATTTATCAATCACTTTAAACCAATTCAAATACAAAGAAACACTTTATAAATTTATAAATCAATCTATAAAATGGTGCAACATTTAATAAAATGCTCTCAAACCAAGTGATCAATGAATCAAATTCTAAGAAAAATACGTGGTAAAATCGATTTATGTTGTGCGTGCTATAACTCCAAAACTATTTCTCAGCTTGAATAGCATTTGAAGAAATAGTACTTTTAGCCAACAGTATATTTTTATCACTTTAAGTAATTTCAAAGACTAACAAATACTTTATAAGTTTATAGATCAATCAATAAAATAACACTCAATAAAATGCTCTTAGACTAAGTGAGCAATGAATCAAAACCTTAGAAAAACTCGTGGTAAAACTGATTTGTGTTGTGCACACTAAAAATTCAAAAGTATTTATCAGCTTGAATAGCATTTAACAATTTCTCCTCAATATCAGAAGAAATAATACGTTTATCCAGCAATAATTATACGAACTCTTCTCCATATCCCCCCATCACTTTCAGGTGCTCCAAACATTAGCTCTTTGAATCATTTTCACCGTCTTTTGTGGTTGAACCTTCTCAAGTTACACTCTGGAACTGGAAGAATATACGTTCTTAAAAATAATATGATAAGATTTAAAAAAAACAGTCCAGATACGAATGAGGAAAAAAATTCTAAACAGGGTACTTTTTATAACTTTTCCTTTGGTTCGGGTTATCTATACTCGGTATTTTATTAAACTCAATATCACAATGGGGCGGGGATAGCATTCTACTGCCCTATCCCTGTTCCAGCAATGGGGACAAGAATTGTTTTGTCCCTTCATAAGAAACCCGTAGATAAAAGAGGATCCCTATCCTATTATCACCCTATTGTCACCCCGAATATTCTTTGCGTGTCGGTAATAGCCGTTAAGGTCATTCAGCTGAACACTAAATGCACATTGAAATAGGAAAAATTATTCCCTGGAATAACTTCATAAGATTGCTATCAAGAAATATGCAACACGTTAGCATCTACAACAACATGAAATACAATTATTTGTATTGATACATCAAAAAGGGAAATGTATTATTACCGTTTTATTTTGAGAGTCTTATTTTGACAGTCGCAGCAAAAATTCAATACTGACTTTTGTGAAGACAAAATCCGAGGAAGTTCATCTAACAGTGCAAATGATAACTTGGAGGAAAATCACACTTGCTGACCTATCCAAATATCGTCACAACAAATGCCTGTTTCCCATGGAATCCAACCATACCATACCGTACATTCAAACTTCACAATTCTACATTAACAATCTTGAATTATCCTATAAAACTGTAATACGAAGTCATAAGCACATTAAACTAGAAGATCTTGCAGTTGCAACCCTTCTTTCTCAAAGTAAACTATCCTTAATTGTCAGTTAATTTTACGCACCCCTCAAATAAGATTATTATGCATAAATAAGATTGTGTAGGCGGCCATTCTATATACTTGAATACCAATCTTTCCATACCTTCCATCAAGCCATTGCAGCCATGTCTGAAGCAGCTCATGCAAAAGCTGTAGGGCCATAGCAGAGGCCCCAAGCCTGAAGGTGATCAACCCTGTAAAGTTGTTTATTATTTATCACAGACAAGCTCATAACAACGTAACTATATTATTTTTCCTATGGCTCCGGCAATTCTTGCATGGTACCATTTTGAACTGTCTGCTTAGCTTTAATATTATTCAACAGTTTTTCTTGAATGTCTAAGCAAATAATACGTTTAGCCGACAGCAATTTTATGAATCCTTCTGCGTCCTCCACGTCTCCTACTCCTTTCATGTGTTCCAGACAGGCTGCTAAATATTTGTTGCTTGGTCTATGCAAGGGTACATAACATGCAATTGCTTTTTTCATCATCTCCACTGCCTTTTCAGGTTGATCATTCTGAAAATACCCTGTGGCAAAATAATACCAGGTAAAACCATCTGGTTGTGCTCCTCTTGATATTGCCCTGTCAATTAGAACTTCTGCCTTCTCGAACAGACCCTTCTGGCAATAGGAACCAATCATTACATTTGGTATTCGCATATCATATTCCAGATCCTGGGATTCCCACTCATCAAGAATATTTTCTGCAATTTCCAATTCCTCTAACTTCACAAGAGATCTCAGTATACGCTCGTATCCCTTATTGTAAACCTTGTATTTTTTCTTGTAGAGTGACCAGACTCTTAGAACTTCGTCCTTCCTCCCTATTGAAGCATACTGAGTCAGAAGATAATTATAAGTATCAAATCGTTTGCTTATAAAACACGCCTCAGCCTTCTTTAGCATTTCCAAAGCCTTGTCGAAGAGACCCGCTCTTCTGTAACCAGTTGCAGCATTATTATAACCCTTCCAGTTAGTGGCAACCTTGGGATCAGATTCCATTAGTGCCACTGCCTTATCAATTCCTTCAACATCCATAACTGCTGCATATGCACTTAGTAGTATGGAAACTGTACATCGATTATGAACAACGCCATTCTCTTCCATCTCCTGCAACAAAGCGTTAAACTTTCCCATATTTTGAGTCTTATAATAAAGACTGAGCATGACATTATACTGAAGTGTCCTCTTAGCAAAACCCAAATCCCTCATCTTCCGACTTACTGCCTCCGATTTTTCAACACATTCTGCTCTAGCATAGCAATTAAGAAGTGCACCATAAACGTGAAAGCCTTTAAGTTGTTGTGCAACATTATTGAAATATTTCTCAGCTTGTTCTATCCCTTCAGATTTTGCAATTAAGTCCAACCGGACAGCAACAGCAGAGGAAGTGAGTTCAGAGTATCCTTTCACAGTCATCCATATCGAAACCTGAGGAACAAAATGACTTAAAATGATCAAGACTCAGCAAATAAAAACACCACAAGCTTATCACTATTCACATAACAAGAATGAACAAAGTAAAAATACAAATTTTGACTCGTTGTTTCAAACAAAGGATGCCTTGACTGCTTAGGCTCTCAAAATGGAGACTCCAAATGGGACTGATCAGACCACCTAGGCACTCAAAATCAGACTAGTCACGACTAATCACCAAATATACCCTGACTAGGCTCTGAAGGTCCTCAGCTGCTCAGCGGCCCTACTAGTGCCTAGCGATTTTTAAAACTTGAATAAGATCGCCTAGGTGGTCAAAATACGATTAATCCCCAAATATATCCTGACTAGGGTTTGGAGGTCCTCAGCCTCCCTACTAGGGCTTTTTAATACAGTGAATAAAATGAAAACACAAGAACATAAGAGGCTAATTGAGCAGAATTACCTCAGCAGCGTGACTGTAGCGCCTTTGCCATCGCAATTCCCTGACGATTTCAATTAAATTATCTTTATCTACAGGTCGTCCGGCGCCGGACCACTGCTCAAGAATGGGGAGAATGGAGATATCCGGATCTTCAATTGGAGAAATCTCAAGGAACAGATCGGACATTGGGCCTAGAAATTTCCGGAGTCGCGTGGACTTTGACGAGTACAAATTTGATTGCCACCCATTTCGAGCTCCGACAATACTAATTTCACGCACCAAACTTCTCATTCGACCGAACATCGTTTCAATAAAAATGGAGAGTGCTGGAGATTTTCAGTAGATGCACTGATGAATGGAGGAGATTTTCAGTGTTGAAAAGGGAACGTTCGGGTATGGGTATATGTATATTCGACCCACCACGATATGCAAATAGTTTAACTATCAATTTTATATAAACAAGGATGAATATACAAATAACAGAACTTAGTTTAATATTGTTATTATTGATCCTTTAACTTTTGATCGTAAAAGATAACCCTTAAACTTTTTAATGTTAACAAATAACTCTCTGAATTTAGGTCATCGTTGCTATTGACCCTTTCAACTTTCAATTGTAAAAAATATCTCTTTAACTTTTTAAATTGCTAACAAATAACATCGTATTGCTAAAATGAGCAAAATGTGTGATTCAGACTCTCATAGACGCGTGAATGGCTTTAAAAAGTAGAAAAATCAAATAAAATGAAAACGTCAAAATCCAAACTGACGGTTTGGATAGATTTTGACACATCTTAATTTTAAGTTTTTTGATTTGTCAAGATTGAGGTTTCGAATTCATTTTGGGTTTTTTAATTATTGTTGAAGAGATTAAAGGTTGAGAAAGATGTATTGTTGAGAGAAAATATGTATCTTTACATATTTTTTAAAGTCCAAATTCAAACCTTTTTTTTAATTCACTTATCTCATTTTTTTAAAATTCCACATTTATTTGCCACGTAAGTCAAAAAGAATGAAAAGTATCACTTTTATAATTACTTCAATGGGCAAATAGAATCCAAAAAAAATTAGGGTGTAAATTAGTGAAAAAAATTAAATTAAAAGAGTGCGAATGCATTAAGCCAAAAAGAACCTTACCTCTTATTCCACCTATCTCAATTTAAGAATAAATTCGAAAAATAAACTAAAATTCTGCAGACGTTTTTTAGGAATACATTCAGTATTTTTAATTTAAAAAAATAAGAAAAAAAGTTTAGACGTTTTTGAAGAATACATCCAGTATTTTTAATTAAAAAATATAAGGAAAAAACCTAGACTTTTTTTGGAATACATCTAGCCAATATTTTAATAAAAATAAAACCAGATTGAGTGCAGGGGCGGACCCAGGATTTGGAGATCGGGGGGGCTAATTTTGGCTTTAGCGTAAATTTTTTTTTATATATGCGTGTATACAAAAATGAAGTAGAGTTGATAAAATTAGGAGAAACAAATTAATGATCTAATAAAAAATTGTTGATAAAATTATTAAAAATAGAAAGGAAAAACAAAAAAAAGTAGAGTTTTCGATCAAAATAACATTAAAAAACTAAAAATAGATGAAAAACATTAATAATGTTAGGGGAAAATATTGATGCAATTAATGTTAGGAGAAAAAAATTAGAAATTGATGAAAAACATTAATAATGTTAGGGGAAAAGAAATTGATGAAAAGCATTAATAATGTTGGAAAGAAAAAAAATGTAGATGGTGGGATTTGAACCTTAGTCAACACATCTAAATACACCCCTTCTTACCAACTCTTCCACCCTTTCACTTCGTCTACCTTATCATCTTTATTTTTAATACACATTATTTTTGGGGGGGCTAGCCCGAACATATCGGTATATTTCTAAGGGTTGTGCCGGAACTGAGGGGGGCTCGAGCCCACCCGAGCCCCCCCCTGGGTCCGCCCCTGATTGAGTGGATGTGTTTCAGGCATACATTCCGCCTTCAAAATCAAGTCAAATGTCAGTCAATGTCCCTGTTTAACAATATTATTCAAAATATGCATATTTTTATATGAAGTTTGATTATGGAGGCGTTTATTTCTCCATTTTGATGTTGACTTTTACCTTTTCAATCTAAAAAACAGTTACTTTGGTGTTTGGTTATTAATTACTTGCTTTTTAGGTAAAAAGTAACTGCTTTTTTAAGAAGTAGCTTTCAACTGCAGATTTTATTTTACATTATTATCATTCGTGTTGTACATTAATAAAAAAATTCAACATGTCCAATTTAGTCATTTTATATTCTAACAGCAAAAATTAATTATAATTTTACCAAACACTAATAATCAAACAGCAAAACGCAAACAACAAAACAAAGCAGTAAACCGCAAGTAGGAACAACAAACAGCAACCAGGAGCAGCAAACAGCAAACAGGAACACGGGCCCTAAGTATCCCTAAATGGTCCTTAACCCACTTAAAGGTAACTCGAGGTTTGTATGTTTGTGTCCCAACACATATACTGTGTTGGCCAACCCGTTAAATTAAGTACTTTGGGTCTTGGGCTGTACAGATATTGGGCCCAGAACTAATTACCCAACACTGCAATTTACCCATCACTTATAGACGAACCGACCCGCAATTCTTCGTTGCTGTCTCTCTCTCTCTCTCTGCTTTTCCATTGCCATTCTACCTCCAAGCTACAGCAGCCAGTGAAATCAAAAACAAGTTGCAGAGAAAATGGAGCAGGACCAAGCAAAACCCCCAAACGGAAACGTTTTGAACCACGAAAACAACGACGATGACCTTCCAATGCTAAGCTCACATACTCTAGCTGCTCTGCGAGAGTTCATGGAAGAGCAAAACCAAAATGTAGAAACTGAAGAGGAAGTGAAATTAGTATCTGAAGATTGGAGGATGAGTCAGTTCTGGTACGATCCTTCAACTGCCGAAACGGTAGCCATGGAAGTTATTTCTTTACTTCGGAACACTTCTCATCCTAATCCTAGGGTTGCTTGCATTGCTTGCCCGACTCTGTACGTTTATCTCAAGGTGAGAGATGAAGTTTTTCGATGTTTTTCCGTTGTCGATTTTGTTTTGTTCTGATTTCTGGGGGGTTTTGCAGAAGATTGAGCCGGGTGTTTGTGTGAAATTGCTGGAGTATGATAAGAGATTTGGGCAATATGGAGGGGATTTTGTGTATTATGATTATAATGAGCCGGAACAACTGCCTGATGAATTGAAGCATGGTTTTCAAGTTGTTGTTGCTGATCCTCCTTACCTGGTTAGTTACTTAGATGTTCTTGCTGCTTAACTCCTCGATTCGTGTTGAGAATTTTCTTTCATTCTATGTTATGTGGATTAAATATATTGACAAACTATTAATTCTCTTGGGCTGACACGGAAAATGGACATAAATACAGATGCGGGAAAAGTTCTCTTTAAACTATAACCTTCATAAAATAGCCTACAAGTAGAAACAAAAATGAAATGGACACAGATACGCTAGCTACTAAAAGGAGTGTCCGTGCAACATAGACTATTACAGATTTTTTATCAAGTCATTTTCCGTTAGTCTGCTAATTTCTGCGAATGTAGCTCACTGAGTTTTGGAACGGAGGAAAATGGAGTCATGTATGACTTCCCTCGACTAGTTTCGGATTAAGGCGCATTTAAGTTAGATTGAGCTTAGCATGTACTTGAAGTATTAAGATATTCGTGTCTAGTTAGATGACCTATTCTCAAGAGTGATTGGTATTTTTCGTGAGGCTTTAATTTTGAGATGTATTTTCTTTAATTATATCAGTTTTGATTTGATTCCTCCTTATTTTAATATTAAGTTTATGTTGTGGACATATCTTATGCTTCAGTTGATATTGCTATGTAATACCACAAGTGTTGCATACCTGTAAAAGCCTTTATCAAATATATTCAGGTCGTGATTCCGGGTATGTAAAGTATATGACGTGATATGGTTTGAAAGGCATTATACTTTTCTGAGATGCTTGTTGAGGAGCATGGCTCCCATTATGAAATCTTTCAATGTGATATGGATTTTTGTTTCATTGTCAATAAACTGCAAACTGTTAAACTAATACTGATGTTCTTTGGCAGAGTAAAGAGTGTATCGAAAAGGTCAAACACACAATTTCTTTTCTCAAATCACCTGAACAATCCAACGTGCTTCTTCTCACAGGTAAATCTTCTCTGTAATAGTTACAACATTGTTGCTTTACTATTGTGGCTCTTCATCATTCAAGATCTTTGGCAGATTTTACTCGCCTACTTTAGCATATAAAGGATAGCAAGAGCTTAGACCTCTTACAAAAAGAAAAGAAACCCCAAATACTAAACTGTTTAGCTCCCCTTATCGGATGGAAAACTCCATTAGACTTTTTTACGGAGCTTTAATTATCCCGGATAAGAACACCTAAAAAATTTCAAATTGAGCATTGATAGGCATTGAAGCACATTTTACCTGTGAATTCTAGATCTGTCACCGGATTATCTGAAGTCCATAACATTGCTTCTAAAATTTCCGAGATCACAGGTTGTATTTGTTTTCATGACTTGTAGGGGAAGTGCAGAAAGATAGGGCCGCAGAACTCTTAGGGCTACATCCATGTGGTTTTAAACCTCAACATAAAAACAAGCTTGGCAACGAGTTTAGGCTATTTACAGATTACGACCCTGGGACGAGACTGGGTGGATGGGAGACGGAGAAATGAATGTGCTTTTATGATGGTTCTGGTAAGTTGATTTCTGAGAAAAAAAAAAGAATCTTTTTATCATCGCAGCACTGCATCTGCATATTGTCTAATACTTAAGATCTAAGGGTCATAATTTCTGACATGTAACACAACTTACAAAGAGCACCCAACCGGCACGACATAATTATCATTTATATGGAATATGTGGATGACATAACATGGTTTTGATATGATAACCCCGAAATTGCTGAATGCTTTGAACATTTATGCAGATCACTTGTAACTGAAACATCCAAGATCCCAAGTTTTGTCTGGATCATCTCAAAGGGCATAAAAACTGAGCTTATTGTCAATGAGGGAGATTATGAAAGGATAGCTCGGGGTGTATACGGTAGTTTGAATGTTTTATTATAAATGACTCTGAGGCAGAATGTTTGAGAGCAAAGAACAGTTGTTTGAAATTAGAAACAGTTTAGATAAATTAGAAAGAAAAAGATTGAGTATTGTTATTTTGAAGCATGTTGTGGGATGTTGCTCCTACGGGAAAAGTTTAATTTCTCCTCATTGTATGGAATAAATCAATATGGGTCAATATCAGAACTGATTGTTCAAGTTCCACCTTTTCGCGAATAGTTTCATCGTTATTTTTATTGAGATCACTTGTAAAAAAATAAAATTGAACTCAATTGTGCAGTGTAGGATGAAGTTGACTAAAATATGTGGTAATACATTTAAAAACAAATCACGTGATATTACAGAATTGAAATTGATCTTGATTATCCCCATGCAAAATCAATAATGCTAATACCAAGTGCAATTAGTACAATTAATATGTTGATAAATAAGTCAAGAACATTTATTAATATGTTGATAAATAAGTCGAGATCGAAAAAAGAGAAGGACAACGACACTTTGCAGAGACAATGTATGAATAATGAATCGAAAAGTGTAAATAAAGTAACGGTTTTTCGTCGAACTTCAAGGAAAAGGTCAGAAAAGAGAAAATTCTTTTATAGAAATTGCAAATTTTCTTTACATATATTTATGAAACAAATTTACTTTGCTTTCAATAAAAGTTAAAATTTATACTTTTTCTAAGAAAATAAAAGTTGAAATTTGTAACTTTTGAAAAAAAACTCAAACTGATATTGATAATTTTTAAACTAAAATATTTTTAACTTTCAATTATAATACATAAAAGATAATTTTATTAGTTGACTTTTAATACTTTTGAAATGATTTTCCAAAATGAACCTCAGTCAATTTTGTAAATTAACTCCAAACAGAAAGCGCCAAAGTATGGGTTAGATCCGGTTACCCGATTTTCATTGAAGTGAGTGGATATCTCCTGATCCGAACAGAACCAACTGGAAAATAAAGTACAGTAGTATAGATTATAGCGGAAGTATACGTTGAAAGTTACAATTTGAAGAATTTCATACCCCAATTTCAATTTTTGAAATTCACTCCAGGGAATGAGACCTAATATTGTAACCGAGGTAAGCTCTTAATCTTAGGGTTTCTTTGATTTTAATTCCTTTCTCCTTCTGTTTACTTTGTAGCTCATCAGTAGCTAAACCCATCAACTTTTCTTACATTTCATCTAGATCCGGCCTGCAAATTTTCTACCTTTAATTTATAAAACTTTATTGTTTATGAATGATGCTATTGCTACATTTTTGTTGATTCAGAGTATACTCTAGCTTATGAACTACCTTGATTAGTAGCAATTAGTTCAGTATTTTAATTCATTATGTGATTAGTGATAATGGGTTCTGTTAAAGATAGTTTCTTTTTCTGGATTGAGCTGAATATGCTGCTAGGACAGTGTTAATTTTAAAGCATACCGTATTTATCGGGTTGGGTTATAAGGTTTTACGTGGTTTCTGTTTTGCTTTTAGTTACTCATCTCCTTTTTTATTGATATACAGGCAGGATTGCCCACTAGAGTGGGGCAATGGTGGGAAAGTATACCGTTTTTAACGTCTGCAGTTGTGATTGTTTGTGGTGCTATTTACTTTGTGTGCCTATTGGTTGGATATGATTCGTTCGTTGAAATATGCTTCTTGCCATCTGCTGTCGTATCACATTTTCAAGGTAAATGTCTTTAAATTTTTACGAGCCATTGCCAGTCTTGTGCTCTCTATTTACTGTGTGCTTTTGTTCCTGCAGTTTACAGGGTCTATACGTCCGTTATTTTTCACGGTTCATTTCTTCATGTGTTTTTCAACATGATGGCTTTGGTACCTTTGGGTTCTGAGCTAGAGAGAATCATGGGATCCGTCCGTTTGCTGTACTTGACAATTCTGTTGGCTACAACCAATGCTATACTTCATCTTGTAATTGCATTGTTGGTAGCCCATAACCCTGTTCAGCCATACCCAAATCTCATGAATGAGTGTGCAATAGGCTTTTCTGGAATTCTATTTTCTATGATCGTGATAGAGACAAGTTTAAGTGGAGTCCAGTCAAGGAGGTTTGTTTGTTTTTTTTTCTACTAATATGAAATTATTTTCTGGATATTTCTGATCAAATCAACCCATCTAAGCTCGAATCATAAACTAGTTAGCATCTGAATATTTTAATATTTTTACTGGGTAATAATTTTCTATGTTTTCTGTTTGGCTATTACTATACTTTGGCTGATTTCTCGACATGTGTTAGAGTTTTTATTAATTTAGATATTCAGTGTATTTTGTGGTTTGGCCATTGTACTCCAGCAGGAATATGACTCATTTCCTTTATTTTGCAGTGTGTTTGGTCTCTTTAATGTTCCAGCTAAGTGGTAATTCTTATAACTCCTTCAGTAATAGCACAAACGTTTTGTTGCTAATTATAATCTTTTGGCTTTGTTGTAAGATGTCTAATTCTTGAGCATATATTTCAGGTATGCATTTATCTTGTTAATAGTATTCCAGCTTCTTATGACAAATGTCTCTTTACTTGGGCACCTATGCGGCATCTTGTCCGGATTTGCATGTATGTAATTCCTATGGCCATGTTCTAACTTCCTTATGCATTGTGTTTATTTATGTTACATGTACGTTCTAGTTTGAAATTTGTATTTTTTTTTCTTTTGCAGACACTTATGGCTTACTCAACTTCCTTATGCCTGCATCATCTTTATTTTCTTCCATCGAGTCCTCATCTTGGCTTGTAAGTCCCGTGCCTCGACTGGGATCTTCATAGATTGATTGTCAGATTGCTTCTGTATATTTGGCTATCTAATTTGGCTGGGATTTCCAAAAGAAGTTTTTTTTTCTTAATTGATTTTGGACGCACATGTTTCACTTTCCAGTAGTTAGTAATACAAAGTTTTTCTTTTATCAGAACTAAAAAAAGACGAATTTCTTATTCACGATCCTTCTTTCAGCTGTGCATTTTTTGTTGAATACATGTCTAATATTTTACATGTGACTACAGTCCTCTTGCGTGAGGCGGCCTAAATTTATTATGTGCACTGGTGGGATTCCTTCAAGTTACTTACCTACAAGTCAAAATACAGCCCCAAGGTAAATTTGCTTACTAGATAAACAGCTTTGCTCCTGCAAGATCTCTAACTTCCGTTCTAAATGAAACAGTGCATTATTTTCTGGGAATGTATGGAGGAACTTGTCTTCATGGATGCCTCAGAGGGAAACATCTTCTCAGGTAAACAGAGGTTCTTTTTCTATTTCGTAAATTAATTTCTATTCTCTGTGTTATTATTGGGAGGCCATTACTGTGGAAGGTCTTTCCGGATGGATCAAACAGTCTCTGTTGTGTAGTTTTTTCTAGTCTTTTATATGCAGTCCTTAAATCTTTAATACAAAATGTTTGATTCAAATGGTATTAAAGTTGTTTTACTTGTCTACAAGTGCAGCCAACGGCAGTTCAAGACAGCAGGTTTCCTGGAAGGGGAAGGACTCTTGCTGCCACCGGTAATCAAACTATTCCTGCTGTAAATTCAGATTCAAGTTTGCAGACTAGGCTCTTGGATAATAACGTCTCAGACCTTCCATCAAATTTGGCTGGAGCAGTTACAGCAGAGAGGCTGTCAGATGGAAGGTATTAGGAAGAGTTCTTTCATTCATCTCGTTGATCATCCTAGGAGGGCAAAATAGAGAGAACAAAATAAAAGAAAATAAATAAAAACATCGAAACTTACTTTACTCAACTTCATTGTGGAATTTAGATTTAATACTTTGTAAGAAAATGCGCAAGGTTTTGATGTTCGGACTTGGGAAAGTTCTGTCATTTTCTTCTCTTCCTAAGAGAACTGGTCTAGCCATTCTGTTTGAGTAGAAGTAGCTGAAAAAAATTCCAGCTATGGAACCTACCTATTTTGACTTTTAGATTTTTCTTTCTTGCTTCAATTAAATTTCTGTTCAGAATTTCAGGTTGTGGTCTCTAATCATTGCTATACAACTTAAGAACTGGAGAATCTAGAGTGCAAAAAAAGATCAAATTACAGAACCAATTCACTGTGAAAATGTGCAAATATATATGCATAAATTGTTCTACCCCAGGAAAACGCTCCATATCTTGTATTCTGCTGGATAGCAAACGTTTGCTGTTGGCTTCTTAGTTCATACCACGTTCTAATTCTTTTTCCATATCGTTTTTCTCTGCAAGTGAATTGTCATGTCTCTTTTTGATGCAGGAGGTCTCCAGTAGATGATACAGTTGCAGCAGCTCCAGGAAACCCTACGCATCATCAGGTTTTTTTCACTAATTGAAAGAGCAGAATGTTACTGTCTGTTTCCTTTATATCATCTGAATTCTAACAATGTAAGTGAATTAGGATTCTGTGGCTTCTGCTGATCAAATCCAAAAACTTATCTCTATGGGTTTCGAAAAGGTAAATTTCACTTCTAGATTTCCTCTCTTGTTACCTGTTAAGCCACCCGCGAACAAACACGCGATAAAAAAAAATATAGGAAGAGGATGAACCCTAAACTGCATAAAATAAACTGGAAAAGCTATATATATAGGCTGATGTAAATGAACTGTTTTGTTTCAGACACAAGCAGAAGTTGCACTGGCAGCTGCTGATGGGAGTATTGATGTGGCAATTGAAATTCTTATGAGTCAAGAGGTGTGTAGTTAAGGGTCATTATGTGAATCTTTGGGTAAATTACATCTACGGCTCATCAACTTCGGTCTTACTTTCTTTATGGTCCCTAAATTTTGAAATAACGGTTATAAAATTCCTTGAACTTTCCCCTTTACCAACACTAATGTCTCTTAATATTTAACCTCTCCAACAGTATCTGTAGAACATATAGGAATGATAATCTACACGACTTTAATTCTTAAAGTAGATCATAGTGAGGTCCAAAATGGGTGATACGTTCTAAACAATTCTAATTCTTGAACTTATTCATTTTGGGGTAGTCAACGGTCTGTTTCGAGTTCATTTACTACCATAAGTCACTTCATGTTAGTAAAGACAAAATTCATGTGTTTTACGTCCACTTGGAAGTTCAGAAACTATAAAGAAAGTGATGCTATAGTTGAAGAACCATGGATGTAATCTAGCTGTAAATTTTTACTCTTTTGTTCAATTCTGGGCAAGAATATCATGAACATGCCTGACTGATGATGCAGGGATAAATTGCAACACAATCTCTTCCTGTTGGTTCGCTAGGCAAGGTATCAGTCTCTGCAAAACTCCATTTTCATCTGGTTTAGTTTCATGAACTGCCTATCCGAAGACTGTCATGTTGTCCAGCTGTGCAATGAAAGCATTTCAAAACATAGAACTAGGATTTGAAAAATACTAACTTTCGTGCATATACTTGTAAAATGAACAACATTACAAAAATGTTAAGATTTAGTGAGAACTGGAAATGAACTGGTTAACAGACAGATACTTACATTTAGAATGATTTTGTGCACATGTTGAGAACTGGAAGTGAACTGCTTATGTTTTAATTTTAATACCATTTAGTTCTTTTTTCTTTATCCTAGTGTTGTAATTTCATTAAAACTGCTTCAGATTTACTTGGCATGTATTTTTGTGGTTACTGAGTTGATATTTTTGTATAATTTTATTTTAGATCAATAAATGTGTCCTTTTTTTTCCAAAAAAGAACAGCATTAACGAACAGAATTTTATACATTTGTTTATAGATTACATTAGTTAACATTCAAGTATTACAAGTACTCAATTTAAAAGGATAAAAATACAAAGACACAAGTACAAGGTAAAAGTATAAAGATACTAGGACTATAGATAGGTAATTGCAATGAACATCCAAAGGAAATGTGATCATCAAAACCACATATCTATTGAAAATAAATGTGATTGTAACTTTGTAATTTATTTCATAAACGCACTACGTAGATGCACCATTTGAAAATGTTGACATACTCCAAGTACTCTACACAATCTCCATATAAATACTAATAATTATAGTGTAATTATTACATAATGAGATGACTACTTGCTGCTAAGTAGCTCTTTTGGTGGCCTGACAATGAGGATGGGGCATCTTGCATGATGAGAACAGTAGTCACTTACACTTCCTAAGAAGGCCCTGCCATTCAGTTAAACATAATAATTTATTAAAAAAAAAACACAATTTTAGAAATAAAAGCAATACTAACAAATAACAGAAAATTATGCCCAACTTTTGTAAAGAAAAATAAACTGTGTTTGCATTAACACAGAGTGAATCTTGAAAATTCTTAGCCGAATCTCATACCCAAATAAAAGAACGACAATTATATTGTATCATTGAGACTTTTCCTTAAAACAAATCAAATTGTACTAAATGAGATGCAATTATGAAGATATTTAAATGTGTTTGAGAAGTTACTGATGGAAATTCTAAAACTGAACCAAATATCCGATAAAAAGACATTAACCGAAAACGTTAAACCAAATGAAAAAGAGTGAAAGACCTTTTAATTTTGCCAAGGCCACGGCTGCCAACAACAAGGAGATCAACAGGGGTTTGCTCAGAAGCTTGACAAATCATGTCTTTTGCATCCCCTTCTAGTATCAGAGTTTCTGCTTTGACCTGCAAATATTATATCCAAAATTAATTAAAAGATTAGGAATTATGATGCTCGATTAACTAGGATTAATCTATAGACAACCAAACATGGAAAAGTGTAAAGAGTTAACCAGACCATTTTGTCACTGCACATGTTTAGTGCACGTGAGAGCAGTGCTGCTGATGTCTCTTGCTGACCTTTCCTCACTGATTCGATCACTGAGGTTGGGGTATAAAATGCTGGATTATTTTAATACAAAATTATTTCAATTAAAACATTAATTTCTCTCAAATAAAAATAAAATCAATACAAAATAACTACTACTAGTCTACTGTTTGATAATAATTAAACTTCATCCACTTTACAAATAGCAACTAGTTTAATTGAATCCTTAAATATCTTAAATTTAGAAAACCTCAAAGCTAATATGCATAACAGTTATTCTATATATTGGTCTGAGTGTTGATACTCCAGATTTGCTTACAAACAAACTTCTCCTTGCATATCAAAATACCATTTTTATATTATTTGTCACGTTTTCTCCACCCTTATTTATAAACTTGTCACTAAATTATACTGCAAATCTAAATATTTCGATTAAAAATGACAGTTGTGCGAGTACCAAAAATAATGAAGGATGATGAGACAGTAAAAAAAAAAACACAGAGTTAGTTACCAGTACCAGCTCCACCAGGACCAATAGGATAGGCCCCAGGGTTAAAAGGCTGCTGAACATGAACCAAAGTAATCAAACCACCTTCAATACTAGGCTCATTAGCAGCAGTAAAAAGTGAATTAATAAGATGTTCAAGCACCCATTGAAGTGCATAAAAACTTCCTTCACTTTCATCTATTGCCACCATCACTTTCATCTTCTTCCCTCCTGCACTTCCTAATCCCATCACTCCTCTGCTCTCCATTTTAATATTTGATTTTTATAACTATGTATGTGAATTGATAAGTACTTATATTGGTTAATTTATAGTGATAATGATTGTTGTTTTATATGATGTAAGAAATGCATAGGTGGCTTTTAATTTGACAGATGGAGTTCATGCAAGTACTTAGTTAAACGTTATGTTTTATTGTAAGGATAGACCTCATGTTTTTAAGTGCTGTTGCTTTTTTCATTCACATTATTTTGCACTCTTGCTTTTGTCGCCTCAATCCATAAAGAGTTGTTATTTATAAATTCTCATACTTGGGTATTTATACTATTCTATTCATCACTAAGCTATTATAATCCATATATAGATCCACAGCCATTTGTATGCATCTGGTTTAGGAATGGTGTAGATAGATCTCTAATATATCCATCATAATAAATATGCATTTTCGAAAAAATGCTTAGTCAAATGTTATATATTCCCTTAATATACTTCCTGCCTTTCACATACAAGTCACCACCTGTTAATCGCCGGGCTGGGCTTAGTTCGTCTATTATACTATGGGCTTAAGCTTTAAGTCAATATTCAAGGTCAACTTAGTCTATCCATTTAATAGTCAACTTTGAGTGAATTGGGATTTTTGAAAGAGATGTGGGTGCATGTTGAGAGGAAATGCATGTGCAAATGAACGTTCGGATTTTGGATGGTCAATTCCATCTTCAATACTTATTATATAGTGTAATTTATTGACTTTTATCCTCAAACGGGAAAATTAGTGATGAGAATGAGTTATTTCATTTATAACGGAGCGAAAATATTTGTTACTAAGGTTTATCGAATATGCTTATCGATGTTCGAACTCTAATATCAAAGTGAGTGTTATACACTTATTGTGTGATAAACTCATTAGACTTGCTTAAAAGAAGTAGATTGACTCCCTGAACTTATAGTATGTCTCATCGACTCTTTGAACTTGCTTAAAGTGACATATTTAGCCTCTAAGACCACATGACTAAATAATATTGGATTTTTTCTATATAAAAAAAATAATAATATTGGATTTTGAGAATTTAAGTAGACCATTTTATACAAGTTTAAGGAGCATATATATCAATTTATATAGATTTAGGAGACCCATGGATCATTTTAAACAATTTTGATCAAGCTATATAAATTTAGGAGACCCATGGATCATTTTAAACAATTTTGATTAAGCGCCAATGAGATCACTTTCACCAAGTTCGAAGAGATTCTAAAATTATAAATTTATTTAGAGAAAGATAAAATATGTATAATTTGAGAAAGATAAAGAGAATTAAAAGGAGAAATGATACGACATTGCAAATGAGGTCTCATTTTGTAGCCTATGGTGGTTAGTTGGTTGGCTCCCGCTAGAGAAGCGTTTGGACCCATGCTTCTCGGGTTGTTGTGGTATGCACCCAATGCAAGGATGGCCTTCCTTAGAGAGAGTGTGAAAGGTTGCTCTTTAGTTGTGACACAATGATAAGGTCGTGCTCTCGTGATGGATTGTAGACCTTATAACTCAAATCCTTCATTAAGATGTATAACAAATTCTCTTAGCGTTTTCAATTAATATGAACTAATCATTTTCCTTCTACATACAAACATTACAAAATCAATGTTTTGTTATAATATTGATTCGAGAAACTAGTTAAAAAAAGGGACATACGGATTACAAGTTTATTTTACTATATTTTTAATTTTTAATACTACTAACATTAATGGATGTGTTATGTAAAGTTAGGAATTAATTCTTCCTAGGGTTAATTTCAAAGAAGTATCCTGTGTTTTCGTGATTGCAAATTTCAAATAAGAAATTTTATAAAAAATAAACACACGAAACCAATGAACAAATAAAATTGGAACTAAAATAACCACTCACCCAAACAATTAAAAGAAATACTACTTTTAATAAAACAATGTCTAATACTATTCGTCTAACATTTAATAAATGTAATAGAGCACAATTCCATCTCTATAAATATCCCAATTAAGGTTTCATTTACTAATTATTCCACTCCATTATCATTAAGCACACAATAATTCTTTTTCATACTAGTCTTACAATTTCCTTACTGATACTTCTCTCAAATAGGAAGAATATACAATTTCACCAGCAACTTCTAAATTAATTCCATTTATACCTTGTTTTCAAAAATTCCATTTATACCTTTTTCATCAAAAATTACAACAGTAAATAATCTCGATAAAAAGTAATAATAGTATAAAAAAACAAAAAAGTCCGAGGAATGATCGGTAGTGTCACCGACCTCATACGCACGTGACCTGCAGACGCCTCCAAAGCCCGTACGTCACCAAACACCATAACTGACATGTCAATCTCCCATTGGTCCTTCGCCATCCATGCTCTTAAGGCAGACACAACGATCAAAACCCAAACAACCTTCACATTTCCCCTACTACCCTCACAACAAATCACAATGACCTAGTTACCCTTTTACTAGTAAAACATTATAGGGTCAATTATAGAAAATGACCTTTTAGTTTGTACTATTTGTAAATGGGTGCATACGGACTTTAGTTTCGCAATTTGCAAACAAAATTTCAAAATGTTAATTGTAAAAAAATGACTTTGCCGTTGGAGCCCAACAATTAGAAGATACATATTTTGATCCGTTACTTTAAATACAAAACTTGATTTGTAGAGAGTTTTTAAATTAGTTTTATATATAAATAAAATTCATAATTTTAAGTGTTCAAGAGCTGTTTTGAATATGTAAAATGATTCTTTATAATTTTTTTAACTTTTTAATTTGTAAACATCTGTTTATTAAATTCAAATACAAATCGACGACTCATTTCACCAAATATAGGTAAAAAATAGCTCTTTAATTTGTCATTTCTAACATTGTTAATAATTTTGGACTTTATTTAGAAATGGTATACATTATAGGACCTCTCTAACTTACACAATTTAAAACTATAGGATCCTATATACAAATGGGTGTGTATTAAAATCGCTAGATATTAATAAGGCGGGTGAGGACTTTCAGAACCTAGTCGAAATATATTTAAAGATTAGTTAGCGACTAATCGAAAGTTTTTCACCTAAATGATCAAATTAGCTAAATGAGAATTTTCATTTTGAGTGGCTTGACGAAATCTAGGCAGTGAAGAAGCCCATAGTTTTACACTTTACCCAACATTTTAACCCTTATAATTTCGTTTTTAATTTTGTAGCCATATTGTTCATTCGCGAGTGTCCGTCCCTTCTCCTCGCAGAGCTTGTTTTCCCTCTCTATTTATCTCTCTTTCACTGTATTTTTATTTTCTTTTTCTTCTATTTTCCATTATCTACTTGGTTTCTCTCCCGGCGACGACACTCTCAGATTTGCCGATCGGACGGCTAATCTCGCTCCGCCCATGACTATGATGACTCCACCGCCGTTAGATGTAAGCGCTTTTTCTTCCACACGCCGTTTTCTCCTCTCCCCTCACTAATTTTTCCAGCTTCCGTCGCGAATTTTCGTTTGCATTTGACGTTTTAGGTTTATTATTTGAATCGTGTGAGGTTTTTGACGGAGATTGGAACGCCGTTGATTTAGTTTCGTTATTGCTGTTTTTTGGAGTGTTTTCGTGTTTCTAGGGTTTTGATTTAGTGTTGTGTGGTTAGTATTTTGCTCGATCAGAGGTTTGATTTTACATGCTTTTGGATTTACAGCAGGAAGACGAGGAGATGCTTGTACCGCATTCAGATTTGGTTGAAGGTCCGCAGCCTATGGAAGGTTAGTGCCCTCGGTTTCGGTTTAATTGCTTCGTTTTTTATTCGCATCGTACGATCAAGTGGATCTGCAATTGGTTATGGTTTGGTTGAATGATAATGGTGTTAAGAGTGCTAATTTCGGGGGTTTTGATGTGTTAGCAGTAGCTCAAGTGGAACCTGCTAGTACTGTTGAAAATCAACCTGTGGAGGATCCTCCTTCGATGAAATTCACATGGACGATTGAGAATTTCACAAGACTGAATACTAAGAAGCACTACTCTGATATGTTCGTCGTTGGCGGTTATAAATGGTAATTGACCGAATTAATTTTGCTGCAGTTACCAGCAAGATGTGTTGCAATGAGCCTCTCGTGATTATTTACAATTTTTTATTTTGTGTGTAATAGGCGGGTACTTATTTTTCCCAAGGGAAACAATGTGGACCACTTGTCTATGTACTTAGATGTTGCTGATTCTTCTACATTGCCATATGGATGGAGTAGATATGCGCAGTTCAGCTTGGCTGTGGTTAATCAGGCCCATAACAAGTACTCTATTAGAAAAGGTATCCTTTTTGTTGTTGATGTGTTTATTACTTACTGCAATCTTTTTAAGTTGTATTATTGGAAGGGTTTTGTTGTTGAATCATGTTTGTGTCCATGAAGCCCCCTAGCAATTAGTGCTTAATGTTTATTGTAATTAGTGGCTGATATTCTCATTTGAATATTATTACATTTATGATTAGTGGTAGAATTTTAAGGAATAACAGATTATCAGCGTTACAATCTACTGTCTTACACCCAATGATGCTTGAAATGGTATGGATGTTGGAGTTTACCGATTTTGGTTGTAAATCTCAATATATTTAGACTTATTAGATTGGGTATAGACACCATTACCCCTCTTTCATATTGCAAGCAACCTTCTATACCTTTCTATTGACTCCACACCCTTGAATCTTTTATCCTTAAATACGGCCCTCAAGTTCACCTTGTGATTTTAACAAGCTTCTCCGTGTAATGACTTGTTAATTTCATTATTTACATGGGAATGTTTTTACGTTCAATAATAGTGGTTGAATCATATTCAACCTTAAACTTCCATGTTTCAACAAAACAGGATAGCAGTCTGGTTGTTTCTAGCTCTGTATTGTTTCTGTCATAATTCTTGTGAATAGTGAGGTTTACGTTGTTATTCTGCAGCATTTGAAAATCAAGTTATTTTGTCCTTGGGTGTTTTATAATTACAATATTGTTATTTCTGAAATGCAGACACACAACATCAGTTCAATGCAAGAGAGAGTGACTGGGGTTTCACCTCATTTATGCCCCTTAGTGATCTTTATGATCCTACTAGAGGATACCTTGTGAATGATACAGTTATTGTTGAAGCTGAAGTTGCTGTGCGGAAGGTTCTTGATTATTGGTCATACGACTCTAAGAAGGAGACTGGTTTTGTAGGACTAAAGAACCAAGGAGCAACTTGTTACATGAACTCTCTCTTGCAGACACTTTATCATATTCCATACTTTAGAAAGGTCTGCATGTTCGCAAGTTTCTCAATTCACCTTGATTTAGTTGTTCTATCATTTTGCAAAATTCCTAATTGTATAAATGGTGTCTCAGGCTGTGTACCACATGCCAACAACTGAAAATGACATGCCGACAGGAAGCATTCCTTTGGCTCTACAGAGTCTATTCTATAAGCTGCAATATAATGATACCAGTGTTGCTACAAAGGAATTAACTAAATCTTTTGGATGGGATACATATGACTCCTTCATGCAACATGATGTGCAAGAACTGAATAGAGTTCTATGTGAGAAACTGGAGGATAAGATGAAGGTAGCTATTGCTAGCATCATTTGTGCATATTTTAGTTTGAGTTGACTTATTAATTTTTTTTTTCTGCTGGTGTAGGGAACTGTTGTAGAGGGGACAATTCAGCAGTTATTTGAGGGCCACCACATGAATTATATTGCATGCATTAATGTGGACTATAAATCTACAAGAAAGGAGTCATTTTATGGTATTTATGTTTGGTTGGGTTTATGTTTTCATCATGTGCTATTAAGTTCTTCTGAGTATGCTGAAATTGATACTACATGGCAGATCTCCAGCTTGATGTTAAAGGTTGCCGGGATGTTTATGCCTCTTTTGACAAATATGTAGAAGTTGAACGACTTGAGGGTGATAACAAGTATCATGCTGAAGAACATGGTTTGCAGGTTAGTTTCTACGGTCATTGTAGCTAAATTTGAAAACTTCCTTGGTCTAAGAAGACTACATATATAAACACATTTTCATGCATTGGTTTAATGGGGTTTGGAAAGAAAATAGGACAAAATATTTGAGCAATATGTTCTTTGGGAACTCTATGAGATTGTATGAGTACAGACAAGGAGGGATAGTAATATTCCTAAAAGCCATTTTGATTGAATAAAATCTGCCCCTTCACCATATCATCAAAATTTTAGAAAAGATCAATCTCCTATACTCAGAAATATCCAAACATCGAGAACTGTTCAATGCTGACAGCCTTCCCTGCTAATATGTTCCCATTTCCCTTTCCCTGTTCCATGTGCGTGTGTGTATCTTACATACATATTATCAGATTTAGCTGTCTCTTAATTTGCAATATTTTGAATTATAAGGATGTTGAATTAAATGTATTATAGATGTTAAAATATAAGAAACACATCAAAACATTTAAGAACGATAAACACCCAAATACATGCATATTTCTTTTACCTTAAATTCATTTTAATACAAAAACCAACCAATAACTCTATTATAATACTCATTTCCCTAATTTGGGGGACGAATAGTGATTCCCCTACTTCGGAGAACAATTAAGGAGGGCTGGTGCAGCAACCCTCCCTAAATTTGCCAAATCCTCCCCATATACGAGGAGGGTTAGAGATGCTCTCAGGCTCCAAAATTTCATATTTGAATTCTTTCCTTTTAATACTTGGTTGTTGTGCCGAGTTGTACATTTCTTATACCTGTTGCATTTATGAAGATATATATATATATATGTGTGTGTGTGTGTGTGTGTGTGTGTGTGTGTATTATAAAATTCAAGTTGAAATAGTTGGGTGTGTGGAAAAGCCCTTGCGATATATTTTAGTTGGTTTTGGAAGAGAGACTGGTGATATTCTATCAGCTTTGTTAGGATATGTGTCCATTACGTGGGTCTTAATTGCAATAAATCAGTTGCAGGATGTCTTGCTTTGCCTCACACTTTATAATTTTTTGTATTTTATGATGCTCCTATCACTATCTGAGAGTCCTTACTCAGTTCAGTTGAGCCCTAACGTAATTGATGTTAAGTAATTTTCGTTTCTTTCTTGACTTCTTTTTCCTTGCCAATTGTTTCATTTTTGGGATAGTTCTGAAAGAGTGCTTTAATTTTGTTTCTTGCAGGATGCTAAGAAGGGCGTCTTATTTATTGACTTTCCTCCTGTACTTCAACTGCAACTAAAGCGGTTTGAATATGATTTTATGCGAGACACTATGGTGAAGGTCCGTATTGGTGTATATGCAAGATGTTTACATGTTTTATTGCATGCTTTAACTGAACTTCGCTTGATTGATTACTTAGCCAAGCATGAATCGTTCCGTCCACTATATGGATTTACCTTTTCTTTTTGGTAGATTAATGACCGCTATGAGTTCCCTCTCCAACTCGACCTTGATAGAGAGGATGGAAAATATTTATCACCAGAAGCGGACAGGAGTGTTCGTAACCTTTATACGCTTCACAGGTATTCATTTTGGCCACTGGTGTTATGGTTTAAACTTGTTTTTCTTTTCTGTTGAACTTGGGACTTCTGATATTTGGATATTATGCCTAGAAAAACCCTTTATCTTCTCTTTATTGTTTGTGATCAATATGCCTGCCTTGTGTGCTTAGAACTTCTTGTCTTGTTTTTATCTGTGTTGGCTATTTAATTGCTTTACATCTGTGTTAGGAGGAACCACTGTAGGCACCATAGCCTTTACTACTATTATAATTTAATTTTCCCGTCTGATCGTGCATGGTTTCCTATTACTATTTATTGTTCTGCTCCTGTTCTCTAAGCAAAGTTGGCTATTTTTAATTAGACCATTTGTTTGTTCATATACAATCACATGGTTAGAGATATTTAAATCTGCTTTTCCTCATTCTTGATTTGGTAATTACAGTTACTATTTCTGTAAACGGACTTAACGGACTTGCTGCTATAGCCTCTTAGGACACAATGGTATGCATATACTTGCCTGCTGAAAACTTAACATGTTTAGCAAAAAGATGAAATAGAACAGCTGACGTGCGATTTTGTTTCTTTTCTTTTTTTCTCTCTTTGCTATGAGATAATTTGTGTTTTGTAATACTATTTGAGTTTTTATATTAACATATTTCTGCTTGTTCTCCATACAGTGTCTTGGTCCATAGTGGAGGAGTGCATGGTGGACACTATTATGCTTTTATCCGGCCAACACTCACCGATCAATGGTATGTAGTCTGTGTTAGAAAATTATGAAAGTAGTTCTGCATTTTTAACTCTCTTGTCCTTTCATGAATGCACAAACTTTATTCACTTGTATATATATGTGCATGCTCACATTTTCTCTTACTCCTTGTTTCCAATTCTGAGCACACCTGAATTATGTGATCTTGTATAACAGTTGTCTGTGATTGTACTTGATATTGTTTCTTTTTCTGCATTTTTTGTGTGGGAAGGGGGATGTAGAGCTCTTTAGTTATGTTTAGAAAAAGTACTTTTGAGCTGTGATTTGGATTCTTTCTCATGGGTTTCTGCCTTTTTTCCCCTCGTTACAGTTACATTAAGTGGCTTTGGGATATATGTAAATGATTTCCTTGATCTGAAGCTTCTCATTTTAGTTGATTTGTACCATATGGATCAGTATATTGCCACAATATGACAGTGTTAGTTTCTTAGGTTCAAATTTGATGATGAGAGAGTGACAAAGGAGGATGTGAAAAGGGCATTAGAGGAGCAGTATGGTGGCGAGGAAGAGGTAATGAAATTCAAAATAACTTCGATCGAGGAAGAAAAAGTTAAACTAATGAGTGATATCTATGGTTGATGGTTGAATAACAATTTATTTTTTCTCCTACCAGCTACCACAGACAAATCCAGGTTTCAATAATGCTCCATTTAAGTTCACAAAATACTCGAATGCGTACATGCTTGTCTATATTCGTGAAAGCGACAAGGACAAGATAATATGTAATGTTGATGAAAAAGACATTGCTGAACATCTGAGGGTAATTTTCTTGTTTTTGTTTTTCCCTAGTCTTCATATGTGTAGATATAGACTCATGCATGTAGTTTTCCAGATTAGATTGAAGAAAGAACAAGAAGAGAAGGAAGATAAGAGAAGATATAAAGCCCAAGCCCACCTTTATACCATCATAAAGGTTTTTCTATTATCATTCTTTTATCTAGCAACCAGGGCCATTGTCTTTCCACATGATGAGCAGTTCTTCCTAGTAACATTCTTAAGTTGAAGAGTTCTGTTTTTTTTTTATCTAGGTTGCCCGTGATGAAGATCTCAAAGAGCAGATTGGCAGAGATATATATTTTGATCTCGTAGATCATGACAAAGTTCGGAATTTCCGTATCCAGAAGCAGACACCATTTAACATTTTCAAGGTACCTTTTTTGGCTGTAATATTATTTTTAATTGCTGCAAACGTACTTAGTAATAACCTCTCTCCATTTTGCCTCCTAGTTTATTATTTGCTTTTTTTGCTTGTTATTTTCCTTTCTTTTCTGTTGTGATTCCTGCATGTGTTGGCTGGTTGCTTAATCAGTTTTCATGGACGTGGATCCTGTTGCTCAGTATAGTGTGTGCACAAGATTTGATATCTTCTCACATATATTTGATGTACAGGAGGAAGTTGCAAAAGAGTTCGGCGTACCAGTCCAATTTCAGCGTTTCTGGATATGGGCTAAGCGCCAGAACCATACATATCGTCCGAACCGACCTCTGACACCACAAGAGGAAGCACAATCTGTAATTACTCTCAATACCTAGTTTTTGTTGGCATGCGCTGTCTATATCTCGATTTGTATTTGCTTATTGTCAACATTTATCATTATGCAAATGAGCAAGAAAATCTATAGAACTATTTAGAGTCCAGACATTCCTTAGTTTCTCTTCTTTTCGAGCTTTATTCTTGACAGTTAAAAGTTTTATTTGAAAACATGCTTTGGATTTTCCTGCTTGTGGTCAATTTGTGGCTAACGGTTTTGGGTTGATGGAAGTTCTGAAAATGTGCAGTTCACGGATAGTTACTTTGTGAATATAGGTTGGACAACTGAGGGAGGTGTCAAATAAAGCACATAATGCAGAATTGAAGTTGTTCTTGGAAGTAGAGCTTGGTCTGGTAATGGCATATATTGATGGAAACTTTTAGCGCTGAATTTTATAATTCCTTTCCTTAAGACAAATTAACGTTGTATGTTCAATTTCAGGATTTACATCCTATTGCTCCACCAGACAAGACCAAAGAAGATATTCTTCTTTTCTTCAAGTTCTATGATCCAGAGAAAGGAGAATTACGGTGCTGAAAACACCTCTTACTTTCTTTGTTCTCTCGGTGAATTTGTCTAATGCCTTTTGACATTATGTTTTTCTTTTCATGATATCAGATATGTAGGTAGGCTTTTTGTGAAGAGCTCTGGTAAGCCAATGGAAATTTTGTCAAAGATAAATCAAATGGCTGGATTTGCACCCGATGAAGAGATCGAACTTTATGAGGTATTTCTTATCAGAGTTTCCATCTCCTGTCATCATAAATGCATGCATTCATATGTGAAACTTTCCTGGTGCTTGACATCGTATAAATTTGGGTTGAGATAAGTATTTAACAGAGTTTGATTACAGCCTGATTACAAGCACCGCAGCAAGTTTCTGAAATATTTCCTTCCAGATAATATGTTCTTAAATGTGCATTTTGTCGTCCAGGAAATAAAATTTGAACCATGTGTCATGTGTGAACACCTTGATAAGAGGACGTCATTTCGTCTAAGTCAGGTATTGTGTTTCTTTTCTGTTCTGGAACTTTAGCAAATTGCCAGGTACTTTCTACTGATATAGTAATTGACAAGTTCTTTTTCCATTCTTGTATTGTTTCAGATTGAGGATGGGGATATAATTTGCTTTCAGAAATCTTCTCCTGTAGAGACTGAAGAAGATTGTCGATACCCAGATGTACCTGCATTTTTGGAATATGTGCATAATCGCCAAGTAAGGAACCTGTTGGCTTGCTAAGAGATAGTTCTGTTTGGAGAGACAGTCTTTAAAATATGACATGTGAATTAACTAGTACGATAGCTTGGCACTTTTGCCTATTATCCGGTTCTTATGTTAATAAGAGTGCTCCTGGGTCTGAGGTTTCCTTTTGCATGCGTCATACGTAAAAATTCATCCAATATCCATTTTCACAACAGATTGAATTCTGCAAACCTTTAGTTTGCATGCCAATTGTCTATCTAATTCTTCCATAATCTTATGCTTTCAGGTAGTTCATTTCCGATCTTTAGAGAAACCAAAGGATGATGATTTTTGTCTGGAGTTGTAAGTAGTGTCCCAAACTTTTTTTTCTATCAGTTCTGAATTATGGTGTTTTCATAATCTACTTTTGGTGTTTTTCAAGGTCAAAACAGCATACATATGATGATGTTGTCGAAAGGGTGGCTCGACAAATTGGTTTAGACGACCCATCCAAGATTAGGCTAACGTCCCACAACTGCTACTCTCAGCAGCCTAAGCCCCAACCGGTTAAATATCGGGGAGTTGAGCATCTGTCAGATATGTTAGCTCATTATAATCAGGTATATGCTTATAAACTAAGAATCTCCCTATTTCAGAATGCTTTAATATTGGTGCATCTCGTGATCTCACAGTTTCATTCTTTCACAGACATCTGATATTCTGTATTATGAAGTTCTGGACATTCCACTCCCAGAATTGCAAGGTTTAAAAAATCTGAAAGTTGCATTCCATCATGCTACTAAAGATGAGGTGAGTGTTAAAGTTACTGTTACTGTATTTTCTATGTACTAAATTTTGTTTTTTCCCTGTCTCAGTATTTTAACCGTTCTGCAACTGTTTGCAGGTGGTAATTCATAATATCAGATTACCTAAACAAAGCACTGTGGGGGATGTGATTAATGAACTTAAAACGAAGGTAAAAGTGATAATTAGAAAATAAAATTAGTTTATATTCTAAAAAATAAAAAGCAATAAATTAAGTAACTTCTTATCAGTATATCAGTGACCAACAAGGATTTGTAAATGCTATTTTTCTTGAAACAGGTGGACTTGTCTCACCCTAATGCAGAACTTCGACTTCTTGAAGTTTTCTACCATAAGATATACAAGGTAATGGCTTTGTTTACTGGATTGTGGAATAGTAGCAGAAATACACTAGTTTTTCATGTGTAATAATCACTGGATTTGCGAAACAGATATTGATATTTGGAGTCTTTGATTTTGCTAATTTATGACTCAAGTTTCCTTTCCTTTTCCTTCTCTGCTGTATTCACAAGCAAAATCCCTACTAGGCATTGCTACTGATGTATCACTTACTTCCACACAGTTGCTCATTATTAATTGATTATATTGTAAATAATTCCAAATCGATCAGTGTTTCCCAGGCAGTATGAACGTTTATCCTCTTTGTAGTTTGATGTTTATCAAAGTGTTCTGGCACAATTTGTATTTTGTATACTTCCTTTTGATTTTTCAACTGTCCTGCCACCTTGTCTTTGCAGATCTTTCCTCCCAATGAGAAAATTGAGAACATAAATGACCAGTACTGGACACTGCGTGCTGAGGAGGTAAAGTGCTTTTTGTTCCATCCTCTTGCTTTATGTCCAAGGAATACTTTATTATCTGCTGTTATCATTGGATATAATTGGATGTTTGAACTTGGATGTCTTGCCTGGAGATGCAAGTATCTGCTGGTTGTAGATGCATTTACAGATTGACCTTATGGTGTACATTTCTGTGTATGAGAGAAGTTTGGAGTTGCATTTGAATGTTCATGGCATTAATTGTTAGGTGTCCCTGTAATTCCTCAAGTGAACAACTGTCTTTGGTGCTCGTTGAGTGTTGAATTCTATAGAATCTGAAGCTATGCTGCTTTACTCCTTCTGTATTAGTCAAAAGGGCTACTAACTAAACCTTGTTTGAAGTCCATTGGTATTTCTGGTTTGTAAATTGTCTCAGGTTTCCTCCATGGTAGACTTATAATTGGTTCTTTGATTTATAATCTCTATATGCAGTTCCATTGGTAACTAAACCATGTTTTTGCTATTTCCCAGTTACTCATAATCCATGGAAACTAAGGCAAATGTCTAATTTTCCAATGTTTCATAGCAGTGTTCTTGAGTTGACACTGACATGTGAATTTCTTTCTCTATCTATAGATCCCAGAAGAAGAAAAGAATCTCGGTCCTCATGATCGCTTGATTCATGTGTATCACTTTACAAAGGAGACAGCTCAGAATCAAATGGTACTTGAATTTTTATGAATTAGTTACCGGATTGTTCTTTTTTTTCCATCTCGTTTTGACCTTAGTGCCAAATTTCATTTTGCTTAATCTTGTTGCATTTTTTTTTCTTTTTGCGTTCCAGCAAGTGCAGAATTTTGGAGAGCCATTTTTCTTAGTTATCCATGAAGGTGAAACCTTAGCTGAAGTTAAATTGCGGATACAGAAGAAATTGCAGGTTCCTGATGAGGAATTTGCCAAGGTAAACACTTTCCTTAGTTATAAATAGATGAACATGCACACACGTGAAAGCAGGCCAGAGGTTGTTGACCAGTGAGTATTACCATATGCTATGGTACTCAATTTCCTGGTCACTTTTGTTAAAATATATTGTTTTTTTGTGTGTGGGTCATATATTGCAACTACTAAATTCGTTTCCATCTCCTCTCATCACTGGTCAGTGGAAATTTGCATTTCTGTCGCTGGGTCGTCCAGAGTACCTGCTTGATGCTGATATAGTGTTCACCCGTTTCCAGGTGTGTTTTGTCAAAAAACATTAAACGATTATTTTTCTCGTCATTTTTTTGCCTTGCTACTTAAATTGGTTTCTTTCATTTTATTTTTTCAGAGAAGAGATGTTTATGGTGCATGGGAGCAGTACCTTGGGTTAGAACATTCCGATAATACACCCAAAAGGTCTTATGCTGTAAATCAGGTACATATACTTTAATTATTCATAAATCTATTGCTTACCCTTTATCTGATGGAAAACCAAACTGTTGGTGTTCACATCTTCGTTGCACAAGTTCATCTTTCCGTGTTATGTTTCTGTTTAGAAACTTGTAACGAACTTTAAGGGTTATGTTTCTGCGTTTTACAAAACTTTGATGTTTGTTTAAAATGTGGAAACTCGTTTCGTAGGATGTAATGTGTTCCCAAAAGTGTAAATACATGTTCAAGAAATCCCTAATACATTCTAGATCATGTTCTGCAAATTTTTATAATGAAAAAAAGTAAAAAACTGTTTTCCTCTTCCCATTTTTATCTGACATGTAGGTTGATTTTTTGATGGAAATATATAAAGAAATTAAACATACATCCATATAAAACTTATAGCTATGCTGCTGTATTTTTGTTGTGTACATGTATCTGCCACATTTTTTTATGCATGTTTGAATAGAAGTTATAGTTTCCGCTTGCATGCTAGGTTCACATCTGTGATTGCTTTCATTCATTGTTATGATTTGTATATGCAGAATCGTCATACATTTGAGAAGCCAGTTAAAATATACAATTAGGGAAGAGCTGATGGGTCCTCCAACTCCACCTGCACATTGGAATGATGAATCAGATGTCACGATAACAAGGATCACAGAAGACAAACGAGTGGGCAGATTTTGAATGGAAGGAAACAAATGAAGCTCAAAGGGTGATTATTTATGTAGGGGTAGGTAATTGTTTTTGTAGGATATACTTGTTCGTTCAAGCTCTCTTCTCTGCTTACCTCCATCCTTGGTTTTAGAGATTGGTGGTTTACCAAATATGCAGCTAGCTCCCAGTGTAATTTAGCAGTACATAACAGGATTTTTGACTAGGGGATGATGGATGTATACCGGGTACAGCTCTACTCGTCGCGTTTGTCTTTTAATTCTTTTGCCTTTTGTTTAATTTTATCATCATCTTTTTCTTGGGGATGGGCTTTGTAAAATGGTTGGATTTACTTGCAACAGTTTCGGGGACAGGATTCGTGTTGTAATGCTCTTCAGTTCAGATTGGTTTCTGTAGTACCTCTTTGATATAGTGTTTGCTTCACACATTTGTTCCTGAAGAGCTAGCTAGCTTTTGTTGTTTTTGTCATTATAGATGTGAAATTTGTTCAACCTTCGGGTGCATTTGACAGCAAGTTGGATGGTAGTTGGATCTTGAGGACTTTCTACTACCAGGCCGACGTTATTTGCCTCTCAACTGGAGCTTCATTTGTAATATATCGTTATTATTTCTATTGGGGATTGCTACTGCAAAATACATAAAAAAAAAAAAAGGCATTTATGTCCAAAAATGTTATTTATTGGTTGAAGCTTGAGGGGATGGTTCCAAGGGTGAGATAAGTTTGGGTTTTTTCAAGGATGGATAAATCCATGACTTCTTAATCTAATTTTCATTTTTTTATTCAAGGGCACTGGTATTAATAAAATCTGTTACTTTACTCTCATCCCGATTCTACATAACCAGTCCCATTCAATTCAATTGGTGAGTGACTCTCCAAATTAATTTAGAGAGTCACCATTAGATCATGGGCGTTTTCAATCTAATGGTCTATAATTAAGGAGAAATCACCATTAGATTGAAAATGCCCATGATCTAATGGTATTTGAAGAGTCACTCACCAATTGAATGGTACTGTCTACATAACATAGAGCGAATCCAGGGATAATAATAGCAATTGAGAACCATAAAGTCAACTATTTATTGCTATTTTATCTTTTCGAGTTACAAAACTAGCCTGTTTCGAAGGCTTGTTTATATATTAGGCTAGTACATTTCACTCACTTAGGTAAAAATACCCTCAAAGTATGATGTTTATAAGTTTCATCAATATTGGCTGCCGAGACGCCTTAGCGCTAGACCGATTTGACATCCGTTGTTGTATAGACAGTGTGACACCAACTTGTCAGACACTAGAATTAAATTGTCGTGTTGCAGAAGTTTGGTTAACTTAATCATCATTAAAAGAACAAATCTTCAAATAATGAGATGAAGGACCCATATATATGCTGATACACAGCAGCAGGAGAAATATTGGTAATCATACGTTCATATAACGAACACGTATTATGATCGAGATTTATTTACTGTAAAGAACTCTCAAGTACTTTTTACAGTCTTACAAACAGAAAAATGATAACATTGATCCTTTTTTTGTTAAAGACGAACCCTAAATGAATGATATAGTTCAAATGTACTAGCCAAACCTGTTGTAGGCTCAGAGAATTAAAGAAAACAATTCATGTATTTGCAGAAAGGAAATCTAGACAGGAAAAGAATTAAGATCCTCAGATCATCCCCGGCCACTGTCCAAGCAGCACTGGTGCAGCTGTAGCTGGAAAAAAAAAACAAGCCAAAGCAAACTTCTCTCGAGTCTCAAATAGATTTGTGCGTCTATCAGTTGAAGTTTCGAACAAGAGTCACTACATTGTCTATACAACCTTGTATGAAATCGAACCATCAATTGTGTCAACGACCAAATGATTCATGCGCACGAGCAGCAGGATGTAAGTTCTCACTTGAGGTCCTATATGCCAACAAATATCAAAACAGTGTTGTATTACAGGCTCCAAAAAACTTTGGGAAATAGATAAAAGCAAAATTTAGAAAAACAATTTTGTTTTGGCCAATTTTTTGTTACCATTATACGACTGTAAGCTGATCTAACGGACAAGATGGTTCAGAATACTAGTAGTATTGTAATAACAGTAGAAACAGCCATACCTAATCCCAGTGATGAAATTTCGTCTAGACGAATGTAGTTAAATCCATTTGTTTTCTCCTTCTTAGTCAAGCTTGAGTTAATTTTCTCAACAGCAGCTAACAGATCCTGCAATATTAATATTAATATTAAAGTATGGATGATGAAGCATAATTATATGAGAAGCACTACTGATTAGAAGGTCAATGAACTATGTGTAGTTACCAATACCGACTAGTGCATACTAGAACTCGAGTCGAGATCTCTAAGCAACCTGAAACCTTATGCCTCAAGTCAACTTTAGTCTGAAGTAACCTCGATTGACACAGAAACTAGATTGTAGATTTATGGATATAAGCGTCAGTAATAGGCTATGGTAGAGTGACGGTTTAGGAGAGTTACGTTAGGGTCTGTGTAAGCCTTATAGTCTCCCTCTGCCTGGTCTAAGACGTTAGTATGCGTCAGTACTGTTTAAAGCCGTATAGGGCCACTTCTTTATGCAAACCTATTCGCGACCCTTGCCCCTTTTCTTTTCTTACTTAACCACCCTCTGCCCTGGTTTTGCTGCTCTTCCTAGAAAGCAGTTCTTAGGCAGTTCCCGTTCCCCAAGTTCAGTTCCCAATTGTTATGGTCACGTTGCTTTTACAATGTAATTGTGGTCACACTTCATCACAATTCTCTTCTTTAAATCATATACTATCAGTTTGAAGACAACACAAATTCCCTTAAGAAACAAAATCATAACGTTGTTGGAATACGGCCTCAAGTGACTATTGGACCAAATACATACCAGGAAAACAGTAAATGAACTAACTATATGAAGACTAGAACGTACCTCCCATGATGTAAGATTTTTCATGTAGGAAGGAAGACTTTGGTACCCATCTTCTGATACCTCTATGACGGACTTAACATCAGCTGGCTCTGAAGCCCCTTCTTTTTCTCCTAATTTTCACAAGCATTAATGGCAATGTTAATGTTTTTCTAATATATCTTGAATATAATGAGTATGACAACCTTAACTTGTAAATATGATAAGAGTTTTAACCTCCAATTCCTTCAAATGTCAACTCAGCTGTTTGGTCCAGACTACTTGCACTCTGTAGTTTGCCATCATAATGCCTAAGAAGTTGACGATTCAAAGCATGAGTAAAGAAGAAACTCAAAGCTTCTAGAGTATCATAGATGACCTGAAAAATTCTACTACTTACTTTATCGGTTCTCTCATATACGTATCTGTATCGTGAATATTATAGTTGGCTGCATCGGATGAAGTGGGAAAAAACCACACATTAGTGAAGCAAAAAGAAATGTTACATACTCAAGACTGCCATTATTTGTTAGATTATTAAAATGACCGAGTTATACTTCATGCGTCTCTATTGTAACTCTACTTTGACAATAAAACCTCCTAATTATAAGACTTTCAATTAATGCAAATCTCTCTTTTAGCATTAATAAGGGAAAAATTTGAGAAATGGTTGTCAAAAGTGGACATAGAAGATAAAAAGTCGACAAAAATGAACAATCTAAAAGTCATATATTAAAAAACCGGGAAGCGATATATTTCAGACTAGATATACAAGATATGAGAGCCATAGAACATAAAGGAAATACCAGTAAAAGCTCAGCATAAGCTGTATTAGAAGGATGTGATTGTATAGAGCACCCGAATCGGCATTGAGAAACAGAATGTTAACACTCACCTACGGATGCTAAAGAGGCAAGACAAACGTCTGAAAGTCCAAGATTTTTCAAATTCACTGATTCATCATCCGTTCTGTATAAAATCAAGGAAAAAAACATTCTGCACCTTATAACCACGCATTAATTGAATGACGCCTAGTTGAGATCGTTTCTCCTCAATCCACAATGAGTTGAAAATCTCACAGTTGCAAGTTCTGATAGTAGTTCTGTGTTATTTTCCTATCATCTAAACTAAGCTCGCTGAAAAACTATAGAACACTTCTTGTGTAAGTCCGTCTATTTTGAACTTCCAGGCAAATAAGTAATCAACACAAGCATACTTAAATAATAACAACAACAAACGAATAACACGAAAGCTGCATAAAATCAAACAGTGTCACAAAATCAGGATACAGAGAGTCCTCATCGAAACTCTTCATAATCGAGCTAGTTCCAGAATGACGATAGCAATAAGAAGGAAGTTCCAATCCCTCCTTCTTTTCAAAACTTACCGGAGTTAACACATTTCGATCCTCATCATTATCATCATCATCATCATCATCATCATCACCAACAATCTCCACACCTAATTCCATCACCATCAACAACAACGACAACAACAATCGAAACATTTCAAACAATTTCGAGTATTTTCCCCAATTTATCAGAAACAGCAATAACTAAGGTTATTTTTTTACTTATATTCAGCACATTTCAGTTCAGTAGTTTCAGTTTAGTTCAATTCATCAAATTCAAACATTCAGCTAATAATTCAGTTTTAGTTTAGCAAAAAAGAACCGGCTTACAAAGAAAGAGAAAAATTAACATACCAGCGACATAACCATAGCTCGTAAGCCGATCAGCTAACTGAACAAGATCACTCTCATTCTTCTTATAAACCTCATTACAATGACCTAACAACTCCTCAAATGACACAGTACCAAACGACATCGATTCAAGCAGGCTAAGATCAGTGCCAGCTGTTGAAACACGACGGTTGAGGCATTGTATGAAGGTAGATGATGCTGAATCTGTTTTGAATAATTTGAAACGGCGGAAAAGTGTTACGAACATCGGAAGGAAAATTAGGGAAATTCGGAACGAAAAGAGGGATGAGAAGTGTGTATGTACCGAGAGGGATGGGACGACGGTCGAGGGAGAGCTTGAGAGCGTCGCAGCTGGAATGGAGATGGTTGCAGAATGATGTTAAGCTTTTGCTGAAAATGCTGATCACTTCTTCCATTTTCGTCTTTCGATTTCGCTGTTTGATCTGTTGATTATGTGATTGGATATTTGATTTTTTTATAACAACGCTTTTGCCGCCCTTCTATCTTTTGAAACTTTTTTTAACAATTAGGTGTATGTTAATATCAACTCATGTGACATCAATAAGCGCCTGTAGCTCAGTGGATAGAGCGTCTGTTTCCTAAGCAGAAAGTCGTAGGTTCGACCCCTACCTGGCGCGTAATCTCCATTTTTTGTTTTTTCATTTTACAAGCTTTTATATAAAAAGAATCTAAAATTTTCGAAGGTAGTCCCGCCAAAATAGCTGAAAATCGGACTTATTCTCCTCTAGTTTTCGATTAATTTTTAAAGGATTTTAGCCGCCCAATTAGCGTCTAACCTCTTTTACTATACTAGCAAACTCAATTTTGATTCTATCAACATCTTTCATCAAATGAACATTGGACTAAGGTACACAGACTCTACACAAGCTAACTACAACACGATAGCCAAATAATGGGTGAGCTAACATCATCTCGCCAATCGTGTCGAGCACCATAATGTCCACTCACCCACAAAATTCTCCATCTATTCTAATTACTTTTGCTCTCTCTGAGAACTCTCAAGATCCAGGCCATCTTTTCAATGGAAGTGTCCGCCAAACCCCAAAACAATGATAGACCGAAATCTCAAGTCATTTATATCCACTTTATCAATTTTATTTTATTTTGACAACAACCACTTTGTCATTTATTAGTATCAACCATCTTTTTGTGCTAAAAAACTAATTTCTGAAATGTTTCACAGAAGCTTCGATTTTCATCATTATAGTCGTTTACAAGTTACAATTCCAACTTTCACGGAACCATCTCTTTGAATTTTCAAATTAGTATTACTCATTTCTAAACAATCATTTTCTATCATGAGTTTAAATCAGCTTGGAAAAGAAAAAATTGTTTGAAACATTATTTCCATTACCACAAAAGAGAGAAATTTTACATTTATAGAAAACAAGGTCTCTGAGTTTTTATAGAAAACAAGGTTCTAAACTTTCATATTATAATCCAAAATGTTTCACACAAGTGTCTGAAGGTTTCCATTTTCAAAAACGGATACAAAAACATAAAATAGTCTTTTATGTTTGGCAAAAGACAAACTTAAGCTATGTTTCGTATCCGATTTTGAAGTTCAAAAGTCAGACAAAAGTTAATAGATGAATATATGAGAAAAAAGAAAACTAAACATGAAGATTCGGCCAAAATTAGCTATATATTTCATTACTGTGATATTCATAGTTTTACATCGGCGGACATTTGAACCAGATATATACATAGTACCTCCTAATTTGTATGTACAAGTTGATGCCTCATCTGCATGTGCATTTTCCGAGTAATTTTTCAGGTTAATTGTCCTCTAAGAGCCATAGCTGCCCTGTCGATCGCTCTGGCGACTCTCCATATCTCATGCTGAATTGCTGCTTGTTGATCTTCCCTGCTCTTGCTCGTTGGTCGAAAAATAGCATCCGCAATTCCGGGGAAGAAATCCAATTTACTTTCATAGTCACCATGAGGTCCATATATCTGCAATATATCGTGAAATTGATAAGCTACCTACCGCTGCAGATGTTACAGAATATACTGAGTTCATAATGATATAGCTTAAATATTCATTTCAAGCTGAAAAGCCTAAGGGAGTTCGAATTCTAGCTAGCATGCTAAAACTTGAGAGCGTAAGAACAACCGGATGGATTAAAGACGATGCTACATGTGCAACTCACAAGTTATGCACAGGCTATAAACTGCAATTACAGAAGCGATTTGTACATCCGGGAAAAGTCTGTTCCTCTTCAGGCCATTAATTCTAATCTAAATTCATAACCTATAAATTCCAAAAATATACAATACTTACGAGATGCTTAAACCAACGCCTTCCTTGAAGCCCATCCATATCGAGGAAGCCTCTCTCGGCAAGCATCAACCGATCATTTAACGCACGCGACTTCAGTGCTACAAAGTCACCCCTAGCTTCTTGCTGTCTTAGCATCTGCACTCAAAACAAGCGCAAACTTCAGAATTATATAGAATACAAGTGCAAGTAATTGGATGAGAAGAGATACAGCAACACGACAGAGCAAGTTTCTGATGCTAATTTTTGTTCTCATTTATTCAATAAGTAACAACTTCAATCCACATGTTACCTTCGCATCATATTCAGCTTCCTTTGCTGCCAGGGCAAGTCTTTGATTTGCATTGCTTATCGGATTAAGAGATATACTCCGGTTCAAAAAATTGCTCAGCACCGCCGTATGTCTCTGAAAAGAAGGTAGTAGTTTTAACTTTAGAATGTGAAAAAACAAGAGTACCCCCCGAATACAAATAGGACCAAGAAAATTATATATATACCTCGAGTTGCTCCGCATAAGAGAGGTAATTGAATGGAAGAATAGAATCATCAGCTAGGTGAAGAGCTACAAGTCCCCATACTCCAGCAACTGAATACATAAAACAGAAACTATTTTTATTTTTCATCTTGTAATTTTTGTTGACCTTGTACTTCATCTCTCGAAAATTCTTGAATGCAAACTTGCAGGCATAAAGAGACTAACCAGCCATATGACGGTGAAATAGAGGATCTCCATATTTAGTGATCCACTCATAGGAGTCGAAAGCAGTGTGATACACTGGAAAATCTGAAGGGGGGAAATAAAATACTCATCAGACTGTTGATTGAAAATTTATTAATGTACAAGCTGAGGAACAAATAAATGGTTAATGGACGGAAAATATACCTCTTCCATAATATACATCTATGGAAGGAACCCCAGCATGTTGTAGAAATGGGGCAAAATCAGAATCAACTCCACTTAGTCTTTGGATCTGCATGCCAGCAAAATATCATCTCAGCGACACAGTCGGTGAATTGCAAGGCCTCGGCCAAATCAAATATTACATTAGATTATGAAGCGCAAAGCAACAGACAAGGAAAGAACAGAACATGCATAGCCAAAACAAGAAAGATCTTAACCCTTTCGCTAGAAAATTCTATAGAGTAATGCTCGACCGCACTACATTTTAAAGGACTGAAACAAGATAAAATTAGAAGTTGCACAGGCTGCAGGGACAGCCGAAACAAGCAGCGGTTAAGCAACATGGATAATATTTTCACTCAAAACTGAAAATATATGTGTGGAAGTTCATTCTACAATTAACACAATGCAACCCACATGTTGAGAAAGGGCACACTTGGAATACAGTTTTGACACCAGCCTATAAAACTGGAACCTACGTATGGATACCAGTAGTAACTTACTCTGAGGTCTATAAGAGTGACAAGCCAAAATAGTATTCACTAGTAGCTCCTACTGCATTTAGGAAACTTATATCATTTTACTTCTCTTGAGATGGCGAAAACAATAGCTACAGTACGAAGCATTCCTTACGGAAATGTACATGTAGAATTAGGAAGCCATAAGAACTTCAAAGAGCAGTTAATACTTAAAGTAGGAAAAGATGTACTTACACTGATGACTTGATCTCTGGCTGCCCAATTATCATATATCATAGAACCCTCTGAGTCAGGATCCTTAACCTAAAATAACTTTCAAAATTAGTCAACAATTTGACATATCTCTGGTCAAATCGCAGTCGTAAACCAGCAAAAACAAAGAACTTGAAGAAAAGATTTTGAAACAAATATTATATTTCCATTACTTACCTTCTTCGTAATCTCAAAAAGAAGATTATCTAGCTGAGGAGTTGCGCGCGCAAAAAATCCTGGCCCTTGAACTGCACAATCTACATTAAGATAGGCTACCGCTTTTGCACCCAAATTGAGAAGATTCTGTTCAACCCACTCAGTAGAACCTGTATAGCAGCACAATATTTGCAGTGTTAGAATCAAAAAGTCTTTCCCTAGAAACAGAGTTTCTATCATATTGTAATTCCGAAAACCATTTTAAATAAATAGGCAGAGAGGCTTAAATAAGCACAAAATTGGACCAATAGATTTATGCCAGTGAGGAGGGCAGACAAGGAAATAAAAAGTAATTCAATCATTTGTGGTAATAATATCTCTTTGTAAGATTACAATAAATAGCATCCTGGTACAAAACAAAGATTATAATAAATAGCATCCCGGTACAAAACAAAGAGCAATATTGCATTGGACCACATCCATAAATAACAAGAAGGTAGGACATCCAGACAATTATTTACAAGGTTCGTTATTTCGTGCATAAATAAAGTGGCCATGGCTGAAGAATGAAAAGTTCAAACCTTTACTATCAAGCAACTTAGGTAGTGACCACAACTATACCCTTAACACAACATGTGACGCATTCACGGATAATATTGCAATGATGATGAGACAAAAATTTCAGGGGCATAGCTTAAAATGATCGGTCACATTATACTGAACTACAAGAAAAATGCATGAGATGTCTCAAAATTATAGCTCATATGCATACGGGTTTTTGTGCATGCAGAAGTTTTCAATACGTAAGCATCAAATTCAGATATGATCTAACGCTCTTCCCTGCTTAATATGCATAATTTAAGGTCATAATCACAATGCACCATATCCAAAACAAAATGAAGTTAAAATATGAGAAATGACAGATAATCTTGGCTCCAACCATGCATATGTTACCGATGACAGAGCATTACCTACCATCCCGAACTCTTCAGCATCCCAACTACATAGGATCATTGTTCTCCTAGGTTTCCACCCCATCTTCAACAAAAGAGCGTATCTTCGAGCAATGTCGAGTAAGGCAGCAGTCCCACTGTTGGGGTCAACAGCCCCATAAGTCCATGCATCTCTATGATTGCCAAGGATCACATACCGATCAGGCTCTTCAAATCCCCTTATGACAGCAAAAACATCATAGACAGTCTCTTCCTTTTCTTCCCCCTAAACACAAACAAAAATAGGAAGTTAAAGGAAGCATACTAGTACAACCAGTAGTCTAGTACTAGATTAGCTAGAACTAAAAATATGGTGGGAACTATGAAGTGTTCATCCACGATACCTAACTTCAAAAACATCATTTTCCCTCTTCATTCTAAATTAAGGGTCAAAATGACCCCAAAAGCTAGAGGTCGTGATCAATTTAATCCAAATCAAATTTTAGGTATCAACCCAGCGCTTAAGTTGGCAAGTTTGACAAATTAGCCCAAATTTCACAAACCGGTCGCATTTTTAACTAATCTGTCCAAATTCGCCAATCTGAAAACCGAGTTGATACTGAATTCAATTTCGGCTCAATTGGCACTGAATCCCAAATTTAGGAGCCATTTTGATCCTAAATTCGAAAACTTCATAATCACTTCTTCTGAATTATGAACTTTGTGATCACATAAGATGGGGCAAACAACTGACCTAGTGAAATTTACAGATCGGCTACCAAAATTTTAGACGAAACGGGGTCTCGAATGAGTGTCTTGCCAACTAGACCAAGTCTGATCGGCTAGGATGTGATATATTATTAGGAAATCAAATTATCCAAATTTTCCCCAACAAATTACATCAATAAATCCCAAAAGTCAAAACAAAATCTTATTCCAAAAGAACAGGACTTTGCAAACCAAAAGAAGCAAACAAACAAACAAAACACAATCAATATCACCCTACCAAACAACAAAACAAAAACACAATCATAAAAATCACCCTCTACCTGGTAACTAAAGTTGACCCTGATCGGACCAGGCCCCACCCCACCGGAAACTCCCCACTCCGGCGGCGCCAAAGAACCACCAAGACCCCTCAAAATGACGTCAGCATTCCTAAAACTCAAGGGCAAAGATGGAATTTTAGGAAATCTGTCCATTACCTCATTGTCCTTCAAACCTAACCTTTCACCTCCCTGAACCCCTCCCCACCCAGGGGTAAAAGGGTCCCCTATACCCTTCATAACAGTCCCTCTTTCAACTCCCCCATCTTCCCCTCCCCTTAACTTATCCTCCCTGGCGTATAATAGCACCGCCAGTGCACCTTTACCCTCCGCTATCCTAACCACTCCCCCTCTACTCAACTCACCACCTTTCCTCGCCAACACTATACACCCCTTAACCATCAACCCCTGCGCCTCCAGCGCACGGTAGTCTTCCTCCCTACCGTAGTTCACATACACCACCTTACCATGCGCCACACCCGACGGGGAATACGCATGGTAAGCCGCCACTACTTCTCCAGAATTCTCAACCTCATAGTCCTCAGACAATGAAAAGCTGACTGAACTCCCGTTGCTAAAATGCACGGAGAGTGACGAGTGCACAGGATAAGAAAGCAGAGATTTAAATTCCACCTTGTGGGTATCTAAGTTGAGGTTTTGAAAATGGGTGTAGACGTAGTTAGTGGCGGCGAGAGAGGCTTTTGTTCCGGCGAGGTGGGGGTGGAGCGTGAGGTTACGAAGGTGGGAGGCGATGGAGGAGTTGGAGGAGGAGGAGGAGGAGAGGAAGATGTTGCGGGGGTTAAGGTGATGAGGGTGGTAGAGGGTGTAGAAGGCGACAATGCTGAAGATGATTAGGAGGAGGAAAGTGCAGAGTGGCGGCGGAGGTTTTGATGCGGCGGAGAAGATGGTGGCGGTGGGTTTGCTCAGCGGCGGAGACATTTTAGAGAGGCGGAGCAACGAAGAAGAAGAAGAAGAAGAAATGGAGTGGTGGGTGCAGGAACAGGACTGTTTACAGTGGAGAAAAGAGGAAGCGCAGTGGGAATATCAAATAATATAAATAATAAATACTCACTTCTTTCCAGTAAAATCAAATTATCATTATCAAAATTTCCGGATATTAAGTTTTGGAATCCTCAAATATGATTTAAAATTAAATCATTAGTTAATCAAGTACGTTTCTAGAAAATTTACGTTATAAATTTTGCATAACTATTTGTTACTCGTAAATATTTGATTAAGGTTTTTTTCTTTAATAATTTAAGTAGTTTAGCGATTGATTGATGGTGGAATAAATTAGAAAAATGACTTAAAATTCGAGTGTCATTATTAATATGGAAGGTGATGAACCCTAAGTGTTTTGGTTATGTCCAAACGTTTCAGAAGATGAAAATGAAAATTAACTTGTATACTTTTCGATGTTGACTAACAATTTTCGTTAAGTTATTATGAGTTTTTCTCAGCAGATGCTGAATGAAGAATTCCTGCTTGCCTATTTTAACTCAGAAGATTAAAAAGCTGGAGACTGAAGCACTTTCTCAGAAGCTGGATGGACCGCTCTGAAGTGTTGATTGTCTGCCTAAAGCTTTTATCAGAAGTTCTCTTTTGCAAACAGAAGACTAAGGTTGTTTTAGTTCAGAAGCGCTAAGAAGAAAAACGAACATCAGAAGTTCGTTATCACGGGTTTGGTTAAGCATTTAATGCTTTGTCAGTTGCATTTAATGCAAGGCGCCAAAAGTTCAAAAAGCTGTTTGAAGGACGCGCCTGTTCACAACAAACAAAACCTGCTCTCTTACCGTTCCCCTCTAAATCAATCTTCAAGATCAGTCAACTCCATCACCTTTATCTTAATCCCATACCGGATTAGGTTAAAGTACAAAGTTGACAGAGTTGAGTGTTTTGAGACCGTTTGAAGAAGTTGACAAGATTAACGGCTATTTTCATCCTTGTCATCCTTGAAGATTCAAATATCCTCAACGGTTATCTACTCAACACTATAAATAGTAGCAAAGCTCCACTGCATCAACTGGGTGTGTGATCATAGAGCAAAAATCTCAACGCACTGTTATTCAAGAAAACAGAGCACACTTTCCATTCTCAATCTTTTCTTAGCTTAGCCTTTGTAATTGTGAGAGAGTGAAGAAAAACAAGTTCATAATAGAAATCTTGTAAACTGAGATCGGTTGTGATCTTCAGTTAGATTTAAAAGAGAGAAATCTAGTTGAGATTTGAGTTGGGTGAGAAATCCAGAAAACAGAGTATTGTTGTTCTGGTGAAAATCCTTTAACTCATTTTAGGCTAGTCAGAACTAAGTGAGAAATTAGCTTAAGTTCTGTTGATGTAAAGGAGCTTCTGAACTTGCCATAAAAGTTCTGAATAGTGGATTTATAAAATCTCTGGAGGCTGCGACCTCAGAGGACAAGACGTAGTCACAGGAATTCTGTGGCGAACTTGGATAAATTGAACTGTTCATCAGGACCTCCTGAATCTCTTTCTCCCTTCTTTATACTTGTTAATTGCTTCTGTGAACTTGTATCATATTTAGTGCTGAAACAGATTTTCTCTTAAAAATCACAAGTCTGTGTTCAGAAGACTGTCCAGAAGTTCTTTACTCAGAACTTCTGTAGCTGAAAAGACAGAACCTGTCTTAAAGCAGATTATCCCTCAGAGGCTACTTCAATAAGCTTGCCTCTGACTCTGAGGATTATTGACTCTGAAAATTGAGTTTTCATTAAATCCTTGAAAATATCAGTTTTCGTTTGAAACACCTATTCACCCCCCTCTAGGTGATTCTGATCTTGTTAGGGCCAACAAGTGGTATCAGAGCGAAGGTCACTTCGTATATTTACTAAAGATCTAACAATCTAAGTGTAAGATCCTATCAGAATCGATAGAGATGGCTAGTAGACACCAGCCTGAGAATTCTTCTCACTTCATTGTCCCAGAAGGATCCTCTACAACTAGACCTCCATTATTCAATGGTGACAATTACTCCTACTGGAAAAAGAGAATGATGTACTTCATTCAAGCTCAGAACATGAGTGCTTGGTTTGTCATCACAGATGGAGATTTCATTCCTACCAGAATGGAACCAGGTCTAGGGAATGTTATTATCCCTCAGAGAGAATATTCAGATGAAATTCTGAAAAAGCTCCAAACAAATGCTTCAGCAATAAATATGCTGCATTGTGCACTTACAGCCACTGAATATAACAAAGTTTCCTCATGTGAAACTGCACAGGATATATGGAACAAGCTGGAAGTCACATATGAAGGAACAGGAAAAGTGAAGCAGTCCAAAGTCAACCAACTCATGAGAGAATATGAGTTATTTGAAATGCTTGACAAAGAATCTATTTCAGAAATGAATTCTAGATTCACCAAGATAGTCAATGACTTAAAGAGTTTGGGCAGAGACATTGAAGAGTCTGAAAGAGTAAAGAAGATTGTCAGAAGCTTACCAAGGTCTTGGCAAGCCAAGAAGACTGCCATTGAAGAAGTTCAGGACTTGAGCTTTTATTTGTATGATGAACTCATTGGGTCTCTAATCACCCATGAGATGTCACTAAAAAATCATGACCTAAGAGAAAGGTCAGAAGGAAAGAGACAAGTAGTCCTGAAGGCAGAGTCTTCTGAAGAATCATCAGAAGATGAAGAATTGGCCATGCTGACCAGAAAGTTCAAAAGAGCCTTTAGAAAAGGCAAAGGTGGAAACTACAAGAAGCCATTCAGAAGTTTTGAGAAGAAGACTTCTGACTTCGGTGAAAAGTTCAAGAGAGATCCAAACAAGCCCATTGTGTGCTATGGATGTCAGCAACCTGGGCACATTAAGCCTAACTGCCCAGAGATGAAGAAAGATAAGAAAAAGTTCAAGAAAGCTATGCTGGCTGCTTGGTCAGACTCTGAGACCAGCAGTGATCCTGAAGAGAAGGAAGAGCAAGCCCAGATATGTTTTATGGCTATTGATGAGCCATCCTCTGAAGATGTCACAGGAGAAACTTCCGCACCTCCTGAAGCAAACTATGACTCCGAGGTAAACATATCCTCTGAACAAAATATCTTTGATTCTCTTGAAGAATTGTACAGCATGTTCAAGTACCTAAAAAGGAAGTTGGACAAAAGCGAGGCTGACAAATTTCTTAGGTTTACTCAAGTTTATGCTGATATGAAAATATTGGAAGATAAACTAAGTAAACAATTCAGTTCTTCCTCCGATGACTCAAAAGTCAAAGGTAAAGAAAAACTGCCTCTGAGGAATGATAAACCTCAGAAGAAGAAATCTGTCACTCCCTCTCTTCTGAAAGAGATCTCTTCTCCTCCTGAAGTGGGAACCTCTAAGAGTGCTAATGCCTCTGAAGAAGTAGTACCTTCCCAGAAGAAGAAGAATGCTCCTAAGAAGCAAAGGGAAAGATCCAAGAATCCTCCTTCTTGCAAGTTGTGTAAGAAAGATGGACATTGGTTGAAAGATTGCAAGTATCACATTAAGAACCTCTTGCAATCTGAAATATCAGAAAAACCTGTAGAAGCTAAATCTAACTCTGAAGGACCCAATAAGGATTGGGTACCTGTCACTAATTGATTGTGTTGCAGGTTGCTCTGAGTGCTCCATCAATGTCAAAGCTGTGGTACATTGACAGTGGGTGCTCAAGGCATATGACAGGTGATGAAAAGGCATTCATCACATTTGTACCTAAAAGAGGTGGTAAAGTCAGCTTTGGAGATGCTCAGAAAGGAAGAATTCTTGGTTCTGGATCCATTGGAACCAATCCTCCGATCGAAGATGTCTCCCTAGTCAGAGGTCTGAAGTTCAATCTCCTGAGTGTTGCACAACTGTGTGATAAAGGTAGAGATGTTGTCTTCAGCTCCTCTGGATGTAAAATCTTGGACAGTAAGTCAAGGGAAGTTATTCTAACTGCTCCTAGAGTTGAAAATGTTTTCATGCTGAATCTTGAGAATCTTTGCAAAAATATATGCTTGATGTCCAAAGAGGATACCTCCTGGCTCTGGCATAGAAGACTTGCTCATGTTAGCATGGATCTTCTGGCCAAAGTAGCTAGATATCAATTGGTTGAGGGTCTGCCTGAAATTAGTTTTAAAAAAGACCATTTATGCAATGCTTGCCAAGCTGGTAAACAATCTAGAAGCTCTTTTAAAACTAAGAAAGTCATTTCAACTAAAAGACCTTTGGAATTACTTCATATGGATCTTTTTGGTCCTGTTCAACCAATGAGCATGGGTGGAAAGAAGTATGCCTTTGTCATTGTAGATGACTATTCAAGATTCACTTGGGTCATCTTGCTGTCTAGCAAAGATGAGTCACTTGGATGTTTCTCAGTTCTGATTAAGAAACTTGAGAATGAAAGGAATGAAAAGGTAGTCCATATCAGAAGTGATAATGGTGGAGAATTCAAAAACTTTATGTTTGAAGAATTCTGTGAAATCAAGGGAATTGATCATAACTTTTCTGCTCCCAGAACTCCTCAACAAAATGGGGTAGTTGAAAGGAAGAATAGAACTCTGGTTGAGATAGCCAGAACTATGATCAATGAAAGAAGGCTTCCAAAGTATTTTTGGGGAGAAGCTGTGAACACAGCTTGCTATGTTCTGAATAGAGTGCTAATCAGAAGCATTCTGAACAAGACTCCTTATGAACTCTGGAAAGGTCGAAAGCCTAAAATAGGTTACTTCAGAACCTTTGGTTGTAAGTGTTATGTTTTGAATACAAAAGAATATCTTTCAAAGTTTGATTCAAAGGCAGATGAAGCTATCTTTCTTGGCTACTCAACACATAGTAAAGCATATAGGGTTTTTAATAAGAGGACTCAAACTTTAGATGAATCCATTCATGTAAAGTTTGATGAGACTAACCCTGCAGATAGTAAAGTCTCTGAAGAAGATGAAGTTCAAGCTTCTGAAATATCATCTCCTCCTGTTGAAGATGTTATTCCTAAAGCTGCTGAAGTTGGTTCTCCTGTTGAACATGTTCCAGAAGAACATCCAACTACAGAAGTTAACTCTCTTCCAGAAGATACTCCTATATATGATTCAACAAATGATGAACAGGTTTCAGAAGACTCATTGGATCTACCAAGAGAAGTTAGAGCTCATAGGAATCATTCCTTAGAGAACATCATTGACTCTGTTCACAATCCTGTCATGACCAGAGCTCAGCTCAGAAGATATATGGGGAATGTGGCTTTTGTGTCACTACTGGAACCCAAGGACTTCTATGAAGCAGCTGATGATGACTCCTGGTTAATGGCAATGCAAGAAGAACTTGACCAGTTCAAAAGGTCAGAAGTTTGGATTTTAGTTCCCAGACCTAACAACAAGAAGGTTGTTGGTACAAGATGGGTTCTGAAAAACAAGCTTGATGAATTTGGAAATGTTGTGAGGAACAAGGCTAGACTTGTTGCTCAAGGTTACAGTCAGCAAGAAGGCATAGATTATGGTGAAACTTTTGCTCCTGTTGCAAGATTAGAAGCCATTAGAATCTTATGTGCTTTTGCATCATACAAAGGTTTCAAGCTCTTTCAAATGGATGTGAAAAGTGCATTCCTGAATGGTTACATTGATGAGGAAGTCTATGTGTCTCAACCTCCTGGTTTTGAAGATCCTAAGTTTCCTGATCATGTGTACAAGCTAAAGAAAGCCTTGTATGGACTGAAACAAGCTCCCAGAGCTTGGTATGAGAGACTGACAAAGTTCCTTCTGTCTAAAGGATTTGTCAGAGGCTGTGTTGATACAACTCTGTTCACTCTGAAGAAGAACAAGGATATCCTTATAGCTCAGGTATATGTTGATGATATTATATTTGGTGCTACTAATGAATCTTTGTGCAGAGAGTTCAGTGACCACATGAAGGCTGAGTTTGAGATGTCTATGATGGGAGAATTAACCTTCTTCTTAGGACTTCAGATCAAGCAAAGTAATGATGGTGTGTTTATCAATCAAGCCAAGTACACTAGAGAAGTGCTGAAGAAATTTGGCATGATGGACTCTAATGCTGTTGATATTCCAATGGATGTCAGCAAAGACATTGATGATGAAGAAAAAGCTGGTAAACCTGTAGATATAAAAACCTACAGAGGTATGATTGGTTCTCTTTTATACCTAACCGCCAGCAGGCCAGATATACATTTTGCTGTGTGTTTTTGTGCTAGATATCAATCAAAGCCAAGAGAAATTCATGATGTTGCTGTCAAAAGAATTCTTAGATATCTTAAAGGCACACCAGAAGCTGGTTTGTGGTATCCCTGTAGTTCTGATTTCACTCCTATAGGATACACAGACTCTGACTATGGTAGAGATAAATTGAAAAGGGTCAGCACTTCTGGTGGTTGTCATTTTCTGGGGGAGTGCCTAGTCTCCTGGCATAGCAAGAAGCAAACCTCTGTGGCCCTCTCAACTGCTGAAGCTGAGTATGTTGCTGCTGGAAGTTGTGTTTCTCAGATGCTCTGGATAAAGCAACAAATTGCTGACTATGGAGTCATCCCTGGAACAATTACAATCTACTGTGATAACAAGAGTGCCATTGATCTTTCAAAGAATCCTATTCAGCACAGCAGGATGAAGCATGTTCATATTAGACATCACTTTCTGAGAGATCATGTTCTGAAGAAGGATATTATCATTACTCATGTTTCCTCTGAAGAAAACCTTGCTGACATGTTTACTAAGCCTCTGACTGGTATGGCTTTCAGCAACTTACGAGAAGGCATTGGTATGACTTATCCTCTTCAATAACTTAGAATTATTGTCTCTGAGTATCTTAAGTGTTTGATTGTTTAAGATAATTTAGTTATAATAAATTCTAATCATGATTTGACTTGAAAGCATGCGTTATTTACTGCTTATTACGGCGCTGTTCTGTGGTTAACGGTTATCTGTTCCCTTTTAAACGGTGTGAAGTTACTTTTTGAATTGGAACGGTTTCTGTGTTTGGGTATAAATAAGGGATTTCCATACTTAGAACCCTTTACTCTCATTATCTTTGCCATTAGAATTTTCATAGTTTTTTTTGTGTGATATCATCTCTCTTAGACATCTTAACCTAATTTCTCATTTCCTCAAATGGCTCAAGAAATCACTGTCACTCACATCTTTTCCGATGATTCACGAAAGAAAGTTAGTCAATCTAGGGTTTTTACCTCTAGATTTTTAGATGACGAAGTCAAATCAACTGAACCTATTTCTCTTTGGCTTAGTGCTCAAAACTGGAATTCTTTCGTCTCTCTCGAAGAATTCATCTACCCTAACTTAGTTACAGAATTTTATAAGAACCTCCATTTCTTTTCTAATGAGGAGGATGTGCTTCATTCTGTGGTCGGGGATGTTGAAATCGAAGTCAGCAGGGCTTCCATTTCTCAAGTGATAGGAATTGATGATGAAGGAATCATCATTGGAGATGATGGTTCAGCAGAAGGGTTTTCAGAAGCCAACTGGGCTAGGCCAGATCTAAGTGCCAAGGAAACTTATGCCACCTGGTTGAGTCAGCACCAGAGGTGGGCACATTATTTGACTACGAATGTCTTTCTTCCGAAGGCTGGAGGAGTCAACTGTGTTTCCAACAGAGAAAGGGTTTTTATGTGGCATCTGGTCAACCAGAAGAAGATAAATTTGCCTGCCATGCTGATAAGGCAGATGAAGAATGTAACTGCTGTGAGTGCATTAGCTTATGGCTCACTCCTGACAAGGTTGTTTGAGGCAGCCTCTGTTGTTATGTCAGGAGAAGGTGTTACTAGTAGGAGTACGGTTCTGAAGATGCATACCTTCAGAAACCTCAGTTTTGATGTTACTCCAAAGAAGAATGAGAAGGGCTCCTCTGTGAGTATTGCTCAGAAGGAGATTATGGATGCAACGGTTCAGAAAGGAAAGAATGCTGCCAAGAAGGGCAAGGGAAAGAAAGGATCAAGCAAGTTGGTCCTGAATGTTGAGAAGGTTGCTGTCTCAGAACCTCTTCCCACGTTGGTTCAAACAAAAATCAATGTTGAACCTTCTGGCAAGATTGTTGCTGAGAAGCCAAAGGATGTCCTTGAGAAAGAAGCTCAGGATGCTGAGGAAGCACGCCTTGCTGAGAAAGAGAAGGCTGCTGAAGCTGAAAAAGTTGCAAGAGTTGTGGCTCTTGCTGAAGAGAAAAGGAAGAAGAAAGAAGCTGAAGATAAGTTAGCTGCTGAGCGTGAAATCGCTGCAAAGGCTAAGGCCGATGCCAAACTTTTAGAAAGTGCTGCTAATCTGGAGGGTGCTGAGTTCTCCAAGGTAGGTGAGACTTCAGAGGAAGAGGATAATGTTGCTCTATCCTCTCGAATTGCTGAGACTGTCACTCTCACTACCAGAATTGGGAAGAAGGTTGTGGCAAAACGAAGGGTTCTGAGAAAGAAGGACTTCGTTATTGCTCCGAGTGCTGAATTGGAGGAACCTGCTGCTCAGGAACCAGAAACTGCTGATAAAGAGCTGTCAGAGATTTCTGATAAAGAGGATGTTGAAGCTCCTCTGATTGAAGAGCTATCTGAGGTTAGTGAACCAGAAGATGAAGAGGTTCTTGAAGAAGCTAAACAATTTGTTGAGAATGTTGACAATGAGAACTTCATTGACAATGTTCTTCTGAATCAAGGAAGAAACCCTGGTGAAAGGGATGCCTCAGAAACGCTGTTCAGGATGGCTCATTTATATGCTGAGCCAATCTCATCTTTTGATCCAAATGCCTCTGAACAGGTTATCTCATCTCCTTTTTTTACTCCTCATCCATCTCCTTCACTCCCTTCTGTCACAGAAGTAAGTGAATCTCAGAATTCCATTCCTCTGACAACTTCAACATCTGAGGTTGTCCCTCCTCCATCTACTCTTCCTTCTGGATCCTATTCAGAAGTGAATCTGTCCTCTGGACCAATTTTCACAGACTCCATTTCTACTTCCACTACTTCTTCTTTATCTTCTTTTGCTGTTTTTCCATCAATTGGAATTACTGCTCCTTCTCCTTCCATACCTTTGTCTATACCTTTTTCAATTCCTTCAACTTTACCTTCCTGTACAAATTCCTTTTCCTCCTCCTCTTCACAAATTTTCTCCTCTCCTCAAACTTCTGTCCCTCCTCTTTCAACCTCTGGACATACACCTCCTGTGTGTGATCCCTTAACTACCTCCTCCACTCCTTCAGGTTTTGCTGGATTGTCATCCAATTATGACTTTCTACGCAAACACTTGAATCGTGAAAATCTGGATAACAGATTTGGAAGTTTTGGCTTCATGGGCAGAGCTTCTGGTATTTCCGAAGCTGGAGGTGCCCCAAATGTTGAAGAGTTGAGAAAAATGGGTCAGAGTGGCTCAGATGACCTGCTGAATAGGTTTGCTGGTATAGGACAAAGAAGTTCTGCTGCTGACATGTATGCTCAGGGCATTGTGCTGCAAGAATTACACTCTCTGAAAGCTCAGAACCTGCAGCTCATGACCATGCTCCAAATGCAGGATCCTTCTGTGTATATACGCAACCTTTCTACCCTTCATCTAGCCACTTATGATGAGCTGTATAAATTGAGGGAATTAGCTCTGACCCTTCCCTCTCTGGATAATATTGCTCTTGCTTCTTCTCTGAAGGTCAATGAAAATTTGGAAATATTGACAGAAGAAGTCAAGGAAGCAAACGAGCATTATGAGGCTCATGAGAAGATGCTTCCTAGTAAGATTGAAGACCTGCAAAGTACTGCAAATCACATTCTGAGAGAAGTGAAATCTTCTGCTCAAGGTTCTTCATCTTCAGGAGCTGCCAAGATTGTATATGACATCACTCCTGATCTCAACAACCGACTCTCCAACATTGAGTCTGCTGTATCTGCTCAGAATGCACAGATTGCTGAGCTCACTGAACTCCTGAAAGTTATGCATAATCAAGCTCGTGAACAAGAGAAGACTCTTCACAATTGTTACAGGTTTGTCCGAGGACAGACTTATCTTCAGAATGAGCATCTCACGGCTGCTGTGTATGCTAACAACAGGCTGATCAAGCTCCTTCTGGAAGATGTTCAGAAACAGAGACCTATGTCTGGTCAGACCTTTGATCATATGAAGACCATTGATGATGACTTCAGAAGACGAATGGATTTGATCAATTCTGTGCGACCAACTCCTGTGCAATATCAAACTGCTCTGAATGTTCAACAAAAATTGAAGTCTCAGGGAGCTCTTGGTGTTGCTATTGGTTCTGGTCAAACGGGGGAGAAGTCTGGTCAGAAGAGATCAAGTGCTGCTGGAGGTTCCAGTGTTGTTCCTCCTCCTCAGAAGAAATCTAGGAACCTGTAATCATTTAGGACTTAAGCTTCTTAGCTAGGTTCTGGGTTGGGTAGTCTATGTCTTAGGACTTTTTCTGTTCCTCTGATTATTCTGTTTCCTATGTTATCTTCTGAATGATCATATATACACTGAATCTTTTCTATACTGTCCTGCATATCTGACTTCTTAAATGTTTGCTTATGTTTCTTTTTATCTCAGTAAATTACACTTCATTATATCTAACAACTTGATCTTAAGTCTTATTAAGTTTATACAGATTGCTGAACTTCACCATTTATACTAAAATGGGGGAGTTAATTTACTCAGAAGTAATGAAATATTTGCATCAGGAAGTCACTCTCTAACCCTCATGTTTTTCCTTTACCTTCTGACCACGGTTTGTCCATAACCAAAATGGGGGAGAATGATGAACCCTAAGTGTTTTGGTTATGTCCAAACGTTTCAGAAGATGAAAATGAAAATTAACTTGTATACTTTTCGATGTTGACTAACAATTTTCGTTAAGTTATTATGAGTTTTTCTCAGCAGATGCTGAATGAAGAATTCCTGCTTGCCTATTTTAACTCAGAAGATTAAAAAGCTGGAGACTGAAGCACTTTCTCAGAAGCTGGATGGACCGCTCTGAAGTGTTGATTGTCTGCCTAAAGCTTTTATCAGAAGTTCTCTTTTGCAAACAGAAGACTAAGGTTGTTTTAGTTCAGAAGCGCTAAGAAGAAAAACGAACATCAGAAGTTCGTTATCACGGGTTTGGTTAAGCATTTAATGCTTTGTCAGTTGCATTTAATGCAAGGCGCCAAAAGTTCAAAAAGCTGTTTGAAGGACGCGCCTGTTCACAACAAACAAAACCTGCTCTCTTACCGTTCCCCTCTAAATCAATCTTCAAGATCAGTCAACTCCATCACCTTTATCTTAATCCCATACCGGATTAGGTTAAAGTACAAAGTTGACAGAGTTGAGTGTTTTGAGACCGTTTGAAGAAGTTGACAAGATTAACGGCTATTTTCATCCTTGTCATCCTTGAAGATTCAAATATCCTCAACGGTTATCTACTCAACACTATAAATAGTAGCAAAGCTCCACTGCATCAACTGGGTGTGTGATCATAGAGCAAAAATCTCAACGCACTGTTATTCAAGAAAACAGAGCACACTTTCCATTCTCAATCTTTTCTTAGCTTAGCCTTTGTAATTGTGAGAGAGTGAAGAAAAACAAGTTCATAATAGAAATCTTGTAAACTGAGATCGGTTGTGATCTTCAGTTAGATTTAAAAGAGAGAAATCTAGTTGAGATTTGAGTTGGGTGAGAAATCCAGAAAACAGAGTATTGTTGTTCTGGTGAAAATCCTTTAACTCATTTTAGGCTAGTCAGAACTAAGTGAGAAATTAGCTTAAGTTCTGTTGATGTAAAGGAGCTTCTGAACTTGCCATAAAAGTTCTGAATAGTGGATTTATAAAATCTCTGGAGGCTGCGACCTCAGAGGACAAGACGTAGTCACAGGAATTCTGTGGCGAACTTGGATAAATTGAACTGTTCATCAGGACCTCCTGAATCTCTTTCTCCCTTCTTTATACTTGTTAATTGCTTCTGTGAACTTGTATCATATTTAGTGCTGAAACAGATTTTCTCTTAAAAATCACAAGTCTGTGTTCAGAAGACTGTCCAGAAGTTCTTTACTCAGAACTTCTGTAGCTGAAAAGACAGAACCTGTCTTAAAGCAGATTATCCCTCAGAGGCTACTTCAATAAGCTTGCCTCTGACTCTGAGGATTATTGACTCTGAAAATTGAGTTTTCATTAAATCCTTGAAAATATCAGTTTTCGTTTGAAACACCTATTCACCCCCCTCTAGGTGATTCTGATCTTGTTAGGGCCAACAGAAGGAAGCTTAATATCACAATTTATCAAACTGTTTTTTTAAAATTGGATTAGTCAATATAGTGTTTCAAAACCATTTATATAACTAACAAAAATTAATAATTTAAGTCCATGTATTCATCGATTGGTTCAATTTAAAATTGAATCGAAATAATAAAAAATTTAAGTAAAGTTTTAACTGAAAACAATACGTGCTGTAATAAAATAATATTAGCAAATTGAACCTTATAACTGAAGCAATCAAAATAAAAGTAAATTAGAATTTTAGTAAATTTAGAGGGTGTTTGTTTACTACTTTTCAAACTACTTTTTGCTTTTTCATACTAAAAAGGAGAGTTTCAAGTGTTTGGTTAATATCCACTTTTTGCTTTTTGATATCCAAAAAGTACTTTTAGAAAAAGTAGAGAATTCCTACTTTTCAAACATCTTTTACGGTTTGGATATGTTATCTCTTATATGCCCTTCAAAATTTCATTATTTTAATATTATTTTTAAATTGATTTTATAAATATGTCCATATATGTCATTTTACATCGTAACAGTAATAGTTATCATAATTTTACCAAACACTAATAATCAAACAGCAAACAGCAAACAGCAAACCGTAACAGTAACCAGCAAACAGCAACAGCAACCCGCAGTTAAAACAAACAGGCCCTTAATTAACATATATTTTGATCAATTTAGTTATTTTGATAATTTGATTATAAAATAAAAAAAGACTGATATTATTGATATATTTCGAAAACTAAAATTAACAGACCAATAACTGAACCGAACAAAAAATATCGATGATTTTAGTTCGGTTTTTTAACACTTCCAAATTTAAGGTTCCAAATGAATAAAAATTAGAGAATGAATTTTTTAAAGTAAAATAATTCCATTTACAGGGTGTGATAAGGTTAGAACAGTAGAGAGTGCATGTTAGTGGAATAGTGGAGCCTCCAAGCTGAGATGGGAGTGGGAGAAACAAAAGTGAAACAAATTAAAGGAAGCCTATAGACCATAGTATAATAAATAATAGGTCAACAAAATATATCACCCTTCATCTTACTAATGTCACGGTGAATGTACGTCAACGCGTTACATCTAAGCGTATAATAAATAGTTTTATTAAGTAGAATATTTATGGAGTTGTCGTCAGATAATTATAAATTAACTCATTTTTAAGGTCATTTTTCATATCTAATCAACTTTATTTAATAATTAGAAAATTTCACAATTTCAAATCGTTTGGAGAAAAATGTCATTGTAATGTTGTAGTGCACGTGATACTATGTAGTGCTTGTTGTGTTTTTAGGTATTTGTAAGATGTCATGCTTGTAGATACTACAAACATGACAAACACTACAAATGCAGAGGTTTTTTTTTTCCAAAACGCTTAAAAGTGTCTAATTTTGTAAATATTGAATGAAGTAGTAAAATATGTAAATCAACCTAAAGATGAGCTAGATTTATAATTAATCTATCGTTCTTTGTATAAACACCAAAATACAATATTAATTACATAATAGAATGAGTCAATTAATTATAAAAAGTGTACTTGTTTAAAAAATTTGATTCACCTCCTCAAAATTTGATTGTTACAACCACCAACTTGCTTACTTGCTCAAAATGTAGTAGTTGATCTTTTAACTTGCTCAAAACATATTAAGGAGACACTTGAATAATGTGGCCAAATTAGAGAGATTAGCATTCTATAGGCTTTTTTGTATCATATATTAATACATTTTACTAAATTTAGACACAGTAATTTGCAAAACATAATTTTTAACTATTTAGTTCTCACTCATTATCGTTTTTAGTAAAACTACGATAAAAAAAAAACCTTGTAAATCAGAAAATCTAGAGGACCGTCTAGTCCGCCTTCATTAGAGCCGGCCATGCAAATAATTTATGATATTACTAAAGATACCAAGATACAAGTTTGAGATTGAAAATAATGATCACCCCAAATGTCACCTGCAAAACAATTGTAGAAATTTAGTTTCATAAATTTATTTGATGTCAATGGTCTTTTTTATTTTATTTAATGAGTGTGAAGTGATGTCACATTTGTAGGGAATTAAAGATTAATCAATAATGTAGTGTCCATTTGCTGCCCCCTAAAATAGTGAGGCATGCACCTCTTTTATAGGTATTTTCTAGTGGTTTGTTTTAGCATACTATTTGTTTTTTTCTTGTCCTTTTTCTTTTTGTGCACAATTTTTTCTTTTAAAAAGTATATTTTTATTTACTAGTACATAGTTACTTCCATTGACTAGTTCTTAATGGATATTCCTATTTAACCTAAAAAAATCCATATAATTGATCATAACACATAAATTTGTTATTATCTCTATAATAAGGTAATATCTATTTAATGTGATGTACCAACTTAATCTTTAGACCAATTAAAATAGCCAGCTAGAGTAACCAAAAAAAAATATATAACCCAAAAAAGATAAAAATAAATAGGCAGCATTAACTGTTATATATTCATTGTAACTAGGCATGTTTTATAATTTAATTAAGGGACTATATGATTTTCAACTAAAATAAACAATATAAGAGTGAATAATTTAAGAATTATGGTACTCTAAATTTTAGAATCTCGACTCACAATAATAGTATTCTTTTTATTGTTTTTTTAAACCCCAATGATAGTATTCTTATTATTATTAATAATAATTTCTCATATTTTCATCAAAAAGAAAAGTAATATGTCTCGTCTTGTCCTACATGAATGAATAGCATAGTTGAAATGACATGACTTAAATAGCTAGGTACTAAGAATATAAATATAGCCTGTGGTTACTAGTGGAAGAAAAAGAGTCATCACATCTATAATTGCTTTGGAAAAGGACATGAAGCTTTTTCATGATTTTTATTCTTGTTTGCATAGTGAAATTATAGAAAAATAAAAAATGGATCAAACAAGAATCTATCTTTTTAGTGTCTCCCTTCATATATATGCAGGACAATTAGAAGAAGAACAAAACTAAGTGCATGGATTAATAACTTGCTTAATTGCTTTAGATGGTGGGGAGAGCATTAAGCTTTTTATGGATCCCAAATGTTTCATTCCTCTAAAATATTACATTAATGTACCTACAACTTATGGATGGTATGCTATGCTTAAAGGAGAGTAGAGGACACTGTTGGACAAACAACTAGGACCTCTTTCTCCTAATAAGATATTCAATGTTTAAGTTTAACTTTCTAAGTGTGTGTAAAACTCATTTCTTGTAGGCCATCTTCTATTGAAAAGATATATATCAGAAGAATTGAATTAACACGATCTCGTATCAATGAGATTCACCCATGTCAATTTTGAGGAGATGAATACAATTGATCTATGGTGTAGCATACATCAAAGATTGAGAGGAAGAGTGTCAAGATAAAGGTGTGTTGTCTCAATCCCACAGTATTTTTTCTAATGACTTTAATTTCTTAGCTTAGGATCATAATAATATCCATGTTTCTATAGCTAGTGACTAGGTCAAACCTCTTAACCTTGATTTACCATCTTAGATGGGCTTCACCCGTTATTATTATGATTAAATTAATTATTTGACACATAATCCGAATAACTCTAAAAGGGTTATCCGACAATTCTTTCTGTTTTTATTTTTATTTCCATCATTTCAAAATTAGTTGGGTGTTGAGGTGGCCAAAGATACAGTGAGAAAAGAATGATAAGTAAATTAGAAATACACAATAAAAATTATAAGTCAAATATTTTTATCAATAAAAAATTACTGATAATAAGTATCTCTGATAACAAATTAAAACATGCAAAAAAAAAAAACATATTTGCCGTTTTAAGTTGGTCGGTTGATTGTAAACTCTCGTTTATTTCAAATAACATTACTTCAAAATTAGAATTATTAGGGACCTCATTAAGATATTTATGCATTTTCTGAATTACCTCAAATAAAGTATACAATTAGTTTAAAAAAACATGGAATTTGTTTATAATTACACAGAAGGGCATTATTGAGAAAAGTTGTTAGAAAGTAAAAATGGAGAAAATAATGCATCCCATAAAACAAATCATATAATACAATTAGCCTAATATGAATTGTATAAAGAGCATAATGTGACCAACATAATGAGGTGACCTCACTAACAATTAGGGGAAAAGTGGATAAAGATATGCCAATTATTAGCACAAATCCAATTATGAGCACCAAATTAATTATCAAGTGGGTATAATTAAGCAAAGCTAATAAGGAGAGAGTTGTAATGTCTCTTTTCTCTTAATTGAATTATATATTGATATCGAGATTTACATGTTTTTAGTTACAAAAAGTTAGGCAAGAGTGAATTAATCCTTCACGAGAACGAATTGGCTTTAGTCCAACTGGTACATTTACTAACGTGTGAGTGAGAGTTCAGAGTTCAAATCATGCTCTTTACAAATTTATCAAAAAAGATAAAAATTCTTCACGAGACGAGGATAAATAACATATCTTAACAAACATAAGATTAATTTTTAATTGTGATTTCAATTTTATTTTTTTTATGAAAGATATAGGATTATAGATTTTACTGGTATACACATTAATATAAACAAATTCAAAACAACAAATTGAAGTGCATCTTTGTTCTTTCTAGTCTCGCTCAAATTAAATAAAAATTTGTATTTTTTATTTATACTCTAAATAGTTCATGTAAGAACCCGTAGTCCTTTATATATTTAAAAAGTATCATAATCTGAAGACATTCTAAATGTTTTTCCTTATTTATAATGTCGATGAAATCAAATGCCTAATGATTAAAATATATTTTAATTACTAAGGTATATGTAAGCGTGTGATTTTACTCTTTATTGTGCACAAAAGTCATAGTAGCACTTTATACAAACAGGTCTTATTATTGATTATAATAGTTCAATTAATGTGGTGTATTGTTGTAAGCAGCTATATAGATTTTTATTGGCTTTTCTTGTTGTATATGAAAGTATGAACAAATTATAAATGTAGGAAACTATTGGGCTCAAGCCCAGTTGAATCACCAAAGGAGAATCTTCTTCCTTACGGGGCCCAAATCAAATAAATAAATAAAGTTTATGAAATATGCTGAGAAATGTATTATAAGATGATGATGTTGGACCTGATCTTTTTTCGAAAAGGATAATGAGCCTCCGTAGGACAAAAATAACATCGAGCTGACTGTGCCAAAACATGAACCACCTTGTTAGCTTATCGGCGAACAAATTGGATGGTGTAAAGTCCATAATCTAAGGACAATACTTTTACAGCAATAACTTATCTGGTACAACAATTGATTGTATTACAATAGTTGTTGTTGTTGTTTTTATATCACATTATATAATAAATATATAGCATAATCGTATAACATAATCACATAATCAGTGACAAGAAAACCCGAATTGCCACTGCTGATATATAAGAGTACATTCAAGATGCAATAACATGCTAACCAACTAACTAAATTCTAAAGAGTCTGCCCTAACTTTAACTGTATTTATATATAAGCTTAAATAAAAATCTTGAAAATGTGTCAAACACCTACAATGGAGTTATAAGTGCCATATATGGCAAATAACAGTCCACAGATCACAAAGAAATAATCCAAGCCTTTCTGCCAGAATTTCAAAGATGGACCTAGTAATATAAGGTGAAATGAGGCTGGCAAAACAAACGATATCAGAGCACATACTGTGCTTCCCACAAGCGAAGCAAATTCACCAAACCCAGGAACAAATGATGCCAAAACTGCCAAAATAACAATCAGTATTGCACGGCTCACGTATTTTCTAATCATACCAACTTTTGATGAGCTCCTACACTCGTTATAATAGAGATCTTGACGCTGTCCGATGTTTTCGAGCTTGTTCTCTACGATTTCATGAACCGGGTGTACCATGATCGGGAATGTGAACATTAGTCCGAGACATAATCCTATCTGTTCCATCCAATGATAAAAACCGAAATCAGCCATGTTTCAATAATTTTACCGACAGCCAGAAACTTTCACATTCAATTTCTGGAATAACTAGATGCATTCACTCGTAGGACCATGATTGCAAGGATAAACGGTCCAGATAAAAGGAATTTCTTGTTACATTAATAAGAATCAATTTATACTCTTGTGTCTAATGTAATAATTGATACAAGAAAGCTATTGGTGAACAGAATCTCTATAAAGTTGAGGTGCATAATGCCTATGCATATGAATTTTTATCTACAAATACTATATTTCGGGTGCACAATAAAGACAATGATCTGCAATTCAATATGCGAGGCTGGATGAAGAATATGAAGATAATGACAGAGTGGACAGATGAAAAGGCATGTGCATTACAGAGCAGATGGTACAAAGAACTAGATCCAGATTCTAAAAATAGATTTATCAGATCAATTTCCAAATTGTTTTAGGAATAAAATATAAACAAAAAGTTATAGAAGCAGCAATACGTGTGAGAACTTCGTACCTGAACAGCTATGGTAGACCAATTACGGGGCAAATTGAGCGTTATTATGTCCTTCGTTTGATCACCATAAGCCATATAACCCGAAAACCCAAACAGCACATAAACAAGGGTAATTCCAGAGAATGCTTTAGCTAATAAACTAGGAAAACTGCCCCTTTCCTTCATTGATGCCTCTAATGCCAGAGTCATCCCAAAACCTTCGAAACAAAAAACTGCCATTCCTCCGGCAAATGGCAATCCTCCCATATTAGATGTAATTGCAGTTCTATCACTGAACTTAAATTCACCGCTTATTACCTTCTCCACATCCTCTTTCACCACAATTACCATAGCTAATACATTACAAACATCCGCGAAAATGCTAAAAGGCGCTAAACCGGACAAAGAATCAATCCAAGAAAGTCCAATTTCAAGAGGAACTAACAAGAATATGAAGGATGATAAACTCAGACTGTGACCACCGAATACGGATGAAAGATTTTGACTGATAAAAACTAAGTATGCTACTGATCCTCCACATTGGGATGTGAAAATTAGAAATTCTGTTAGGTAACGCCCGAAATTGCCCATACATCTGTAACCTAAATCACCATATGTTCTTGTTTCCTGTGTTAACTCTTCAGCTGCCTGTTTGTCTCTGCATTGAACCTGTGTAGCAAGAAAGTAAACAATAAATCGCGGTTTGTTTCTCTGTTTTACATTGGTTTTTTAATAGTAGAATAGTGTTCTGTTAAGACTATAAACATCGGCAAATCGCTACTTCAGAAATAAAAGATGTTAATTTCTACTAGCTACCAACATAACAAGAAGCTATGTTGTATGAAATGGACACACGGGAAACGTTTTTCCAATAAAATATAGCTAGATTCGACGAAGTGTTCGCCTATAAATAGCTATCCAGGAAACAAGCTCCCATTAACCTCTATTAGCCAACAACAACAACAACCTATATTGCATGGAAATTGAAATTGTAACAGAAATGGACACTGAAAACATAGTTTGTAAACTTTGGTTGTCCATTTTTCATTACTTTTTCCGTACGAAATAGCTGTTTCAGAAAGAAAATCGGTTAACTTCTAGTAACTAACATCAACAACAACAACAATCAAGTAGTAATCAGTTAACAACTACAATACAATATATAGTAACAGACTTGGACCAGAGTAATTGTAAAACAATTGGGAGGTTAATAGTTAGGACCGGACAATTTGTATAACAATTGGAAGGTTATTCTATAAAGCCAGGGACGGGCGGACATCCCAACTATGTGGGTAAACAACCCCAAACCCGAACTCAGAATATATAAAATCAAAGAATCACTAAATTATAAACAAGAAAGAAGGCAAGTTTAAATAATTGATTAAAAATAATACAGAGAACGATAAATGAGTGAGGTTGAAAAAGTTATTCCCTAACAAAATAATTAAAAAAGAAACAGAAGCAGAGAGAGAGAGAGAAGTAAGTAAACTAACCAGTAAGAGCATACAGTAATAGGTGGCAGTTCCGGCGAGAAGAACACCGAGAGAACCGGCGAGCCAACCGGCGATTCGGAAGGCAAAAGGAAGGCCGAGAAGACCAGTACCGACAATGGATACGATTATATTACCAAAAGTTTGAATAGAAGAAGCTGTTCCTCTTCTTGAACATTCAATCAGAGGAACTGAGCACCCCTCCATTTTCCTATCCATCTCTTCTTCCCGACCAATTTCTGATTTTTGCTCTTTAAAATAACTTGATGTTTTTTTTTTGGTAAGTTGCTGTTTATAATCTTCTACAAAAAAAAATGTCAGATATAAATTATAAAAACAAGAGACAAATTACAGGTACAACTCCATCATTGTAAATACTAAATATAGATAACAGAAAACATTATCTTTAAAATGTTATTTAGATAGATAAAAAAAAAATTAAAAAAATTGTAATACTCTATGGTAAATGTGGTAATTTTTCTCGTTTTGTCAAATTTTTGGTAGTATGGGCACAAAAATTTTCCTATCCAAATTTTAGTCAGTCACACGAAAAACTAAAAATAATTAGAAATAAAAAAAAATACATTAGTGTTACTTAAAATGTTGACACGACGCAACACGATACAATATAAAAATGCAAAAGATTATATATAATTATAAACAACTCAAAATAAAATCAAATTGACCATTAAAATGAAAATGAGACGTATTAGTTTCGTTGAAAAAAGAAATGTAATACTATTTTCCGTATCAATTTCATGTTTTTCGGGTTAATGCGAACACAATTTAAGAATTAATATATTTTCATTAGGTTAAGTTAAAAATAACTCATTACCTATTAAGTACAACACTGACATTAAAAATACGCTGTGTTTAAATATATTACAAGCTCATTCAAAAACTCGGGCTCTATCCAAAATATTTAGTAGTAGCACAAAGTTTTGAGGATAAGTATCACTTACAAAAAATTTGACGCTAATTCAGTGTTAAATTGGTCGCATATTATGGTATAGAACGCATTTGAACGAAATAAGTCATTTTGTCGCGAATGATCAAACATTTTACACGACGAAATTTTTCAAAATAACCAATTTTGACGCGAATGAAATTTAAGACGACGAAATTTATTGCAAAGAAAGGCATTTTGTCGCGAAAGAAGTTTTTACGACGAATGCTTTTCGAGTTTGTCGCTAATGAAGTTTTACACGACGAAAGTTTTTCAAATTTTGTCGCGAATAATGTTTTACACGACGAAATTTTTTCGCTTTTGTCGCGAATTAAATTTTACACGACGAATTTTCAAAATAAGCAATTTGTCGCGAATGATGTTTTACACGACGCAATTATTGCAAAATAAGCCATTTTGTCACGAATGACATTTTACACGGCGCAGTTTATTGCAAAATAAGCCATTTTGTCGCCACTTAAACAATTATGTTCCATTAGCGACGATTTTTCCGTTGCAATAATATATTTTTGTTATTTTCTCAAACATCCGTTACAAAATAGAAATGACAATTTTGTAAAAAAATTGAAATCCAATTTAAAAACACTGTAGTAATTGTGGTTCATCTTTGTACTATAAAAATAATTATGTGTTGCTTTGCCGCTTCTATATATGAACAAAAGTTCTGTGAAAAATACATAAATTTTGTTTTTACCGAACAAAGAACTATTTTCTTTAATGACGAACACTTATTTATTTAAGATACACTTAGAGAAAGAAAAGGACAAAATCTGTATTCCACATTTGGCTGTAAAATAATTAGCTATCAAACAAATTGCACCTTCTTGAAGGCGGTGGATGAATTTTTCATCATAAACAATGTGCATGAATAATTGGATATCATATAGATCTAAATTAGCTATGCCAACACAAATAGTGTCTGAGAAAATCAACGACGGAAACTAGTTAAGTTAATTTCTATGTTTAACAATTTAATATCATGTCGTACTAAGTAAAACTAATATTTGATATGAGATATACAACTGTAAACGAGGTGACCGGCTTTTGTTATGCTCATGTTCGGTTTGTTAAAAAATTCACGAACTCATGCTCTTGCTTAGTTGGGCTTGTCAATCAAAGTAACGGGCTCAAGCTGAATTTTCATGAGCTTAGTTCGAGCTTAAAATTCTCTAATCGTAAGTTTTTTATTTTAAACAAAATTATCTGATTATAAGTTATTCATGAGTAAATCATCAATTATATATATCTATGTACATTTTTTCACGAATAATTTATTAACTATGTTCATAAGCAAGCTTATTGAAAGAGTTTATTGAATAAATAAACAACATAACTTACAATCTGTTATTTATTATGTTCACATATGAGCTCATATAATAGCAAATGAAACACTATTTTAACTTCATTATATTAAAGAAGTAATATAAGTGGATAGTTTAATCGAGCAATAATAGTTAGCGATTTTTTTATTATCTATAATGGATAGATTGTTTATTTCATTTGATAGCTATGACTAATTTATTTGAATTGTTGAAATTAAATTTTAGGTGTAGGCTATGGTCATTTTGTTTTTCTCTTACTTTGTCTATATTTTGTCCTTTTCACCATTGGATTAGTTTTTAACTCATGATCCAATGGTTGACAAAACAAAGTAATGGTTACTTTTTGAAAAACAAAGTGACCATAGAATATCCCTAAATTTTATTAAATATTTATTTTGTTATTCAACCAAATCGACAAATCAAATATCTCCCAATTGTTAGTTTAAATTTTATAATTCAATCAATATGTGCTCATTTGACTCTATGCAACATATACTGCAGTTTCTGAGTTCCAAAGGTATCAAATTTTTCTTTCCTACACGTAACGAACAAAACAAATTTGTAATATCTATTTTTTGAAAACCGAAATGTCGTCCCTTAAATTAATCCAATCTTAGCATCCAGTCACGCTTTTTCTTTTTTGTTGGTGGCGACCCTAAAAGTAACAGTTTAAAATACGAAAAATTGTTGAATAAATAGTGGCAGGTCGTGCTGCGGAAAATCTAGACAGTGACAAAAATTTTATGAAATATTATTACATTTTATATCTATAATATTCCCATTAAAAAAGGAAACAAAATTACATATATTCCTCCTACCTTGTAATTACAAGTTATCTCTTGTATGCAACCATAAAAATCCTTGAAAATGTATCAAACACCTACAATGGAATTGTAAGTGCCATATATGGCAAACAGCAATCCAAATATCACAAAGAAATAATCCAAGCCTTTCTGCCAGAATTTCAAAGATGGACCTAGTAATATAAGGTGAAATGAGGCTGGCAGAACAAATGAAATCAGAGCAGATACTGTACTTCCCACAAGCGAAGTGAATTCGCCAAATCCGGGAACAAACGATGCCAAAACTGCCAAAATGATAATCAAAATTGCACGGCTCACGTATTTTCTAATCATACTGGCTTTTGATGAGCTCCTACACTTGTTATAATAGAGATCTTGACACCATCTGATGCTTTCGAGTTTGCTTTCCATGATTTCATGAACTGGGTGTAATATAATGGGAATTGTGAACATTAGCCCGAGGCACAATCCTATCTGTTCCATCCAGTGATCAAAACAGACATCAGCCACATTTTAGGTAATTTATCAACAGAACAAGTAGAAAGAAACATTCATATTCACTTTCTGTACTTACTAGATGTAGTACCGAATCACCACTTATAAGAGCACGATTGCAAGGATAAAAGTTTCAGATAAAAAAACGTCTTGTTAAAAATAAGTACATCAGATAAGTTTGAATTGCACTAATGGTATATTTCGGGGCAGACAATAAGGCAATGATCTCAAATTTTCGGGATGTGATGCTGAAAAATAATGAGATAATGACAAAGCGGACATATAAGAAGGCACATGTTAATGCATTGCAAAGCAAATGGTGTAAAGAACTAGATCCAAATTCTAAAGATAGCTCTATCAGATCAGTTCCAGAATATATATATATTTTAGGATTAAACAATGAACAAAAAGCTACGATCCAGAAATACATGTGAGCTATAAGAACTTCGTACCTGAACAGTGATGCTAGACGGATTATGGGGCAAATTGAGGGTTATAATGTCTTTCGTTTGATCACCATAGGCCATATAACCCGAAAATCCGAACAAGGCGTACACAAGGGAGATTCCAAAGAATGCTTTACCTAATAAACTCGGGAATCTCGTCCTTTCTCGCATTGATGCTTCTAATGCTAGAGTCATACTGAAACCATCGAAACAAAAAACCGCCATCCCTCCAGCAAATGCCAATCCTCCCACATCAGACGCGATTACAGTTCTCTCATTGAACTTAAATTCGCCGCTTACTACCTTCTTTACGTCCTCTTTCACGACAATGACCATTGCTAATACATTACAAACGTCTGCGAACATGCTAAAAGGCGCTAAACCGGACAAAGAATCAATCCAAGAAAGTGCAATTTCAAAAGGCACTAACAAGAATATAAAGGATGATAAGCTGAGATTTTGAGAATCAAATATGGATGAAAGATTTTGACTAATGAAGACCAAGTATGCTACTGATCCTCCACATTGGGATGTGAAGATTACAAATTCGGTTATGTAACGGCCGAAATTGCCCATACATTTGTAACCTAAATCACCATATGTTATTGTTTCCTGTGTTAGTTCTTCGGCTGCCTGCTTGTCTCTGCATTGAACCTGTGTAACAAGAAAGTGAAGAATAAGTGTTTGTTCGGTTCTCCTTATAGTTCAAGTATCGATTTTTTCACTTTAATTAGTAGAATAGATGTTGATTGGTTATGATATGGATTGGCTATTTTAGAAATAAAATCGGTTAATTTTTCCAGCAACCGGCAACAACTGCAAAACTATATTGCACGGATACAAACAAATGTTATTTGTAAAAATATAGCTAGGAACTAGAAATGCTACAGAAGAAGAGTTTTCGTGCAACATAGACAACAAACAAATAGTACACGTGTGTACGAATAAACAGAGGAAAATGGAAAGTTGTAAATTAACTAAGAAAAATAATTAGACATTGAATTCCTCAACAAACAACTGAATGGAAACTGAAGCGAGACAGGTTAAGAAAACTTTATTTTCTAAAAAGCTCAGATAATGGAAACATGGAGGAAAGTGTAAATATTAAAAATACAGGCACAAATATAAATATTAGAAATATAATAAGAAAAAAGTTGACATTTATGTTCCACCCATGGCTATAAATAAGCAAACAATAGAGGTAAACTGCATTCATAGACCTTGCATTTTGCTCTAATTTGCATTATGGTACCTGAACTTTAAAACTTCACATTTTAGTAGATAACTCTTCAATTTAGAAGTTATCAAACATTAACAAGCTAGTTTAAGCTAAATGTGAAATTTGAATTAGCTAGAGTCATTATCCGAAATTGAAATGAGATTGTGGTTTTGTAAAAACAGTTTTCTAAACCAGAAACGAGTTTTCTATTTACATAAACGCTCTCGTTTCCTAATGGTTTCCGTTTTCGAACGGATACAAAACATGGTACGTAATGTTACTATATCGAAAATGTGAAAAGTAGAGACAACTAACCAGTAAGAGCATACAGTAATAGGCCGCCGCGCCAGCGAGAAGAATGGCCATAGAGCCTGCAAACCAACCGGCATTTCGGAAAGCAAAAGGAAGGCCTAAAAGACCAGTACCAACAATGGATACTATTATATTACCTAAAGTTTGAACAGAAGAAGTTGTTCCTGTTGTTGAAGATGAAAATGAAGATTTAATTAGAGGAATTGAACAACTCTCCATTCCACTTCCCATCTCTTTCTTCTTCCCCAAAATTTCAATACACAAAGTATAGACACAAATTCCAGTTTCTTATGTCACATTTTGATTAATACATTTAATAGAGAATTTTATAAAGTTTCACGTTTTTTGATATTTTATGGATATTAATCACATGCATGTAGTTTTTTAGTTTTTTTATAGTAGAAGAAAGAAGACTTCTTTTTTTTTTTTAGAATTATTAAACTTAGAGAGAATTAAAAAACTTAAACCAATTCGAATCATTAGAAGTCATCTTTTGGTACAGGAAGAAGGGCCAAGCCCCAAGAACCCAGAAAAAAAAAAGAAATACAGAAAGAAAAAAAGAACCGAAAAAAAAAACATTACAAGCAAAAACTACTCACGAAACGAACGTAAAATTTTGAATTGCCGATTAGACAAAAAAAAAATGGGCGAAAAAATAAAAAATAAATTATTTTTTAAGTTGAGAATAAGAAAATTTTGGTTTAAGATTGGGAGAAATAAGAAAGTAAAATAGTTAAAAATGATTGTAGTTCATTAAAATTGGATTGTAAATAGTTTAACCTTTTCTACCCTTTTCAGCTATACCTGATGCATGGGCCTTAGACCCATAAAATAGGGTAAGACTTAAAACGGAATGTAGAGAAATCAAAATTTGGGCTTGGACTTAACAAACAAAATCCGGGTTTGGGTTGCAATTCAACCTAACCCATCAACAAAAATACTAAATTGATTATTTTTTTGGAACAAAATTGATTATTTATTAAACATCAACCCGATTAAAGAACAGAGTCGCGATAGTTCAGTCAAATGGCTCTCACCTTTCCATTTTTAATTCCATAGTTAAAAATTGTTCTGTTACTTATTTTTTTTTAATTCCACTAATTTTTTTTAAGGAAGCTAACTAATTAACTTAAATGTAGGATATAATTACTTTAAACTAACAATTGTCATTATTATTATTGAATAAAATCTCTACTACTCATCTAATAATGATAGTTGACAAAATGATGGTGTTACTTTGTTAAAAACGAAATAATCATAACCCATTAAAAATAAAGTAATCATAACTCATTAACTTCATGTTTATCTAATTATACACCACTATTAGTCAATTTTATTTCTCCAATAACATTGTCATTTTTCTATTTTTAATTGATATTTAAGTCTCAAATAGTTTTTCATAAAAAATTTCTAAAATATGTATTTTAACCTATTTGATACTTAAGTATCAAATAAAAATAAAAAAATGATTATGTTATTAAAAAAACAAAATTGACCTATTATCGGATAATGGCTCCGAAAAATGTTAAAATCTAAAAAATTTACGTCTAAAGAGCTTGGTTTAAAATAATTTCGAAACTAATGTCATTTTTTTGACTCTAGTTAACAAAACCCGGAGCCTCAAACACCAAGTTCAAAATTGCACAAAAACCGGTGCCCCTAGCACCGGTTTCATAAAGAAAAAAGGCAAAAACCGGTGCTCCAATCACCGGGTTCATAAAGAGAAAAGTCATATATGCAAATATAATGACTATTTTCCTTTTTGGTACCTGTATTAAAACAACTGTCCTTTTGACGAACTCCTTAATTTTTTATTTTTATACAGTGAGTTCATGCATACACATGATTATTAAGAGCAACGGAATATCGTATAAATCTCAAATGTAATTTTAGAGCATCTGCTTTAGAGATATATTCTAAACTGTGTTTTTGACGAACTCCTTAATTTTCCATTTCGTCACAGTATATTTATTTGAGGTCGATACGAATTTTCTTATGATTGTGCTCATTAAGAAAATTCGTATCGACCTCAAATAAATATACTGTGACGAAATGGAAAATTAAGGAGTTCGTCAAAAACACAGTTTAGAATATAGTTCTAAAGCAGAAGCTTTAAAATTACGTTTGAGATTTATACAATATTCCGTTGCTCTTAATAATCATGTATATGCTCGTGATTATTTTTGATAAACTCACTGTATGAAAATAAGAAATTAAGGAGTTAGTCGAAAGAACAGTTGTTTTGATACAGGTATCGAAAAGGAAAATAGTCATTATATTTGCATATAAGACAAAAAATAATTGTTACATGCATCCTCACTTTTCTGTGATTGGAGCACCGGTTTTTGCCTTTTTTCTTTATGAAAACCGGTGCTAGGGGCAGGGTACCGGTTTTTGTGCAATTTTAAACTCGGTGTTTGAGGCACCGAGTTCTGTTAACTAAGGTCAAAAAATGACATTAGTTTCAGAATTATTTTAAACAAATCCCTTTAAACGTGAATTTTTTGGATTTTAGCATTTTTTGGAGCCATTATCCCCTATTATCTATCATTTGGGACGAAGAGGCAATATTTTTTACAATTATTGATATATATGTGTGCCAATGAATTAGGTGGAGATCAACAATAAGCCAAATTAGTATATGAAATTTATTTTATGTAACGTAATTAACGAAGGTATTGAGATATATAATAATAGTACAAAAATTTATATATATAAAAAAAAGAAGCTTAGGTGTAGGCTATAGTTATTTTGTTTTTCCTCTACTTTGTTTGTACTTTGTTCTATTTATCATTAGATTAGGTTTTAACCCATGATTTAATGGTGGACAAAACAAAGTAATGGTTACTTTGTGAAAAACAAAGTGACCATAAAATTTCCCAGAAGCTTAATATATTAATCAGTTCAAACTATCCAAAAATCACAAATGACCTATTTTATATGTGCAAAAGTAATAAATACCTCCCTGATTTCAAAAATTATAGCACAATATAATAAATAATTAATTCTCGTTAAATTTAAATATATTACGTTATCAGTTGTTATCTTTAAATTGATTATGTATTAAAATAAGTTTGGATAATTATCTCATTTTAGAATATTATATAATCACGTGTAACCATTTTAGCCAATTGTCAATTAAAGTAAAAAGTATGTACTTTATACAACATTAGGGAAGTTTGGAAAGCAATGGTGTGGAAGTTTTTAGCTAATTAGATATTATTTATTGTTTAATGGTGGACAAGCTGATAAGGTACATATCATCACATTATTATTTTTTAAAAAGTTAGCACAATTATATTTATATTAACAAAAATTCTTATTCTTGATGTGATTCGATACATAACATCTATGATTATAAATAAAGGCTTTAATCATTAGGCTTATTTGATAGATTCATTGACCCAGATTTCACGAGATACTCATGGCAAGAAGTTTCCAATGAAATACGCATATGCGGATCACCCTACTAGAATATAAGCTAATAAAGGATAAAGATGACAGCAGAGCAGCTGCCAGTGCCGCATCACCATATCTTTGTATGTATGAAAAGATTATAACACGTCATGAAAAGATTCTACCAATACTTATTTACTTTCTCCCTAAGATTAATAACTTGATCGTCGAAGATTCCCTCTGACGAATCCAATAATGCCTCGCATCATCGTTTCTAGTTAGTCCACGAAGACGAGAAATTGGGGAAATACCAAATTCATAATCATCACATACATATTTACATAAAATATAACAATTTGACCATAAAATACCAATCGATATTATTTCAAATGCATTATAGATCATCTTCAAAAGAAGTGCAAACTCTACACATACATACATACATAATCGACAACGTAGTGAAACTAAAAGAACCTAATAATTATGAACTGAGTGGTAAGGAAGTAGACACTTATAACACTTTGACCGAGATTCGGTTTCTTCAATCGTCACTCTGGAGCAACACACAAGCCTTTCCGTGGCCTCGAGGCTTTCTTTCTCCCTAAACTTCTTATAACGAAAAATAAGACCTAGCTACGGCAACTTAATCCTCTAATTAAGTAATAAGAAGATCAATCAAACTAATGAATTACATGAAACATCCATAAAATTGTTGATAATTTGGAGAACTCTATGAGAAATAGGAGTGTAAGGATCATTGGTGAAAAACCCATGTTGCTTGCCCTCAAATTCAACATAATCAACACTCTTTCCCATCTCTTTTAAATTAAAAGCATAATCCTTAATCCTGTCTTTCATCAATTCATTGCTCCCAACAATGACTAACATTGGATCAAGAGCCAAAGGTTGAAGATTCAAGCTATTTGGTCCAAATGGGTTAGCCAATGGGTGGTCTCTATCTTCTCCAAATGGCATAGAAAGCCTCCAAAATCTGTGGGGGATATAAAACACAGGTGTGTCAATTTTAAATTAATTGTCAATTCATGTATTTATTGGAGAAAGCACTCACAATTAGTCACAATGTTGGCCTACCTATACATGCACTAACTTGATCTCATTTTTCAACAAAAAGATTTTGGATCTTCATATGTCACTTTCTTTATAAAGAGAGAGAGATGTATATTTCTTAAGATCATTTTCTCTCTTTATGTAGACGTTGACATAGATATACATACCCAAAAACACATTTATGGAGGTTTTGGTTCTATATCAACTACTACTAACACTAATAATAATAATAAGGTTTTATATATTGAGGCTCTCGAATTTGGTCATACAATTCACTTTGCTATCTAAACTTTACCGACCTTTTTATTATATTGTATACTTGATTTAATTGGTCAATCATTTCGTCAAATTTGCTTAAGATGATATGTTAGTCGACTATATATAGTTATTGAACTTGTTTAAAGTTATCTATTAACTTTTTAAAATTGTTTAAAGTAAAACGCGTTTCAATTCGTCCAAATCACCACTCTGCTTTGCCATCTAGGATCAAAGGGTTTAGTCTTTTTCACTATAAGTAAAAGTCGTATGGTGCAATTCACAAGACTAATGATATATTTTCAAAGTTCAAAAGATCAATCGAATATAGTCCCTATGTATTAAACCAATCTCTTTTATCAATAAATTTGATAAATGTGTATGAACACATGAAAGTTGTAAATGATGTAAAAAAAACACCTTTAGCTTTCTTATTAGAAACAAGCATCTTGAATTCCAAATTTATTGTTTTTAGATTAAGACCTTCATAATTTGATAAAGCTCATTCATTTATTGATTCCATAATTAACAAAATAATCAATTGTGAATATTAGATTTATGTGTGATCAATTTGATATTTGTCTAATATTGCATTTTTGAGTTCAATATGTGTCCATCTGTAATATATATTTTTTTAAGCCTTTGACAAGAAATCAAAAACCTTTTTGCATAAAGATTTGCTCCTATTTTTGACTAACCTGCTCTCCCAATTCTATCATTTTCTTCCTTTTTGTCAAATACATAAACGTGAAAAATCCACCAATACAATAACTAATTAATTTCAGTTGTATCTACAATATTTAGAATAAGTTGTATCATTTTTTACAAGATAAACACTTGAAAAAAAGATAGAATAACTATTATTATAATTTATGAAATACTTTTCAATGGGTATTACTCATCCATAGTTACTATAAAAGATAGTGTTAATTATTATAAATTTGAAAAAGTCAAGATAGTAACTAATGGACATATTAAAAAAAAGAACCGTTAAATTTTAATTCAATAGTTGTTATTGTAATAGAGTGAACCTTGTAATTTTATACACAAAAATAATGATCCTAGATGAGCCAGTACTATGCTAGAATTGAAAAGCTGTCAACTATTTTTATTATTATTGTTTAAAGTAAGAAAAGTTTTAAAATTTGTAGAGATCAATCAATTTTTTGCAGAATAGGTTTCAAAAATCACAATCCATAAAGCAATAATGTAAGAGACAATTATTAATGGCCTAGCTAGGTACGTGTCCAATGGGGTTTTTCTGTACCAATCAAGGTTTTTGTGACAATTATTTTCATGTGTTTTGAAACAATTAAGTGCAATTTATAAATATTTCATATGAAACAGATGCACAATCATATAAACTTTTCTTTTTTGGTAATCATATACACTTTTCATGTTCATATAAGTTAGTATTATTCTTTTTCTAATTTGTGCAATTCATATAACAAACAAAATAATCAACTCGCGCTCCCTAGTCACAACGACTCTCATTCGCTAAGGTAAAGCATGCATTACTAATCCTTTTTTAACTAGAATTTTTATTTTGCAATTTGGTTTATTGAGTTTATGTACCCCAAGTTAGTAGTATAAACGTATGAGAGTCTATTTGGTTTAATTATTATTTTTAGTTGTTTGTGTTTTTGCTATTTGCTTGCATTTACAGTAAAGATACAAAAGTATCTTCATTGTTAATATCCAAGATTAATTTTAACTCTTACCGTTTAAAATCATGTAAGACACTGTTTTTTATAATTGAACTGAAGTGAATGAGACTAAAATGAGTTGAAATAAATTACTGACAAACCATAAAGAATATGACCTAATTTCATACGTAATGGTAGCAAGCTGGGACAGTTAGACATTATTAGCAAAATTCTTCTCAGTCCTCAATTCTATTATAGGTACAAGAAATAACAATAATCGCATCATACAGACTCTAAATTTTAAATTTTATATTGAATTCTCATATTGTTCTTATAAATTCTAGAATATTATTCATATTAGCCTCAAAAGGATGGATATTTTTGTTTATTAGTACTTAATTTTGAAAGAGTAATATTAATAAAAAATAATGCACTATATATCCTCATTTATATTAAAATATTATCATGGGAAGAACAAATTACATATTTAATATTTATTTTTTAATTTTCATAAAGCATATATATGATTGATAAAAACTAAAAAAAAACAGTATCACCACTAACAAATATTATCTTGAATTGCGCTAGCCAATTATCAAATCATAACCTCTAGCTAAACCATAATGAATTTGAGTAATAATCTTCTAATATTATATAATAAGTCAAATATATATCTTATACATAAAGTGGTGTCTTTTCAATCCTAATTCTAATACTTCATATCTTATTTTTGTACTTTTTGGGTTGATATATTTCAAATTGATATTTGTTTCTAATTAATGTTCATTGAATGTAAATTCAAAAACTTGTATAAATAACTATAGATATCAACTGTTTCGGGTGTTTTTAGTTAGTTGTTTACTGTGTTTCGTGATAGCTGGTAAAAATTAGTCCATTATTCTTGGATTCTAACTAAATACATTTGTTCTACTACTTGAAATAAATAAAAATAAAAAGAGTTAAATAATGTGGAAGTACTAACATTTACAGACTATTTAGGATGTTTAACATTCTATAAATTAAATAAATTAATTTGAAACAAAATTATGTGATTTATTAACCTCTAACCTTATAACGTGTCTTGTTCATCTTTAAAATTTCTTAAAATGACATAATAAATCTATTAAACTTGTGTGACGGAACACGAGAAAATTTAGATAAGTGAAAACATATATTACTGTAAGCATATGTTGGATGGGCTAATAAATCATCCTAAGAAAGTTCTGAGTAGTCAAAATATTATGTTAAACAAATTTATATCACAATCATTTCGAGTTTAGAAGATTCTTAATTTAGCGTTTTGAGTATATTAAGGTATGTACCTGTCTAATATCTCTAAATTCAGAAATTGTTCACTAGGTCCTTCCTCCGACTTTGTCCTAGCAACGCCACCAAAAAATGGCGCCATAAGTATATAACCTCGTACCCGAACCGGACTCAACCCGGTCGAACCAGCCCCTAACCGAACTGCTAAATGATGAGCAATATTTCCACCCGAAGAATCACCCATAATAAAAACCCGGTCAAAGTCAACCTCCTCATTACAAAGCCATGCATCTCCATTTTCACTCAACACCTGACTCTGCAGCCACTTAATTGCACTAACTCCGTCGTCCATGGCAGCCGGAAGCTTATGTTCGGGGGCCAAACGATAGTCCGGAGCAACCACTAAGGCGTTGAGACCTGAAGCAAGTCTCAAACAACAGTTATGACAGTTAGGCCAAACCCGAGAACCGACACAAAAACCGCCCCCGTGGATGAAAAAGAGGACGGAAAGTTTAGATTTTGACGGCAGAGTTGAAGTGGGTTTGTAGAGACGGAGGTGGAGATTGTGTGTTTTGTCAAAAAGACAGTCTTTGAATTGGACGGAGTTATCGGACATAAAAGAAGTGAGAAAGTCAATATTATTTGACCTATAGATAGTTCCGTCGCTAAAAAGTTGGAGAACACCAAGGCAATCTTCTACAATATGAGGAAAAGATCCCATTTTTTGGTTTGGTTTTGAAAAATCTTAAGCAGATGATTTTAAAAATATGATCATAGGTGGAAGTTTTGAAGGGGGTATATATAGGAAAATATTGGGGAGGATTGAGAAGCGTGTGGCAAGGGTAGAAAGGTAATTGTGCAATTTGGATTGGAAAGAAGATGGCATATATATTAATTCATGGTCATTGGTTGATATATATATCTTATTGATTTGAATACGGACCATGGATAAAGTTGGTGGTTTTAGTAAGGCAAAAAGCATTTTAAGACCTTTGATTTAGAATAAATCTTTTTGACTAACCATTTTAACGAAAGCTCCGTTAAATCGTTTAAAAGCTAATTATAATTTGACGTGTGGAAGTTAAAAAACTCGAAACAAATCCTGACTCTTTGTGTTTAAACAAGCCTTTTGTCTCTCCTTTATGCCTCGAGTTTTACAATTTCATGGTTCCCAGAGTTTGTTTTTATGTCTAAAAGTAGAAGAAGTATGTGGAGAAGAAGAAGTCTCAAGGATAGGACGATTCAAGACAGTTGATCGATAAGGTGATACTTGATTATTTTTTCACACCCAAGTGTCGATTAATTATTGGTCTCAAAAATAGTTCATATTGTTACACATGACTCCCGTTAAAATGGTTAGTCAAAGGGATTAATACTACTAAAAATGAAAGATCGAGAGCCTAATAGACCGAAACACGAAAAGTCAAGGGCCTTAAAATGCTTTTTGCCTTCTAGTAATTATTTTTCCATTTTTATAGAATTTGAAAAATACATGTGACGTGGTGGTCCGGAGTTTGGAGATATGAGAATTATATAGTCTCCGCAATAGATTCAATTAATAGAAATGTAATATTTGTCTTTTTTTTCTTTTTCTTTACACTAGTCATTCACTAATAAGATATTATGCATCTTTAGTTTTATTGATCGAATAAGTTAATTCGGTCCTAAGCAAAAGTTAACCTAAAGATACCCCTTCTATCTCTAAACTTTTATAAAATACACTTCAACCAAAATCGATTTTAAAATTTATTTTTATAAATGAGTTTTTATTGACGAGGATCAATCAATGGAGAATGAACGCAAGCTTTATTGATTAAGAAGAAAATGGAAGTTTACAATAACAGAATTACAGAGTAAAAATGAGAAGTTATATATGATCAACAATGAACAACCTCACTTATATTGTTGCTAACTCAGTCAATGATCGGTTAAAGGTTGATAACAAACTTTCCCGCCAATTCCAACTTCATAACAAACTAACTAACTGACTAGCTGAGTCAGCTTTCTTCATTCTTCAACCTCAGCTGCAACTTGCAGTTCCAGCTCCTTCAACAGTTTGATAGTTTTGTCTTAGAAGCTAGGAGTATAAGTTAATTTATCTATTTTAGATCAAATTGGTTTATATGAATTTAAATAGTAACTTACACATGCTTAAAAATAGTCAACGACTACATTAATTGAAGTTGCTTTATATAGTAATTTGCATGAAATTGTGGATAATTGCAGTTTTTTAAAAGCATGGATGAATGCAGTTGATATTAATTAAGTCATTAACATAACTAAATATCATTAAAGACAAAAGAGTTGATTAGTGAAAAGATTCATATGTGAGAACATATCACGTTTTTTACGGGTATGGTTGGCAGGGAACTAGGGATTCAACTGAGGACTGAGGAGAGATAAGACTTTGTTGATTAGAAAACTTAAACTAGTACATGTGGTATATATTGTCCGTTCCGATTCAAATCTATTACTATTAGCTCACATGGATTTTAAATTACGTCATGACATTTCATTTATATGTCCAAGTTCTCTCATTTCTAATTTTGATGTGGGATTCAATTTATTTCTTCTCCCATCATTATCTTTTAGGGCCCGCTTTTAATACGGTCTTTTTACTCCGACGTCATCCATTTTGGACCAAGTCATTACAGGTCCATCAAATTCTATCTGGTTCGCCCCTGAACCACACATTGGATACCATAATGTAACACTAACACCCATATCCGATGCTACATAAATATTGTCCGCTCTAGCGCAAATTGTCATCATTGAGCCACACAGCTTTAAATAGTGTCATGCATGTATTGGATCCACATCTCACGTATAAACCTCTCTCATGATATATCTATTTTCGATATGGACTTCAATTCATTCTTATTCCTCGTAGCCACCTTTTAGAGCCGCTTTTTATATAGATCTTCCTTTCGAACCCGATTGTTACAAAATATGAGCTTCAACTATCATAAGTTTTCAGTTAAAATGTTTAATAATAACCTTCTACAACCAAATAATTGAAAGCTTAAATCTTAATTAACCTATTCTCCAAAGCGTAGGGTTTTAAGGGAGAGAGGTTGTGTTTTGTCCTACTCTTATTTTGTCCTCAATTGCATGACCCATTGACTTCACTTCTCTTATGTGAGCAAGTGAAAATTATGGGACAGGTAGTTTTGATTAAACCTTCCATTCTACAAAAAAACAATAGACATCGTAAAAGGTATTTTCTAGATAAACTAGAAGCATGCACAATCAACCTACAATCTTCGAATCACTTTTCAAGATGCATGATACCAAAGGAAAGAAAAAAAGAAAGAAAAAGAGGAACCTCAAAAGGCAACAAATTCGTTCGAAATTAAGTCATAACCTCTATTTAAATATTAGAAAATTCCAACGTCCTTTTTCTCATGTCTAATTGGTAACTCTTAGTGAAAAGAGATGTTTTTCTCTTCTTTGAAGCAAGGGTCTTTTTCTGTTTCGTGGGTACAAGTTGATAGTTCGTAAACTCTATCTTAAGCTTAAGGGGAGTGTAAAAAGAAAAAAATGATAAATTTGAATTATAAACTAAATAAAGATTGTTATTATTGTTGGAATACGATTTCTTATAAGTGTAGTGTTATATTTATATCATTTCTAGTTAGGTACAAAGTCTTGTGCCTAAACATACAGTTGTAATGATTCGTTATTGAATATCAAATTATGTGAGACTTTTATATCACTTATGTTGGAAAACATTGAAAAATTCACAGAAACTGTATATAAGATTTCAATTTTTCAAAAGAAAACACCCGAAACATATAAATCTATAAGGCCATTAAGTAGGCATAGCTCAGCATGTATAAGGCCTTTTGTTTTTTCATATAATAATGGTGGTCGTTTTCTTATTTTGGGTCATATAATGAAGATGATAAGAAGAATATATGAACAAGAAAGAACGAGGAGACAAAGGGAAGTGGAGAAAATGAGTTGACTTTGAATGCGATGTCAAAAGCCAAGGGTAATTCTGTAATTTCAATCCTGAATTTATGGATGAAAATGGTATATGCATTCATGGCCATTTGTTCATTCATCTCTCATATTCTTCAAAATAGGGACCATACTTAGAATTGTGGTTTGATAACGTTTATTCATAGGTTTGAATATTTATTTGGCATGTGATTTGTTGGTACTTAATTCAATTCAAGTTTTGTGATTCATTTTTTTTGGTAGAGAGTTTTGTGATTTATTGACACATCTAATATTTTGTATAGGACTCGTGAATGGGCCATCATGTTCTTTACATTTGCTAATGATCTCATACAATCCCATTGAATTTGTAAAATAGTAATTTAATTAACAAAAATGTGAGATGTGTCGAAAACTAATTGAATGAGATTACTTCCAAATTATGGACTCGACCTATCTTAGAATTTTTTTCATATTATAAAGTGTCGACATGAGAGTCATGTCAGCTTTCTGCAGGTTCAAATCGTAAGATAGTCATAGTAACTTTATTATCACAAATTTGCTACTTAAGTGACATTATCATGTCAAAAATTACTTTAGAAACCAATAATGCACAATGAGAACTTTTCCTAACCAATATTACAAACGAATGTTGCATAAACTGTCTAGGTTCTATCTAGGCATTTAAAATTAAGAATTCAACTAGACTGATTTCACCGTTTAGACGCTCAAATCTGAATTGTTTACGACTAATCTTCCAACTATTCCTCGACTAATCAATGAAGGGCATCCGCTCGACTAGCCTTTAATATCTTCTAAACTAAGCACTGCGTACCATAGAATGATTGTATGGCAGCCGCACTTTCAACAGTACTAGTAGCTAAGGTTGTTCCTATCCATCCATCAACACAGATTACTACCTTAACAGCCTACAATATCTTACTACTAGGACAACACGCATGCATAATTAGATTCTAAATAGGAATCATTTTCATTCTCTACCATTAAAAAAGCCTTGATAATGATATATCTCTCTCTATCTCATCTTTGTAATAAACAAGCAATTTTAAAAGCTCTCATTTAGAATATTGAGTTGTACATGTATTTTTTTTGTCCTAACCCTTGTTTTGTCTTCTTATTCCCTTTGAATTTTCTTCTTCTTATTCTATGGCTACATGAAGAGTTAAAGGACCCAACACGCTTTTCAATCCTTTTCATAAGGGGTACTAACGAACAAAATGCCTTATCTGTATCTTTACATTAGCCTACTATACTGTTCCATGATTAAATCACTAATCACATGGCTTAATCCAAATTTTCTAATATTATTTTGCTTTCTGAAGCATAACAGACCGGCCGGAGCAAAGTTATTAAAGACGCAATAAGGCACAAGGGGTACTGAGCCAAGACGTAAGGAGCAAGGCTTAAGGACGTGCTTGAACGATACAATGGGCACTAAAGCAAAATAGTATAGAATATAATAAATAATAATAATATAGGCTCAAAAAGGCGCACCTAGGCGTATGCCTCTTGAACAGAGCCTATCTTATGGCTTCTCAAGCTACAATGTCGGGAGCCTAGTGGTTCATGATCCTTAGGCCTGCCTTTGATAACTATAGGTAAGAGACGCCTAAAAGAAACTCATATTAAGTTGAATGAGGTAATTTTGAACTAGGAGCCTATTGACTGGCTTGTTGCACCAAAAATAAAGACACCAAGACAATACAGTTCAATGTTGCAAAGACTCCTCATTTATCAAGTACCATTACAACAACAAAAAATATATATTCCACTTCCAATGAAAAACAAAACATTAAAAACAAAAAAGTAGACATTAGTTGGACAGTGAGTGTACAATTTGGTAACTCAGGTTTGAGGAGAAGTAATACAGTGAAATACAATGTTGAAGGACTTGGAACTGTAAAAATAAAAATAGTACAACTTGAGGACCTATTGACCAACACAACATTTGTATGTATATTGAAAAGATTGTGTAAGTAGGGAGGGCCAGTTTATAAATGGTACAAGTCAAAGAAAGGTACCTTTTCGAAGGGTATATAAGGTCCTTGTAAGAGAGTATAACAAATAGGGTGCCCCCCATTGCCACAACAACAAGCTTTTCAGAAGCAAACATGGGGTGGGATGATTTTTCCTGGATTCATGATATCATTTGGATCTAAAGTTGCTTTAATTCTTTTCATTGTCTTCAATGCCTCTATGCCGAGTTCCTTCTCAAGGTACTGGACCACAAAGAAGATAACATAAGGACAATCAATTATTTCATAAGACAATGACAAATCCCATGAAACCACTTAGTACATTATCATGAGCATAAAGAAGAAAACATGATGTTTTAACTAACCAATCAGATTTAATTTACTCATTCCCAACCAAGAACTAGAGTTGGCCATCAAAAAGATTGAAGAACATATTTTTCATTCAGTACTGGTCTCAATTTCAGCCACATAAATCAGCGACCACCTCCTATGATACTATATGTGACTCAACTTGTCAATAGTATAATAAAACTTCCCTTAGAAAGCATTTAGGAGCACAAATAATGTAAATCCATTGTCATCTATTTTGTGAGCCCACCCATCATGTAATACGCATCACTATGAAATGCAAATAAGTTACTATAGTTAATAGCACAAAAAAAATACCTTCATTTTCCCTGTGCCGACACCATGTTCACCCGTACATGTTCCTGTCCACAAATGTTTAGCAATAGAAATTCTTCAGATTGACATTTATGACTCCCAAGTGTCAAACATTCACATCCCCAACAGAAAAATCGTATAAAGTAAGCATTGGATAACGTAAATATCCATGAATAATAGCCTACAACGTGTTAGATTATGTCCTACACACTAAACAGATATCTTTTAAGAAGTTACCTTCCATTGACAAAGCAGTGTGAACAATAAAATGGTTCAGTCTGTCTGCTTCTTGGCGTTGGTCTTCTTGATTAGGATCAAATAGAATTAGACTGTGAAAGTTCCCATCACCAGCATGAGCAATAACTGTGCTACAATTGTAGAGATGGGATATGCATATTAGTGTTTCTCGATTTAAGAATAAAATATAAACATAAACTAGTTACTTCAAATGTATACCAAAGGAGTGATGATGCATCCAGCTCTTGTTTAGACCTTGATATCAATTCGGCCAAGTGTGAGAGAGGCACACATACGTCCTACATAAAAGGAAAAGACTCGAAAAGATAAACAAACAGTCTACAGAAAAATAAAAAACCGTCAATCTCTCCTTATAAAGACACTCAATTCTGCCTGCAACTATTTTTCTTCTGGTATTTTGTTAAAGAAATTATTTGATTAGATAAAATTATTCAAAAAGCATTAATGTCGGAAGTAACATTGATGAAAGAAAAGAAACGTTTTGGTATTCCACGACTGCCATTGGCTTCTAATTTCAATTAAGAACACAATCGCTGTCAATCTTTAGTATCACGTGAATTTGAACCATAAAAATCTACCTTTAGCTATTGTAGCCAACATTACTAATGCCATTAACAACCCAATCTAAAACTATCACCTTCCATAATAAACCACTGCCATGACACTAAAAGCTTCGAATAGCAACAACTATCAACATTGCCCAAACCATGATTGTTGACCACCATAAACACTAAACAACTTTTGCTACCACCTATATAATCATCTATAGAAATTGAAACATCACTAGAAAGGTGACTAAAAATGAAAAATTTAAACTTCCACAAATAGCCAAGTGTAAACAGCATATACAATATATTTTCATGAAAAAGTTTGATTCAAGAGAAAAGCTCGAAATTACTAGAAATGGCAAAAACATACAAACTTCAGAAAGAAGGAATTAAATAATGAGAAATACAGCCCTAAACATTACACTACAACGCATACCATATATATTAATTTAGCAGAATTATCAGAGAATATAAATAATAACCTCAAACTAAGAAGTTAAAATGACTAGCTTTCCATAATAGGATTTGGAGATATAATTAAATTCTTAACACAACTCACAGAAATCATTGCTTCACAGTTGGGTGCCAATGCAAAGCAAGCCCATAGAGCCTCTTTTCTTATCTGCAGCAAAATAATAATCGTAAAAATAATAATAATTGGATTACCAACTTTGGTCAAGGTAGCTAAGTATTTTATTCAATCATATTTCTGATTGGGTACATTATCATATCAATGAGAAAATGTGTTGAAAGTAAGTAACTCTATGGGGAACAAAATGGAGCTGTAGATATTATTTGCCAAATGATAAATTCTCAAATTAACATTAGCACTGGGATGCATCCTTTTCAATCAGTAAAAGTCGCATGCTAAGTGTTTAACATCGATAAACTTGCTCCCTCCATATTTCATAGACTAGATTTGTTTTAAGGATGAGATAATTTGCAGTTGTATTGTGCAGAAGTTTTAAGTAAGATGATTAGATTCATGAACTGACGACCACAGAGAGATGAGATGCGTCTCATGAGCAGGTAAGCTTATAAACATCTTTACTTAGATAACGAAAAAAAATGCCAAAGATGGTTCTGCTGCCTATAAAAGTTGAGAGGGATCGATCAAAAAATGAAAAACGAGAAAAAGGAGCCTGGGTATCACTATGTTAGGGGTAAAAAAGAATAAGAAGTAAAGTCTTCTGCTGACTTCAACTAAATACTTTCTAAATGTGTAGGTTCTAATGGTCTCTTACCATTACATTTATAATTAGCAATACAAGCATAAGAAAGTGTAAAGGTAATGTATTAAAAGATATCGCCATTTGCATTACAACAAAGAAAACTAAAAAGAAGAGACTTGTCATTATTACTGTTTTAGTAATTCTTAGGGTCTTGATCGGACTGAAATAAGTCAGATACATAAGGGAAGTTTTCAAAACAACAACATTCACAAAAACAAGATGAATGATACCCAATAAATTAAGTTGCCTACCTTCCAAAGTTCTTTTTTTGCTTCAGGCTCTTCTGCAAAAACAAAATCTGTGCCGTTGTGCTCGGAAGCAATTTTCTGAACCATTAGTGTTTGCTCACGTGCATATGCCTCTGATAAAACAAGCAAGAGGAGATAAAGAATCAAATACAGGTGAAAAGAAGAAACAAAGCTAACAATATCTTCGTAACAAGTTTGGTTCTACGCTCCAGCTTGAGGGGATGTGTTAAAGTATATAGAGATAGGAATCTGGAATTATAGACATTTTATTTCCTTAGTTAGATTTCCTACTTGTATTTATCCACAATGAAGGCTTTAACCAATACACAATCATTTTCTCCTCATTGTCCCATGTGTGTGCGTGTGTGTGCGCACGCGCACCCGTGTAATCATTGATAAACTTACATATTAAGTTATTAAAACACTGAAGGGGTCCAATTCCAGAACATGTATAGAATCCAAATTAACCTGAATGAAAGCAACACGTAAATCACAAGAGAAGGAGCCATGTCTCACCTGTGCCAATGAACTCAAACATCAAGGTAGGAGCTTCAGGTAAATTCTTCCCATTAGCATTATTAATTGCCCTAACTTGGACCTCATCCAGAAGTTCTACTCTTGACACCTAAAAAGATCAGTAGTACCATAAATTCACTGAATGATTGAATATAATCTGGATTTTGAAAATGGAATGATACCTGTATTCCAGACAACATAGTGGCAATGGCAACATCTGCAGCGTCTTTAATTGTAGGGAAATTACACATCGCAACCTGCATCATTTATCAGTCAGTAAATGCATTTACATCATTCTCATTTCGTTCCAGATTAAAATCTCTAATAAAACACATATAGGTCCGTGAGCAAAAGCTGCTCTCATGATGAATCCTGCGATGAAGTGGTGTCAAGTATTTAATGCAGCTTAAATATACAAATATGCAATAACATATCAAAAGTGGTACTAACGTATTTTCCTCCATTCAATGGAATTACTCAATGCTTCTGATCAATATGTAAATAAAAGGAAACAATTGACATAAACATGAAATTCACAGTTAATCTGAAACACCTGCTGATGCGAAAAAAAGAAACATGACCTTTCTAATTGGGCAACTAGTGCGAGATTTAAATAGAATGAGATGATAATCAAGTAGCCCTATAACTAAAAATCAGAGCTATGAGCTTCCATTACTTAGTTAACAATAATAAAATTTTCAATTATAACTTGTCAATGCAAAATTCGAAGTTCAATGGCTGCTTTGAAATTCAATGATAACATTCTCGTGAATCAAGATATGTAAGGCCTAGTTCTGTAATGAGGTTCAGTGAACTAGAGTCACAGAACAAGTAGACAATAAATGAGGAGGACCTATAACATCAAAGACTAGTCTTATTGTCGATGAAAATAGAGAAGAGTAAGATTTCATCACTCATGCAGGAGAGATACAAATAAAAGAGGAAGCTAGGAAACAAAGAAAGGGCAAGTGTACCACTGAATGTTCTGGAATCTTTTGGAGTTTTAGAGTGACCTCTGTTATTATGCCAAGTGTTCCTTCACTTCCAATCATCAGGCGAGTCAAATCATACCTACGATGTATCAATCCAATATAATCAACAGGTAACAATACAAAACAAGAACACTAATCTCATCTGATTGCAGAATTCAAAGAATTTATTAGTTCCAGGGATGGGATACAGAAAGAATCAAGAAACTCTTGAAGTTAAATGCATGGCAAGTTGGCAACCATTGCAGAGCACATGAAACTTGGGTGAGAAAGGAAACTCGTCAACTATAGTACTAAACATTAAGTCCAACTTGTCCAATAAGTTATTATCTTTTCTATCTGTTTGTTGTGATCACCCATTAGTTTGATTAGCATCAAACACATCATTATAGAACTACAAACAAATCTTAACTGTTACGTTTTGATAGGAACTAGTTATTCAATTTCCGCATAAAAAGTCTACCGCAAATAGAGGGGGAGAAAAAAGAGAGCAAGAGCTCACCCTGCAGCACTCTTTCGTGCACGAGAAGCTGTCTTGACAACATCTCCATTGGCAAGGACTACCTAGAGCACATAATGATGTTAAGATATCAACTCATACTAATGAACCAAACATAAAAGGGGGCAAAGAAAACCTTGAGACTGATGACATTATCTCGCATGGTTCCATACCTACATGCTAAAAACAGAACATTAAGTGCAATAACTGATGTAAGCTAAGACTAGTTGTCTATTTTTATAATGGTAAACAGATTTGCTAGTAAAAGATCAATACCACGAAAAATTAATTCATCAAGTAACAAATAAATATGACTAAAAATATGAACCTGACAAATCTCATGCAACTGGTTGCTAAGGAGAAATATATCATCAAGATCTTAAAATAAGTTACTTTTGAGAGCTTTTGAAATTGATAAGCACACATAAGCAGTTCATAGTTGATATTCATGAATAGACATTCGAACCAGGACAAACGCAGTTTACTCGAGATAAGTTTGGCAGACATGTCAACGAAAATTAACTATGTTAGTGGCAAGAAAGGGGTAGAATTTGAAAGAAAATCAAACCCATTTTGTTGTTTCAGGAGACAATAAAATCTACATACAAGTTCATTCAAGAGACAATCAAACCCAAAATAGGCTTGCATTCATTGAGGGGGGAAGGATAACCCAGCCAATCCAACAAAATGATGACAGTATATTTTTGGTGTTTAGCAGGAACAAAAATAGCATCTATTGCATCCAGAAAATTGAGATGCTTTGAGATTCTACCCTAGGTACGGCAAACATTAACCTCTATTATTCCTGTGAATTGATCACTCGTTGAAGCTGCTGGTTCATGATGTTCTTCTATACGCATGTTTCAATAGTCAACAAGGATTTCCAACAAAGAAAATAGATGGAGTATACACAGAAATGAAAAGGCATGTCTGAACATGCTAAGAGAAGTAAATCCAAATGGTTTTCCAAAAAAAATTGGAAATTAAACAATTTCTAAATGTAGGGGAAATTACAAACTAATACTAGATAATAAAATCAAGAATGGGGTGAAACTTGACTTTGAATGGATATTGTTGATTAATGAATAAAAGCGAACTGAAATTGAACACGAAATAGTACACATAAATAAACTAAAATAGGAGCGCTGATGAAGCAGATCAACTACCTTACAGCTAAAGAACCAGAGCAACGTGTGGCACACATTCCCCCTATAGTTGCACCAGGACCTGATTTGTCACATGTGTGTGAAACATGATAATATTAATTGCAAAATGAACAAAGAAGAAAACAAAGATTTTCATGATATATGAGTGGATTGATTATTCGAGACAAATTCAGGGAAAAACCCAAGGGAACCAAAATTCACACTAGACATTTGCACAGCTGCAAAAAATTTCTGCGCTAGATTTTCTGAAAATAGTTTTCAGATCTAAAGAACTAGACCATCACAACCACATATATTCATGATATGAATCACTGTACCTGGATCAAGGGGAAAGAATAGACCGTAAGGTGCCAAATACTCATTAAGCTCCATCCATCCAATTCCAGGCTCAACAACAACATCCAAGTCCTCTATATGCAGTGCTTTGACATTCTAAAGGTTAAACAAAGCAATACAACATGCAAATCGAAATTTAAGTAATGTCCAATATACAATTATGTGGAGGCACTTAAAAGTACAAATAGCGCATCATGGAAGAACATGATAGTTTTAACTGAGAAACTTCAAAAAACTTTACATCCTTAGAGGAATTAGGGAAGTGACGGGACGGGACGGGATGAAAATTAATGAAAGCAAAGCATCTTGCAGGAAGAGAGTAAAAGTGGACTTTGTATATGTACCATTTTATACCTTCTTAGTTCATGAATACAGCAGCAATCTATGTGATAAGGTAGTTTCGATCATTTAAGAAAATGTTTCTCGTGGATGAATTCCCGAGGATAGATATTAGACTATGTGCATATTGTAAATATTACATAACATCATATATACTAGTTTGTCACAACTATTAGAGGTTTCAAAGGAATAATGTAATCAGGTTCTAAGTATTAGTTTATAATTGCCTTTCTTATAGTTATTTTGGTTATTTCCCTAAACTCTCCTATGAGGTAGAGTAGCTAGATGTATCAGTATGTTAGGAATTTGGATTGTAGTGCCAGTTGTCCTATACAGCTGTACCAACTGTTTTGGCCTTCTCTTCTATAAGAGGTCACACATTGTACTAGCAGGGTATCCAACGAATTAATGAAGCAACTTTTATCCTTTCTCCCCTAAATTCTTCTCTTCTCTATTCTTCCCTACCTCTGTGTCTCTCTTCTTTCTCTATTCTTTCCTCCTCAATATTCTGTAATCACTCTTCAGAACCCAAGTTCTGACATAGTTCAGCAAAGGTTATTATAGAACTGTTTAATTATACCTTCATATGAGACATGTCAATGCAAACACCACCTTGAGGTGATAAGGTGTGACCCTCAATTGATGTAGCTCCACCATATGGTACTATAGGCACCTGAGTAGAAAAAATTAATTCAAATTACGGCTGGCTTTATGTGAAAACGCTAACAATGCAAAGCGAAAAATATTAATCATTACAATGAAGCCTCTTCCATTATAGTGATTTTCATTCTCTTTTCGGGAAGTCATCATAGATAATAGTCAACAGATTTGATGGAAGAAATTATATTTACACAACAATATAGTACAATCAACACATAATTAAGAAGTTCAACAAAATAAAAAATGGAAAAATTATTTTTGTGCCAATAGCTGGAAAATTTCAAGAAGACAATTTTCAAATATTTACACTGATCTTTCACAATTTCAAAGAAATGAACCAGACCTTATACTTGTCACAAGACTTCACAATGTTGGAAACTTCCTCTTCTGACCTGGAAGAACCAAAATTGACTCAGCATGCATTCTGCAAAAGAAAAGAGAGAGAGGAAAAAAGAGAAGCTGTGCAATATGAATGATGTATCGAATATTAGTAGTATAAATAATTTATGTACAACTTTAGATGTACTCTGCAATGCTTTCAAGCAGTCTCTTCTACTGTACACATATATTTTCATTTGCTCAACTTCAAAACCATTTTCACTCAAAGGAGTCCGAGTTGAGAAGTTATTCACAGATAAGAACTTCATTTTAAGACCTACCTTAGTAATTTGGAATTCGAACTTTCCAGCCTATGAAAAATCAAGTACTAAAAATCAACTGACCTTGCGAAAACAACTACATCAGGGATATTTACTGCTTTATGAAAGCTGTGCTGTGGCTTCCCATGGAAGTACCTTTCGTCATAGTCCATTGTTATGTTATCCTGTAATTCACCGATAGTATCACATTGTTGATCTAGAGCCCAAAATTATATTTTAAGCTCTATAATGTTTGAAATGCCAGGTGCTAAAAAACATTACATAAAAATTCCAACTACTTGATTCTCTAGCTATTCCGTGCCCAACAAAATAAACACTTCCTCCACCCCGCGAATATAAGCACAAATATGATTTCACACTGAACAAGAAAGCATTACTGATACTTTCCTGATACACGCTCAATACGAGCATTTGATTTATTCTAAAATTAGTAATTTCAAACTATAATAATTATGGATACAATAAAAAAAACCATGGTTATCGAAATTTGAAGAAGAGTTCTGCCTATTTCACGAGTATCAAAGATAAACTTCTGCCTTGATTTGTCTAAATTCGTGAGACGAAGGGAGTGTAAACCATATTGGAGAGAGAGAGAGAGATTGTGCATATACCTCACAGATAGCCTTTAAGTCATTAACAAGCTGTTGAGGTACCTTCCTATAAGAACCTTTCACAGCAAAATCAGTGCTCCCTTTTCCTCCAATGCTGAAATTTCCCCCCAAACAAAACGCAATTACAATCCAGCAAAATAATAAAAATTAATATCAAAACAGACTCATTCACCTATAATAACAAACCACTAAACAGTGATATCACTAGTAATATCCCCAAAAGGCACCTAGAAGGGAGAAGGTTGCCACCACTTATAAATGTTCCATCACCCATGTAGCTAGTCAACGTGGGATTTTTTTTCTACAAGGTACGATGGTGGACTAAAGTCAAATATATTTTTCTTTCCTCCTACCTCCCCAAGATTCAAACCTGTATCGTCTAGTTGTAAATATTAGCTAGTTACTGTCAGGCCACCCCTAGAAGACAGCCAACGTGGCATACTTAACACAATAGGAATATACGTCTGGAGCTACGGCTGAAGTTTGCAGGAATTAACATTTGTGGGTGGCGCCAACAATGGGCTTCCCAATGTTGGATTAGTAGAGCTCGGATACCATATTATTTAAACATTGAACTAAAAGCTCGAGTTTATATAACGCTAACAACATCTTATATGAAATAAAGTGGAAGCAAACCGAGAATCAAGAGTGGATGAGTCACAGAGAGAAGGCTGAGGTTGAAAATGGAAGGCAATCGATCCAGCTGACACCGCGACGGTCAACGGAACCAGAGAGCTATACCAGAACGCCCTTTCAGCATTCGTTCTACTTCTTTGAGCTCTGAGATTGTGAAAATGGGCGTTTTTGATATTCTGATATGCAGTTTTTGAAGATGATCGGAGGCGCGATATCCAATATACGAAAGCCATGTTTGGCTGATGATGCTAAACGATTGAATGAGAATCAACAATGGAGGATTTGAATCGAGTAAGATAGTGAGAGATGAGAGACTGTCTCAGAAAGATTATTTTTTATATAATTTCAGCTCATGCCATGGGGAGACAGATTTTAAACATGTCGACTCTATCAAAAAATACTGTAAAATACAACTATCATACTTCAACTTAAACCTTATTTTCACATCATATTTACACTTCAATTTTACTCAATAAAGTATATGAACTTGAGATTATTGACTTAAATACTACTTATGACATGCTACAAAAGGTGGATGCATTCCATCCATGATATTTAAACTTAGTATTATTTCGGACTAAAACTTTAAAAGACCGAATATAAGAAAAACCAAAAGAGAGAACGAAAAATTAGATAGAAAAGAAAAATGTAAAATTGTATTTACAACTAAAGTGCCTCCAATATCTAAGTTAGATATATGGTCAAATTATGTCACATCATCACTTTTAATAATTAAATTGTTGTATGAATTTATAGTTATCATTTTATTTGTCATTTTGAGTTTAAGTATTTTTTTACGTGCACTAAAATGTGAAACATGATAAAATTAAGGTACCATAGATGTTAGTTATTTTCTTCTTATCAGTTATAGCAAGTCATCATATGTACTATATTGTTCGGTCACGTCAAGTGTTATATCAAGTTCACGTCTTATTTTCGAAAAAATGAAGTTTTTGTATCAAAGTGTAAGTAAAGGCAAAGTAAGGTACCATAATTATATTTAACCCTTTTTTTAATGCCCAGTTGCTAACCATTATTAACGTGATTTAATTTGCTTTTCCTATTTAATATAATTTTTAGGGTAAAGTAAAAAGGAAACCATTTTTAACAAAAAAAAAAACTTTTTTTGTTTGTTTTTCTCCAAATAAATATCTGTGTTTATAAATTTCAATGAAAGAAAATTGTATGAAATTCCACAAGTTCAAAAAATAACTATTACCGACATAAAAATTGGATTCTTTAGAAAAGTAAATATATCTTAAGCAACTTTGATTCTTCAATCTTTTAATTTCGAAATCATTTAAGCGATATTTGATTAAAAGAGAAAAAGTAAACGTTAAAAAAATAAAAAAAATTAAATAAATTATTTTGAAAAATAAAAAACGTATTTCCATAACAAATGTATTTCTAAACAACTTTAATGTTTTGAATTTTTCAATTTAATTATTTTAAATATATTTTTTGCATTTTTTTATACTTTACCCTGAATTTTGACATTACACGTGAATTTTTTGGAATAGGTACAGATACAGCCTTAATGGAAGTGGAACTAGGGGTGTTACACTACTAAAAAGGGTGGATAACTAACTAGACCTACGGAAATGGTCCTCAAAAATTATAATAAAGTACTACTATCAGTTAAGAATTACTAGTGTTAAACACTAGACCTACGGAAAACGGTCCTCTAGAATATTAATAAAGTAGTGCATTTTGTTTCTAAACTTGCATGCAAAAACTAAAGAATGAAATTCTTGCTATATAACAATGACAAACTTTAATCAATCAAAAAATTAATGTGGCGAAAGATCGTTAGTGTGTAATACAAATAAATATATTTTAGTTACACCAACTAATTGCTCGGGTGTATTATTCTAAAAATATGGTAGAATTTCTGCAAAAGAGACATTTGCCAAGAAAAAAAAAACCAATGATGGAATCAAAAGCCAATAGCTAATTTCGTCTGCAAATCCCAAAACTCCCTGGTTTGTTTAACCATCTCAGCCCGTTCATCCATCATCCTTTCCTTCCAATACTCTTTGCACCTGATGCATAATCCATGTTTACATTTCAGCACAAAGAGAAACAATGATAAAAGAGAAACAACAATGAAAACTCCGATCATTCTAATTTCGGTGAAATGAATTTTCCCATTTTTTTATATACATTAAGCTTGTGATATGTTCTGTTTTCATTAAGCTTGTGATATATAAAATCCCTAATGATAAAAAAAAAAAAAAAAGGTCGGCCTTTAACATAAAACTCAGCTAGCATAATGTTATCATTTAATCTGTGTTCAAAATTTGCATTTTGAAAAGTTCGAAAGCATTGCGCGTGCGCGTGCCTATAAAGAATTTTGTTTATTGTAAAACACAATTTCAAATGCAGATACAACTGAGTAACATTCTTTTAATTGTATTAGATTACCTATCTGATTCAGAAAGCAGAGGCTTGATGTAACTAAAAATAAATAATCAGAGATTTAGCGTCTAAAGTAAAACATCCAGCATTTAACCAAAATCAGGAGGGGCATGATGCTTTTTGCCAAAAACAAACTAAATGGATCTTTTCATTTACATACCTTGTTTTCAAGAGCAGATCTAGTTCTAACATGTGCACGGATCTTGCATACACATTAGCCTGCACGAGATTTTAAGAAACTTTAACATTAATTACAATCATTTGAAGCAATTTACACAAAAGTATAACTTGTTTTCTTTGGACAATCAATTCCAACTTTACGGAAACTAAATAGCAAATGTTTTTAATTACAAGTTGATTCATTAATTGATTATATATCATTTGGAAACAAATCACAAACTAAATACTGAAATGCACATTGTTTTTCTGCAGCCTTCAAGTTCAAGCCAAGTTTATTTTGCATATTGAAATTTGGGGTTTGTTTTACAAAGATCACCAAACTTCATTCCAATCAATTTATATATGAAAACTCATTAAGATATTAGATGAATGAATCTAAGAGTCATGCAGGATTTGTCTGACTTTAAGGCTGACGTGGTAAAAACATGACAACGACATGTATACCACATAGAACATCCTAAGCCATAAAAATATCATACTTGTCCAACGTGGCTCTTAATTGGCATATATATAGGCAACTGTTCTATGTGTTATATCAACATTCCAATGAGTTTCTATATATAAATTGGTCGGAATTACTTTGTTAATAGCAAATGTGAAAATTAGTTATTTGATGGAAAGAAATGGAATATAGACTTTCTATGAAACCGATCCCAAACTTGAATAACCATATATGGAATTCATGCATAATAAAACTGAAGAAATTTATTGTTGGAATATACTAACCTCTCTGCAAACCGGGCACTTTGCATCTGGACTTGCAGCTTTAAGGCCTTGAAATAGCATTACGGAAGCTGCAGAGCAAGCACAAGACTTGCAAAACAGGTGCCCACAGCTTAAAGCATACGGATTAAAAACGGTCTCCTGTGAGATAATCACAAAATAATAATTAGTAAAGAGAAAAATAAAATATTGGCTTAATACATCTAGACCCGCTATATATAGTTATCCATATAAATCTAACTCATCCTTCGAACTTTGAAGATGTCTTATTAGCCTCTGAATTTCTTAAGAAGTCTCGTTAGCAATTTTAAGTCTATAAATTTAGACAAGTTGAAAAGTACAGGTTAATGAGTCATCTCCATATCATTAGGGGCTAGTACATAAGGAGCCCTAATAGTTGTCCAGGTTATCCAATTGCCCCATGAACTCCAAAGAGGTATGATTAGCCCTTAAAATTGCTTAATATGTCTTATTAGCTTCCTAGGTCCGTGTGGATTTGGACAAGATGAATAACTACCTTAGGAAGTTAGGAGGCTAATAGTTCGTTTCAACAAGTTTAGGGTGTCAATACGTTATTATAAGCAAATTACAAGCTAATGAGGCGTATTGAATGTTCTGAGACCAACCAGATAATTGAGACAAGTAATAAAAGTGTTATATATATATGAAGCCAAAACTATTTCTTCCTTGAAATACAGAAAAGAAGTGATAACATACCAAGCAAATGGCACAAGTTAGACTATAGTCTAGTTTGATAGAATCCATAAGCACCAGTTTTATGACAGGTTCTGAAGCATTGAGATCACAGGAAACACTGAATTCTCCATCTTGCAATCCATTAAAATTCAAACAGAAAGCTCCCAACTCAATCATCCATGGCGATTGCAAAAGCTCTATGTGCTCTGCCCTCAACTTGGATTTGAAATTTTTCCCATTCACAGAGCAATGAATCTACATTGACAACTAGAAATTCACAAAGTTTTTCTTCAAATACATAAGATCAACCAAAAAAACAGAAACAAATAAAGTATAAGTTATCTGAAGAAAGTGGATTTAGAAACAGTGCCACTTCAAGTCTCATTAACCGAAAACGAGTTTGTTTCCTTAACGTATATGTAAAATTCCAAGCATGTAGAACATGAAAGTTTGATTTTGCACGGTAAAGTTTAAGTTTAAGATTGTAATGTTATGTAGTGGAACCCAAATCCAGTTATCCTCCATAACGATATGGCTAAAGCAGGGGAAATTGCAATGCTATAGGGCTAAATTAGAATGAATTGCAAGGTAACAATAACAACAGCAACAAAGTCTCAGTCCCAAAATAATTCGGGTTCGGTCGGCTAACATGAATTGCACCATCCGTTAAACTGTAGGGTTTATACGTGGACTCTAAAACCGCTTTCTCAAACAACCACATAACCAAATCAGGTCTAAATCTATAGGCTATCCACAAAAACAACAGCAATTTCAAAAATCAGTATACATACTTTATCATATTTCTTTAGGATTTTCCTGATTGCAATTGCATTCATGGTGACATATTCCATCAACATCCTCCCTTCTTCAACCATGCTTTGCTGATTGTTTTTAAAACACTGATATATCCCTAATGCATACCTCTGCATTCCTCTAGCAATATGAAGATGCAACAGATGTCTAACTCTAGAATTAAAGCATCCAGATACATCTGAAGCTTCCTTCATCAGCTCATCGAAGAACATCTGATCGCATACTATAAATTTCAGAAATTAATACCAAATCAAATCAAATCAAATTAAAATCCATGCAAAAGCACTATTTGCCCACAAACCAATCCAAAACCTATGCTTTTAGCCATTGGTAATAGTATTCCCTAGACACGTGTCCGCAGTGGATTGGTCTCAGAGGACAATCCGTTAGAGGCGGTTTTCTACAAGGCATGCTGAGTGCACGCTTCCCAATGTGATGGTGACATGTGCCATTTTACAAGGCGGTTAGTGATGTAACTGTTGCGATGCTTTCACTTGGTACAAGACAGTAGAATCTATTATTTGATAACTTTTGGCCACCGACCTATCTAATTTAGTTATATTTGTTCACTAACCTACTAATTAGTTGAAATCTCACCAATCCTTGGAGCAAAATTCTTCCATTTCAAATAACAAATTTATACTACAAACAAAAACTTGTCAACAAATACAAATGCAAAAAAATCAAAAATAGTTATATTTCGCCAAAATGAATAGATGAATGACTAAAAAGTGACCAAATAATAGGTCCGTGGCTAAAAGCACAAATTCTGAATAGTTACGTGGCTAAATAATGTTTTCTTTTTGCCTAAAATCTAATCATATACTACAAAATTGGATTTAAAAATCAAAGATGAATAAAAAAAATTCAGAGCAATCAATAAACTTACATGTGCAAGATTGACATTGGCACATGGAATTCTCGTTATCTTGTTCATGATTTTGATCGTTTTTGGTGGAATTCTGTAGATCTTGACAGTTTCTGCAGATTTTAAGGACTTTTTTGAGTCTTTTATACTCGACGTGAGAGCATTTGTTTAAAAAATTTCCTTGATCTCCATGTAAATACTCCATGAATGTTTCTCCGAACTTCATTTTTTTTTCTCAGAATTTGTGACGATGATTTGATCCGGAAGGGAAGGAGATAAATAGAATGTGAGATTGTGAATAGAGATTTGATGATTTTGAAGTGGGAAATCTGAAAAATTTAGCTGCGGAGGAGAAAGGTGAGTGGAGAAAAGAAGAAAGATGGTGTAGGTTTAAAGTTTAAATGAAAAAGAGAGGCCCGCGCTTTTCTTGGGATGCACACTTTACTGTATCATGGGCTTTTTTATGGGCTGCATGCATTCCACGTGTATTACTCAACATAAGTTATTTTTTGAGAAACGTATTAGTCAACATAATTAATACAGATATATATGTGAAATAAAAAAACGTTACAAAACATTATATGAATCGCGAAAATATTTTATTTGGTAAACACTAAGTTTTAATTATTTAGTTCACACTTTACAACTATAAATGAAATAATCATATTAAAAGGTGTATTTCCAGTCGTTAGGCATTTCATTTTGTATTTAAAAGGTTTAAAGTTCCCACTTCATCAAAATATAATTTCTATTAATAAATAATCTGTAAATTTTATTCTAAATTTTAATTGGTATGTGGTTGCATTAACCTTGCCAGTGAGTAAGTCAACCTATAGCTAAATTTTATATTACAAAAAAAATAAATAAAGAGAGTGTATTTACAATTTGGATGAATTTGTATAATAATTGAAAAGTTATCACTAAATAGAGGTTAAGATTTTCAATATTTGAAACTGGATTATTCATATAACAATTGAGAGGTTATTCTTACATATTGTATTTATTTATTTTTGATAAATTATATGATGTATTTTTGTATAAATGTTTTACGGTATTAGCAAACACACGAGCAAAATTCATAAATGGATAAACAAACAACTGGCTTAGTAACATTTGGAATATATTTAGTTTAAATGAGAGCAAACTAGCACAAAATTAAATAGTTTTATATAAAACTTACACAACTAAAATTTATTTATATAAATTAAAAAGTTCTGTGTATGAACATTATAATCAGGACTGTTTATGAGATTGCACACGAATTTATAATCCATCCAGCTCATAAACTTTAAAGTTGAGTTTTAACGTACTCAGTCTCAACTGAAATCAAATTAAATATTAAAACTGTACTCAAACTCGGCTAATTTACAAGTCTAACCAAATACGAATCTTTTGACGATTCAAAATTCGAGATACTTATTAACGGCTGGTCATATTTAGTATGCAGAAACACAATAATTGTATGCCTTCTTTTCCTTGTCATATCTTAATTTACATGCATGAAATTTCCCTACTAGACTCACTATATAATGAAGATTTTCACATAAAACAGAATTTTTTAAATTAGAATGAAATTTAACATATTTCAACACTATTTATCCTTGAAAATCATCCCACTAGTAAATTTGTCGAGCTCAAATTGTAAAAGTTGTTTCAACAATGAAAATCATCCCACTAGTAAATTTGTCGAGCTCAAATTGTAAAGGTTGTTTCAACAAATGGTTAGACCGAAACAATGAGTTGTTAAAGCGCAGGGGCCGAGCCACAGGCCTCTCTAGATAGACCCCTGCCTACTAGCGAGAGGTGTGGTTGTTGCATAGCTGAGTAACAACAATTAACTTTTGAGCTCCCTTTCTCGATCTCAGTTCTCTTTTCCACTGCTCAATTTACCAAAAACTCCTCCACTGATCTTCAATTTCTCACTGGAAGTTGTATTTCGGATTCGGATCTCCATACTTGGTAACTAATTTTCCGTTTGATTTTCTTGAGATTGGATGCCGATATTAATTACTTAGCAATTTAATTTTTCGTATCTGTATTCTTTTTCTGTAATTGATGCGATTTCTTTACGATTGATAAGCTTCAATACTGCTTCGATTGATTATTAATTAGCTACTAATTACCTGATTAGTTGAACTATGTTGCCCCTCTTGGATCTTTCTTTTGATGATGAGTAATTTCTATGATTTGGAGAATTTTGGTGTCTGTTTAGCTCAATACAAACTTCCAGTGGCGAATTCAAAACCTCGTAAATGATGTGTTCTCATGCCTAATTCTATGAGAATTGTCTCTTTTTTTCGAGATTAGGCTTTGATGCATTTGATATAATGCTGGAAATTGTTGGATTTCTGATTCTAGAAATGTTATACTTGATACATTTGAGGGACCTAACTTTTTGCGGTTTAAATCAGTCGTTACCGAGTTACCGTGGAGCATTTTGCTATCCTCAAGGTTTGCCTATGGATACTCTGGTTATATGATTGTGTCTATTCTTAGAGATAATATAGGAGCATACTCTAGGCTTGTGTTCGATTGAAACATTGTGATTGGAAGTTTTTGTTCCAACTCTTTAGTCAGGGGTTAAAACGGGGTTGTCGAGTTATAATCGTGTTATGTTGAGCTATATGTTCTACATGATTATATATGATATTTAATGCAATAGAAATCATAACTTTATCAAACAGGTTGTGTTTGTCAATCACGTTGTCCTTTCAGCTTTAAGTACAGTGTAAATCAAAGCATGTTTGTTAGTATGAGTTTTTTCTTTTTCCTCCATATACCATTCCGTGATTATGAAACAAAAACTAATGTTCTTTGGTCTTGGTAGAAGCTTTTAGAATTGGTTTAGTTATTGACTATATGGAAACAGTTCTAAGGGACTATTCTCACTTTATCGATGTGAATAGCTGAATCTTCAGTTAGACTATCTGTATCATCTCTGAAACTAATTTCGGGTAGATTTTTGTGTTATCAAAAGACTCTGTTTGCATGGTTATGAGCTGTTGCAGCATTGCGAGTGACATGAACTTATTGTAAGGCTGCGCTGTTAACTTTTTTGTGATGTAGCAAGAGTAGAAGTAAATGGCTGTAGTCCTATTATAGAAGTATCAGAGATCAGCGTGATTTCTATTTGCTGCTTGGCTCTTGGCAGGACTACTCGTAATGAGAAAGCCAAAGCAAATACAGAAGGAGGACTCTCTGAGTGATATAGATGCGGATAGAGAAGATAGTTGGGTGATAGTTAAGAAGCAGAGAGTCACCATTCTCATACCTCCTCTGCCTCATGCCAGAAAATCCATAATGCCAATATCCGGACCAAGTAATCTGGAAGCTACACCAGTGGAAGTGATATACAATGAACCGACTATCCCTATTGAGATTTCTAACCGGGTGCCTTCAGTTGATGAACTAGACAACGTCGCATCATTGGCCACTAATATAGTTCCTAAATTGTCTACAAAAAGTCCTATAAAGCAGATTTCAACATCACCCAACCTACGGAGACTAAATGTAGAAACAGAATCTGGAAATCCAGGCAGAGCGCATGCTTTTAAGTCCCGTAATTTGCCTCCGGTATCAAACATCTCAAAACCAATTAAGCACCCAAGATTAGTACATTATCAAGGGCAGTTTCTTGACGGGAGAGTGCTCATGAATCATAGTCTAAGAGCATTACTGCTCCAGAAGAAGCTCCAAAAGGCAGGAGGGTTGAGCAGATGGCTAGCATCAATTGGTCTTGGGCAGTTCGTGAAGATTTTTCGGGGCAATATTAGTAAATTTCAGTTGGTTAACCTAACAATGAAGAAGCTCAAAGACATGGGAGCAGATGCGGTCGGCCCTCGGAGAAAGTTGATGCATGCTATCGACTGCATTTGCCAGCCATACTGTTTTGCAGCCAGCTAATTCTCCTTCGTATTTGGCAAGACAGGTGAAAGCGATTTTTTACATGCACTTGCCGATGAATTTAATATGTGATATATGTAGTATTCAGTTCTACATGCTATAGTATTTTCATGCACGATTTGTTTGGGAGTAACACATACGATGTTAAAAATTAACCAATGTTTTCTCATTTGTTCACAATATGCAGATAACCTTTTGTAATTACAACATTAATGTATTATTATAAATCAATAATTGCATAAAGATAGATCTACCACTCACTGAAAATAATAAGAAAAATACCCTCAAAAAAAAAGAAAATAATAAGAAAAATGAAATTACTGTTGGGCCTCATTAAATGGGTTTTTAGTGCTGGGCCTCATTAGATGAGCTCCTATTATTCGGCCAATAATATGTTTGAAAAGCTATAAAATCCAAACATGTACTATTGTTATCAATTGATACGTGTTTTAAAAAAATTGGCATGATGTACGCTATCTTGTCCGTAGTTTCTCTTTTTTACTATTGGATTAACTTTACATGAATTATCCAATGATAGACAAATACAATTACTTTGTTTAACCATAAAATGTACCCAGCTGGCATTTATTTTAAGTTTCCTTAAGAAAGTGAGTATGGTTACTTGAAATATTTATTTGATGATGATCTAGGACTAATTGTACGTAAATGTGATATTTATTTGATTATGATCTAGAATAAATATTACATGCATGTAGTATTTATGTAATACTTGGGAAATGTGATATTGTTTTTCTCTAAAAGTGACATATATTGTCCTTTTTTTTTAAAGTACGTATATTGTCCTTTTAAAACTGACTTAGCAGTAAAAAAAGTCTTTCGAAACATTGTTGATTTCTAGTTACATTAAAATATGAGTCTAATTAACATTGTTGGATTTGTGTAGACATGTGCATGAATAGATTTGCAACCACTCACAATTTGGAACAAGTGAAATATTATGCATATATGACACTATGAAGTTGGCATCGTGATCCTAAGAGACTTCATATTTATATAAATTGTATGTGTATGTCTTGACACATGTAATATTTGGATTGGTGTCAAACGTGTATATACATATTTTCACCATTTGTTATCTTATGATTAGAAGTGATACGTGTTACTATTAAGAATATATGGTAATATACATGTAATGTCTTTGGACTTAATTAGCTAACACACGAATAGAATGAGAATTGCTCATTGTTGTCAAGTTTTTATAGGAAGCGACACATAGGTAAAAAATTGTTAAGAATATATGCATAGCAACATTCTAATATTGAAATTCCATATAAAAAAAATTTCTAAATCGGAAAATACACGCACAATAGACGAATAGACGAATATATGGCAACTTGCAATTAGAATAAACTTTAAAATATATTAGAGTGGAAACTCAATTAGTAATAAATAGAGATCTTACTTTTTTTTTATACCTGAATGACTTTAATATTAATTGTTGTAGGAGTATTGTAACAAAGTACCATACTGCTATGTTTATGTAGGCATAAGTACTCTTAAATGGGCTTATAGTATATTGGGTCCCTTTATTGGGCGTTATATTGGGCCTATATGATAAAATGCCCAAATAGTTGGCCCGATAACAGATTTAGTCTATAAATAGTGTAATCTGCTATTGTTTAAAAAAAATTCAAATTGAAGTATTCATGGTCTCAGATATCTTGAAAAGAGAAGGTTCATAATTGATGAAGTTATATATGATATACAATGAATCAGAAACATGCATTAAAATTAGAGAAGATGAAGATGAAAGTAAATAGTATTATTATAGATATTATTAAATTACATCAGATAACAGGCTTAAGAAATCTTAAGGACCACGATCCTCGTTATGAGTTTTATTAGTAAATCAAAATGTTAATATTAGGGAAAAGTTTAAAAAAAATGCTCGTGGTTTTCAACTTTTGCAAATCAAGGTCTGTGGTTTCAGTGTTTGCAAATAAAGGTACGAGGTTTCATTCCGTTAGCAAATAAAGGTACCGTCACTAACACCGTTTATTTTCGGTGACGTGGCACTTTGACCACAGTTTGACCAAAGGTTAATTTCGTCATTAATAAAAAAAATAAAAAAATAAAATTAAAAAAAATGTTTGTGGTTTGGTTTTTTTGCAAATAACAACCCGTGGTTTGATATTTTATTAAAAAAGAGGTATGAGGGTTGATTTAATTACTAAAATAACAAATTAAAAACTACTAACAAATATTATTGAAAAAACAAAACAAAAAATTTTCTTATAATGTTTTCGGGTATTTTAGATCCATAAAATTTTCATGAATTTAGGTATTTTTCTTTTTTGGAGGAATTTTAATTTGTTCAAATGAACATTAATATTGAAACGTGAATATTGAAACTTCATTATTGACCTTATAATCAATTTATTATTTTGAATTATAATTTTGTCGATAATTTATTTTCATTAAAATTAAGATTTGGTATAAATGGATTAAGCTTTTAAGTACTAGTCTTATCAAAATTTGTTGTTTTATTTTTTACAAGAATATTTGTTGGTAGTTTTTAATTTATAAATTAGTCTAAAACCATATTTGGTAATTAAATCAAACCTCATACCTCTTTTTTAATAAAATATCAAACTCGAGCTGTTATTTGCAAAAAAAACAAACCACAAACATTTTTTTTTACTTTTATTTTTTTAATTTTTTTATTAATGACGAAATTACCCTTTGGTCAAACTGTGGTCAAAGTGCCACGTCACCGAAAATAAACGGTGTTAGTGACGGTACCTTTATTCGCTAACGGAATGAAACCTCGTACTTTTATTTGCAAACACTGAAACCACAAACCTTCATTTGTAAAAGTTGGAAACCACAAGCATTTTTTTTAAACTTTTCCCTTAATATTACGACTCTAATATATATACATGATAACATGTGAACATCATCTGTGAACTTTTAACAAAAACCCAACAAAGATAGATATCAAGTAAAGAAAGACTTGAGGATTATCTCCCCATATGAAATATGAAGCACGTATGCACCTTTCTCTTTCTTTCTTTTATGGCGCGGATGCACAAGTTTGTGTCATGGTTTTTTGACCATTGAAACAAAGTTGTATGAAATGTGAATTTGTGTCTGGTAAATCGTTCATCCGATTAATTTCACTCACAAATAATAAGAAGACACAATAGAAATACATCCCAACTCATGATAAATGACCCAAAGACGACTGAGAAATTGAAATATTATGGTGGAGTTGGAATTGTTGTGCTTGGTGACTCCATGTGACTTCATATTTATATACTTTTTAGTGACAGATCTTGACATATGGTATTCTTTTATTGGTCACGACACGTAAGTAAGCCAATCATTATTCACCATTTGTCATTATCTTATTGGATGTGACACGTAAAAAATTTGATCTTGACATATGGTATGTTTTTATTGGCCCCGACACGTAAATAAGCCAATCATTATTCACCATTTGTCATTATCTTATTGAAAGTGACACGTAAAAAGATTGATCTTGACATATGGTAGTTTTTTATTGGTCATGACACGTAAATAAGTCAATCATTGTTTACCAGTTGTCATTATCTTATTGGAAGTGACACGTAAAAAGATTAAGAATATATGGAAATATGGAGGTAACATTTTTGGAATCAAACTAACACATAAATAGATCGAGAATTATTCACCACTAGATCTGCATTCTTTTTTATAGAAGTAAATTGAATTGAATTATTGAATGAATGTCTAATGAATTTTACTAAATTTACTAATCCAACTGAATGAAACTGCATTGAATTAAAAAAAAAAAAATAGGAATTCAATTTACAACAATCTATCTATATTCTAATTATCTATATATATTTTATAGAACGAACTAATTAAGCAACAAGTTAGCCAGAAGAATTCCATGAACATCTATGAAAAAAGTACTAAAACTAGGAAGCCTATCTATCTATATCTATATATATATATATAACAAAAGCTCCAGCCAGCAGCAAGATCTTCATCGGATGCGCGATATGTTAGCAAATGGTTCACGACGAGCCTCACGCTTAGTCACTTTCTGTTCTGGATTTCCAAACACATTCCACAACATCAGCCTCTCATCCCCTGCTGCAGACGCCACCGTGCATCCATCCGGGCTCTGAACACAACAACAATTACATAAAAAGATCAGAAATCGAGCAACGAATTTCACATTCATCTGCTACTTCATATGTAAAAGAAAACAAGAACTTTACCTGAGTCATATTTAGAACTCTAGATGTATGGCCAGTGAGCTTAGCCATCTTCACCATACACGGATATTTCCACAGGATAAGTTCATTCTCCGTAAATCCATGACCACTGAGTAATTCGCGTTCATGATTGTTCCACAAAAGAGCACAAACTTGTGAGCCAGAGTCAACAGAGTTCAAACAGGCTCCGGTATGAGTGTTCCAGAACTTAATGCACTTATCAGCCCCTCCACCACCAGAAGCTAACAAGTTGCTCTGGAAGGGACACCAAGCGAGCGCTTTCACAGCAGCCGTATGGTCTTCCATCCTGTGAAGCCACTGAGTTTGTGAATGAGAAGACCCCATTGATCTATCCCAGATAAACATAAGGTTATCGTTCCCTCCACTTGCTAATTGTTGCCCGGAATCTGACCATTTTAACCCGCAAACTTCCTGGTGGTGCCCTCTGTATCGTTCAACAATGTGGTGTCTTACTCTTACATCATTGTTTATAACCTTTGCATCCATTCCTCCGGTTGTAAGAATGTGATTGTTCCAGGCCAGTGAATTTACTCGTAATCGGTGGCCGCCTCTTAACGTTCTTATCTGCATCAATTTAAAAGAAAGGTAAGTAATCAACAAAATTACAAACCATTAATGAACAACTTAATTTAACAAAAGCCTTAATTCCAAACTAGAGACAGTAAATTACCTTCTCACGAGCAACCGAATCCCATAGCTCAACGTCGGAATTGTTCAAGCCAATGGCGAGGCTACGACCCTCTAAAGCCCAGCTGAGGCTAGTAACAGGACCAATTTCACTGCTAAACGTGACAAGTTCAGAGGTAGAACTATCGGAAGCATTCCATAGATAAACCGTGTCTCCAAGCGCAATTGCAAGCACATTGTTGCTACCCCAATCAAGCAAATTCAAGTAGAAATCATCCACTATATCTGGTGCATCCAATGTCCTTTCCGAACTCTGTGAAATTCAAGTCCAAGCAATTAGACATACAATACAATTACTCCCAATTCAATTCCAAGCAATTAAACATACTGTTCAATAATTCACAACCAAATACCTGAGGAATGTAACGTTGTGTCTTGACACGTTTAGAAGGACGATCAGATGATGGTGGCGAAAGCAAATGCTGTGGAATTGGATCAACATGGTCAGGGGGTTTGTTTTTGAAGGAGAAAATTCGAGTCCGGTTCATGTTGGCAGCCTCAGCAAGCACCTTCCGATATGCTTCTTTGGACGGTGAAATCAACGTAGACGGATTCTCCTTGCCTTTATTCCCTTCTGTGAGCATATAATGTGCATAATCCATATCCATAGCCGCCCTATTCGGTATAAATCTATCCAACTGTCGAATCCAAATAGAATCAAATCAGAATAACATAACCAAAATTCTAAGCCCTAATTCTACGTTATTTCCTATATTTGTATATAAAATTGAAAGATTCAAACAACGGAAACAAAATCATGAAACAAACACATGAATTTCTAAGCAAGATAAAAGAAGAAAGAAAGAAAGAAAAGTTGTTACGTTACGGGAATCTTTCTTGAATCTATCTTGAAACGGGGTTCGAGGATTCATCTTGTTGGAAGGCGGGTACGCCTATCGAAGAACTAAGCCTGAACACAAAGAACCGCTTGTAAGTAAAACTATAATGAAAAGATTGAGGAAGAACTTGATCATCTACAGCAAAACATCGCCCTGCGGAAAATGTAAAGATCCGTGAGAGAGAGAATTGAAAAGTTTGAATGAGGATCATCGATTAACGATTTCATTAATCAGAATTTCATAGCCTTTTTTCTGATTCTTGAAAGGTTATGTTTGATTTAAACGTTTGGGTTTTTGAAAAAGGTGCCGTTGGATGGGTGATTTGACGGATTTATCCTCACACTTCGCCGCCTTAACATTGGCTCGACCCAATGGGCCTTTTCCCAAAGGCATCATCTTTTTTACTTCAATCCACAAGTTAGGCGTAACCAAGGACAAGGCTTCAGTAGCAAGAGAGTGAAAGAATCATCTTGGTTAGTCTGAATCAGTGTGATTATATATATATCGTGTCGTTATAGATGCTAACTTTATAAAACAAAAGGCTATTGAATTTTATATATCCTTACTCATTTAAGTTTACTACTGCTCACACATTTCATTATCTTAGTGGGTGCACTACGAAAAATGTTATGCCTTTATCCTTTTTAGAACATCGGTAATGTTGGTATCATTATTCGTTTATAATTGATATATTATCTAATAAATTTTAGATAAGTTAATGCAAATAAAAACCGAAATTTCTCTATATGTATATATTTAAATTTTTTAGTCATTAAATAAATTAGCTTATTGATTAAAGCTACTAAGTAATACTATGTAGGTATTAAGTTCAAGCTATCATTGTTTACATATCAATATATTTGTTTGTTGTTACCAAAAAAATATATTTGTTTGTTTTAAGAATGATACACGACAAGCAATATATAAATGGATTATCCATTACCAATTATCATCTAAATATATGAAGATTACCACGTATTTTGAAGGATAATCTCGTATTTATAATCAATATAATTTTCATTTGCATACCTATTTTGTACTTTTTAAATGGAGTTTAGATAATCGAATTATTAGGGTATGATAGTGCAAGGTACGATATGGATAAGATATTCATTAATATCTCTATTAATGTATGCACTATTTATAGATTGCACATTTTAATACAATGATTTTCAAACCAGGATACTATCAAGAGTAATTGAAAAAATATGGAGTTATTTGTGAATTTTAAAAGTTGGATGGTTGAAGTTTTTGATAGTTTTGAAAGGGCACTATGTATTTAGCCAAAACCAAACTTTTTTGTACTTTTTTGTCTTTTCCAAATAATTTTATCTTTTACTTTTAGTTTCTTATAATAACTTTATTTTTGTAAATTTCATTCCATGCTTCAGATTTATCGATATTATTATATGATAGTTTCAATGATTTGGCCGTCAATAAAAAAAGATAAACTCAATATAAGCTTGTAAGATGGTCCCACAATTAAATTATTAAGACTCGTTTAAGAACTAATTATAATTTTCTAATTATAAAAATAATAGCGGTGACGAAAGGTAAGACTTTATTTATTTATGATTTATAATTTTTGAACAAATACAACTAATTATAGGTGTTGGTTATGGTTACTTTGTTTTTCCTTTATTTTGTTTATATTTTGTCACATTTACCATTAGATTAGTTTATAACGTATAATCTAATGGTAAACAAAACAAAGTAATGGTAACTTTATGAAAAACAAAGTAAACATAAAATTTTCCTTAATCATAATTTCTAACTTCTCTATTCAGATGAAAATTGAAATTTTTGATTAAACTAAAATCTATATGTATAAACTCTAATGTCTGATGTGATGCAATATTTATTATATAGTTGTATATAAATTGTGTTCATACCTAAATAAAACAGCTTAAACCCCATTTTTCATAGTTTAAATTTACTAAATTTGAGTTCAATTTAATAAAATTCATAAAAATTTATTAGGCATAGACCAATTTATTAAAATTAGTTCAGATTCAATTCAGCCCAATCATAAAAAAACATGATGATATGAGTGTTCATTAATGAAAATATACAATCTTACACTTAATCACATTCGGAAAAAGACAAACAAACAACAATATGTGTAGTATTTTCATATTTAATAATATACGCAACCGTCTTTACCCGCCTCAACCGATCTTAGCTCGGACATGCTAACAGCCAATACTGACTCTACAATTGCAATATCTACTCGGATATTGGTGGTGATTTAGTCTAATATCTATTCAGATCTTCTAATTGCAATTAAAAAAAGGAAAGAAAAATCAAAGACAGACAAACCATTCAAGGTCTGCATGTTTTAGCTTTGACCTCTTCTCAATGAGGGTTTTCTAAGTCTTTAACTTGAGACTAGCATGCAAGGAGTATCATTTTCATGAAATTTCTTTTACTTTTCTTTTTGTAATTCTTCTTTGAAATTTCAAATTCATGCATTCTAAAATGTTTTCTTTCAACTTTGAATCTCAAATATTCCAAAATCTCAAATTTTTTGATCCTTTAGCCCATATTTATTACATTATTCAAATTTTCAGCATATTGTGGTTTTCCATGTTTCGAAATTACTTTTTACTTTTCCAATTTCAAAAGAAATAATATTTATTTAAATTTGAAATAGCTTTTATTACAAGAAGAAATAACTAGTAGTATTTATTATCAACCATAATAGACTATTAACAACAATAAATAATCAAATACGTATATTTGTTTAAGAATATAAACTTTATAAAGCGTTAATAAGGTTCTAAATAAAATAATATATACCATGTATTTTAACACTATGATTTAAATCCATGTATTAATTATGAAATTGCAATCAATTTTATATATCTAAAATCAAGAGCTAAGCTCAGTTAAATGAGATTTATAAATTACGTGTAGTAACAAATTACTTTTTTGACTCGCATGATTCACACACAACGCTTGCAAATTTCGTTAATTAGTTAATCACACGCTTGCAAATTTCGTTAATTAGTTAATTAGATTCCGTTAGTTCCACCCACAAATTGCATTAAAAAAAACAAAAATGAGGTCATTTTCTTTCTACCAATGACATAATTGTATTTGTAAGCTAGCACTTATATTGACAAGTTTAAAAACAAATGCTATTTCAAATGTGGTAACCAATTAGATGCGCCTATACATACGTGGAATAGTTGTAACCCAAAAAAAAAATACATACGTGGAATAGTTATGAATACACAAATTTTTTTAGAAATTCTATAATAAATCGGATACAAATCAATTAATGAAAATACGATAATTGAGCATATTTTTTTTCTTTATACTCATTATTTTCAAATGAGATGTTATGTATCTCAACTTTTCCATTTTGATATATGATATTTTGTTACATATCAATAATGTGCTATTGAAGAAAAAAGAAAAGGCTTTATACAAAATGTCATCTAGATTGTTTAAATTATCATACTATGTTAAAATTTTGAAATGCCATATAGCTCTCTAAAATTTAGAATTAAAAAATTAATTATCTAAATTTGCTTAAAGTGATTTATTTTTCGTATTAAAAGGTCATAATAATTTATTAATTTAATAAAATTTGGATAAAATAATAAGTGTTTTAACTTATCGAAATTTCGAATTTTCTAGCTAATTTTTTTTATATATAAAAAAGCTATGTATTTTCAAGGGTTGTCATACATGTCATCTTCAACATATGAAGGGTATTTAAAGAGCTCATTTCTCAGCATGAGAACCTCATAATCACATTTTCTCATGTCACGTGAGAAAGTTAATATAATATTTCAGGTAATGAAAAATTAATGTGAAATCTCCAAAATTTAAAAAACAATGCGAAAGCACGTAATGTACCATGTTTTAAGCGGATCATAAGAAATAAGGATAAATACATTAAAGTTCCTCTATTAATCTTCTAAACTTTCTTACCCCGATATAAAACTACGTCAAGATGATTATAATAATCCATTAGTCCATAAACTAAGATGTCATGTGCTGAAAAATCGAAGTTCCTATGTAAAGGGGAGTGATACATTTAGCCATAAAATTAAAGTTCTGTTATAACTTGTCACTTCCATAAAGGAAAGATGGCATGTGCAGTGGACCATTTGAGGTATTATAAAGCAAGGATGGCAAGCTTATTAGTTTGAAGTTTGAACCCGACTTTTCCAATTATGAAACTAATTATTAGGAAATAAAAACAAGCCAATAGCAAAAAGAAAAAAAACAAACAGAGAAAAACATTATTAATATAATTATAATTTTTTGTCAAAACTCACACAAAAACAAATCAACGTCAATTATTATAAATTTCTATTATTCATGTTATTTATATCAATTAAGGTCATTTTAAATAGTTAAATAACACAAGCTGTTTAACTCATAACTCATTTTCGAGTCACAATTTTAATTAAGAAGTGATATACTAATAACCTCTATATGAATCATTTTCTCTTTTATATTTTAAATAACATACATTTCGAGAGCACTCTAGATTTTCTCCCTAAATAGTATCCGATAAACTTTAAACTCAATGTAGTAAAAAGGGCGTAGCGCGCTAATCGGGCGGCTGAGGTCTTTTGTGGACTATTCAAAAATTAGTTGGAAAACTATTTAAGAATACATAGCTTAAGCAGGCGTGTCGGTCCAAAATGAATACCCATTTTTAAGTGCTAGCTGAAAAGTAATCAGCCTCCATTTACAATTTTTAAACTGAATAAAATTGCAAAATTTACAAAATTGCAAAATTTATAACAAGACTTCTTCTTCCCATCTTATCCAACTACCAAAAAACAAAATTACAGAAAAGAAAAGGGGGGTGAAGAGAGAAAACCACAGCAGTTATTAGTTGTAATAAGTTAATCAAATCAAATCCCACCAAAAAAAAGTTAATTCAGATCAAATTAAATAAAAATCCAACTAATCTCAACATTAATCAAAACCTTAATCTCTTTTTCCTTTCTTCTCCAATTGCAAATTAGTGACATTTTCACGCTTTAATATTTTTTTTCCTTTTGTAATTTTCTCTCTCTTCCTTCCTGCACCGAAATCGATACAACAGATTCCCAAACCAAACATAAAAAAATCTAGGGTTTCTAAATCCCTCTTTTCCTTCCCATCTCTCGATTTTCTTTCCCTCCAAACACCATTTTGCTTCCCGCGGTACAGCTCTCTCAAGGTTTTCACGCCACTTTCGTTTTCCTCCGGCGATCTCTTTTTTTTCCGGGAAAATTTGTAATTTCCCGGGAAAATTTCGCCTTCTTTCTCCCGCTTCTCCTCTGAATCAGCTTTTTCACCAGGTATATATCTCTCTCTTCACTCATGCTTATTGTTTTAATCAATTTGTAATTTTCAGAAATGAAACTTGTTCGATTGTTAATCGAAATTTTAGGAATTTTCTTGCGTTTATTTGTGTTGCTAGGGTTAAATTTGGTACTGTTTGTTATATTTACAGTGTTAAAACTGATCTCGGAGGGAAGTAAAAGGAATTATTTACATTGAAAATCAGCTCGGAGAGAGATATCGAGAGCTCGTATTCTATTCGAGTGAGATTACATTAGACTCGGATGCTTTTATGGATTTGGAAATAACTGCATCCACTTCTTTGCCATCACGGCCAAAGGATTTGGTGAAATGTTGCGACTGTGGGTGTAGTTGTTCGTTAGTACTTTCTTCGTCCAGTGGTTCTTGGATTCGGTCTGTAAAACGGAAATACGATGAGTTTGAGGATGGGAATAGATTCTTTATACCTGGATTTGATTTCTTCTCGAATCCTCGTGTGCAAATTGAGAATGAATGTGCTGCTCTACGTGAAACTGTTAGTAGCCAACAGTTAACGATACAGGAGTTGTTGACCGAGTTAGATGAGGAGAGAAATGCGTCGTCCACAGCTGCAAATGAGGCTATGTCGATGATATTGAGGTTGCAACGGGAGAAGGCGGAGATTCAGATGGAAGCTAGGCAGTTTAAACGGTTTGCGGAGGAGAAAATGGCGCATGATCAACAAGAGTTTCAAGCTTTGGAGGATGTGCTTTATAAGCGAGAACAGGCTATGCAATCCCTTACGTGTGAGACACAGGCTTATAAGCATAAGATGTTGAGTTATGGGCTTACGGAGGAGGAGGTTGAGTTGGAGAAGAGCGAGAGAACTGCTTTTAGCCGTAACCTGAGTATGACCGAAAGCTTTGATGCTGCCCTTGATTATCCAGCCTACAATTACCCACCTCTTAAATGCAGTATGAATGAGAACCCGCCTAATTTGGAGGGTGATGATGATATTGTGGATATTGAGAAATATGCGTTTGGTGAAACACCTCGTCCTCAGCAGAAATTGAAGAGTTTGGAGTTTAGGATAAATCAAATGGAGAAAAACACTACCAGCAGTCAATTAGATGGGGATTTTTCTGGAGGAAAGAATGTTCTCGAGAAGATAATCGATGGCTACTCTCCCAGACGGTCAAGACCTAGTAGGATGTTTAACGGGGATGGTTCACATTCACCAATGGGGACATCTAGAGAAGTAGGTCCTGACACTGAATCTCCTACATTTAACAATACCTTTAAGAAGATGGATTATGTTTCTCATTCGGAGAACTATTCCAATTTGAGAAAGGTGGATAATGCATCAGATTTTGGGGATGACACTAGTGATAGAATTTATACCATTGATTCTGTCTATACTGGGCCATATAATGGTGTTACAGAATCAAAAGACGGAGGAATTGGAGTTTATGAGGATAATATATCCTCTCCACGGGATATATTTCGGCCTGATCTTAGTGATCCTGATGTCAAGAAGCTCTACACGAGGCTTCAGGCGCTTGAAGCTGATAGGGAATCTATGAGGCAGGCAATTATTTCAATGCGAACTGATAAAGCACAGATGGTGCTGTTGAAGGAAATAGCCCAACATTTGTGCAAGGAAATGTCACCCGAAAGAAGAATCAGTGTGAAAAAGCCATCCTTTCTCGGAACCTTTTCATTTATGTCGATTTTCAAGGTAATACTTTGCTTGTTTCTCCAGCCATCAGGCACTGGTTTTCTTACTGGAGATCTTCAAAAAATCTCTAGCTAATTAGTTTCACATATGGTTGTGATTGTATGGTTCTATTCATGCATGTGCCATCCCGTATAAATTTTCATGGAGCATTTTATTGTTAAGAATCTAATAGTTCTATGGTTGATTATTTAAATTAGTCTTGTACCTAGTTTGCTATTTTACAGTCGTGGAGCCATAATAAAATTGCCATATATCAACTGTTGAAATATAAAGAACATCCTCCAGCATAATGTATTTTTGCATTGGCACTAAACTGCTTGTCTTTCTTTTTGTTTATCCAGTGGATCGTGTCTTTAATGTTTTGGAGAAAGAAAGCTCACCGAAGCAAGTGAGTAGATGTTACATATCTGATAATTTTGATTTTCCTATTAACGTACTCATGCAGTCACATATCTGTTACTGACACACACACACACACACAATTTATATTCTTTTCGCGAAACCAACGGTTTCTTTGCTTACATGATGCACTCATTGCATAAATAGCGACAAGTAAACTCCATTATCTGGAGGTGGACATAGAAAGGGAGTGAGAAAACCATCCACACAGTGTTTGAGATGATAAAATGAAACCAGAGCATACATTTTCTTAGTTTCTAGAAGAGTTTGTTTATCCGTTTTATGAGCATCACCATGAAATGTTGATTCGAGCAACCCCTGAAAAATATGTAGAAAACTTGGATTAGAACAAGCCTATTTAAGTGCTTGCTAGATATTAGTCTAAAACAACTAAATCAAGCAATAACATAAGCGTGTAGAATAACATTAGGGGAATGTGCAGAATATGTTGTGAATTCTATCTGTTTTATGCGCTATTTGTAGCTTGACGGGTTGCTGATGTGTGATAATGTCCGGTTTGGTATGGCAGGTATATGTGTGGGCTTTCGGCGAGCAACGTTGGTTTGCTGCTACTTCTGGACAAAGGGCCGCGCACAAGGCAGTGGAGATGTCTTTCAAGTACACAAGTGTGAAACTGCAAGCAATTAACACCTCCGGTATCCATCTGAAGTTTGATGCTTATTATATACGCATAATTGCATAGCCGGTCAGCAAAGGAAGGCGATTTTAGCACCGTTGCGTTAATTTTGTGCATTCTTTTTCTGGATTCTCCTTGGCTCTGGAGATTTGGATGTTTTGTGCAGTGTTCTTTGATTTCAATTTTTTGTGGGATTGAAAATGTAGTTTGCTGGTTGATTAGTGAAGAGATGGATATCGATATCAAATGGGGTTTACTTGCCCCAAGTAGTTTGTTGAGGTACACGTCATAATCCCCTGTATATTGCAGATTCTTTTGTATGATACGCCCAATTAAAATATGCGGATTGTTTCTTGTATTCTATTTTTTCTTACGAAAGGTGTGGAAGCTTATCTCTGGGACATGTTTGTGCATTCAGGATTCTTAATTTCAGTATTAGAGGGAATTATTTTTGCACTTTCATAGCCGAGATTGCGACCAATTCGATTTGGTTGTTGTTTGTATACTCAAATCACATACTTAGTTATATCAAGTGCTCCTCTCGGGTTAACTAGCATATCAATGTATACTTCCAAGTGTTTCCTTATCATATGGTGCAAGAGAACCGTGACTGCTTTCTGATAGAGAGCTCTTGCATTTTTCAATTCAAATTGTATGACCATCAACAACATATCCCTTTTAATTAGCGATACAAGCGGTATTCACTTTATCTATACTCCCCCTACTCTGCGATGAAAGCTGTCTTCACTTTATATATACATACCCTATTCTGCGATGAAAGCCGTCATGTTGAAATCAGATTATACCCTGTCGTGTTAAAATCAGATTATACTCTTGAGTAGTCGTCCAATGTCGCGGTCCTGACTGCATTGTCTACATGGAATGACAATGCTAGCCTGCACTGCTTATCTAGTATATAATAATGTTATGATAATAAGGGTTTTGTTGCTTGCACTTTGATTATGATGGATTTTGCTGTGGTATCTAATTTTATATTTTATGAAATTGGAATTTTCTGGACTATTCCCCAAATCGGCTAAGTAATGAAACTTCGTGTTAGTTGAACTGTCAAAGTGCCCTTCAATCATGGTGAAAAGTGAAAAATACAAATAATAGGAGTTGTAAAAACAAATACAACTTTATTCTAGTCTTAATATTGTGATGAAGTGTGCATTTACCAATATCGATTTTGGAGAAATGCATATAAGATATATATGAATGAAATGTAGTTTTTACTCGGTAATGTTTTCAAAGAAGATTGGTTTTAGCTCGGCCTAATATACTATTCGACTATCACAAGTAGATTAATGTTGAAACCATCACCGATGAACTACTCGTGGTGGTACAAAGCAGTCCCATTTGAAGAAAAAGGATGAAGAACAAATAAGGATGAAGAAAGAACATTTTTTAATAATAGTAAAAGAAGAAGTGGAACCGAAAGCTAAGTATTAATGGTGGAAGCTATGAGTCTATCATATCTGCTAGTTGAAAAGAAACGAAAATGAACGTCTCCACTAATTGAACATAAAGAATTTTTTTGATAAAACTCAAAGTTGTGTTTTATTTTTTGAATATCAAGATTACTTCAAGTCCATCTCATTTCACATTCCTCACCCTCCCCCTAGTGTCTGTACTCTAATCGCCGGGTCTGCCAACGGTTTAATCTGTTACTCGATGGGTCGATATCATGCTAACCGCATTGTTAACCTCGTTATCTGTAACCCTTCAATCGGACGTTTTCAGTCAATTCCTCAGCCTCACTCTGAAGTGACTGATTGGAAGGTTAAGGGCTTCGCGTTTGATGAGACGACACTTAATTACAATATCTTATTAGTTTCTTGTAGACTTGTTTATATCTACTCGCTCAATTCGAATTCTTGGAGGAGGATCACCCGTGGTATCCCCAAGAAGTGGGATACGCATGGCGGTTCAGTAGTTTTTGTGAATGGTAGGTTTCATTGGGTTATCCGTTGTGATTATCGGCCACGGAGCTTTCTTTTTTCGATTTTGGTGTTTGATGTGAAGAGTGGTTGTTTTAGCTATATTTCATTACCGAAATGCCTGCAAAATCCTTGGAGTGATCCGTTCGATTTTATGGAATTTGGGGACTCGTCAATTGCTGTGGTTCGATCTCAAAAGAATCGGAGTCATATATGGATAATGAAACAATACGATTCAGTGGAATCATGGATGAAGTTAAGAATAGCCGGCTTTTCACAAGTGTCGGTGTTGGGGTTCATAAATAAGGATGAGTTGTTGATTGAATGAAGAAGTGGATATATTGCTTCTCAAAAGATTAAAAACGACACAATAAAATTGAAGGAGGCTAAGAGAATCATGGATGTGGATAAGAGTCCAACCGTGTCGATTAGTATGCATAAATATGTGCCTAGCCTCGTTCTACTCGATAAAGAAAACAATGTTGATGTTGCTGCGCCGGCTCATAGAAAGTTGATGAAAAGTAATTATATTTATTTGTGTTGTTTTTATCTCTTGTTTTAATTAACATTCCTGATCATGACCATGAGCCGAGAGGACTTTTGTCTTGAATTTTAGAAAATTCAAGTGCGGTTGAACTATAAAACAAGTGGTTTCAGCCTTCTTTTTCAGTTCTATATTAAGAATATGTTGCAAATTTTTTTCTCTTTTGCACTTCCAGTAATTGAGGCTACCAAATTATATCATTTGATTCTTATAAAAGTTGTTAAAAGTATATAATCTGTCTTCTTTAAGTTATCACAATAGGTTGGAAATCTCCTAGTTGGCACGATTCGTGTGCACAGTAGGTGAAGTTTTGCATACAAAAATCAGCAGTTGCTAGAAAGGAAAAGGAATAAGGTGTTTATATCAGTGTTTTTCACACATCTAAGGTCCTCTTACCATACTGTAAAAGCAAGCTGTTAGTTGTCATGAGAACTCAACTTAGCAATGATACATGTTCGTCTGACATTTGTTGTGTTGATCCTCTAAGTGGATGTGTAGTTTCTTCGTTTAAACTTGAACTTGGAGAAACACGAGAATTCATGGAACTGGTAAGGGCTGGGAATGAACAAGTGCTGGTGATTGGAAATACCGGTGAAGCTGAAAGGTAAATTTCACCACTTTCTGGTGTACTTCATAAAAGTTGCTTCTTTGCAACAGCCAAACTAGCTGAATTTCTTCGTTAAGATTCACGTGTTGTAACTCGATGGCCAATGTTGAATGAGATTGGTGTTAAGTTCAACGTGCAAATCCTGGAAATTCTAAATATCAAGTAGGAAAAATGCTAGGCTGTTGATTTCAAAGTAACACATCTTCAACACCGATTTGCTGACGCCTAAAACAGAGAAACTCAGTTCATTTTTAACGCCGTCAACTCATTTGAAGTGGCCCGTGTCTGCATATTTTACCTCACTATTTGCACAAAAACAACAGATTGATGATCATCAAACTGCAAATCAAATTCCTAACAAACTCATCCATAAATTGACATAATATATTGAGATAAAATATCTGAATTATAATATTATTAACATCATAATCTTTGAACTCAATTTTTCATGTTAAAATTCTTGAATTCTACATTGTATTAATATTAAAGTCTAAATCAAAATTACTTTGTAAGTTTCTTCTAATATGTGGACGTAGTAGTGTTATCGAACCATGTAAATCTCTTACCTATTTCGTATACTTTGATTCAATGTCATATTAAAATTACATTTGGCGAGTCAAATAAAAACTTCAAATTTAGTTATTGTAAAATAATGGATACACTATTATTTCCCGTAACCGGAAAAATGAATTTGGATGAAATAATTGATCGAGAAAAAGTTGATGGATCAATTTATAATTTGCCTCTCAAATATGTGAATTTAAGATTGATTCCATATAGTCCTCCGAGCTGGGCCTAAACTGAATTTGAAAAAGACTTAAGTCAAAGCCCAAAGTCCTTCCAGAAAGCCAATTTTTAAAGGCGAACATTATGATCTAGTTCTACCTTCCATTTTTACATAAAATTCGAGCTAATTGTTTCTAACGAAAAAACTGAGTTAATTTCCGGGGACTCTTATTCGATTAAGTTGATAATCACTTACCATTTGATTTACTAATTATAGTGAAGTTATTCTTATCGCGCGGGTTCTATATGCGTCGGGTCAATCCCTGGTGACATGAGTCACATTCTGGTGATCAAATTAATAAAGATTTATTATCTTATCATTAATGTTTTTTACATTTTAATGGTGTTTAAGGTGGCAAATTGTTTATTTGCCTCTCGTATATTTGAGTCTTTCAATTGTGCATGCATCTAGTCGGGTCTGAGATGTAATGCAATGCATGGACGCCCTTCCCATGTTGCTATGGGTCTTGAGCGTGCGTCCTTACAAGTTGAGTATGACGGATTTCATGATGGGATTTCACAAATTCTCCTTAGAATTCAACTTTCTCATCACTAAGGTTCTGTTCTTTTTTACTTATATTCAGCACATTTCAACAATTTCAGTTATATTCAGCTCTATTCAATTCGGCCGAAAAAAACATGGCTAAGTATTCTAAATAGGCATGGAAGGTTTTGAGACATGACGTAGTCCAAGTCGTTGTCAATGTAAATAAAGCAATAGTATTACTAAACATAGCTCGCTATTTAAAGAAAAGTTTTGCTTGAAACACCCAAAACATATCTCACACATGTCAAATGGAGAAATTGAATAAATTATATATACACAAATTTTGGTATCTATGTTATAATTTCATGAGAAAATATATATTAAGCATATAAATATAATTATAACTGTAAAAATTAATATAATATTGGAATAGTTGAGTTTAGTTGTAACAAAAGATTTTCATTAATATTGTTCAAAATTAGGAAAAAAAATGAAAGGAATTATGTTTTCAGGTGTAGGCTATGGTCACTTTGTTTTTCATTTACTTTGTTTGTACTTTGTTCTATTCACCATTAGATTAGGTTTTAACCCATGATCTAATGGTGGACAAAACAAAGTAATTGTTACTTTGTGAAAGACAAAGTAACCATAGAATTTCCCTATGTTTTCATATAAATAGACCTAGTTATTTGTTTTCCACTCAATAATGGAATTAATTTATAGTTTTTTTTATAACGGAATTAATTTATAGTTTTATGCCTATAAAATAAAATTAACTTCATTTTCTTCCCATTATCCATCAATACATAGTGGAGCAATTTTACGCATGATAAAAAAATAAGAATAAAATGGTTAAATGAGTGAGCTAATCTAATAATAATTCACAAATTTTTATGAACAAAACATCATCAGTCAAATAACTTATTGCCACGTGCCCTCACTCTTCAATTATTAGTCAGACCAATAAGTACTAAACTCCGACTTCTATCCTTAAATTTTGTAGTGCCATCCCCTTAATAATTGTATTTCCGTTGACAATTAACATTATTAGTAGGCTTAATACATATATAGCTCTTTAAATTTGTCCGTTCTTTTCACTTAGCCTCTTCAACTTAACAGATAACTTATTGGCCACTTAAATTTGTTAGCCTCCTCAACTTGTAATTTCTCTCCACTTAGCTTCCTCAATTTGTCAATTATGACATATTTGCTTCTTTTATGCCGATGTGACATCAATTTTTTGTAACCACTTATATTATGTCACGTCAGCACAAAAAGGCAAAATGGGTCATATTTGACAAGTTGAGGAGACTAAGTGGAACAAAATTACAAGTTCATGTGGCTAATAGGTTGTAATTTAAGTTGAGATGGCAAAGTAAAAAAAATGGACAAGTTTAGAGAGCCTTATAAGTATTAACCCTTATTAGTATTATTGATATAGTCAATTCCTGGGTCAACTCAAAAAATTCGTATAGTTACAAAAAAAATTTGGAGGAAAATACATGCCATTTTGTAAAAACATGAATAGAAAGCTCTCGAATGTTGATTTTCAATGGACCATTTTTTTACGGTTGAACTGAACTGAACTGAGTTGAATTTGCCAAATGATTGTATGTTATTGAATTTTGTTGAACTGAACTTTGGTGAATTTAAGCACAAAAAACATGGCCATATACAAAAACCGCTACTTCATCTACTCTTTAACCATTAACTTTTTCATACCTTATTTACTAAGTGATCGGAACCACATATTAATGACACTGAGATCCACTTGTAGACCTAGTTACCAAAAGAACAAGTTATGACCCATTCTTGTAATCATATTTGAGCTTCGGCCCAGCTCAGAGGAATCACTAGGTGAAGTCCACATCTGACGTAGAATGGATCTGCTCCCATCAGGATTCTCGCAAACAAATAAGAATGCCACATTATACCCGTGAATAAGAAAAAGGGAATCCTAATGAGATTATCTCATTGGTGATTACCGTAAGAGTATACTATGCCTTGTCGTTATACTTCTCTTTCTTAAAGGAATTACTAACTTTGGAAATGTTTCAAAGCGATCCAAATGTCGACCACTTTTCACAGGTGCAAAAGGATATTTCAAGATATTTCGAATATATTCTGATTTATACCGTGTTTTATACCTTAAAACACAGCATCACAATTGCAAATTTTTGCAAACTACACCATTTTTTTCTTATAAAACTCTCTCTCTCTCTCTCTCTCTCTGAATAGCAATATTTTTAGTTTTTTTTTTTCGTAACAAGGAATATGTTTAGTTATAAAGAGGGAATGGAATTCCATTTGATCACAAACGGTGAGCATGTTGATATGTCTACACAATTAAAGAGGTTGTTCGGGACATGATCATATGCCATTAATTTTGCCATAGATCAAGCATACTCCATGTGTCTATTTACTAGAATCCCTTTTATTATTAAAATCAAATTAGGGTTAATTTTGATTTTGAATTAAAAAGTAGGTATAATTTAAAATTATTTATGCTAAAATTATTGAATGAGAAATTTTTCTAATACATAATAATAAAAGATAAAAATAATATATTTGTGTAATGTAAAATCATTTTTCTTATATAAAATTTAGAATGATATTAGTGATAATATTTAATTAAAATTTAGACACTTAGACTTGATAGTGTTGTTCGTTTTCTTTTCATGATTTGTTCGAGTAATACGACAATCGATACAATTGAATTATAATTCTATCAAGGATAGTGACAGAAATCTTTTTGTTGAGAAAAGTTTCTTATTTTATCAAAAAGGTAATTATGACAAAAGAAAATTATAATTTATTTTATCAAAATTGGAAGGTAAACAATATTTCATGTAAGAACGTATAAATTATAAAATAATTTATCCAAAAAATAAATATATTTAGATATTGAAACTTTCAATCGACACATTATCTACTTCAAATGTGTCTAATTAATGAGTCAGAAAACGAATAATGATCAGTAATATAATAAAACCAATGATCACTAAATAGTAAATACTTATGTGTCCTTCTTTCAAATTGACTTTTCATTTTTAAACAAAACAAAAATGTAAATTGCCTAGTAGTTTCCATTATGCAAAGAATTTTCAGCATTAGAGTCATAACAATTTTTCTTTCTCTTTTTAAAAGTAATAAATTTTCTTGGAGACTTAAATGTCAAAATTTTGATTGGTAGCAAAGCCAATTTATAGACCATTTACTATAAATTTGCCACGTTCTTGTGTCATAATAGAGTTCTCCAACTAACTCAGGTTAAATTTAAACCGCTTATATATATAAAATTCTTTAAAAAAAGATATTTTAGTTTTTTAATTTTGGGAACAACCTATTGAGTCCTTCAATTATTAAATTCTGAACTCATTGAGTCCTTATTCGATGACGTGACATTAAATTTACATTAAAATTATTATTCTTCACATTTGCTCCTCAGTGCAACTTCATTAAATAAGTGCTCAATAGGTCTATATTTTGATAGTTGAGAGAGTCAATCGGTCACATTCTGATAGTTGAGGGACTCAATAGGTCTTCCCCGAAGTTGAGGACCAAAATGAATTTTTTGAACAATTTTAAAGGCTTGCATATGGTAAGACAATTTTAAACAGACTTTGTTTAATGTACATAATCTTATCAAAAAGTAATTGAAAAATTAAATATAGAATATTAAATGAGCTTTAATACAACTATGTATATATCTATATATCGTAATTGAAAAGTAATATATACAGTTAATAGTTTTTGGCACAAAGGTGAAAAACACAAATTGCTCGAAATCAACTTTAGAGTATCTTACTAAAAATAACTTTAATATATTTCAATGAGTCAAATATATGTGATGAAAGATAAACATCTTTCACATTTCATAAAAGAAACATTATAACATACATTATAATATACATTAAGAGATAGATACACTAATGAAGAAAGAACACAAGAAAAGTCTTACTAAAAGAAAAACCATTAAATCTAACATAAAATATCATTTTCATCTCGAGATTAAGAATTTTAATGAGATTTCATTTCCTTTTTCAGGCTTGGAATTCCCAGTTGAATATGTAGTTAAGTCTATTGGAATTTTGCCTTGTTCTTAACAAAGTTTATCTAATATTTAAACTAATTCAATGTCTTAACCGCCTATATTAACTGTAAAAATTGATTCATTTGCCATATTCAATGCTTAAATTGTCTAAAATAGATTTTTTTTTTATAATTAATCTAATTACTCTGTTTGAGATTGTTCATACATTTTTTATATGAAAACTTCTATAATATTTCATGTGTACATTAAAGATCGAATACACGAGAGGTTAAATTAAATCTCTAAAGACCAACACCACTCAAATCGACATTAATTAGTTACACAATTGATTGATTAAATGTATTTAGGATCAAAATAATTCAATAGTACAACTTCATTCAAATTTTATTTAAATAATTTTGTAATAACCGCCCATTCAATTATTGTACATGTCGTACGGAAATTAAAAGTCTAATTATTAACCCTTGATTTTAAGAGCATAGTTAAGGAAATTAATTATATATATATATACCCCTTCTATTTTCCAACTTCACTTCCATTTTAAGATACTAATTATTACATTCTTTCTTCTTCTTCTTCTTCTTCTTCTTCTTCTTCAAGTTCCATGGATTTGTCGTGTGTTGGTAAAAAACTCTTTGGTCTTTGTAGTTGCTTCATAAGGTTTTTAATGGCTTTCTTTTACCGTTTCATTTATCTTAACACGAACCCATTCAGGATTCAAGTTTTCTATTTTATTTCTCTTTCATTTCTCGGTTTTGGCTTACTCAAAGTTTTTGACACAAGAACCCATGATTCTTTTTATCCAAGAAACTTGGATTTGTTCTTCACTTCTGTTTCTGCGGCCACGGTTTCAAGCATGTCTACTATCGAAATGGAAGTTTTTTCGAATCCTCAACTCGTTGTTCTAACCGTTTTGATGTTCATAGGTGGAGAGGTTTTCACTTCCATGGTTGGTCTTCATGTTAGAAGCTACCAACTCAAAAGACATTTGAAAATTAGTGATACTAATGATCATGTTTCTAACAATTTTGATGTTTCAAGAAAATCTTCAGCTCTTGACATTTTTGAATTGAGTGTTTCAAGAAAATCCTCTACTCTTGATGTTCTTGAATTCAATGTTTCAAGAAAATCTTCGGCTCTTGACATTCTTGAATTGAATGTTTCAAGAAAACCTTCTCGTCTTGACATTCTTGAATCTTTTCAAAAACTTGAAACTCAGTCTCAACTCGACACTAAATTGTTGAAATACAATTCGATTCGGTTATTAAGTTTTATAGTTTCGGGTTACCTTGTTTTTGTAAATTCAATAGGGATTGTCTTAGTTCTTGTTTATATGGCCACTGTTTCTAGCGCGAAAAATGTACTAAAAACCAAAGGTCTTAATCTTGCAATATTTTCGTTTTTTACTATTATTTCAACCTTTGCAAGTTGTGGTTTTGTTCCTACAAATGAAAATATGATTGTTTTTAGCAAAAATTCAGGTTTACTTCTAATTTTAATCCCTCAGGTTCTTCTTGGGAACACATTGTTTCCTTCTTGTTTAAGATCTATTATTTGGTTCTTAGGAAAGTTTTTCAAGAAAGAGGAATCAAATTTTCTATTGAAGAAAAGTCAACAAGTTGGGTATCTTCACTTGTTACCAAGTTTGCATTCTTGTTTATTGGTGGTTACAGTTTTTGGATTCATTTTGGTGCAATTTGTGTTATTTAGCTCATTGGAATGGAAATCCAACGGATTAAATGGACTGAGTACTTATGAAAAAATCATAGGAATTATGTTTCAAACGGTTAATACAAGACATACAGGCGAAACTATTGTTGACATCTCAACGATTGCTCCGGCTATTCTGGTGTTGTTCGTCGTCATGATGTTAGTATTCTCGCTTTATCATTAGTCAAATATATACATCTCTTACATAATTATCTATATATTCTAAAAAGAGAGTAGGCATATTTTTTTACCCCTTCAAAGATTCTATGATATCAATCTTTAGGGATTCTAATATTTGTCTCTTTGCCTGTATGGTTTCAAAGATGCATTTTTCTGGAATGTCCTAAGTTTCTACTTTTATGCTATAACAAACACAAGTATAAATTGTTGGTTAAATTTATTAAAAAATGATTAATTTAGTTGTAATCAGGGTTTTAAGTACACTAGACCTTATACAATAAACAGCATAAATTGTTGTTTGTGTTTTTTTCGTAAAAAAAGAATTTGAGAAGAAATCATGAAATGGAAATAAAATAGTGTGCAACCAATTAAAACCTTCAGTAGTAAACCTTTCTAGTTGCTTAAACTATTAGAGTTAGAATACATTTAGACTATGAACACAATATACATATTTACAATCCGGATTAAGGCTGCATTTGAGCTATAAAGTTTTGGGGTTTGATTCTTCGCATATTCAAAAAAAAAAATCTTAATTTGAAGATGAGCCACCTAAATTGTGCAGGAACAACCACAAATCAGAGTAATTGAATAATTGTAAAAAATATTCCATTCTAACCTTTTTTTTTTCTTTTTATGGCAATATTCCATTCTAACCTTTTATGGTAGTAGTTGAATAGTATTCAACTATATCTATTTTCTTAATTAATAATTGAAATAAGTATTTGATTCTCATAATTGAAAGACCTGTCCTTAATCAACCGTCCTTTAGTTATTAAAATTAGGAAACCTTATAGTTGAAATCTTTTTTTAAAGGCTTATAGTTAAAATCGAAGTTGAAAAAATGCATGAATTTATCTATTTGTTTTCATTAGAAAAATGCATTATTGCATCCATGATTGTCATTATTAAATTCTTCTATTCCAAGTCATTACCATTGTTCCTTAATTGTTGTACTAATACTATAATAGCACAATAATAGCATTTATGCTGCTTTTAAAAATAATTCAACTTCAACTTCTTTTTCGAATGTTCAAAATTTTCAAATAATTTCATATTTTTGTCCAATTACTTTCAACAACTGTCTAATTTCAGTAGAAATTATAGACCCAAACTATGACATATCGGCAATCATAGAATTTAAAACTAATATGCTATATGTATATACTTGGTAAAAGAGTCATTATTAATTTCAAAATTGAGCGTAAATTATAAATGATATAAACGACAAATTCAAACTTATGATGTGGAAAATCAAAAATTTTGAAATTAACACTATTTATGAGACGATCAAATTTGAAATAAGTGTACTATTCAAGGTAATTGGAAAAATATAATGGCTATGTAAGTTTTGAATAATAATAAAGCAGTAATTGTAACTTTTAAATAAAATGGTTGTCATTTATAAATTTGTACAAAATGAAAACTTATTTGTAAAATACAAAAATTCACCAGATGGCAATATTTTTTCTTTATAATATCAGATTGCAATATATGTAATCATGAATTTACAAATCATTATTTTATCAATTATGATATAGATAAGATCCTTATAATAAAATAATTAATTATTATGTTGTAATAATGTCCCATATATACAAATATTTTGTTACTTAATTGCAACGTGTATGGAAACTTAGGATGGGGGAAATTCTAGGGTCACTTTGTTTTTCACAAAGTAACCATTACTTTGTTTTGTCCACCATTAGATCATGGGTTAAAACCTAATCTAATGGTGGATAGGACAAAGTACAAACAAAGTAGAGGAAAAACAAAGTGACCATAGCCTACACCGAGGATGGAACTAGTCATTTTCAGAGATTGACGGAAGCGGAGATCAAAATTAATGGACGTATTTTCTGTGAAAAAATGGACGTTAAGTACTAAAAATAAAGTATTAAAAAATGTTTCAATTGTCATAAGTAAGTTAATTTTGGTTACACATCAGTAAATTAATTAATGAAGCTAATAATGCATGTTTTTAAATCAGATTTCTACGTTCATTGTCTGATGGATGGGAACGGAATCTTCAATTTTCTTTTTATTCAACTAGAAATAAAGTATATTATTTTATGATAAGTAAATTTTATTTTAAAACATATAATGATGGGTTTAATATTTCAAAAAACTAAATTAATTTATCTTGTAAACTCAATTTTTGCAGGTATCTTCCTCCTTATACATCATTTCTTCCAGTGAATAATAATAGAGGATTAAGCAAAAGAAAGAGGGGAAAATTATTGGAGAACATAATATTTTCACAGCTTTCCTATTTGGCCATTTTTATAATATTGATTTGTATTACAGAGAGAAAAAACATGAAGCAAGATCCTCTCAATTTCACAGTTTTGAATGTTGTGGTTGAAGTTATAAGGTACGAACTTATTTCTAACTTAAAATTTTAGAAAGAAACTAATGTTTTCAATATCCGACATTTCCCTGACTTGACTATTGATTTGTCACCAACTAGCTAGTCTTCAATGATCTTTTTTTTGAAAGCATCTTCAATGGTCTTCAACCATCCGACTAAGATCTAGAGCATTTTACTACATTACTTACATGGGTGGCTAAGAGTAGGTAGTTCATATCGAGCCCATTGCCTATATCTTCACGTGGCAATGTTGATCATACCCAACAGATCAAGTTGTGCATCGTAATTTTTCTTATATGCCCTTGTTTATACCAAAACGAGATAGTAGAAAGGAAAAAAAAATAAATCAAGCGATAAGTTTACTTTTTGCATTACAAGCGATCAAAGATAGTCTCTCTCACTATCCAAGTCGAAAATGGATCTAGACTGAAAATGTTGACAATAAATTTTACCATTTTCTTACAGTAAAATTATTCCTATAATTCCTCAAAAAGGTTAAGGTAGTATGAATTTGGATATTACCCCTAATTTGTTAACCTAAATTTCTCAATTTCGATCTATATTTTGTAGTGCATACGGGAACGTGGGATTTACGACAGGATATAGTTGTGCAAGGCAAATACATCCTGACGGGAATTGTAAAGACAAATTGTTTGGATTTGCTGGAAAATGGAGCGATGAAGGCAAGATTATTCTTATTCTTGTTATGTTTTTTGGAAGACTCAAGAAGTTCAATATGAATGGAGGCAGAGCTTGGATTCTTTTGTAGTTGACTCAACTCTAAAATCCATCCATATGTATACAAATATTTCCAACAATTAACAACAATTTAAAGTTGGGAAGTTTACAAATATATATATCATTGGAATCTTATGAGCTGGGCCTTTTTTTTCCCTAGCATGATGAAAGAGTATCGTTTTGGTATGAATAGGAAAAATTTATTTACAATCGAGGCTAATTGAGTTGGCAGCTGAGATTGAACACAGACGTTCCAACGAAGTTGGCACCTTAGTTTTCTTAAATACAACTTCAATATTAGGAAAAAGAAATATAAAAGTAGACCATGCAGTTCAGTGATTTCAAAGACGGATTCTTAGCTTAATACTTCTATAAAAGATTACATTGTGATTTAAATTGTCAGCAAGTAGAGGCTAATAAGATATGCAGCAAAAAATAATAAAAATCTCTATGTAGTTTCAGGAATATTTTTCTTCAAAAAAAAAGTCATTTTTTCGCTTAAATTAAAAGCGATAATTGTACTCTAATTCTCTTTGTATATGCATCCCAGCTTAATCCCATGGTTCAATCATGCTCTACTGTTAAAAACTATATCCTTGGTACACTCAAAAAGGATAGATGACATTCAGGAAGATCTGGATGTTATCGGCATATAATCTCAATCTTTAGCACGAAAACCTGGACATATGTAAATATCAGCTCCGGAAACATGACTAATAACTTGGGAATCAACATTATTAAGCTTGTCGTGAAATCTGTAATAAAGAAACGTCTCACATCAAATCAGGATTCTCATGAGATTAACAGTTTAGGAACCTTCTAAAGATTCAATTTTTAGTCACTGCAACTCCTTGTATTCACCAAATAATGAACTTTAATAGAAAAGCTAAGAAATGACTACAAAATCTGAAATGTTTTGAATCAATTCTGTTCATGGAAGACTGCTAAAACTCAAGAAAAAAATGCTGTCGTGGTGGTTGTTAGAAAGAGAACTTGAAAACGCCAGCATTTGAATCTGTTATCGAATCCCAGAAGGAAAGTTTCTTCTTTTCGGATTCCTTTTCCTCCTTTTTCTTCATCAACTGATCAATGGTTCCGGGAAAGGTTGCCTCAATAGCGTTCTTAAATTTATCATGCAAATTTACACGGTCTCGTGTTCCGGATACCAGCTCACTTGCATTTGGTCTCTTAAGAAATTCCAATACATCCAATAAGTTTCTCCTGCAACCAAAAAAGTTTCTTCAATAAGTTTCTGTTCAGGCCCTTGAAGTTCGTATAAAAGCAAGGAACATAAGAGAAGTATCCTCAAAGCCTAAGACTAGGAGCTTACATAAATAAGCTACCAAGGTTCATCAATAACCACCAATTAAGGTTGGCTCGAGCTACAAAAGGCCTTTAATTGCTGCTTAAGCTAGGTCTCGAGTTCAAATCCTCGTAGACACAATAATTGTTAATGAGAATAGAGGTCCATCAAGAGGATGGGTAATCAACCTAGTATCTGATTTATCAGATTCACCTACCTAAAGAGAAAAGAAAAAACCCACATTCATCTGTATCTTGATCATTGGATAGTTCTTCTAAGTTTCACCATTTCACACAATGGATGAATTCAATATATAAGACCTTAACAGCCTTCGGCTGCAGATGCAATTTTTTAAAACGGACCGACCCTAAGACAACACCACAATCAAGGTCATAATTACAAAACACCTTTAAATATCTATTTTAGAGGAAAGACTGTTTTTGAGTATTCTGGAAAGGAAAGTCTGCAATTCTGTTTTTCATGTTGGAGATACAAGATACATGCATTCATACTAGGACTAGAATTACAGTCCATTTCAACCTTGAAAAATATCAAGCCGGAAAATGAATTTTCACAGATTGTTAGCAAATTCTAAGTTCAAGATGGCAATGAACTTAAACAACCTTTTTACTCGAACAAAATTCACAAAGCAACACTAGCTTTCTATTAAACTCCATAGTAACAATCAACAATAGCTTATTTATCATATGCATCAATTCACCCAATAAGCATTACTATGTCACAATTTAGCTATGATTACAGGGCTTCCTTTGGCTTTCGAGCAAACAGTCATAAATATATTTAGGTTTTCATGCGAGGTATTGGAACATGAGGAAGAGCAATATTACATAAGATATTGTGATTCTAACAAACATAAGAATGCTGGTTAAACACTTCACAACTAATGATTGGATAATTGCAATGGTTTTATGAAATGCTTAAACTATCAATATTGCAAACACATGAAAATGAACGCATACCTGCTGACATAGTTTTGGGTAATAGCTACCGATTCTTCGAGGTTGATCACCAAATGCCACCATCCTCTAGGAACAAAAATAACTTCCCCAGCCTTACATATACATTCAACCGGCCTTTTCTTCCATGTTTTCGTTGCATCGTAGAAGTTCATGAACCACTCAATTATTGAAACAGGGCATGCCACCTCTGCCCCATCCGGGCTAGGATGTACCCCAGGAGGTATCACATCTGGAGGGAACAAAACCCATTTTTTTGAGCCCTTAATCACAGCATTCCAAGCCGACGTAGAATTCGGATCAATGTGGAACGAGGAACCCGACCCTGCCGGGCCAATAATAATCCACCTATAATCCGGTCTCTCATCGCCTAAAACACTGAACAAATCCTCCCTAAAGTACATTGGAACTTCATATTCTGAACCCAAAACCGGAACTTTTTCAACAAATTTTGGGTCAAAAAGATACAACGGCCTCTCCTCCTTCGCTTGATCCGAGTACCTAAAGTACTCTTCCAACTTCATTTCCACAGGACCAACCGCAAACTTAACATCACCACAACGCTCAACCAAATAATCCCTATCCCATTTCCCCACCCCATCCCAATTCTCCAAACACCCTTCCAACAACACTGGCTTATTCAATTCCTCAAACTTGGACACAAACTCCTCAACCGAAATCCCATTCTTCCTAATAATATTATCCCTCTCAAGCCACTCCGGTTTCATCTCAAGGTTAGCACATAACCAGCTCTGAAAAAGATAATCCGAGTAAAAATCCCTAACCACAACTCCCTTCGACATCCCAACCTGAGAAACATCAAACGAAGGGTACAACGCGCCAATGTAAGTATCTCTCCACGACCCATTATACAAAAAGCCACCTTTTAACTTACCCAACACCAGATTTCTCCATAGAGACTCATGATTAGCAAAAACATAGAAAGATTTGCTAATAATGGACAGAACCCCCAAATGGGTACCATCTAAAAACCCTAAAATATCAAGAAGAAGCTCATCAGATAGGGTTTTAAGATTACCTAAACCTGTGTTTCTTGAATTGATTGAACCTGGATTGAAGTATAGATTTCCCAGTGGCTGGACTCCATAAGTTTGAGATGGAGCTGAGATGCTAAAGCCTTGTTGTTCTTCGTCGTCTTTGATGTTGTCGTGATTTTCATGGTCATGGTTTGGGAAGATGGCTTCTTTTTTTCTTCTGGAAGAAGATTTTTTTCGGGACTTTTTGAATTTCTTGTTTTTGGATTGAGATAACAACTTCCGGAAGCGTAGCATTGTACGGAGCTGTGGCGACGGCGCCGCCTTCTTCCAGCAGGTATATGAGGAGAAGGGATTTTGTATAGAGCTAAAGCGTTTTCGAGCTGATGATGCTCGTATTTCGTGCTAATATTTTGAGACAAATGCTTATAATATTTTCAATTTTTTTTATTTTCTATTTTAAAAAATAAAAACTTCGAAAATAATATTTTAGAATTACCAGTTTTAATCTAATCATACATTATATCTTAATAGAGCAGTAGTAACTGTTTTTAGCACAACCAAAAAACACGTTCTATTTAAAATCGATTTTAAAATTTTTATCTTTAAAAATAATTATTTTCAAATTGAATGTAACCGAAAACTTATGATATACCAAGGTGGTATTATGTTGTAACATTTTGGAACCAAGTCTCAGAAAAATGAGCAATGTTAGGAGCTTAGTTTCAAAAACTCTACACCTAAAAAGCCCCAAACTTTCACTTCTCCAAAACTGCACCTCCATCTCCCACCTCAAAATCATCCATGCCCATATGATCAGAACTCATTCAATCTTCGATGTCTTTGTAGCTAGTCGTTTAATCACCTCAACCATTGACCTTAACTTGCTTAATTATGCTTCACAAATATTCCCCCAAATCCCAAACCCTAATCTCTTCATCTTCAATGCATTCATCAGAGCTTATTCAAGCTCCCAAACCCCTATTCAATCCTTCCATTTTTACATCCAATCACAAAGATTAGGTCTTTACCCTGATAATCTCACTTACCCTTTTGTAATCAAGGCATCTGCTGAATTAGGGTCTTTGAATTTGGGAATTCAAGCTCATAATCATGTGATTAAGCATGGATTTGATAATGATGTGTATGTTCAAAACGCACTTGTTCATATGTATGCTAATTTTGGGAATGTAGATGCTGCTAGTTGTATATTTAAATCGATTTTGAGATTGGATGTTGTTTCATGGACTTCTATGGTGGATGCTTATAATAAATCCGGGGATGTTGTTTCGGGGAGGAAGATGTTTGATAAAATGCCTGACAAGAACTTGGTTGCTTGGAGTACGATGATTAATGGGTATGTGAGGAATAAGTTGTTCGAGAAGGCGATTGAGTTGTTTCGTGTTCTGAAAAAGGAGGGTGTTCGGGCGAACGAGACAGTGATGGTTAGTGTGATAGCTTCATGTGCTAATTTAGGTGCCATTGAAGAAGGAGAGAAAGCTTATGATTATATTGTGAAGAATGGGATTAGTGTTAATTTGATACTTGGTACGGCTTTGGTAAATATGTATGCGAGATGTGGTAGTATTGAGAAAGCTGTTCAGGTTTTCGAGGGCCTTTCGGAGAGAGATGTGCTAAGTTGGACAGCCCTTATTCTTGGTTTTGCAATGCATGGCAACGCGGATAAAGCGTTGGAATATTTCTCGGAGATGATTGATGTGGGGGTAACCCCGAGAGATCTGACGTTTACGGCTGTTTTAACTGCGTGTAGTCATCGTGGATTAGTAGAAAGAGGGATGGAGATATATGAAAGCATGAGACGGGATTACGGTATTGAGCCTAGGTTGGAACACTATGGATGTGTGGTTGATATGCTTGGCCGTGCGGGGAGGTTAGCAGAAGCAGAGAAGTTTGTCCTTGAAATGCCAGTGAAGCCTAGTCCATCAACCTGGGGAGCGTTACTTGGAGCTTGTCGAACGTACAAAAACATAGAAATAGCAGAAAGAGTGGGGAAGATTTTGATAGAGTTACTACCGGAATATAGTGGATATTATGTGCTGCTTTCGAATGTTTATGCAATCACGAACAAGTGGGAAAACGTCGAAAGCATGCGACAAAAGATGAAGGAAAGAGGAGTAAAGAAAAACCCCGGATATACTTTGATTGAGATAGATGGTAAAGTTCATAAGTTCACAATAGGAGACAAAACACACCTGGAAATTGAGAAGATTGAACGGATGTGGGAAGAAATACTTAGAAAGATAAAACCGGTTGGATATACAGGAAGTGGTAGTGACACATTGTTTGACATAGACCAAGAGGAAAAAGAAAACGCCTTATATAGACACAGTGAGAAACTTGCAATTGCATATGGTATTATGAGCACGAAAGAGCATTCAACAATTCAGATAGTGAAGAACTTGAGAGTCTGCGAGGATTGTCATACAGCGACTAAGCTGATTTCTAAGGTTTATGAACGAAAGCTAATCGTGAGAGACCGAAATAGATTCCATCATTTTGAAGGAGGAATATGTTCATGTGGGGATTACTGGTGAGAAGTGAAGCAATTTCACACATACTTGATTAGCTCTTGCCTTTGATTTTTGCAACCAAAACGTATTTGTTGTACGAAATTTTGAGTTTTTGATTCTGGATTGTTTTGCTCAATGAGGGATATAATTTAATAAAATTTGAAGCGTAAACATCAAATTTACGAAGTCGAAGTTTACACAGATAAAAGACTAGAATTAATTCAGAAGACAATGGTAAAGTAGATACTAAATTGGTAGCTTGAATTAATCAGTAAGATTAATCTCCAAGAATACAAAAGTCAGCTTTTCAAATTCCTTTACAGGCCACAAAATCATCAGCCAAAACTGCTAATCTTGAAGCAGCAGGGGAGTGGACAAAATGATCAACTTAATTAGCAATATGCTGCAAAATATTTCGATTTCCAGCACTGCTGAAATCGTTGAAAGCAAAAATATCACAAAAGAGAGGAGCTGTGGAAAGGCCATTAAAGTTTATCACAATGTTGCACCTCTGCTACAGGCCATGAAAGCAAAACGTTGGGCATCAGGCTGAGCAACAACCACCTTAATATCTAAATTATGCGTCTTCCTCTAGACGTAAAATGCCATAATCATAGAGGTGAGAGAGACGCTGTATAGGAGCTGTTGCAATACTTTAAGCCTTTCAAGAAGCCAGAATCCAAGCAAGGAGTAATTAGAGCTTCTGGAAAGCCGGAAGAGCTACTGAATTCTTGCAAATCTTTGCTAGACAAATCTTTGGAGTCAATTTTGTTGGTAAACTTCTTGAGAGCAACGTTCAAGCCAATTGAAGTACGCTCAGTAATAAAGCTGGAAATTGCGCAAACAAATCAGAAGACCAGATTGAGAATAAGTGGTTGAATCAAGTGGATGAAAGGAACTTCAAATTCCTAGCTCGAAGAAGCTGATAATTGAAAACCGAAATTCACATACCTGGCCTCAAAGCTCTTTCCTTCGGAACCTAGTAGTGTACATATACGGGAAATAATCCATGTCGGGATATACGTATCAGTTATTTCAATGCTTGACCGTAAACTAAAAGATTCACCATCTTTAGCTGTAGAATCTCCCGAGTATGCAGCATTATCAGCCCTCTTTGACTCTACACATCTTATCTGTGAAATAAGAGCAAGTACATTTTGGCATTAAGAACCGTAGACACAAATTTTATTGTTTACGCATGATGATTTAATGTTGATATTTTGAAAGCAAATTCATTAACGTGGCAAAACTTTAAACTGAAATAGAAGAGCAATGAAGGACCTTAAATTACATATCTGTACAACTGCAATACCCACCTCTGGAGCAGAAAGAGCACCATTCTGAAAAGGAACAGGTGAATACAACACAGGAACATCCACCCCGGACAGGAAGGTCAAGGAAGATCTGAAAGCAACACAAGAGCCTGATATTTAAAACGTAACCACAAATAAAACAATTTGTAGGTCAAAATTAACTCCTGATATACCTGTAGTTTAACAAAAAATCATATAATGCATGTACATTCCTGTTTCCACAGAATTGGAGCAACGATTGCGGAGTACTGTCAACGTCAAATAAGGACGTGAGACGCCGAGTCTGCATTAATTTAGGTGAAACACAAGTGAATATTGAGGACTACAAAGAACTATAAATGCTAATGGAAATCTGCATTGGCTGATGTAATGGAAAAAATGAAGTTTACTATGAATGAATCACCATTGTCTCAGCAAATGCTGGAATCAAATATGCTTTTTAAGCTATTCTAAGAATGTTTTTTGCAACCAAAAATTTGTTATTTATTCAACTAGGACCATCAATTGATGAATCAAACAATAAATAGAAAGATTCAAGCCGAGTATATGCAACAGAAATCCACAAGCCCGCCAAGGTAATTTCAGCTTAACCAATCAACATGATTCAAACATGAAAGATATTAACAAACCTGGCCCAAACTGTGCTTCTCAATCTCTGATAGCTCAACTAGATCTTCAGTGGTTGGTTGCTCTACTTGAGAATGGCAAAGGGGCATAGAGAAGCAAACATCCTAAGGAGCCAATGCAAAATGTTAAATCACTGAGTTTGCAGAAGCAGAAACATGTAAACAAGCAAATTTGTTCATTAAAACTACTTTATGGCTGCAAGATATTTTGTCTAAGATTAAGGCCTGCTTTTCGAAATAATTAAATGCATTACAAAAGAATCATTCAGATCCACATCTTTGAGACTTTACCCTCTTTTCTAACAATATGTCATACATGAGGTTTCAAGCACTGAAAAATCTCAAGGTTGTGAACCAATAAATCTATTTTTCACCACCACCCCTACTCTTTGAAAGAAAAGAAAAATACAACACACAAGTTCCTCTTTTGGGAAGAACTTTTTAATATCTTGAGGGTTGAGATTGAATAAAGAGTGTCAGAATAAACACAGGACAGTGATAATGCTAGTGTTGTGCATATACCTTCCATTCCACTAACCACAAAAGTAATTATCAGAAGATTAGATGTCCTAAAGCATTAATTCTAGACCAAACATTAGCAACTAACTTCTAAAACTCATTAATACCATCGTTTCCAGGCCAGACAATAGAAATTTCATAGCTTTGGTGAAGGAGCAAATAATCCTATTTTCAGTTAACATAAAGATTTTACTTAATTATGATTATTAATGTTCTATGCATAGTATAGCAACGTTTAAACAAAATGTTAATAGTTTCTTCACTAGAGATCATTAAAGTTGACGAGCTCACACCATGTTCAACGAAAAAAGAAAGAAAGAAAGAAAACTCTCACCAATAAATGTAACGAATAGGGAACTTACATGCTCTTTCAACAATGACCTCAAACCTCTTGTTGATTGTGAGATGTAAGCATTGTACGACTTTTTAGTTACTCCCGAAGCACTACTACATATGAACATCACTATAAAATGTGAAGTGCACACTACAAGGTGAAAAAAGCAAGTTAGCAACTTTAGCCATATTGTTCATACAATGAAGAAAATAAATGTTGATTTCTGTTCATGCCAACAAAGGCAGACTATAGCATGATAAAAATGCGTAGGAAGGTATACTAGAATGATAGTAAATTACCATAAAAGCTACTGCACATGTTCTTCCGAAGCATGTAATAAAGACTCCGAAAAGAATCATCCCACCCCTGCTGGCGCTTTCTTAAGAAATCTACTTCAACCAAATAATAGCAAAAATTTCAGAAAATCGTAGAGGAAGTAAAAAGTATCCATTCTTTTTTTTTTCCTTATCCTAATCCTACAAACCTCCATCTGCTGCTTGTGAACTCAACACTGATATGACAGAAGGTGGCAGTGTAGACTGAGGATAAACCCAAGACTGCAACGCATTAGAATGAAGAGGTTGGGAAGTTGATGTTTGTCCTGAGCTACTGCAATCCTTGGGACAGCCCGATGCGGCTGTTAAATGTGGCAAACCAATGTAGGTACTGCTCATTATTGACCTATGAATCCTGCAAATTTCAAGATAAGGCAATAGCAACAATCAAGATCACACTTGCCAGAATAACATTAAGCTTGTAAATGTTTTTTCATGTGTATCAATCCCAACATATCAGAAGGAAACATGTGAGTATTTAGAGCAAGTGATGCTTAAATGCATAAAATATTGAGGAAAAACAAACAAAACCTGCAATGCAACAGAACACAACAGATATCTTAATGTGGGAACCTTCAGTGCAACTCAGAAACTTATCCTCAATTTTCTATCACTAAATTATTATCTCAGTATAATTCAGCAAGACTTTCTAGATCTGATATAGTACTCTACAGTCCAAAAAGCTAGCAGATCGGCAAAAAGCATCAGATATCTATCAAATGGATGATTATATACATGTAATTTAGGTCTACAGATGTTGTTACAAGTAAATCAGCATTTTCAAGAGGGAACTATGCCAACATTTAGGTCTACAGATGTCGCTACAAGTAAATCAGCATTCTTGAGAGGGAAGTATGCCAACTGGGTGGCTGGTACTATCAAAGGCAAGAGATCAAATAACAATAAAATTTAACTACTTGAATCTAATCTTATCTCAAACTGCATATAAATTGTTAAAAAAAAATGTTACCACAGATATAAGAGGACACTCACCAATTTACAGTGCAAGAGGATGACACCAGCATTTTTGTTTTCAAAGTAAAGTCTAGAGGAACCTTTTGGCCTGGCAGAACACATTCAGAGAGGAATGTTGCTGAACGAAGTGTATGATCACCAAACTCAAGGGAAGTTTCCGCAGCTAAACCAGAATTTGCTGGGATTTCATGGGCAACTAATCCTTTTAATGCTTTATCCTATAAAAATAGACGATATTGAATCTCATATAATCATTATAATAATTTATTAGTAGCAAAATCTACTTTATAGTTTACCATATCGACAACAGCCAAGCCAGATGATTTTTCACCATTTGATGAAAGTTCACCAACACTTCGAAATATACTTTGGTTACACCTTTCTATAGTTTGATGAGCTTCGACCTTGCTCTTTTCAGAAACTTCAGGCAGAGCAGCAGAGTTCTCAGAACTGCAAGGAAACAGAAGAACAAAACCATTGAGAAAAAAGATAAACAAAGAGTATGCTACAATAAGTACACAGTTCCAGAATCCATACCACGAGATCTGTTTCATTGTAGCTAAACTTGAAAGCACAGTGACACTCTTTTTGTTGTAATTTTGCTCAGTTGATATATTTTCCTGTTTGTGTTCAGAAGTGGATAGAACAGACAAATAAGGTGGTGTTATCTATGATAAACTTTATAAGGAATAGATAATTAGTATCGTAAACAAAGAATTCCTCAACTGGTAAATATAACAACCTTTGCATTGTCCTTCAAAGAAAGCACCCTCAGCCTGGATTTTTTGGCGGGATATAATTCATCCATACGGGTTTCAATGTATCTTGGATTCCTTGGTAAATCTGGTTTCTTAGGTCCATTATCACTAGTAATTCTGCGACTTTCAAAAGAATGCATCAAAAAATCGCTGAAAAAAGCCACTAAAGAAATGGATTAAATAGAATTTGGAAGGTAACTTACTTAAACAAACCACTTAAAGGAGCTGGAGATTCATCTGTGATCTCTACGTCATTTGTCCTCTTCAGTTGCTCTCCCTGCACGTCCATATGAACGATGTAACATCATGTCTAAAAATTGCCAGGCCGACTGCATACAACTTTATCTTGGGCCAAGCTACCCATTCAATTTTGTTTGAATTGATATGATAAAGACTATCTGCCCGTCTAAGAAGCAATCACGGAACAAAATAAAAGGTAACAAAACCTAATTCAGACAAAACTTACTCTTAGTTCTGATGGGGTCTTCCTTTTGGTCATTGGAGCAACAATGTTTCGAGCAGCCAAACCAATTTGAAGAGAAGAGGTAGTTAATGAAACAGGTGCATGCTGAGTAGCAACCTTTGCCATAATGATACACCCGTCCTGTTTGCTAAATTAACTCATCACCTACAAAGCATTGTAAGTTGTATAGTTATATGCCAAAGTAGAATTTATAAACACTGCTAACATTTCAAAAAATTATATATACTACTCAATATATATGATTCCTCATAGATTCTCATAAGGCATCACCAATAGAACTCATGGATGTAAAAAATAACTCCATAGAAATCCAAATAAAACAATTAGGGGTTGCATAAAACTGATATACTGTTAGCAGAAGACATAACCAATAATTTAAGGTTTAATCTAACCTCTGATAGTTTCAAATCGCAAATAGCATAAACGAAAAGAGTATCAATTACCTTATATTTAGCAAACAAACACTCACTAAAAATTACCAATTCACACTCAAAAAAACTCCAGCATTTCATCGACGAACATTTCATTTCAAATAAAACAGCGCAACGGTCACATTAAGAACTCCTGTAATAAAACTGCAACAACAAACTAAAGCAATAACAATCCAGATACATCAAGAAACGACAATAACAACATATAAGAACAAAGATCCGCTCATAAATCTTCGAAACAGCGCCTAATCCTACCGCTTCCATCATAAATCATAATGAAAATGAACTATCGATTAGCTCGTATTTAGCAAATTCGAGGAAGCATTAACACACTTGCATTCATAACTCATATACCAAAACAGCAACAACAAAATAAAAGCATCAGCTATCCATTATCTTTACATCAAGAAACCGCAACGATGTCATATAAACACAGATTCGATTGAAAAAAACTTCAAATCAACTCCTAATCCTACCGTTTAAAGCACAAATCGTAATCAAAACGAAGCATCCATTACCTTTCCCAAGAATCCAGAGACTGAACCCTAGGGTTTGCTCTCGGTTCGACCGATTAGGGCGAATCGATCAATGGCGAGCAGATTTTAGAGAGAGGAAATTGATGAGAGAGAGAGAGAGAGGAAAAATTGCGGTAAAAGTGAGAGTGGAATTCAAGTTTTGTTTAAAAGATTTTCGTTTTTTCATTTCCCTCCTGTCCTGTCACTCACGCCGTTAGTGTTTCGTCTTAACGGTCGTGCTTTTGGATGAATATCGTTTAATTGAGGGTTGAGTTTTGGGTTAATTTCATATAGTGCATCGTGGTTTCGTGTTTCTGCAAATAAAGTACTGTGTTTGTGAGTTTTGCATTGTTTGCAAAATTAAGGAAAATGTCAATTTTATTTATGTAAATGAGGACAATATTTGTTCAAATATGTTTTCAAACTTTTAACCAGTTAAGTTAAATTTAAAGGTTAAAAAAATGTTCTCATTCACGTCAACGAAATTGATTTTGATTTAATTCGTAAACTGTCAAATTATAAAAAAAAAGGTAAAACGTCCATTATATAATTTATGATTTTGATTTGAAAGTAGCTAATGTATTAAATGATATGTATATATAATTTTTCTAAAAGAATTACGAAACGTATTTTGATGTTAAAACGTAAAGTTGTAATTTAAGATACTTTACTCTGTAAGAACTTCATACCACGTATCTTTATATACCAAAATGTTAAACCACTTTTATTTGCAAATTGGGTAAACTACGAGTATTATTTTAAAACTTTTAGGGTTTGTTTGATAACAAGAAATATCACTTAAATTAATTAATTAAGTACTTATTTGGTGTAAGTGTGTTTGATAAAATTTTTTCCAACCACTTAAATTATTTCATTAAGCTATATATCCACTTAAATTGATAAGTAAAACTTTTTAACTTTACACCCATATGTCCCCAAAACTTCCCACCACACGCAAATGCATTGTAGAAATTCAATACAATTTCTTAAAAATCATTCACAATAAATTTTGAAGGCATAACAATTAAGTTTAAGAAATATGGATGTATGTTCTCTAAAGGCTTAACTACCCTACTAACCCCTAAAGTTAACAATTTTTTTCAGTTTAACCTTTTATGTTCTTCGCTTTCTATTTTAAACCCTCAACTCAAAAAAACAGGCACTTTAACCCTTTTCGACACATGACTAGTTGCACCTAAGGAGAGTGTAATACACTCTCTGGTAAAATATTGTTTTGACCCTTGATACTTTTTTTTCGGTCCCTCATTATTATTTTTCTTCTTTCTTCTTTCTCTTTCTTTTCTCCAAATCCTTCTTTCCAGGATTCTGGAAATTCTCCAGATATCTGGAAAAATTTCAAAAATTTCCAGAATTTTCAGAAATCTGGAAAAATTTGGAATTGAAAAAAAAAAAAGAGGAGAAGAAGAAGAAGAAGAAAGGAAGAAAGAAGAAGAAAAAGAAGAGATGAAAAAGAAAAAAAAATAACATTTAAAGGCCATTTTGTAATTTACAAAAATAAAAAAGTTTCAAATTTGCCCCTCCACTCTCTTGCTCTTGCCACGTAGGCGCTAGGTTTTGCCACGTAGGCGCCACATAGGACCAAGAGGGTTAAAGTGACTTGTTGTTTTGAGTTGAGGGGTTAAAATGGGAAGCGAATAACATAAAAGATTAAACTGAAAAAAGTTGCCAACTTTAAGGGTTAACAAAGTATTTTAGCCTTCTCTAAACAAACAAAAAAAATATTGTTTCTCATAACATAAAATATGAAATGACAATTTCTTTGGCTCCCCCAATTAAAAAAATTAAAAAGAATATATTGTTATCTTTGAATTTATTGATTTAATACAAAAGGATAAAATTGTCATATTTGCATTTTATACTTTTCGTATACTAGTTATCAAACAAATTAATTATAATTGGTACTTAATTTTCAGTACAAACCAAATAACTGTATAATTAACATTTTCAGCTTTTAAAACTTTCAATAATTAAAAGGGAAAAGTACAAATAAAATCCCTGTGGTTTCACACTTTTGCAAATAGAGGAATGTGGTTTCTTTTTTTGCAAATAGAGGAACGTGGTTTCAAACGTTAACAAAAATGCGGAATTCCTTAACACCGTTAAATAATGATGACGTGGCAAGGGTACCATCGTCTTTTTACTTAAAAAAATAATAAAAAAATTATGTGGTTTCAATTTTTGCAAATAAAGGAATGTGGTTTGTTTTTCTTTGCAAATCTAAGAATGTGGTTTTAGAATTTTTTACAAATCAAAGAATGTGATTTCAAATGTTTGCAAATTAAATAATGAATTGAAGAAATTTTAGATAAAATGTTTCGATAGACAAAAAGTAATAATGTTGTAGCTGGTGATTAATAATCATTGAAATTTCTTCACTATTATTACTTTTTGTCTATCGAAACATTTTATCTAAAATTTATTCAATTCATTATTTAATTTGCAAACATTTGAAATCACATTCCTTTATTTGTAAAAATTTTAAAACCACATTCCTAGATTTGCAAAGAAAAACAAACCACATTCTTTTATTTGCAAAAATTGAAACCACATAGTTTTTTTATTATTTTTTTAAATAAAAAGACGATGGTACCTTTGCCACGTCATCATTGTTTAACGGTGTTAAGGAATTCCGCGATTTTGTTAATGTTTGAAACCACGTTCCTTTATTTGCAAAAAAAAAATAAACCACATTCCCTATTTGCAAAAGTGTGAAACCACAGAGGTTTTATTTGTACTTTTCTCTAATTAAAATTCATCACTTAATTTTTCAGCATTTAATTTTAAGTTTTATTAAATAGTTATTAGTAAAAAAACTGATAATTAACTATTCTATTGAAGATGTTTTATCTCTTCACACGTTGTATGGCAATCATCTCGTTGTACTTTTGCTTTCTTTTTTTTCGTCATTTTTGGACTCTCCGCAACTCAGTTGAGTCCTGAGTGACTCGTGAATTTGAGTTTGATTTCTTCTGTCTTTTATTCTCTATCTTGTTTTTGAGCTGCCAATAGTTGCTATGCATTGATCCACGAGCTTCAGTTTTGTAATTTATTTCACTGTCGAGCTGCGAATTTAGAAAAATGCAGTAGATCACTATTTAGTTCTGTAATCTGTTTTTTCCAATTAGTTTTGTTTCAGTTGGGAAATTGAATGAGATGCTTCGGGTGGAAAAGGAATGTTTCTTACTTCTAAGCTGCTCGACTAGCTTGGATTTTACAAGTGTTGGATAAATTTCATTTCTCACATCTCAAAATAACTAAAAGCTGAGGAAATTGTTGGCCTAAATTGCTACCACATTAATGATTCCGTTTACTGATGATTATACCTTCAAAAAGAGAACATCTATGAAATTTTGGAAGACTGACTGATGTCATCGATCATGATCAGCTTTTGGGAGCATATGCAGCTAAAGCATTTGCATGTGCTGGTGATAAGTCGCCCAGTAAAGGTTGCATTTGATGGCCATACAGTGAAATCAGGTGCGAAAAAGCTCTTCCTACTTGAGCTTTAACCTCTGGTGTCTCATGTTGAGACACCACGACTTGAGCAAACACATTGACCAACTCTGGGACAAGTGTAAGTATATGTCTCGCAAATGAAAGCAAAACAACTGACAGTTAGCATTGAAATAAATATAACTATAACAGCAGACCTGATTCAATGGGATGGACTGTGGATGCACCATAATCATCCTTGCCACAGCACCAGCTGCATTATATCTAACAGCATTATCTGGTTCGGATTCCCCAAATAACGGGTATAATCCCCGTAAAATATCACCATAATATCTGGTATTAATGGAAGGAAAGAGCTTCAAGAAAATAGATGGAAAGCTTAAGAGAAGATGAGACTCAACGTGAAAAGACTTGATAGTATCCTAACAATTAAATTCTGTGACCTCATATTTCCTACCAATGTCCAGCTATATACATCCTAACAACAATTTCTTGCATGCCAACAGCCACAATAGAAAATTACTTAGTTGTGGGGTACTTCTATATAAATTAGAAGGAACGGAACACGTAAATGCACATCATGGTGGTTAGGTTCAGAGGATGAGTATGGAGACAAAGGATACTTCAAAGCTGATTCCCCTCCATTTTTGCACAACTCTCCAACACAAGATGCAACATTTCTTCTGTTGCTTGCCTCAGGTGATGTTAGTTCTCTTAACACTATACGCATTAACCTCTGGAAAAATGTCAAATGCTCTAAAGAATTAGTAAATTTACAGAAAATGATTGAACACACAAATACTAGACTTTGTATTCAGGTTTATTACATCAACATAGTCCGCCATTGGAGCACCCATATCTTGAGCAACCTCAACAAGGCATGCAACAACCATTGTTCGATCTTGTGGAGGGCGTGAGCTCCTCTGAAGTTTTCAGAAATAAATTTATAAAAATAAAATAAAATAGAATTCCATAACAGAAATACTTTAACATGAAATGGCAGAGATTTCCTAAAAAGCATCAAGTGCTATCTTACCGCAAATTCCATTAACGGTTCAAATAACTTTGCAAAGATTGGTGCAAAATGAACACCCATGGATTTTGCAAACGCATGAAGAATGTCTAACACTGCATCCATAAGCACTTCATCATGTTCAATATCATCAGCATCATCAATATCACTATCATTATCTGATTGCTGACAAGCAGATTCTTCTTTAAGCAACACCAAAGTTGCATCAACAAGTTGAGAAATATCTGGAATAAGAACAAGTTAGAATGCAGAAGCCTCAAAATTGTTGTATGAATAGGAAAAGAGAAAGCCTTTTTCATCAAGAAAATGAAGCAACTAAGAGAACTACTTACAAGGTTCAACAGCTACATAACCATAATCCTTAATACTGTCAGCTACGCTAATACAAGCTTAAGCAACAACTTCATTGTCATCATCTTCAGTCATAGTCTTTAAATAAATATGCATCACACTATCTGCAAATTATAAAGAGATGATAAATTAGAGCTTTTAGAAGAAAAAGATCATCACAGTTCGAAAATTAGAGATGTATGCCACAATAAGTTATGTTCTCACCAAGAACTTTCGTTGCCTTTGCTGGTCCATCCTGTGAAAACAAGAAGCAAAGTTCTTATCAATTTAATGCAACAGTCATCCAGGCAACCTACTAAAGGGGTATGTGTAGCTAGCCACCCAACAGGACCGACTCATTGTTTTATTATCTCAAAATTAAAATGATATTGATTATTGTAGCTAGCATGTTGGCAAAATCTCAAGGTTGTGAACCAATAAACCTATTCTCCACCACCACCCCTACTCTTCGAAAGAGAAGAAAAATACAACATACAAGTTCCTCTTTCGGGAAGAACTTTTTAATATCTTGTGGGTTGAGATTGAATAAAGAGTGTCAGAATAAACACAGGACAGTGATAATGCTAGTGTTGTGCATATACCTTCCATTCCACTAACCACAAAAGTAATTATCAGAAGATTAGATGTCCTAAAGCATTAATTCTAGACCAAACATTAGCAACTAACTTCTAAAACTCATTAATACCATCGTTTCCAGGCCAGACAATAGAAATTTCATAGCTTTGGTGAAGGAGCAAATAATCCTATTTTCAGTTAACATAAAGATTTTACTTCATTATGATTATTAATGTTCTATGCATAGTATAGCAACGTTTTAACAAAATATTAATAGTCTCTTCACCAGAGATCATTAAAGTTGACAAGCTCACACCATGTTCAACGAAAAAAGAAAGAAAGAAAGAAAACTCTCACCAATAAATATAACAAATAGGGAACTTACATGCTCTTTCAACAATGACCTCAAACCTCCTGTTGATTGTGAGATGTAAGCATTGTACGACTTTTTAGTTACTCCCGAAGCACTACTACATATGAACATCACTATAAAATGTGAAGTGCACACTACAAGGTGAAAAAAGCGAGTCGGCAAATTTAGCCATGTTGTTCATGCAATGAAGAAAATAAATGTTGATTTCTGTTCATGCCAACAAAGGCAGACTATAGCATGATGAAAATGCATAGGAAGGTATACTAGAATGATAGCAAATTACCATAAAAGGTACTGCACATGTTCTTCCGAAGCATGTAATAAAGACTCCGAAAAGAATCATCCCACCCCTGCTGGCGCTTTCTTAAGAAATCTATTTCAACCAAATAATAGCAAAAATTTCAGAAAATCGTAGAGGAAGTAAAAAGTATCCATTCTTTTTTTTTTCCTTATCCTAATCCTACAAACCTCCATCTGCTGCTTGTGAACTCAACACTGATATGACAGAAGGTGGCAGTGTAGACTGAGGATAAACCCAAGACTGCAACGCATTAGAATGAAGAGGTTGAGAAGTTGATGTTTGTCCTGAGCTACTGCAATCCTTGGGACAGCCCGATGCGGCTGTTAAGTGTGGCAAACCAATGTAGGTACTGCTCATTATGGGGAAAAGAAATATTTAAGAAATCGAGAAGACTTAATTTGATGATGCTGGGTTCCAAATTTTGACTAGAACAAACTTCAAGCGAGAACTGCACAATGAATTTAACTGAATCCCCAAGAAGAGGAGCTGGAGATTCAATCAGCTCATCAAATATTTCAAAAGCAATAACAGTAATATCCTCCTCTCCAGCACCAAGACATTGACGTGCAACATTGAAAATGCTCGGAATGAACTGTCGAATGTCACTAAAATCAATGCCAAGAAGTTCTGCTAAAGTCTTGTAGTATTCAAGAATAGGGTGCAATACTTTCCTCACGACTGAAGTTCGTATAGATCTTTATGTGGCATCTAATCTAGTCTGGAAATAATATTAGAGTTCCATTGAATTCAAAATTATTTAATTTTGCTTAAATAGAAAGAAAAAGCATTTGCTTCGGCTGTATGGAAGGACTGAATCATTTGTTGATTTGCTTCGGCTATTGAGCAGACCGATGCCAAAAATATGAACATTTGCTTCGCTCAAGTATAATGAACGAAGCAAATAATTAACCTTTTGCTTCGGCCTTTGCTCGAAGCAAATAAAGTTTCTGCTTCGGCCTATAACAAAAGGCCGAACCAAATGTTAATAAAATTTCTATTTGCTTCGCGTTTACTGTTGGGCCGGAGTACATGAGTCCATTACAAAAAATAAAAACGCACGCGCTTCTTCTATTATTCTTTTCTTCGTTCTCCTATTAATTTCTCCATCTATATACTCCGGCCACCACGCCTCTCTTCTCTTCAACGTGGTATGGTGATCATCTCATCCTACTTTTGCTTTCTTCTTTCTCATCGTTTTTGGAATCGCCGCAGCTCAGTTGAGTCCTGAGTGACTACTGAATTTCAATTTTTTCAAAATTTTGGGTTTTCCAAAATTGGGGGATGGGATGGGATGAAATCGGATTGGATTTAATTTCTTATGAGCTCGTTTTGAGTAAGAATTTGAGTTTGATTTCTTCTGTCTTTTATTCTCTATCTTGTTTTTGAGCTGCCAATAGTTGCTATCCATTGATCCACGAGCTTCAATTTCGTAATTTATTTCACTGTAAAGCTGCGAATTTAGAAAAATGCAGGAAATCACTATTAGTTCTGTAATCTGTATTTTCCAATTAGTTTTGTTTCAGTTGGGAAATTTACACTTGATAACCAAAAGCTTTGTTTCAAATATGTTCCCACGATTTGGAAAAAGATGGGTACGCTTGAAGCGCTCCTCACCATTGAATCTATTTTGGTGCTTCAAGTTCCTAAGAAAATTGGTATCTTCTCCTCTTTACTCTTTTCTAAAATGTAGACATAATTTTTGCAAACTTTAATGTTGGATTTGTGTTTCTCTTAAGTGGTCTAGTGGATTCTCATACTCAATTGACAAATGATTCGATCTTTTGAAGTAATTTGGTGCAAGACTTGATTGCTGGATAGTTATTTCTTGCTGCTCTTGTTGAATCTTACTCACTTAGCGCTTATTTTTGTTCACTATTAGAGATAGTGAAACTCTTTAGAAAATTGGTTAACTATTTAGCATATAAGTTATCCGAGGCTTGTGAGGGTGGTTCGGATGGAATTATATTATGTGCGACAAAGAAATTCCAGGAATTGTTAGACAACTTACTTTGACGCTTCAAAGCTCTTGCTACGTTTGGAGGAGAAAATCCTTGTTTGTTTCCACTTTTCACATCTTATGTTTGCTGTTTTGGTCCGAAAGGAGAATAATCCATGTTTTGTTAGATATAGAAAACAACATTCAGTTGTTGTTTTAGAAGGAATGAGTTCCTGTTTCTATCCGCTGCAACAAAATACTTCATTTTCCAACCAAATCTATCGTATGCTTCAACGTAAACAAAGAAAAGGCTCCATGCTCTTTGTGTTTCCCTGACGTTTTACTGTTTGAAATTGAGCAACTTAGTGCAACGTTCAGGTTAGATAGTCTTTAATTTTTTGTTGCTTTGAACGAATCTTGCTCACTTTGCTCTATTCTGGTTTTATTTTTGAAGATAGTAACTTGCTTGCTTCTTTCTTGGATGATTGTGAGTTTGTGTTTGTTAGAAAACTGGCTAACAATTTAGCTCTTCGGTTATCCAAATAGGAGTGTCAAAGCTGAGTTATCATGTCATATTTATGTTATCCTATCCATATGATCCACATGACTGAAAATTTATCAGGAGACCTACCATCAACTCAAACGAATTTGAGAACAAGGACATTTCCACCATTTGGATAAAACCGAGGTTTGAGTAAAATGGTAAGGAACTGATTCGATCTTATTCCTCAGTTTCCAACATGAAAGCTCCAACGGTTTCTGCCATTCCGGGAAGGAAAAAAATCAAGTAAGTTATGACGATATATACCCTCTTGTTCTCTTATTTTCAGAGAGACAAGCATTGTTTAGAAAAGTGACACCTAGAAAGGATAATCAATTCAATCAACTAGTATAATTGTCTTTTTACCTTTGCTCTGCACTAACCCTTCTTAATTGGATAGAATTTAAACCATTGCTTTGATAATTTGTATGGCTGCTGTATTCATCATTCTCTATCAAGTACAGAAGTTGCATGAAAATTATAGCAACAAACTCAAAGGGAATTGTAGAATTGTTGGATTCTTTACTAATTAGATTAAACCTTTGATGGGTTGGTAGTGGTGGGCTGGGCAGATTTTACCTTCTTTTTTTAATTAAAAATGGGCCTCTTTTACATAAGGCTCATTTATTCTTTAAATGAAACACACCTACTTGTAAATATACAAAGTCCAAGTTATAAACTCATTCATTCCTTCGCCGCCAGCTTATTCATTCTTCATTTGTGCTTACGCAAATTGATCCCTTTGTTTTTTTCTTTTGCAAGACTTTAATAACTTCCCTTGTACCTTACCAAATTTTTAATTTTTTTCCCTTAGGCTCCGTTTGGTGTTGCGGTTGCTGTTAGCTGTTGCGGTTAGATGTTGCGGTTAGCTGTTAGCTGTTGCGGTTAGCTGTTGCTGTTTGTTGTTGCTGTTTGCTAATAGTTGTTGGATAATTAGTGTTTGGAAGAATTATAAAAACAGTTGCTGTTGACATGTGAAAAGACTTATACGGGTATACTATTTACCAATATAAATTAATAATAATATAAATTAAAAAAATAAGTTGGGGTAGTTTTGTCAAAGTCTACTTGTGGTTTAAAATACAAACTAGCGTTTCACGAAAAGCTCCAAATTGGAGCTTTTCACGAAACGCTCCGTTTTGGTTCCAAAACTCTAAATGCTGTAGTTCCAAAAATATAACCAAACACCTATTTGTGAGCATATTGAAACAAAAATGCAATATGCTCCTACGAAACGCTATATGCTCCCACGAAACGCTTTACCAAACGGGGCCTTATACACTAAAGTTAGCCCCTCAATTTCAAATCCTGATTCCGCTACTGGTTGTAATTGAATTAACACATCGATCAAATGTCTGCGCGAAGAATTAGGTTGAATACTTGTTTATATTTTAATAAATAAATTTAAAAACTTAAACTTAATGATAATATGAGATTGTGAGTTGAAATTTCAAAAATGGATATAAGTGAATTTACAAAGTAACGCTAGATTACGAGAAATTACGTGAGTTTTGTAAGAGGAAAGATGATTATATAAACAACCAAATGCAAAATATTACAAAGATGAAATTCAATCCAGTGAGTATATATAACTACTAAAACATAGATTATTAGGATACTGATTATCAACTAATTCACCATCAAACCTCTCTAATAACATTTCCTCTTGACCCAAACTCAAACTAGAACCATCACATTTCATAGCGTGCTCGGTATTCGAAGAACACGAACTAGATGTCGACGTATTATTAACAACATTTTCTTGTTTTCCGGTGAGATGCTGAACGAGCCCCATAAACTCTTCCGGTTGGACATGAAATACGTCCGGCGACTTCAGATAAACTACGACCGGGCATACAAGTTTCTTGAATTTCGAAGAACTTCTGCTCACTTTCAGTTGAGCTGGCCTTGGTCCCTGCAACTGATTCTTGCCGGGGGAGCTTGACATTTTCTTGATTTTCATACTGGGGATTGTCTATATATATATATATAGTCAAGTGAAATTCGATAATTTGAATTGGTCAAACTCAAAAATGTAAAATTGCATATATGATTCTTTATTTAGTATTCTTTTTTTGTTTAATATTTGTTTGAAATGGTTATGAATTTGAATCTTGATTTGTCGATGTAGGATGGGTTTGCCGGCACTTGGTTTTGAAAAGGTAAGTATGTAACCAAAGAGGGAAAAGTTTTCGTTTGGGAGTTGATTTTAATTTTAATCAGTCAAGTCATGGTCAATCTTGCCTTGACAAACTGGTTTTTTCTTGTTTGTCATCTTTTTAAAATACAAAAAATAGGTTTGACATTGCAAGTAAAGACATATCAACACAAGTTTGGAGTTAGTTTCATTTCATCACTTAGGACTTGTATTAGTTCATGAAATAGTCAAGAATATAATAGTTATTACTTTTCTTTTATTATTTTGAATTTAACTCTTATGGTAGGTAATATGTTATAATATTACCATCTCTCGTTGAGATCTATAATTTGTCGTGAATTTAAGAAAAAAATTTATCTACTTCGCCCGAGCTCGGTCTACCGTGACCTATTATAGTGACTAGCATTGACATATTTTCAGGAACCGTGACTAGTTTAACTAGTTTTTATTTTAAACACCGTGAATAACATTTAATTAGTGACAAAGACATGTAGAGGAGACATTGACACGACAACACGACACTAAAATGGCACGGATTTTTTCGTGTGTTTGTGTGGACTATAATAGATAATGTGTCATTTTTTGGTCAACTCAAAATAACACGTTAATTTCCGTGTTGTGTTTGTATTAATTCGAAAAACATAAACACGACACGAAATTTATTTGTAGTTTAACTTCAATGCCTCATGTTAGCTTTATGTGATGAATTTTTTGATATCTTTGTACTTCAATGAACTTTAGAAAGAATGAGTGGTTATTTTATATATAAATTGCATTTTGCATATGGATCGAGTTGTGTTGACACATTCGTAATTACCGTTGTAATTCTCGTATTTTTGGTGTTTCCGTGTTAAGAGCAGGCTGTATTTGGATTTGAAAGTTCGACACGTAATTTTTTTGTGTTGTGTTTGTATTTAAAATTTTGCTACAAACACGAAAATTGACATGACACGAAACATGAAATAATATAAAAGATTTATAAATGAGAGTTGCCTAATTTATTTGTCTTTCCCACGTGTGAAGCGTGCTGATACAAGCAGCAAAAGAAGGCGGGAACGTACGGTTAGATGATCAAATATTTTCCTCCACGCTCTGATTCTTCATCATCATAAAGTAAAAATTCAAATTAATATGGTCGTATAGAAATTGTTGCATCATGAAAAATTATGGATCTTCCATTTTTATTTTTTAATTTCATATTTTCAAACTTTTATTTATTTATTTCAAACTTATTAAAATTAAATATTCTGTTAGCCAATCAATCTCTATCTTCTTCAATCAAACTGTAGACGCATGGCAATCCGAATCCGTGATTCTGATAAGTTTGACGATAGGTCAATATCCTCAATCTCCTTTTCTTCAATTTCATTTTCAATTTGGCTCAGATTAACTTAATTTTTGAATTTTTTGTTGTGTATATTCTACATTATTATTGTAATTTTTTTGTCAGATTAGGTTCAATTTCATTGAATCTTCATAGATTCATTGTCAATTTATCGAATTGATCACAAATTTCGTTACCCTTTTGTAAATTATGGTGTAATCTGGAAAAAGTTTGGTCGATTCGAAGAATCGCATATTGGGGTAGAAAAGGGGTGCATCCAAACAAGTTTTTTTGCTGTTTGGAGCCAAATATCCCCTTTGTTGTTCAATTTTACGCCGTTAATGGGATCTCCGGATGCGAATTTAAGTAACTTGGAGGGTACGTTTCGAACATTTGGGTGAAATTTGGGGTGATAATGGGGAACACATGTGTAGGTCCAAATCTAAGTAACAATGGATTCCTACAATCTGTTACTGCTGCTGTTTGGCGTAATAACCCCCCGGAAGATAGGCTCCCTGGTAAAGAAGGCAGCAGCAAAAACTCCGGGGAAGGATCAAAGAATTCAGAAAAAAGTTCTAAGAAAGAATCACCGCGGGGTCCTATTCAGGATACCCCGCCGGAGGCAGTTAAAATGCCGGTCACACCAGAGAAGGTTGTTAATAGGGAATTGTCTATGAAGCCTAAAACTGTGGAGCATGAGAAATCGATTAGACCGGAAATGAGGGATGTGAGCATTAAGAAGCCTCATGAGGATACAACAAAGCCGAAGAAACCAACGCATATCAAGAGAGTTTCGAGTGCTGCCCTTCAAATGGACTCGGTTTTGGGTAGGAAAACCGGGAATTTGAAGGATGTTTTTACGTTGGGGAGGAAGCTCGGGCAAGGGCAGTTTGGGACAACGTTTCTTTGTCTTGAGAAGGGGACCGGGAGAGAGTTCGCGTGTAAATCCATTGCTAAGAGGAAGTTGACAACACAGGAGGATGTGGAGGATGTTAGGAGGGAGATTCAGATTATGCATCATTTAGAGGGGCATCCGAATGTGATTAAGATTGTGGATGCTTATGAAGATGCGGTCGCAGTTCATGTTGTGATGGAATTGTGTGCAGGCGGTGAATTGTTTGATAGGATTATTCAGAGAGGGCATTATACTGAGAGACAAGCGGCTGATCTTGCGAGATTGATTGTTGGTGTTGTGGAAGCTTGTCATTCTTTAGGTGTTATGCACCGGGATTTGAAGCCGGAGAATTTTCTGTTTGTCGATCATGAAGAAGATGCTCCACTTAAGACGATTGATTTTGGGCTATCGGTGTTCTTCAAACCAGGTAGATATTTGCATTCTTTGATTTTGATTCGTTTTCTAGTAATGCTTGAGATCATGCATGTGATTAGAAAAAGAAAATAATGCTTGATGAGACCCATGCAGAAAAAGAACAAAAACGCAGAAAATTGCTAATGCTATTCCGATATCACGTGTACAATTTATGATTTTATTCAATTTTGTTGTGCATTGCTACTTTTATGAAGTGTTTGTTGATTATCCATGTGTGGTTTTCAATCTTGTGTATTATTAATTTAAAAGTTCTATCATGTCAGGTGAAACATTCACAGACGTAGTTGGAAGCCCTTACTATGTAGCTCCAGAAGTACTGAAGAAACACTATGGTCGGGAATGTGACGTTTGGAGTGCTGGGGTCATCATCTATATATTATTAAGTGGTGTGCCCCCATTTTGGGATGGTAAAGTCTATGATCCGAAGATTTGCTTTTTTCTGTGAGATCTTTTAATGATTGTAGGAAAATTTCAGCTTCTTCTAATTTGTATTCTTATGTGATTTGCGTTTGAACCAGAATCGGAACAAGGAATTTTTGAACAGGTTTTAAAAGGTGAACTAGACTTCACGTCTGATCCGTGGCCTAATGTTTCTGAAAGTGCAAAAGATCTGGTCAGGAAAATGCTTGTCAGGGACCCTACGAAGCGGCTGACAGCTCATGATGTCCTCAGTAAGTATGCATGATGCTGCAGTCTAATCTTGTTAATCTATTGCTGCTAAATAAGGTGTTGAATTGACTCTAGTTTTTAAATTTCATCTGTCATTTAATGAAGTCATATTGCAAGATTTGTGCTTTTGCCCTCTACAATTCTTTATTTATATTTCATTGTAGACTCTCTGTATTGAAAATATTGAAGTTTGCACAATCCTTTGGTCTTGTAATACTATGTTAATGGATCAAAATTCCGCTACAAAGTCGGATGTACGTAAAGAACCTTTGTTCTAATTGTAGATTTAAGGCATAACTACTTATTGCCTATTCTGTGGTTCTTTTGCAGGCCATCCTTGGGTTCAGGTAGATGGTATTGCCCCTGATAAACCTCTTGACTCTGCTGTCTTAAGTCGCTTAAAGCAATTCTCGGCCATGAACAAGATCAAGAAAATCGCTATTCGTGTAAGTACTTCTCTTCCTCTAAATAAAATTGTAAAGATGCAATAACTTGAGGTGCCACAAAGGGTGTGTTCCGAGTACAAAGTCACATAGTGCAAATACCCTGCATTTTTGCATGAGTACGTATGAACATATATTCCGATGGAATGATTTCCTGTCCCTTCTTGATTGGCGCTGTTTCTTGAAATTTCCGTGGGCATTTTTGAAAAATATATGAAAGAGAGCAACACAATCAAAGTTATTATTAACTTTTGTGTTTAGAGAGATTCGTATGAAGATATGAGTTGAGAATTTGATCTGAATCCAAATTTTACTGGCTGACGAATCAAATGTATTTGCTTAGCAGAAAATTTGTTTCCATGCAGGTTATTGCTGAAAGTTTGTCCGAAGAAGAAATAGCAGGTCTAAGAGAAATGTTTAAAATGATAGACACAGATAATAGCGGACAAATATCTCTCGAGGAACTGAAGAATGGGTTGGGAAGAGTGGGAGCTATTGATCTCAATGATTCTGAAATTGTCAAGTTGATGCAAGCAGTAAGTGCTGATTTTTATGCGAGTTTGTAATGTATGATCATGATGGTAGCTCCTCGTCTTTTTTTTCTACGTTTTCTTTGTTACAGATTAATGCGATCCTTACTTGCCATTCCACTTCTCTCCTTCTCAATGAATAAAATGGTCTTTTAATTAGCATTCTCAATATCATGCCTTGAAGAGGACTATGAAAAGTACTTCAAAATTGGGATCCTAGAGTATTCCGAGGAACGTAACTGTACCTTAACTTATCATTGGGCTGGTATTGTTGTTTGTCCTGGCATATAAAAATTCAGGGGGTGAAATGACTGAAGTTCGTTGTGTAGGAAAATGGTATAGGCTCTGATTTTGTATGATTTTGGGGACCAAAAGGCCTAGGGGCAAATGGTCTGTGAGTACACGTGTAGATGCCCGTTTATATACACAAACATATCCAAACCATGTAACAACTTAGAAACTAATTTGTGAGATAAACCCAGTTATGATATCTCTCAAGAATGGTTTTTATCTGAAACTGACTCCTGTTATGCTGAATCTTTCATCTCAATGTTCTGTTTTCGTCTTTCATAATTTCAGGCAGATATTGATAACAGCGGTACCATAGACTACGGTGAATTCATAGCTGCAATGCTCCATCTAAACAAAATCGATAAAGAAGATCATCTATTTGCAGCCTTCTCATACTTCGATAAAGACGGGAGTGGCTATATCACTCAAGATGAGCTCCAACAAGCGTGTGACCAGTTCGGCTTAGGCTATGATCACCTTGGAGATCTAATACGTGAAGTTGATCAAGACAACGTAAATAGTTTCCTACAATTGAGATTATGTTCTCTGCCTTTCAAAATGAAGATAACATTATGTTACATTGTCTCTTCTTTCAGGACGGACGCATAGATTACAGCGAATTTGTGGATATGATGCAAGATCGTGTTTGGGAACGGAAACCAAAATAGCGTAATGTAGTCGGATCCAAAGATGCCTTCAACCTCTTATACCTCTCCGGGTATGCCGAAAATAGCAGTGGCTAGCTAATATTTTAGTTTCTAACTAGCATTTTTGTGTGTGATTATAAGTTAACAGATATGGAGTTGGTCTTGTTGCAAAGATCAGCAAGGCTTCAAAGGAGTGGGAGAGTGAGTATTTATTAGTCTTTTTTTTTTTTCGCTGTTAAGTATATTTTACTAGTTGAATTAGATTACAATTTTCCAAGTTAAAAGCATAATTGTCCATAATTTAACCCTTTCCTTCAAATAATTAACATTATAATTTTTGTATCTTGTTGCTACCTGTTGTAGCTAGTTTTTTTTTTTTTTTTTTTTTCTTGTTCAATGTAGCAGAATTAGAAAAAATTATATAGAATTTTATTTCCTTTTTCTGATATATTGGTCAAGTTATGAAATTCTGCAAATACTTCTGGAGCAATACACATTTTCGATCAATTGATGTTCCATACACATATTTATGTTTTAATGCCAAAAATCTATCATGAAATTATATTCATCGTTTTTTTGATTGACCCGATGTATTACTTTTGGAATATAGTAAAAATTCTCTGAATGTATAAAATTGTTGTTTACGTTACTACAATTGCTCTGGCGTTGGGTTAATTTTCAAATTCTGTTACGTGAACAGTTGTGAGGTGGAAAAAGTATGTCACGTGACATAAATCGAGTCAGCGAAAGAAATAATAGAACAAAGAATTGGTTCCATAAAAAAAAATCCATCCTTTTCTGATATTGTATTTTTTTGAGAGGATTGGTGATATTGTAATTTCTTGCTGCTCTTTTGAAATTGTAATTTTGTGGATTTTTGTTTTTCCACCAAAGAAAAGAAAGGCCAAACCACATGATACCTTGACCTAACATGCACTACCTTTTGTTTGCCTTAAACCTATAAAATACCTTTTCCAACTTTACAAAACGAAAAAACCCATCTCCACCAACCTTATTTCCTTCATTTTCATCACTTTTTTTTTTTCAAATGGTGCATAACACTAATTAACAGGAAAAAAAGACATAAAACCAAAAATAAGTAAATAATATATAGCGCGCGTCATGTATAAGTGATTATAATAAATTAAATGGTAAATCTTTTTTAAAAAAAACCTGTATTTACATTGATTTTGAAAAAATAAGTAAGCATCGTTTTTCGTTTCGGAATTAATCTCTATCTATCTAACTTCTCAAATGAACATATATTTATTTGATATCATCAAAACGGTCGGTAATAATTTCAAAAATAATATATTCTGATATTTGATAATATAATAAGAAATTTTAATCCTTTCACTTTTCAGTTTCGAGGTCGTTTAAGTTTGTTTAGAAAGAAGAGAGAAAATGAATGTTTATAAATATAAAATTTCGAATCAGAATTTTGAATAATTGAAAGTCTTGTCATCCACAATAAAAGTAACACTAAGAGTCCGTTTGGTGCACCTGTTTTCTGTTTCCTATTTCGGTTTCCTGTTTCCTGTTTCATGTTCATGTTTCCTGTTCCGGTTTTCTGTTTCCTGTTTCTTGTTTCAAGATAAGTGTTTGGTAATTTTGTAATTGCTTTTTGCTGTTAGTATGTAAAAGGACTAAAATGTACATGTTTTAAACCACTAAATAAATTTAAGGTGAACGTTTAGGGGTATTTAAGAGAACAAATAAATAAACGTAGAGTGAAAGTAGAAAAGCAGTAAAATACTACTTTTTAGAAAAAGCAGTTGTTTCCTTGTCAAACAGGAAAATGAGATGTTTTTCATTCCTAACCAAACACTTAAATATCTCCTGTTTAGGAGCAAAAGGCAGTTGAAAAGTAGTAAAACAAACGCCCCCTAAATTACTTTATATTTGAAAATTTTCATGATTGAGTTATTAATTGTCATTTGTTTATAGGTGTAGGATATATTTACTTAAGGTCTTTCTTTTTTACTTATATTCAGCACATTTCAGTAATTTTTGTTCAGTTCGGGTTTTTTTTCAGTTCAATAAAAAAGAACAGTACCTTAGTTTTTTTATTTACTTTGTTTGTACTTTATTTTATTTACTATTAGATTAATTCTTAGTCTATGTCTAATGGTGAACAAAACAAAGTAATGAATACTTTATAAAAACAAAATAACTATAGAATTTCTCTTGTTTGTAATATCAAACCTAAATAATGTATGTAACCGGCATTAATTTCTCATAGAGATTAATATAATAGAAAGAATTTTGTTAAGATTATATTTTCTACTATTTCATCTAGTAGTAAATTCATGAGGTATTTATTGCATTGCTGTAAATGAAGTTGTCTTGCCGTTTATTTATCTTTAGGTGTTTAAATTTGAACATTTTGTTTGAATTGCTTGATCGTTTAAGTGCTCAAAATCCAACTTATCCTCCTTTCAATTAGTCCTTGATAAATTTTTAAAAAAACCTCAATTACTAACAAAGTGCATAACGTCTTTTATTTTATTGATCTATTGTGTTATTAAAAGCCAATCATTAGAAGTTACCTTCAGATATCATTATCAGCTATTCATAATTATATTGAGATAAGATAAAATCACTCTTAAGGTATAAAGATGGAACGGATTTTCAATTTTAAAATGACTGATATTATTTTAATCACAACATGGTACTCCATCAAAAATAAAATAAAATCACAACATGTTATACACCACACGTGGCACCCTAAAACAGAAGAAAATGATGAAATATACCGCTACAAACCAACGTGTAGGTAGAACAAAGGAGAATACAACAAAAAGATCAGGCACGTGCCAGGGACTATACGTAGGTGACTCACAGCCACTAAGTCGTGGTGACGTGTCAGCAATTTAGACTGCTAAACGACACGTGGAAAATCAAGACGGTTATTGCGGTTTGTGATTGACAGCCAAAAATGATAATCGGAAGGATGGAGAGGTGGGCCTTTCGTCTGTCGTCTATGTCTCTCACAGTCATGTCGTTTTCACGTGGCTTGCCCTCTTTTGGGCGGTGCCGCCCTTTCTTTCCTATATTTATACTATATTTATACTGGAGTGCGAGCAATTAAAATGTTATCGTTATGTTTCTCAAAAAAAAATTGTTATCGTTATGTATTTATGTATTTACAGTAGTATTTGAAGTTTGGATTTGAGTTTTTTTTTTTTAATATAGCATGGAAACATTAACTGAGTCTAAATTTAAATTCAGATCATTGTCAAATTTAGAGATAGTAGCTCACTTGTAAGGCGCATATCTATATAAGTTCGGGTTATAATAGCCGTAATTAAACTTCACTCATTCCATTAAAAAATGGTGTAGGTGCGAATGGAACTCGAAATCCTATCTATAGGCACATTATTTCTCGTTGATTGTATCCGTACTATACACTCGTTAGAGATATATAATCGCTCAAACAATGTGGTGTATCAAATCTAAAATTCTACACTCGTTAGAGATATATTATGCTTTTTTTTTTTTGATTAAATTGTAAGGAGCAGGATTCGAACCCTGGACTCCCCACTCACACATTGGTGAGTGTACCAATTAGGCTACAACCAATTGATGAGATATATTATGCTTGATTTGAACATGAATCGTTTTTTTTGACATATGTAATTTAGGATAAATTTGATATTATATCTACGCTAATATTTGTAAATTTTAATCCTCATAAATTTTTACATAATGTACAAAATTACCTAAATTCAAATAAACTTGAAGTGGCTAACTCCCAAATATCAATCTCTCTTATTATGTTCTTCCATATAGCCTAACTCACTTATCAGATCAAGTAATTGTTTACAGCCGAAATCACCATTATCATACTCCACATGATCTTTTTAAGAAAGTCACATAATAAATTATAGTTTTATAATAATTCAAGTGTTTGTAGGATATGTAAAATTGATAACCCATAATTTTTTAACGCAAGTCTCACATTAGAAAAAATCAGACATTCTTCATATTTTCGGAAACACGCCATACTCTTACCATAATAACTATATTAATTGTTGTTTGATCTTTCTAAATAAGACTTGGTGGTTTCATTTTGTTTCACAAACAAATATGTGGATTATAAACTACAAACAGGTTATTATAGGTGTGATTTGAAATCTCAAATATTTTGTCAAAATATCATGATCATTTTCGAAAAAAAATAGGAGATTTCAAGAAAAAAAACTAAACCGTGAGCATTTTTTATCAAAAAAAAATTGGCACATATCTTTTAAATTTTGACTATGCAAACTAAAGCTTTTCTTATAAAACAATGGGAGGTGTTTGCAAATTATACAATTTTTTTGTTTGTTTTATAAATTTACACTTTTTTTTTAAGTAGGTTTAATATCTATTGGGCCTCCTAAATTTACACTTTTTTTTTAAGTAGGTTTATTATCTATTAGGGAACAACCTCTCAGTTTTCTCAACTTGTAATTTTTTTTCATTTAGCTCCTTCAACTTGTCAAATATGACTCATTCTGCGCTTTGTGCTGACATGGCATAATATAAGTGGTACTAAATAATTCATGTCACATCAGCATAAAAGGGGCAAAATGAGTCGCATTTGACAAGTTGAGGATGACAAGTGGAAAGAAATTACAAGTTGAAGGGGCTAAGTGAAAAAACATTACAAGTTTAAATGGCTAATAGGTTATCTTTTAAGTTGAGTAGGCTAAGTGAAAAAAATTAACAAATTCAAGGGAATGATAATGTATTAAGCTTTTTTAATATGTTAGAAGTTGTAAAACAAATATGTAAATTTACCTACAGTATATCATTGTTGTTGAGTACATAGTTGAAAATAAAGAAATATGTAGCCCTAGCTAATTGTATTATTGTGTTTTACATATGAATTCTTTGCAAAATTCAGTAAGTCAATAATATATATCAACATCTCAATAAATATTTTACTTGAACTGTTATTTTAATTTAGATGCCTTTTAAATCGAAACTGAAAGTTTCTCTTTGGACTTGAGGCTCTAGGCGGGCACCTACGCCGCCTCTCCTTGAAGCTGGCTTTGAACTCAAGTTTATATAAAGAAAGTTAGTTTAGGTTGTAATGATATTACTATCTTTAGTCACTTAAAATTTTATATTATATAATAAATCACAAAAGTTAACTATATATTAATTTATAAAATTTAAATCATAAAATACATTAATATTTGATATATATAGACATCATAAAATATGGTGAAAAGAGATATATTATAATTTCTCATATCGAGTCTGAGTCTTGCAAACTCTTCGGAGTTTGATTCTCACTTTTTTTGTTGATGTCTTCTTAGATAATTGGTTATATGTAAGGTTGTGTTATATATGACTGAGATTTACATAAATGACTTTACTTAATTGAATTTACTTTTTGGTAACACTTAATTGAATTTACTGATAAGGCAATAAAAACATGCAAAAAACTTCATTTATAATTATCGTTTTCACACATTTTATGTTATCCGATTAAACTTATATCTCTCCCCTTATACTCTTCTCCACAAAAATATAATTTCGCATACATGGGGAGATGTAGACATGGAAGGGAAGCCTCATTTTCATAATCTTATGTATATCTATGAAGCAAGACATGTACCTTAATGGAATTGTTGGCCTTTGTTTACCGACCTTTAATTCAATTCTGTCTTTTGTTATTCCTTTCAATTTTCAATTTTCAATTTCTCAAATATACCAGGATAAAATTTATTTCAACATATATGTAGATATCTTCTCAATCATGTATCCACTTCTAATTAAATTCTCATCACAAAACAAAACCTCCCCAAGAAAATCATTTACGTTCCATATATATGTATACGCCCTCTTAATTAATGCTCTATGATTGTACAATCATTTATTGACCAATAAATCAATTCATGACATAATTCAATACAAATATTCAAGACATGTTAATTCATTATTATTAATATAATTCATAAAATTCATTATTATTAATATAATTCTTTTAACTTTATTTTTAATAAATTTGATACAAATTAACAAATCATTTTCTTAATACCAAAGGTATGGTCAAATGCACATATAAATATGATATGATGTAAACAAATTATTCTAAAGACTAAGATAGCATATTAAGTATATTCAAATAAATAAATTGGTTAATATGATCAAAAAAAAATTAGATGATTTTTTTTACTATCTTTCATATAATTAATTACTAATTTCCTTTGCCACGTTTAAATCAATTGGGTTGTAATCAATAAGAAAATAAAAGAATAATGAACAAATAACAATAGAAAATGATGATAATGATTGAATCACATCAAGAAGCTGGCAATATGGAGTTCTAGTGAGGACTACTTTAGGTGATAAGTCCATTTATAATATTCATGCATATATTTAAATAAATTATATTCAATGTAAACATTATTGCATACTTCCAATTTTGGTTATTTGGCAAATTTTGTGTACGCATAATTGTACATTGTTTTAATCCAAATATTAAATTGAAAACAATATTTAGGTTATATTGAATTGCAAGAGCAAAATGTGTAATATCTCTGAAGACAATCATTTAAGATCTAACTGGTTCTTCATATACCATCTAATATAACAACAATATACACGTAATAATGTTTAGTTCAACATTACCAAGTACCAAATATATAGGAATTCCGTAGTTCATCAAGAAAAAAACTATGACCCTATAAATTTTTTTTATATAAATAGGGAGTATGTTTTGATACAAATTGTATACCCAACTCAATATTGTACTATGTATTGTATGTTTTTAGTTCAAATCCAACATGTTAAGCCTTGCAGTTTTAAAACGTAATATATGCATGTAACCTCAATAACTTAGTATAAGTCCATTCATCATCTCTTTTTATTTCTAATTTGATGTTCAGTTCATTATTGCTTTATCATTATCCGTTAAGACCGCTCATCGCTCAAATTTTCATGCCTCAATGTAACTTATCATGTCATTCCGTAATATAGACCTTTAGTTCAACAATTTAAGCTAAGTCCACAAGGATTATTGATAAATTGAATTCCTACCTTATCCAAAAATGAAATTTCCAATCTTTTGAATGTGGTTAATTTTGATGATGCCAGGAAGGAAGTAAGGTTGAACTTTTTAAAATTTCTATGCAAAACAAATAAATAAGAGATAATATAGGGATCACACATGATTCCAAGAAAATTCGAAAAAGATAGGTGTACAATTAAGTTCCCTCAAGAAGAGGCAATAAATCAAAGCCTCAAATAGAGGAAACACATGTCCTTTGATGAGAGAAGGACTTAATTGATAAGTTGGTGTCTTATTAGGACTAGTTGACAATTAATCCAGCCACCATAAGAGGTTAAAATTCACATTTAATGTTAAAAGTATATGCCTTTAGCTTTGCTAGCTATTTTATTTGTCATTTATCTAAGTTATTAGAAAGAATTTTGTAACATTTAGCAAAAGGTACTGTCCGAACACGTGTACGGTAGTGATGGGATAGTACAGTTTGTTTAAACTTTAGATTAGTTCCATACAATGTGGTCTTTTAAGTCAAGTTGTAATCACTAGATTAGTCAAATTGTTGTTAATGGAGGTTGAGAGAGAGGTGTGTACTAATATATTTAGTCTAATTAAGTTTATTCTGTAAGGGTACTGCTAAATTAATACATTTCTTACATAGTTGAAGTGGGACTTCATGAGTTCAACTCAAGCTTTTCAATTTTCATATATTTGTATAATATAAAAAGTTTGTGATTAGAACTTAACTCATTTTTTGTTTTGAGATTTAACACTTTGTTTCGTCAAAATTGAGCTTTTGTTAATAAGCATTCTGTAAATTCTACTGTAAACACTTGTCGAGATTTGTGATTTTCCTTGTTTGTGGGAGCGAGTAAAACTACCCTTATTTAAACATTTCATTAAGAAAAAGTAAATTGAGTTTGTAAAAATTTAAAAGATGATTAACTTAGATGATCTAAAGTGAAAATTTTAAATTAAATTTTGACTTAAGTGATTTTTTAACCAGGGGAATTTAAATGGTGATTTTTTAACTTGGGCTAATTTAAATGGTGAATTAAAATTCAGCTCAATTCAGTTTAATTTTGCAAATTTAATTTAGTACGGTCCAGTTAAGTAAATTTCAGTTCAATTTAACAAATTTTAATAAAAAATAACAGGCCTAACTTAATATCTGTTGAATTTATTCAATTAAGTGATCTTGTCATATATTAATATAAAAATTGGATTTAAACTTTACTTATCAGTTCAAACTTCTAGTTCAATCTGTTTATTGACATGATAACGAAGCCTTTGCGACTAAACACTATTGTATTATAGTCTTGACTCATGTGAGGATTGTTTCAGAGATTAATATAAAAGATGTCATTAAACTTTAGTTGTCAACTTAAGCTTTTAGTTTAAGCACTTCCTTAACAAGTTTATCAAACAAGGGGTTTATAAACCACAAAGTTGTGAATGAGTGGTAAAGACTCTTTATCATTTAAGTTAAGGTTCATGATTCGATCTCTTCTTTTGCGGATATGAAAATAATTTCTCTGATCAACAATTTCATTTACAGAGGTGGAAACCATCCATAAGGAGGAGACTGCAATCGACGATTAATATCTTATTGATAAAAAAATTTAAAAATTAATATATATTTAAGCAAACATGTTGGTTGGTAAAAAATTGGTATCTCTATGTTAAATTTTTGATTTAGTCAAACTCTAGGCATGTTTAATACGCTATTTATATAAACTTTACTTGAAACTTGTGTGACTGAAACATCATTTATCAATAAAAAATTGTTGTTGCACTTTAACTATCAACTTAATCTTTTAATTCTTATAATACAAGTAATTAAATTAAATACCCTTCACACTAAGTCGTACATATATAGTTTGTCTATTCTTACTTTTTTTTTTTTTTTGGTGAATTTGTCTATTCTTACTTAAACTTGCGTCTAATAATAAAAAAAATTAGGAAAATTCTATTGTCACTTTGTTTTTTACAAAGTAACCATTACTTTGTTTTGTCTACCATTAGATCATGGGTTGAAAAGTAATCTAATGGTGAATAAAGTAAAGTACAAACAAAGTAACCATAGCCTACACCAAAAAATTGAAATATATTTGTAAAAACCAAACATGTAAAGGGTATTTTTGGGAAAGTAATTTATTTCCTCTCTTAACTGCACCTTATAAGAAGTGCAAGTACCATTTGATGTTTGCTGCAATTCATCAAACTTTCAGTCCCACTCCTTCATTGTCTGAAACACTATTCAGGTATCTCTCATCTAATCAATCATACATATCATTTATATATTTCTTTCATACCCTTTTCATTTTCTAACTAAACTCATATTCAATTTTTCTTTTTAAATGATCCATATTTCTAGTATTTTCTTATCAAGTATAAAACAAAATCATTTTTCCATCTTTCTTTGATCTTCCTATATATACATAAGACATCAAGTTTTTGAAATTGGGATCTCCCATTCATTTTATAGAATTAGTAGTAAACCATTAAAAATGATATGTCTATTATTTTTGACAAAGCTCACAATAATTCCAAGAAAGCTTATGAGCTTCATTATCATTATTATCTTAAACTTTGTGTTTATCTTAAAAGTTTTTTCATGAAAATCGTATTGAAACCTTTCAATGTTAAAGACCAAGATTTGAATTCTGCTACTATCATCTATAGCTTTTAACATGAATAGAAACTATTAAAATTTCTCTATTAGCTTCAGTTCTGTTAAATTACAGTATTTTTTGCTGTAACTTATAGAATTTGTTCTTTTTTTCCAATTGTTTTGCAACATTATAATATTGCTAAGGATAATGCTTCAAGGAAAGGGCAACTTACAAACCAGCCATTTCATATCCTCTCCATATATCCATATACTTTCTAAAAAAAGCAACCATACTTTTTATCTTTTAATTTACATGTCTTCATTTTTTTTTTGTGAAAAGAAAGTAAAATAATATGTTATTTTTATTATAATTTTTAAAAAATCTGCATTTATTATCAACTATACTTATAATTGTTAAAGATTAGCATACAAGATATCGTTAGACTTTAACTATTAACTTGAACTTTTAGTTTAATCAGTCCTTAAACAATGTTAAATTGATATATTTTGGTAGGTAACTAGAAATCCTGCATTGGAATGGAAAAACCAAGCTTAACAAGCTTAGTGAGAACAAAATCGGACCAATTGCTCGAATCTGTGGCAGCAGCGTTCAAATCACCTCCGTCTGGAGATGTCGGGAAAGTTACGACACCGGAAAACAGCGGCGCAATGCTTTCTCGGAAGTCGAGCCGGCGGCAGTCACCGGGTCGGAGCAGCAATGCCGGTAGCAGAAACACACACATCAGGAAGTCAAGGAGTGCACAAATGAAATTTGACTTGGATGATGTCAGCAGTGGAGCCGCTTTGAGCCGAGCCTCAAGCGCCAGCTTAGGCTTATCATTTTCTTTCTCTGGGTTCAATATGCCGCCGGATGAGATAGCCGACTCGAAGCCGTTTAGCGATGATGATAATACACGTAAGTATAATAAAGTTTTTCTTTTTTCTCGGGTTTCTCATGCAATAATTTTAGACCGTTAATTGTTTTTTGTGGTCCATTTAATTTGCTAGCATGGTGTGGTGTCCAAATTCAGTTACAAATTTTTCAATAAATAATTGCAAACAGTTTCTTTAAGGAATACTAACCATTTTCTGTCTCGCGGTTCAAAAAGACTGATTAAATTTTAACTTTTAAAATTCGACTAGTATTAATTAAGTTTATGAAGTTTCTGCCTGAATCTATCAATTTACTTAGATATTTAAGATTTGAATAGTCAAGACAAATTTTTGAATATACTCCAACAAAATTCGAAAGATCTTTAACCACTCTATTAACACCTTGCGTTTATTTTTTTAAAAATAAACTGATTACAAATATATCACTCTTTTTATTTAGGAATAATTGTTAATCCTTGTAAAAAAAAAAGGATCATTATTGAAAATAATAGTGTATTTGGAAAATATTTTCCTTGTTTAAAATTAGAGTATTGGCTTTTTTAATTTCACTTTTTGCGCTCAAATTTTTAATAAATATAAAAAATTGATTTAACAAATATGTAAATTACATTTTTTTTTCGTTATTTAACTTTTGAGAAATTCTATGATCACTTTGTTTTTTATATAGTAAGCATTACTTTATTTAATCCACCATACCATTAGATCATATGGAGGTAAAGATTAATCTAATGATAAATAGAACAAAGTAAATCAAAAATAAAGTAATCATAATCTACGTCTTAACTCTTATGTAATAATTAAACATGTTCTGATAACATATGGTCACTCTTCTAATTAAAATGAAAAATATTATACATGTTTTTTTTTCTTTTAAAATGATGTTATAATAGAAAATTATGTAATTAAAGAGATGGAGTAACTAACACTAAAATTAGTGGAGATGAACTGGATTAAACTATTAAAGTATAAACTGTGCCCACAATTTTTATGACATCATATTAATAAAACTAAATATATATTTTTGAACAAATGGTAAATAATATATTTTCAGTATATATAAACAAGTGAATATGAGTTTAGGCACCTGTCACAGGTACCAATAAATGCTAGAGTGCCACTAAACCAAAAAAGGTTGAAACCAATAAGAATTTGGGTCCCATTCCCATCCAAAACCAAACTAGAAAATATTTTGGATTTTAGTTTGTTTTTTCCTTCCAATTTCTTTTTCAATTATGACATTTCATTACAATTTATTTTATTTTTAGACAGAAAGCTCCCATAATCGCCAGTGGTGTCTTAGTCCACATTTTATTGTGGTTTTATGCTGTCAATAATACTATTATTAGATAACATTATTATACCTCACCACTCACCTTAAATTTAAATACACTATTACTACTTTATAAGCATGTGTTTTCCTTAATAATTTCTCTGATTTCTCAATTTGAGGACTAACATGCACCTTTTAAGTGAAATCATCTTCTAATTAAAGTTGTTTGCATACACTAGAGCTCGAAACGAATACCTGACTTAAACGTCTAGAGAGACTTAACACCTCCAATCAACCTTAATTGCTTATAAGCATGTGTTAATCAAGCAATTTCTGTTGATAATACTAAAGTCTAAAAGTAAAAAGTTTATTTTATGTTTTGTATAATAAATAATAATAAAGTCAATAGATTGGTATAATTATTGGAATTTCCATCTCAGTTATGTCAATCTCAAATTGAAAGTATAGGGAAGACAAATTTAGTATTAGTGTGGGAGATTAGAGCCTACATAGTGGGAGTATTTTGACAATTATGGTCATGGAAAAAATTGAAAGAATTATACACAAATGGGTCCCAAATGTTGGTGAAATTGGATGGAAAATAATTGAGATATTGGTCCTCCCTATTTGACTTAATGTCTACCTGATGCATATGTAATGGGGAATCTTATTAAATATTCAATAATTATTATGGCCAACCTATATAAATTGACTTAAAATTAAAGAAAAATAAACATTTTTTTAATTTAATAGTAATCTTTTTATACTAAAGAATTTGATGAAATTATAAAGCATATATTTACCTACCAAACGTGCTAGAGGGGATTCTGTTACGGGCTCCTGACTCCCCTTGGGATGTTGTCTTGTGTCCCGAGACACACAACAATATCCCAAAATGTGTTGAATGGGTTGTCCTTACAAGAGCTGGATCCCCTAATAATTTTTATAATTTTTGGGTGTTAAAGGGGAAAAGTATTATTAATGGACTCCATCGAATCATATTTAGATACGAAAAAACAATTTTAACCATTATTTTGAAGTTACTTTATCCTTGGAACTGTAACTATAAACACTATAACACAAAAGATAATCATAGGATGCAGAAATCAAATGTATAGATTCTATATGTATTCATATAATATGTATACATACATGTCTATGGTTTTGCAGCAGATGATGTAGAAGCTGCTGAAAAACGAAAACCGAAGTTTACGACAGAACCCACGTTGCCGATTTATCTCAAGGTATATATTTACAATACAAATAAGCACAAATAAATAGGAAAATATTTGGTAGTCTCCATGATTACCATAGCATGAAATGAAGGATATACAAGTAATTTATATTATGGATCATGTAGAGGTTTGCTTGATATGCATTGTGTTTGGACAGGCAAAATAACAATGGAGAAATATCATGTAGCCATCAAGGGGATTCAAAATAGAACATCATACTCATATGGTTAGCCATGGTGCAGGTTCATTCTTGTACTGAAGGTGTTTCACTATATCTTTCGTGTACAAGACTTGATCTTTCGATCAAGGAACTTGCCCGCCTTTTAGGTATTTAACTCGGTTTTCTTAGTCATATCGATCCAAAATTGATCGATCTTGCAAACTAAGTTTAGAAGATAAACTTGACCCTTTTCGCATGTTTTTTTTGTATCTATAAATCATAATGCATTTCAGAGTATTAACCACAAATTGTTCTCAATCCACCTCAACAATTTGGTATGCATTATAAAGCAATTAAGAAGGGTATGGAAAATTTTCGTGATTTATATATGCACAGTGTGTTGATTTTGTGATTTGAGTGTGTGTGACAAACGAAACTTTGGTGCAGTTCACCGATGTGGGATATAAGGTGATAATGAAGGGAATGAGATCAACCGAAGAGAAGGAAATACTCAACGGAATAAGTGGTTCAGTAAGTCCCGGGGAAGTGTTAGCTCTTATGGGTCCTTCAGGAAGTGGAAAAACAACTCTCCTCAGTTTGCTTGGTGGGAGGTTATCTCAGTCTAACGTTACTGGTTCTGTCACTTTTAACGACCAACCTTACTCTAAGTTCCTTAAGAGTAGGTCAGTCGCATTTCATTCTCGGCGCCTTTCATTTTCATTATTTAGTTGAATGTTTGCTCTTAACAAAACTCAAACTCTCATCTCGCATAAAAGATAAATACTTGTACTAGCTAAATACAATAGTAAATACGTTACGGGATAACTTCCTAATCTGCTTTAACATTTCTTGGGAAGTGTGTGATAAACGCTAATAATATATGCATATGCAGGATAGGATTTGTGACTCAAGATGATGTTTTGTTTCCTCACCTTACAGTGAAAGAAACATTAACATATGCAGCCCGTCTTCGATTACCAAAGACATTGACAAAAGTAGAGAAGGAAAAGAGAGCCATTGACGTCATCTATGAGCTTGGATTAGAAAGGTATTCACATTACCATCAAGACAGAATACTGATTTCCTTACCTCATCGTAATTTCTAAAGCTCGTACCTGATCTACACAGGTGCCAAGATACTATGATTGGAGGCTCCTTCGTCCGCGGGGTATCGGGTGGAGAAAGGAAAAGAGTCAGCATTGGAAATGAGATTATAATCAACCCTTCTCTTTTGTTTCTTGATGAACCAACATCCGGCTTGGACTCCACAACAGCTTTAAGGATTGTTCAGATGCTACAAGACATAGCAGAGGTATGCATAATTAAGTTAGATTATTCAGTTTTTCCGATCATGGCAATTAGTTAACTTGTAATGATTCAATTGCAGGCTGGGAAAACGGTTGTAACAACAATTCACCAGCCATCAAGTAGAGTATTTCACAAGTTTGACAAGTTAATCCTTCTTGGAAAAGGGCACCTTTTGTATTTCGGAAAAGCGTCTGAATCCATGGCGTATTTTGCATCGATAGGTTGCAATCCTCTTATTGCCATGAATCCAGCAGAGTTCTTATTAGACCTTGCAAATGGAAACATAAATGATGTTTCTGTGCCATCGGAACTGGAGGATAGAGTCCAAATGGGGAGTGCAGACACCGAAACACGAAACGGGAAACCATCTCCTGCTGTTGTGTATGAGGTAAATACTAAATAAGCCAAAATGGTATAGCAAAAGTTCACTTTTCCTAAAATTAACCTGATATTAGTGTTTGTATATATGCAGTATCTCGTCGAAGCCTATGAGTCTCGTGTTGCTGAACTGGAGAAGAAGAAAATTTTGGATCCCATACCTCTTGATGAAGAAGTGAAGCTGAAAGTTTCTTCACCAAAACGACAATGGGGTGCGAGCTGGTGGGAGCAATACTCAATATTGTTCTGCAGAGGTATCAAAGAAAGACGTCACGACTATTTGAGCTGGTTGAGGATCACACAAGTTCTGGCTACTGCAGTTATATTGGGATTACTGTGGTGGCGATCAGACAGTCGAAGCCCTGAAGGCCTGCAAATGCAAGATCAGGTAAGAAAAACGGTGTTAATCTTTCGATTCATGAACAAGAAACTGCACATTTGACGAACTTTCTAACCTGTTGTATTGCAGGCGGGGCTGCTTTTCTTCATCGGAGTTTTTTGGGGATTTTTTCCTGTCTTCACTGCCATCTTTACGTTTCCTCAAGAAAGAGCTATGATCAACAAAGAACGAGCAGCAGACATGTACCGATTAAGTGCATATTTCTTGGCAAGGACTACAAGCGATCTTCCTCTTGATCTCCTTATGCCAGTACTTTTCCTCATTGTTGTCTACTTCATGGCTGGTTTGAAAATGAGTATTGCTCCGTTTTTCCTCAGCCTGCTCACTGTTTTCCTCTGCATTGTTGCTGCCCAGGTAAAATTGCTTTCGTTACCAAAAAAAAAAAAACACGTAACACAAACATGTAAATTACTGTGGATGGCTGTAATGGCAGGGACTCGGACTCGCAATTGGGGCTACATTGATGGACTTGAAGAAAGCTACAACACTAGCTTCAGTAACAGTGATGACCTTTATGCTGGCTGGAGGTTTCTTTGTCAAGGTGAAAACGAACATACAGATTTCACATACTATCTTCCAAAGCAATATTAAGAGAGACACGTCTAAAATTTAATACATTGTCTTCATTTTGCAGAAAGTTCCGATTTTTATAGCTTGGATACGCTATATGTCCTTCAACTACCACACTTACAAGCTTCTTCTCAAGGTCCAATATGAGGACATGTTGCCTCAGATGAATGGATTAAAAATAGGCAACGGGAGGAGGGAAGTTATTGCTCTGGTTGTGATGGTCTTCGGCTACCGTCTATTGGCATATATTTCATTACGAAAGATGAAGCTCAACTGCGGAGCATAAAGAGTGACAAAATGCAGGGGAATAATCATCCAGGCAACTATGAACCCCGCATTTTTTGACTGCTCAAAGAGAGGTCGTTTGCAATCTCACATTCTAAGTTCATTAAGGGAAACTAGCCACGGATAAGTAACTCGTAACCATCAGACTTTTGCCTCTTAAGACCAATATAATCAACAACGATACCAAGAACTATTTTGGGTTTATAGGGTAAGGAGATTTTGCTGTCTGTACAATATCTGGAAATGTCATTACTAAAGCTGGTTAAATGTCGTTAACATTCTGCAATGTAATATTTGTCAAATCTAACTAACACCAGTCAGAATTATGTATGTACTTTAGTAATGAGCTTCTGAAGTTTTAATTGAAAAGAATAAAGTTTAATGCAAATTTTAACTTTTATAAATTTCTTGAACAAATATGGGTCATCTCTTAGAAAAAAGAGAGTACTGTATTGCTATATATATGTATACACATTGGTGCAGCCTAAGGAACAAGTGATCCGGACAGTACTCAACTGTGAAAATTTGCTAAATACCAGCAGACTACTGCGTCCGCCTAAAATAGCCGCACTATTTAATCAAGCTTGAAGCCGTATACAGGGAAAAAAGAAAAAGGTAGTTGTCTTTCCTCATTATAGAATTCATGCCAACGTCCTCAGCCATCCGAGAAGTCTTAGAAGAGCAGCATCCATTACAGGAGACTTCTTCTCCAGTCCTACGAAGATGAAAAACAAAAAAACAAAGAAAAATTCCCATCAATATTTTTTTTTTCCTCTTAATTGCTGTGTTACTTCTACTATCAATGGAATTAACCAGGAAAGCAATAAAAATGACTATAAGGTTTAACTATCTTCACAAGGCAAAACACAGAGTCGAAGATCATCTAAAAGAATGAACCCGATGAATTATGAATTAATCAAGATCTAGCATATGATCAGCAAATTATTCCAGTAAAAAATAGATTTTTTTTTTTTTGAGAGAACAGTAAAAAATGGAATTTAACTTGAAACATTGTCCATGAGCTTACCGATGTCAGCAGCGACTCGATGAGCACACATCACTCCTGAAAAGGCAACAGCTATCACTCCCTGTCCTGGAAAGCAGCTATCCCCGACACAATAAAGACCATCTACAGCCTGCAAGTTTTGTTGTCACATTACACATTGGGTTTTTTTCTAATAACGGGGCTTAAAAGCAATCACAAACTACACACGCATCTTGTCAAGGGCAATGTGAATGCTTACTGTTGTATTGAACGGCATTCCCAATAATCCTTTAGGAATGCTGCGTGGCATCGGTCCATAAGTACCTTTATCACGAGCTAAGTACCGTCTGTGCGTCTTGGGTGACCCGACCTGTCAATAAATTGAAATGTTTAAGTGAAAAGAATAGATTTTGATGTATAAAATATCAGTTATCCAGCTCAAATTTACTGGGGCAAGACATATTTGAATGAATTATAGTTCTGCTAAAAGAAATGTGGCATATACCTCCATAAAAGTAATTGATGATCTAAGCCCTGGAAATAGTTTGTTTTCCAATCTGTTTATTATCTCTTCTGCCACCATTTCCTTCTTTGCCTCGTATTCCTCGGGAGAGAGTCCCTAAACAATCAAGTTCAGAACTTGGAGAGAGAGAAAGACAGAAGAAACAGAAATGTGGCAATCGTGCGGCAACAAGACTCGTCATCATAGATATAACTTTTTTCACATTTAAGGTTACCTACTTACCTCCCAGTCTTCTATAGAGGAAGTTGTAAATATGTGAAGAATATGGCGTCCCGTGGGAGCCAGTGATGAATCAAGAATAGTCGGAATGCTTAAAAATATACTTCCATAAGGCTTCTCAAGACTTGCCCAATCATCCTAAACCAGAAAGGCAAGAAATCACGGAAACATATCAGGTCTTTACAATGTCACCAGTGATTACCACCACAGCAATAGCGTAGAAAAATTTGCATATTGGTAGGGGATGAAGCAAAGTAAAAGATATAAGTACCTCAAGCATGAAATGGTGGCAATCTGTATCCGGTGGCAAAACTTCAGCTTTAACACCCATGTGAATGGAAAGAAAAGAGGGAGCTTTAACATAAACTTTTTGGAAATTTTCTTCTTCTTCTGGAAGTTTTTCTCCTTTCAACAACTTCCCTGTGACACAATTGACAAAGTTAAAACAACTGAAAACTAACAAACAAAGTAAAAACGTTTGATATCCCGTCTAGTAGCTTCTGGGAAATGACAAGAAGCTTCTGTATATGACCAACCAAAGGTATCCCATCTAGTAGCATTTGATATTACGGTTTTGGCGAAAAAATTTCTTCCATCCGACAGCCTTACGCCGACCTACAACAACATTAACGTATTTTTTAGATGACAAGAAAATATCTCTATATATATAATCACCAAAAACAGATATCAAGGAACTTTATAAAGATCAAACTCACAGCTTTTCCGTTCTCGAGTATGATGTTAGTCACGTTTGCTCGGTATAGTATTTCACTCCCCTGATCAAGTAAACCTTTCGCCAAGGACTTTGCAATTCCACCAACACCACCAACAGGATAGTTAATACCTCCGAAATGTCTATCACAAAGAACCTGAAGCAAAAACAGAAACAAAAAATGAGAAAACGAAAAAAGAGAAAAATGATATTTATTTGAGTCCATACTTGTTTAGACAGCTTACCATGCTTGCATTAATCATTGGTGTCTGCAAAGCATTGACGGTACTAACAATAAAACACTGGAAACAAATAGAAAATACAAATTTCATCATTAAATTGCAGGACGGGACCTTTGCAGAACCACAAAACTATGAAATCAAATATAGCACTGTAATGGAAGTAAATATAGTACCTCTGCATCAATAAAAGATAGTAACTCGGGATCCTTTATGTACTTTCGAGCTATGTCCCCAGCATTTTGGGGTAAATAATAAGCTGCAGAAACAGACGCACTACCATTAGTGATACCATTGGCACAAATGCTCCCTTATCTTGCATGCAAGTGTGACCCGTCTCTAAGATTTTCCTATAGGATCAACAAAGACGTAAAGAGAAGAAAGCAATTTACCCCATGCATCTAATGATGTCCACACTTAATACTTTTCCAATGACGCAACATAAATGCTAAATTTTAAATGAAAAATTCAAAAGCAGAGGAAGAAATTACAAATAAACTAATACCGAGTGTCAAACATTCAAGAGGCTTCTGAAAGAACTGCCCAAAAAGATAAATTGGCTCCTCTAGTGATTTCAGTTCCAATGAGTTCAAGGCATTGAATATCTACCAAAGAATAAATATAAGTCAATGTGAGATACAGACTACATATAAAGCATAAAAAGCCACAAGAAGTTGCAGTCACCTCAATCGAAACAGACCTTCCAACATATGCCGTAGAATTTGAGGATCCCTTCTTTCTCATGGGGAAATTTGGAAGTAAGTTCCGCAATGAAGTCATCGTACTCTCTGTGAATTCGAACCGAAAGCTTATTGGGCAGATGAAAATGGACGGTGGTGGGATCAGGAATCACCTCCATCTTACAACCAACTGCGGCCAATGCTTGGGTTATCAGATTTAGATTTCCCTGCAAAAATTGAGGCACATAGCAACAGCTAAGACTTTGAAAGGACTATGCAATAAACCAGAGTTGAATAAAAACCCATGTGGAAACTGGAAGTAAGCACATATTTGCAGCCCTGATGTAAGCCTTATACACCATATTTTCCTTTTAGCTAACATTCTTAAATGTGGAATATGGTTGGACTTCTAGGCATATAAGGTAACTCATTTTAAGATACGAATAGCTAAACGCCAGGCATGTCGCATTGTTTACACCCTTCAAGCATTTACTATGTTATCCGCCTTTGGTATCTGAGTGTTTGCATCTTGTCCTATTGTAATAGGTTATGTTATGCAAAGGAATGTCAAGTGTCAACATAGGAAAGTCAAAGGTAACATTTGATGTCAACTGTAACATTTAAGGTCACTGTCTAATCTTACACTTAATACCTTCATCGAAAGTCAAGGGTCATTTCGTGTTTATTGTTGTCATTGTTAATACCTTCATCATCTCAAAATGATGATTTTGCTCAAAGTATTATTGACATTTCCCCTAAAAATGCACTACTGTTTAGGCAACAATACAACAAGCCCTTTTGCTAATATTTGCAACTGAGACATCTATACCTGAAAACTGTGCTCCACCACAACTACATTCTCATAACAAATTGAATCGATACACCGAATAAATTCACATAGAGAATAAAAAACTGACTAACCTTATCACTGAAACCAAACATGACAGAAGACCCAACATCAAAAGTATAACCATCTCTCTGATAATACCCCGAACTCCCACCCGGAATGACATACTTCTCCAAAACCAAAACCTTAGCTCCTTTAACAGCTAATTGAGTAGCAGCAACCAATCCACCAATCCCAGAACCAATCACAATAGCATCAAAATCCCTCTTTGCCCTATTTACACCTCCATTTCCCTCCACACCCACTTCTTTATCCACACTCAACACTGACTTTGACCTCAAAACAAAACCCTTATTAAAAGACCTTGACTTTACTCTACCCAGAACCTTGTTGCAAAACCCGGAACCCGAACTCGAGCTATAGAGACTGTGGGAACTCAAACTGGAACTGGGTTTGGTGTGATTTGGGGTTGTGGGTTTGAAATTAGATAGCTGCAGAGTTGAGTTGAATCCTAAACTCATTTCAGCTAATATTGAAATTGATTAGTGGGGTTTGAAATTTGATTAGAGTGGGTGATTAAGGATAGATTTGAGGTTGTGGATTGGGATTCTTTTGGGTGATTTATGGGAAGTAGGATGAGAATTTGGGGGTTTAGGGAGATGGAAGATGGGTTTTGATTCCATGTCATGATTCTTACAAAGTGGAGGGAACATGGCGACAAAATTTGGAACAAGAAAGAAAGAGTAGTTGCAAAAAAATAACGGATTTTTTTGGAATGGGCCTAGAGTTCGTTGTGGGTTGGGCTGATTGATCTATCACTCTCGTCTCAAAATACATTGTTTAGCCTTGGTGTTCTTAATGTATGATCGAGCTTACCTCGTGGCTAAGGCTGTAAATGAGCCGAGCTGCTCGTGAACAGCTCGGCGTTCGGCTCGATAAAAGCTCGGCTCGGCTTGATTTGATATGTAAACGAGCCGAGTTTGAACACGATTTTCAGGCTCAATTTGTAAACGAGCCGAGCTTGAGCAAGTCAAAGCTCGCTTTGATAGCTCGTGAGCAAGCTCCTCTATAGGCTCGTGAACAGGTTCATGAACATGCTCGATAAAAGCTCGTTAAATAGCTCAGTTATTGTTTTTAATATTTAATACATAATATGTTTAGAACCCAACCCAATATACATATACATAATATATATAATTTAGAGTCCAACTCAAAGCCCAAGTGTAAAAGAAACAAAACAACAGCTCATATTTATAAAGCCTTCAAACAAACAACCTGCCTCTCTTCCTCTCATAATACCCTAAACCACTGCCCCATCCTCTCACAACCCTAGGCTCGGCTCGTTTACAGCCCTACTCGTGGCAGTTTGACCGCGGTTTGAGTAATCTGTCCTAGTTGGGTCGAGTAGTTGGCTCTGATGTGTAAGACAAGGACTCATTGTAATCGTACTCTAATCCTTGAAATTTTTTTTTGAACTTGTTTCATATTGAACAAGCTTGTAAACTTAACATGTAAACTAACTACAATATTCATGCAATTCATTTGTAAACTTGCAAATGAGTCCACATAAAATGAAGCAATTATTTTTACAAGCTGGATAGTTGCTCTTTACCATTTTTAAAAAATCTGAGCTGTTGTTCTCACTCATACGCTACTAAAGAATATGCTCATCCCACTTAATCCCATCCGTTGATCAAACCACTATTTATAATCACCGTCCAACACATTTTAAATACCCCACTAATGCCTACGTGGCGGTGTTTCAGTTACAGGTGTCCATAATCACACGTTTGCTTTTGTCTTTCTCTTCATTCAACCACTGAGCTTCCACCACTTTATCTTCTCTGCATATTTTCATTTATTCTCGAAAAAAAAAAAGCGCCAACGAATTTGGATCGAATTCTTCCTCAAAAATATCTTATTCTCGCTGATTTCTCATCAGGTAATTTTAATTTCAATCAGATTTTCACATTTCTGAACTTTGATTCCCTAATTTATTTTCCATTTCTGTTTTGAATTGATTGCGTTTCGTCTATTTTGATGGAAAGGAATCGATGATACAGTGTAATTCTTGAAATGTTACGCCATTTCCAAGATTCTTTGAGTTTTTCGTGTTACAAATTCGATTAATCGAAATTTTTTTCATGCTTTTTCGATTGTCTTTGCTATGAGTTTGATCTGTTTGGTTAAGAATTGATGATTTCATTTTTGTGTAACTGTTTATAAGATTGATGTTAATGATGAAATTTAATCTTAGTAATACTGTAAACCTGTATATATATACACTTGGGACCGGACTATTTGTATAACGATTGTGAGGTTATTCCTATATAGAGTTCGGTACAACAAAGACTGTCAACACTCGGACCGGACTATTTGTATAGTAACTGTAAGGTTATTCCTGTATAGAGGATTCCTACACACAGAGGTTATACTTATAATGTACTTCATGTTTATTTGAGGGCATGCTTCCAGTTTCAGCTTATTTCTAATTTGAAGTGTAGGACTTCTTTGACATCAATTAGCTCGAGTTTTTAGTTCAATTGGTTAATTGACATGGTATTAGATCTTTTGCGACCGAAAGGGCATGAGTTCGAGTCCTGCCAACCTCAATATTTGTTGAACTAAAAACCACACGGTGGGATGGGCTTGTGTTTGCATGAGGGTTGTGTCGGAGATTAATATAAAAGATGTTTGTTAGGCCTTAATTATTAACTCGAGTAATCTTATGTAGAGGTTTTACTGTAGCATGCTAACAGAGAGTTTAATTTAAGATTCTTGTAAGTACATTTTTTAAAAATACTGTTGAAATTCACTTTATTGCAGATACTTTGAGTTTCAGATATAGTGATGGATCGGTTAAGTGCTCCTGCTCGGTTGATGATAGTGTCTGATCTTGATCACACAATGGTAAGTGCTGTTTCTGCCGGGTTACTTTTATGATATTTGGGGAAGTGGATGATATTATCTTCTTGCAGGTTGATCATCATGATACTGAGAACATGTCTATTTTGAGGTTCAATGCGCTGTGGGAAGCTCATTACAGACATGATTCTCTGCTTGTGTTCTCCACTGGAAGGTCACCTACACTTTATAAACAGTTGAGGAAAGAGAAGCCCATGTTAACTCCAGATATAACCATAATGTCTGTGGGAACTGAAATTACATATGGTAACAAGATGGTGCCAGATGATGGTTGGGTTGAAGTTCTGAATCAGAAATGGGATAGGAAAATAGTCACAGAAGAAGCAAGCAAATTTTCGGAGCTTAAACTCCAGGTATAACATAGAAAAAAATGGCTTTAATTATCTTATTTTATTGGAGGTTTGCTATATAGTGGGATTTTAGTATCGCGATTGCTGTCTGAATAGTATTAAAATGATTTGCTGGTTATGTAGTCATTTTGATACTTAGGATTCTGAAAAACTGAAAGTTAATGGTTCTATGCAGGCAGAAACGGAGCAGCGACCACACAAGGTTAGCTTTTATGTTGATAAAGATAAGGCTCAAGCTGTAACGAAGGCACTCTCAGAGATACTGGAAAAGAAAGGGGTACGAAATTCTTACCAAGAACGACTTTTTATTTAAGGAGGCGTTGTCTGTTGAAATAAGCCATAGAAATAGTGGGATCTTGTTCTCTTTACTTCTTCTTTTGTCTCCCTTTTTTGTTTGATCATCTTCTTTGTTTTCTATTACCCGCTTTTAACATTTGGTTTGTTAGCTTAAGCTTTAAATCTTTCTTTCCTTCTTCTTTGCCAGTTGGATGTTAAAATAATTTATAGTGGAGGAATGGATTTGGATATACTGCCACAAGGTGCTGGGAAAGGGCAGGCTCTTGCATATCTTCACAAGAAGCTTACGACTGCAGGAAAACTACCCAACAACACTCTTGTTTGTGGTGATTCTGGAAATGATGCTGAACTATTCAGCATTCCAGATGTATATGGAGTTATGGTATGAATTTGATCTTATTGTCCGTTTCTGGCTGGTTATTGTTCATCCACACCTTTTAGCACATTTTTTTCTGATTTAGGTTTGGTGTATTATGTGTAGGTCAGCAATGCACAAGAAGAATTGTTGCAGTGGTACAGTGAAAATGCTAAAAATAATCCGAAAATTATTCATGCGGCTGAGAGGTGTGCAGCTGGGATCATACAAGCCATTGGCCATTTTAATCTTGGTCCAAGTACTTCTCCAAGAGATTCAACTGACTTTTCTGATGAAACGGGACATATTGATCCTAGTAATGCTGCAGTAAATTTTTTCTTGTTCTATGAAAAGTGGAGGCGTGCAGAAATTGAGAATTCAGCGATATTCTTGGCTAGCATGAAATCTGAGTTTGTATGTTCACTATTCTTCGTTTCATTTTATGGTTTAGCAGCAGCGACCTAGGTGATACGCTTGTTTTGTATTTTAAGGCCAAGAAAATCACAGAAAAATGGAATTGAAGAATACTTGTATGCTGGAATTACAAGCTAGTTTATATCAGTGTCCTATGACGATAGGTTGAACTATTCATAGGTAACAGTGAATGGTGAATTTGAGATGCCAATTGCTGTCAAGGGTCAACCTATTAGACTTTTGGTGCAAGGGCTACTGAATTGGTTAAAAAGCAAGGAGGTTGAAGGAACATATGATAAGTTTGTATCTACTAGACTTTTGGTGCTAGGGCTAGTGAGTTGGTTAAAATGCAATGATGTAGATGATTTAGATTGTTTCATTGGTAATATAATTGAGTGGACTGCTTTCCTAAGACAGGGTAAAAAAACATAATGGTAAAGAAGTCCGCCGACTACCTAATCCAGTATCCTCTTGCATTATCTGTCCAGTCATGCATGCACTTGGTCATAATCCCTTTCATTAAATAGAAAAATTTAGGCACAGAAGACGTGATAAGCATGTGCTCGATCTTATTACCTGGTTTATTTAGAAAGATATCTTGTTATGAAATAAACTGCAACTGCAACTAGTGGCTCATTAGTCTGTTATTAGTATATTCCTTGTGATTTTCTGCTCTCGTCTTGAAGCCTTTGTAATAGTTTTTTCCTTTGCATAATTTTGGCAGAAATGCTTATACTTGTTAATTTTCCATTTATGGCAGCATGAAACCGGTATCCTCGTCCATCCTTCTGGGTATGAGCTGTCTCTTCATGATGCTGTAAATGAGTTCAGGAGTTTCTATGGTGACAAACAGGGAAAACCATTTCATGTATGGGTTGATCGTGTATTATCTACAAAGATCGACTCAGACACATGGCTCGTAAAATTTTACAAGTGGGAGATGTGTGGTAAGAAAACTCAATTTGCAATGATGATGAACTATTCTCCCTGTTACTGCTTTAGCGTATATTACATGCATTTTCTTGATATATCCCTATAGTGGAGTTTAGCACGTATTCAATATCCCATATAGCAATGTTTCAAATTCCGGATATTCTCATACGTAGGCTCTAGGGAGATAGGTAAAAACTTTAAATCCTATGGATGCTTCCTTTGGGTCAGCATCATAGTAAACGAAATATATGCTAGGAAGAAGCCCTACTCGGCCAGAGAATTAGTATAGGAATTTAGGAAATGATTAAGTTAAAGAAATATAGAAGAATCTCAAACTTAAACTAATATATCTATATGCAAGACAAAGCTTCATATCTTTGAATAACAGTATTGCCGAGTAGGCAAAAGCGAAGTATTCATTTCCAGACTTAGCAAAAGCGATAAAATGATAATTTTGTCAACCGTGCCGTGTCAAGAGAGTTATGTCTCTAAATTTGTGGTCGTGTCAGAAACGGACAACCTTACTGAAAGATAATTAAGCTGCCGTGTCTAAATCTTGTTAGAACTTATTATGCTTTTGACGTCTTCAACAATCTCCAACTCTTGCAGGTGAAGAACAGCACGGTACTTTGAATGCAACTGTAGTAAATATAAAGGTAATTTGTAAGATAATAATTCAGTCTATCCACAAGTATTTATCTGATGTATATAATTTTTGGGTTTGTAGAATGCGAAATCAACGTATTTGCACGTGCACCAGACATGGGTGGAAGGATATGCACCTAAAGATCAATCAAGCTGGATCTTCTAAGAGTATGCTTATGCAACTTTCATACAGTGGCTGTTATATTTTTCAATTAAACTCTTCCATTTAATAAAACAAGCTGAAAGAATCATCATGACTTTTGATGCTGGAACTCAGTGAATTGTGTAGACGGCTTACTAGAAATAAATAGAAATTTTTTTTAACCATGCCGTAAATATTTACGTGTGAGATTATGTGTAGGTGACATCCCGGTGATGTAAATATTGCTCGAATAGATCCAAATCATGTTTATTTGATCTTATGGTTTCAAATGTGTCTATAGACATTATTATATGCCTACAACTTATTTTTCATTTTCGATCTAGGATAGAGTTCCTTCGTGTTCCTATTGTTAACCTGTGGATGACTTCTTGCTCAGACTTTCCACCCTTTGTATTGCTCGGAATTGAGTTGTCACTGTCCAATCGCCATCTCTTACAGCTTGTCGACAATGAATTTTGGAAAATCTGTGCAACTACATAGTTTTTAATACCATGTAGTTGAAAATCTATAGTTTTTAACCATGTAGTTCTTGAATTTGGGGCAACATTAGTTCTGTCTGGTTGGTCTGCAAAAACCAATACATACTTATTTCTAATACCAATTGTAATAGTCCGATCAAAGAAAATGCAGTTAGTAAATCGAATCGTTACAATATATAGGTTGATAATTTTGGACATGATTTGTACCAATACGTTAGGCTCAAATATTGAATTTATGGCTATGTTGATTTCATTAGTTTGTCGTTGATCCAATTGTTGTATATGGTTAGCTGGTTTTAATACCAACTGTAATAAATATTATAAAGATATTGTCAAATTTTTGTAAATGTGGTTATATCTTTTCGAATTTTACAAGTATATTTATGTAACTCTATTTCGGATGTAAAGTTCCATTTATTACGCTTTCCATCATCTTTTAAGACCGTTTGTTGTATAGACCTTCCATATTGGCGTCATCCCGCGTCGAATTTTGAATGCAATAATTGAATATGCACATAACTACTCTAATCACGTGCATATTTCCTTTGGCTGATGGGCTCAATATGTATTTTTGTTCTCTATTTGTTTGGTGACCAAAAGTTTAGTTAAGGGTAGGTCTATCCATTCGTTAGGTCAGGGCAAACCACAGACTCCCGAAGAAAGTTTAAAGTGGAATTTTTGACGAAGTGGGAACTCGAACTACAAACCTTTCATGTAAAATTGGAATGCCTTACCATTTGGACCAACTCTTATTAATTTTTTTTATTTTTTTCTCTCTATCTGAATTTCGCTTATGGTATAAATGATTTTTTTATTTTTTGTTGAGAAACATGACGTAAATTATTCTAGAGACATCATTTATGATGTAAATGATGTTTGAGAGGTTATTTGTAGCTTCCAATAGCATAAATTTTAAACAACCTCTAATGGATTTCTCTAAAGCTTATACATACGTGTACATCATAAAAGCCCATTGTTGTTGTGGTTGTCTTCTTTACAAATTAGTGTTCATGCCACATACGTTTGTTAATGTTGTTTCATGTCAATTTAGGTACGCTCGGATACTATGAGAATATATATTTGTAACTCCAGATTAACCGTCCATTATTTTCTTAAGAGATTAGATATCAGAATAGGCCTACGATTTTACAAATATACTAATTTATGTTTTATGTTTGAAAAATGACATTAATTTAGGCTTAAAGATTACGACGAAATAATACAATTAAAGGTCTTAGAAATAAAATTTGACACGTAATATACACAGTTAATGAAGATGATTAGTATGTTTTTGCATATCTTCCATAAACATGATGGAGGTAATATGACTCATAGAACAAGTTAGAACGTCAAGTTTAGTTATCGAAACTTAAATTGATGTTATTTTATAAATGTTGAGGCTAAATTGATATTTATTATTTATATGTTAGACCTATGTCGATATTTTTTTACAAAAATTTTAGGTTTGCTTTGATGTCTTATTCTATTTTTATATATAATATATACTATTCCTCGATCCTAATTAATTTTATATATATGATACTGAGGAAAATATGGCAATGGTACAACATGGTGGATGGAGAGAATTTATGTAGCTTCCGCAAATTGATTTCACAAATCATGATGATTAATGTTAATCAAATCTTTAATATGTGCGTGTTTGTCGGATTCTATTGTTTTTTCTCTCGGTTTAATAAAGCTGTTATGGAAAAAACATATAATTTTATTTGATGGTGAAAAAACATTTAATTAATTTGTGGGCATTGAAAGCTGATCTATGAAACATATACAACCATGAAAAACAACAAAAAAAAAGGGCCCAACCGGGTTCGAACCGGTGACCTATTGATCTGCAGTCAATTGCTCTACCACTGAGCTATGGACCCAATTGATAATAGTGGCACGGTCCACATATATATTCTATAACGAATATTTTGATTACTTACCAGCCTGAGAACATCATGTCATGAATTCAATGGAAGTTTTCTCTTTCAAGGAAAAATAAAATCACGGCATAATATGCTAAGATTTCACCCAACTTATCCAAAATTAATAAATTGACCGTTTCATAAACATACAAAGTATCCCAAGTAATACATAAGTCGTTTGACTTTGTTTAAAATGATTTTTTTACCATTTAAATTGTTAGCATAATTTATTAATCATTCAAATTTTAAAGTGATACATCTCTTAATTTCTTCAGAACAAATTGAATTTTTCATTACACTATAAGAAATTCTCTCTATTTGGGAGTAAATCTCATCATTATAAGTAGATTAATCGTCGTTGATGACTAATACCGACGGTATTTTACCATCATGCATTCCCATTAACAAATTGAATTTCTTATTTTTCTTGTAGTTCTTTTACATATTTTGAATTTTAACTGATATAGAAATACAAAAGAGACTGTAAAATTTTGACGGAGATTATTAAGCCTTGTAACTATGAATGTAAATTTTTGGTTCAATCACCGTTCAATAACATATTCTACGGAACAATATGTTCAGGTTAATCATAAGCCTAAACATCATTGATGAATTATCAATGCAATTAATGTTAAACCTAAAGAAAAGGCTGCTTCAGGAGCAGTAAGGATCATTGATTTATAATTGGTATAAAGTTTTCAACTTTATTTTATCACACAACAATTATTAGCTATATATGTATTTTACAACTATGAGTTGTTCCAATTTATTTCGCACATACGAAAATTATTTGTTTTAACCTGATTGTTCAATTATACAATGATTTTTTTTTATTTATATATGTTTCACAATGTAAATAAATAATTCATGGATAAATGATTACTTTGTCTCATTAATTTGATTTACAAATCAACTCCATAAAAAATGTTTCGTTTAGATGACTATGGAGGAATACATTGGAGACATCTAAGAGTATCTCTAATAAAAGTACTATTAAAGGTGCCAAAATTTAAAAAATACTATTATTTTAATTGTTAATTTTTTTCTCATCATCATTGTTTACGATTTTCAAAAAATTACTTCAATAGTCACCTTTCAAAAGTTGTCATTATGATCCTCCTATAAATTATTTCATGTATTATTTATTTACTTTTTAAATTAAATATTAATTTTTAATAATACAAAAAAGTTTGGCAACCGTGTCCAAAAGTGACACCCTTGCATGGCACTCTTGTCACTCTAGTGGCTAAGTAAGCACTTTTAAAAAGGTGTTAAAGTCAATATCACATCATCAAGCACTCTCAATAGTACATTTCATTGAAGATGCTCTAATTGAACTAGTATTTTAGTTAAGCTTGAGGTGATTTGTGCATGAAACAAGATGAATGAGTGAATCACGAGAAATTATTAATTAATTACTTCACTCTAACAATAAGTTTTAAAAGGAAAAGGCGAGATAGAAAACAAATGAACTATTAGTTTTTTAAGCTTGAATCTTTTTCATGTATATCGGCGAATAAGCTTGTACGCACACGTTACATTGTCATAGACGAGATGTCGACACAAGGTATAAAAGCAACGATACATTCGTTCGATACTAGATAAATTAAAGTGCATATTGTTAGCGATAAATACTGTAATGTAAACGATTACAGATATATAAATCTAAACATAAACAACAGAAACAGTAAAGTATACTCGACCGAATTACCGAAGGAATACTCGAGGCATTTGCAGTTTCCTTAAGACAAATTCGCCACGTGTTGGCGTAGTCTCCCAGGATACAACGAGTCGTTAGCAAACTCAAACCGTGCACGAGTACTATCACCGGAAGCAAAGAACAGTGAGCTGAAACTGAATAGCTCGGGAAGGAAAATTTCACTGATTTCAATCTGTGTAGTTGGAAGAACAAAAGACCAACTCTTATTCAAAATGAGTGGATTGTAACCGTCATTAACTCGTGATTAATACGTGTTTAATATCGTTTTAATTTCTGTAACGGTAACAGTTTCAGAATTCTGAAAACTGAATCAGAAATTTCGAAAAAGAAGAGTAGCAAAAAGGGTCGGCCCACGGGCCCCCAAAGTCGAACGGCATTCGCGTCGCCCACGTCGTGCGCCCCCAACCCGGTGGGATTGGATTTGCACCCCCCCCCCGCGCGTATCCCAAGGAGCATAGCTTGGTTTATTATTTTGAGAGCCTTACAAAGTATTCTCAATATAAACCCAAACTCAAAGCTCTTTGAAAGGCATGTGGGATGGGAGCATTTTCCTACTCTTAAACATATTCAAGAACCCATCTTTGAGCTTGAATATTTCTTTCATCACAAGTTCGTTTTTGGCGTGTAATATACCGTTGGAAAGTTCACGTGTCATAGAACATGTTTATGTGAAAACATCATTATAATGACCACTTTAACCCTTGTATATATTGCCTCAAAAATGACACTAAGATAATGTATAAAATACATTATTTCCAACACATATATGCATCAATATGTGTGGTTTTGGAGTGTATGCTCATTTTATTCGTGCACATACAACGTTATAATTTTAAGAAGTGTTCTAAAATTTCTCTATTATGTTATAAGTTTAATAAAAAACGTTTTAAACTGATGGATGACTAAGGTCCATAGCCACTGCATGAATAATGAACCCTAAAAGTAAAATGTCATGAATAATTTCAAAGTGAAAAAACAATAAATACATTTTGCATTAAATGGTGTGGTATGGGGAAAAGAAAAAGAAAATGAAAGTAATCAAAATAAATGAGCCTCGTGATATCCCTGAAAAGTCGGAAAGAAAAAAAGAAAAGGTTTCTTCATTGGTACACAAAGTGCAATTAAAGCCACCTCTATAACATTATAAAATTGTTACAAATTAAATATTAAGCCATTAATAATCCAGGTGTCTGTCATCAGCCATCCAACGTGGCATTCCTATCAGATTTCCCACGTGGCAACTTGAATCCCCCACCTCCCTTGACACCACACGTGTAAAGTAAAGCCCCATGCAAAAATTCAAACTTAAAAAACCTTATCCATCTCTCCTTTTCAAAATCACCCTTCTCTTTCCCTATATATTATAAACCCATCTTCATCTTCTCCAAAATACCCCCAAAAAAAAATATTCAGAACTTGAGATAAAAAAATCTGAGGTATGGCTTTCAGAATGTTGTACGGAGTTATGTTTTTGTCTTTATCATGTGCATGTTTCAAGCTTCTTCATCTGTTTCTTCATCCTGTCTTTTACCTCACTTCCTCCTGACATTCGGGAGCTCGGTCGGAAGGGATGAGTGACGGGACAGGGTCAGTCTTGTCTTTTTATGTTTTTTTATTATATATTTTTCTGTTTTAATATATAGTGGAAAAATTGAATTGAATTTGGTTAGGGATCTCAGGTTTTTAGATGATCCTTTGTAGGAGTATGGATATGTAATTTCATTTTATGAAATGTAATTTTACTAAGATCTGGTTTGTTATACTCTGTTTGGATTTATTTAGTTAGTATATATATCATGCACAGTATGGGTGATGATGTTAATTACTTCGTCCATTTTATTATATCCGTGCTCTTTTTTACTGTTATTTTATCTTTTTTACTTTTCATTCGGGTTATAAATCTTCATTTGTTAACTTTAAATGACATGTATCGTGTAACTGAAGAAATATATCATAATAAATAATTGATATAAGAAATAATTGATATGTATGAGTTGAATCAAAATTACATGCATTATGAAATAAAAAGGAGTTTAAAAACAGCATCTAATCCATTATCTAATATGAAATGGAAATTATTATGAAACATCACCCATGATACCTTGCTTTGACCGTTACATCCGTATTCTATCCACTCATTGAACTCCCAATTTCAAGGAAGTTTGGTTTTTTTTATATTTTTTTTTTAGGAACGAAGAAAAGTTTGATAAATGTGAAATTATTTACTTAAAAATAGGGGAAAATAACTCCAATTTTGGGAAAAATAGTCATAATATTCAGTATAATCAATTTGTACCGAAAAAGTTTGAGGTTTGATCTCCAATTTGTCCAAACCTAGCTTTACTTTGATATTTTTACGACTAGGTAAAATTCTACTTTTAGTTAAAAATATTATCATATATTTTTACTCAATATTTATTAACAACTTCGTACAATATAATAACTGTTCATATTAAAGTAAAATCTACAAAATTTTAAATGTAGTGCTGGTTCAAACGTATGATCTTCCCCATATACAAAAAGATAAGTTAAGATTAGTAAATTCACTACTAAAATACTATGCTTTTTTCTATTTATCTTTTTATTTAATTATTTCCTTTTTTTTCAACTATAAACATCACTTTGTTCAGCTGTGGAAGAATATTTGATTTGATGTATTCAAAATTCGAAATGGTCCAAATTCCAAGTTAGTTGAAGGAAGTAGTTACAAGTCCCCATGTATTAAATTTGCTAAAAGTCGGTTATGATGGTGACGATTTTGCAGTTATAATAAGTGGATACATTCTGGTTCCGCTTTAATCAAAATATTATACTTTGGGCCGTATGTATGGGGGATGGGCCCTGGCCCTGGGCCTACGAACTACTCATATTAGGATCTATTCTCTATAGGTACTTCCAACAAACACTCATTTCACAAATTTATGAGTATACACTAGTAGTTTTGAACGATTCATTTATTGAAAACCTATAAATTAATGTCAAAATTATATTAAATTCCGTCTGACTGAAAGATTTGAATATGAAGAAAGTATATGCTAATGATACCTCATCATATACGTTGATGTGGCAGCTTCCGATCCAAAGTCCTTCTTCAGCTTTTAGATAGTTTAAGATTTATATTAATTTAAATTTCCGATAAACAATCATAGATTTGTTTACACTTGTTCTATCGACGTTGAAATTGTTAATCATATATTAAAGATTTTGCCTCCATTTAAAAATTGTGACGAAGCTCCAACGAAGTAATATATGATATCAATATATTGTGTTCCTGAACTCAAATCTTCACTTCTTCTCCTTTTCTGTTTTCATTCGGGAATTGATTTTATTCATGCCAACATTTTTTGTAACATTCATTGCTCAAGTTTTGACATCACTCCTTCTTGCTTGATGAGTCGTTACAATTAATTAGTTTAAATTTTAATAGTCCAATATGGTGTTTCATTTTTTTATTCTATAAACCAAAACATGGTTGTGAGTAAGATGCTATTTTTTATTTTTGACTTAGTTTCAATTTTTTCAATTCTAACAAAATTTTTTATTCATTCAGCAAATCCAGTTCAGTTTCATTCAATTTTGTTCGGTTATAAAAAAGAGATTAAATCCGACACATAAAATACCAAAGTGTGAAAAGATGGACTCTTGATTTCATATTATTGACAAGAAATGTATCATAGAGTATTCACATAAGTTAGCATGTGGGAGAGCATACTGTTTTTTTTCTAACAACTCTATTTTTCATTTTTATTTCTTCAAAGTTGATTAAGTGTCTTTGATATAATATTCAAAAGAATTAAAATGGAAAAAAGAAATAAGTTTTAACTGTAAAGGGGAAGGCTGAGTTATTTTTATGAAGCTCACGTTTGTTTTGAGTGATAATTTTCAAAGTATTATTCTCTCAAGTTGCAAATAATTGACTGATTTTGTAGCCTTGGTCCAGATCATCTTTGAAAGCTTTCCATTAATTTATTCATCCTATATATTTAATGCTCATCAAACTTATTATGACTTCAACTCATAATATAAGATTTTGCTATAACACGTTCCCATTTTATTACATTCTTTATATAACAAAAAAAGCATTAAAAAACTGTTAATTCTAATAGATGAATCACACCTAATCTTATTTTTAATTAATGTTCTCTTATCATTTTTCAAATCAAGCTTTTGATGGTAATAAATGTTGTTCATGTCATATATATGTATTCCAAATTTACCATGTTAAAAATCCGAATGAAGTTCTCTTAGATGTTCATACATCTTCTGAAACAATAAAACAAGGGAAATTTTATGGTCGCTTTGTTTTTGACAAAGTAACCATTACTTTGTTTTGTCCACCATTAGATCATGGGGTGAAAAGTAATCTAATGATGAATAAAGCAAAGTACAAACAAAGTAACTCAAAAACAAAGTCACCATAGCCTACACTAAATCTTTCATAACAATAGAATGCAACTTATTAGCATGATACGGGATGCTTAGCTGTTGGGTTCTTCCTCTTGTGCCTTTCGCGGGTGGATTAATTATTTATTTTTTTGTTAACAAAAAGTTTAGTTAAGGGTAGGTCTACACATTCGCAAGGTCAGAACAAATCACAGACCCCGATGAGGGTTTACAGTGAAGTATACAGAATATTTATTAATAAGAGCTAAATTTTGACAAAGTGGAACTTGAACCATAAACCTTTCAAATAGAAAATGAAACGTCTTACCACGTGAACCAACTCTTATTGATCGCGTGAAATTAACTATGGAAAAGGGAAAATTCATATACAAAACAAATAAAAGGAGAAACCGCTTTTTCAACCGATTGGATATTATAAACTAACGAATTTGATAATGATGTAATTAATGTAGCCAAAACTATATTTATCAATTTTTTTTATTTTTTTTACAGCATTTATCGAAGTTCTTATATACTAATTAAAATAACAAATGAGATACCCGGACATCAAAATCAGAATAATAAAAGATCTCAAGATACTTTTTGCTTAATTATAATCAATCTATATTATTAGATGTTTTTTATGGTTACTTCGAAGTAACTTTTACTTTGTTTTTATCACTATTAGATTAAATTTTATCCACTAATCTAATAGTGATAGTGGACAAAGTAACCGTAAAAAAATCCATACTATTATCTTCTCAAGAAAAAAAAACAAATACAATAAAAAAAACTTATAAATATATATAATGTTTAATTATGGGAAGACTATAAATAACAAGAAAAAAGTGAATGAAAAAAGAAAAATATAAGTTTGAAGGCTATCCCATATTTAAAAAAAACTATATATATAGATAGCCAACTCTCCATGAATATATTACTATTATAGACATTTCTTTGTATTGACCGTCCATTCACAAACCTTTTCTTCTTCAACATTTTCCCCCCAAACATTTTTAAAATTATTTTTTCCTCCCTATAAAAACGCCATTCAGATATTTTTATTCCCACAACATTTTAGTCTAACAAAAAACTGAAAAAAAATGTCAAGTTCTTCTATGGGACTTGGTTTCATGGCTGCTTTTGCAGTTTCTGGCAGTGTTGTTCTCATTGCTCGTCAATTCCACAAACGCCTCGTCTCCGATTTCATGAAGAGAATCGAATTCGAATTAAAGGGTACGTTAAAAATCGAATTTTAATTAAAGGGTGTATGTTTGTTTATTTTTTTTATCTTGTTATATTGCATGACATATTTGATAATATGACATGACTTTGACTTGATGAATTATCCGAATTGTTACTCTTAGGGCCAAGGAGATCATGTATTCAGAATCAGAAGAGGGTCCGGTTTTCGGATGAGTCGAGGATTGCCAAAGAAAATAGGAACAAGAACGAAGAAAGGGAGATACTGAAAATTGAGAATTTTATAAACCAGAAAAAAATTAGTTATGGTGGGAAATTGTTGGAGGCCATGCCTGAAAATAGGAGAGTTTTGTATACAGGTATTCTTAAATACAGGACCCTTCAAGGATGTCAATTATCAACTACCTAAATTATATATTTCCAGAATTTTGGAGGTTTTAATGTTGTATTTTCTAATGCATTTTGTAAATTATTCATGCAAAATATTGATTCCTGTTTATGTCTATATAAATCTGTGTATTTATGTTGTCAAAAAAATTAAAAAACTGTGTATTTATAAATGCCTAAAAGTACCTAGTTTTTAGGTTTTTGGAAAAAAGATAGATTCTGTTTCAGATAAATGTAAAATGGGTATATTAGATTCGTATAGAAACAAACTTGATGGAATCTAATTAAGCAACTATTATATATTACATATATAAATATGTTATTTATTTCCACTTGTAATTATATATTGACATTTTTACTGTTTTTAATGGTTGGAGAGTATTTCTCAAGGAAATAGCAAATTGACTATATTAAAAATACCAAGTAGTGCAAGTGATGGCCAAAAAGATGACAACCATGATGGTGATGGGCAAGAAATGGTCATGTAAACTAACGTATGGAAACTCTAAATGTTGAAGAATTGGCATAACAATCTGGGATTATAATCATATTATTTGCATTCAGAGATTCAGAATTTTTTTTCTTGGATCAACAAAAATTAGTTTAAATGATAAAAGTATTCTCATCTTCTACTTGAAAAGATTGAAAGAATTTAGCTTTTATTAATAAACATGTAAATCATCAACGAGTTTTGTGATTTAATCTGACATCGAGAAGGATATACCTAAACTATTCAGGGTTTTTTTTATCGTTTTATCTTAAAATATTAATTTTATCGATTAAAGAATTCGAACTTCTGAATAGAGATTCAAAATTAGGACACATAAATAATATTATTGACAACAAAGACGACAATAATAATAAAAAGAAAAAAAATTTGTTGCAAAGTTGGGTTCTAGACCCAATCAGTGGAAGCCCATTAAAAGATCCGTCATATTCAGCTCACAAGGGAAAGTCGAGCCTAGCCAATTTGAAGCCCATTAATAATAGAAACTGCATGAGATATATGAAAATCTCTCTACATAGAATTACTTTTCACAACTCAACGTCTACTTTGTGCACGAATAACCCACTAAGAAAGGTAGAACTCAGCGTATTCATCAAATACATTTAAAATGTATTTCCTCTCATATCTCAACTGGTCAAATCAGGAGTCGAAATCAGAAAAATTTATACATCCCAGAAATTGAGAACCCTTTCTACCTTTCATCTGCATTTGATAAATACTAATAACACTCCTGAAGCGCCACAGACGACTCAACCTTGTCTCTACATAAGCTCAAAAAAATGGGGAAACAAAATGGCCTATGTATGCACTGAAAATCCAAGATACCCCACACCACTTTCCCAATGAATCCCCAAAGGTCACCCCAACTGCCTAACTATATTAAATTGATACCACTTGCAGCAAGTAAAAAGCAAACTCGGACATGCCATCAAAAAAAAAAGGCAAACTCGGACATATTACACAAAAACAATGTGCTTGGGACCTGATAGTCAAACACCTACTGTAACAAAACTCAAGTTGGAAACAATTTAAACTAAAAAACATTTCAAAACAATTTCAAACTTTTGATCACAGCAGAAATAGAAGGCATGTTGCAAAAGAGTTCAAACTGCATAGTATAACATTAAACAGCTAAACAACCAATCAATTCTACTCAAAAGTGACAAAAACAAGTATTCAGAAACAAAAAATAGATTCCCAAATTGAAGTTCTAATTCATTGAGATCGATCAAACAAATATGCCTCCGGAATTTCTTCTCAACTTGAGATTCTCAATATATATCACCTTGATTCTAAGCCTTTGAAACCTTTTCCTTTGCCTTCTGTATCTTCAACACCTTCTTCACAATCTTTTGCTCCTCCACCAAAAAGGCACGGATGATCCTGCAAACATATCGAAAATTGTTAGAACATCTCTCAGAAGTCAAAACATTTAATCAAGGAATAATTAAGTCCATAGAAATAAATACCTCTCCCTAACAGCACCCCCAGACAACACACCACCATAGGCACGATTCACGGTACGTCTGTTCCTGGACAACCTAGACCTTTTGTATTCCGCAGGTCTCAAGTGAGGAATCTGAAAGGATTGAAGAAAAAGACTCAATTATATGGCCCTGTAAAGTTTTTACCACAAGAAACAGCACATATCGAGAGAATAATCAATGAAGCTAAGTAGATAGAATAACAAGAAAATGCTCAAATATCAGCAACACATATATATACAAACACCATAAATTACATTGACCAGCTAGAGAGCAAATTCATGTAATAGCATAATAGCGATTCATGTGAAATAGAACAACAGCACACACAGCTTACTATAAGATAAGCTACTTCATAGCTCACTTTAGCAATTCAGAATCCATATTTAAAGGCAAAAGTATCAGAAAATCCTAAAGTCAAGGTAAACTTATTCTCAGCTGTGCAATAGAACAAAATATAGCATATCCATGTGCAATTCCCCAATTTTCTACTTAACGCACATAATTTGGGCTTGAACAATTATGTACAGTCAAGTCTACACACGTATTCAAACCAATTCTCTGATGAATAAGAAAGAAGCAAACATTTTCATGTGGGAATCAAGTAGAAATGAAATATATTATTCCACAGCAGGTATTTTGCATGCACCAGGCCAAACAGTTAATATTTCATCAGAAATGATCTGCATATTGGATTTAAAACAATTTCTAATTAGAATTGACGCGGCAAATTGTCAACCTTTCGAGGAATCAAACATGTACGATTGATGGCAGTGAAGAAATGGCACACACATTATCTGCCTAAAAGCTAAAAAAGGATTGAAGCAAGCAGCATCTGATTAATGTGCTTAAAACTAAAATGGAGTCTAGAACAATATCGAAACGACAAAACCTCATTACCCAACTCCACAATAAACACTTGGAATAAAATTTCAGCTAAGATGAATGTCTATTCTCATCGCAAAGCTCGATCAAAATCCTTTTGAATCTTTAAAGCTCACAAGCATACAATAAATTGCATCGATACTTAATTACATTAAGCAGATCAATTCAGAAAGAAACCCTAATGAGATGAGAGAAAGACAAACCCCTTGAATTCTCTTGCCAGTAACGGGGCATTTAGGTCCACTAGCTCTCTTCTTAGTCGTCTGGTACACCAATTTCCCACCTTCATTCCAAAAACAAACCAACAATTAACCCGTTTTACCCATTTTACCCCCAAATTTTCAAAATTGAAATCTGAGAATGAATGAATGAACATACCGGGGGTTTTGACGATGCGGTGCTGGTTAGATTTGGTGGCGTAGGAGTGCCTGGATCGGTATGTTAGCCGCTGAACCATTTTGATTCTTCTTCCCTAAACCCGCCAAGGACAGAGGCTGCGACGAGAGGGTTACATTTGGGGATAAATTAGGGTTTTATAGTGTTGGTTCTTCATTCTTTTAAACCCTAGATCGGACGGTAGAGGGGGTTCTGACGTGTTATTGATCTACGCTTGGGCTTTTATTTGGGGAAATTACTAAAAACGTTTTTTAAGTTTACTTCCCTTAACACCAGTACCCCAACTACAGGTGGGTTTTTTTAAGGTTAAAGTGAGAAAATTAGTTTATTGAGTAATTTGTAAGCAAATTTTCTTAATTAAAATGGTTTACATGAAGGTTTTAGTTATTTTTTAGCAAAACAAAGTTTAACTCTTTCACGCAAACAAAATCGACAATCTTTTTTATTTTAGAAACAATTCAAATCACAGTCTTTTAATTCTAAAAACGATAAACCACATGACACTTATTTAAAATTAACACTCAAGAACTTTTACAATTATAATTTTGTAAGAAACAATTTAATAGGACAAAAAAATGATTTCTATTTTGTTGTATTTAATAAAAGTTAGAATGAGTGTAACATCGTATCTTTTAAATCGTTAACTTTTCAGATCTTACAAACTCTCATTTGTTCGTAAATAGGGCAAAAATTATTTTATATGAACTTATTTTAATTCATGTGAGTATATCATCAAGACCAAAATGACTATTTTCTTTTGTATATTTTTTTTTATTTTTTTTGACGGATCTTTTGTATATTCTAAAATGAGACAACTAGTCATCAAAAAAATTCAAACAAAATTGCCCTTTTTTTTATATAGATTATGGGCTAAATATGTGAAATATTCTAAAGCGCCTTTAACGGGCTAGGCCTGTTCTATTATACAAGTGATATATGTGTTGGACTTGGAGGCTTTAGTGAGCCTTGATTAAATATGCCTTATCAAATCACATTTCACAACATTAGATGAGAAGATCTATTAACCGACTGGTACAAAATATAAGAAGAGCATAAAATAATCTTGATAAGCCTTTTTTTTTTTTTTTAAAAGTAATATAATTTTGAATAAAAAATAACTTTATGATAAATTACGTAATCTTAATATAATTTTGGAAGAGGTTTTATATTGAGAATTATACTTAAGTATTCCATTGACTTTATCTAATTCTTATAGCATGCCCATTGCCTATGCATAAAGAGTAATGACTTTGAGTATTATATTACTCCATAATAAATGAATCGTAATCAAGTTAGCTGTGTATGATCAATGAATTAATATAATTGGATAAATGATTTGATAGGCAATTTTTAGTCAATATAAGTATACTTGTCAAAATGATACATTCTATCACACGATACAAAATTGACACGAGTTTTTAGTGTTAATATTAAATTTAATGTGACACGAGTTGGAAATGACATGGTAGAGATCGGGTCATGTTTGTGTCAAATAGAAATACGTGAAAATGAGCCAAAAATATTTTTATACGTTTCGTGGTAGTATGTTAGAACGTGTCAAATTTTACATGTTAATTCATCTATCCCTAGTTTAATTCTTTTAAATTTTTTATTTATTATTCATCTATTGTTCGTCAAGAAATTTTAGTATATTCAAAACTCAGAAAAATATAAATTTAATATCAAAAACATCTACTATTGATGATTTTAAATTTTCACGGAACATTTGACCAAAAAATATCTATTTATAAACTGTTAAACCACGAATATGTGTTCGAAAATAACCGATTTACTTACCGTTTTACTTGTCCTCACATTCATACCATTAACCAAGCCAAACTAGGATTGCGTTAATGAGGTCGGCAGCTTGAAGTGGAGTTTAAGCAGAAGCAGCTGTGCTTTCACGTCTTCTCAAATAATGCTTAGTTAATTGGAACCCACTAATTTATTCATTAATCTCATTTTTCAAACTTTGAATCTTTTTTTATTTCTTATAATAATACAAAATCTTCCATGTCCATTATTACTACAAAAATCTTCTGGATGATAACTCTGTTTTTATTCAACTAATTAGATAGATTAGACAAGTGTACTGTCTTTTTTGTTTTCTTGTTTTTGTTTAATTATTAACTTTGCATAAATGTTGTGAATAAATGAAACCATAAAAATTAAAAATTACTTTTGTTTTTTCGATTGGTGCTCTTCACATTTAAACAGAAGTTCATCCTTGAGAAATATGAAACGCTAAATCAGTTGTTAGCAAATTGGATATCCTTCCAATTTGCTAATCATATTGGAAGTTCCACGAGATTCCTCTGTTTCATATGTATCGTTAATCATACTTATAAGTTTGTTAATCAAATATAGTTTGTGACATTGAGTTCTTAAGAAATGTTTACCGCATTTTAACATCTTAATAGACTTGTGTATGCAAGATGCATCTCACAGTTGGAAGCATATAAGATACTATGTGAATAAGTAAAGTACAACGTTTGATATGTACTAGAAAAATGTAAAATTTAAGTGTTATGATGTTGAGTTTAAAGTTAAGGCATCATAATGAACATACAGATTTCAATATTACGAGTGCAATTTATTCAATTCCATTGTATTAAAGCCCTGTTTTGTACTTGGCAAAGTTGATTGGTGTATATGCAATGATTTATAATTAGTGAATTTAACTACCAAATAAAAATATGATGTGAACTAATTAGACAAAACTACTGCACATAAAATTTAACTATAAAATTAAAGATTTGACTACACACAACTTTGCTCACCTATACTTTAATTTTTTGGTTTTCCATTCGGTTTTTAAATTTATTGGGGTGACTAATCCGGATTTGGAGTGGGTCTAAAGATTATGGTATTTAAACCCCTCACAGTCGTTGTTGTGTGGATCGATCCACAAACCTCTCTAGCAAGCGTTGCCTCATGCTACCACTGCGCCAATGAACGACTAGTTCACCTATACTTCAATAACAAAATTATTTGACTAGCGTTCAGTTGAGTTAATCTTTTTATTTTTTTTACCTCTAAAAAGGCATCTTCCAAATTTGATATTTATAACGTCTTATATAATCATTTCAATAAAATTTAAGAACAAAGGTGAAGTGACCAAATAATGTGATGAGTAATATTGTTTTTTCTTTTGCTTTTCGTGAATGAGTTCAACTATATAAGAGAAAAATTCTATTCACGAAGGTGAGCATCGAACTTTAAACTTCTGATTAAAGAATGAAGAGTCTTTATCACTCCACCACAACTCCGTGATCTCTATAATATTAACGTTTAATTATTTTTCAACATAAACATAATTTAATTATCACAACTTAAATCCAAATACAACAAACTAATTTTTGGAAAATAGAATCACATCTATGCAGCTAATTTTTCGTGAACTCACCATCTTTTTAGAACCCCTTCCCCACAAAACCACCTGAAATTAACTACTATCCCCCCAAAATATCACACCACCCCACTAAAATTGACAAAATAAAATTCGAAATCCACAAAATATAAAAATTGATTTCTTAAAATAACACAAATTAATTTGACATCCACACATTACATAAATAGCTTTCTCTATCTTTATCTTTGGAAAATGTACAGTTGAATATTTTTTGCATCTCATACCATTTTGAACCCCATTTAAGGATCAAGAATCCGTCAACCTTGTATATTTTCATCTAATAAAACCCCCCAATTTCTTCCCCACTTCCCCAACTTCCAGCCTCGTTTACCCGAGGCTGGTTCTTTCTGCTTCTATTTTACCTTCCAGCGCCGCGTCGCGCTCGTCGTTTTCTTTTATTTCATTCACTATTTCTTCACATCAAAATTTCAAAATGCGCTCCCAAACTGATCAAGATTTCAAAATCATGTTTTTCGAGATCGAAAAAACCCGTGCTGCTGCAGCCGATCCAAGGACACAAACAACAATGCACAACAACAAAAGATCCATGATCTGCTCATCTCCATCCCTCCCCTCACCGTCATCCACCACATCCTTAATCAACCACCGCGGCGGAAGCGGCGGTGGCCCCTTACTCCGCCGCAGAAGATCTGTCTCGGGAGACGCGAACTGCTGCGCGGCGCACTTCGGTGAGCTGGCTGGCGGCACGACGGCGGAGTGCGCCGCTGTGTGCTGCTGCTGCCCGTGCGGATTAGCGCATCTGTTGTACCTGACGATCTATAAAGTTCCGGCGGGGCTGTGCCGGCGTGCGTTGAGGCGGAAGAGGAGCAAGAAGATGATCGGGAAAGGACTGCTGCCACCGAGGACGAAGAGGTGCTACTGTGATTTTGATGATATAGAGATTCATATGACGACACCGGAGGAGGAGATGTCGTCATCGGAGGAGGAGGAGGGCGGGGAGGAGGAGGAGGCGATGATGAAATTGGAGGAGGAGATGTGGGAGACGTTTTATAATGCAGGGTTTTGGAGAAGTCCGTCGCAAAGAGAACAGCCCAAGATTCTCATTATTGAATCTCCCAAGGCTAGTAAGGTTGTTAAGCAATTTTAGAATTTTAATTAGCCTATTCTTCTCTTTTTTTTCAATTGAATTTTTGCTTTTCCTTGTAAATATTTTGGGTTTTTTTTTATGAATATATATGATTTGGTTTTTCGGGTTTGTTGTTGAGCGTTACGGTTCTTTATGATGGTTCGTATTGAATTGTTTCGGGAGTAAGGCTTTGTTGTTATTGATGTGTTGTTAATGGTGGGTTAGTTCTTGATTCTTGATTAGGGTTTATTTATGAATGTGGAAATTGCAGAAGATGTTTTGATTGTGGTGTTGGAGATCATGATCATGATCAGAATTGTCTATGGCGGACCGGAGTTTTGAGGGGTTATTCGGTGGTCAAATTGAATCGGATTCTGTTCAGGTTGTGTGACTTTACAATGGATATTGCTGTTTGGATTCAGTTTGATATCTAGCATATGTAGAGACTCTGTTAGTTTCGGGTTATTGTGTTATATTTCTTAAGGTTGTGTGCCACTTTTCAATGGATCTCGCTCTTTGGATTCGGTTTGGTATCTACGGTATGTACAGCGATTGTATTGGCTACGGTTGTTAATTTTGGGTTATCTTCTTATATTTTTTATATGGAAATGTTTCAAATATGTTCTATGTAATTAGTTATGGTATGAAAATGTGTGATGGTATCAATCTGCTTTAAGTCGGGTCATTTATCGTGTTAGAAATTGTCATCCGTGTCCTTCGGTTTGTTGAAGAAGCATGCAACTTTATTAATTAAGCTTGAAAGTGAAGAGTATTTTATTTGGGTAAAGTTGAAATTTGGCAGGTTTTACATGATATAATTTGTTGTTTTCACAAATTTTAGCTCTTATCCAACTGATAACACCTAAAACGAACAAATTCAATTGGATGGATCAACCGGATATTCATGTGTACATCAAACAACCATCTAACTTCCCCGTTAGAAGAGGCCATTTACTCAACATAACTCAACCTCGACATCTTGTTAGACACGAGATCAATCAACAATTTGTGGACAGCCTAGATGGAACTCCTAATAACGAGATCAATCCAAAGTAATAACGACATCCAACATTATTTAAAAGCAATGTCTAGTGCCGAATAATGACCTCGTAGTCTTTCTAGTTTATAATAATAGACCACAAGACGATGCTTTCTCTCTTTAAGCCGTTAATGATTAAGGTATAATGTATGTGTCGGTATCCATGGATTCTCCTCTAGTTTCCTCTTGTTTTGGAGCTTAATCAAGAAGATGTATGTACTTTAAAACAAACTTGAGAACTGTGAAATGTCAAATATCAAAGTTTTTAGAATTGCGAAATGTCAATTAACTTTTCAGAATTAATTGTGAAATGTCAATTAATAGCGGACTAAATGGAGTGAATGATGATAATCCAAAAGAAAGATAATTAATGGATTATAAAGGAGAGGATCTTAGTTAGTCTGAACTTAAGGGCATTGAAAGCACAAAAGTGTAGGTACAAGGCAGGGCAGGGCCGGGCAGAAGGAGGAGGGGCCCCTACCATTACCACCAATGTTTTTTAATCCGCTAGATGCCAAAAACACTGACCCTACTGCCCTACATTACACTGCCTCAGGGCATCTTTTTCTTTTTACTGTTTTTTCTAGTACGATAAATAGCAACTCCCACTTTACAAAATATATTATTGACACCTTCCTCCGTGGAGCCAATATAGCTAATGATGTAACGGGAATTTTATAAAAAATTTCCATTTCCCTTATTACAAGTGTATTGTACCGTTTATAGGCTTTTAAGATTTACTTTAACTAATATTTGCGGTTTGAACATCTCGCTCCGGTTTGTTACTCGTAATTTTGTACTCATGTTTTTTTTCTTTCTTTCAATCTTGTTTTCCATAAAATTGTGACCCATGTTAAAAAAAATAATTTATTCATTCATTTAAACTTCTCCTAAATTATACTTTTTCTACACCTTCGTACTTCCTATAACTTGAAACATCGAACAAGGGCAGTATTCAGTACATGAGAGGGTTTTAGAGGTCATCTAGTTTTGAGCAGGTACCAAATTAATTGGGTTCGACACTGTACTTGATCAAGCTTGGTGGCTTTTCTCTTACGTGACATCTTGATTGGGGCTTGTGGGTTTGCACCTAAATCTCATAATCCTTATCAAAACTCTTGAAAATGTGTATTTGTTTGAATTGTTCGATTGATATTCTAATTTTGGATATACAATACAGTAGCATCATACACTTTGATGTCGCAGTTGATCACTTAAAGCGAAAAAATCCCTTTAAGCTAAAATATCTAACCTAACATTTCAAGTTAAATATGGGCCGAATTCAATATTTATTTTATGAAAAAAGTATAAAAATAAACCATGTGTTTTTGACCATTTTCAAACAAAATTCTCGTGATTTAAACTTTTGCAAACTAGTACCCTGTAGTTTCTCGTGGTTTTGATCTTCCAATCTCACATAAACTGACATATTGACCCACTAAAATTGTTGTAATAATTTACTAATCTGCTAAATTTGGTTCAAGTGGCAAACATTTAAAATTGTTTAAATCTCCTATTGTTATACCACGTAGATTTAGAGACTTAGTACAAGATTTTAAATAAGTCCAAATCACATATGAGACATATTCAATGTCCAAGAACCAATAAAAAATCTTGACTTGACGAGTAAATAGAGTTCTTGATAATATGGATTGTTTATGGGATTTATTTCTTACGATACTTCATCGATCGGCTCCGTAACATTAACTTTAAAATCCCATAATACATGTCCAATTATATTCGATGCTCGCACTCAAACACCCAAATATCTCTTGTCTACTTGTCCCTAAAAAATTTAATTTCATATCCACGCACACTTCAAAGCAATCTCATACAACTCCACGACAACTTGTACCCGCTCCGGCCACAAGCCTAAAACCAAGCAGGTTGGCTCTTGTCCGGTACATGACCTCCTCTGCACCATTAAAAAAAGGTACTTCATGACATAGCAAATGAATCAAAACGTATAGTCCCAACAAACAAGACAAACCTAAGCTCATAGCAATGCTCTAAAGGTAATCTTATCAATCCACTTTCACACGAGCCAAATCCAATGACCTCAAAAACAATTTGTCTCAATCTCTCATCTCCGTATTAGTAGAACCGCATCATCATAGTTCAACTTTTTTTTCTCTCTAAACATACACACACTCTCTTTTAACTTATTTTTTTAGCTTGATCGTAAAAGTATATCCAAAGAACCGTTCTTGATGCATATCAAGCCCATCTCAAAGTATCTGCTATCATTATCTCGACACATCATGACTAGCTAGTTGTGAGGAATGGAACCCATTACACCTACAAGTGGTGATATAATAATGAAATAGTGAATGTGAAAGAAGAGAAAAAGAAGTGTCAAAATCGTCAAAGACAGGGCACAGGTAGTTTTTTATTATAAAAGACAACATGAGCATGTGCTTGTGTGTCCGTGTAAACTGTCCTTTTTGTTGCTCCTCCAAATAGGTATTTGCTTAATGTCCAATGGGTCCCTTCTCTTTACTATTCGTGTTGTTCTTTTTTTGAAAAATACTATTCTTTTTTTAATCATTACATTTTTACCCCATTTCATTTTGTCCTTTATTTTTATTTTTCTATAGCCATAACTTTTGGGTCCCTAATGTATTGTATTGTATCCTCTAATTTAATCTTTAGATTACATACATGTAGATGTTGCTAGTCTAGGAGTACAAGGTTCTAACTTAGATTCCATGTTACTTTATTAAGCTCTTTAGGATTCTAGGATGATAAAGGGGACAATTTTATACCTATGCCTATATTTGACTTTAATCATTATTTTGATTCATTTATTTCATTTTAATTTTTAATTTTTTATTAATATTTTTATACAAATGCTGTGTAAAAATATTTTACTAATGATTTGTTTAATATCTATTACTTTCTAATTCCTGTATGAAATAATATATCATGTGACCAATATGAATTTATTGAGATAATAATTCAAAAACATATTTAAATATAAAAATAATCAGTGAAATTGATAGTGTGTTAGAATAATAGTAGTTATTTGTCGATTAATATAACATGTGGTGCATATTCTTCGAATTCATTTGTCATTGTATATTCTTTAAGCTTAATTAGTATTTACGTACGTACGAGTGTTAGAAATTGACGAGGATTGTGCGATTCTCGCCCAAGTTTATGAGCCATAGTATTATTTCACACCTCAGCATGATCAGATAAAGTATTTGACCCATCCGGTCACCACACCCGAACGCTTAATGTTTCCCTTGGCACAATCATCTAGGACAACCGATACATAAGATAAGAGCCCGATCCCGTGTTCTATCCTATTATAATATTGCTCATAATTAACAAAATATCTTATTAATTTGAATGTGAAAATATGTCATTCATAATCTCTCGTAACTTACTCATTTAAGTTAAGGTAAGATCTTGAATTAAGTCTAACAAAAACTGTTAAATTGATTAGCTAAATGGACACTCAGAAATTCATTCCCATAACTGCCTAAAAGAAGATTGCAAAAAAGGAAATTCATCCTCGTTAAAATTTGACTTTTATTTTCAATCACTTGTGAACTATATTTCCTAACCCAATTATGACCGAAATAAGAAAGCTGAGGGAACAAAAATTGCAGTGATTAGAATAAATTGTGGTCCATTATCAACTTGCTTTATTGTTTTGGTATAAGAATATCCTTGTCTTCACATTCTTGTTTATTTATTTATTTTTATTTTCACTCTTCAAGCTATAATCACTTCCACCATTGAAAATAAAAACACTCCCAAATGAAAGAGTTATAAAAATTCTCTGGTTCCCATTAAAATGACCGTCTTTCTCTAGTACCATTGAGTCAAAAACTAAATACATTTTATTAAAAAAAGAGATTAGTGGGCTGAAATATGGGCCCATTACATTTTATATATACCCATATAGGCCCATAACTGATCCATTCAGAAGAAGATTGGGCTCACATCATGAGACATGAGACTCTTTATTGGGTCATTTACACCAATCACAAAAAATTACAAATCCCTCCCACTAGATAAATTAATTTTAATTATGTCAAACTCTACATAACCATTACTGATTATTCCGAAGGTGTGTTCCGAATTTGGTGTGTTGAACTCTCGATATTTCAACACAATAAACTCTTTATGTTTTATTGATCATCGCTGTAAATCATGCTTCACCATTTAGTTGGCTTGAATGTGCAACTCAATTAGCATAACATGATTTATTTATTGTATATTTTGCAGTTTGAAATAGCGTGTATACAATTTATTGGTGAATTAAAAATATATGGTAAAATGAGATTTGTATTATACATATTTCAAGCTCAATAGACATTCACTTGTGGAGATGTGTTAGAGTTTAGTATAAGGGATATCATTGGATCTTAACTATTAACTTAAGACTTTAGTTCAATCGGTTTCTTAATAAAGTCAACCTTAAAATTTTGCTTTCGTCACTTCACCTTTGATTACCTCTTTTAACTCTTACATTTGTTAACCTTCCAACTATATCCGGCCCATGTCTTCATAATCGTTATCCTGACTTTTATTAAAAAAAAAACTTTTCTATTCTCAAACAATCAATTTGGATTTATTTTTATTTTTTTTCAATCGCTTTGGATTTATTTGATTGAGCCGGTAAATATTGCTAATATTTCATGTGTATTTTATACGTGACCCCCTAAGTGTGGGCAACACCAATATTTCACTTCAGAATAATAATTGATATTTGCTGTTAATTTGGCGGACTTGGGCTTTTTGAGTTTATAACAAGCTTGGTTGCGGCCCAAAATTTTTTTCTGTGGACAAAATTCAGGTTTGGGCAAGAATTTGCAATATATGCATCTCGAAATAAAAAACGTTTTCAATATTGAAAATTTATCGTGTGTTTCACTTCAAAATCGAATCGAACCAAATTGAATATACGAAATAGCTAAGATATTATAAACAGATTAAAATATCCTTGCAAAATCATCATACCATACATAGTTCAAAAATCGATATTATTTTGAATACTAAATGTATTCTAAACTGGATGATTATATAACTGAACCAAATTGTAGTTTGATGTGGTTCAGTTCAGTTTTTCGGTTACTGCGTTTTACACAACCCTTTCTTTCTCGTCCAATGGATTTTTCAGAGGATTCTCCATCTATATATGTCCTAATCAATTTCGGAGAACAATATAGAATCTTTGACTCATTAACCACCCTACTCTTAATTAAGTTTGCTTAATTTTTTTTGGTAGAGGTTAAGTTTGCTTAATTAGTGTTAATATTCTCGTTTATACTAACATATACTAACAAAAATATTAGGTGAACTGCAACAAACTAATCCCCACCCTATCTACTCCTACTCCCTACTAATTTATTTTAGTTAGTTTTGGATTTGAAAAATAATAATCAAAATTTAAGTAGAAAAACCTGGAATTGAGTTGGAAAATGGAATTATGTTTCATGTTTTTCTTTGAAATTCAAGTGTACACATTAATTTAATAATTAAAAGGAAATCTTATATAATAACTGTAAAGGACTTGTGTTCTTTTAATTTTTTTTCATTGGAGCTCTAAATTGCATTATTGAAAATGAAAAGTTTTATAAAGCAAAATTTAAAAAAGAGACCCGATTAAGCTGAAGCTCAAACTTTTGTTGACCGAATCCTATCAATTTCTTAGTTTTTAATTTGCTTTTTTAATTAAAAAAATTGAAATACTAGTGGTCTTAAAATACTTTTTTTTTTCCTATAATCATTAGTTCAATACTTATATTGTACTACTTTGAAATCTGAATATCATAAAATCATAATTTAAGCACTTTGGTAAATAATGAATGACTTCAACAAACCGGAAAGAATATTGCATTAATTAATAATTCTTAGTACTTAATTAGATATAACCTATGAGAATGATTGTCCCAAAACTATCAATAATCAAATTGCCTCCCTAAATCAACTATTAATATTAGTAACTTTTTTTTCTTTGATAGAATATTAGTAACTTTTAATGCATGCTGATATTTTTTTTTCTTGGAAAGATATTATATAATATAAAGAGATAGAAGAATAGTTGGGTAGTGAATTATTAGAAAATAAAAGTATATTCTTACATGAAAAAAGATAAGATGCAATGCAATTATTGAAAGGTGGAAAAGGCTCTGATGCCAAAATAATGGTGCCGGTACCTTCATTTTTTGTTGCAAATTCAAAGAAAAAATTGTATTTTAATTGTACTACTGTAAAAAAAGATTAAAAAGGGATGAATTTTTATAAAAAACATGGTGATTTTAAGGATGTCAATTTCGTTTTTAATGTAAAGGATTTATGTATTTTTTTTTATACATACTTCTTTCAAATCGCGTATCCTTTTAAATCATAAATACTCGAAACAAAGTATTTTAGTTAGTAATCAACATATATATAAAATTAATGGACTATAAATTTTAAAAACAATAAATTTAACATTAACTCTTTTAAATTATGAATACTCTATCCTTATCAATGAAATCTCATTACCTAGACAATAAAATATTTATATGCTTTGAATAGCAGACGAGTATAATCTGAAAATTTGAGAGTAATTCATGTATCCATTTTTTTTTTTTTTAATAAATTCATGTATCCATTTAAACATAGATAATGAGGTAATTACACTTTTTAACATAGTTCTTTTATAATCTATTTTTTTATTTTTTTTAAAAGATTCTGATAATTTAGTTGGTTAATGCCGGATACCTGCAGATAACATATATATTGCCATAATAGGTGAAATTTTTTTAATCTATTTAACTTCTGTATTTACAACATTTAATCGTTTTAACTTAAAAAATATAAAAATACAACAAAAGAAAGTAAGCCCAACCATAAATTAAAAAGACATAATTAAAAGTAAAAGTGGCCACGTCACCTTTTCTATCTTTTATATCCCTCTTTTTATGAATCTCATCATTTTGAGTTTCCCTGAATTCTAGGGTTTCCATACCATGGATCTATAGCTTCATTTCATTTCATTTTCTTCAAAATCAAAACATTTATCTCGAAGTTTTGATCTTTTGGGCACCATCTTTTTTATGGGCGTTTCCTAATTTCTTCTTTCTTCACCCATTTTCTGGAGCTTTTCCATTTTCCTCTCCGGAGGTAACCCATTTTCCCCTAATTTTATTTCAATTTCATATATTCTTATGGGTTTTTTTTTTGTCTTAATTTGATTAAAGCTTCTATTTTTTCATCTGGGTTTGTTTAAATTTGTATAATTTAGCTAAATTCTGCTTGAATTTGATTTCTGTAGAACTTTTTATAGCTCAGAATGATGGTATAATGAATTGTTTAGGGTTTTTTTTTTTGTGTGTGATTGAGAGCGATACGAGTTTATTAAGGATTGAGGAAAATATGGTAGTGGATAGGATGGAGTGCAGGGAGAGAATTTATTGATTTTCTATGGTTCTTATGTTGGTTCATGTTAGCTGACCCGACTCATTTCGGGACTAAGCCTTTGTTGTTGTTTGTTGTGGCTTGCTTATTTGGATGTTTAATACTGTTGTGGTGTTGAATTGTTCGTCAGCCTAATTTGGGTTTGGCAATTAAGTTGGTGTTGAATTGATCTTTCAGCCTACTTTGGGTTTGGCAAGTTTGATTTTTTGTGAAAATTGTGGTCAATAACAAGTTGTTTGGCATTGTGGAATTATTTTTTCGTCCGTATATTGTTTGATTTGTTGGTGGCGATAGAAAGGTTTGTATGTATTTCAGTTTGCTTATTTCTTATTTCGTTGACGTGACGGTATGAATTTGTTGTTTCCTTTTCATTATTCAACATAAAAATGTGCATTTCGAGTTCTTTGATGAATTGAGAGTTGAATATGCAGTCCGCCTTTAAATTTGACATGGTTTTTCGGTGGTCGAAAGGTTCTGGAGATGGAGGAGGGGAAGAAAAATGAAACTCACATGACATCAGCTGCAGCTTTCGTGGAGGGAGGAATTCAGGATTCCTGTGAAGATTCTTGCAGTATTTGCCTTGAGGGTTTTTGTGAAAGTGATCCTTCAACGGTAATAGTTTGGGCTACGCCTTTTAGGCCCATGATTTTTGTCTCGTGCATGCTCTTTTATGGAGGGGTTTGTGTCTATAATGGCTTACAATTGATTGTCCATTCTGGATTGCAGGTAACTAATTGCAAGCATGAGTATCACCTCCAGTGCATCCTTGAATGGTATGGTACATGTATCAATTTTGTTCTTTTTTTTCTTAAATTCATATTGTGCTTGAAAATCTACAATTGTTTTGGGGTTTAATTGACGTAAATAAAATGAAAATGATGCGTGTTAAGTTTAATCTAGAAAACAGATATTGTTCTTAAGTTTGAGCTTTAAAAACTTGATCTTTGCTTGGTTAATGGTATATGTTTTTATTCATTCTGTCTGAGTTGGTTTTACCCAATGTCCTCACTTCCAAATTTTATCTTCGAGCTTGCCTTTTTTTATCCATAACTTAGAGCACACAATTTTGAGGTAGTATTTGAGCTATTAATGGAACTTTAGAAGCAATTCTCTTCTTTTCTAAAATTTGATCAAGGCATTAGTTTTTCAGATGTATTACTTGATATGGAAAATGAACGGGAAAAGGAAATGTTTAATTTGCGTTAGCTTTCAACTCGTAGGTGCCAGAGAAGCTCTGAATGTCCCATGTGTTTGCGGCCAATCAGTCTGAAGGATCCTGCCAGGTTTGTTTCGATATTTGCGTGAATTTTTTTGTATCAACTCTCCTTTCACATGTAATTTATTAAACATTGTGCTATGGCAGTCAAGAATTGCTTGAGGCAGTAGAGCAAGAGAGGAAACTGAGAGCCGCTCCTTCAAGGAACGCTACCATATTTCGTCATCCTACACTTGGTGATTTCGAATTGCAACATGTCGGTATTATATTGCAGTATTTACTTAGTTTGAAACATTTGTGCCTAGTATCCGCTGTATTCTGATGTACTATTGTGTTGCGTCACGTTGCAGTTACCAGTTGGTGTAAGTGATTCTGATCTCGAAGAGCGTATAATCCAACACCTTGCAGCTGCTGCTGCTATGGGAAGGACCCACCATTTCGGGCGGAGGGAGAGCCATAGACATAGACAATCTTCCCATAATCATCCACATTTTTTGGTATTTTCTACACATCCTAGTGCACGTTCGGGTCATGTGTCTTCCTCTCGGGTTCAGGGGGAAGGGGAAAATGAACCTGCTGGAATTTCTGTTGCTAGTTCTTCTACTCCACGCACATTTCACAGGGATGAAAATTCACAACAAACCTTGCAATATCCATCTATAGTAAGGCAGCATAGTCCACCGGCATCTCGATCTTCCAGCATGCCTACGACTCGTCAAAGAGCTAATAATCGGTACTGATAGTTTCCTTTTGGTATCTGCCTGATCATCATTTTCTGTATTCAAGCTTTTTAATATCGGTGTTGTGCTATTGTAACGTTCGTGCATTACTATTTTGTTCCATTTGTTTTATAGAATCAACGCTAGTCATTCTTCACTGCAAAATCAAGATCAAGCCGAACCATCAGAGCTTCAATCATTTTCAGAGTCTCTAAAATCAAGACTTAATGCAGTATCAACGAGGTATAGTTCGTAGAACGCTACATTTTTTTCTAGGAAAATGTCATCCATGGCCCTCCAACGTTGGCCTTCCTCTCTTTACGGTATCGGAACTTCAAAACAGGACATAAAGTTACTAAATGTTACTTCTTACTAACATTAAAGTCCTTTATAAAAGTAACTGACCTCAAAATGACTGTTGATGATCCTTTTTTCTCGCATATTTCTTGTTACTGTTTTATATTTTCTCAAGTAATTCCTGTTTCTTGCCGATGCTTATTCTTAGATACAAGGAGTCAATTTCAAGAAGTACAAGAGGATGGAAGGAGAGGCTATTCTCTCGTAATAATTCAATTCAAGATATTGGTACTGAAGTTCGGAGAGAAGTGAACGCTGGAATCGCAAGTGTTTCACGTATTATGGAACGCCTTGAAACAAGAGATGACCCGGAAGCTGATAGAGTTGCTCTACCAAATCATTCACCTGACCACTTAGTCAATCAAAGGAGTCACATGGATAACGTTGACACGCGTAGAGAAGGCACTTTAAGTGGAAGTAATACACCTCCGCTTGCTGCAAGCTCCGCATCAACTTAGAGAGTTTGAACTTGTTTCATAGGAATGAATCTATCCTTAGCATTTCATCTTTGAAGGTGCGTATAGATTTTTTCGAATAAGCATACCTTATTAGAGAGCGTCACGAGCGTTGAACACGTGGAGGATAGGGTCTTTGATCGATGCTGATATCTAATGCAATGTAGGTTCAGATTTCAGGTTGTAAAAATCCGTGTCTTCAAATATGACATGCTAAGGAGAAGATGGCTTCAGTTCGGGGAAGGTGGTGAGTATTTGCCGGAAACCGAATAGGCAATGTAAGAAGTTGAAGTATTGACAAAGAGGTATATGGATGGGTAATATCTATGTAAATTTGTTTGCTAGAAAGAATTTGAAGTGTAGAAAAAAGATGAAACATTGTATTGAATAAGTCTGGAAATAGTTTGGATTATGGAGACTTTGAATATTAACTTATGTATTCAAAATCATATATTGTATCAAAATTGAAGAAACCTATTCATGATAATATACCGGCTTTCATACAAGAGATATTTCGTTGTCGGGAAATTTCGAGTCGATGACTGATTTGTATTTTTAACATGGGCATACATTGATGCAGGTGCACTGATGGCTAGCTATGTTACCCGTGTACTTCTCTAAGGTAGGATTAGTAAAAACTAAAGAGATAAACATGTTAAAATGAAATTTAATAGGATTATTAAAAACTAAAGAAATAAACATGTTAAAATGAAATTTAAGAGGATTAGGAAATAAACATGTTAAAATGAAATTGAACATCCATAATATATAGATCCTAAGTAGTAAAAATTAACTTAAACGAGAAAAAAGGGTAATCATCGGTGGAGGTATGCGAACTTTACCAAAAGAGTCTGATATTCATCGTTATGCAAAGAGAGTTTTTATATTGCATCAAACTTATATTTTACATTTTATACTTCTTTTTTATATATTACAAAACAAACATTAAAATATTTATACATCCTGTGCTAGGTTATGCAAAATTAAGTACTTATGCTACATGTCTTATTTCTATACTATTCTCTCATGCTTCTTATTTGTTTTATACATCATCACTCATTCTTCATGTATTCTGATGTTTCCACATGTTTCTTATCTTTTCATATTATTTATCTCATATTTTGCTTACATCAATACTCACGTCACCATCTAACAAATTAGTTTTGATCTTTTAAAGTATGAGTTTGAACTTTTAGGCCTGATGATCTCATCTATCAATAAGATTGATTTTCTTAAAGATCTTGAGCGCTTGGATGACACTCGTTACGTTTTAGTACACTGAATGTTAGTGAAGATGATTAATCCATTAAGTTTTATCAACTTCAAGCCGAGTTGATATCATAAATTTGTTTTAAGCTAAACTGATTGTATCCGTTATGCCAGCATAACTGGTCCTTTTGACCGTTAATTCTGTTAATGTGGGTCTTCAATTTTATCATCAGCCATCTCTTCACATTCAGAACTAGATATCTAGATCACAATATGGGCCTTCAGGCCCAAAACTAGAACAGTCCAAAATGGGTAAAAGAATTCTCTGAAAGTCCAAACGTTTCTTATAACCTCAAAGCCCAAACGTATTATAACTATTAATAAAATGAAATAAAAACCATAAAACATTAAATACTCATTCCTAGAAATCCCAGTTTTTGATATTTTATCACATTATTAATAACTTTTTGCATTTTTCTATTATCATTATTTTACTATGGTGTTTTCTCTTGCTATCTAGTTTAATTTTTATTTTTTCACTTTGTGTCTGGCTTTTGAGCAAAAGAAACAAACTATGAAATGCATTATTTGTAAATTTAAGAAAATAGTCAATTATGTTGATATAGACGAAGACACATTAACCAATCCAATTCCATCCTGACCAAATTTGATAACATTTAACCATACTTGTTAGGTTCAAGTATATAATTATTGTTTAAAGAACATTAATGCGATATAATTAATTAATGGGCCAAATGAAAGAAAACAATATAGCCATATTAAAATTGAAAATCTAAGAAGGTTCATGATGCCTTTTTCTTATTGATAGCCAATGGGTTGGCAAAATGGCAACTAAAGACAATACTATCAATAATTTGATTTCATTTTTCTAATAATCAACTCTTAAACAATTAAATGGCTAATTAAAGATATTGTCTGCAATCAAAGTATCAGAGATATCAACCCAAATGGCCAAAATTATAATATATACTATTATATATACATTTTAAATTCTAAGAAACTTCCTTGTTGCATATAATTTGCAACTACTATCTTATAAATAAAATTTAAACTCAATTTTCCTTTTCAACTTTAGTATAACAATAGAATAAATTCTCGATTACAAATTATCATGACCATATAATACATGTTTAATATATGTATAGGCTTCTGAATTTGTCCAAAAGCTTTATCAATCTTCGTAGATTTTCAAAAGTTACAACTGATCTATATTTTTGTCAAAATTGTAAATAACTTTTATCTCCAACAATTACACATGATCAGTTATTCATAAATGCATGTACATATTGTACAAACAATATCTAGGATGCAAGACAACTTTTTTAAATTATAAGTAATTTGTTTATATGTCTTTGAGCGCTCGCCCTAAACATTAGAATAGTCCATTTCGATGTATAAAATCATCCCCTAACTTTTCCTCAACCAATCATATCGGTTGCGAAAATTGCTTTGATTAATATAGTAGCTCGATTTCTTAATATCAAATATTAATGAAAACAAAATTAAGGATATGTTTAGTATCTTAAGTGTTCCTTGAGTTTGGTTTAAAAAGCAATGAGTCTCTTGAACGTAATTAGCTTTTGGTATCGATTTAAAATAATACGAACTTTTTAAAACCACTTATCAGAATAAGAGAATATTTGGAAAAACTGCTATGTATATTAATTAAACCTAAAATTTAAGAGGAAAGGAAGTACATGAAAATGTAAGACATGGACTGATTGCTAAAGCAACATTTTGGTCAATTATAGGGGGGAAAAAAACTGTCGGCGAGGCAAATTTTTGGTCAATTTTCAATATTATTCTTATTATTCTGAAAAAGTAATGTAATATTAGGCTATTATTATTGGATTGAAATCCATTATTAAAGAGGAAACTATATGCAAGTTGTGGCAACATAGAATCCTATGAATGGGCCCTTTTATTATTCCCTAACAAATCCATGTATTAGTCCATATTTATAAAATCAGATATTAATTAATATTGTGGTTGCTAACATATTCATTTATCAATAACTCATTGTGTAGCCTATAGCTATTTTGTTTTTCCTTTACTTTATTTGTACTTAATCTTATTTACCATTAGATTAGTTTTTAACCCATGATGTGATGGTGGATAAAACAAAGTAATGGTTACTTTGTGAAAAACAATGTAACCATAGAATTTCTCAAAACTCAATCCAAGTTGATTTTCATAACATATTCATCATCTCAGTCCGAACTATTGCTTTAATATCACTTATTCAGGATTCACCATTAGGATTTTCTAAACTTGTAATTCTCTAAAATTGAAAAAATTGTATACATCTCAATCATTAATTATAAAATCGTGAGCCTTATGATTGCTCGATATAACTTTAAGAAATGGTTACATTCATGGACTTGAAGTCTTTTCTAGTTATATCTAATTTACTAATCTCACGATTATCTAATTTGAAATTCTGAAATCTACTCAAAATTTTACGTTAATATTATTTGCCCTTTGATTATTAGCTAGTTGGAGTTAGAAATACATTCACGGATGAATCTTAAATCTCAATATTTCTTTTTTGAATTGATTCTTTTTTTAATACCAATATCTTTAAGAATTTATTTTGCGCAACATTTATAGAAAATTATGATGTATCTAAAAAGCTAAAGTAGTTGATTTTTGGAGCAATTCTGACAAGATTTGTACTATTCAGTTAGGACTTAACCGACCGGATGATGATGTGGTGTGAAAGCCTTTTACGATGAGTGGCTTTAAAGGATGACGATTGCAGGAAGACATCAACCGAATTTCACATCAAGATTAGAAAGGATGTTGTTGACGCTTATTAGTAAATTATAAATGCAATACATGCATGACACATTTTGAAGTCGTCTAGTTGGAAGTGATGAATTTCGATGAGAGTGGACTATATCTATGCGGCCACTGACTTTGATGTTACAAGATTCTTCTCTTATGAACATGATTATGGAAGATCAAATATCTCTTAGCCTAGGCAATTATATCTTTACTGATTCATGTGTGCATTCAGAAAATTCTAGGACAGTTTACTGCTAGTGTTAAACTTCAGCTTTTGTATGCAAATAGTGCTAGAAACAAGGGTGGTTACAAGTGGGATGTGTTGCATAATTGAGCCACTTCTATGCATATTTTCTTATTTCTTATATTTTTTGTTTGTTTGTACTTGTTTTTATTCCATAGTAAAGATAATATTCCATAAATGATAAAAGAAATATCACTGTAAGTTTTGTGAAACAATATATATGATGAAAAAGAAATTCTTATATGGTTGATTTGAAAATTGTTAAATTTTTTAGAAGATTGGAGGGTGGATTAAAGTTCAATTTTTCTTCCTTCTCAAAAAAAAAAAAAAAAATTTAATTTTTCTTTTCTACCTCACTCAAAATTCACAATCTAAAATGTCACTATTAAAATTATTATTCTCATAATGAGTAGGTAAAAATAGTTATTAATTTGCATGTAAAACCGCTTTACCTATATGTTGATATTCACAAGTGTTATCACCTAATATTTCGTATGACACGTGGACCAATAGTCATTTAGCTTTCAACCACATAGGACGGTTAAAACTATGTTGAATAGTCTTAATGTCCACGTAGGCGTGCGTTGAATAGTCAAAGTAAGGAGAATATTTCTCCTACAAAGAAAGTATTTCTCTTTACGTCTTCTAATCCAATTAGGACAATTCAAGCTAATTGGGATTATAATTCTAAGACTAAAGAGAGGTAATTCAAGTAAAGTCCTAGTTCGACTAGGATTAGGATACATGATCAAACACTATAAATACATGGGACTTACTACAATCTAAGGTACATTATTCTTGACTCATACTCTGAGTAAATTACTTTTCCGATCACAAGTTCTATACTGACTTTAGCATCGGAGAGGGGTCGCCGGTCAGCGGCCTCCTTTAGGCTAACGTTTTCTATCTTGCAGTAAACACAGCTTACGTGGAATTCAAGTTACAATTTCTCGGTAACAAATTGGTGCGGTGAGCGTGGAATCTTTAAAAGATTCTATCAAAGAACATGGTAATCTTAGAAGAAAATCAGGCCACTAATGCTCAAGAAGAAGACATGGAACATGATGAAGACACAATGGCTCTAGACGAAGAAGTTGCTTTACACCGAATGTTCGAGTGGTCAGGAACTGTTGATCCAGAGCAAAGAAAATGGATGGATAGAGTCGCAGCCGAGGTGGCGGTTAGAACAGTTAATGACAGATCGACCATAGATCGTTTGCAACAACAATTAGAGGATTTGAGTAAGCGAATTCCCCCAGATCGACCACGAAGCGAAATTCGGGGTGTAAAACGATCTCGGAATTCGGAGCGTTCTCGAAGTTATACAGCGTCTTCAGCTGGAAGAACTCGAACTGCGGATCGCGAAAAAACTCCAGTTCGAGGAAGATCTGTAGAACGATCTCCAACTCCTCCGAGGCGCAAACCTCGTATAAAGTCACAAGCAAGAAAAGTTTCACCAGGGATTGTAAGGAGACTGTCTTACGAGGATAGATCAGCGTCTTCGAGGAGCTCCTCGGGAAGTAGAGACCCTAAACATCGGAGGTCCCGAAGAGATAATTCCGAGGTTGAAGAACTTAAACGTAAACATAAAAGACTTGTCGATACGTTCGATAGAAGTTTAGCCGAAGGAATCGCTAAAGCTCTTAAGGAGCGAGATGAGGCTACGGGGACTAAGAATGTGGGGTCCAGAGAAGGGAGGAGACACAGGAGAAGAAATCGGAATCGGGATTACTCTGATGAAACTTTACGGGGCGAAGAAGGACCTATACAGGATAAAGACAGTCCACTCTGTGCTAAGATCCTGGCAGCTCCTTACCCGAACAATTTCAAGTATCCCAATTTTGATAAATACTGTGGAGATTCTGACCCTGTGATGCACGTAAAAAGTTTTGGAAGGGCGCTTCTTGCAAGTCCGGTTAACGAGGCACTTATGTGTAAATTATTTCCAACAACTTTGAAAGAAACGGCGGCACAATGGTATGATTGTCTCCCTACTGGTTCAATCAGGAGCTGGAATCAACTTTCAGAATCCTTTAAAGCACATTTTGTCACCGCCATACCAGAAAAGAAGACGGTCGATGATCTAATGAGGGTACGACGAGGAGAAAACGAGACCTTAGAATCATACCTGCACAATTTTAATAATGTGGCTTTAAAAGTTGAACCCTTGATTGTATCCTCAGCACGAAAGACACTGGCGGAAAATTGCCGAAATCGGGATCTTCAGATGAAACTTATGACTGAACGCCCGAACGACTTTCATGCTTTGATGACCATGGCAAAATCGTTTGTGGTGTGGGATGAGCACCAAGATGATCCCACGAGGAGAGTAAAGGCAATCAAATCCGAAGTGCAAGAAAGAGATCGAGGCAGTGGCCGGAGCACAGATAGATGGGAAAGGACTCGTGAGGTTCCAAGGAAGCCTTTTGATAAAAGAGATCGTATCCCATTGCCTGCACCTCGTGCTCAGGTTCTTATGTGGGTTGAAGAACAAAAGGAGCAAATCAGATATCCACCCAAAGGTGGGAAGCCAAAATTTAATGGCAAGTATTGTGCTTTCCACAAATTGCAGGGTCACGATACAGAGGATTGTGAACAACTGGCTAAGGAGCTGGACAAATTAGCAGCTAAAGGAAAGTTAAAAAACCTCTTCGAGAAATATAAGGATCAATTCCCAGATAGAGAGGGAGCAAAGACTCCTCGGGGTGTCATTAATATGATTATGGGAGGTTCTCCCATTGACAGGAGCGTTAAAAGGAAACGGGATTTCGCCGAGCGAATACGAATCGAGCAGATTTCAAAAGTTTTTGACTTCGGGTCATTGAAGGGTCGTCCAAGTGATCCACATGATGATGCCTTGGTTATCGATATGCAGGTGGAAGGTTTTACCGTTAGAAGAGCTTTGCTAGATACAGGAAGCTCAGTCAATATCATCACGAGAAAGGCTTTCGAGGCCCTCGGCTTGGAACAGGGACGTTTGACACCTTCCGCGTCACCTTTAGTCGGTATAAGTGGACATCCCGTACTTCTGTTGGGAGAAGCCCAGCTCGAGGTCGAAATAGGGAATACCACGAGCAAGTGGAGAACTATTACTGATTTTTTAGTAATTGACACGCCGATCGCTTATAATTTGATAATAGGCAGGCCTTTGATTTCAGGTAGTCGGGGTGCCATATCCCTTTATCATTTAGCTTGGATGATCCCGACGGAGCGCGGAATGGCAGTGGCGCTTGGTAGTCAATCGGTTGCGAGGCATACTTATATGACCTCGTTGGAAATAGTTCCTCAAGAAAGTGTTTTTGTCGAGGAGGTTAAGGAGCGTGGCGAACCAGTTGATGCAATTGAAGCCGTAACCTTGGAAAAAGGAAAGGTGGTACAAGTTTCAGCAGAGTTGCAAGAGAATTCGAAAAAGATCGTTATCGCAGCACTCGAGGAGAATAAAGATGTCTTTGCCTGGACATCGGCAGACATCGTAGGAGTTTCTCGTGAGGTCATGGAGCACACGCTAGACATTGACCCAGAATATACTCCTGTGAAACAGAAGAAGAGAAATCAAGGAGCGGAGAGGCAGCAGTTCATCAAGAGTGAGATTGAAAAGCTGCTTGAGTTCGGAAGGATCAAGGAAGTTCATTACCCACAGTGGATTTCAAATGTGGTCTTAGTTAAAAAAGCAAATGGAAAATGGAGAATGTGCGTCGATTTTTCCGATTTAAATAAAGCTTGCCCTAAGGATTTCTATCCTTTGCCATGTATTGACATGCTGGTAGACTCAACGGCTGGTTACGAGGTATATTCTTTCCTCGATGCAAAGGAAGGTTTTCATCAAATCCCGCTAGCAGAGAAAGACATGGAAAAAACTAGTTTCATTACACCGGAAGGTACCTATTGTTATCAGGTAATGCCTTTTGGTTTGAAAAATGCTGGAGCTACCTATCAGAGATTAGTCAACAAGATGTTCAAGGAGCTCATTGGCAAGAACGTCGAGATTTATGTTGACGATATGATTGTAAAAAGCAAGAAGGCAGAAGAGCATGCTCGAGACCTCGAAGTGGTTTTTAGGATTCTAAGGGAATATAATCTGAGGCTCAATCCTGAAAAGTGCACTTTTGGGATCAATTCTGGCAAATTTTTGGGTTTCATGATTTCTAAACGAGGCATCGAGGCGAACCCAGACAAAATCAAGGCTATTATTGATCTTCAGCCACCAAAAAACGTGCGCGAGGTGCAGGTTTTAAACGGTAAGATCAATGCTTTGGGTCGTTTTATCTCTTATTCCGCCAAACGATGCATGCCTTTTTACAAAAGTCTTAAAGGGGTAAAGGATTTTGTGTGGACTGATGAGTGTCAAATCTCGTTTGAGGATCTCAAGAAGTTTTTGTCCTCTCCACCTCTCTTAAGTCAGCCGGTGAAAGGAGAAAATTTGTATTTATATATAAGCGTCGGAGAAGAGTGCATTGGTATGGTTCTAATTCGAGAAGAAGAGGAAGGAAAAGTTCAATATCCAGTTTATTATGTAAGCAGAGTGCTTCGAGGGGCAGAATCGAGATACCCTAAAATGGAGAAACTGGCTTTCGGGGTATATATTGCTGCTCAGAAATTGAGACACTATTTCTTGAGTTATACCATCGTAGTTCGTACAGACACCCCACTCAGGAAGATTCTTTCACGACCTGAGGCCTCGGGGAGACTGACGGAATGGTCCATAAAACTCACGGAGTTTGATGTAAGATTCGAGCCAAGGCCATCAAAAAAGGCTCAAGTTCTCGCTGACTTTTTGATCGAGGTCCCACCTGAAGAAAAAATTGAGCCAGTATTAAATACTTGGGAAATCTTCGTCGATGGGAGTGCCAATAAGAGTCAATCCGGGATTGGAGTTTTTTGCAAAAGTCCAGATGGGTTGGTGTTCAGGCACGCTGCGACTTTGGGCTTTGATTCCTCAAATAATGCTGCAGAGTACGAGGCAATATTGCTCGGGCTGCGTTTGGTTAAACTAATCAGGGCAGACAAGGCCATCATTAAAAGTGATTCGGGACTAGCAACCAATCAGATAAGAAATTCTTGGGAAACCAAACACGCTCGAATGAAAAAGTATCACGAGATGGTAAAGCGTACAATTGAGGAATGTGAGCTCATGGGATGTAAAGTTGAGATCGTACAAATCCCGCGGGAGGAAAATATGGAGGCTGATCACTTGGCAAAGTTAGCTTCTGATCCTACTAACTTGAATTTGTGTCCTTGTGATATACAGGTTATTCCATGCGCGAGTATCGATTCCAAAGAAGTGTTCGCACTCGATCGAGGAAGCGAGTGGTACTGGCCGATCTTTGAATATTTGTACGAAGGAAAATTGCCGGAAGATAAGTCTCAACACCCGAAGATCGTGAGAAAGTCGAGTCGATACACAGTCGTGGATGGAAATTTATTCCGAAGATCGTATTCCCAACCATGGCTCAAAGCAGTTGGGATCAAGGAAGGAGCCAAGATTTTAGAAGAAATCCATGAGGGATCATGTGGGGCTCATGAGGGCTGGAATGTTCTTGCTCGAAAGGCGAGGTTATTAGGTTATTATTGGCCTCAAATGAACAATGATGCTGCGGAGTTTGTAAAGAAGTGTGCTGCGTGTCAAGCTCACGCTCCAGTTTTGAAAAGCCCGGCCTCGGGATTAGAAGGTATAAAGGTAGCATGGCCATTTGCGACATGGGGAATTGATATCGTGGGACAGTTTCCGATGTCAACTAATCAAAGACAGTATGTTATCGTAGCAGTCGATCATTTTACAAAGTGGGTCGAGGCTGAAGCAGTGTCCTCGATAACGGCCCAACAGATTGTGAAATTTGTCAAGAATAGCATTGTATATCGTTTTGGGATCCCCAATACAATAATCACAGACAATGGCAAACAGTTCGACAATGTTTTATTTAGACACTTTTGCGAGAGAGAAGGGATCAAGCTAAGGTTTAGTTCTGTCTTCCACCCACAAACGAATGGAATGACCGAGAGGACTAATCGAACGATCATGGAAGGAATCAAAAGGCGCTTAACTCATCTCGAGAAATTAACGAATTGGGTCGAGGAGCTGTATCATGTGTTATGGTCGTATCGAACGACGCCGAAGACAGCAACTGGAGAGACCCCATTTTCTTTAACTTATGGAACAGAAGCTTTCATTCCGGTCGAGATTAAGGTACCAAGCACGAGGGTTCTCCATTATACTGAAGAATGGAACGAACTGAACTTACGAGACAACTTGGATGATCTTGAAGAAAAAAGAGAAATGGCGCTTGCACGGATTGAGGCGTATAAAGCTAGAACAAAAAGAATATATGATAAAAGCGTACGACCAAGACAATTTTTCAAAGGGGATTTTGTCCTTCGTAGTACAGCAGCATCAAGCTCGAGACAAGGCAAAGGTAAACTAGGCATTAAGTGGGAAGGACCATTTCGGATCATAGAATGCGTCGGAACACACACTTATCGTTTGCAGCATCTTGATGGCACTGAGGTTCCGAGGACTTGGAATGCAATCTCTCTCAGGAAATATTATTTTTAGTTTTTATTATTTTTCTTTTACTTTTTTGACGACATATAAACTCAGAATTCAACTTAGGAGTTATTATGAATAAAGGCCCACGAGGCATCGTTTTCATCTATGACTTTTAATTCAGATATTACTTAGGAATTATTTGTTATGAAAAATTCGGGTCACGAAGAGAATTCACGATTAAAACTAATTGTTATTTTGAAAGTTTGTTCTAAGTATTCGACACTGGACAATTTGGTTAGAACTTAAAAATCAAGCTTATGCATGCTAGAAGGCTTCGATTAAAACCAAATCCATGAACGTCGTGGTAAGAATCCACCCTACAAGGGTTAGCCCGACCAGAAAATAAGGGGGGGCTACTACGAGGGCTGCGAACAATTAAAGTTCAAACATATTGAGATTAGTACGAGAATATTAGGAAATTGAAGCATGAACAAACTTTAATGAGTAAACTTGCACACAAGATATTAGACGTAATATATATAAAGGCAAAATAGGATAAAATTTTTGTCATTTCATTGAACAATGATTACAAGAAGGGAGCGAGCTATTCTACAAGATCAACTGGAGATACTGGATCAACAGGGATTCCTTCCTTGGGAGAATCAGGCTCGGGAAAGGAATCATCGAGGACAGCATCTGCTTCTTCATCGTCCTCGGGAGGATTCACATTCACAAAGAATTTGAGATCTTCCAAGGAGATGTCAGGGAACCTTTCTCTAATGGACTTTACGAAACGAGTTTTGAATCTGGACATACGCCAAATCTCGTTCTCTTCCATTTTTGCAATAGTTTCCTCGTGAGCAGCATCCTGGTCCTGTCTGGCTTTCTCGGAAGCTTCGAGCTGAGATCGGAGTTTTTGAGATACCTCCCGACCTCGAGCTCTCCAGGTCGCCTGATCAATTTTCTCCAAAGCAAGTTGGGCTCGCGCCCCCTGATGAAGACCTGCTAGTGCAAAGCAGGAATCGTACCACTGCGACTGGATCTCATCCTCGAGCTCTAGTAATCGTTGCTTCGAGGCCTCGAGGGCTTTGTTTAGTTGAATGCATTCAACCTTCAATCTCTCACACTCAAAGGTTTTTTCACGACCGATGTGTTAAGCAGATTTAAGGATTTTCATTTGGGCACTCAAAGCGTCTTCCGCCGTATCGAGTTTGTCGGAAACTACCGCCCACTTATGACGGTAGTCTTCGAGAGACGCAGATTTTTGGAGGTAACGGAAAGACATGATCTCCGTCGCAGCCATGGCCTGTATAAACGAAGAAACCGAGGATGAGAAGCAGGTCAAGATAATATTAAGAACGATGCTAAGGTTACAACAAAGATCGTTACCTTAGCCTGTCTGACATGTACGAGTTTAGCCAACTCCTCATCAGTTAGCTTCTCAGCAAGTTTAACCTCCTCGGGAACGAGGCAGGCTTGAGCAACGTCTTCCGCAATCGCGGGGACGCTGAGAGAAACTTGAGGAAAGCGTTCCGACCAGAACTGATTCAAGATCGAGCGGTTAGAACGATAAAATATCTTGATTTCAATGGCACAAAGTAGAGAAACTTACGTTATAGAGTTTGTATCTCTCATAGCCGTCCAACGAGGCCTCGGGTGGCACCCTTCCCTTGGCATTTGTCATCTCAGGACAGTTGGAATAAGGATGCCAGTTTGGGTCCCAGGCCGAGGGATGAGGAGGTGAGCTCGTGCCCTCGATCTCTCGGACACGTTTAGCCTGGAGACCTTCAGGATTTTCGGTCTCCATGGCATTTCCGTCCTCGAGAGTCGAGGTGTCAACAGAAGTGGAGGGAGCTTTCCTCTTCGAACGAGTCTGCTTTGGGACCCCTTGGTGTTCGAGTTCTTGGATTTTGGGGTCGTTAGGAACTGGGACCTCGGGATCTTTGGCCTCAGGATCATCCTCTGATGAGAGGTTTTGGATTTCTACATAGAAATTATGAAAATTAGCTTAATAAGCAGAACAAAGAAGTACGAAGAGTTTCGTCCAAGGTTAGATAGAGTTACCAGGGCCCTCGTCCAGTTGTTGAGACTCGGGAACATGCGTTTCCTCTATTGGAGCCACCTCGGGTTCACGAACCTCGGTATTGGCAATATTGCCGATCGACGAAGCTCGGACCTTCTTGGTCGTGGCCCGAGGACCTTTTGGGGAAACGATGATAGAAGGAGCTTGTCTTTCACCTTCTAGGGCCTTCAGTCGGGCAGCTGCAAGGCGTTGTTTGTAAGATAACTTAGGAGCCATGATAAAATGCCTGTAAATAACAAATTCATAGTTAAAATCAAGAAAGCTTACAAGGATTTTTTGGAAGAGAAATGGGCTCCCCGAGATGAGCCCGATTAACTTCGGGAGCAGGGTAATAAAATATGGTTCCATCCTCCCCCACTGTAGCAATTGGCATGTTGCCTCGATAACGGGTTAGAAATTGCTCGAGGGAGATGGGATTGGAAGGTTTGTATTTTTGGAGTTTTTTGAGGGAGCATTCTTCCTCTTCGTCGAGGACCACGGTCTTCGTAGGGCTCCTCCATGTGCTCGGGTCGGTAGGAAACTCATTAAAATCGATCCTCCAGGGCCATCGGAGGTTGCCATCCTCGGGACCAACCCAGATCCATCGTGATCGATGACCACTGTGCGACGAAGGTTTGCCACCGACTAAGCCTTTGGGCTCGTGGACTTCTTTGAACGAGACACACGGGTGTTTTAGAGCCTTGACAGGAGTCCTGAGATATTTGAAAAGGTTCCCGGTTAGCAGAACACCGAGATCCTGGCATACCCGTACGAGTGCAAGCATCTCGACCCACGAGTTGGGAACAATCTGTGCAGGGCAAAGATTGAACTCGTTGAGGATATCATTCACCACCTCGGGGAAAGGAAACCTCATCCCATATTCAAGATGCCTCTCAAGAACGGCCACCTTGTGAATTTTTCCCTTAAACATCCTGTCTTCGGGCGTGGGGACCGCACAGTCGAAGTCCTTGAGACAGGGGAACTTCTTCTTCAGCTCACGGAGTGCCTCAATTGTGTTGATCTTGGTCGCTTCGTGAGGAAGGGCTGTCTTCCAAAGACCCTGTTGAGGGTGTGGCGCACGTGCTGGCATCTGGATCGGAGGGTTAGGGTTCCTAGGGTTTGTGCGTTGAGTGGTACTAGGGTTCGGATTTTGTGGTCTGGGTGGGGTTAGTTCTTCTTCGGACCAGTCCATAATGGTTTGGCGACGACGATGATTTAGTTCTGGATCTGAGTTTTGGGAAGTTTCTCCCGAGGAAGTAGGATTTTGCGATGAAGAGGCCATTTCGGATAGCGAATTCGGAATAAAATAGAAGGAAGATTAAGGATTACTTACACTTCGCAGAAATCTGGAGAGCAGTTTGTTGAGAGAGTTATGGATTTTGAAAGCGTAAAGAGATGAAATGGTTTCTGTGGATATTTATAGACAGACTTGAAGTTTTCGAATTGCAAAACCCTTTCACTTGCTTGGAGGGAAGTTAAGTTTGAGACCACGCTTGATGACAAGTGTAGCAATTTGAAATCAGCGTGCGATCTGGGTGGTTGGTCTTGATGGTAAGCTAATGGGCTGACAGCCGAACTTGCTACTTGGGCCTGTGAGCTGGGCCATGAAAATTGTTTGGTAACTTAAAGATTGTTAATGTATAAGTCCTAAAGGAGCTTGTTTATCCTTTTGGGGGGGCTTCTGTTATCACCTAATATTTCGTATGACACGTGGACCAATAGTCATTTAGCTTTCAACCACGTAGGACGGTTAAAACTATGTTGAATAGTCTTAATGTCCACGTAGGCGTGCGTTGAATAGTCAAAGTAAGGAGAATATTTCTCCTACAAAGAAAGTATTTCTCTTTACGTCTTCTAATCCAATTAGGACAATTCAAGCTAATTGGGATTATAATTCTAAGACTAAAGAGGGGTAATTCAAGTAAAGTCCTAGTTCGACTAGGATTAGGATACATGATCAAACACTATAAATACATGGGACTTACTACAATCTAAGGTACATTATTCTTGACTCATACTCTGAGTAAATTACTTTTCCGATCACAAGTTCTATACTGACTTTAGCATCGGAGAGGGGTCGCCGGTCAGCGGCCTCCTTTAGGCTAACGTTTTCTATCTTGCAGTAAACACAGCTTACGTGGAATTCAAGTTACAATTTCTCGGTAACAACAAGTAATGCAAATTATAAAGGGCGGAATTTGGAGATTATAGAAAAAACCAAAAAACCTGAGATAATAATTTTTCGTTGGCATTTACAAATTATATATCATTTATTAAATTGGAGATTCGAACCTTAAATGTATCAAGTATAAGATGTGAATGTTTTAGCACTTGGACTAATTCTCGTTGTCCTAGAGAATCATATCTAAATCCTCATAATTATGTTTCAATACTCCCTGCTAAAAGCTCGAGTTAGTAGTTGAGGCCAACAACATCTTTGAACAACATACTTTCGAACACGAATGCATTAACTTAAAGTGAGTACAACATATATCCATCTTATCATGTACTCCTTCATCCCAAAATATAAGACTTTCTAGCCATGAAAAAAAGTCTCAAAGTATAAGTCTTTATCACATTTCAAGAATATTTTGTCTAACTTTTTCTCATATTATCCTTGTAATAAATATTAAAATATGTCTAACATTTATGACAAGTTTAGATTCCAACATATTTATCCATAAAGTCAAAGGTTAAATTAGTAATTTAACTATATAATAAATGTGTTTTTTAATATGTGTGAATAACTCTAAAGTGTCGTATATTTTGGGATGGGAGAGTATTAAATTTAGATTTAATCACACATCACTCTGTTAGGATTCAAATCTTGGACCACTCGATTCAGATGCGTTGATACCATGTTATTTATCTGATTGAACCAACAATTTAAGTTAATAATTAAGATTCGACGACTTCTTTCATATAATGCTTGACATGTGAACTCAAACTTAGAACATTTCGATCGTTGAGACTCTAATATTATGTGAATGAACCGTCTGAACTAAAACTCGGGATGATAGTTAGGACCTAACAACATCCCAAATAACTCTAACAACATCCCAAATAACTTATGAGGGATTTAAAAGTAAAAAATCGATTCTTATAAACTCCCTAGCTGAATTTAATTCTCGTTGGTAATTATTGAAGTCTCATAGATGGACTAATATATATAACCTCTTCTATAAATCTCTCCATGTCCTTATAATTTTTGCGATTTTATACTAAAGTAACACACCATCCCATAAATATTTTGCAACAAAAAGAATACTCTTAGAAGAATTTAGTTTTATAAATTGGATTAAAAGAAATATCAAGATTTACATAAATGTGCTGTCACCAGCTAAAATATGAATAGATAACTATCTATATACTTAAAAACAAAATCACCAAAAGTGCAAAAAAAGTTGCAATTTTCGGCTTAAAACAATATACCAGCTTCCTTAGGAAAATGAATTATTTGAAAATTTTGATAAAAAAGTACCAATTATTAATGCTAATTTTGGCGCAAAGCCAGTCTCCGGTAATTTTATATTTTTCAATTATATAAATTCAGTAAATATACATTATTGTATATGTAGATGCCATTAGAGAGGTCAAATTAGGTAAAATTAATAATTATTACAATAATAATTCTTCAAAAAGATAAATAAATTATGTCCACTAAAAATCTAAAATTAAATTAAATTAAGTCAACTTCAAATTATTAAAAAGAATATATAAACAACATAAAAAAGTGACTCATGTTTGAAATTTTTATTTGATCACTTTTACATAATATAAAAATTTCACTTCAGATTTTTCAATATTTTTTCTAAAAATTAAATAGTGGTCCTTAAATGTTTAATGTTAATAACCCTTTTCTCAAATAAAAAGAAGAATCAATCTAATTTGAAAAAGAAGAAGAAGATATTAAGCTTATAAGTTTCCAATAATTTATCCTATTAAGTGCCATTTTTTTTATAAAAGGTCGATTATCGAACAAGAGAAACTTGTGTTAATCCAATTAAGTTAGCATCTCCAACAGAGAACCTCAAAAAACCAAAAGAAGAATATATTAAAAGAAAAAAAATAGTCATGGACAAGGTGCAAGCTCACAATGAACTGAATTCGACCGAGTTCGCATAAAACTAATTACATAGAGAGTCACTTTCTATCCAAGGAGGAAACCACACCTTGGAACATTGGCTTGAAGAATTGGAATAGTAACAACTTTAATTTCAACAAAGAAGTTTCACCAACATCTAAATTAGTTAATGCAAAAGCATGCCTTGGGAAAACCTCTGCAATTATGGAAGATCCCGTCGGTATTGATTTAGTCCTTATGGCCAAACATCCTTTGACTGGCATGAGCACCCTCTCAGGGGAAAAAAAAGAGGTTAAAAAAAGTGAAAGGGCAAAAGGGTATTTTTGAAAAAATTGTAAAACATATTATGTACTGGCAAATAAATATGATAAGAAAATATTAATGTTGTACCGCTATTCATTTATTAGAGTAGCAGAATCAGAATGTATAGTTGTCTGCATTAAATCATTAAAATTCATTAACATCATATTATACTACTTGCTTCTAATGTTTTATTTAAGTTTTTACAGCTTCAAATTTAAACCCTAAAATACTTTCCATTAAAGAAATAGAATTGTCCGTTAGAGTAAATCTCTCAATTTGATTTATTGAAGTTTAAGATTCCGAGACTCAAGAAACTTTAGTTTTGATTTGTAAATCGTTTTTAATTTTTATTTTCATGAACCGAGTAAATTTGTCTTGCTTAGATATTTAGCTCTCATTTTGAATTACGAGTGATTAGTTACCTTATTGCTCAATATTGCATTGTCTTAATGTTTAATTAATACTTATTAGATTTTAAGTCCAAAAGACGGACAAGTTAAAACTGATAATATCTAGAATCGAAATTTGAAGTACCTTAAAATTCAAAGTTTGTTTAATCAAGTAACTAAGTCCATTTGCTATCACAAATACTAAATTAACGAACAATTTTATTAAAAAATTACCATTTCTACGTAGAATATTTACTTCTATATCGAAAGTTTTAGACTAATAACAATTGATTTTGATTTTCCCCCAAAAAGGGATAAAAAGACTACATTTACTTCATGTAAAGAACCCCTATTGCACCAACACCAATCTTATGTTCATGCTCTCCTACTTTGCTATCAAACTAAACTTCTAAACTTTTTGTTTGACATATAATATAGAATTTAATGTTGGAACCTTGATTTTTCTATCTATTTTGTTGAGTATATTAACTGGACTAAGGTAAGTGATACTTTTAAAAAATAATTTAAACATTCGATTGCATGAGATTGAAATTATAGATTAAAATTTTCACAATAATTTTGGTTTAGCTTTTATATTTCCGAAAAAAATGGTTTTAAAATAAACTCTCTATGACTTCCTATTAATCCTCCTCTAGTGGCACCAACACAACCTCATGCTTTTCTTTGCTTTCACTTGCGTGACATTGGATTTACCCATGTTAATTGTTAAGCTTTTTTTTTTCTAGAAAAATGGAAAATAAAAAGTCTTAAATCACAAAATTGACAAATTTTAATAGATTCGTTTTACAAGCAAAAAAAGCATATTTAAAACAAGACAAAGTAGACTTATTAAGAAAATAAGAAGTATGATGTAATCTGAGAGTGACCAGAAAACTACCGGCAAGCAAAACGTCGCCGTTCCAACATTTATTTCTGGCTAAAAAACAAAGCCCTTGCCTACGCTCTTTTCCACCAAACCACGCGCGTAAAGGGAAAGTTTTGTTGAGAGTGGAAAAAGTAAAAAAGCTTAGCGTAGAAACAAAAAGCTTTACCCAAGAGAACGACACCGACACCTACCCTACTTCTCAAATCTCACGCGCTATATTTTGCTTGTGATTTTCAAACTCCAAGTACATGACAGATTGGGCCTTGGAGCCCACCAAAAACACTCACCTTATTAAAAATGAAATTATATATTTAATTGTGATAAAAGAGGTGTGTCGGAAAATATATATGCTATAAGATCTTGATATTGGTATTCAATTAGTATATTAGTGTGGCTTATAACATGTTTTGAATTAATAATTAATAAAATGATAATTGGAAGTTTATGATGCTAAAATGATTAAGAGTTGAATTTGCTTAAGAGTTGAATTTGTTGTTAAATAATGCTAAAAGAATTTTGAGTTTTTTTTTTCTTTTTATTATGTGTGAATTCTGGTTGATGATTGGGATGGATGTGAGGTTGTGAACAAGAGAATACACGAGTCAAATGAGATCGGTGATCAACGACCCTACTCGGATGCTCAAATTAGAGATGTAAATAACTTTGGCAACTACAACATTGACATTGAAAAGTGTAATAGTGAATACTCTTTTAGGAGGTTATCTTTTTCTTTAATATAAATTTTTTGAAGGTGTGGTAAACACCTCTTTTAGGAGGTTATCTTTTTCTTTAATATAAATTTTTTGAAGGTGTGGTAAACACCTCTCAATATGTAATTGGCCACATGAGTGATGGTAGTTAAGGGAAGAATGTTGCTTCCATGTGTTGTGCACACGTTCTTACATGCAGCGATGCATTTTTGCAGTGATAATCTTATTGAGATAACCGTTAAATGTTGTTACATTAAGAAGGTAGGGGTCTCAAATGAGGAGATTACACCATGTAACATCAGCCTTATTATTCTTATATCAATCAGTGTACAATTTTTTTTATTAATATAAGATTTTAATGTAAAAAATGGTTAATGTAAATTCATAGATGTGTAAAAGTCTTTTAGTTAGTGATGCACATATATTTTACTAATAAGGATAGTATGACATGGTTGAAATATTTGCCTCTACATATTAACTAAGTACATTAGTAGTATTAACTAACATATTAACTTTTCTTGTTAGTTAGTACAAGCTAATATTAGATAAGTTCATATTCATCAATATATTTACTATGTTTAACTCAAACTTATTGAAATAATTAATATATGATGATGTTAATATATAGACATTTGATTTTGATTTTGATGATGATGTCACATCATGTCATATTAATTTTTGTCTAATATGATATATTGACTTGATGATATGAGAAATAATGTTAGAGAAATTTATTTGTTGAAAAAGTTATAAAACACGTGCTTTGTTCGTAAGAAAAAACACTATATTTCTACATAAGCAAATTGCAAAAATTGCGAAGTTTTTATTTATGCTTTTACCGGATTAAAACTCAACTTCATATCAATTTATGCAGTATTTTACATGAAAATTACATATTTTTTAAATGTACATATTTGTTTTGCAAAAAGAATGCCATATTTCTCTATTTATAAGTGAATTGAGCTAGTACTGTTATATATAATTAACTTCATATCAATTTGCATGACATATTTTACATAATATTAAATGTGATCATAAAAGTGATTGTGTATTCTATTTCTATTAGTAAAACATTTAGGAAAGTAGTTATCAAGGCATATAAAGTCAGTTTTTATTATATGATCTTCAAATTGGAGGAAATTCTACGGTTACTTTGTTTTTCACAAAATAACCATTACTTTGTTTTGTTCACCATTAAATTATAGGTTAAAAACTAATCTGATGGAAAATAAGATAAAGTATAAACAAAGTAAAAGAAAAACAAAGTAACTAAATTGAATGTAAAATAATGGCCTTAATAATACAAATAGTTTGGCATAATTATGCACTAAAATGTTTAGATCCAAATTTTAGTATCTCTCATCTTAATTAGAGCCAGATTTGTAAGAGAATGGTATAATTAAGTTCAGTTCTACTAAATCATTTTATTAGATATTTTATCTGATCAAGTTCGATGTGACTTTTTAGGAATTTGATAATTTCCAGATTTGTATCCAATATATAAGTCAATAATACAATTTAGTCTGAATATAAAAAGTCAACGATGCAATCAAACTCGATCCAGTTCTAGATCTTTTAATGCCAGTGTTTGATCGGATTCATGTGCTGGATATTTGGTCTTGTATGACTAATTAAATGCATTCTCCTACATGATTACTGGATATCAACTTAACAATTTTCTCAAAAATCGAATTTTAAAAACCAAAAGAAAGTTATGATTAAAATACTTCACGAAAAAGTTTTTACTTCTAAAAAGCACATACCCATGTCGAATCTAGAATAATTTACTCTCAATCTATCTATAGATTTGGGAAAAAAGAATATTTAACTGCGTTCAAAACACTTTTAGTTATTTGAGTGGTCTTTAAACACTACATTGAATATCGACTAATTAAGTTTAGAACAATATTTTTATAAATTTTAGTATTAAGTTTTCTCCTAATATTCACAATGAAACTCAAATCGTGATCATATATTTCGCGCAACCCATACTCTACGGTACGTTGAAGATATTAATTGAAAGAAAGGGTTGGGAGTTAAAAAAGAGAGTAAAAGAGAGTAGAGATGACAACTCCATAATCTCCATAAGTCTGTCGTGTGATCCCCACTTCCAGCCTGTGCTTACTCTCACTTCTTTAACATACCACTCTCTCCCTACCCAAAACTACACTTTCATTCCCATTTTGCCCCTCCCTACATTTTTATTTTTCCATTAAAAAAACACAATGCCACAACACTAAATGTGTTATTTTTATGCTCATGTGTCTCTCTACTATCTTACATTACTTCCAAAGTCTCTCTCACCTTTGTCCTACTTTTCTCTTTCCCTAAGCAAACCAAACCAAAAAGCCCCTAAACTTCACCCAACAACATTAACTCCTCCTCCCCCTCACCCTCTTCTTCTTCATCCCCAAATCTCATTCATTGTGTTCTAATCTTTTTCTTCCGATATTTGATCCAATCTCCTCGAGCACCATGGGTTCTCATGGTGTCTCCAATTTCTTACTCGCCTTCTTCCTCACCCTATCCATCTCCATTTCAGCATTGCCTCAAAACCCCTCACCTAAATCTACAAACAATACCGGGATTAGCTCCAACTCGGTCCTCGTTGCTCTCCTTGACTCGCATTACACCGAGCTAGCTGAACTTGTTGAGAAAGCCCTTCTTCTCCAGACTCTAGAAGAAGCTGTCGGTAAACACAATATTACCATCTTTGCCCCTAGAAATGAAGCTTTGGAGCGCAATCTTGACCCGGATTTCAAACGGTTCTTACTCGAACCCGGCAACCTCAAATCTCTCCAAACTCTCCTTATGTTTCACATTATCCCTAGCCGGGTCGGATCCTCCGACTGGCCGTCTCATAAATCCAAACCGACAAAACACACTACTCTCTGCAACGATCGTCTTAACCTAATCAGCAAACCCTCGGGGGAGAAGATTGTCAATTCAGCTCAAATAGTCCGACCCGACGACGTAACCCGACCCGACGGTGTTATCCACGGAATCGAGCGGCTCCTGATCCCTCAATCCGTCATAGAAGACTTCAACAGGCGGCGGAATCTCAGATCTATCTCCGCCGTACTCCCAGAAGCGGCGCCGGAGGTAGATCCAAGAACTAACCGGTTAAAGAAACCCGCACCGGTTCCAGTCGGAGCTCCACCAGTTTTACCGATATACGACGCGATGGCTCCGGGTCCTTCTCTAGCTCCAGCGCCGGCTCCGGGTCCCGGAGGTGCCCGCCGCCACTTCGACGGTGAATCTCAGGTGAAGGATTTCATCCAAACACTGTTACATTACGGCGGCTACAACGAAATGGCGGATATTCTGGTTAATTTAACATCGTTGGCTACCGAGATGGGGCGGTTAGTCTCGGAAGGTTATGTATTGACGGTTTTAGCCCCGAACGACGAGGCCATGGCGAAGCTGACGACGGATCAATTGAGTGAACCCGGGGCGCCCGAGCAAATTATGTATTATCATATCATACCGGAGTATCAGACCGAGGAGAGTATGTACAATGCAGTAAGAAGATTTGGAAAATTAAAGTATGATACGCTCCGGCTGCCACATAAGGTGATGGCCGAGGAGGCGGATGGTTCGGTTAAATTTGGGGCGGGTGACGGGTCAGCTTATTTGTTTGACCCGGATATTTATACGGACGGCCGGATTTCAGTTCAAGGGATTGACGGCGTGTTGTTTCCGGAGGAGGAGAAGGTGGAGTCTGTTAGTAAACCGACGGCTGCCGTTAAGGTTGTGACCAAGGCCAGGAGAGGTATATTTTCTTGACTTGTTAAATTTATTTTTGTTAATTGATTTTTTATTTGCCTTAATTGAAGAGTTATTGATAATTAATTTAGTGTCGGTGCATATATGGTTAGAGTGGGCATAGTTTTTAGTTTAATGATTAGTGTTAATTTGGGGATAGGAGAATTAATTAGTGTAGGTGGTGATAATAATTGAGTGGTGGGACAAAAAAAGGGAAAGGGCACTTGTGACTAAATGTGTGGTTTTATAAGCATCTTTTACAACTGGAAATAGCCTGGCGATTAAGCAAGAGATCTAATTCTTCATTCTAATTATTGATTTTGATCTTATTCTTTAGTGGCTAATTAAATGACTCTAGTTTCTAAATTAGGGAAGGTTCAAATTTAGTCCTATGAAATAGGGGTTAGGTTACAATTTAGCCTTGTGCGTATTGAGTTTAGGGCGCATTTAGCATCCATGTGAAAAACAATGCAATCTTAAGCCTAACATTTACGCGATAGTGCAATTTCAGGCATATTGAGTGATCAAATGATTGGAAGTAGATGGTAGTCAGAAGATGAAATTGCGCATCTTCTTTTACTAATTAGAACTCGTCTTCAGCTGGTATTGTCCGGTAAATCTTAGGTTTAGGATTCTGCATGTCTGTAGGTTGAGGCTCAATTCATTCTCTTCCAATAACTATAGGGCTAAACTGTTATGTTAAATGCAAAATCACAATGGTTGTTAAATTTTGTTAGTTTGAGTTAGATTTCACAGTCAATGGAGCCGAATTACTTTGGGGTGAAGTTTCTGTTCGGCTGTCCATTTCGTAGTTTGTTTTTTCCTTTCCACTCTAACCGTTATACTAGAAATCTTTCGTCTAGGATTGAGAAACAAATATCAAAAGAAAAATCAGTTACCTTCCACCAACGACATGATACAACAAACAGCGGATAGTAGATATGAACAACTGAACTGAACTAAACTAGTAAAACAGTTAATTTGTCTTGTGTTTTGACTTTGGCCCAAAATTAAATGATTTACTTTGGAATGTTTAGTCAAATAAATCCAATTACCATTAATTTGGATTAATGACAAAATAAAATAAAGTTGTTGCTAATAATGTACCCATAAAATAAAACTTTTCCTTCATAGCATACTTTAGAGCTAGTCTAAATGCAATAATAACAACATGGCCCTCCTCCGCCGTGGGTTGACGGTGCCGGTCGCCGGTGGTTGAGTGAAAGTGATGTGTATTAGTATTGATTTTTCAATAAAAAGAATCCAAAGATTATTTAAGAGCTGTGAGCCACATTCTCCTACCCCACAACACAACTAAGAAAATGTCAATTATTTAATTAATTAAATTCCATTATTCCTTTTAATTTTATAAGTTTATTATAATTTCTCTACAATTTGCTGGCATGATTTACACTGTTGATTATTTATTTAGCTGACCTTGGTTTTAATATATCTAGTTGTGTTTAGTTAGAACATAAATTTTTTTAACAAATTTAATTACAACTAAATTACATATTTCCAGTTATTAAGTTGACTAATTGATTTTTTATTTATGTATAATTTTTTTGCATGTGCAGGGAAATTAATGGAAGTAGCTTGTAGAATGCTGGGACCTTTTGGACAAAATTCACAATTATGTCAATGAACTCTGCACAGCTTAAGTTTCAATAATAGTAAAAACACAAAAAAGAAAAAAATAGAGAAGTGGTAAGCAAAATTGTACAAAATTCAGTAATTGTAATGGAAAAAAAAGTTCAAAAATGTTGTCTAATTCTTTATTTAATGTGAATTGCAGGAAAATTTTATGTAATAAAATCACAAAGAGAAGGGATTTGAGTTTTATGATTTTCTCCAAGAATGAATCATCCCCTACAATATTAAGAGAGTTTTTCTTGTTATATTTTGTTATAATTACTGTAATTAAATACCAATTTTTTAATTAATTTTTTTTCTTTTTGTTTCTCGTGTACACTTTGTATGCATGAATATGAACAAAGCTTTTGTCATATTATTTAGTCACGGGTTTTGTTAATTTTTTATTTATGTGCTTGTGAATTCCATCTTTATTATAGTTTTTGTGGCAGCAAATATATAAATGTATTTAATAACTGGAAATTTGTTTACATTAATAAAATTAAAAATATTAATAATGAGATTAAGACAGCAAAAGTAGCTGGTCCTTCACGTTCGCTTTTTTGGGTCCATATAAATAAATATAAAGAATTAAGTAAAACAATTAGCATATAAATAAATATAAAGAATTAAGTAAAACAATTAGCTTAATTTATCGTTATATAAATGCTACATTGAATTGTGACTAATTTAGTTTTGAGAGAATATTTAGTAGATTATGGCATTAAGTTTCCTTTGAATGTTAGTCGAGGGACTTGAATCGTAGTCCTGTTTGTAACTCAACTCACCACCAATGAGTTACATAATAAAATAAATTAATGAATAAAAGAAAAGAGAAGGAAATCTGTCATTATCAATATATTTTCTTTTTGATAGTATATCATTATCAATTATTTGATTGATGATTAAGTAAACATAAACTATTGGGTTTATTGTAATGTGGACAATTCTATTACTTAATCGATATTTAGTGATGTTGGTATGGAATCAATTGTAAACTACAAAAAGAAAACACTAAAAAGATTTGTAGGTAAATTAAAATATAATACTAATAATATCAAATTTACCCTTATTTTTTTATTTATTGTATTAGTCATACCGCTCAATTTAAATTTTCTTCATAAAATCATTTTTTTTTTATAAATTTTGTTTCAATTAAGTCACTCCGAGCAATCTAGACACTGAAAAAATGATGTGGCTGTCACACTATTATACGTCAATATTATCTGTTGACTTTAACCGCCACGTGATAGTCAGCTAGAAGGCACGTATCATCAATTTTTGTAAATATAAAATTGGTACATTATTACAAAAATATGGTATATTTAGAAAAGATAAAAATGAAAAAATGAAACAAAAACAAATTAGATGATTAATAAAAATAATGAAAGGACAAAAGAAGAAAACAAAGGGGGGTAGATGACACCATATTTGTTGAAGAGAAAAGGTGGATACAGCTAGGATGTCTGGTTTAGAGTTGGAATTATACCATCTCCATTCTCTTCAACTATCTACTTACTTATATTCCATATTTATCTTTTGTTTCTTTTAATAAATGCCTATTTCATTCATGCAATTTTGTGGTTTTGATTTTTCAACATGTGGTACCATTTGGCAAACTATGGGACTCAATGGTTACATCTCATCTAATGCAAGGATGGTTTTACTCACATCATTACTTTGTCCTATTCATAATCTATACATAATTAATATAACCACCAAGACAATGGTTTAACACTGAGTATTGTGTTTGTGAGCTTAAATCCGACAATAAAAAATATGAACTTTTAAAATAAAAATGTAAAGTAACTTCAAGACTGTGTGGTATCATCCTTAGACGTTTACCGAATAAAAGGATATGTGTTGCTATCGCAGCCATAGAGTAAAACATCAAGAATAATGTGGACTAATGAGAGAACGGGTATCATAATAAGCACACGTGTAACTGACATTTTTTTTATAAAGAATCACTACATTTTTAGACATGCATAGCAACTGAATTTCACTATCCTACGAGCCACTATCTTTCATATATACATCTAATTTAATTGTCAGAAATGCGCCACCTGTTAATAATCCCTTTAAATCACCGGTTTCTCATATATTTTAGGTCGTGAGTTCATCCCATCCTATCCTTAACATGATTCTCGACTTCCACTACATCCACTATATATATAACCAGATATTTTACTTCTACTTTTTTTCCAATTACACAATATTTTGGAATAATAGTGATAAGTCTATATATCCAGTGATAAAACTCATATTTTTAATCACATCTACATTTTCATCTCTCAAGATTCTATACTCTAATTAAATGGTCAAAGTTGTTTAGTATATTAGCTATTTGGGCAACATGTTTGTTGGTATTTTACTTCTAATTTAATCCTAAATTAATTCGGTGTTTTTGTCGGAGATTAATATAAAAGATGTTGTTGAACCTAACTATTAGCTTAAACCTTTAGTTCGATCGGTTTCTTGACATAATATCATATTCTCTGCGATCAAAACAAATGGTGGAGACGACTCTGTGTTGTACATGCTTCAAACCCAAAACGCATTCGCGTGAAGTGTATCTAGAAAATTAATATAAAAGATGTCATGAAGTCTTAACTATCAAGTTAATTTTCTAGTTCAATAAATTGTTTAACATAAATTTTACATTGACATATCCACACGTATAAATAAACACAAATCTTTGTTAATCAATCTTTATCAGATAAGTTTAATATGCAAACACCTCATGAATGAGGGGTTATCTTTCGTATGTGTTAAAAACTGACATCTCAACTTCTTAACTTATAGTTCAAATGATTATTTAAAATTATTGCCTAATTAACACATTAAAATTTAAGTAAAAACAAGTGTAGGACTGGTCAAATTAATGAAAATTGTTTATAGAGATTGAAAAATAGGAAGAGAATGATATATTGTCCTAATCGAAGAGGGTAGAAGGTAACTATAAATTAAATTAATTAATTGTAATTAGTGTATGTTAAAGTAGTAATTGGACAGCAAATTAAAGCCTAGTACTTAGGAATATGTCCAAATCACACAATTATAAAGTTTGATCTTTTTAGGTTGTTGCTTTACTTTTCAATATGGTGACCTTTTCTTCCAATCCCTAAAATGTGATTATTTTTTACCTACCAATTTTACTCTAAGGTATTTATTTATGGTTTCTCTAAATTTATTTATGTATTAAATGACCCAAACACATATTTAGCTATTATATCCTTTTTCTAGACAACTTTTCTATTACAACAATAAAACTTTATTTCTAAAATGATGTAGAGTCAGATTAAAAAGAACTATCATAATGAACCATAAAATCAAATCACGTTAGCAACAAATTCTCACCATCCTTGTCGTCCTATCCACTGCCATATTTTTCTCGATTTTAATAAACTTATCACTCCTGCTTAAGTTTCCTTAAGTCTTCCTCCATGGTCCTTCGAAAGAGCTGACTTAACTAGCATTCGTGAGACATGGCTTCTGTTGGAGGTCATATCCATAAAGTTTTTGACATATTTGACTTAAGAGCTATAAATAACTTTGAAAGTGTATGAGAACTATTTAACTCTTAAATGTGCTTGTTGAAGCCCATATGAAGAACTTTGTAATAAATATCAAAAGGCAATGTTAGGACGATAAGAATCAATATAAGCATGATTAGTCCATATGTATACTTTTGTTTGGTTTGTATAAGAATGCATTAGAAACATCTAGTTGATTGATGTATAACTTACTACCAGCAACAAGGTCAAATATAGCAAGTACAATTAGTAATCTATTCACCACTAATCTTACATTATATATCGTTCAATAGACCCAATTTTTTCATATCTTGATTTGAAGTAGCAAATTACAACTTTCCACATTCATACCAGATGGTCTAGATACGAATTCTATTAATTATTAAGAATATCATGTGGTTTAGATATCTGAATTTGAAGATTTACTTTTGAACTAGATGATAAGACTATTATTTGGAGTTTATAACTAACAAATTTCATGAAGAGATTGGAACAAAAATAGATGTGGATTAGGAAATGTGTGGTTACCCAAAAAAATGAAATCAGCTCATCAGATTTGAGTTGGATTGGGTTGGTAAAGGGTATTATAAACTCTCTAATGCACAAAATAAAGTTTCATTTGGGTAATCATGGTGAAGAACAAGTTAATAATTAGTGAGCCTCCTCTATTGATTTGGGCTTTCATGGGTCTTGATTATTTTACTTTTCATCTTATCCAATTAATATGCAACATTTTTCTATTTTTTCTCTATGACCAAAGAAAACAATATTCTCAATCAAATTCAATTAACCACTAAATGCAATGAAATTTTGGATTTAATTGAGAATTGTGTTATAAAATTTCATAATGTGGTTTAATAATATTAATACTAGTCAAACCCATTAAATTTTAGATGGTTGTAAAGCTATATAGCCCATAAAATCAGTTTTTTCTTCTCATTGGGCCTTCTATGTAAAAAGTGGATCAAGTTCAAACCTGAATGGCTACAGAATTTGAGTTTTTTTTTTTTTTTTTTCAATCTCTATCCATAGTGTTTTAAAATGTTTTTGTGGACCGTAACGATAAACCTTGGCCCGAGTTGATACCCAAAACAGAAAAAAGAAAACACACAACATTTCTGCCAATAGATGGAGGGGTAGGCAAGGACCGAATCACATGTACGAAGGGTGGGTGAAATTTTACGGAGTCGGTCTAATATTTTATGAATATTAGGCGAAACACTAGATAACGATCTCTAGATTAAAAACACTTTAAAACTTTAAAATAGAAATATGAACACATTACGCGTAAAGTGTAAGGCCCTTTGAGCCGCCGACCACAGGGGATTGCTTTCTGAGCTATACCCAAGACATGTACCCGCAGTGAAACTTGTGCCATCAATCGGCACCCCATACAAACTCTGCCTCTTACGTAGGTAAGAGTCTCATTCTATAAATTCTATGACCCGAGACTAAAACTCGCTCTATATACATTGTTTGCACCAAATTAAAAACGTTAACACATAATGGTTCAGCTTCTTACGTTAGAGATATATCTACACGTCATCAACATTTCAGAAAGATTCAAACATTCCATGACAATAAAAGATCTATATAAACCTCATTTTTACATAACCTAGTCCATGGAACTTGCAAAACATTAATGGAACCATCCATTGTTAATTTCATGAATACAATTTAACAAATTAAAAGAATACATATAACCTATCAATTTATATTACTTTCACAATTAACCAACAAAAAAATGTCATAAACCCATAATGAAACCAGACAGAATATTCACAAACAGAATCTACAGATACAAGTTTCAATCTTTCATGTTCTCACCCTCCAACCGTGACTTCATGCACAATAAGATCGTGGTTCACCGAACTCAATATATGCCCGTCGTCCTGAGTTGAATTGTTTTCCGGTAAGGTTTCTGTTTCATTCTCGGACAAGGGAAAGTTCACAAGATTCATCTGCTTTTCTTCAGGTTTTGCAACACATTGGTCTGCTTCAGTTGGCTTTGGTTTCGGTTGGTTCTTCTTTCCTTCAGTTCCGGTACCAGGCTGAAGCTTTACTACGGATTTTCGGACTACTGTTTTCGTGGCTGCAGATTCTTTGCTACCGTTCCTTTGAATTCCTTTCGGGGAATTGCTCGTCTCTTGGTTGATAAGCCGTGGACTATGAGAAGATCGTGGGCTAGCGGAGGATGCAGCACCTCCTGCAGAGCCATTTGCTGAAGTAGCTAACGTCTTTTGCCTGCCAAACTTTGGTGATTTCGCTCGGGTGGTCGGTATCTAGAACAATTAGAAAAGTATTAGCTTTAAACAACATTACTATCTGGAATGCATCCATTTGTACTTGATGAAATTATATGAGCAGCTTCTTTTCAAATTGCAATATCACGACTAATTTCGAGTCCGTATGCAGACTTTCAAGCATATATTGCAGAGCAGACACAAGATGAATAATAGAATCCAAATTCGCACATGCTATTGTCTAGTAATTCTGCAACATGCTACATTGTCTAAATAATCCGAAACTACCACATGGCTGGATCATTCTATAATGTCAGTATGCTAACGGTGACAGAAATGTTCGGATTATTAAATGCGTCCCATAACTAATCCTGAATTTACATAGTGATTATTTATCCGAAAAACTAATGGTTATTCCATCAGAAACAGTAAATCTTTCACGAAAAATGATTCGATTGTTTTCTGCAAATATCAAACAATTTATGCACGGTTACCTTTTTCAGCTCGACTTTGGGAGGAGGCTCTTTGTAGAAACTTGGCATAGGCGTAGCTTTAAATTTCAAACTCTTCCTTAGTTTCTTGATTTCGGCTTCCTGGCTCTCCTGTGTTTCACAGAAATATAACTTCAAAAGATAGTAAAAGTTGAAAAAAAAAAAACTTTAATAAGATCAAAATATACCTTTGACATCTCCTGCAGGTTAGTCTTTTCAATTTCCTTAGCATGTATCTTCTCTTCTAGCTTCGAGTAAAACTGATAACCGAAAGTCAGAAACCAAGTTATAATTAGAATGTTTAGGACTATTACACGAATACAAAAGAGAAAACAAGTTAATGCTCATTGATAACCTCCTTCCGCTTTTCTGCACGCTCCTCCAACCTGAATGAAAATCCCGAGCCACTAGTTCTCCGTGAACAGTGAGTTGCACTTCTGGTATTATAATAAAAATAAAAAGTTCGATGATATCAATGCTTAGTGTACAATACAATGACTTGTAAAGAATGATAGTCTAAGAAAGAGTAATACGAGGTGGTTGAATGGACGTCATCGTCCTCCTTTCTCGGGATTATAGCAGTTTCAGATTTTGAATTTTGATCGGTTGACCTGGAATTACATAATAGCCAACCATTCAATCAACTCCGGGTTCCATGGAAACTACAATATACATAGAGATTAACTCAATTAAAGGATCTTTGGAATGGCTTCATGACTTACTCGGTAATTTCAGCAAGAGGGCTATCGGCGGACGCATTCAAAGAAGTTACAGCAGCTTGTTCTTTGCTTGGTATAGTTGAAGATCCTTTCCGCGGAACAGCTTTAACATTATTGCCATTGGATTCCTTTGAGTTCACACCGGTGGATACACGCCTAGTTGTTTGAGTAAGACGAGAAGTGGTTGTCCCATTTGAAGTGAGCTGACTTTTTCTACCATCGTCTTTGGCAGGTTTGACCACAGTCTTCATTGGGTGTACGTCGATGCTCTTCCTCATATTATCAGGACGAGGTCCTTTAGCTGGGAAAGAAAGACTTTGAGAAAGCGATGGCTTTCGGTTACGAGGAAGCGAGTTGAGGCTTTTCAGAATGGGTTTATCCTTGGGAAGTTTGTTGTTCTTTGAAGCAGCCGTACTTGTTCCCTAAAATTGCATATTGACATTCAAATTTAGAACAAATAATAATACTAGCTGAAATAAAAGTTCTCGAAAGAATAAACACCATTGTGAGGTAAATGGTACCTTGAAGGACTTCGAGGGTTTAATTTCAGGAACATTCCCTGTGGTATTAACAGCAGAATCTTCAGCTTCAACTTTCGCAACATGATTGGAAGTTCCGTTCATAGGTTCCTGATCATCGGTAAGATTCATTTCTTTTTTCACAACAGATGGTTCGGGATAGGATGCCTCATTGACACTCTCATTCGTCGGCATAACTTCATTTTCAGTCTCCATTGCTTAACAGAATCTCAATCTGCAAAAATTGCAATCAAAACGAGACAAATTAATGACCCAACAACCAAAAACTTGCATACTAGGAATCATAAAGAACCAAACATTCTCCATATCTATAGCCGCCATTAAAGGAACACTTATTACTCAAAACCACATAAAAAACAGCAATTGAAAGCATTTCTAACCCGACATCACGATCTACAGAGCTACCCGACTTACACAATATGATTGACTAGGTTATCATTTTTATAGCATTCATATCAAATATATAACATAACACGATTTTGACCCGACGGCCACGATTGAAGTATCCATTAAAGTAACACTTATCACTCAAAACCACATAAAAGTACAGCAATTGAATGCATTCATATCAAACATATAACACAACACAATTTTGACCCGAAACCCGAAATTGACACCTCTGCATACAGATCTGACATAATTGATCCCCAGAACAAGAGATGCAGAAACTTACATTCAAGAGGTACATATACAGTAGATTACCAAGGAATCAGCAACTTATGACACTAAGTAACAAGTTAAAATTCAAATTTTCTCAGCAACCAAACAGAAAATGAACATGATCAACTTCAAAATTCTCACCGACAATAGAATGAATACACAAATAAATGAAAACCCTTTTACCTTTTAGTCATCCTGTCAGCAATTATTCAAACAAAAACGGATCCCAAAAAAAACCCAAATAAGAAAACCCAAATCAGCAAAAACCCACCAACCAAAACATAAAAACTTACCAAAAAAACCCAAAAAGGAACGACCTTTACAGTAAAAAAAAGATAGAATAAATAGAAAGAAGATGAAAGATAGAGAAAGGGAAAGCAAACCTTGGAAAGTAAAATTTAAACTGATGAAAGAGACTAGTATTTGGGGACAAATATCTGAGTGTGAAATTGGGTATTAAAAGGTATGGAGATTGGGAATTTTGAGAATGATTAAGGACAGGGTGTCACTAATCAAGAGATAGATAAGGGTCAGTCTGGTTTGAGAGGCAGTTATCAGATTGTCTATATATGATGAACTACTACCATGGATATGAATCAGCATTTCTATCAACTTGATACATGACTGATTCATCACTTTTCGTTTTTCTTATTGTCTGCTTGTTTCTATTTCAGAGACAATCTTCAACGTTTTTAGATACCGCTTAACTACACCTTAATCACCAAACTAATTTTACGTTTAATATTTTTTAAAAGATATGATACCAATTTAAGTTTTAAGGTGATAAAATTATACTAAATTAAAATATCCATCGACAAAATGGTATAATTAAAAGATTCGATAATAGAATGTAATACGTTGTATATATACACGATTGATTTGTCTGTTTTGTAATATAGATATTTACTGGCGGTGCAATTAAAGAGATACGAATATAACAAATTACCATAAAATTAAAAGATATAATAATTTTATAGTTCTTTAAATATGTCTCTTTTTTTACTTATCTTTCAAGTAAGAGATAATCTACAAAACATTTAAACTTGTTCATTTTTATTACTTATTTCCTCAAATTTATCAAATGTGATATATTTTATTTTTTTTAAGTTGACGTGTCATGACCAATTATTACATGTATAACGTAACATTATGTTGCATCAACATAACTAAAAAACATGTATTACATTTGACGAATTGAGAAAGTTTTGTACAATAAATCATAAATTTAAAGTGAATAATAAATTATACCTTAAATTGAAAGGATTAAGCCAATAAAATGGATAAATTGAAGAGCTATAGTTATTGAGCTCATATTAAATAACCATAATTTTTCACTACTTACTAACTAATAATCCTGGACAGGCTTGCAGCTATCAAATTGTTCTTATTTTATTTTTATATAATTGGTTGTTGCATTAGCTATTTTAACTTGTATATAAAATTACGTATGACCCACATCATGCATTTATCAGAATCCTGCATGTAATGTTTTTCTTGATTTTCTCCTTTTTGTTTTATATTCATAATCTTTCACATGCTATTTTTTTGTCAATATACCTCTACTCCAAATAAATATACATTTACTAAGATATTTTTATACAAAGTTTTATAAACTCAAACAAATTTTGTGTTAATTCTGAAATAAATGATTAGATACGACAAAAACATGAACTTCAAATTAGAAAATTAATAATGATTTTACTGAGGGATTAAAATTTATTTTAGAATAATTGAGGGATTAAAATTGCAATAATTATAGTTTAATAATGAAAATTATGGAAACAAGGGGTATTAGGGTAAATATAAGGCACTCCAATGATTGAAGACAACAAAAGAAGGCACAGTGTTAAACAACGTGGTGCTGAGAAACTGTCATATACATATGGGTCCCACATATTACAGGTCACAGGTGGTTGTGTTCCCGCTGACATGGCCAAATTCAGCAAAGTGATTGGTTGAGAAACCTTGACTGTATGAAATGGGCCCACCAGAGACAACTGGACCTGAGCTGTCAAATCGTGCGCTCAAGATCCAGCCGCAGATTGGCTTGGAGGGATGATATGAGGCGTTGGATGATAGACGTTATGGGGCCCATTAATAGATATGTAATATTGTGTTATTACGGGATTTAGCTGTTGGTACGTTGCATTTTTAGGCAGGCAAGGTTGGCTCCTCTCCTTCACCTCTCTTTCATTTTCATGTCTTCATTACATCTAAACTATATAATTTCGTATTATATTTTTGTCGTATCAATTATGAAATAATCTTAAAATATATCAATCTTAATTTGATCCAATGTGTTCCTTAGGACCGAGTGTCTTTCGGTTGTTCAATTTTTTTATAAAGCATCTCTTCAATTTTCCTACATGTTCGATGTAATATTAAAACGTTTGTCTTACAAGAGCAAGATTATGTTTCAATCTCATTTGTTTAACATTCAACAAATATTGCGGCTCATTGCTTACCGAAAAGCAGTCGATTCTTTAGATATTTGAGTGGTTTGTGCATGCCCACATTCTCTTTTAATTAATTTTATCTTAATAAAATTTTCTTTTTTCTTAAAAATAACCTCAACTTGCAATTCTAAATTGGAGTTACCCATTTAAACTTCCAATTGAACGAAAAGAATAACCAAAAGAAAAAAGGTCATTGAAATCGGCTTTTGATCAATGACACTAGCTGATTGTTACCTCAATTTATTAGAAAAACAACTTGGTAACCCTTTAAAATTGCTTAAGTGATTTATTGTCTCCGTAAATTTACTTAAAGTAATCTACATTTCAATTTGCTCATATCCTTATTTGTTTTAATATATGGTTAAGAGACTAATTATGTCCCTTTAAATATGTTCAAGTTAGTCGCGAAACATTTGTAAATCCAATAAGTCAATCAACATTTTGAAATAAGTTGAGAAAACTAATGTATTAAGACAAGAAAAAATTAGATGACAATCAACCTTTGTAAGCCATATTTTCTCATCATGGTGACAATATATACACAAAATCCCAGAAATGAAAATTAGATGCAAGTCACTGGTAAACTATCTATGAAATTACAAAATCCCAAAAAAAAAAAACTATACTTTTTATCAACAAACTTGTAGAGCCTCTCTAAAACCAATACTAAAACTTCTACCACCTTTACCATTTTTACCCATTCCATTATTCCCTTTTCTCATCATTGCCACAAACTCATTGTAGTCAATTCTCCCATCCTGAAATTAGAATAAACAAAAATAAAAATTAGTCATTTCGTTATGTATCAAATAATAGCCAGTAACTATTAGTTGTTGCTGGTAACGGGGTATAGTTAGTTACTTACATTATCTTGATCGACTTCTTGCATCATTTCTTCGAGGTGAAGATCTTCCATGCCGAATTCGATACAAGCTTGTTGAAGCTCATCAAGAGTAATGTAGCCACTTCCATCTTTGTCAAAGTAAGAGAAGGCAGAAAGAAGATGGTCTCCTTTTTCTACTTTATTTAGATGTAATGTGGCTGCTATGAATTCTCCATAATCTATTGTCCCGCTATTATCTATGTCCGCCTGCATTTTCAAACCAAACAAGCAATGGACATATTAAGACCACATCTTCACTAAAGATTTACACTATTTTTAAGGATTAGGTCTAAATTTCTTTTTGAGAAAGTGAAAATATAATCTAACGGGAAAGATAATATGATTTTGTCCTTAACATTTATAATATGGAGCAATTTGAGACCCAATTAGTGGTATAGTTAGCCCATTAACTATTTTGGAGTGCACAAAATAAATCAAGCCCATATTGGGTGGGCTTAATACTTTTTCTAAGGAAGATGATGCATAACCCTTGATCTGCTCGGTGAAATTAGCATCCCCGGGTGAAGATAACGGGATATGCAAGGCCGCAGAACCAGTCGGGTGGGGTGCATTGATATTTCGTGTCTACTTGCCTCTATCTCTAAATGTAAATAAAAGTGTAGTTTTTGAGTTCCGTTACAAGGGCCCAAACAATATTAAAATCAATGTACAGTCATTCGGGGTGCAATCAACAATGCACACATGAAGGTGTAGAGTTGGGTAAAAGCCGAACCACCCCTTAACCATCCCCGTATATAAGGGCTGGTTCCTCACAGCTCGGGGTACATTGGTTGACAATCCTATGCTACTTGCTTCCCCTTTAGATATAAGTAAGAGCCTAGATTCGTTGGTTACATTAAAGTTGGAAACTTTAGAAAAAACTTTTTACTATTTCTTACGTCAGCTAACTACATTTCCCGAAAACATTACGAGCAAATTGGAGAAGTTAATACTTACCGCTTGCATCAGATCATAAATTTCAGATTCATTCAAATTGGCACCAAATTTTCTGAGTCCAACTTTGAGTTCTTCAAAAGTAATTTGACCACTTCCATCTGTATCTATCATCTTAAACATCTCTCTTAATCCAGCAATTTCTTCTTCTGATAAGTTCTCAGCAATCACCTACATTCAATTTTCAAAAGGGTATATAAAAATCTAATCTTTTCACAAAAAAGTTCCAAGCTTTAACAAACAGAACAACAAAGCTTTAGTCCCGAATGGTTTGGGGTCCACTAACGTAAAACAAAAATAAAAGCATACCCTGAGAGTCATTTTCTGAAGCTTATTCATAGCAGAAAACTGCTTCAATCTACTCAACACTGCCGAATCAAGAGGCTTATCCGGAGCCACTCCATCTTCTTGAACCCAAGGATGACCTGAACCGAATCAAAATTCGCAAAATTATAGTTTTTGAAGAAAATTTGTACTGCCAAAACAAATGTACATGAGAAACAACTAACTCACATAGAACTTCATGTGCTTTGATTCGCCTTTTCGGATCTCGAACGAGCATTCTTCTAACTAAATCCTTTGCACTGTCGGAAATGTTAGGCCATGGATCAGTTGAGAAATCAAGCTCACCGCGCAGTACCTCGTCGAATATTTCCTGCTCAGTTTCTGAATCATAGAAATACAGGATAAGTACAACATTAAGCATATGAAACTTGTATTGGTAGGCTATGTTGCACGGACATGGAAACTGAAACGGATACCAAAACAGGCACAAACACGAAATGCAAAAACATTACTAAATTGGAGCCTCCGTGCAACATATAGAGTTAATAGGCAGTTAAGGAATATAAAATATTACCAGCCCAAAACGGAGGTACACCGGATAGAAGGATGTAAATCATGACTCCAGCACTCCATACATCAGCTTCTGGACCGTATCGCTTTTTCAGGACTTCAGGAGCTACATAGTATGGACTTCCAACCACATCATTGAAAACCTCCCCTGTAATTAAGCAGAGATCATCAGGTAAATTGATGTTATCAGAATCAAATGCACTAAAGCGAAAACTGATGAATCATACCAGGTTTGAAGAACATGGATAACCCGAAATCTATAGCCTTAAGAGGCGAATCCTCTTGCCCGTTCACAAAGAGAAAATTCTCAGGTTTAAGATCTCTATGCATAACCCCCAAAGAATGACAAGCTTCAACAACACCAACAATAGTCCTAGTGAGTTCAGCCGCCTTCTTTTCGGAGTAATGTCCACGCTTAACAATCCTATCGAAAAGTTCGCCTCCAGCGCACAATTCCATCACAACATGAACAGCAACAGCATCCTCATAAGCTCCTTTAATCGAAATAACATTCGGATGCCCCGACAAATGATGCATTATCTGAATCTCCCGCCGAACATCATCCACATCTTCCTGAGTAGTCAATTTTCGCTTCGCTATCGACTTACAAGCATACTCTTTTCCTGTCCCTTTCTCAATACACAAAAAAGTAGTACCAAATTGACCATGTCCAAGCTTCCTCCCTAAGTTATAATGCTCCTTCAAATGCCCCGTCTTCGTCCTCAACACCGATTCTGTCTGCAACCCCGCGCTATACACTCTCTTAACATGAGGCTTCTTCTTTCGGGGAGGCTCAGGAGGAGGAGGCTCGTCCCTTCGCTCCTCCTCCGCTGACACTTGTGGTAACGGTAATGGCAATGGTGATGGCTCGGGGTCTTCCTTAGGCTGCGGTGGGGGTGATGGAGGTGGTGGATGTTGTTGTGGTGGTGGTGGAGGAGGACGGGACGGTGTTACTAACCTGACCTCCTCCTTAGGTATCCGAATTTGCTCCGGGGGGTTGTTCTGAACCGGAATTTCTTGCTCAGGGAGGGATTTAATCTCTCTATTGTTGTTCTTATGATTATTAAAAGCAGGAAGAATCCAACAATTATCAGTTGGTTTAAGCCATAATAAACTATGAGAAGCCCTTGATCCTACACAATTATTTCCCATTTCTCAAAAAAATTCTGTCTTTTTTTCTCTATCTAAATAAAAATTACACCATTCCATTACTCTCTACCCTCTATTTGAAACATGTAAAAAAATCAAAATTTCAAAACCCAATTTCGGAAAGTTTACAACTTTCTTGCTATATATGAAAATCAGAACAAAACCCAGAAAAATCCTGACCTGATCCTCCTTCAAAACCTAGATATTATATATGGAAATGTTGCATCAATCATCAGAATTTGACAGATTCTTTGCAGAAATTAGGTAAAATATTAACAAAAATATAATCAAGAATGAGGAAGAAAAAGGTTTACCAGGTCTTTTTATTTTATTTTTCTGATTATGGATTTTTTGTGTGGAAAAATGAGGAAAAGATGTGGAAAAAAGAGAGAAAAAGACAGGGTTTTTATTTTCTGTTGGAAAAATTCAAACCGTGTCTATGTGTTTTAATTCATAAGCAACGCATATTTATACTATAGACATAAATTTAATTAATATTTGGTAGGTGGGGCTATTTAAATTGACGGCTTAGATTCTATTTTTTGGAAAGATTTGGTTTTTTTTGGAGGCCGGAGGTCAGCCGGCGGCCGGAGATAATTGCACTAATTAATTTTTGGGTTGGGTTTGTAAAACTAATTGTAAGATTTCTAGCACCGTATTACATGTATATATACATAAAATATGCAAACCTAATTAGTGTATTCTTTTTTTTTAACTTCTAATTACTATTAATTTCAAATTAATCGCCAAACAATAACTTTGTGGCTACTACGCTTTAAAAGAAAGTGTGAGGTCTTAAATTTGCATTCAAAAATCAATAAAAGTGAAACTTCCAACTGAGCCAACCCGATACAATTGAAACTTGAGGAGTAAGTTTCGCCTATTTTTTATACAGGGAAATTCTATGGTTACTTTGTTTACTTTGGTTTGTCCACCATTAGATCATGGGTTAAAAACTAATCTAATGGTAAATATGACAAAATATAAACAAAGTAAAAGAAAAATAAAGTAACCATAGCCTATACCTTTTATACAATATATTCTACCAAGTTATGCAACTTTTAAAGTAAGTAGTTTTGCGTTTCAACGCGTTTTACGAAAAAAAAAACAAAACCCAAATCAGACCTTAACCTCAAATCTCGAATTACATCATTTATAACTTAATAATCAAATTACTTTCAAATATCTACCTTAGTTTCTTTTCTTAAGAATAACAAGAATTTCTTTTAAGTTAAATGATTTTTTTCCTTCTAGGAAAACTGAAAATGATTTTTGTTACAACAAAATGTGCAACTTTTGTCTTTTATTTGAAGAAGGAAATCAGTCAATTTGAGGAGAATAATGAAAACCATGAATCAAATGAAATGAAAATCTAACCAAAATAATTATCTATAAAAGGATTCCGGTTAGTTATGACATATAACAAAATATATAAATATCTCACATTTTAGAAAAAGAAAAAACATCAGCTTGAGGAGTAATACGTATGAAGCTTACTGAACTCGCCCGAAAAAAATGATAAATGTTTAACACTCGTTAGCTTCCATCAGCTTGTTTAGACACTTATATTTTTTTAAATAGATTTACTAGCTTTTTAAACTCTTAAAATGATCTATTCTAAATTTGTGTAAGGTGATATACATTCCATCTAGTCCAACTTCTTTAAAAATAAAATCCTAATTCATTATTTCAAATTTTTCCAAACAAATTGGTTTTTTTAATTTCATATTTTAATGATTTAAAAGATTAATTATGTCACTTTAAGCAAGTTCATAAGCCAAACGAGATATTGTGTAAATTCAGAAGGTCAATCAACTTCCTTGAGCAAGTTCGAAGCCCATAATGTATTAAACCCTCAGAATACGAACACTAGATTCATCTCAAGTTAATTAAAGTCAAATAAGTCTTTTTGCTGCAAATTAAATTTACATCAACCTAATTAGTTTCGGATAATTGATTACCGAGATACAAGATGAGCACATATGATTATATAATATAAATACAACAAAAATAATATTAATCATACTGCTAGTGAATCATTCATAACCCATGGTATCATCAAAAAGTTGACAATTCTACTAGTTCTAGTATGTCTTTGGATGATCAATATGTTGATACTTGAGATTCAATAAATTAACTTATCCTTATAAACCCAGTCAATAAAATATGAATTTAGTTGCTTTAAGTTTCAGGTCAAATTTGCAAGCCAATAATAATGCCAATGGTGAGAAGATTCTGAATAAAATCCATATTGTATAACGTGAATCATGCTTTATTAGACTCTTATTTCACTCGAGTATTTAACTATTTTTTTTTTGATGATCGAGTATTTAACTATTTATTAATGCATAATGTGACAAAATAAAGAATTTAAAATATGTATTCAACATATAGTATGACCGAGTTAAACTTGGATTAGTTCAAATAGACATAGTAGTTAAAGAAAAAGAATTTGAGTTCTCACAAATTGACTCATTATAACAATCAAAATAACACCCATAATGATAATCTAACCTTCAAACATAAACCTATGCATAAATCTTTTGTCGGTCAACAACGGCCACTGGCCGGCTACAGGAAATTTCCTATCGACTTCTTCAAAAAGAGTAAAACTTTTCCTTCCGGATATAAGATTCACTAATAGCAGTGCTCTAATGTCTACAAGTACTGAACTGAAACTTTTTCAGTTTCTTTACCATAAAAATGAAAGCTCCATATGCAATAATAATGAAAATTTTCAGCAATCGTAACACCCCTAGATCTGTCCCTGTGAGCATTACGATTCAATTACAACATAAAATAAACCACATCCACATCCACATCTTGTAGCTCAAGATCATGCAATGCAAAAGACATAAGAACCAAATATGTAAAATTTTATAGTAATTCAACAGCATATAATATCTAGGTCTAAGAGAAGCTTCAAGCCACATTGCGTCAGCTCAAAGTTTACTTAGTGAACTGACTTTAAGTTCTAGACATCTTGAGCCAATCCAGAAAGATCGATATCACCAGAGTCGGGCTTCCTTGGTTTTGGATAGTCTTCTCTTTTAGGATAGTCTTCTCTTTTAGGTATCCCTCGCCTCATAGATGGTGAGGATGAAGGGTTGTCCTTGCATAACTCGTCGAAAGTATCAAAAAGGCTATTTCGCATATGATCAGCTGCTTCAAAGAACCGGCTGAGTCCACCGAGAAAGTGGCGTTCGATCCCTTCAACATCATTTCGAAGCCCCGGGAAGTTAAATGGTGATGATTCGTCGTTGAACTTGGTTAATGACCCTTTACCCATCAAGTCAGTAACATCTTCTTCTGTGTACTCTTTGTTGGATTTCAGCACTTCAACAGGCCTAATTCAAACAAATAACGGACAACAAGTATCAGGAAAGACGGAAATTCCATGCACAACATGCTCAATAACAAGGGACATAGAAAAAGTTATACACAAGCACAAAGAATTAACGAGATGCAAACATCATATATGTGGTAATAGATGATAACTGCAATTGTCTGGATTGGATTCAAACTCTATGACATTATCATCTGCCCATGAGTTAAAATAGAAGAATCAAAACAAAGTTTTATCATTCTCACCTTAAGGTTAAATTATGACCAATTTCAGAATCATCTTGCCAAACAAACACAATATATGAAGATTCAAATGTTTGAAGGCCAAGCGAAAGATGCCTAAAGATCAACACCCTTGAAAAAGTTGACACCCTTAAAATAGAATCGGAGTGTTTGCAAACAACCACAACCATGGATCACAGTAACAGCGTCACACAAAAACAACAATAACAATCAAAGAGGAAGAGCTCCATGGATGCAATGGAAAATAATGAAGAACATATGTGAAAGAAAATAGATAGCATGGCAAGGTCCAGGGAAACATCCCCTATCTTTCTAGAATTCCCAAGTCACAAGCCATATCTCAGAGCCATGAGATAAATGGGATACAGCAGGTCTGTAACCCAACTCCCGGTGCTCTCTTTCACAAACCAATGAAAGAGTGAAACAATTACCTCAGAAAGTATTTATTTACTCATTTCATATTTCAATGATCCAAAACTGTGCATTCTGCAACACATTAAATTGACCAAACCAACCAAAATCCCCAGTATATGACTCCAGTCTAAATTTCCTCTAACGTTCAAGGCAATGACATCTCATTAAGCTATTTTGACTACAAATGTTATGTTGCAAGGCCAAATTCATTTTGGACCAAATTGATCCTGCAAGCCGAATTTAAACTTGTCCAATAAATTTAACATCAATTGCTAAAATTTCACATCATTGACAATCGCAAGAATACAGTGTTTAAACAGAGCACCAACTGTAAGAAGCAAAATGGATTATCATGTGGACCGTCAAGATTATGTGAAAGTATCATAAATCAAAGAGACAAAAACATTTCTACGCATGATTCCTATTATACTTAACATAATTATTCTTAACACATAATAGCTCAACTCTAGGCTTTCAAATCCAAGAAAGACAACCATATGGACACTAATTTGCTTGGCTTTGACACACGCCCTTCAATTCCTGTAATTCCCCTAGTATTTATCTTTGTTCTAATCCCCGTATATAATAGATTTATTACCCTTGCTAGAAAAATCAGAGGAATTCCTTGTCGAATCGACATCTTCAGCAAAGTGGAGTAGGACTATTTATTTGTCTCGGCAATATCAACAGTGGTTACTACTGAGTATAGCTACTGAAACACCAGTTAAAGAAAAGAAGGCTTCATTTGCTGAGTGGAAGGGGTAACAAGATGAAGACATTATAGAAGTGGTACATGTAATATCCACACACAGCATACTCAATCATGAGGGATATCCGAAACATTGTATACAAGAAAAAAGAGTTAACAAGATGAAGAGATTATAGAAGTGGTACATGTAACTGCAATTGTAAGGGTCTAATCCATCATATTGAAATTACCCAACTTTATGATCAACACCATGAATGAATTCCATTAAAAATAGCAAAAAAAAGTGTTATGAATATGGAAAAAATAACTAATGACCAACAATTTCAAAATCCCCATTCAACAAACCTGAAGTCGTGAATGCTACAGAGTGATGTGATGGGCTATCTTTCAAACAAAAGAAGAAAGAAAATAGAGAAGAACCTACTCTCCGAGGCATTCTCTCAGAACCTCTTCGGTTTTCTGGCACTTTCTGATAAACTTTCCGGGCTCCACCTCCTCCGTTTTGCACTGAGATTTAACCACCGTTCTCGTCGACCATGCTTTCCGATCGCCGGAAGGCACTGACGGATTCAAATCATCTGCATCGTCGTCTTTCCAAACCCACCCCATTTCAGATTGCACCAGTGGATTCCAGAAACTGCGGTTGGGTGGATATATATGGATGTGTATGTTTGCTTTGGGTTTGGGTAATAAGTTTTCTTCGGCTTGTTAATACTTTCTAGAAGCTTCCCACCTCTCATATTCCTAAAATTAAAGTTTAATGTATCAAATTCACTCCATATAGACTGGAATAAAGATAAAAATAAAACGAGTATTTTAACAAATACAATTACATAAATGTTTCAAAGATGTAAAGCTTAGGCCTATAATGGTTACGATATTAACTAGTGATGTTAAAATGTATAATTTTCACGTCTGTAACTTTGTTGTTGTTGTAATGCTGGAAAGTTCGACCAGTTTAGCCATTTCTAACGAAGAATTCCACTAGATCTGGTTATTTCATATTGACATCATGTTATCATTCATCAATAATAATATAAACACGAACAACAATTACTATTAAGCTTCAGCAAACCAGATTCTGATTTGAACATGCAAACTTCTTTTCTTCATCATCTTATATCTTATAAAAAAAAAATCAAACATTATTTCTTTTGGAGAGAGATCCAAGATCAAACAAAATAAACTATGTTAAGAACTTCCGTTTACTACTTAACTCTATCTTTTTGTGTTGAACAGTCTGAGCCAAATCATGTTTACCTTCTCTGTTTAATCCATAAGAAACAGTCCTGAAATTAATGGTACTCGGAACTATCCCATTCTCCAACATTTCAGATAAAAGCTTCAGAGCTTCTTCCGATTTACCCGTCTTACAAAGACAGTTCATTAACATCGAGTACATCTTAAAATCCGGTCGAGGTCCTTTCTCTTTCAGATTATTGAACACATTCCAAGCATCAACATCTTTCCCCGAATCCATGTAACCTCGGATCAATGCTGAGTATGTAACAATCGTAGGTTCGCACCCTTCTTGCTGCATTTTCTCCAACATCTCCGTAGCTTTCTCAATCCGTTTCTCTTTTAGATAATGGACAATGAATGAAGTGTAGACATGGACAGTTGGACGAATACCCACCTCTTTCATGGATTCTACCTTAGCTAATGCTTCTTCTTCTCGTCCATTTCGTAGTAGTGCGTGAACAAAGGTTGCGTAAGTGTATTCATCTAGTGTAGATCGCTCGGTTCCAGCCTCGTTCAGCAATGACAATGCTTCTTCTAACTTTCCAGCTCGACAAAGAGCTCGAATGTGTAATGAACGAGTAATGGGAAATGTGAATCCGATTTTACAAAGAGAATCTTCGCACTTTCGAGCTTCTGATAGTTTACCGGCTTCACATAAACATCCGAGGTAAGTTGCGACAGTTTCTTTGTCCGGGATGTATCCTGCATGAATCATTTCGTGGAATATTTTAACGGCTTCATCAATCTTCCTTCCTTTTTTTCCACAAACACTTACGATCAAATACTTGTAGGTACTGTCAGTTGGAACATAACCTCCATCTTTCATCTCATTGAAAAACTTCAAGGCAATTTCGGTTAGCCCTGCTCGTCCGTATTGTATTATCATGACTGCCCATGTATCAGGTGTTATTAAGCATCTGTTTCTCCTCATCTCATTAAAAAGGGTTCTCATGTGCTCAAAATCCTTACCACGTCCCGAAATTTTCATCGCCATGTTATATGTTTCCGTAGTGTGCTTATAGCCGTCCTGCATTCCTACCCACGAAAAATACTGTAATGCAGCTTTTCCGTGAATCCTGCAATTTCGCAAAACCTCGACAACGAGTTCGGGTGTAAACAGAATTGTACATTTGCCTAAAGTTTCTTCTATGATGCTCCAATCTGATGAAGATGACAATATCCGACAAATTTCTAGGCGATCCTGCTCATTGTAACCCTTTGAGCGCGGCCTCACGAACTGATTCTTAACTCTTTTTTCGTCTGCTTGGTCATGATTCGGCTCCCGCTCCACCTGTAGTTCCAGTTGTCCGGATATCTCATTTCCGAGAGGTTCCCGCTCCATCGATAGTTCCGGATGTCCGGATATCTCATTTTCAACAGGAATAAGACGGCAAATTCTTTGCATTTGCTTCACTTTTTCAACATTGTCCGCCTCCCCGTTCTTCTCCATACAAGCTATGACCCACTTGAATGTTGTACTATCAATACTTATCATAGAAGCCTGCATTTTTTCCAAGACCTCCAATGTTTCGTCCGTTTTCAGAAGTTTGCATAGCTCCTTGATGAATATGGAATAAGATTTCCATGTGGGTTTGATTCCCTTATGCTCCATTGTATTGAATGCTTCCCACGCTTCTGATATCCGGTTTTGCCGAATATGCCCTGCAACAGCTGCCATAATTGCTACACTATCCACCTCGATTCCCCTATCCAACATCTCATTATATAGCTCAAAGCCTTTCTGATACTGGCATGAATCGAACAAGTTTTGCATTAACTCTGTGTATGTCGAAACAGTCGGTTGGTATCCAGATTTTTTCATACTTTCAAACACCTCCATTGCCTTAGAAAGTTCTTTTCTTTTTAGGTACCCATTGACAATGATCCCGTAAACTTTCGAATCAACAAGGTTTTTTCTCTTCATAATCTCAATAATCTCAAGAGCGTCTGTAATTCGACCAGCCCGGCACAGTCCTCTCAATAAGGTCTCAAAACATTCATAATCAAGTGCTATCTCTTTCCCATTGAATTCACGGATCAATTCTAAAGCTTCTCGAATCCTTCCTGCTACACAAAAACTCTTCAACATACAAACACGAACATCACGCTCCGGAATCATCACAACCTTAACCATGTCATCCGAGATCAAATTAACAGCATCAACATCACCCAACTTCGCCATGGCATTAAGCAAAATCTTATACAATCTTAAATCCAATCTCATCTCTTTTTTAACCATCTCCTTATAAACCTCCATTGCAATCTCACCTTTCCCACCATTACAAAGACAACGCACCATAGTTCTATAAACCCTTTCATCCGGTTCACACCCGGATTTCTTCATCTTCTCAAACAAAAACAAAGCTTTCCCAACCATCTTCGCCTTCCCATACTGCGAGATTACAATGTCCCACGTCTTAACACCCATCTCACATTTCTCCTTCTCCATTTCCTCCACCAACCCATCCATAAACTCGAACTCCCTCGCCTCCCCAACTATATACAACATAGTATTATAACTATCTATACTATGAAAAAACCCATCTTTCAACTTCACCCAATTGAAAAAACGGTAAGCTAACCGGGGCACTTTGAAACACCGTTTCAATACATTCCCAACAATCTCTCCATCAAATCGAAAACCCAGTTCATCCAACCTCTTCTCCATAGAAACCCCTCCATTTTTCGCCCGGATAACCCGTGTAACCTCATCAACAACAGGGCTAACATCAATGTCCTCTTGCAACCTGTTGGCATTTTCACAAACAGGTGGTAGGTAGGTCTTAGATTGGTCAATTGGGTCGTCATTTCTCGGGTTGGTTGGGGTTTTCGGGGGGATGATGAGACCGGAACCTAGGATTTGAGTGATTTCTTTGAAGAGGGGGTTGAGAGATGGGGTTTCGGGTGGGGAATTGAGGGGTTTATGGGGTTTATTGTGGGGGTGTCTAGAGGGTTTAGAGAAATGGCGGGAGATTTGAAGGGCGGGGAATTTGTGGGGGGTGTTTGAGTATAGGCATCGGAGGGTGTTTATGCGCCACATTGGGTTTGAAAGTTGAGGGTTTTGTAACTACTACTAGCTACAGAGCTTCCATGCATAATCCGCTTCATCTAACTTCCGTTCTAAGAAGAAGACATTTGGCGCTACCAAGGCATATGGGGACTTTCGGATTCTCGATTTTAAATGTCCAAACAGCTACGTGACATTTATTTGAACAATTATGTTATGAAAAAGTCAATAGTTTAATTCAGTTATGCATTTTTTTACTTGGATATTTCGTCCAGTCCTAAATATTATAAAATATTTGCATAAAAGTACCATATATTTAAAATTTTCAGAAATTGTCGCTATTCGGCTTTACGAAGAAAGTCAATAGTAAAAAATGCCAATAATTCTAGCTTGTGACTGTCCCCTTGCTCCTCGTGGCCCCAACGTGGAAGCGTCAACCTTGAGCTAATAAAGGGTTGATCTCGTACCGACTCTCTAGCATGTCCTTATATCGCGTCCGCCACCACACCTAATAAGAGGTATAGTTTGAACTTTCGTTTCGTGATTCATATCGCGATATGTTCCCGGCCTAGCCGTCTTCGTGCTACTAAAGAAATATAAAGAGTGGCTAACACTTATTTCTTTTATGATATGAAAAAATCAGAGCTTTTTGTGTTATTAACGCCCCGTTAGTGTATTTCTCTGAATAAAACATTGATATTTCAAGGATCGTTGTAATGTATGACAGTTATGATTGTTCTTAAGTGATAATAATAAAGGTTTGCATTTTTGCAAGCTGAAACATTATACAAGCTCAAAGTTCATCTATATCAACACTTATATCCATAAATATAATTTCAAGGAATCAAGCGAATAAAAGAACATCTAAAAAGTTTAGGAAACTGCTTGATTTTCTGCATCTCCAGATTTAGTATCTCCTTCAACTTCAAGCTTCTTTTGGGGAAGTTTCGTGTTTGAAAAAACCGTAATTGAAAACCAAGTTATCGTTGCAATGAGTTCAGGCTACCATAATCACGCTTAACATGTTGAATCTCAATGTTTAATCGTCAATCTGCATTCGAAGAGACAAAAATTATATCCAAAATACTTTTGTTGAGTTTGGTGATTTGTTGAGACCAAATAAAGCTCATTATGAAGAATATAGTCTCGAGTTAGAACTAAAAAAACAATAAATGAAGCACATTAACTATAAAAAAATAATGCATCTCAACGAAGCCTTTATATTATTTTTTTATTAGGATTATTTTTTCATTAAACTCCCAGCATTAAATCTCTATTTTATACTAGTATAGTATAACTATAAATATTAAATCTCTATTTTATAGTATACATTATTTATTTTATGTACGTTAGAAATTACATTTTTGCTGTCAAAAAAAAAGAAATTACATTTTTATTTTTTATAGTTTGCTAATATATGAAATATGCAAATTATTTTCAAATTATTAAAGGTATAATATTATAAAATGACCTAACATTGATCGAAATAAAAGTTTTGATACAGTTTAATAAATGATTAGTGTAAAGTGGAATTAATAGTTGAAAGAAAAAAATAATTATAAAATCGGTTTACAAATATTTTATTCAAATTTCATTTCAATCTACATAATATATTAAATAAAATTCTATTTTATTATGTTTTTATTGTACATAGTATACTGATTCTTTTATTTATTTATAATTTACGTAAGTTATAATTTTCCTTTTACATTTTAAGAGTTATATACTTTTATTTTTAGGAGATTTTTTTTTGAGAAACTTATTTTTAGGAGGTTTGAATCTAATAACAATTAGTGTTTTATTGAAACTGAGAATTTGTTCTATTATAGTATAATGCTATTTTGATTTAATTAAAAGCTGAATTTAATTAATTCTAAGAAATAAAACTTTGATTAATTAAGGTTTTATTTTATTTGTATTTGACCGACATAATATACGAACCTCTATAAATACTAAATAGAGTGACTTCATTCCAACGCTGCATTTGTTTGGCATTTTTCAAAATTTTGTGGGTTACATTACATTTTGCGTCTGTGATTTGTGGGTGAATTCCAGATGCCGCGATTTAGGGTTACGAAATTGAAATCTTGCCTCTGATTTGTGGGTGAATTCGAGAATCTGTGGTGCGTATTTTCTTATCTCTATTTAGGGTTCGGATAAACTATTGTGGTGTCGAACGAACTCTGTTGTCTGTTCGAAATGATTCCAGGGTTTGCAATGTTTACCTTGCGGAATTGTTGTTGTTTGCTAGATCCTGTCTGTATAATTTTAAAGTTTCCGATTTGTTTTGTTTTGAACTATCCCGTGATAACTTTAATCCGTCCCTCCCAAACTCAGTATTACATTACATTATTTGACTTGTCTCTGAATATCATGTTGAGCTATCCCGTCATTCAAATTTTCCTCATGAAAGATAAGGATAACTTCAACTGTAAATTGAAAAGAGTCCCTCCCTTACTCAGCATTATACTACATTGAAAGATTCGTTGTCGTTATCCTTTGATTATTCTATTTTTTTTGTGAAAGATGAGGATAACTTCAATTAGAACTTAAAAAGAGTCCCTCCCTATATATTACATTATATAGTCCGTCTCTGAATGTCTGTCCTGGTGGGAACTATATTATACTAAAGTCTGATCTGAGATTCCTTTCATTCTGAAGTATTCCGTGATTATTTTTTTCTTGATAAAAGATGAGGATAACTTCGATTGTGTCAATTCACTAACACTTATATAATACATATATATGGCCCTTGCATGAACGGTTTGTAACTTTTATATAAACAATTCGTAGTATATAGTATCCAACTGGTATTATGGTATTTTCTCTGCGAATTGCAAATTCTGTTCAATTTATTGATGGAATGTCCTTCATGGAGTTTTGTCCGCAGCTCCTGACTATCGAGCAAACTGATTATTACATGTTCTGAGCTTGATTACATGTCACTCGTTATTATATATATTGTGACATTGGTCCCTTATGTCCCTGCTTAATCCTATGTGCCTTTATGTCTTTGCTTTATCCTATTATCAATTTACGATTTGACGGATAATTGTCCCATTTATATTGTCGCGATTGTTGCCTGGAAATATATTATCAATTTACGATTTGACGGATAATTGTCCTGTTTATACTGTCGCGTTGGTTGTCACTCATTATATATATTGTGACATTGGTCCCTTATGTCCCTGCTTTATCATATGTCCCTTATGTCCCTTCTTTATCCTGTTATGAATTTACGATTTGACAGATAATTGTCTCATTTATACTGTCGCGTTCGTTGCCTGGAAATATATGATCAATTTACGATTTGACGGATAATTGTCCCGTTTATACTGTCACATTGGTTGCCTGGAAATATATGATCAATTTACGATTTGACGGATAATTATCCCTTGTCACATTATGGAATATCAGTATACATGTCCAGGAGTAGTAATGCTTGAAGAATTTTGGGCACAATTTGACGAGTTAACCTTGAGAGAAATATTCGTTGTCTTTATCCTGTGATTATTCTAATTTGTTTGTGAAATATGAGGATAACTTCAATTAGAACTTAAAAAGAGTCCCTCCCTATATACTACATTATATAGTCTGTCTCTGAATGTCTTTCCTGGTGGGATCTATTCTATACTAAAGTCTGATCTGAGATTCGTTTCATTCTGAAGTATCATGTGATTTTTTTCTTGATGAAAAATGAGGATAATTTCGATTGTGGCAATTCACTAACACTTATATAATACATATATGGCCCATGCATGAACAGTTTATAACTTTATATAAATAGTCCGTCCCTAACTCAGTTATGGTCTTTTCTCTGCGAATTGCAAGTTCTGTTCAATTTATTTATGGAATGTCCTTTACGGAGTTTTGTCCGTGGCTCCTGACTATCAAGCAAACTGATTATTACATGTTCTGAGCTTGATTCCATGTCACTCGTTATTATATATATTGTGACATTGGTCCCTTATGTACCTGCTTTATCTATGATCAATTTACGATTTGACGGATAATTGTCCCGTTTATACTCTCGTGTTGGTTGTCACTCGTTATTATATATATATTGTGACACTGGTACCTTATGTCCCTGCTTTATCCTATGTCCCTTATGTCCCTGCTTTAGCCTGTTGTCAATTTACGATTTGACGGATAATTGTCCCATTTATACTATCTCGTTGGTTGCCTGGAAATATATGATCAATTTACGATTTGACGGATAATTGTCCTGTTTATACTGTCGCGACCAATCCAAGGTATTCCATTTTTGTTTCTTCATTAGATTATTGCCTCTGTTTCTTCATTAGATTATTGCCTCTTGTTAATGTGCGATTCTGACACCCGTTTCATGGTTCAAATAGTTTTTTTTATCATTATTGATTTCACCAGCTTCAGGCATCAGGCTGAATCCTCAGGCAATATAAAATACGCATTGGTGATATGCAATGTGACTTCTTGATCCACTACATTTTGCATTTATGCACTCGTCTTGAACATTATTAACTATTTTGTTACTTACAATATATTCAACAATGGTGAAGTATTTGTCATGTGCTTGTTAATATGCTGTATTGATCTTTCTGGCTGCAGATGACCGAATATCGAATATCAAGTTTTCACTTTGTGACAGAGACTAACAGTGAAGGTAAATTTATGTGTTCAATTCTAGTCAACCAGGTTGAATTCCTGTTATCCCAGGGATAAACAGAACTTGTTTGAACAAGATGTCGGCTGAACTTAAGAATTAATTTGTTAACCACATTTTACTTCAGTAAAATAGTTTGGGTTGGAGAAAATAGTTATACTATTGAGAATCTGAAAGTTTGGCTCTGCAGCATCAATTTTCTAATAATATTAATCAACAACATACTGTCTGGGAATAAATTAGATTAAGATGAGATGTGACACTTGTGTGTTGGTGTCAAATTAACAAATCATGGCGGTAGTCAATCACGACTGTTAACTAAAGAAGTTTTTGGAACAATCGAGGCTGTTAACTAAAGAAGTTTTGGGAACAGTTCTAACATATTGTATGTTCACTAAATTAGTACTTTCAGTCGATTTTTTTTATTTTGTTCATATCCATAAAGTCAATATAGGGAGATCAGTGCATGTGCTTCAGAAAAGCTTTATGGTAGTGTTTTTCAGTTGCTTGTTCCGCAAAAAAAGAAGAAAAACTTACAGCTTCACTTGCTATATAGTTTTGATACATTCTTGTCAATCTGCTGCCATTTAAACCCTCAGTGTTCTCAGATTAAGACATTAAATTTCTTGTAGTTCACAGTTTGCCTCAGAGGAAAGGGCCGCAGTCTAGGGCTGTTTTTTCTCTTCTAAAATCCCCAGTTCATGTATTATGGTTTGCACATTATGGAGCCAAACTGGCTGTGGGTTTTGGTGTATCGGATCCAGATGAAACTGAAAAGGTTAAAAAAGACGTGGTAAGTTACAACACTTGCTCTACATGATTGGTTGTCTCTAGCAGTTATTTTCTGCTTCTGGATGATTCCTTATCACATCTGTTTGCAAAGGGCTTTGCTGCCCATATTCAAAAGCTCTGCTGCTGGTTTCATTTTTGCGTTGCTTATGTGTTGCTTGTATTTGGAGTTATAATAATAATTTTATCAAGCGTAGTCATGTATGATTATGGAGAATCCCTAGGTCCAGTGATTATGGTAAAGCATAGTTGCATGCTTTTTGATTTGATGCAGACCGTTCCTACAGAAATAATGCAAGATCGGTTAAAGGCTGAATGACCATTTAATGCCACTTTTGCTAGCCTCTTTTTCTGTAGTTGTTTTCCACTCCATGCAGAAAATATCAAGACATATTTATTTACTAAAGAATGACTCACTGTGAAGCTTGTAAGTGTCATGATTTTAGTAGTTAAGAGGAGTAAGATTGCTTGTGGAAAGTGGTTTCTGAACTTAGACAATAGCTTCGGTAATCTCTTCTCAGTGTTGGTCTTCCGGAACTTAGATGTTATTTTTCATACAAAAGTTTTGCCATAATACATCAAGGGTCCCTTGCACTTGACCAAATAATCTGATTGGCCCCCCTAATGGTGAATTTCTCTTCCGTTGATGTGATCACAATTTTGAATCCCTCAAGAAGACTGGGGCGTAAGATATCTTCTTTTGTCTAGAGGATCTCAAAGTGCAAAGAAGGTATGTAGTGGTTGGAACTGAGGTTTATACTTCTTTATGTTAAGGTGTCTTTGCTGGTAATGGGAACTATAATATACTAAAATCTGATCTGAGATTTGTTTCATTTTGAAGTATCCCGTGATTATTAGTCTCTTGATGAAAGATGAGGATAACTTCGATTGTGGCAATTCACTAACTCTTTTATAGTACATATATGGCCCATGCATGAACGGTTTGTAACTTTATATGAACAGTCCGTCCCTAACTCAATATATGGTATCCAGCTGGTATTATGATCTTTTCTCTGCGAATTGCAAGTTCGGCTCAATTTATTGATGGAATGTCCTTCACGGAGTTTTGTGCGTGGCTCCTGACTATTGAGCAAACTGATTATTACATGTTCTGAGCTGAGCTTGATTCCATGTCACTCGTTATTATATATTGTGACATCGGTGTTGGATAAAATGTAATCAATTTACTATTTGACGGATAATTGTCCCTTCTGAAATATATATTCCAAGCTCAACGGTAGTTTTTGGTGAAAAAAGTGCAATCGTTAAATCTAGATATGTCTAATGCACTTGGTCCCTTTTTTCGGTTAAACAAATTAGTGATGGGAAGTCACAAAGGAGTTCTGTGCATGGCTCCTGATGAACTGATCATAATGGTCTCAGAGTTTTATCCTATGTCTCTGCTTATACTGTTGCTTTACTGTTGCTTTGGTTGCCTTAAAAAATATGACCAATTCATGATTTGACGGACAATTGTCCTGGGCTAGATCCAGATATGTCTAATGCAGTTGGTCCCTTTTTTCGGTTGAACAAATTAGTGATGGAAAGTCCAGAAAGGAATTTTATGTACGACTCATGATGTACTAATCATGATGGTTTACAAGCTTTATCCTGTTGGTTGCCTGGAAATATATGATCAATTTATGATTTGACGGATAATTGTCCCGTTTATACTGTCGTTGTTTGGAAATATATGATTAATTTACGATTTGACGGATAATTGTCCCTTGTTGTGACGGGTTATGTCTAGGAGTAGTAATGCTTGAAGAATTTTGGACAGATTTGATGAGTTAACTTTGAGAGAAAGATAATAAGTGAAAAAATGTCGGGTAAATGTGACTTTGGTTTGGTAATGTAAAGCATGTCGCTTAATGAGATGGAAACAACAGCCATAGAGTGAAGATGGAAATACTAGGCATTAGTTAGTACTTCGTGGTAGGAAAGATCAGGGGGTCAAAATGAAATATAACTGTCAAATGTAATATGAATGTTCTACTTCGTATTATAAAATTACAAGAATGACAATTGTGAAGTTTATTATGTTTGTGACTAATATCTGTTTGAGAAACTAACGATGCTTTTATGTGTTCTCGAGTCATTTGTTTTCTTATGGCAAAGAATTAAGAAAAATCATCCTTTTAACTGAGATGCGATCGAGGGTTACGAAATTCAGAATTTTGCGTCTGTGATTTTACGGGTGAATTTGAGATGCTGCAGCAAAGCGATTGAGGATTGCGAAATTCAAAATCTTGTGTCTGTGATTTTGGATGAATATCGTGAAATTTTGCATTTGTGGGTGAATTTATGCAAAGATGCGGTGAAGATTACTCGAGATAGATGAAATCGTGAATGAATCTCTTGTTTTCAATAGTATTCATATCCCTGGTCATTTTGTTTACAGGACTCGATTTTGTAGGACCTCAGGAAAGAGTTTTATTTCTTTGCAGGGCAGAAATGATGTTTTGTGAATATCTTAACCAAAGGGAAGAAAGGCGATGTCGGATTTTTCTGTGGAGTTTTCAAGTCACTCCCAAAGTCAAAGGTGCGGAAGATGTTGATTAAAAGTCAAGCTTCACCAACAGAGGTATGCCCTTACTGTAAGCCAAAGCTTTACAGCATGTTGCAAGCCAAATTCTGCTGGCTTGGTTCCTATGAAGATTGTGTTGAATATTATGTGTGCCTCAACGGACTTGTGCTTGGATTCTTGGAATCTGCAACCTCTTGCCTTTGTCTGATTCAGAAGAAGTGGTGTCTGAATATAATCATAAGGTTTTCTATCCTTCTATTTACATATTAGCTGTCTTAGCATGTAGGATTCAGATTCTTTTATCTTTCTCAAATTTTTAGCGGCTCTGCTTGTAGCTTAAGAAATATCACAGAAAGATAAATCTGTCTTACTGAATTAGAATTGTTCAGAAAACTGACCTCTGATCAGTGAGAAAAAAGATGTCTTGGACTTTTGTCATATAGAATGGAGTGACGACCGTTGCTAGGATGATATCCACTGTATGCTACTTTCTTCTTTTGAAATTTCAGTAGATGTAAAGCTCCAGAAGGATCTGCAATTAGACACCAATATATTGGCACAGTTCAATAATTAGGAATTCTCAAGTTGAATGGAACCTCAGCTCTAATGACCGAGCATGCTATGAACTTTTGGTGATTAGAGATGAAATGTAACTAGAGAAGTATCTTCCCCTTCATTTCACGCAGAAGCACCATTATGTGCTGAAGGTTCATGTATGACTGTAATAATGGCTAAATTTATTTAATGTGACATGTTTCTCGAGCAGTTGGTAGCTGCCACTTAAGCATACCCATCATCAATATCGATGCATAGGCCGTAAAGGAATTACATGCATTCTTTTCTTTTTGGCAAGTTTTAACCCTCCCTGTACTTTGCGAGGGTGTGTTTGAGTTAAGGATGCTTTGAAGCTTTGGGATTTAATGATAGGGAGAGGTCTGGCCCCTAATGAGGTAAGTTATTGCACGTTGCTCGATGGACTGTTTAACATGGGAGATTATTCAAGGGCTTTGGCCCTATGGAAGGATATCTTAGCTAGGGGTTATGCCAGAAGTACTTATGCTTTTAATACTATGACCTATGGTTTGTGTAAGATGGGGAAAATGGTGGAGGCAGAGGAGACTTTTATTAGAATGAAGGAACTGGGCTGTAAACCCGATGGCATAACGTATAGAACTCTGAGTAATGGGTATTGTAAACTAGGAAATCTGTAAGCAGCTTTTAGAATGAAGGGGGAGATGGTAAAGGAAGCATTTCATCCTAGCATTGAGTTTTATAATTCTCTTATAAGTGGGCTGTTTTTTAGTCGAAGAAAAGTAGAGATTGAATGACCTATCTGAAATCCATATCACTTTAGTGCATGTCTTCGAATAAATAGTTGATATTTGAAGGATCGTTGTAGCATTACCGTATCCATGGACATGCAAAGTTAATGGAAACATGCAAAAGAAAGTTAATGACGGTTAATGTAAAACCACAATAAAAATTTCCAAAATACATGATTTAGCCTATGATAATGTATCCAGATTTCTTGTCATCCAGCATTATTTACCAAATATTGAAACTTCATGAACTATGTGCTTTCCCTAATCTAATAAAAAAAAGGAGCCTAATCAATTAGCTTCTCGCTGCATTAACTTATCATCTCCAAAATTTTGTGGACATGAAAAGTAAATGCCGACCCCAAAACATTTCGGGACTAAGGCTTTATTATTGATGTTGTTGTAGCATTAACTTTGTCATCTCCAAAATCTTGTGGATCAACTAATCTAGCAGCCAACAGATATTAAAGCAGCTTCTGCCTGCAAACTTACAAGGGAAACAGAGTTAGTTATCAAGAAACAAAACAACATGAACTGTAAAAGCACATCAATTTGTTTGCTAAGACTACGTAATTTGGTTTCTAAAACTATATCGCTATCATATCCAAGAATGGAGTTTGCAAGAACAACAATACTTGTGCTTGTGCGTCTTTATTGAATCCAAAGAGGAGAATGGAATTATTTCAAATTCGAAACAAGTGACATTCCAAATGCCAATAGGTTACACAATGAGTATAGCAATCAAGTTTTTCAACAAAATATAAACGATTTCCACTTCTACATGTTTGACAGGTCTGTACGGATGTTATAATTTCAAGTAAAAAAGTAAACTGTTACGTCGAATTAGGACTTGTTTAGTTCACCAGTTTGTTGTTGGAGGTAGATATTCGTTAATATTTCTCCCGAAACAGGTATATCAACTGTTCCTCAGTCCTACCCAAATACTTCATATCTAATTTTCAAACAAAAAACGAGAAAAAAAGAAGCTGTTAAGCTGTGTGCAGATTTAAGTATATACGCCAAGTCTATTGCCTCTGAATTCCCTAGAATGACTTGCAACAAGACTATTGCTACGGCAAATAGAGCCGACTTAATTATCCTAGAAGCGTTGATTATGATAGTCAGAGAATTCCGCATCTTTTCAATATAATTTATACTAAAAATTGAAATGTTCTTTGAGTGTTTACCTTCCTAAAGCCTCTTTTCGATTTCTTCGTTAACACGATTATAGTAAGTCATTCTTTGTATACAATCTATAGCTTCTTCAAATTTCTGCCTCCCGAAAGCATTTGCAAAGGAATTAGACCAGTGTTGCAATTTTTCTGTCATCTGCATAAGCAATTATCAACAGATACTAATGTTAGAAGTAAAAGAAAAGTTCACTATATCAGTCTGGTAAAAGAACTCATGAAACAGCCCTACAGGGAACAACAATGTAGGTCGGGTGATTTCAACTCTCCTTTATCATCAAATCTTCCAGAAGCAGAAGACAAACAGAAGTTAATTTCTACAATTTTAACCCACATATATTTCTACTTTCTTCCAGGATGTTATAGGATCAAGTCCATAGTCCAGTAAATGAACCATAGAAAGGAAAATCAAATCAATGCTAACTTCTTTCCCTCCACCTCCATAATTTTCTTTCACATTTTCGTCTTTCAATTAGAGTATGTGTGTGACTAAGTAATTTCAAAATTCGATAATCAATTGGCATTTGACAGTAAATGTTATGATAAAGAGCCATACTAGAGTTTGAATATCAGTTAGAGCAGTAAAGTCGGGTGCCTCTTCAACCGCTTCCCTTATTTCCATAATCTGCAAATACAGAAATCAAGGAAATAAGAATCAGAGTTCCGTTTCTTTTGTGGATGTGGAAAATCAATAGAACACAAAATTCAGGTCAAGAGGCCATCAGGTTAAGGAATGGTACAAAGCTAAGCCAGCTCCAGCATGGCAGCATGGATGACAATAGCAATAAAGAAAGGTTGACAAGAATATCAAGTTGTTGCATTGTTTGTAACAGCATCTAAAGGAGCAACAATAAGAATTGCATGTGGAACAAAATCTCGTATGTACAGGTATAAATTCCACCTGATAACAATACTTTGACTAGAAGAACATTCGCCACACCGCTACAACATGAAAGCACAATGTAGTCCAGAAAGACATTCTCAACTTCCAACTGTTATTAAAAGAATTCAATGTTCCCATAATTGTTCTAGAAACATTAACACGAAGTTGAATGAAGTGTAATTTTGCAGCAGTAAGACACATTTTTCAGAAATATCATTTGAATGCAAACACATTAAACTTCTATTACTTGCCTCAGCTAGTAACTGTGGTTCTGAAATCGTTTCTTCTTCATTAACATCAACTCCTTCAAGCTTTAACTGTGACAGATACAAAAACTAATATTAGCCATGGAAAACAAACGATATAACCAAAAAGCTAAAATATGCAACAAATAAAGTAGCAAGCGAAGGATTGCAAGGTCAATAACGCTCTTTAATAAATGCTTAGACGGATAAAATCTAGGATTCAAAGCCTAGCTCTATTTTTTTAAAAATATCTGCATTCAAATAGTTTGTCACAATCTGTTTAGTATCCTAGAAATCGTGCCCCGTCAATTATGATTTGTCACAAATATTCACTATATCAACATCAACCAGTGTTGCAATCATTCAACAAATGAAAAAACGACACAATCAATTAAATATTGTAAAAACGTGAAAAGAATAGAACTTCCCACATTGATGCCATATCAGGGAGAAAATCGGTATTCCAGCAAGCCGAACAAAACAACAAAAATATCGAATCAATGAAGCATTGTATGAAGAGATTGTTCATATAACACCAAATGTGCACGAACATAGTAAAAGATAGATGCTTTACAATATAAATAGCTCGCAATATCGGATCTTTGAGAGTTCTGTGAGCATCAATAACTCGACTGGACTGTTGAGCTGCAAACTCCCTCTCTTTCTAAAGCAAGAAAAAAAGCAATCCATCAATAATTAAAGGAGGAAAAAAGTATCATTTTATCAAACAGAAAATTGAATTGAACCTCAGAGTTTGAATGAACTAAATCAGGATGCAGTTTTTTCTGCCAATCTTTATACTTGCCGTGAAGATTCTCCTTGTTCACGTCCAATTCGTAATTCTTCTCCCTGTTCACGTCCAATTCGTTATTACTCAACCCAAAAGAAACTGCAAAAAACATCCAAATTATAAACCAAAAAAAAAAGAATGTTACAGCCCAAATATCTGGAAGTAATCAACCGAATGATCAAGGGGCTTTACAGGAATCACAAAGTAGAAAGAGCAATTGTTGAGAGTGAGCGTTGCAGTTCCAACAGTTGTGTTGTGAAGATTGGGAGGCGAAACGTTTGGCGTGAAAGTGGGGAGAATTTGGGGATTTAGCGGTGGGAAAGAAGAGTGTAGAGTTGAGAAACGGAGCAGATGGAGATTTAGAATGGATAGCTCTGCACCTGAGTAGAAGCTTCGAGAGACAAGTCCATTGTTCCTTCCTTCTCAACATTTCCACCTCAAAACAATACTAAGTTATCAAAATTCCTTTCATTCATTCATAGGCATATCATCAAACAACTCATCAATTCTAACTTATCTAATCTCATACATAACTAAAACTTCTCATCATTAAGCTCTCACTTTCTTTCTGACAGAGACAACATGTTCGACATTTTTTCATTATTTATATCGTATATAATCAAACAGATAAATTGAACCTTCAATAGTGAACAAGAGAACAGAGGAGAGAAAGGGTGGCCGGAATATCTTTCGCTGAAAGCGTCGAGAGTGAATTTTGGAAAAAAATTTAAAATTAATCGGTAATTAGTTAGATTTTAAGTGACTAACAGTTTGATTGCTCTAGTCGAAATTTCTATTTTGAGAAAATACTCAAAATTAGTAATGGGATGAAACAAACCTTTATTGATATATATCGTTTCATAAAGTTATAAAAGTTGAGCCGAATGCTCAACGGCGTCGCAAGTACCCCTCTAGATCTATTTACTCTAAAAACGTTCTAAATTTTTTTAAGTATATCGACTCGATGTAGGTAAATTACACATAGGAAAAATGGTAAAAATAATTTCCATATATTGATTCCTAGCAAACAAAGGTAACCTTGTAATTAGGAAAACACTTGCCAGTCAAGAAAAACATAATTTGAGCACAAATCCAACTCCTAAAATACTGTTTCTACTATAATTAAAGAAAACAAACAGATTTTAGTCCATACTCTGCATTGAAGAATCAATAATTTAATATCACATCAATAACTTCGATACATCGAACATTATAGAACAAAATAAAAACTAAAATCAAACAAAAAGATTCATCTCCGCTTTTGTCCTCCTCCGCATATCCTCGATTCGATGAATCAAATTCGTCTTAAAGTCCGTCAACGACTCCCTAAATTGATCAATTTCACAAACCGCAATATCTTTCGCTGGCTTCTTCCACCAAAACTCGCTATCACTTTCTTCATTGGCTTCCTCACCAACTTCTTCGACAGCCGCGGAAGGCAAAACAATATTTACAGCGTCTTCCGCGTAAAATCTTTCGATTACACTATTCACGGAAGGATTTCCGACGGCATATGCTCTCCCATATGGGGAAAACGTGAAAACAGCAGCATCGATACCCGAAGTCGTACAAAATTGCTCGACTTTTTTGAAGAGACCTTTACGACGTTTAGTGAATGTCGTCTTGAGATGTTGTTTGTTTTCTATTTTTTTTATATCGATCTTCTTTCTCCCTGTTCCTTGATATGCTCTTGCCATGATGGTCTCTATAAATTATTTTACGTAAGAAAAAGATATGTGAAGAATTGTATGCTTTTCTTTTGCTTATATAGAAAAAAAATGAGGAATCCTTTTCGAATTAGGATTGCTATACAAGTTAAAAAAGTAGTTTCCTATTATATTTAGGGCACTATATTAGAATTTTTTATTTTTTATTAATGGTAACGAATTAGGATAATGTCTTTTTAGTTTTTATTTCCATTTAATGCTTTTATTTTCATTTTTTTATTTTATTTACGCTGTCAATTATAATGATTAAATTAAGGATGAAGACTAATCTGTTCAAAGGTGTAGGCTATGGTCACTTTGTTTTTCCCTTACTTTGTCTACACTTTGTCTTTTTCACCATTGGATTAACTTTTAACTCATGATCAAATGGTTGACAAAACAAAGTAATGGTTACTTTGTGAAAAACAAAGTGACCATAGAATATCCCCTGTTCAAATATATTAGTAAAAAAATCTATGTCGGCGATAATAAAAAGTTCCAAATATGTAAAATAATGTAATAGTAATATTTAAGAGAAAACCTTAAATAAGACGATTCCCTTACAAAAATAACTTAATTTAGAAGATATTCTTGCAAAACCCTAAATACAGGTTAAAGGCACCGTTGATCTCCGAACTTTATTAATTATGTCAAATGATCACTCAACTTTTTTCTAATTTATTTCAATTAAGTCATTCCGATCAATTATCACGTGGTAGCCACCTAGATGTCATATATCATCAATAATTATTAAAAAGAATATGACATAAATTGATAACAAATTGGTTGGTAATGTAATAATCAAAGTCAATAATCAATGTTAACTTATGATGATGTGGTAACCAGGTTACGTTTCCGATATTTTATTTTATTTTAAAGTTGTCTGAATGACTTTATTGAGACGAATTAAAGTTGAGTGATCATTTTGAGACAACCAAAAAATTTGAATGATCAACAAGGCATTTAACCCCTAACCATCAATGAAACTAGGGCAAATTGGGTCAATGTTTCCTAAATTATGCATTTGCTTCATTATTATATCGGACATTAAAACTTTAACATGTTATAGTACTTACTTACTTTCATCATGATTTTTTCACGTTTATCAAATAAAAATAGCTAAAAATGATCTCAAAATGAAAAAGTCGCTATATTAAAATTGTTTAGTTTCACAAATTCTTGAAATAAACTTTTATTCTAAATCATGATTTTCAAATTCTATCTCTAAACAACTATAGAACGAAGAGTTCATCAATTGTACTAATCAATGTTACAGAGATCAATGAAAGTAGTTTTTATGTTTCTATGCCATAATGTTAAGTTTTGAAGTACGAATATTATGACAAAAGCATGTTCGAAGTTTGAGTTTTACCAACAAAACTCAAAATATAGAAGAACATTTTTTAAGTTATGTATTCTGATAAAACCATGTCGCATCATATCAATATTTAGGGAAATTTTATGGTCACTTTGTTTTTCATGGGATGAAAAATGATTTGTTTTTCATGGGATGAAAAATGATCTAATGGTGAATAAAGCAAAGTACAAACAAAGTAACTCAAAAACGATACACCCTCATGGTATTTAGTTCATAATCTGAGATGTTTGATCAATTTTTAGCAAGCATGATAACATGTTTTCGAAAAGTCTGTGGACATTACCCTAATTTTACAATTAAAAAACAACGTGAATGATTACATGTAAATTCCAATTTGATTTAGTTAATGGAAAAAAACCATTATTTTTTAAGAGAGAAATATAAAAATTTCAATTTTACTACCAAAAAAGAATACTCATTGCTCAATAGAACATGTTCAAGCACCATAAAGTCATGCCAAGGCGAATGCTAATCAGAACATCATTGCAGCAATGTATTCAAGAACTGTATTTGATTAAATAAAATCTCGAAAAACGAGGATAATCAAAATTAACTCAAAGTCATTAAACCAAAACAAAATTCAAAGCATAGGTCCAACGAACAAGCAGCAGCAAGCCAAACTTATTATCCGATGTGAATTCAAGCCTTGACACGTCCATAGAACTTGGCCTTCTCCTGTGTTGTTTGGAACCTGCCATGTCCGAATTTGGTGGAGGTATCGATGAACTTGATCTTAATATCCTCCAAAGCACTCCTTGAAGTCTGGTTCAAAAGTGATTGCCTCAACGTCACAACACGCTTCTTAGGTCCGACACAACACCCCTTGATCATCAGGTAATCCTCTTTAACAATACCGTAATGAGGGAAACCTCCGATAGGTGTGATCTCCTTCTGAGTCCTGCAAATTATCACAAACATAAGCATTCAAGACAGCAATTCAAACGTGAAGAAAGAAAAGGAAAAAAAAAGCAAGGTATTTACTGGTCATAATCAGTCATTGCAGAATGAGACTCGGTGCCAGACTTTCCGAGCTTGTAGATTTTCTTGTTCATCTCAGTACGGTGATGGTAACCGTTCTGTCCAGCCCTTGCAACAGTGTAGGAAACCCTAGCCGGATGCCATGATCCAATACAGGCAACCTTACGAAGACCACGATGGGTCTTGCGGGGAAGGCGAGTCACACCCCAACGAGTAACAACACCCTCATAACCCTTACCTTTGGTGACACCAATGATGTCAATCATCTCATCCTTTTGGAACACGGCATCAATAGGAACCTGCTTCTCAAAGAAGCTGTAGGCAAAGTCGACCTTCTTGGCGATATCACCACCATTCACCTGAATTTCCATCAGATGTGCTTTCTTCTGCTTCAGTCCTTTCATCTTCCTAATCTACAAAATCAAAGGAACATAAATTTAAGACCATAAGTAGATTCTCAAACACACATTAGTACAAACACAAGTATAGAAGATATGGAATAGAGATGAAAGTACCTGTGTGTGCGCCAACACACGGATAACAGTGCAGTATTTCTTCATCTTATTGAGTTGAGACTCAATATCCTTCTTTCCATCTTCAGATTCACACCTCTTAGCATACTTGCTAAATGCCTTCTTCTTGGACTTGCACCAATTCTTATAGAACCTCCTCTTAACCTCCTCACTCAAATGCTGAGCCCAGACAGTGTTCAATGAGCGGAGACCACCAGGTGTTTTCACATAGCCTACAACTCCAACAATAACCATGGGTGGAGTCTCAACGATGGTAACAGCTTCACATGTTTCTTTCTTGTGGAGTTCTGAAAGAGACAGGTTCGGATTAGAGAAATTTCAACAGTTACCAAAGCCAGTAACCTGAATTGTGTAAATGAACTGAAAAGAAACCCCAAATAACACTTACAAAACAAGCACAAAATATAAACAAGACTCACTTGACCCTGGCTTCTCAACATCTCTGACAACATGAGTCATCCCAGCTTTGTAACCCATGAAAGCAGTCAATCTGCATGGCTTTGTTGGGTCATCCCTGGGAAAGGCCTTCACTGTAAGTATCATCAAAGAGAGTAAATTTAGTAAAACAATACAAAAAAACCTCAATTGGGAGTCAAGTAAGAGCATAAAAAACATTTAAACTACATCTATTATACTAATATCTCTACAATACTAATATTCAAACAAATACCCATTTCATAAATGATATACTGCACAGGATAACCATTAACAAACAACAAAAAGAATGGAATTCACATCTGTGAAACTCATGTAGGCTATTATTTGAAAAGCAAATGACTTGTTTCTCAAAACAAGGGCATAGAAATTTAAATAAACACATGTAAACTCAATAGAGACCACAAAGTTCATATCTGACAATTCGAGAAGTTAATGCAATTGAAATGGCAAAACGGAAACTCGGATTCATCGAGTACAAGAGTAGACAAACAATATATCATGATAGAAATGAAAATATTCCACAGACAAATTATTTTTCCAGCCTCAAACAGAAAATCGTTAACAAGTAATGATATCAATCATGGATGCAAAAAGAACTACAAAATGAATCAATAGCATTTTCTCAACAGAAAATACTGTTAAGCAAGCAATGATATCAATCATGCATATAAAAATAACAAAAACAATCAGAATATGAATCAACCATGGTTTCTCAGTAGAGAAATTTGTTAAGCAAGCAATGGTAACAATCATGAATATAAAAATAACTTCAAAGGCAACCAGAACATGAATCAATAACCTTTGCCTCTTTGACGAGATGCCCTCTTCCTTGGAAGGAAACCCAAAGAACCATGTCTGGGATGTTCAAACTTACGATGCGACATTGTTACCTTCCGCTAACAAACTGCAAAACTAAGATCTTCAAAACCAACATATATGAATGAAACATATCTAATTTTAACTATCTACTTGAAGAAACCAATAAATACCTTTTCCAAATTATGTCAGAGTAAACAACATAATCAAACCAATAAATACTTTGCGTCAACAAATAACTAATCCAGAAATCAAAACATGAATTTCAAATAAAATAAACATAAAATATATGCCAACAATAATAACTAATTTAACCACAAAGCAATAGACTGGGGCTACTAAGCTGCACAAATTAGGGTTTTTTAAAAACAAGTCATTAAAAATTTAAAAGGCATAAAATACTGAGGGTAAAACATTTATCGGAAGCAATTTTACTTTCAAAAACAATCTCTCTCTCGAGTAGTAGACGTATGTTATCCACAGCAGATGAGAATGAATGAAATGAAATGATTCCCAACCAAAGGCCTATGGCATCAAATATTGAAAACCAATTCTCGGGTTCTATACGTATTCCTTACCGGATAACCGGTCAAGTTATCCGGTTCAGAGAGCCCATTCTGAGACTCCAGCCTTGATTAATTAACCAACATTATCATCAAGGGAACACATTCCATATCACCACCAAACCAACAGCAGAATCACTACGTCTACTACCATAGCAAAACTATCATAAAAGAGATAAAATCTCATACTAAATCAAATATTTGAAATTAAAACTTGAATAAATCGGATCTAACAGATAATTTGAAACGATAATCAGTAAAATTAATAAAATCAAAGGGATTTAATTACTGAAATTAAGTTCTTGTACCTCAGCAGCTGATGATAGAAGAAGAGCACCTACCCCGGCTGCAATTTATTTTACTCTAGGGATTCAGTGATTTCAAGACGGCGAGGGGTTTTTAAATGAGGTTGCTATCACATTCAACGGAGGAGATGAAAAGTGGATGAGATGGAGATTCTGGACCGTAAGATGGATGTCTAGGGTTTCATATTAGGGTTTTGTACATTATTAGGTTGGGCTTCAGGGGTTTTTTTTATGGACGTCTGCATTTCTTGGCCCTAAGTGGTTTGTTTTTTGGGCTAATTTATTGGAAGCTCTTAACTTGTCAAAAAAATAAATTGACCCTCTAAACTTACTTAAAATAATTAGCTTTTTAAGTTTATACAGTATAATTCTTTCGAAAAAAACAAAAGTTTATACAGTATAACATTTGAACTATATTATCTTATACAAATTAAAGGAGTGAATATATAAATTTAAACTAGTTTTGGAGGCACATGAACTTTTTAAAATTAATTCAAGTGGCAAATAATTAAGCAAGTTTAGAGAACCAATGAGACGCAATATAAGTTTAGAAAAGCCAATTTACTATTTATGCAAAGTTGATATTGATATATTTTTATTTTTTTTAAAATAGGCTTAGTTTCTAATACATTTTAATAAATTCATAATTTTCTCTTTATTTCTCGACTTTTAATTACCTTGAAATGTTAACAACACTTTTCAACTCTTGCTTACTATTCTAAGGAAAGGAATTCACAACGGCCGTTTTTACCCACAACAAAGCCAAAATCACTAACTTTTTAAATAATTCACTAACTTTTATTTCACACGGGTATCAAATTAATCAAAAGTTGAAGATGTCGATAACATTGATGACATGGATTAAGATATCATTGTCTCAAATTTTGGAAATCTATAAAGATTATTTCGTTGAGTTATTTTTGTAGATTATTTTTCTTATGCCATGTTCAGTAGTATTCAGTTTAGTTTAATACTTCCGATCAATAAAATGCAGTTCAGTTCAATTCAGTCATAAACTATAAATACTTCGATATAAGAATTTTTAATAGATGGCTCGAAAATTTGAGATAATATTTCCCTTATCCAAGTCACCAAATTGTAAAATCTACAAACTATAAGATAGAGATACTAATATACAAGTCAATGCAATAATTGAAATCCAATTTGTAATTGACCCTAAAGATATTAAAGTATTAAAAAAAAATGGCAGAATAGATAAATTAGAAGGAGCGTTAGTGTAATATACCCCGTTTGCTTTAGAGTTTTTGGTTCTGATGAGCTTCACTCTCCTTCTCTGTAAACCTAACCCTCCCCTCGTCGCCGCCGCCGCCGATCATCACATGGTTAAACTGTAAGGTACTATGATATTATTTTTACTGTGATTCTTCTTAGCTGTTTTGTGATGGTAAATTCGATTTCCATATTTTTACCGCCATGAAATGTGACTAATCCTTAACCGAAACAGGTGCGATTTTATTGTTGAGATCAAGAATGGTGCGGTGGCAGAGACATTTGCAGTCGTTGATTCAGCAGGTTGGGAAACGAGTGGAGCATAATTATACACCTCTTTCTAATTTTTCATCGTCTTCTTTAGTCGACCATCCTCTTTTACATGGTTAGTCCATCTCAAAATCCTCAACTTCACATCTACTTTATATGTGTGTGAGACTCCGCGAGCGGATTAAAAGTTTTCGTTATCACACTTGTTGGCATAGACCACCAATGTAATACACGACTTTGCAATTTTACTTGTATGCAATACTATAATATGCATGAAATAGAGTTACAATTGCGGAATTCATTGGACTACTAACAATGCTTAGCACATCAACGGGTTTATCTTTCATCTTCCAATTCCGGAGCTTGCTTTGCTCTTTCCTGTAAAAAGTAACATAATTCGATGTGAAGTTTGAAATGAATTGTATTGGTTATTCAAATAAGTAGGCTCAGGACTCCGGATGAGGCATGTGTCTGAACTGAGATATTAAACTCAATAAGTAAAGCTGAATATCGATGTCCAAAATTAGACAGGCTGGGTGGCCATAATGTACTGAAAGATACATGCTTTATACGGTGGAATTATTGTTATACTTACTGTGGCAGATTTCTTTTCTCAATCTGAGGGTTTAGTAATGTGGATCATTTTTGCAGGCAAACTCCCATATTTACAAAGGTTATGCAAATCTACTTCGGTCAACAATCCAAGGCCATTCTATCAGTGTTTGCAACAGTTGGTAATGTCATCTTTGATCATCTGACCCTTCAATTCAATTCAATAGGACTAATACAAATTTCATGGTGTTCATGTCCTTAGATTATGAGTTCTGAATAGCTTATGTCACTTTCATTTAACATGTAATAAAATTAAGGTATGCACGTGCTTTCCTGCACAGAATAAGTTATCAATTATTAATTCTATTTCATCGGTGTGTCTGTACCTGGTTTGTTTATGCCATGTTCTCATTATCTACATGCCTATGAAGCATGCCTTTTGTTTCCGTGATGCTTGATGATATTTGGAGACCCATAATTGTTTACACACCTATGAAGCATGCCTATAATTGTGATCTGGTGTTGCTCTATAATCTCATTGTTACAAAATGAATTCCGCAATCCTGTGTGTTTTTAGATCTCTGATTGGTTCATGCTTTGATTGCTAACAAAAACCTCTGTTTAGTAGATTGTTCGAGTAATATCTTCAATTGATGCAACGACAATAGCTTATTAAGATGATGCACCACAGTTCTACTTGCTACTGATAAAGAATTCATCACTAGATTTTCTTTTTCTAGCAGAAGCTGTCTTTACTTATTTATCCATTACTTTTTCATAATTATGTTTTGTGTTTGTAGGGAATTTCAAGTTCAAGGACATTGCTAGCTGATACTTCTGAGACACCAGTCCGATCTCCTTTGACTCCAGCTTTGACTCCATTAAACAGTGAGAAAACTGAAGAACAGAAAGCAGCCTCTAAACCCGCAACAGTTCAAGCTATACTAAAGGGCATAAAACAGGTGTGATGCACATCATTGTATTTTGTTTCTCTATTGTATCCGACTGAGTGATATCATACATCTTAAGGACATTTTCTTCAACTATTGAACATATTGCAGTTTATACACATTTAGATTATAGGTGCTGAACTGGTGCTCTTTTGCTCAAGACTCTTTTCATTTGGTAGAGTAATAAGCTCTCGTTATCCAAAATATGCTATTTTCTAAAAAATCTTAATGTAAAGTTGGGACCTCAGTGATTTCTAGCAACCAAGTTCTCCTAACTAAGTTAGTAGTCAAGTAATCCTCTTAGGTATTTACCGTCTATACTTGTCATTCTGCTTGTTTATTATGATTGAAATTCTGTCGAAATGTTCGGATTACTTGTTCCTGTTTGAGATCTTGGGTAGTTAGTATACTTGTTCTACTTTGTATTGACATCTTAGATAAGGAAAAACGGTTTTTGACCTTTCGACTTGGACCTAATTTTACTCGACTCCTGCTGATTTTGAATTGGTGATGTTTAGTCTGAACATTATAACCATGCTTGGTATTCATGCATATATACTTGTTAATGAAGAAACATCAGTTTTCTTGTTCAAAATATGGAGTTCATGGTGGGCAAGCGTGATGATTACACTCGGCACAAGCTGCATTTTAACAAAAATCAAAGTTCAGGGTTAAATATCTGTAAATCTAAGTCCAGGACAAGCGGTCAAAATTCACCCAAAGTACAGAGGCCAAAACATTGTTTTGGGTATCGGATAGGTAGTCTACATATATCCTACTCTGAATTGAAGTGCACGATATAGGAATAGTACAATAAAAAAACCTGACAGGGTGCACCGTAGTTCTACTCTGAATTGAAGTGCACGATATAGGTAGTCGACATATATTCCACACTGAATTTAAGATTGTTTGTTTCAGAGTCCTAAGAAGATCAACCTGGTTGCTGCATTAGTTCGTGGCATGCGTGTTGAAGATGCACTAATACAGTTGCAGGTGACAATAAAACGAGCATCGAAAACTGTATATCAGGTTCCAATACCATCCTTCAACCTTCAGTACCCTATAAGTATTAAGATTTTAACATATGTAACTATGTTTTTTCTCCATTTTTTCTCTGGAAAAAGCCGAAATGTGAAAATAATGAGGGACTGAATATAGATAAATCAAACAATATTTGCCTGTTGCAGGTAATTCATTCAGCTAGAGCGAATGCAACTCATAATCACGGTTTAGATCCGACTCGTCTCCTCGTTGGTAAGCAACTAAATTGAACTTATTTGATCGATTATATTAATACTGTATTTAACACAAATTTTCCTTATACTGTACAGCTGAAGCATTTGTTGGGAAGGGAAATTTTCAGAAGAGAGTTTCCTACCATGCCAAAGGAAGAGCTGGAGTAATAGAGAAACCGGAGTGTCGACTGACCATAGTTTTGAGGGAGACAACCCCTGAGGAGGAGGCCAAGATTGCGAGGCTAAAAGTGCACAATTTCCGCCACCTCAGTAAGCGGGAAAGGAGGCTTGTGCCGCACAAACTTATTGAGACCACTCCAGTGTGGAACCGTAAAGGCAAAAGAACCACCCCTCGTGAGCCAAGTAGTGTGGCCGAATAAGGCAGCTTTAATTTTCATGGTTTGAGCTGTAGTAATGAGTTTTTAACAATTCCTTCTCATGTTTTTACCAGTTAGCTTTAGACCGACCTCTAGATTTTTTGTGCCCCGAAGTGCAGGAAAGCAAAAGAAGCATTTTGTCCCGGACTCACAATTTTCAACTTATGTTCCCTATAATCCAATAAGTTTGGAGACTTAGAAAAGTTTGGCTGTGTTTGTTTAGTTCCAACAAATTTACTTGTTATATAGTGTCTCACGTTGCGGGCTATCTTTAAGCTGCGCGCAGCTTAACACTGAAATTCTTAGAAAAACGAGCAATCAATTTCTACAAATAAATTCTACACGTCCTCTCAATTATTGTTTAGAAGCCACAAAAGAGTAGATTGTTGCAGAGCCAAACATCAGCAAGGTTTGGATAACCCGTTCCATCAGAATCAACTACACAGCCTAACCCATTGATTAAGGAACAACCACAAGTCGAGAAACTCCTTGAAGAATACTCCGCTGAATTGATATTGCAGTTCAGAAACGACACAATTACAGGTGGCCAAACATCAACAAGAATTACCTAGTGTTGTTTTAATTAAAATTAAGTCGAAATAAACTTTTATGAACTAAATTAACCTGAATTTGCTATTGAACACACAGGAGCGTTTGAAGTACAAAATCGAGCACTTATTGTTCTTCCAAGTAGAAATAACACACAACACCAGATACACAGATGAAACTATAATCGTAAATACAAAATTACATTATTCAAACTATTCATAAAGTCTGAACTGAATTTACATTGCAGAAAAGAAATTTTCAAATGCAGAAATCACTAATACAAAGAAATACCGGAACAATGAAAGTTTAGTTTGGAGTATCAACACCTCTGCGCCTGAGAATCTCAATTCCCAAATAATCCAACGGACCATGAACAGCAACATGGGGCTTCTCGACTTTTACACGCACAGCAGATATTCTGGGGTGCTTAGTCAGGGTAGTAGAAGCAATTTGTTGCGCCACTGACTCAAGAAGATTCTGTGGTGTTCCCTCAACGACTTCCTTAACAATGCTGTTGAAGACCAAGTTAACAATCAAGACAAACATCATGCTCAAAAGAGACTGTGAATCTTAATAGACGAAGTCTCAAAGCCTACAAGACATATGAGATGATTTGCAGCTATCCAACATAATCAAAGATTACGTACAAGAACTCGAGTTATCTGAAGCGCTCTAAGATGTGTATTCGAGCCATAAAAGATCCACCATACGCGTGAAGGTATGTAGAATTGAAATCCAACAAACCGAGACAGTAAGCAAATATGTTCAAAGATAATCATATGCAAATGTAGAAATGACATACTAATAATGATATTCCGAGTAATCAGGAGCACAAAACCAAAGAAGCATCAATGTTAAACATAACTCATAAGATTTTGAGAAATTGTAAAGGATATATAGGATAGAGAAATTGCTCACCGGTAAATATTGGTGTAACTAATAGTATCTGAAAGCTGATCAGATAAACCAGCAGCCCTTAGATCCATCCAGGCGTCAACATCGATCACGAACTTCTGTCCCAATGTCCTTTCTTCAGGTTTCACACCATGAAAGCCATGGAATTTCAACCCTCTTAATATGAGTTTGTCTCCTCCAATAATTTCCCCCATTAATCCTGACGAATAACAACATTATTAGCCATATTCAAATAGGAATTCTCAGTTCAAAACATGAAAATTCCCAAAAAATTAGCCAAATGAGGGAAACCAGAAATGCATATTTAAAATGACAGTATTGAAATAACAAATCTGAACATGAAGAGTTCAAAATCATAACCAAGCAAGAAAAGATAATCAGATAATCAAGAATTCTCCATCTCTGCTTAGAATTAGAAGCTTCTATGTTTCTTTCTGTATTTTGAAATGAAGAGATATCGAAACAGACCTCTGTACCGGAGATTCAATAGCGGCAAATGGACAGTAAAGATAACTACTGCCGGTAAACTGAATCCTGATAATGAAGCATATGACCTCATTTGGTTTAATCCATTCTCACAACAAGTTTTGCCATATTTACCCCTGAATGCGAAATATTACCATATTTTATTCACATCATTTTTTAATAAGATCAATTTAACCCTGATAGAATATTTGAGCGGACTGTTTTAATCGTTATTTGAGTTTCATATTTTATCAATAAATTTGTCCTGACAAACTAAAAAGTTTGTGAATTTTTGTATGTTGTTTGTAACTTTGTTAATAACTTGGTAAATATTTTAGGCAATTTATTTGAATTAACTCGCATGTGAAAATTTGGTTTTGACGGGTTGCTTGTGACATGATTGGTATTTAAAAGATTTAATGCGAGATTTGACTAACCCATCTAATGGTAAGTCAATATGTTCGAATTTTTATTAGACAGGTGCTATATTGATTATATTTGGAACATTAAGGATAAAATTTTACTTATTTGTAGGCAATTTTGCACTTCATGACTATAAATTTGAAATTTTATTCCACAACATATGCTACCAAGTCTATTAAGGGAGGTTATATTCCCAACATAAACTACAATGTTTGAAAAAACAATCACACATCAATTGAAAAAAAAAGGACAAAGAAAAATTGGACAAGTGAGCGAGCCCAAACAACCATAGAATCAGAAAAATCTAGATAAAAAAAACCCAAATTTAGCAAATCTTTCATTCTAATCTAATTGAACAAAAAAAAAAAAATCAAATTCAAATGCACCAACACAGCAAACAAAATGAGGAACAACAAAAGATGAAGATGGACTAACCTCACACCAAGGATATGAAAAACTCATATCAAATTTGGAGTATTTAAAGGGATAAATAATATTATAAAGTTTAAAGGTTGAATTTCTTTCTATTTCACGGGACAAAAGTTTTTTTATGTTGTGAAAGGGATGGAATACCTACTTGTGGGGTTAGACCGATAGGTACATAATTTCTCTCTTTTTTCCTTACATAGAGAGAAAAACAGTGGATGAAATATGATTTTAAAAAAAGTTGGACTTAATCATACTTGAGTAGGTATGATTAAGTCCAACTTTCTTTATTTAAAATAGAATCACATATAAACAGTACTGTTTGACAAAACCGACGTTCGGACCGCCCAGTAGTGGAACCAGGGCCCTGGATGAATCGGGTTTATATATCTAACAACAAAGTTTTCATATTGTCTTGTAAAAAAATCCAAAAATATACGGACATTCATAACATTGGAAAATAGATTCATGTTGTTTGATAAAGGATGACAATTAATGAATTTAAAGCTAGTTATTAACATTGCAACAACACTACAAATTCGTCAAATCTCTCCTTGTGAACCAATTCTTAACTCCAAAGATTTCCCAATTTGACCATTGCTTCAGCAAAATCACGCTTAAGCTTGTTGGATTAGAACCAATATAAGATTAGAGTATCATTCAAGTGTTGTACTGCAAAAGTTTCAGAGTATTACCGAAGATTTAAATATCTTCCTGGCATCACATGCTATAACAGCAAACCCATTTTTATTATGTGAAAAATGTGAATATATGATGGTATTAGGGGTGTCAATGGGGCAGGGCACGGATTGCAGTAACCATCCCCGTCCGCTAAATAAACTGGGATTCCCCATGCCCATCCCTGCAACATAAACAGGATGGAATTGAAACAATCCCCACCCCACGGTCCCTAGTATTCCCATTTGTCATGAACAAGGACGGGTAAGAAGATACACGAGGCGGGGGCATATATAACCATACCCCTGTTTCCCAATTGCTGGGCCAAAAAAAATACCATCCCAACTTCACAGGGATTCTCCCCAGCAGAGTGGATCCCCGACCAATTTGACAACCCTAGATGGTATTAAAGTAATAACAGCAAACCCATTTTTATATCCAATAGCTTCTGAATCTTAAACAATATCAATAGATATTAGACATTATGAGTTTATTACTCTTAGACATTCCAATTTAACAAGCAAACTCATTATGGTTTGATGACTATAGTTAAACAAATTCGAGCAAAATCAGTAAAGTAAAGCAAGTCATTATGACTATTAGATTAAGTTCCACAGACACACACAAAAATGGACATGAATTCGAATATGGGAGTGTCATCTCTAAAATATAACTTTCGTAAAATAGCCAACAATTAGGAACACCAATAGAAGGCCACCAACACGGATACCCAGGCTACTAAGGCTACTAAAAGGAGTGTCCATGCAACTTAGCTCCCAGTTATACAAATAGTCCAGTCCGAGTGTTGACAGTCTCTGTCGTACCAACCTCTATTTATTAATAACCTCTCAATTGTTATATAGATAGTCCGGTCCAAACTGTAATACTATACAGAGGTTTTACTGTATTAGACATCCGATCTAATAATAAATTCAAGCAAAAAAGCAAACTCAAATATTCATTGAGACATTTTTATCAAACCCAATGTGAGCACAACACAATGCCACCAAAATCCATACAAAAGATCATTCTAGAGCAAATCCATGTTCATTATGACTGGAATTTATTGAGCTGAATGCTACTGAACTGAACGAAAATATTACTGAACTGAAGTGAAATCAATTACTGATAAGGCATAAAGAACAGGACCTAAGAATCGGATATTAATGAAATCATACAGAAAAATTAAACAACCCTAATTTAACACACTGACACTCAGATGTAGCAATTGAGGTTCTTAATTTGCACTTTGCAGAACAGGTTTAGGGGTTTGAAATTAGGCAGTCTAGATTGAAGAAGAAAATCAAGTGAAAAGAATACTAACCGGATGATTTAGTCGCCGGTGGGTCGCCGTCGCCGGAAGGAATAGATTAGGAAGAAAGAATGAATAAAGACGACAACTGAGATAAGAAATCAATTGAGAGAGAGATTTGAATTTTCAATCACTGAAATGATGTCGTTTCAATATTTCACAAGGACGATGTCGTTTTGTTTTATTCTGTAGGCCCACAAAATAACATAACAAGGCCTACAAAAGGGCTGCCTTGTCAAGTTTTACTATGGGTCTAAGTACCATTGATTTAAAAAGAAGAAAAAATACAAAAAAATAAGATGCATAATTATCGTGTTTTGATTTAACGGATTCATTACATTCAATTCTTAATATGATTTCTTGAAGTGAGAGGAAAAAAGAGAAATTATTGAATACTCTCAAAATGTACGATGCATGCTATTTGATATATTGAATAAATTACAAAAATCTCATATGATTACATTTTTTTCGAAACAGTTGTTTATGTGGTTTTTTCAAGTAAACTAGGCATCCAAGCAAATAACAAAATCATCATACTTGTAGCATATTAATTACTGCTTGCTTTCCCTTGTTCCTCCACTCGAGTTCGGATATGATGGTTCCCTTGTTGACATCCAAATATTTGGGCCACATCAAAGACTTTGAGTTTTGAGAATTAATTATATTTAAGCCTTCAAAACATAAATTCTCAAAATAAGCACATTTAAAGTTTGTATTTGTAAAAATGACTTCTAACGACATCAAAATAGATATTTTTAGGAATTAAAGTTAGATAGTATCACATTTTACTACAAAAATATCACTTTCTATTTTTTAAAATCCGCATTTCAAAACTTTATTTTTATACATTCTTTTTCTATCACTTGGTCCAATAATATGTAAATGTCCTACAAAATTCAAAAGATGGAAGAATTAATGATATTTAGAATATAATTTAATCTTAAAATAACTTTATTTTTTAGATCATTATTAGTCATTTTGATTAAAATTTGAACTTTTAATTTTGAATTCACATTTCTTGATATGTAATAAAGCAAAAAGGCTATAAAATAATAGTTAAGGATAAGTATTAGTATTTTGAAAACACATCAGAGTTTATAATGCTTTGATCTCATATATATACTTGGAAAACATATGTTGTTGAGTTTCTATCGGGAGGTGACAACCCAAGATCAAGCTTTTATCTTCATCAAACAAAATCTAACATTTGAAGTTTAATAGCGACTAAGCTAAAATATTAATATAGATATCAGACAAATACATATATTTATTCATTGGTTGTCTTAAAAACAAATGTAAATCAGATAATGATTCATATATTTGCAACATTAATTAATATAGAAAATGTCCACTTAGTTACTTACTTTAAACCCTAAACTAAAATTAAGTAGCTTGCTTGTGAATGTCTTTCATGTTGGCATTCAGGGTTAACCCAAACTGGGTCAGTGGAAGATGTGCCCACTGCATAAATATTTTCAATATCTCATATCAATACACACATATATATCAAATTAATTTAAATAATTTTCTTTCGTTTTAATAGACTCCACAAGATAATTAACAATATTTGTTAAAAAACACGTACTACCAAACACATATTGGTTTAAAGAGTTTCTAATGTCATATAAAATTACCATTTTAACCAACATGTAAGTTGATAATAAGATCCGACTATAATATCTTTTATATTAATATTGACGCTCGTCATTTTTCAATAGATTTATGAAATAATTAACAACTACCTAGTTGATGTTGAATAATCTATTTTGTATAAATAGAAAGTGTAATCTATTACAATTGTTTTTTTTTTGTAAGATCTCCAAAATTAGGGCTTGAAGTTGAGTATAAAATGTATATAGGTTGAGAAATTAAACTTACATTTTTAGCAGCAGTGCTGAAAGCTTCTCTATGATTAATCTTAGGATTATTAGCTTTTATCCTCCGAATCTCCTCCCTATCAAATCACAAATTAACCCGTAATTTTCTTTTATCCAAAACCGTATCGCATAAAATAAAGCTCAAAATGAAACAGTTAACAATAACAATGAACAATATACACGCCATTTAAACCAAACAAATTCTTAGAAGGTTACAGAATATATATAGTACTGACTTGATAAATTTATTGTATGCTGAAGGTGCACGCTGCCTTTTTCCCAGCCCTCCTAATATAATTGAACATATGTTGCAATTAGATCAATATGCTCATAATTAAATTCATTAAGTACAACTTATTCACATTTTTGTAATTAATATACTTAATCAACAATGAAAAAGACAAGAAATAGTATATTGAAAAATGTGCCAGTAACTAAATTCAAAAGGCTTTTATCATGCTTTCATTTCAACATCTTTTACCTATGCATATACAAGTACCTGTCCTCGAAAAAAATAACATGTCATCAGAATGACTGCACAATTTTATACACATATATATAATATATACAGCCAAATTCATTCTAACTAATTTCTTGTACTGGAAAATGAAAATTTGGGAATGTACCTTCAATTGTCATTGGCAAGTTACATTCAAATCAAACTTTACTTAAATATAATTAATCAATAATAATTATCATGTATATATATGTTTATGTATTTTCTAATTTCATAGCTTTTATAAGCTAACTACTGCTTCTATAATTAGCAACATCTACTCTTGAAATTCTATATATTGAAAACAATTCTATAATTCTTTGTATGTAAGAAAGTATTCTTTGCTTTATGTATTCACATTTATCCATATCTAAGTACTCGTGTTTAGGGTTCATAACGTTGTTGGTTCTCAGTAGAAGTTAGTTGATTTCCTTCTGAAATACCTATTAACAACTCCGTGTCGTATCCTAACCAAACACATATACTGTAACGTATAGAGTGAAAATGCAAAAAGAGGCTACGGAAGCAAAAGAATGGAACACTCAAAGTTATAGTGCTTGTTGTTTCGTGATATACATGGATATATGTGATATTTGGTGTTATCCTACTAGTAATTAAAATCATACCATTTACTGAGAGTGTTTTGGTTACTTCATTTTCTGAAGAATTTGAGACTCCAACTTTATTGCCCTTTGAAGACTCACTTGCATCTTGAAAATATGACTTCTCCTTCTGTCAATTTTGATCAAAATATTACTATTTATTTATTTCAATGAAAGTTGGGACAAAGTTGGGACTCAGAACAATCGAAGCCGGAAATTCCAACCAGGTTAGGTACAATTATAACTGGATATGTTAAATTCACTTTCTTTTTCTTTCAGTAACTAAGGAGATCAATATATAGCTTACATGGAGATGATGAGCAGGAGTCAAATTGAAAGACAGTAAATTAGCACAATGTCCACATTTCACAGTCACTGCATTCATCATTATGTTGCTTGGAACATCCACCTGATCATCAATTAAACATGAGAAAGTGAATGAAATTAATCCCGAGATCTTCTTTTTTTGTCGGTAAGGGTATCAACCACACACCGACTGAAGTAAGTCGTGACTCGCACATAAATTCTTTTCATTTCCAAATATATATATATATAGTACACAGAAAATAAAAAAATTCCACTGAAAAATGAGTGCGCCTGAGACTGTAAAACTGTAAAAAGTAGTAGAGATGAAAAAGACATGACAAGAACAAATAAATAAATGTATGAATCAAAGTGAAAAGATTTGACAGAGCTGGCTTTGTTTCATTGTCATATCTCTCATAACTAAATTAAAGCTACCATATGTACCTGAATAATAATAAAAAAAAGACAGTTTTGATTTGAAGTTTCATTAATCCTAGACAAAAACAACTCATCATCATCCTGTGTTTTTTTTTTTTCTCTGAAACTCATCATAAAGCTGTATTTTTATTTTTATTTTAATCTAAGTATTTTTTCTGAATTTGTTCTAATCACAATCACAATCTCATCATATTACTACTGTTTTAATTCGTTTTTCTTATGGTTTTGTAGCTGACCAGTGATCTTGTGACAAATCAAGCAAACAAAGAGAGATCTAACCATGAATATATATTTACATAAAAATATAAGAGAAAGATCAAGAAACCCTAGCATATTTTAGAGTACTTGAAAAAATGTTTATTTTATAAAGAAATGAAAGAAAAATTACCGCTAAATTGGTGTTGCAGAAGTTGCAGTGGCCATAACAAACTCGTTCAGATGAAGCAATATTATCCACAGACATGTTTTTTTTCTGGTGGATCTTGAGATTTTTTGTTGGGAAGATGATAAAGCAGCTTTATTTATTTATAATAATGTAAGAGAAACCAAATAATTTTGTTAGCGAGTGATTATGATTAGTTTGTTAATTTAACTACATAGGATATTTGAGAAATAATTAGGTAGGGCTAGAGAAAACTATGAATGAATGAATGGGGTTATATATGGAGCAAGTTGTGTAATGCTAGCTCCCAAACACTTGCTTCTAAAGGCATCATATGCCATTCTTTTTTATAATTATTGATGTGGATGTATCACGATTCTCCCCTTGGGTTGGTCAGTTTCCGAAATGGGTGATTTAGGAAGGGTGTTCGAGAGATGATCTCCTCACTCCGACGATCAAGTTAGAGGAGTAAAAATGATAGAAAGGAAGCTCATGCAACATGTGTAATGGTGAAGTTAGGTTTTCTAGATGAGTTATTGTTCTTTATATAGCAAGATGGGCTTGTGCGCTAGACACGTGTCATGCTTATTTTGGGCCAAGTGTTGAGGTTGTTATACATTATATCCGTTGTTAGGAACTATGATTCTAGGCGATAGATGAGGGTGATGCTCGTGCCATGACATGCTTGCCTTTGCCGTTTTCTCTTTTGATTGGTTCATATGTAGCCGCCAAACCATTAAGACTTTTATGATTATATTTCATCAAATGTTGACCATTACACCATGCATATAGGCCTCATTACCTCAACAAACGTACTTTGACATGCCATGTGTCGTAAGGATTTTCTATAATTTCACTTATCTTCATTTAACCCTTTCTACATCCAAAGAGTCACAAGGATTCGATTTTGTTACGACTTAATTCTATCAACTTAAATTCTTAATTCAATCAGGTATTTGATATTTCTCTAGATAATATAATTTGACTCATGCTAATAGATAAACCTTAAAAACTAGCTATAATTCGTATTATTAGATTTGAAATGTGTACAACAATAATCCACTATATTATATGTTGAAATTTTCATTAGTAAATAATAGTTATGATGAATATTTAAGTTTCATAACTTATTATTATCTATAGTACATCCATACTCCAATATTCGAGTTATTTTACACAGCTTTAAAAGCAACAATTGATGAGAAAAATGAAGTTTTTGTTTTCATAAAACTCCAAAGAGAACTCAAAGGGAACTTGTTCATTTCATGATACAGGATTTTGTTCAAGTTTATAAATAATTAAGCTGTAACTAATCGTCCCATATATAAGTTTAATTTTGTACCTTTTCTAAGAAAAAAAAAACAAATGAAATGAGATATTGAGTGGTGAGAATCTTGGAGCTCCATAAAAAGTCAAGTGGAAGTGGGGTTTCCTTTTATAAATTTGAGTGAGAGAGAAGAAGAGGGGCGGTATGACACATCAACATCAAAATTAAATCAATAATTATATAAAAGGTAAAACAAATCCTATAAATATTTGATCTTTTGGGTTAGATCAAACATTAAATCAAAAATCTCTAACTTAACTATCTTGTCAAGGATCATTATTATCCATAAATACTCAAACATTCATTACTAGGTCTCAATTAGGGGACACATCTTTAGTAAAGTCGGGATCGAGGGGGCCTGAATACCTATTGATCGTTGAAAAACTCTCTATTGAAAATCGGGCACACAACCTTTGTCCTTGATGGTAACAACATTATACTATCAAAACTTATCATATCAACTTCTTTTTTTTATACAAAAAGATTTAGTCAAGCAGAGTTCCCAGCCGTCCGTCTTCCATGAATTTGGGTTGGACATACTAGTACGATATTTGGTCCAGTCCGGTCCACACCTAGACAAGCCCGCTTATAAAAGGATTGGACTTGCTTGTCTTAAAAGGGGAAGCCCAGTTCAGCTCCTCTCGGACTGCCCCAATCCAGTACATAAATAGTTTGGGAGTGTCTGCCTTAAAAGTGCAAGCCCAGTTCAGCCCCACCCAAACTATCTTCATACAGTACATCCCGACGTAAATTTTTAGAAGAGAGTATATATTTATTGTACATACTACACTATAAAGTTGGACTTCAGGTGAGTTGTGCCGTTCTGGAAAATCAGTAAATTTAAACACAATGCTGCTCATTGTCGATCTGAGATGAGTACGCATTGTTACACTTGCAAAAGTCAGTTTAGTTAGCAGCGACACAGGATTTTTTCAAGAAAACAGCTACTTCCTCTATTATAATCATATAATCCAGAACAAAACGAATATACAAATTCTAAGGGGAAACTACTTAATTTAATTCAATTGTATCCCCTGCAAAAGAATTTAGTTAGCGACCCCAAAAAACTATATCATCATCATTTCTTCTTCTGTGAAACTGTATATACACATGTACCTATATATATATCTAAGAACTTCTTCCACTTCGACTTCCAAACAATGTACACCGAAATCTTCACTTCTCTTTTTTGTGCCTTTTATTATGTCAATTAACTCTTCTGTAGAAGAGTACGTACGCAGCAGATGCTTTGATTCTTTGCTCACTTCTGGAGGAAACACTCTCGTCATCAAACTCATACCACCTTCCATGCCCGTGCTGCATAATAGCAAAAAGTTAACATTCACAAAGTGATTACAGTCAAAACAAGAACACCGACAGCATTTTACAGGTGAATATGAAGCCTAGCATAAAGTGGAGGGAGGAGAAAGACGAGCACTTACGTCAACAAAAGCAGTGTAGTGACCACCTCCCATGCCTCCATAATGATTACTAATGGCATACAGCTCATAACAATTGGAGGACTGCCCGTCCTTGTAAGATATGTAATTTGAAAGATCAAAATTTTCAGTTGGGAAGTCGACGTATGTTTCCAGCTTGTTCTTCATAAATCGGCTGTATGAGAATCTCTTCAGATGAACGATCAATATCTCGGGCAATCTCCAAAGATCCAACTTTTTGCTAGCTTGTCTGAACTCTTTGCAACCAGGACAGTACCTACATTTAGATATAATTAAAACGTATCGTATATCAGTGTCAAAAGAATGTGCACAAAAATGCATACATCACATAGGTAACAAAATATGAGCAGAATGCATGCGAACAAACGTTTTCAACTGTATAAACTTTTATGCATATATGATGTCAAGCAAACACAAAAAATTTTCAGTATAAACACACTAACCACATGTCTTCGGGTCCCAAGGGCTCTTCCTTCAAATATGCTTCAAGGCATTTGTACAAAGAAACGGATTCTTGAGGTCTGCTTGTATACAACTGCGGCTTAAATACCTCCGTCAAAGAGCTCAGAATGCAAGTATCATACTTTCCAATCATCTTTTCAGACCATGAAACTAGCACTTCTACTTTTTTTCTATTGAACTTTAATGGTTCATTCATCTCTATCTTTGACTCTCTATAAAATTCTTTTACATAGAACTGAAACTCAAAACTGAGGTTATCATCCGGTTCACCATCTGAAACTGTAGGGCTATCTGAAGTTGCAGGACTAGGTACATCCTGCTTTTCAGAATCCTTCTCATCAACCTTAGCTCTTGACTCATCGTAATCATTTAAGTCATCACCAGCAGGCATCAAAAAAGGATTTAGGAGCTCCAGATACAGTCTCTGGAGACTATGTCCATCAGAGAGGTTAGATGACCTCGTTACAAGAGGAATGCCAAATAGTTTATAGTTTGACATTGCTGTCTCCGTCTCATGAGACCTGAAACCGACATGGCCAACAAATCAGTTAATGAACAAAATCCTCAGCAGAGCAACGAAGTAAAATGTGGATGATATGCTTACTTCTCCTGGAGCTCATGCGTAAACACAAACAAAGGGGACGCTTCATTATCTTTGGGTAACCGATAAGCAACCAGTTTATCATCATCTCTAATCAAAGCTAACGCATCAGATGCCTCCTCCAGAAAACGGAAAATTTTGTTTTTGTATATCTACAAAACCATTCCAGTTAACAAAATATGAGTATATAAAAAGCATCACAAAACAATGAGATTATAAAATTCCAGAGGACCAGCGTACCTCCACAACCAATAAAGTTTCATCGTTTCTCAAAGCACATGCGTTGCTAACGGCCTCAGTTAGATCCTTTAGTCCCCCGCACTTTGGCACAGTTACTGTGACAGGAGAAGGCAACATATCTCCGTTGCTGCTAATAATTGTCAAAGTCATTGTCCGCATTGTTGTCGAAGGCAAGGGCAGCGACAAGTACATAAATGGGTCAAATGTAACAGATTTCTTCTTGCATACAGGGCAAATTAATGTTGACCGGTATTGACCCTATAATGTCAGTAAAAAAATTAAATTAGTCTAAAAAAAGTGGCATTAAGAATCATCATTAAAAAGAAAACCTTAATGATCAGTAATCCATATTGTTGAATTGATATGCAAAAGACTAGAAAATCAAAATTAAAGAAAAAAGAAACTCACTTGATATAAATCAACTATGATGGAGTTATTTCGAGCTAGGTGATTCCTCCAATATTCATCGGCCACATCCGTGTCTGGACGACCTTCTGCATCTTTAGTTTCTATGTAAGGCTTGCACTTCACACGATTTAAATCCTCATGGAGTCCATCCAGCAAAAAGGCAAGGAATTCCTGCATTAGATGGAATATTAAAAATCTACATCCATAGGATAGAAAATTGACAATCTCACACTAAATTAAGAAGAATGAGATAATCAAACTAACTTGGGAATCATGTTGGTTATAGCCACTAAACTGAGAAGCAAAACGTTCAAGTTTCCGTTTGAACATCCTAGGAGCAACCGGGGCTGCTCCTGGAGCCCACAACTTCCTCAACAACTCCCCAAATGCAAAGGCAAGTTCGCCCTGAACAACAAGAAAAGAAGAGTATCAACAATATGAAGTCAACAAATTATTAACAAGTTACATAAACTAGTCATATATACCTTCATCCCTAATGGGTTTTCACGATTTATTTCTCGTTTGTAATCTTCTAAGAAATAATTAACAAGCTTTGGGGTGTGTGCCAAGCACTGAATTGCACTGTTCATGAAACATGTATTCCCAAGATTCTGTAATCCTGTCAACCCCAACGAACCAATTCTTCTATAGCCGCTGCGACTACGGGGTGATGTACTAATTATTGATGAATATGAACTTGTGTAATCACTACTTCCAATATTTCTAACTGAACTAATGCCGAAAGAAGTATTTTTCATGTTAACTTCTGTCTTCCCATCCATTCTCCCATCTGATTGATTTCTGGAATATGGAAATCCATGCATGTTCAATTCAAGGGAAACCTGCGCAGCATGATATACAAATGATATAAACAAACAAAATTGGTATGGTAATGTAGGTTAATCTAAATGGCCAAGAGTAAAAGATTTTTTATAAAAAAAACAATTGACAACCCATTACCTCTGCTACAGAATCCTCCAAAGAATCAAAATTATCATTCATAAAGAACTGAGTTGTTTGACCAGAGAAATCCCATATATGCAACTGCACAAAAGATTATATGAATCAATACATACTACATGTCTGAATGCATCTTCACTAGATATTAAATAAACATCGTTACACTAACCAGCTCAACCTCGGGATTGAATATATCAATAGCTCTTCTGTAAAAAGAATCCATATTCTCCTGGAAATTACTTTATTTTGTCAAATACACATAAGAAATTTGAAAAAGAAAAGTTGTCGAATTCAGCTTCACTTATAGGATTTCATGGAATCCATAATTAAGAATTCCATTTGTACGGCAACTTTTACATTCGAAGTATGCCTAATGGGACATATTACCTTTAATTTGATCTTCACTACCAAAGAATTAGTTTCCGAAGACACTGAAAGCTTGATGTGTAGAGGAAACACATCTTCTCTATCATCTTCCACGAGCAAAGAATCATGATCAATCTTCAATAGTGCTTTAGAATCATTATGCCTGCATAAGTAAACCGAATAACATAATATATCTTTAACACTCCATAAGATAAGACTTCACGGGCAGGCATTGCTTTCCATGTCACAAATACATAACTAAAATCATAGATTTAAAAGAGTGTTTCTATGAGATACTAGAATGAAATTATGTAAATTAGCATGCTTTACCCTCAAGTGATATTCGTTTTGTCACTAAATTTATAGCATGGTTAACTTTTCGACTCACCACTTAAGTGCTGCAATTTGTGACTAAATTGATAGCATGGTTATACTCGTTTTGTCACTAAACTTATAGCATGGTTAACTTTTCGACTTACCACTTAAGTGCCCGCAATTTGTGACTATATTTATAGCATGGTTAACCTTTTGACTTACCATTTAAGTGCCCGTAGCCACATTGCCCCAGGGACCAACGCGTACTCTTCACATGACAACCCTTCAATTGCATCATCACTCTTCCCGGTATTTTCACATGACAAACCTTCAATTGCATTATCGCTCTTCCCGGTATTCTCAACCTTCCTCAAATTCAGTAATATCTCTTCATCATCACTCATCACGGAAACATCATACAAAATCCCATCAACCTTAACAAATTCAGCCTCACTCCACCACCTGAAATATCAGAAACCCAAATCAAATATATCCACAAAAATTCAAACTTTCACAATTCCCATCCATACAAACAAAATTCAACAAAAACCCATTAACCCAAATTACAAATTATACAAAACCCACAAATTCAAATATCTAAAAAAACCCATTAACAAGAACAATAATCCAACCAAGAATGAGCATCAAAGTAAAGAAATCAGTATGAAAATCAATAATAAACAAACCTATAAGGAACCAAGTAGAGCTTGTCGTCATCATTGTCATTATCATCCTCTAAAAGAAACAACGAGGGATAAGTGGTGGTGTGATTAGAAGTAGAGGGAGCTGAGTGGTGATCGATTTCGAGGAAGGTATTGTTGTCGCCGGGGGAGGAGGAAAAGATATCATCGTCCATGATGAAAGTTAGGGTTTTGGAGAGGTATGATTTACAGAATCTGAAGCTAGAGAGAGAAAAGGTAAGTAATTTTAGTGAGAGAAAGCGGGTGGAGTGAGTGAAGAGTCGAAGATGATGGAGATGATGGAGTTTTTCTGAGATACGTTTCATAAGCCCCAACATAACACAAACACCTTCTTAATTTATTTCTTAAATATACTATACTATACTATACTACTATTCAATACTATAATCTTTTTCCCTTTTTGTTTACAACTAGTAATCCTCCTAATTTACGACTCTTTATGTTCTACTTACACACTCACAAGCCAAAATTCAATAGCCATTAGGATTACATTTTATTGATGGAATGTAAAAAGATATATTGTACATTTATTATATGATCATTGAACAAGAAATACTATAATAGACCAAAAGCAATGTACTCAATCAATGGAAGTATGATTATTTAGTGGCGAATTTGAGACGTATTTATTGTTGAAAATCTTCGTTTATTAGAAAAATATTCAAATCAAGGAGCCAAAACTATTAATTGTATGGGTGTTCCAAGTATCGAGCCCCTCCATGCCACCCTTAGCTACGCCCTTGTGACTATTGACATCTTTTTTCTTTATACCAATCATTTCCTTTGAGATGTCGTACATCTCATTTTTCACTGGTAGGAGTCATTGCACTCGGTCTATAGTAAAACTTTTCCAATTTAACTACTTGAGTTCAATAAGCATTTAAAATTTGATTTTTTTTCGAACTAATTCTTGACAGTTTTTAACCATTTGCCTAGCGTTTTGCGCTTTTCATTACAGTGCAACAAACATGCAAATAAGAATTGGTTCAAGTGGTAAGGCATTTTATTTTCTACTTGAAAAGTTTGAGATTCTAGTTTTCATTTCGTCAAAATATAATTCTTATTCATGTAGACAATTTGTATATTGCACTGTAAATCATCATGAAAGTCTTAAGTGAGCTTGACATTATTTTGCAATTTTTATAGTAGAAATATTGTCAAGGTCAAGATATTTATTAAATATCAGCCAAAAACTTAAGTGAGCTTGCAACTTTTATGGTAGATGGTTCTAGGACAATCTGGGTATTTGCAGTTTATGATTTGGCTTAGACAGGTAGATGACAAGTGGCTCCATAGATTTTAAGGTAGTACCCCACGCCATTTTGTTTTTCACTCATAATTTTCTTTATCATATTATGAAAACTCATATAATTTGGTGTGACATAAATATTTATGTAATTATGGTTCAAAACTTTGGGATTTGTTGCAGCATAAGGCTCCCAAGGTAGAGGCCCAACATGATAAAAAGAAGCCCAACCAAAAAATCCCAAGAATTGAGCAGCCCATAGTGTAAGAGTTGAGAGTAAGAATAGATACTGGTTTGAGGCTTTAAATGACCTTGTTTGTGATGAATACAAAATGGGTTTTAAAATGTTGTCTCCTATTTTATGATTGGGGAATGCTTGAGAGGAAACAATTCATCCACTCTTAACAAATTACCTTTCGGTATGGAAAATCTTTAAATTCATTGGTTAGTTGTCTCATTCTATCATCTATGAGGTGCCTATAAATCAACGAACATAATAGTATGGATGCAGACATGACTTAAAGGTGTTGTCGCGGTTGTGAGGACCCTCCAAGATGACCTTTTGATATACCAAAAGAAAAAATTTTCTATTTTATGTTTGACGTATTCCATATTCATAGATAGAGATGCTTCAACGTAAACGGATGTTCAATAGAATTTTTCTGAATGTTTTCCTATCTATAAAGATTTGAAGGAGTTTCTTGTAAACCAATAGATGCTCAAATACACGATCTATCTCATCTAGATCTATTTGAAAGCAACTTTTTAGGTACTTTATTAAAAAAATTTAGGTATTAATATTCTAAAAAATAAAAAATATATAAAAATGTATAATATGTTTTCCAGAACGATTAGTAAATGTTCAAAATTCATTCAAATTTTTTAGTTAAGAGTTAACTTAACTAATATTATTAATAAAGATCTTATTCCTCTTTTGCTCTAATTGTCAGAGTATGCATAAGCTTTTAGAGGAATTTGTTCTAGTCCCACATCTAGCTCAATGTTTCTCACATGATAATAGCCGGGTATATATAGATTTTTAGAGGAATTTGTGCTTTAATAGTGATCGAGGCTATCGAGGCGATTTGAGGATAATAGGTGATGGGCTCGAGGATTATGGACCACTCGAGGCCCATTTATAATTTACAACTCTCATTGTTATCAAGTAGATAACTTGATAATTTTGATTTGGATCAAGTCCCAATTAAACTCTTTAGACCTTCATACAGATTTACTGAATGAAAATCAAACTTGAGTTCTCTCCTTACAAACTTGTATGTATGGTCAACTTGTAGATAACTTTAACTAATTTTGAGATGGAATAAGAGTTTGTTTTCACCAAGATTTATTGGAATTGAACTAATATGTAATATCTTATCTGAAAACTGTAGTAAAGTGTGTGATAAGCATTCCACAATTTATTTTAGTGAAGCAACCTAAGCAAGCAACAACTACAAAAAAGGTCCTCCATGTTTCATGCTTTCTTCACTGTTAGTTGATCTATTCTACTTTTACATAGATTTGTCTAACAACTTCAATCAAAAGCATTAAACATGTCACTAAAAGAAATTATACTCCCATGCACCTATCTACTTTAATTACATCATTGAGTTAATTTATTTTGATATTTAACCAATGGTTTTCATCAAAGTAATCAAGTTTTTTACCAATTTGGTCTAGCAACTAGACCTGTTCACAGGCCTGGGTCTCTACCCGAGCTGCCCAACCGTATTCTGCAGGTCAAGTTTGTACAAGGAAAATTGATCTTAGGCCAAATTCCGCTGAAGTCCGGAATTTTTTTTGATGGACTTAAGATTTGTAAAATTAGCATGTCCCGACCAGCCTTGTAAACATTATGTAGAATATAAAAATACTTATATACTAAACAATCATTTTTACGTATAAATTTTAAATTTTATCATTTAAAAATTATATATTTTATTAAAGTGGGATTCCATGAATGGACTATAAAATTTTCAATTCAAGGCTCTACCTGGCCCGAACTTACCTCAATTAACATGTGTCCTTGGTTTGGGCTACTCGTTTGTAAACAAAAACCCGTTGGAATCGGCTTAGCTTGGCACATGGACATATCTACTAATAGCCATTTTGCAACAACATTAATGAATTTTTCAAATTCAAACCAAATATTTTTATCTTGTATAGTGATGAGAGTGGCAGGCAAAATTATGTGTCTAAATTGTTGAACCAAGTTCATGGGATTCTTCTTCTTGTTGTTGTTGGTATTAAATCATAATTCATTATTTTGAGTTGAGGACTAAAATCAATCAATTTTTTATTTTTTTCGGAGTGGCAATTTAGTGGGCCTGGGGTTGTCTTTTAGAGCCCGCCACTAATATAGCCTGTAATCATGGCTTTCATTTCTAGGTCAAACATCCCACTTCCACCTCCTCCTCTTGTCAACCCTCCAAAAAATTTCAACTTTCATATCAACCACATATTTATTCACATACCTAAGGACATCTTTTAATAGTGTTTGGATTAAAACAAACCCACAATGTAACAATATAGTTACAACTCGGATTCAGGTAGATCACTTTCGATTGAACTCGACTGAGTCTCACTCAATCGATTTATTTAGTTATAAATAAAATGAATTAGAGAATGAAAAGACATGTTTTCATTTCCTGAAAAACAAAAATGAACTCTTTGTAAAAAAAATTAAAAATCAAATTAGCAATGACCGAATAATATTTTATTTTTTTACTAAAAGCAATATTTTTTTAACTTTCATAAAAAAAACCTTTATATACTCTCTCTTGAACTAAAAACATAAATTAGTTAGAAAAGAACAAACTAAACAACTAGTTTTTTTTTTGTTTTTTTTAAGAGATTGAAGTGGTAAAATTTTAAAGAAAAGGAATTATGGTTATGGCATATTTTCTTTATATGGTAACAATTGCTTCAACAGCAATTTTGTACTATTATAAACTAAGGGGATGTATTTTTTAATTTTCTAATACAAGAAATATAATAAGCTTTTGAAAAATGCACCAAATTTTGTCTCTTTTATTTTAAGAACTCCATCACTTTTACATTTTTTTTATGGGAATTTTTACTATTTTTTCTGGTTTTAGGAAAACAACTCTGCAAACCACCCAATTGCAATTGTTGGGACCATTTTACAGGGTTGAGGATGTTTAATTTGTCATTTTCTAAATCCATAAACATAAAAATGTGATATAAAGAAATTTAATTTTGCACATACTATAATTTTATTATCCAATATCCATGAAAACTATATTATCTGCTGGAAATTCTGAACGAATCCAACAAAATGTTTGATACATTTTTTTTATTATTAAATTATTTGTAATTTTGTGGAGTTTGAAGCAAAATCTAAACAAATAAACACATGCACCTAACTAACTCATCTTATCCTTAATTATGTTTTGCTGAATCAGATTTATTTGACACCTTCCTAATCGATTATGTCATTCTTCTTTTCCTTATCTCCATCTTAATTAAATGGATTATTTGAGGAATTAATTAACATTTTTGAGCATGCATTAATTGGAAGACTATCACTATTTATTATGTTCACAAAAATTAGGTTTTCTTGTACATACACAAAAAAGAAAAAATGTTGGTGTAGTAATTGGTAGTAAGTAGACATTTTACAATGAGACGTTCTTATGTTGAATGAATAATATAATGTATTTTAGTAAGTAGAGCAGTTTATAATTTTATGAAAATATATAATTAATAAATTATATATTGTTTTTTTTACCTGAGATACTATGTTGTATAATATTATTAACTCGATGTGTCATGTTATTCAAACTTTCTTTTTTTAATAGAAGAGTAATCATATCATTGAATAATATAAAAAAATTATAGCAAGACGATAATAAAAAAAATGATGAATTAAACATCACAAAGATACAGACAAAAGTCAGTATAAACTGCATATAGACGCTACATAGAGTCTAAGACACCATAAAGTACTAAAAAGAACGACATAATACATCAAATATTTCTTGAGATTCTGGATCTGCAGAAAAACAATCGAACTCCATTCTTCAACATCTATGCTCCTCTGAAAAATCGGATCTACGTTATTCCTGAAATTGCACTCCTGTAGATCCACAGATCTATGGATTAAGTCAACCTTGTCCGCCCGTGCTAAATCTGAACGAGCTATAAAAGAAAAAAGTATAGCTATCAAATGCAGATCTGATGAACAAAGTTTATTGTTAAGATATATGTTACTAAATAAAATGAGCGATGAGAATAAAGAGAAAAGTAAATCAAATTTAGAAGGAGGAACTTCATTTTTACTCCTCAATTTTAAACTCAGAACAATAAGTTTTTAGAATTAGAATTTGATAGAGAATGAGAAATTAGATGTCATTAAAATTTCTTATTCAAACGTATTTGATTTTTCTCTCTAAGTAAGATTAAATGGAATCTACTTTGAATATATTTTTATTTTTCAAGATAAAATATTATAAATAAATTATTGAAGGATGAGAATGCAAGAGAGGTCTACATCGATTGCTTAGTTGTTTAATTTGTTTTGTGGCTGCCCTTACTCTTTGTCCTTTCCTTTGCTCTCATCATTTCTTATATTTTCACATTTTATTTTATTTTGAAATTTCAATTTGGATGCTATAATTTATGCATATAATATATATATATATTATATTATTTTATATATTTTCATATACAATTTATCATGATCATATTTGTAAAGTTAATCAATAGAGAAATTATAAAAAATATTTTCGATGTATTATACTCCTTCATAATATAAAAGATTAAAGAATTGATGTTGAAAATATTTATGTTATAGCAAAGAAAATATGAGCTGTTTTCTAAAACACATACTTTAGGTATATATAGTAAAATTTATTTTCGATTAAGGATCCTTTCTATTTTTTAATGCATGATAATTGATAAAATCAAATTAATACAACATTCATCACTATGCTGACATCAAAATTTACAATTATAATTATTTTAAAGCTCATATAATTTTACAAGGGTGATACGGTCGTAAAGAAACAGTAAAAGATTCATGTCAAAATGTAAAAAAGAATTCCAAACATAAATGAAATGAAAACATTAGATGTACACATTAGCTAATTGATAAAATAACGTGAACAAAAATAGATTATTAAGAATACAGTGATGTGAGACAATAAATATAACGTCTTAATATGTCGTAATTAAAATATACTAGTTGTAGATCAGTTGTATGCATACGAGTTTGTAAGAAGAAAGTTCTGATTTCGAGTAAATACGTTTATAAAATGATTTAAGACTAAATTTCAGTCATAATTGTCTAAAAAAGGTTTAGATAAAAGAAATCTATTAGCAATTTATGACCTTAATATGTTTTTGGTAAAATAAAAACCAATCAACGATAACACAACCATAAAAGCGGATGGTGGGTAGCTCCTTTAAGGTAACTAATGAAAAGTTCTAGAGCTTCATACAAAAATTTAAAAATTGACTTAAGTATCATTTTATTGATAAAGGTTTAACAATAACGGAAGACCAAACTCAGATAAAGAATACGTGAGGATTGATTAATTATCTAATGACATTTTAATTAAAATACATTGGATTTTATTATTTAAATTGTAATATTGTATAGCTTTAAAGAGTTTGAGTAATTATAAAGTTCCAAATCTTGATATATAATTAATAATTAGCAATAGCATGCCTTTGTGTCATGAGATTGCAACTTTTATAAGCTGCACAATGGATATTAAATTGATCGATTAAGGTTTAAGATTGTGTTAATCAAAGTGATAGTGCTAGCTAATTAATCATCAGAATATGACACGTGTCATTTGACTATTCCACTAATTCATACACTTTCTCAAATTAATGTAAAATAAGTAAAATAAAATGGATTCTGATGACAAATTAGTTGGACTGCTTTGTAAGCAAAATAATATTATAAAATTGTGATTTTTGTTGGGTCTTAATTGCACTTGTTTTTGAAAAGTTTGGAACATTAAAAAAGATCAACAAATCCAAGGGGTGTGGTCTTTTTCAGAACATTAAAAAAATTATAAAAATGACAATAGGATAGGATAATACAACAAATTGCATGAAACCAGATCATTTTTATATATTATTTTAATATTTTTGAAAGAATAAGTCAAAATCTAAAATAAAAAGGGAACGATTCCATGAGAATTCGGAATCAAAATCCAGCTGTTTGCCGGTGTTTTTGAGAAATTGTTGTATTCCCTTGAAATTATAAAAAAGAATGATTATAAAAACCAAAATAAATTGTGGAAGAATTTACTGTTCCATTATCTTTCCTCTACCCAATTTACAACATCTAACACTCATAGCTATACTTATTTTGGATCTTAATTAAAATTTATATGGGTTAAAGATGAGGGTGGAGTTTAGAGACTTTGAATTCAACATAATATTCGAATAACATATTATAAACTAACATATTATATCATCGTGTTTTTAAGAACATATTTAATATGTGGATTAAGTAATTTGTAACGGAGAATATCAATTACACTAGATGTTTATTTTTATGTTATAAGTAATTTTACAAATCTCGTCAAAAACAAAAGTAATTTTTTAATTCACTAAGATTTAATCTGAAAAAAATAATTAAAATTTACATGCGTTCCAAGTAACAAATGAAAAGCCTCGTAATGTTTTTTGTCATTTTATCAAAAAAATAAATAAAATGCTTTTGTCATAATGAAAATAATAATCATGTTTTTAATTCAATAGATCATTATACTCCACAAATTTATTCAAAACATATGAAAAGGAAAGCTTGACCTAATTATCAAGTTTCAATCAAGGCAATAAAGGTGAATCATGTGCCCAAAATAACAATGAATGATTTATTTATTTTCAGGAAAAATAAAAAAATTAAGTGTTTGAAATATGGGAAACTTCTTATCTCATCTAATCTCATCCTATAGAGAGTTCACACAAGGAATGTCTATTCTATAAAGGAAAGTGGAAATAACAAAAATAAATAAAATTTGATCCCAACCCATCTTTCTAAGCCATTTATTTTTCAGTCACATGCATCATATACTGCTCTACAAGTCAATGCTCTATTGCCTACAAGTCATCCCCTCCTCTATTCAATTTTTCATTATTTTCTAAATGAATATATCTAATGTACATGCATATATTTATTGTAATGTAAAGTTTTGTATAGTTTTATTGTATTATTAGTTCATCCTATCATATTGTGTTTGTGTTTATGTATTTATAAGTTGATAGCTAATAGTTGTTTGTGTTTGTCGTTTTTTGATATTATTAGTTATGATATTGTTTGATAACAATTTACGTTTAATTTAAATTTTTGAAGAAAAGTGAGCTAATAATAATAATTATGAGTATCCATCTAAGGCTTGAGATTGCACTTTATCATTAGAGTTTTATTCATTTATGAATTTGGTGGTGAGCATAAATCGTAATTATATCAAATCATTACGAATATTGTTAAACTAATTCTCAAACTTAATACTTAAGTTTATTACTAATTTTGTCCTTAAGAAAGGAGAGTGAAATTATCTATTTCCCAATAAATATTAAAACTAATTAGCAGAGATTAATTTAGAAATAGCTAAAAGATAGCAATGATTTTTCAACAAAGGAAACTAAATAAATAATTTAATTAACGGTTAAATCTTAATTAGTTTTTTTTTAAATCCTAATTTGTAATTGCATAATTACTTGGTATCGGAAACTTAAAAGTTTTTCTCAGTTTTTAAGTAAAATTAAAACTGGCCTTACTTGAACATGTTAGACTGTCCGTTACTTTTTATGAACTTTTTTGCACATTCTAAGAAATATAAGGACCTATTTGAATATTATACATAAGATAAATTTTTGAAAACAAACAAAATAAAAACAGACGTGATGAATTAAATTAGTTACAACAGAAAGCATAGGCGTTAATGACAATAGTTCAAACTTGAAAGTTGTCATTAATGAAATAAACAAGCGTTTTTTATGTTAATTTAATTTTTCAGGGGCAGTTAAGGAAATCAATATATATTATTGTCTTTTTTTCCCATAGTAGCCTAACTTAACTCTTACTATATTTTACTCATTTCTGCCTCTATTTTGTCACCATATGATCTCTCCCTTGAAAATGTCATACTTATTTTTCTTCATATTCTTCTATAAGTTTTCACATGTAAAGTGTTAGGTGATGTCAATTACTTAATGACAAACACACCAATTAACTTTTTATTTATGTTTTAGTGAGATATTTTCATTTTGGTTTTCTTTTTCCATGTAAGAAAATCATACAAGGGAATCCAAATTTTAAGTAAATAAGATTTATATTTCAATATAAAGTAGGAGGGCACGTTTCTAGAAACCTAGGGTATGGACCGGGCAGACTGCCGTCGTTAGAAGTTTTGGTGGTAGTAGCAAATATTTAAATGAGAATTTTAAAGACCGAAGAGGGAAAAGGTTCAATGTGAATAATACTTGCACGTGAATTAGTCGATCTTAAGAGACAAAGGTAAGCCGTCCAATAGTGCATTCGTGTGCGAGTTTCGAAAGGAAATTAAATGAGACTACTAGTAACTGATTAATATTATATTTATCCATCATCTATTTCGTTTGTATACAATTTTGTAAATATGATTGCATCATAAAAAAAAGAGGCAAATGTGAGATATTATACATCTCTTGATGATATGAATACTGAGAATTTGACATACCTTTCAATTTTCTACCACGATAAAAATAGTTTAGAATAGAACATAAAATATACAATGAGCGATCAATAATTTCTTAAATCTCTAGAAATATTCAATCTTAACTGACCATTTATGAGGATAGAGAGAGAAAAAACATTGACATACTTTTCACCATCAATTTTAAAAAACGACAACAAAACTCATCGTTTACAAGATCCATCCAAACACAGACACTCACCCAGCTAGTGCCACCCTATCATAAGCCTTCCTCATTTTGATCTTAAACACATAACAACAATTTCACTAATTATTCCTAATTATTCCTAGTGGGCAATTTATCAGCAACATTTAAGATGCAATTTCGGTTGACCATTTATCAAAAAGGAGAAAGAAGCTATTAACACCATCAACCTTCGAAAACGACAATAAACTCATCGTTTATAAAATCCTATCAAGACACACTCACCTCGCCCTATCACAATCCCTCCTCGTTCCATTCTTCAACACAACATAACAATTTTACTATTTGGTCCTACTTGGCAATTTTATCAATAACGTATTCATTTATTTTTCCAATTAAATTTGTACAAAATAACTAATTACAACAGAAAAAGAAATGAAAAAAAGAGAGTAAGGAAACGAAAATCAGATAATATCCCAGCAATATCCACAAAATCAACCTATTAATTACGGATAAAACGGGAATAAGATAAACACCAAAGGGTAAAACCGTATAAAAGAAAAAAAAAACAGAACAGCTTAAAGTCAAGTCAAACTAAACTATAGCTTTGTTCCTAGCTATCTATAATCTCATTCATACGGCGTTAAACTCGGAAAAACTCATCCCATCTCTAACCCAAACTCTCTTTTCCGGCCACCGCCACCTTCTCCGGTCAACTTCCCCCCTTAAATAAACCATACTCGCCTCTCATCTCTCTCTTTTTCTCTAACCCAACATCACATCTCTCTCCTCTTTCTCTCTCTAACCCTCTTCTAACCCCGTTCTGTTCTTCAATCTCTGAAATCTGAAAAACCCAACAACGAAGTTTTGATTTTTACCGTTAATCAGTCAAATTTAGCTAAAGGGTTGAATAATTTGGGGGTTTTGTTTTGAATTTGGGGTTTAATTCTTCAATCCCTGAAATCCCATTTATAAAGTTCTGATTTTTTCCGTTCATCGGGTCTAATTAGCTTGTGGGGTTGAAAATTTTGGGGGTTTTGTTGTGAATTTGGGGTTTAATTTCATTTGGGTGTTGTGCATTTGTGGGTTTTTGATTTGGGTGTTCATCAGTTTGAGGAATGGTGGTGAAGATGATGAGGTGGCGGCCATGGCCGCTATTGGGTCCTCGAAAATACGAGGTGAAACTGGTTGTACGGCGGATGGAAGGGTGGGATCTGGTGAAGGAAGTTACAGAAGAAGGAAAGGAGAACGGGTCCGGGTCGGGGAGGTTGACGGTTGAGATTCGATGGAAAGGTCCTAAGTTTGCTTTGAGCTCGTTTAGAAGGACAGTGAAGAGGAATTTCACTAAAGAAGTGGAGGTTTCCGGCGAGGAAAATGATGCTGTTGAGTGGGATGAGGAGTTTCAGAATCTCTGCACTTTATCTCCTCAGAAAGAGAATGTATTTCATCCTTGGGAGATCGGTTTTACCGTCTTCAATGTGAGTTTTTTTCACCCGAATTCTGAGTTATTTTGATTGGATCATTGTTAAATTTGATCATTTTACTTGTTTGTTGATTATATTTTGTTACATGATCTGTAGAAATTATGTGTTTATTGGATAATCCTAGGTTTTCTTGAATTTATTTGGATGATTTTGTTATTCAGGGAGTGAATCACGGGCCGAGAAATAAGGTTCCTACCATTGGAACTGCATTTCTGAATCTTGCTGAGTATGCATCTACTGCTGAACAGAAAGAATTGGAAATAAAGCTCCCTCTTTCACTCAATTCCGGTGCTCTCGAGCCTCAGATGTTCCTCTGTGTACGTGTTTTAGCATGTTTTTGGGTCATTTGTTTATGTCCCGAGATTTTCGTTTTGTGTTTCTGAAGTTTGTTTTGATGTTACAGATATCACTTAGTTTATTGGAATTGAGAACTGCTCCGGAAGAGCCAGTGCAACGGGCGTTAGTTCCTGATTTATCACCGCCTCAATCAGCTGAAACTGTGTCGACGGAGAAGGATGAGGTTTCTGCAATTAAAGCGGGTCTCAGGAAGGTAAAGATTTTTACGGACTATGTTTCGACAAGGAGAGCTAAGAAAGCTTGTCGGGAGGAAGAGGGGAGTGATGGGAGATGCTCTGTCAGGAGTGATGATGGTGAGTATAATTATCCGTTTGACACGGATTCAGTTGATGAATATGAGGAAGGTGAATCAGATGAGATCAAGGAGACGGCAGCGGCAGCTAGTGTTAGTGTTCGGAAGTCGTTTAGTTATGGCACACTGGCCTATGCAAATTGCGCTGGAGAGTCAATTTACTCGGACATGAGGAAACATGATGATATTGAGGATTGGGTTTATTACAGTAATCGGAAGTCTGACGTGGGTTGCTCAACAACTGAGGAGTTAAATCAAACATCTGAGCCGGTCCTGTTTCAAAGCTCGAAACGCAGCATATTGCCTTGGAGGAAGAGGAAGATGAGTTTTCGGTCTCCTAAAGCCAAAGGAGAGCCATTGTTGAAGAAGGCATATGCAGAGGAAGGTGGAGATGACATTGATTTTGATCGACGACAGCTTAGCTCTGATGATGCGGGTCCTCTCGGGGTAAGCTATTCATGTTATTTAATTCTTGTACTTTAAGCTTATATTCAAACCCGAGTCTATGTTTTCGATGAATGAACCTGTTTATCATCTTGGAATATTACCATGTAGAACATTAGAATTGCTTCTGATTTGTATTTGTGGAACTTTCTTGCAGCTTCACAAAACGGATGAAGATTCATCTGTGAATCGATCATCAGTTTCCGAGTTTGGAGACGACAATTTTGCTGTTGGCAGTTGGGAAAACAAAGAAATAATTAGTCGCGACGGACACATGAAGCTTCAAACAGAGGTATTCTTTGCTTCAATCGATCAGCGAAGTGAACGAGCTGCAGGCGAAAGTGCTTGTACTGCTCTTGTTGCGGTGATTGCAGATTGGCTCCAGAACAATCACGATATGATGCCTATCAAATCACAATTCGATAGTCTGATCAGAGAAGGATCGTTAGAATGGAGGAACCTTTGCGAGAACGAGACATACAGGGAGCAATTCCCGGACAAACATTTTGACCTCGAAACAGTTCTCCAAGCCAAAATACGCTCCCTTACCGTTGTTCCCGGGAAGTCCTTTATTGGGTTTTTCCACCCCGAAGGAATGGATGAAGGGAGATTTGACTTTTTGCACGGTGCCATGTCGTTTGATAACATATGGGACGAGATTAGTCGCGTTGAATCAGAACGAATTAACAGCAGTGAACCTCAGGTGTATATAGTGAGTTGGAATGACCATTTTTTCATCCTCAAGGTCGAACCCGAAGCTTACTACATCATCGACACATTAGGAGAACGGCTCTTCGAAGGGTGCAATCAGGCATACATTTTGAAATTTGACCGGAACACGGTAATTCACAAATTACCGAATGCTGTCCAGCCATCCGATGAGAAAACTAAGGGCGAGAAGCAGATCGTGGCTGTTACTAGTGAATCAAAAAAGGAGGAAGGTTCTTCTACATCACGAGCGCTACCAATCAAGCCTGAGGAACCGATGAACAACGAGGAGGAAGGCGAGGCTGTTTGTCACGGAAAGGACTCGTGCAAGGAGTATATAAAGAGCTTCTTGGCCGCGATTCCAATCCGGGAACTGCAAGCGGATATCAAGAAAGGTTTAATGGCATCAACACCTCTCCATCAGCGCTTACAGATCGAGTTCCACTACACTCAGTCTTTACCGACATTGCCTGAAACTCAAGCAATCGAAATGACGATAACACCACCAGAATCAGTTGATGTTGCAATAACAGAAGCTTCCCCATAGAATAAGTTAGTGTAAATCTTAGGAAGTGTGATTAGTCTAACTTGTCTTAATTTAGCATTTCATTATCATGTTAATCGGATTAACGAGGAAGCTAAAACAGAGGCTTTTGATGAGTTTTAAAGAGATAATGAGTTTTAAAGAGATAAAAAAGGTTGTGTTCTTCAAATGTCTATTGTTCTTATCATTTCCAGATTATCGTGTTATTTGAATGTTTCATATCACCCTATATAATATAGATGCAAGAAGAATGATAATCGTGCCTATGTCACTCACATTGTGCGGGGAAAGTTGTACGAGTTAGGAGAATTAGCAAGCAATTTTTTAATGGTGTGACATTGTGATTCTAGTTGCTGATGCCAACATACAGTCCCGTATTGTGAGACACATTTGAACATCTCGGCTTGGCGAGAATGCTCATGGGTGACAGTGCGAGTCTTATAACTTGCCGATGCCAATAGAAACGGCTGTATTGTGAGACACAAATTAGAAAGTTAGCAAGTCATTGTACATCAAGTTATCGAGTCAAGGTCTACATGTTGAGTATAGGAGTATATGAACCGGAGGAATCTGTCCAACGTGCCAAAACGAACAGCAAAGTCACCATAAATCATATTATCGAGTCTGTAAGATGTTTAAATGATATGATCGAATCAGTAACTCAGGTTATCGAGTTGTAAGTCGTTTAAATTATGTCAGCGAATTAGAAATCGTTTGTAAACCGTGCTATCGAATTAGAAACTGCCATGTGTGCTTCCATTCCACCTAATCTTCATGGAAAATATCTGCCTTTTGACTGGAAAACAGGCTGTAAATGTCTGTTTGAGCCACTCAAATAATATTTTCTGTTAATCTTTTTGACAGTTCTAAAAAAATTTACTTTGCAGAGTTGAATCAAATCCAACCATACAACAAGTCTCTTAAGAATTCAAGTTCCTATACAAAAAGATTATAACATCAACACCATAACTTTCTTTTCTCGTATGATTCAGATGATGAATCATTCTTGTCCTTATTGTATTGTGTTCATAGAGTTTTTAGATTCTTTTTTTTTATCCTTGAAAATTTATAAGCTACAAAAGAAAGGTTGAAGTTTTCAAGTTTGTTCTTTATGCACATGCCAATATTCTTTTTCACCAAATTTTGCAATCTACAGCTCCCTATTTCTCACGCTGTTATAATAATTCTTTGATTTTTTCTTCTCAATACTATTTTATTAATATAAATTTTGAAAAAGTATAAACTTTAAATGTTTGAAAAAGAGTGTGACATATATATATATATATATATATATATATATATATATATATTATATTTTTATGTGAATCATATTAGTTGATTTTGATTTAGATGATTCATGTTTATATTAAGATATTTTGGGTGTGATAGTAGAGTTTTGGGATCAAAATGTATTGAGTTCGATTCCTGGCATGAGGGGGTGTCAAAAATTAATATAAAATTTGTTGTTGGCTTTAACTACGAACTCAAGCTTTTAGTTCAATCGGTTAAGTAACAAATACAAACTGAAATTTGGTTGATTAAACACCTTTTTACCGAAAATTTATAATATCAAACAAATATTGTGCGCTTTGATCAAAATCCAACATTTAAGGCCTTGCGATTTAAAATGCGTCATGCACGTATTAGATCTATATCTTATTTATAATTTGCAACAACTCTCTCTTCAATTTCCATCCATTTATCTTCCCATTGTCATCGTTAGAGATGCTTCTTACCCCCGATGCCATACGGACTCACTAAAAAGGTCAATATGAATTGGTAATCTATATATATATTAAAGGAGTAACAATTAGGATGAGGTGTCAAGCTCTCCTTTTTTTACTCCTTTAATTTCCACATGTCAATTTCTCACAATTTTAAATTTTTTTTATTATTTCCTTATCATACCATTTATATTTAGATACACTTTACTAATTGAAAAATAGTATTATTTCCTAATTCGGATTCTATATATTAATAATACTAATTCGGATTAGTGTATATGGTAATTACTTAATTTAAAAAAAAACAAAAAAACAAAAATACATAATATAGTAATATTTTTAATTATTTTGATTGCAATTCAAATTTAATACTTTCATAATTTTATTTCAAATTTTGAATTGTACATGTTAATAACTTTTTTTTCTCCTTGCTTCAAATTAGCTCATAATGATAATTAATAGATGAATATGAGGATCTAATATTGATGAGCCAAAGTATTTATTGTGTCTATTTGATGAATATGGTTTTGTTATTTGATGTATTAGTATTAGATTTTGAAGGCTTAATACACAAAAAACCCCTTAAACTTGGTCAAATGTTGCAACTGTCCCCCCGAACTTTCAATTGTAACAAATTACCCCCTGAACTTGGCAAATCGTAACAAATTACCCCCTGAACTTGGCAAATTGTAACAAATTACCCCCAATGATGCATAAATTTTTAAACACCCTATAAAATCATTCCATGTGGCATTTTGACTTTTCAAATGCCCTATAAAATCATGACACGTGGGACTTTGACTTTTCAAATATCGAATAAGGGCATGACACGTGGCATTTGACTTTTCAAACTCAAAATATGGGGTTATTTGTTACAATTTGCCAAGTTTGAGGGGTAATTTGTTACAATTAAAAGTTCGGGGGGACAGTTGCAACATTTGACCAAGTTTAGGGGGTTTTGTGTGTATTAAGCCGATTTTGAATGGATTGACTCAAATGTTTTTATTTTCTAAATTCTCTCTCTAATCAGCTTCATTTTTAAAAAAAAGTTATAAAAACTTCAATTTTTTTATTGCTCATGTTATGTTTAATATGCATTTTCATATAAGATTTTCCTATAATCAAATTGTTTTACCTTAGTATATTTTTCTATTTATTATATCCACATAAACTTGCTTACTTAAATTGAAATACCCCTGAATTTTGTAGTATTGAGAGGTTCTCATAGATTTCAAAAATCCGGGTTAAAGTTGTTTATAATAGTATAATGTCAAATTGCGACTGTATTTTCCTATAACTCTAAATAGGAGCTAAAAATTTTATATTTTTATTATTTATATATATTGCTTTTGATTTTTTTTTCAAGAACTCATTATTTTTGCTGTGTTAATATAGTTTTTTTTTGAAAGCTAATAATAATAATACAGTTACTTACGAACTCTTTTTAGCATTCGAACAGTTTAATTAAAAAATTTGAATCTAATCCTATGATAACAAATTTTAATAAGAAAATAAGTTTTATTTATAAAGAAAAAATAAGAAAAGAATTTTAAGGGTAATTTTAGTTAACTAACTTATAAAAAATAGTTCAATAAGAAATGCAATATTAAAATTCAATTCACAAATAGTTAATTTCAAAAGTAGTTAATTGAACTTTCTTACTTTAAAAGTTACATGAAAACCTAATTCTCAGTAATATGAGTAGTATTTATGTATTGTGCATTTTGAATTTATTTTATATTGTCCATAGTATGATATTTAAGTAATAAATTTGCTTTCTGTAAAAAAAAAAGTAATAAATTTGAATTTTTTTTACCATTTGTGAGATGCAATATATCCGAGCATATGAAATTAGAGAAATATGTCATCCATTGAAAAATGATTAGTGTAAAGAAAAAAATGTATACAAGTGATACATGTTTATTGCTTGGGTCCCTGAAATTATAATAAAATTTCTCATAAAGTTAATACAATAATTCAAAAAATATGCTCTCACAATCCGTGCATAGCACGGGCCAAAGACTAGTAAGTTTGATTAAATGCAAAGCCATACTAACACCCAAATCTCGAGTAGTTTTTAGAAAAATAAAAATATTAGTCTAAATCAACCAATTAAACAAAGGGTTAGTGGCTTAATTTAAGGATTTTAAATTGTAAAAGAACCACTTAAAGGGATTATTTGAATGCATCTACATAAAGATATAGCACCTTTTAATATGTTCTCAGAAATGTCTTTTTGATTAAAGCAATTTCAACCTTAATCCTAAAATACACAGATTAGAATAACTCAATTTGTATAACCTCTTCCCTATAAAGTTTTTTTTACTCCCTAGAAAGTTATTGATATGGCCTTGAAGGAGTCACTTTCATGGTAAACAGAGAATATAACCTTTTTAATTCAAGCTGATTAATTATATGTATTGGTCTAAATGTAAATTATCTAATGACCCTACAACTGTTATGCCAAAAGAATTAACTGCATTGATTAATTTTGAATAATTTGGAATAGCCCCTTTATAGGTTGTATAAACATTCCAAATGTGATGAGACGGCTATTTCATTTTACATGAGAAATTTATAAAATTTGAAGAATCCATTTAAGTATTTGTTTTACTTTTTCAAACAATTTTAAAAATTGGATGCCATCATTTGATGATGTTTGAATTAATTAAGATAAATGGATTTAATTAATTCGGCCCGAGATGGAATTAGGACTAGAGTTTGGTTTATTTATTTAAGTATATATAAAAACTGAGATCAGAAAAATCACTCCCTCCTCTTATTCCTTCTTCGTTCTCTTAATCTGTGGAACAAGAGTATTCATCCTCAATTAACACTATGTAGTTGATTCTAACCGGTGGTAGAACGTCATGGTTAAAGATCAACTTTCTCTACTCTAAAAGATCAACAACTTAGCTCATTAATAAAGCACGCTCATGACTGGTTTATTTTATTCGGATTAATTGACATGAATCCTTTAGATGAGAAATATTTAAAATATAATCTGTGGTTGATTTAATTTTCTATAATTAGTTGGTTGATTGTGATTTTAAAAGTGACTGCAAGCATATTGATTTTGACATAGTTAGATACTGATGGGGTTCTTTTATTTCTTATAACAGAGAAAATTGATTTGACATCAAATTTGTTGAGTTCACATTTAATTCAATAGACGAAATTTGGCAAACATAATAAAATAATTATAATTCTTGTGTATCTAGAACATTTTCTTGTTGGAAATTAGCATGTGTTCAATTTTTTTTCTTTTAGTATAGTCTTTTGAAAGATGGTCATGAAATGGTAATGATACTAGTAGTTGATTTGAAAAATTATGTAAAGTGGCAATGAGATAATTGGTTATTCATCTATTGATAACGAGATTATAGTATGTTCATTCTTAGTGAAGATTTTTAACTGTTTATTATTTCTGGCAGATGATGCATACTAATAGATTTCATTTGAAAATATTTAAAATCATAATCTTACTCATTAATCATGCTCTTAATAGTAGAATCGAGTGATAAAACTCTCTTTTGCAACCTCAAAAACACTTTTTTGCATCAAATACCGGTATAGGAGCACCAAGAGATTGAGCCGTCCATTGTATCGAGGTACAAAATGAGATGCAAATGTACTAAAATGAAATTTCTAGGTATAGTTTTGAAAGAACCACCTAAAAATTAATGTTAATCATAGCAAGAAATTTTTAATAGAGTTAAAAATAAACTAAATTAGTAAATTCATGATCATGAATCACTCGAAAATAAAAAAAGAATCATGTGCTGATCATGTACATTTTGCCTTGTGCTAATCATATGCTTTTTGCCTTCAAGCATTTAATAAAACGATACATCCTGTATTCTGTTATTCTAAGAATCATATGCTAATTATATATGTAGCATATCCATTATTCAATAATACCCCAAGTTGAGCATACAAATGAAAAAGCAAAAACTTAAAGTATGTTAAACCAAAAAGAAAGTAGCTACTATATTTCAGAAAAGAATATTAAATTGAGTGTTCGAATCTCACAATCAATAAAAACTGAATTTCTATAAAATTATTTGACACTTCAAATTTTTTGACCTATTAACATTATAATTTTAAGAGTGAAACGTTGTTTTTTATGACTGAAATTTACCGAATTGAAAACTATCAAACTGAATTGAATTAAAAATTACTAAATTAAAGTGCATTTACTGATAGAAAATTCATGAAACTACTGAAGTAAACTGAATTTACTGATAAAGCATAAAGAACAAAGAATCTTACATCCTATTCTATATCACTGTAATAAAATAAGTTTTAGAGTGAAAAACGTTGAAAAGTATAAATTAAAATGTATAATTATGTGTTGGACATTTAGGCCCATTTGTGATCTTTCTGATGTACCCATTTGTGAAATTTTTACTTAAGCCTCTTTTAAGTCATTTTATATTATAGATAATGGTGTAACCCACATTGCTAAATTGTCACTTGTCAGTTCAATTTATAAAGCTCCTCATATTATATTCGTGTTACGCTTCAATGTGCACTCATTTTTGTGGAACGAAGAGGATATAAATGTCGATTGATTACCAGAGGCGTCCGTCTGAACGAGTCAAGATGTAGTTATACTTGAAAGTGATTTTCACATTGTTCTGAATGTTTACCACCTCCCTAATTTGGCTCCCTGATTATCCTCCACTTGACATGCTCCATGATTTTCTGATTTTAAAATGAGAACTTCTCTCTCTTTTGAAATCATATTTAATATTCAATTTTGAAAAAACTAAATGTCAATCTACTACTCTTTCTTCTTCCGCAGAAATCCATTATTTTTCTTTTCTGTCAATTTTCAATTTCAAAATTCGAGATGAGCACATAAATTGAGTGTGTACCGAACATTTATGAACCATGAACTTTAAAAACAACGTATTTGAATAGATCGTTTTATCCTAAAGGGTGGAGTCGACCATATTATACAGACTTTTGCATATTATAAAGGCAATTATGGGAATGTCTTAATAAAAGCGACTAATCCCATTATTTGTAAGAAAAGCTTAATTGACTAAAGAAAAGATGTTGATATGGGCATGGATGCTTCATTTGATAATGAAATCCAACATTCCTTTATTGAACATCAACCTTTATTCATACCAACAAGTAACTTTTTTCTCTTAGCAATTTTTAGGAAGACCCATGTGCATCTTCTCATTATCCATTATTATTATTATTCCAAACTTATCATCATCACAATAATTCAATTTCAACATGGTTGGCTCCACTTAGAAATTATAATTCACATTCTTTCTCTCCCTAATTAACATCATCATTCTTCCACATTCCAAGCCTTTGCTTCTCATTTTCTTTAATTTCTTTCTTTCCTTAGGATTCTTATTTATTGCACATTGGACCTTAGCTTTCCATATAGAATAATAAATTGCAAATATTAAATGAATCTAGATGAATGTAATTAGGATCCTACTCTTTTTAGCATCAATTAGTAGAAGCATATATGAATATGCCAAACTACATTGTTAACTACCTATATAGAAAAGGTTACTTTCACATTTATAGTTAGTATAATATTGTAAATTCCATTTCTTAAAATAAAATTAGGGTACTGATAAAGGCACAAAGCATCAAATATTCCAACTAGATTGCCATGCGGAAAAACCAAATTCCATTTTTTTTATTTATACTTTATTTTATTTTTGAAAACAAAATTATTAATTTAACTTATTTGATCATAAAAAGAGTGGCGTATTTGACACATCTTAGTATTATGCTAAACTTGTATAATTAACTCATAATTAATTAGTACATGCATATATATGTTCTTTAATTCGTCCTTGAAATTTGGTATTTTAGAGTGTAGAGTCTAATTTAAGTGAGTCATAATTTATCTTTTTATAATTTTTTTAGAATTAAAACGATATTTCAGTTTTATTTGTAGACCTTCTATATGAATGAAAGTCTTAATGAGCTACTTTCAGTCCATACAAATAAAAAGAAAAAGATTTTAGTAGTAAAACATATTTACTGTGAACTTTAAAATTTATAAAAGCTCGAGCTTGTCATTTTCCTTTAATTTGTTTTGGTGAAATATTCTTTTTTAAAATTTTAGTTACTGACTAACTGAAAATTCGAAATAATAAGAGCTTTAATAGTTGATGATATCGTGAAAATCGAGTGTGATGTTTTGGAAGATTTGATGCCTCAAATAGACAAAAAGAAAAAGTAAAAAAAAAGAAAAGACGACGATCTAGGAAGAAGGTTGTTAACAATTATCCTTTTTTTTTGGTTAAAAATTATCCTTTAGATGAGCAAAAGTTAGTTAAAATTGAGAGAAAAAGCGAATGTTTAGAGAAGAAAAAAAAGTGGATAGTAAAATTACAATTTTAAGTTAAGATATTGTCTTTTTTTTTTAATAGTAGGTTGATGTGTACCCTATTAGGAGTAAACTACTAGTCCAGACAGTTACAGTGGTTGCTAGCTAGTCCACTTTTGTTCAAGTATCGTTCCTTGAACCTCAAAGCAATAAAACATGTTTATATATATACGGAGTATAAAACTACACATCTTTTCTCTTTTTGACAGAAAAACTACACATCTTTAATATACTCCTATAATCTATTTCAAGTTGAGATGTAATTCATATTACTTGCTCAGTATCATATCTTTTATTAGTACTACTCTTTGCTTGGACGTTTCAATCGTGTGATACCTCCTCAAACCGGATCATTACACTAACTAATATATTCCGTTACAATTTCCATGTTTAGAACTATTAATTAACTTCCCCCTATTATTAAATCCGTAATGGAAAGACCAAAGACATATCAATGATTAAATCACTTAGTTAACGAGATACTTGAGCAGCAAACTTAACTAACAATAGTAACTCTTAAATATACATCTCCTTAATCACTTCCAAATTCTCATAAACAATGAAATCTACAAGTCATAATACATTAATCTAACCTTAATTAAAAAATGTTTAGCTACAAACACTACACTTAATCAATCCATTTTCATTACATTCCGGACATCGAATAAATAATTGATCCTCCAAATTATCTCCATCTTTGAACAATCTCCGACCGCCATGGCAAGTGAAGCAGACAAGAAACCTTTGATTAGAACAACAAGAACAAGCAACATTAATGGACATGTTTTGAGGTATCCCTTGTAATAGATTCTTGAGCTTACCTTGTTCATGTAAACTCACAACTTCATCCGCTCCACCAATGTATCTTCCTCTTATAAAAAGCTTTGGTGGAATCACTCTTTGTCCTCCCAAGATCTTCCATAGTTCTTCCCTGAATTCCATGTCCATCGACACGTCTCTTTCGATGAATTTCACCTTGAAACTTTGGAGAAGGTAGACAATTGTTCGACAGTCTTCGAATGTTTTTCGTATGCTTCGTAAGCTTGTTGTGTAGAGGATCACGGAATCAGTTCCACCTGGTGGACATTTGAGTTCAAAGTGTGAGAGAGATGGTGTTTCTTCAACTTCCTTGGAGTGTGTTTTGTCATTTTGAGTGGTGTTAGTGGATTCCGGTGTGGTAAGTGATGGGATTACTAAGTTGTGATGAGAAATTAGAGTGGTTTTGAGAGGGAGGAAGGTGAGTTTCTTCATGAATCTTCCTTTCATTGATTTCATATTGTGTTTGTGTGTTGTGAAAGTAAGTGAAAGTAGGTGAAAGTAAGTGAAATTGATCACAAGGTTTTGATATGTAATGGGAAGAGTGAGAAACCTTATTATAGTTGAGAATTGAGAAGGAAAAATGTGAGGTTATTCATGAATCTACCTTTCATTGATTCGTAGTGTGTTTTTGTGCTTTGAAAGCAAGTGAAAGTGAAGTGATCACAACAAGGATTTGATTTGTAATGGGAAGAGTGGAAAAGGTAATTATAAGTTGAGAATTGACAAATGAAGGGGACTAGAGGACAAGAGTGAGGTTTCTGTTTTGGTATCCATCATGAAAAGAAAGGGAAACTAAAAAGCTAGTGTGAGTAGCTTGCTTTTTGAAAGTGATAAAATGAAAATGCATAGCATTGTGGGGGCTGCCATGGCTTGGGTATGGTACCATTGCTGTAGTGCACTCATCTTACACCATATGCCTCATCATACTAGTATCAAAGGAAAAATTGAACATTTGTGTCAAAACGAACAATATACCAAACTAATACATTAAGGGTCTCTTTCCAAACTATAGCTTAAACAACTAAAAACCCTCTTACTTGACTAATTATTAGTATTTGATTACAAGGCTTTATGTTGGCCATAATATGTTAAACAGGCAGAGTTTGATTGGTGAGAGCAATGAATGATTTAGTAAACATTACGACAAGGAATTATAAATTAAGGTCAAGGATCATGCCATTACAAGGTGTTGAAAATGCTTTCTTTTTTCTTTTTAAAAAAGCAATTTGGCTTTATCTTTACACCATTTATTCTTGAGGTCCTTAACTCCGATGGGTCACATTATATGAAGAAAATAAGCATAAAGTGATCCTCATATATCTCATATCCATCATTTTATTTTTCTTGATTTAATATTAACTCTTGAATTTGACTGGTTTATGGGTCGAATCTGGTCGGGCTCAAGCTATGAACCCAGTGGACTTTTGTATAAAATTGTTCCACCCAAATCCAACCCAATCCAATAAATATGTGGGCTTTAGCAGGATTGTCATTTTCTAAATCTTGACAAATAATATGTTGGCCAATTTTTAAAGAAAGGAGAGATGTCATTTTGATATCCAAATTGATCTGAGTCACTCAAGTAAGATAAATAAGATTTGAGTGGCTAACGTTACAATTAGCGCTTAATTATATATGTTGATAAGTTGCAAGGGTCTTTTGAGAGGATACTCAAGAAATTTCAACTACTATTGGATTGGTGATTAATAAAATAATGTACTAAAATAAAATTTGTTTTAACTGGTGATTTGTAACATGAATACAAAACTTTTAAGTATCATTTGGTTCGCGAAATAAAATACGTATGAAGATGATCTATTCATGTGTTTGGTTGATGGAATCTAATGATGAGGGGAAAGTTCAAGCCAGTCTAGCCAAAATAGAGTATTTATTAAGAATATCTATTCCATGCAAATTCAGTTCAGTCAAATTTAGCAAAATTTCTTCTACATTCAGCCAATTCAACAAATCCCGTTTAGTTAAGTTCAATTCAACTATAAAAAACGACGCCTAAATACTAAAGTTGACATTAGTTACATGTTGAGTTAATTTACACGCATGTCGCTGAACTTTGATTATAGTTTTGATCATGATGACTTATATGAATTTCGAAACTTTGCATTATATTCTCGAAATTCTGAATTTTGCTAACAAATGAAGAAATAATGCACGAGTACTCATGATAATTCAATAGTAAAATAAAAGTAGTTAGCATGGTACATTTTCAGGAACTTAATGAGCTATCTTTAATAGTTAACTCAACAACTTTGAAGCCAAAAGTAATGCAAGTCAGGTCGGTAAACTTTTCATCATGGTAATTTTTAGAGTATAATTCCCCTGCATAACAAAACAAAATCTATTAGTAATTTAATAATATATATGATATGAGTGTGAGTCACAATTGAAAGACTCACAATTAGTAATTAATGTAACGATCTGGTTCGGAGTGGGTGATAATGAGGTAGTAAAGTCTGAGCAAATCAATGACCTTAAGATGATCATGTATGCATGATAAGTTTTAAAATCACGTGGTGGATTTGAGTCCAAACGAAGTTTATCTACATAATATTGTGCATGAGTATTAGAATTGCCTCGTAGATTTAAAGAGCCATTTAGCTACCAGTTTTAGCAAAGTGAGAAAATTTAACATGCTCTCTTCATGCTAACATCAGTGAAAGTTTCCAACATTTAACAGACTTTAAACATGCAACTTTCAGTTCACCAAAAATAAACTTGTCATAAAATGTTTTCATTTTCACTTATTGGTGATGTATATGGTGACAAAATTTGCGTGTCGGATACTCGAAAATTGCCAGAAACAGGGCACGATATCTTTGTACAAAGATCGATAACCTCACTCCGGACTTCAATATCATTGATCGAGACCTCAAACATTAACACAGCATCTGAAATTGCTTCATCTGCATACAAAATCAACGCAAAGTGGCATTCATAACTGTCAATATCAATTTCGTGCACATTTTAAAATGAATTCATTCGTACAAAATCCATTCTTTTAACAACAACATTATTTGTAAGCTAGGTTATACTGTTTCATCAAAGAAAATTTATGCAAATACAACAATTCTATTTATCAAAAATAAAAATAAAAATAGCATTCTTTCATCTAAATACAAAATAGAATGTCCTTGATTTGCAGCCCTAAAGAAGCTACAAAACCTTACTGAAAAACCACAGTGGGGCTTTGAGCTGTGACTTCTGTGGGCAGGCCGAGACTAAGCAAAACCGGAGAAAATAAATTTTCCGGACAATCTGAACAAGCAAAATAAAAATTTGCAAAAGAACATAATTTAATAAGATACCACTTTTAACAAAAAGACCTATCAATATGTAAGCTCCTCTAGTTGTACTGATGAGAACGACTGCACTCCTTTTTGCGGTGTCTTCCAACCAAAGCTTTAAAAATCATAAGAAAAAATCTAGAGGAAAGGAGATCGGTAACCAAGACTTATTAGATGGAAAGGTCTATTACACTCTCCTTTACCAGATCAAATCTAATTCCTCCATTAATTACGGAGTCTATAATAGCTTTTCCTGTTTTCGAAGAGTAGGACGAGCTTGTCACGCTTTTGTTACTCTGGATTTTAAGGGCCTTGTGAAGTTTTTTTGCAAGCGGAATTCCTTTCGCTCGGGATCTAATAGGCCCTCATGTTTGAGCTTCTGGAGAGTAAGAGATAGGTTGAGGTGGCCCATAATGAATCTGATCATCCGTAATTATAGAAACCGAATGTTTATCAGCTGTCATCTTCGTCCCCGACCCATTATTTTGGAGGTAAGAGAGCCTATGTATGAAGTTTACCATCAAATTAGTTGATTGATTTCCTTTTCGATAAATATGGAGGAAAATCACTTCCTAATCTTGATCTCTAAGCTCCTGGCAACGTCTAATAATCAAACTGGGAGGATAATAATCACTAATATGTGAGCATTAGAACTGAGCTCGAATCCATTTTTTGTGAACCCCTTTGTCCATCCCAAAAGATGGCTGAAATATAAGCCTTATAGTTCTGGTAGAAAGGCCATATAAATTCCCAGCCCACCAATCTAATACCTGCTACAATTGCGCATAAAACCTCTCGTTGAAGCATAACTATAATTACTCTTGCTAGCTTTATCCATGTTTATCTTGATCGAGTCTCCTTCTGGTCGTTCGCTTTGGGTTAATTGTCTGTGAGAAAAGATCCTAGTGGTATTGTAATTCTTATTCCGCGTATTTTGGAGTTTTTGTTTCCCCTTCACATGCCTCTCTTCTTTTTGAGATCAATTGCAAGTCTAACATTATCAATCATCTATTCATAATCTGTCTTCGTTAAACTCAGATTTTGGTTTGGAAGAGAAGATATCATAGATAATTTTTTTGATGATGATTGATGATAAAAAAAATTGTAGTTGATGATGAGTTAGATTATTCAAATGGTATTTATGTTTTGCATGTAAATTTAGAACAAAGATTTCTAATTGGCTTGTGTATCAGCGCTGTCGAATATTTGGATGATCACATCTAAGATTATATTTTAAGATTATCTTGATTGATTTTATTGTGCAGAAAACAAGTAACCCGAGCAATTTGTTCTATCCGTTTATTAGTGATCTTAAACTTTTAGAACAAATTCAATTTTTTGACTCGAGAGATAATTTGAGTGATCTTTAATTAAAGACGAAAGGATAAACAATTATGATATATAACATCGATTATTCCAATGAAAATAAAACCTCATGGTTCTTCAGTAGCCGTAAAGCAATAGTAATAGTACATTAATCTTCAAGGAACTTAATTAGCTCTTTGCAAAAGGAAACCCAACGGTGAAGTCAAAAGTAATGCAAGTTAGCACGGTATCTGCACCGTACATGGTCATTCTCAGAACATAAGGACCCTGCATAACAAAACAAAATCCATTAGTAACATATATATATATACAGTCCGGCTATGGTGAGGGACTCCCTCACTTACTATTCTAAGGGAGTTTTAGTTTTAATCTAGTTACCAAACAAAATAACTATCAAGAACAAAAATCTATTATTAATTCTCTAATTTATTCACTCAATCTCCTAGACCTTAACTTTATAAACCCTAGACTCTAACAATCATAAACCCGTAGTCCTTAATTTTTTAGACCCTAACAACCCTAAATTCAAATAATTCTAAACTCCTAAACCCTAACTTTATAAACCCTAGACCCTAACAATCATAAACCCGTAGTCCTTAATTTTATAAACCCTGACAACCCTAAATTCAAATAATTCTAAACTCCTAGACCCGAACTTTATAAACCCTAAACCCTAACAATCATAAACCCGTAGTCCCAACTTTATAAACTCTAGACCCTAACAACTTTAAACCCATAAACCCTAAATCCTAACTGTATAAACCCTAAACTCTAATATTAAAATAATTTATGTTAATTTACACATAAATTAGAATTATAAATTAATGTTGAAATAAATTCAATTTGAATTCGTATGTGATAATATGATTAATTAATTAATTCCTAAATTAATTAGTATTTAGGAAAATAGAGTTTGATTTAATTAGGATACTAATTAGAAGTGTTGTAAACAAAATAAATTAGGATTTTATTACTTTAAATTCATTAAATTAATTAGGTGGGTGTATTTTGTTTGGTAACTAGATTAAAGCTAAAACTCCCTTAGAATAGTAAGTGAGGGACTCCCTCACTATAGCCTGGCTGTATATATATATATATATATATATATATATATGGGTGGCACGTAGTAAAATTTGAGAAAGCAACGACTCTAAAGTAAAGCGGAAGTGAATCTACATCGATAATTTAGAAAGGGATCATCTGAGATTTACTATAAAAGTCTCACATCTAGAAATAATATAAAATAGAATTCTACATTAACAAGGATTCTTATTCAGATGATGATGATGACCAAATAAAGGATTGTGGTTTGCATTGTTTGTATAATTAAGGAAATGGTCGATTTTGTTAATGTAAACGAAGACATTTTTTGCCTAATATTTTTTCTAACCTTTAATCGGTAATGTGAGTTAAGATCAAAGGTCAAAAAACGTTTTTGCACAAAAACCGTCTTCGTTCACATTTCCTTAATTCTACAAGCAATGTAAACACGGTCTTTTATTTGTTCAAAAGCGAAAAACCACTAATAATAATAATAATAATAATAATAATAATCTTATTCGGTTTTAATTTATATTTATCATTACGTCCTTTACAATGTGAATCCAATGCATGACAAGTATTAAAACAATGAAGCCTAATTTGTTGGATATGAACAATTAGTATCGTAACCATGGTTGTAAGACCCGAAAGAGCTAGAGGGTCACAGGTTTAAGGTTCAACCGGAGTTGAACTGGGGGTTAATAACTATAGTAAAACGTCATTAATTTGAATTACTTTTTACCTTCAAATATAATAAAGTATAAATTTAAAATTTTAATAATACCAATATACTTTAAAGTAATAAGAATTTAATATAGGTACCAAATTAATATTTAATTTGTTTATTTATAATGAATATATTAATTGAAAAGTGCCAAATTAGCATTTAATTTGTTTATTTGTATTTTATTAAAGGTAACAAGAATTTATTGCTTATTTTTGGTAACAAGAATTTATTACTTTGTAAGTCTTTGACTATTTAAGAAATAAATTATTAATTTAGTTAATTTAGGTGTTAAAAAAATTTGAGTTAATTTAGAAATTATTTTGATAATAAATTTTTGACCCATTTAGACTCGTGAACCGTGACCGGGTTTCCGGGTTAATGGTTCAACCGGCCAATTCATCGGGTTTTTAGCGGATTTTAAGTTTGTAAAAAGATAAGTACCTCCGACCCAGTTTACCTTTAGGGTCCAGATCAACCTGGTTGAACCGATCGGGCCGGGCCGGTTTTAAATAACCATGATCGTAACCAACTCTTTATAAACTACTGTTCCATGACAAATTAGGTAAAAACTATTGAACTTGTGGAGATTAGGTCTAGATTGAGTGAGTTGAGGTAGGAAGACCAAATTCTAACGATGTAGACAACAAAAGGGAAATTTGTCATTTCTTATTGATTGTTGCGCATGAGAGATGAGAGAGAAATGTGGTGTTGATGACTCTCCATTTAATTTTATTTTTATTTTAATACATTTTCTCGACTCTCCCAAACTCCGATTTTGACGATTATTATACAGTTAGACTCGTGTCGACTAGAGGTTCATTTTAAGATCCATGATGCTTATGTAAAAACGATTTTTTGAAATTTTGTACTCGTGAAATATTTTTTTGAAGATACCAGTTTTAAGTTTCTTAACATGTTATTTTATTGCTCATGTGAACATAAATTTTAAATATTTGAACATGCATGTTAGTTTTTTCAAACTACGTTTTAAGTTTTTGAAAATATGAGTTATTTTTTAACATAATTTTTAAGTTCTTAAACATTTGATCATTTGATAGTTTTGGTGGAAAAACATAATATTAGTATCATATTTTATGAAATTATCCAGTTTCAGTGATAATATGTTCAAATTAAGGATGAAACAATAAAAATTATCCTGTTATGGTGATAATATTAGTTTTTTTTAACATATTAACAATGAAAAAAATGCAAGTAAACTACAATTAACACTTATGTTCAAAATTACAACGCATATGTTCAAATTGTTAAAACATCGACTTTACCTAACAACAATGGTACGCAAAATAAACGTCTCGTCAAAACAAATTCAACGGTATAAAAAAGTTAAAATCAGAGTTCGGAAAAGTTGGGAAAATTTATTTAAACAAAATGAAATAACAATAATTAAACAAAGTAGTAATTTCTCTCTGCGGCTCTACAATTTATACGTGTCAATTAAAAGAAAAATGACAAATTTCCCTTTTAACCATCTCTCATTAATAAAACTACGTAGTTTTGGAGGTATTCTACATATAAAATGTTCTCGCATATGGAATATGTTCTCACCTGATCATTCCTCTATTTATATATATATACGATGCGTTTTAAAGTTGATCATCTCAAGATGTTGGATTTGAATCAAATCAGATAATATTTGATGTGGGTGTTACAAAACCTTAATGAAGTGCAAAATAATGAGACAACTTTTGTAATTTATTTGTTTATCGGCACACAAGTTTTTTTTATTGGCAAAAAGCACTATTTGATCATTGACCTTTTAAAACTTTGTGCATTTGGTTACAAAACTTTTATTTGATCACATTTGGCCATTCACCTTTCTAATTTGATGAAATTTTACCCTTATTATGTTAATTGACATTCCAACATTTATATTGTTTAGCAATTTTTTAGTTCTAGTATCATTTTCTAATTTGAAATATAGGAATTTTATTATTTAATGTTTTTATTTCCTTTTAATTTTTTATTAAAGAATGGCGAGATTTCACTATATTGGTAGATCAATGGGCAAATATAACCAAATTACAAAGACAAGTGGCCAAATGTGACTAAATAAATTGTTAATAGGAAAATACACAAATTTAGAATAATTCAGTTGGTCAAATAGTGCTCCTTGTCTGTTTTATTTAATTGAAACAAAGTAAAAATTTACCTAAATCATTCGAAAACTATATATCTCCGCAATGTCAGGACATAGGTTTCACTTGATTTTTGGAATTATAGATAGAAAAAGTCATTTTCTCAAAACATGTTTTGAAATATAAACATTGTATTCTATTGATGTTAAAGAAAGTTTAGAAATGTTTCATATATTTAAGGAATTATTCAGCTTCTCATTAATGAGACATATTTAACATGCTCCTTTCACACGAATATCATTAGAAGTTAGCAAAAGACTTTAGCCATTAGTAACTTTGAATTTATTAAAAAGAAACTTGCAACAAAATGTTTTCATATATGGGAAAGAGAATTCACTCACCTGTGGAATAAATGGTGGTAAATCTTGCGTGTGTGATACGCGAAAATCGCCAGAAATAGGGCATGATGTCTCCTTACAAAGGTGGAGAACCGTGGTTTGTATCGGGGGTTCCATACCAAGCAATAAAATCTCAATACGTAAGATAGCTCCTGAAATTTCATCATCTACATACAAAATCATCGCAAAGTGGCATGTGCAATTGTCATTTTCAATATCGTGCACATTTAAACATTTATTCATTCGTACAAAACCAATATTCTTACTATGAAATGTTGACTTAGTGACGATCAAATAACATTTATAGTTAACACAAAAAGAACTACATATGTATGAAAATGAAAAAAATAAAATAAAATTTCTCAGTTAATTTTTTTAAAATTGAATAGAATATTGAACCTGTAGTTGCTGAAAAAGTAAAGTTCATCGGAGTTCCTTGAGGTATCGGATCTGGAGATACCTTAGCTTCCTTAACCTTAACATTATAAATGATTCCATCTGAATCAACAATTAACAAAATCAATTAGGATCATGATAATGAAGATGAGAATTAGAAAAGTTTAATCAGACTAGTAAAGCGTAAAGATAACCGACCAACTAGTAGAAGTTAAACGTAAGTTGAATTGTGATTATAAATTGAAAATGGTAAGAAAATGAATGACTGTGTAATAATTGAAACATTTTGTGTTTCTTTCATTAACCTTAGTTTACAAGATTCTAAAGATAAATACTAACCAACTTTTGAATATATCAATTCAAAAGTGATATTATATTTTTGAAAATCGATCATATTCTCATGTATGTTAAAAGTGAACCTTAATTTACGTAAAAAGTAAAATTATATGTGATTTGAAAATATAATTATAACATAGAAGTTTTTAGATTGAGTAAGGATTGAAGTATTCTAACTCTAATTCGAAATTGATATTTCGACATAACGCGAAAACAACACCAAAACTGAAATTTCATTAGTAAAGAAACTGACAGCAATATTCTACATCGGCAGCAGCTGTTAGAGGGGCGATTAAACACAGAGACACCATTAAAATAGATGCCATGATCAACTTCGACTGGATCATCATCACCTCCATTAATTGATAATTTTTAGCAGTGAGCTCAAAAGGTTAAGTGACATTAAACAGATGGTTCATCTGGATTTTATATTGGACTTGTTTTTTTTTGTTTTTTTCTCCATTATTGTTTAAAATAATATAAATCGTAGGATGCGTGGGTCATTAATTTGCTTAAGTCAAATTTCATTTAGGCCCAACTTTTACGAATTCACATTTTCCATGTCTCATAAAATAATATGCACTCTTTTAACGTGGGCACATGCACTGCTTATTTATACTATTTTTCTTTTATAAAAGATAACACAAATATAAAAAGATAACATAAATTTCGCAATTGTATTTACATTAATGTAGACACATGCACATATTTATAAGGGCTTTTAAAATTTGAATGTGAAAAACCCTTCATCTGCTATAGGAGTTAAGATCTTCGCACCTCGGGTGAAACATGTAGTGAGTACGGTTTGGAGCTTGCCATGGTGATGTCAAATTTTAGTGGCCTTCAGGCTTGTGCATGCCTATGATAAATTATCAATATAAGTCTATTAGCATTCAATCTTAAAACGCTTCAACCCACTTATAGGAGAAATATGTTACCATGTTATATTTTACGACGTTCCATGAATCAATGGAAAATTTTCATCACGCATTGTCAGCATACTTGGCTTAATCAATAAGTTAAACATGTCACGTCAACCGAGTTAAATAGTCAAAATTTTTAAGAGGTTTTCACTCCTACATGGATTCTATTTCCTGCCTAGTAACTTATTTCAAATTACAAAGCATCTACTTGTCGAGAACATCTTCTTGACCGATCTCAAGGATTTCCTAAACACTTCTAAACTAACTAGGACTACGATTCCACTCTTCTTCTATAAATTGGCAGATATCTCTCATACCTAAGGTACATCCACAACATTTGGCCTTTTGAATTATTCTTCGCCAATCACTAAATTTATCAACTAACTTAAACATTAAAATGAAATTACCGGTCAATAACCCCTCCTTAACTTACATCTATTATTTTACAGATTTACTAAATTACATGAACGTTAAAATTAGTTTACGTTATTTTGTAACATTTACGTTATTTTGTTATAGGAGTAAACTATGGTTACTTTGTTTTTGATTTACTTTATTTGGACTTTGTCTTATTTACCATTAGATTATCTTTTACCCCATGATCTAATGGTGGATAGAACAAAGTAATGGTTACTTTGTAAAAACAAAGTAACCATAGAATTTTCCTTTATTATACTCCGTACTAACCTTTTAAAACGATGAAAGCGGATTTTATGGTGCTTTGTCCGCAGATTTCACGCCATATTAATCGTTGGATAATTCTTTTTCCACAAGTTGGACGGTCTGGATGTAGTATACAGGGCGACGATTATGGGCAGGAGAACCTGAGATCAATGCCATTAATTTACACAAGTCAGTTTCCATTTAGATCCAACCTCTACGGAAACTTTTTAACTTTAAAGAACACATTTTCAATATCTCATATATTAATATGCACTGGTACCAAAAATATAAAATAATATGCACTCTTCCAATAGGGCAAGAGGCACCTGCCTATTTATTTATTATTAATTCTGGAGATTTTTTTTAGAGTATCGTTCTCTTAATCACTAATCAATGATCAAGGGAATGGAATTCTTTTTTTAAAAGTCAAACAAAAACAGAGAAATAAATGCAATCAACTTGTATTAATCAACTTGTATTTGATCATTTCCATTAATTGATAATTATGCTACATACATATCATTATATGTTTTGAACAAGATAATACTTTAAAGATCGTAATTTGGAATAGTGAAGTATACGATTATGACATTTTTTTTTTGACAAAAAAAGGTATAATAACTTATTGTAAAAAATTCATTAAAGGTTTTATAGCGATATCAAATTCATTCTATACTGCGAGATTATTCCACGACGAAATCGTTGAGATTGCAGCATACAAACAAAAATGTATATATCTACTCCGAGAAACCATGAAATCACAAATGTTCTTTACAATTTTCCAGCACAACCTCACAGTTGTAGAAATGGATAGATCATATCTCATACCCTTCAACGCACGGGCATCTAGACTTTAACTTTTTTAATTTGAACATAATATTAAACATTTAAGTTTATTTTTACTAGTATCACTTTAATTTGATTAAGTATATAATGATAGTATTTGCACCCTTTATAGGGAGAATTTCTTGTAGTGAGGAAATGCAAAATTAGAAGGCCATGGATGTATTTTATCCCGATTATATTTCCAGATCCTCATCAAAATAAACACTCTGTTATATCATTCAGCAGCAGCAGTAAAGTAAAACTATTTGCACGGTACATTAAAATCTAGCTATCTGCAAGCAACCCGATGTTGAATTTGAAAGTAATGCACGTTAGCTGAGTTTTTTTGTCATCAGTCATCGTCATTCTCAGAGAGTATGCACCCTGGAAAGCAGAACAGAATCCATTAGTGATTAGGCTAGCTTGAAGTGATTTAGGCTAGCTCGAACTAAAGAAATGTTTGATATCTTTGTCAATAACCCACCTGAGAGCATACTCAATGTTTGTGTTTGCATTCGTGACTTGTAACTTGTAAGTAGTGCGATTCACGAATTTAGGATTGCAACAGGTACTTTGCTTGCGGCTACTTGACATATCCACTTTAATTAGACTATTCAGACCCGGTTTAACAAAATACAGCACAGGTTTGGAATCAAAAATACTATCTGTGATGGGTACGGAATTATCCCCACGGGTACGTGTGCCATATGGCGGGTAACGGATTATGGCTACCCGTTACCCGTCCCATTTTTTCTCAGAATCATAAATATAATGATATGTAGGTGGACACCAATAGCTTTAACAATTAGTACAACCCATTTTCATTGATTAAATTTGTGTATGGATTATATTTGGATGATTTACCAAACTTACATATCTTGTTTAATTCGTATGTTATTAGATAATAAATGGATTATAAATGGATAAGGGTATGAGAGATAAAGGTTGTACTCGTTAAGATAATGGATAAATATATACGGGTAGAATCAAACTTAACACATAAGGAATGGGAAAGCTAATACCCAAGGGTGTCCTACTCGTTGCTGACTCCTAGTCACCATCGGAAGGGCGACAAATTATTAATGTCAATAAAGCACAAAATTCAAGCAAACTAAATCTCTAACTGTTTTGATGGTATATTACTGTAACACATTTCAGGTAAAAGTAAACTATATAGGTAGGAAGTGATTTAGTGGACATGTGAAGACTCGTCTCATGTGCACGATTCAACTTTTTGAACGTTTTCTGTTTATCTTGCTGCATCACTCGAAAATAAAAATATCGCAATGGAAAAGAGAATTCACTTACTGGTGGAGTATATCCTGGTAAAACTTGTGTGTGTGATAATATGAAATCACCCTCAGCCACAGGGCAGGATGACTCCTCACAAAGATCATGAGTCTCACTATGGACATGCAGACCAAAATATGAAACCTCAATCTCTACTTTGCCTCCTGAAATTGCTTCACCTGCATACAAAACCAAGGCAAAGCGGCGTGCTCAAGGTCAATATCAATAACATGCACATTTGAACATGAATTCATCTGTATAAAAATTCTACAAAAATGACAAAGAAAATAAAAGAAAATCATGCTTCAATTGTCATATTGCAAGTTTAAGCAGGGGCAACCCATATTACTGAATAGAGTGCTGACTCTTTATAGATTAGGCATCCATGCATCGCAACCCATTTAGTGGAAGGCTGTGCTATTTGTTTATAGGGGATCAAATGGTTGTTCATGTTCCTTTATTATTGGAAGCTCAAGCGGAGGCTAGTTTACTTATGTTTTCTCATATGAATCTCATGTATTTATTAGAGATCATATTTCCGTACCAACTCAAGGTATGTTTATTCGTCTTAATGTATTAGCAAGCGGAAATCCGCGTGTTATTTGCGAAAATAGGTAAAATCCATATAATCGCGAAAATGAAAGAATTGCTAACAATAAGATATCCTTAAGATTATGAAAATACAAGTTTAGATATTCATTAATTCATGGTCAATATTTAATCGTTCAAATTTGTCCTAAATTTTGGCTTTTGCGACTCAAAACTCACTTTTGCTTTCTTAATGGAATACGAAATACCTCACCGACACATGGCGCGATCATTAGACTCCTCCTGAGGTTATACTTCCTACATAGAAATCTCTATAGATCCTCAAGTAACTTTACACAAGCAATCTGCTATACATGGCTGAACATATCATAGGTTACCACATGACTTTTCTTACTCCTCAAGAATTCCTAAAAGCGGAGTCCTTTGAAAACAAGTTAACCTACTAATTCTCCTCATTCTCCTATAAATACAAATATTATCATATCGTACATAGACGACATAACTACATTTACATACGTCATTGCCATGACCTAGTAATAAGTTTTACACACAGATCTAGAGTACACAATCTACTACAAGCATTCTCCTTAATTTGATATTATACGAATTCTCAGTTCTCATACTGACTAAGATATTGGAGAGAGATGGCCGCTCGGCGACCCCAAATCTAACCTTGTTTCTTTCTTTCGGTCTTAGATGTTATGTGGAACTAAACTCAGGCGTCATCAGTTTGATAACAGGTTAATCAGTTTGAATAAAAAGCATTAAAGAATCCAAGTGTAAAGTATATATGAACAAAACAACTTGTATTTTAATTTAAATTTCCTAATCGATAATCATGAATACAAATAAGAACCTGTGGTGGCGGAGATAGTAAAGGTCGCCGGAGCTCCTCTAGCCACAGGATTAGGAGATATCTCAACTCCGCTAACCTTAACATTATAATCGCGCTTAGCTGGAATAACAATCAAAAACTATAATTAATCAGACAACAATTTAATCAAGCTCTAAATCGCATAATAAATAAAATCAAGTGAAGAAACTGACTGCAATATTTTACATCAGTGGCTCCAGTTTGAGTAACGATTAGACACAGTGATAACAAAAAAGCAGATGCGATGAGCTTCGATAGGATCATCGCCATGGCTAAGAGTGGTAACTTTTTAGCACTTTTAAGCTCAAGATTTTGAGGTGTGTTTTTTAATTTTGAGTGCCATAATAAAGGGAATAGATAATTCAACTGGGTTTCTCTGGCTTGTATTTTTGTTGTTTTTCTCGGATATAATAATTTAAAATCATGTCCAGGGGTTTTTTTTACCGTGCTTTATGAGCACATTTCACGCCATTATTAGCCGTTGGATCATCAAATCTTGAGGTAGGTCAATGACAGTTCACTGGATTTGGAGAGCATTGGATGTAGTGTGGATATCATCACTGCCGTTATGTTATGTTATGTTATGTCGCTCAATTTATAAATAAGGTTACGAGCATTCTAAAATCCCTCTTTCTATAAAATAGTGGGACATATGGTTCAAATCTAAACTTTGACCGATAACTTGATTAACATGTTAAAGTTTGATTTTTGCTTATGAGATCATCTCATGCTATTTTTTCGGTTTGACTTTTCTTCCGAGTCATTTATGTACTTCATTTGTAGTAAGTTTTCCCATGCTCAAACACCCATCACATTTTTGTTTCAATTATTTAATTTCTTTTTCTTCTTCATGTATAGTTAAATTTTAATTATTAAAACATTTCTAGTGTGGCTAAATCCTTGACCATCTTCAAGAAAGTCTGTAGAACCAACAAGTGATTTCAAAAAGAGGTTATTGATTGATGTCTTTATTTTGATGGTGAAGTAACTTTTAAGAGAAGGATGTGCGCAATGGCAAAACAAAAATAGCCATGAGAAATGAGTGAGATATTAAATATCTATCTTGTGTTTGACTCGTTCTATTTTACAACTTTTGGATGAACCAAATATGGTGGAAGCCCTAGAGCTTAACTCGATGATGTGCATAATCTAATTGGTTATGTCTGATTGTTGAAGAGCAAAACCTGTCTTGCATTCGAATATGCAATCCCACAATGTCGAATAGCAACAGTGTTGTAACCACTTGATTATGTGTGTTTTCACCATTCAGTCATATTGTTGAGATCACGGATCTATTATGTTGCTTGCCACCAAAAGTAATTTCTAATTTTGTCCTACCAATTTTATAATCCTTTAAATCAGCGAGCGTATAGTTTATCATTTCAATAGTAGCCACTACATTACGTAAGTCTATGCAAATAGGTCCAAATCGATCATAATAATTGCCAGATCCCGAATAAAATTAGACACACCATCAGTCTTCATATCGTTATGTATATGTAGCAGTAAAGTAAAGCTATTTGGCATGGTACATTCATTATGTAGAAGTTTCTTTGTACACGCTACTATGTGCTCAAGCTAACTCTTTAAAAAAGGAAATTCTTCAGGCACTTAGATATCAGCAACGGATGATCCGAACCCAATGCTGAAGTCGAAAGAAATGCAAGTTAGCTCGGCTTTTTTGTCATCATACATCTTCATTGTTAGAGAGTATGAACCCTGTAGAACAAAACAAAACCCATTAGGGACACTTTCCTTCGGTGACATTTTAAAAGGCAAACTAGATATTTACTGAACATCTCGAGACTTATCTTATCTAGCGAGATAATACAAACAGGCAATATGATCACATATTCGGGAGTACATCAGGCCAAATTTTCATAATATATCTGTTTTCTGTCACACAAATCTTTTATTGGCTGAAACAAACTAAGTCTTTTCACAATCCACAGGACAAAGATATACTCCCAATTAGAAAATTGTTTTCACTTGTTAACAGAGTTGGAAAAAAAATTCTCAAAACATGTTATAAGAGATGATATCTATAGACTTGAAATTGCAGAAACTCAATCGGATTATAAGTTAGGTCGTTCTTCTAGGACTTACTAAGCCAATAAGACTTTGCATGACAGCAACTATGAACTCGCAATTTCTTTTTGCAATTCCATATATGGCGAAAGAGAATTCACTTACTGGTGGAGTATATCCTGGTAAAACTTGTGAGTGTGCAACTAGGAAATCACCATCAGTCACAGGGCAGGATGTCTCATCACAAAGGTCATGAGTCTCACTATGGATATGCCAACCGAAGTATGCAACATCGATCACTAATTTGCCTCCTGAAATTGCTACGCCTGCATGCAAAAACAAGGCAAAATGCCAAGACCACATTCAATATCAACACTGTATTATTGTGCCATGCATATTACTTGCACTTTAACATGGGAAAAGAACATGTGGTACGGAAGTCCATTAACACACATTATAAGATTTCATAATTATTTTGTTTCTTCATTTTCATTTGAAGAATATGTAAGTCAATCAGGCCAATAAATAATTCCACAGCACTGCATGCCTTCAACAACTTTTTCAACATAATTTTGTTTACTGTAGAGATTCACTCTAGCATGTATTACGTAGAAATAGCTTCAAACATAAGTGCTGTACAGAAAATTGCTACGAACCGTTCTATAATGACAGTCTTTGCACAACATGTGCTGCACGAACAACTTATTTCTACGAATTGGATAATATACATAGATGAAGCATGTATGGCATTGTCTTTCTTGTTTTCACTTGCACATCCATAATGAATTAATAGCTCCACAACACTATTCTTTTTAGTCATTGAATGAACCCATGGATGGCAACAACTCAAGACAGGTACACGGGGAGAGACTTTCTCATCTCTCCTGGAAATCCCTCATCCCCATGGCTGCATTACTAATCATATGTCCTTTTTATTTGTAACTGTTATTCTACAACTCGCACTATAGAAATCAAAACAAATTGCAAGTAGTATTGTTGGGGAGAGCAATGACCCTGTTAACTGGACAGGCAGATGGGAAAATTCCTACCACTGTCCCCATCAAGGAAGGTTGCCGGTTGCCACATTAACTGACCATACTATAAAAAGTGATAGTATATGAAGATTATAACTTTCTTGACACTGCTATATCAGCTATCAAATTTTTTTATGAAGAACACAAATCCAAATCTGAAGTTCCCACTATCAATAAATCGTATAAACCAAACACCGAATATCACACCTCCCAATTGTTATACAAATAGTCCGGTCACAAGTGTTGAGAATCTTTGTTGTACCTACCTCTATATAGCAATAACCTAGGAATAGTCTATATATAGGAATAACCTCCAAAGTGTTATACAAATAGTCCGGTCACAAGTGTTGAGAATCTTTATTATACCATCCTCTATTTAGTAAGAACTACTCAAACGTTATACAAATAGTCCGGTCCTAACTGTATTATTACATACAAATTTTACTGTAAATATAATTATAAAGGCTATAGCTAACTTTCAACCTAATCTTCAACAACAAGAAATTAATCAAATCAATAATAAAAAATCAAAAAGCTCAAATCAAACCTGAGTTAGCAGAGATGCTAAAGGTAGCTGGAGCTCCTCGAGCCACCGGATTCGGGGAAATCTCAACACCTTGAACCTTAACATTATAATCACCCTTCTTATCTGCAATCAACCATAAAAAAAATCAAAAAACACTCGTAATCAACAAGATCAAACCCAAAAAAATCACTGAAAAAAAACCGAACCGCAATATCGAACATCGGTAGCTCGGGTCAAAGGCACGATTAAACATAGAAACACTAAAAGAACAGAAGCGATCAGCTTGGATTGGATCATCGCCATTGATGATAGTATGAATTAGGGTTTTGGGGTGAAGAATTTTTAGTCACAAAAGGGGATGGATTATTGGGGTTGAATAAGAATTATATGTCTTGTATTTTTGGATTTTTGTTGATTTAAATAATGATTAAAGCGGTGCGTGGGGTGTTTTATAGTGCTTTGTGCGTAGAGTTTCACGCGACCGTTATCGTTGGATGAGTTGTGGAACGGTTTGGATGGTTTGGATTTGTTATTGAGGTCAATGGTAGACTGGTAGTTGGATGGAAACGTTAGGTGTGATGTGGATATTATTAGTAACATTGACGTGTACTTTGTAATTTCTCAAACTAACTTTTTTAAGGGTAAATTACCAAAGGAGTCTTATATTATGTGTAATTTGTTAATAAGTCTCTCAAATTATCAATTTTTTTTAACACCGTCCTTATTTCTAGACTTTCTTTTTTCTTATTATATAGTTAAAATTCCTATTATCTTAATAACTTATTTAGATAAGCTCGATTTTATATTTATCTGGAAGATTCCAATTTCGCATGCAGAGAACAATTCCAGCCGTTGTAAACTCCCCAACGAAAAGAACAATTTAAAGAACAATTTTAGAATACAAAATTCAACCAAAAGCAACACAGCTCGAATTCCTGTGTCCGTTAATTGGTTTTATTTTCTGTAATCGGGCTAAAAGTAAAAAAAACAGCCTTATATGATTCATATGATGTTGTAACGTTTACATCAAACTTAAAATTATTGGAAAGAGGGACTTCAAGAAATGAAAAATGTTAAATCTGGGTTATTTCCTTTTTTAAATACAAGTAAAAAAGTTTAGGATATATTCTTGAGAACACGATTTCATTTATTTTCAGAATTCTTTGTTTTAATCTTTGTCAAAACAAGAATCGAAGTTTCACACATTTCTAAAATTGTAAAATTTCATATTAACGATTTTAAGATGAAAAATTTCAAGAATTAAAGTAATTTAATATCATGTTTAGTATAAAACCACAACTACGGTTTTTAAAAATTGTCGATTTTTAATATTTTTTTTATGGTGTAAGCTATGGTTACTTTGTTTTTCTTTTACTTTGTTTATACTTTGTCATATTTACCATTAGATTAAGTTTTAACTCATTTACCATTAGATTAGATTTTAACTCATGATTTAATGGTGGGCAAAACAATATAATAATTTTTATATAAACATCGATTTTTTTTCTTCTCATAAAACTTCATCAGAATAATCTTGAAATAAAAAAGTTAGAAAAATTAATTAAATATTTTAAATACTTCATTTCGATAATATCAGCTTGTGTTATTTTCAATTTTTTGACACCACTCTTCTTACCTCTTCTCGAGCTTTCTTCCATATAAAACACACATTTTTTCATTAAAATTTTATACATATTTTTTTCTTTACAACTAAGCTCAACATGTAGAACTTTTATTATAACTATGCTTCAAAGAACATAGGATTGACAATATAGAAGGGCTCGAATTTAAATAGAGAATTCTAAACAATCAACAATCTTATTGAATGGAACAATTACATAATAAAAAGGAAATTTTGAACCCTCCCTCTTTTGGGACCTTAGGCGAGTGTCCCTCATTCTTACCGGAAAAGCCCTGATCGGTAGAACAAAAGTCAAGGTAAATAAGGACGAGCCTTAACATGCAAAGGATTTTTCTTCCTGATAATAAAAGTATAAACCTCATTCATATCGAAATTTTTTTCACCTAATTCCCAATCAAACCAAAACAATAAATTCGCCATTGTATATTCTACTTCTGCATATGCATATGACATTCCAGGACAATGCCTTTTTCCTCCTCCAAACGAATACAACAACCTATCAATGTTATCTAAACTGTTAACGAACCGTTCAGGAATGAACTCTTCAGGTCTCTCCCAAAACTCGGGGTCTTGTTGAATCGCCCAAAGATTTATAAACACCTTTGTCTTTGATGGAATCTCGTATCCTTGAAGTTTAACACTTGATGATGTCTGTCTAGGTATTATCGTTGAAGCGTGAAATCACACTGTTTCTTTCATTATACATTTTAGATACTTCATTTCATTTATATCGGCTTGTGTTATCTCTGATTTCTTGCCCACCACACTTCTTACTTCTTCTTGAGCTTTATTTCTTATGCTCGGATTTTTCATTAACTCTGCCATCATCCATTCGATTGTCGCTGCTGATGAGTCTATTCCCGCTATGAGCATGTCCTGTAATAATATTTAATTAACATATATACTTTTTTGGTAAATTAACATGTATACTGAATACAGGGTTCGAATATGAATAGATAGGTATATATTTTTTTCTTTAAGAGTGGAAATTTCCGTTGCAGTTCATGCAATATATTGCAAAAGGCAAAAAATTAGAGTTTTTAGATGAAAATTTCAGATTTCTTACTGCATTTTACAAATTTTGACGCAATTTCACAGATTTTAAACCAAAATATCATTAGAAATCAAATTTTTACTAGTGAATTACAGAAATGGGCTGGAACCACTCCTTATAGGTGTGGTTCCAATGTTTGGGAGACCCGAATCGCAGCTGGTAGGGGTTTTTCTGAGAGCCAAAGCCCAGACCCCCCTAGATATGCCCCTGCATATATACATAAAGAAGAGTATCTACTTGCATGATAATAAATAGTATTACGTAAACATACCATTAGAATTGCTTTAATGTTGTCATTGGAAAGATAAAGGTCCATCCCCTCTTTTTGTAAATGAAGAAGAATATCTACCAAGTACTTTTTCTCTTCAAGTTTCTCATCGTCATCCATTAGAGCTAAACGATTTTCAATAACTCGATCAAGAAAATCATGTAACTCCTTAGAAGTTCTCTTCAATTCCCGAATTAACCCGGTTAAATGGTCAATCCATCCCAAGAATGGAAACATATCTTTGAAACAAAAAGCCGAGAGTAGATTCATTGTTCTTCTCACCACTTCCCCGAAACTCTTATGTTGATGGTCATTTTCGTGTCCATTTTCATAGAGACGGCCAAACGCGGATCTACACAAAATATTATGTGCTAGAGACATGAACAAATCACTAATATTAAATGCACATCCAGATCCACTCAAAACCCGAATCTTGTCGATAGTATTCCGGACTTCTTCTTCTCTTATGAACTGATGTTGTTGTACTCTTTTTTCGCTCAAGAGTTGAAGAATGCAAAGCTTCTTTCCTTGCCTACTATGATCACTATATGGACCAAATCCCATATCGAGGGACCCTTTGAAGACGATGCCAAAACCCGTGATTGGTGGTCTATCCTCGAATTCAACAGCCTTAAATAATTCTTTCGCGATCTCTAGAGACGAGACAACGAGGGTAGGAACCCGGCCAAGTTGGAGTAGCATTATAGGGCCATACTTTTCAGAGAGGTTTCTGAATGATTTGTGAGGAACTGAACTTATTTGGTGAAGGTTTCTAATTATAGGTAGCTTTGGTGGAGATGGTGGGAGATTTTGTATTCTTCTTGTTTTGATTTTCAATGTAATTATCACAATTGGCAAAAACGTCAGTAAAGACAAGATTAATGGACTAGACAACACAAAATTTTGTGCATCCATTTTTATTTTTTTCCAAGTTTGTTTGTGCTGAACATTTATAAAACAAATTGGTTAATTGCGAAACAAAAAGCATTTATAAAAGAGATTAATGTTGCATTATTGTTCCATTTGAGGGTGAGAGATGATGAGATAACACAAGTTTATTGATTATTTTTTGTTATTTTCACTTGCTTTCATGTGATTGTCGGGAAAATTTGGAATCTAGAGAAAGGCCAAGCTAGGATAGAAGAAATAGATGCCATTATAAAGAAAGCATCTTACCTTATGAATATAAAAATTGGCCATAAGACTATTAATAAACATTAAAGTAGACACAAGCTGTCTTCTGATCAACTACTCTTTACTATTACTCATGCTTACACCATATGTCTTGACAAATCAAATAAAAGAATTATGGTATTAGAAGGAGAAAAATTCCAAATTCCTGGTCACTGGAAATAACAAAATCAGAGATTAATCAACAAATCAATCTAATTAACACCAAATGCCAAGTTTACGTTCACTGGAATAATGAAAATCAGTAGAATAAAAGTTTAATCAATCTAATTTAACACCAAACTAGGGAGGAACCCTCGCTCCGCTTCGGGCAGTTTTCAAAGGGTTAAATTGAATAATAAAGCGGTGTAATAGTAGATGCGCCAAAAATAATAAATGACAACATCATTATAGCAATGAATTGTCTTGGTTTGGATTTTGCACAAATGGATCCGGAAAATGTTTGTGTGCATCATGTGTTAAATTGCGAGTTATTGCTTCATAGTGGATGAAAACATTTTAAAAGATCATCACTACAACCCAACTATGGCAATTTAGATTTGATATTTTACTATAAGCTTCATAGTGGATTTAAACATTTAAACTGTACCTCAAGAATTTTTTGTCTTTTTATGATATATAATTTTATCCTCAGCATATTTTTGTAAACCTGTCATTCAGGACAAATTTTAAACTGTCAAGATTTGCCTTCCAATTCTTATTCATACTTTGTTATAACCAAGTGACAAAGTGAAACATATGTGATTTCTATCATCAATAAATGATTGGCAAACTTGTTTTAACTATGAACCATATGATCGTGGCTAAGAGCCCCACACATAATATGATATAATTGATATCAACTAACAAAAAATGGCATTGCAAACCAAATGTTATGCAATCAACTAACTAAATTATCAAAATAATTACTAAATATGACAAATTCCTATGAAAATGCAATATGGAAATAAGAAGCATTGCATTATTTGGATTGAAGAGAGCACCACAAAATATATGTATAGCAAAGTTAAGCATCCATTTTGAGGAAATATACGACACAGTAGTTTACCAAAACCTGTCCCAACATTTCCTTGTAAGAGTACTCCTTTTTCCTTTGTAGTTTGGCACATGAGAACTCATATGCCTTTCGCTCTTTCCAATCACTATATTCAAGCAGAGCATACTCAAACTTCTCTTGTACTGCACCATATGTGAACTAAAAAACAGATGAAAGTGCTACTCATAAAATAGTAGTAAACAGATCTTAAAAGATTCAGACCAAACAATTAATAGAACTTCCAAATGCTTAATAAATGATTGGTACCAAAAGTAATAGATACCAAGCTCAAATAAATCGGTAGGGTGCAAGGTAGGCTGCTATCGTCTTCCATGATGATAATACATGAAAATGGCAGGAGCAGCCAAGCTAATAAGTTAGTTACGATTAAAGTTAAAAGTATCATCGATCTTTCTATCCGCTGATGGAAAAATAACAAACATAATAAGTTTTCACGCTTTAGAAACCACTTAAGCTAAAAATCTAGCAAGGAAATCACAGATTTTGAGATTCAACACCTAAAACAAACAACGCAGAAGACATTCACAATTTGGTTAAAAACTATACCCTTATTGCATACACGAACAGATGCCAAACGAAGAGCAATCTTGTACTTACATAGGAAAATTAGTCTGAAATGGTGTTCTTAAAATATAACCAATGCAATCAAGTAAAGCATTAAATATTAAGCGGTTAACTTTTTGACATATTAGAAGGCCATCGGAAAAGCAATTACAATTAGAATCCTTGAGAGTTCCAACTTTTTTAACAAATTTCAATACATCGTCAAATAAGAATACATTTTACATATTTCAAGTCCAAAGAGCATTCTCACATGAGAGGTATACCAAAATTATAATAATATCGCTGAAATGTAACTATCAGTTCCAATAAGGATGGATTTATTTAGGAGACAATAATTCTATGTCTTTGTTGAGATGATCATTAAATGAATCTCCAAGCAAATAAAGCAATCCCAAGGCAAATTAAGCATAATAATTAGCATATTTTATCTTAACTAACATGTTAGCAGCAAGATTTCCATCACTTTTATGGCCTTTAACGTTAGCAGCAGTTTATCCATCACATTCATTAGCATACTTCATCTTAATCGTAAATCACCAAAATTAAGTGATGGTTATAATGACTAATAATCCAATTTGGTAGGTCCTTGCCGATGCTAAATGGTTGGAGTATTCAAATTCAATCTGGCAAGGTTCAAAAGAACACCAAACAATCTATTATCAAGTGTCAGTTAGCCTTCATCTAAAATTTACATAGCTAAGTCACAAATTTCCAATGTTTTGCAGGTGCTTAATTTAATAAAACTCTCAAATTGCAATAGGAAACGGGTAATAATGATGAGCTATTCAAAGAAACTAACGAAAGCAGATATAAGAAAGCAAGTAACAAATTTAAAGAGAATAACACGTCATGAATGAAGAATAAAACCGAGTTGAAGCCACCGCATGAAAGATCAACGATATAAAAGAGGAACCATTCACATATTGCAAGTTAAGAAATCAACAGTAGTGGAAGAATGAATAAGGAAATTAATTGTCTATGATTGACACAATAAGGAAACTAAAAAAAATAAAATGTCAAATGTAATTGTAGAGCAAAGAGTACCTGATTTTGAAGTAAATTATCCAACTGATACCCAATGAAGCAATTGCAAACTGTAACGTCATGTTTTGAATCAGCATACCTGCAAGATGAATAGAGCGAAATAGTCAAAAAATAACCGCAATAAACGAACTGGAGACAACAAATAGATACAAAATCAAGCTAGAAGAAATAAGCAAACCGAAAAGTTGCTGAATACAGATATCAACACATGAAACTGATTAAATGGGAGAGAGCCAACCTTTTAAAAACAAAAGTAATGAATAAAGCAACCCCTGGTAATTTCTAATTACCATTAAACACTAATCACCAAATAGCTAGAGAATATTTCCAGAGAGTGAACAAACATTAGAAACAAAATTAACCAAAACACAATATATGCATTTGAACAACGTTTTAAAACACAGGCTGGTCCGAAATTCACAAACCTAAAACCGTACTAAAAAAGTCATATCGGAGTCAAAATGAATAAGAGAGAGTTTGAACGAACTAAAGCTCAATACAAAACAATTTACATCAAAATAGAGATGTTAGGAATCACCTTACACGGAATCTTGGAGAACGGTAAAATGGACTGTACAAAGTTTAAATGCAATTGACAAATGTCTCAGTGAACGACGACATGGTGAGAACCCTGCTCGACCCATCTAGAGTAGAGAATAAAAGCTCCATCTGCGGGCTACCGGTGAAACCTGTTGAATTGTTGGACAATATGCAAACAGAGAAAACATTCAGTATTGAAGCAAACACAACAGCTCGATCGGATGGAATAAATACATTCATTAAGAGTGTACAAAATTACCTTAAATAGACTAAACAAACAACAAACTGAACGAACAACGGTTTCAAGCGGAACCGGACATAGACTGGCAGACCATCAAACGAAGAGAGCAGCACGTAAGATTGAAATGCTTAGAGAAATCGCCCCTGTGGTTACTACGAACACAAACCACTCTCCCAGAAAACCATCAGTTTCAGACCAAGTTCCCCGGTAGAACTGTTACGAAGATTTGAAAGCAAAATTCTCTGTAATGGAAATTTAGCTCGTCTTGAATCAATATAAAGACGATACAGACGATGAAGAGACAATAATTCTCTTCCTTGTCACATCACGTCTTTCTATTACTGATTGAATATCCCTAATATGTATGGTGCAATTTGATGCAAAATACATGTGTAAACAAATTTCTATCATCTATATGCATGTTAGCACAATGAAGGGTGCATAAAATAAATTAATTCCCTGAAAATAAAAAATTGAATTGGCTTACATGATCACGATGATGCTTGACCTTGCGTTCGACTTCCCATACCCAACTTCCATCCCCTGTAATTGGTACTATTCCTTTTGTTTTACGGAACCACGACTGTTCACCTGCAGAAATCCATAAACATGAGCTCAGTAAATACTTCACTTCGGATCCAATAAATAAGACAATTAAGCAAGAAGGGAACAAATCACCTGTTCTGAATTTCCGGCTACGATCACTGGAGACTGCATGAAGGAAATTAAATAATTACAGATTAATGAAAGCTGAAATGTAGAGGTGTTCAAGTTTATTGGGTGGGAAAAAAGAGACCTGAATGTAAACCATAGAGTTTACCTATGGGCTGCATTTAAACCATAACACACACACGAGCACAGTGAATTCGTGATACACATGTACGGATGACGGGACAACCAGAAAGGAGCAGATGTCCAACGGGGGCACTCTGTTATCTGAAATAGCACCACAACATCATCACGTCTTACATTTCGAGGCCTTGAACCCTGTCAAAATAGAAACCTAACTCAACACCGTTATACAGACATGAAACAATGAAATCCCACCTGTGATGAGTTGACACGACTCCGAGGAAAGCAAACCTTTAAAAAATACAAATCCAGCTCGGCCCCATTTCCTAGAGGGTAAATAGTTTCATTCCGCAATACCCAATCAAAAGACTGCTGTTTACAGTTTTAACCCAATCAAGCAAATCAAAACTGAGCATGAACCTAAAGCTATATTGAAACTAACAAAGACCTTCCTCAAAATCAGAAGCTTAAATACATAACTAAAAGACAACATTAACAACAAACTACAAAATCAAACAAAAAATAAGGAACAATTATAGAACATACAAAAACCTACAAAGACATACGATTATTTCTTAAACAGATAATGAAAAGCTACAACAGATCAAGAGTAACCTGTTTAACGGACGGAATCTGAAGTAGAGAAGCAGCGGATCTCGATTACACATGGCGGCAACCGCGCAGAGCTTCAAAAATTGAGAACCCGATCTGGAGAAAACATCAAGCTGGTGTTTCTGTGTTTCCGGAGGTTTAATGTCACCGATTTTGGGGTTGCTGACATCAGTTTCGCTTGGTGTAACTGAAGATGGCGTTTTGCCTGAGGAAATTTTGGTTGAGAAACTGGAACGGCGGGGGCGAAGAGGAATGGTATGGAACCCTACGGGGCGTGTGAAGACGGCGCCGTTTTGGACATGGTAGCGCGTGTCTGCAAACGTGATGAGGTGACCACGATTCGAACGTGGATCTGTTGGCAGCGGAAGGCAGCCACGTGAGTGGGGTGTGGGGTAGGGAAATGACTAAAGAGGGTCAGAAAGTACCCAAAGTAACCCTCAAAAGAAAAATAGCAAAGAAGGCTGGAAGGACAAAATTAGAAAATTGAGGGTTTTTTTCCCAATTTTACTGTTTGAGTTCTCCCGGTTTTAAGATAATTCCAAATTCCGGTCACCGGAACAAAGAAATTAAAAATCTCCCAAATCAAGAAAAATCGAAACAACAAAAATTAACACAATCAAATAAACTCGTAAAAAGAACACATCAACAACTGAAAAATCAAATACATAACAAATCAAAGATCAATCAACAAGGAGGTATAAAGCTTGATTGTTGCTTCATGGATTTGCTCGAGAACCCAAATCTGTGCCAAGATAATTAAAGAAAATCAAAAGGGAGGTAGGTATACACTATAGTGAGAAATTAAATGGCTGCACACAGTGTTTTTCTTTAGAGAATATTGCTTAGTAATTATGGGTAGAAAGGACTTTTAACATGTTATATAATTAAAAGGAAGAGTTAAAAATGGTTTGAGGGTGTTTGTTTACTACTTTTCAAACTGCTTTTTGCTTTTTCATACTTAAAAAAAGAGAGTTTCAAGTGTTTGGTTAGTATCCACTTTTTGCTTTTTGATATCCAAAAAGTACTTTTAAAAAAAAGTAGAGAATTTCTATTGGATGTGTTATCTCTTATATGCCCTTCAAAATTTCATTATTTTAGTATTATTTTTAAATTGATTTTATAAACATGTCCATATATGTCATTTTACATCATAACAGTAATAGTTAATCATAATTTTACCAAACACTAATAATCAAACATCAAACACCAACCAAGAATTAGAAACAACAAACAGCAAACCGTAACAGTAACCAGCAAACAGCAACAGCAACCCGTAGTTAAAACAAACAGGCCCTTAATATCATTGGGTCCCAGTCAAGATAGTAATGAGGACTTTTGACTGGTCATATTTTACCTCCTATTCACTGTAGTGGGAAGTCACATTAATGTTGAATATATTAGTGGAAAAAAAAATTGGTTGTATATCATAATGAGAAAGAGAATAAAGGTTATACACCATGAGTGCATTTTATCCAAATTTTTTGCAGATCCACACAAATACGATATATGTGGGCCCGTAGTACATTTGTCACTTGTTCAATAGAGGGTCCTTAAATAAAGTTTAAGATCTTAGACACCTTAATAATTTTCTCTAAGTATTGTTTCTATAGTAAAAGTTCTTTAACCACCTACTCTATTTCTAATTTTATAAATTATATTTTAGATTAATTAAAAGAAAAAATGAAAAAAAAAATTGAGAAGAAAAGAGGATTTGAAGAAAAGAATGAGTTGATGAACGTAGGCATAAAAGAAAAGTAAGCCCTTTTGTTATTATTTTGACTGAACTGTATATATGAAGTATGTGGCCCGGCCCTGCATTTTTTGATGGGTTAGTTACATAAAAGTCCTGTAGGCATATGAAGCCCATTGGACAACATCTTCTAAGGATACTCTTAAGATAGAGTAGTTTTGGAGATGTCTTGGGCAATAAAAAGTAATATAGCCATTAAGTTAAACTTATGTATACTAACAGTAATTAGGCTTTATATTTAGTTAATAATAACATGTGTAAATAATTTATTAGGCTCGACGTAAGCTAACATACATGACATACATGGTTTAAGTGTTTGTTATATTCAACAGTTTAATTCCCAACATTTTATTAACTGAGTCCATACTTTTAGGGGGTTTTGGCAGGAGCAACGTGAGGAAATAAAGATTTTAATACGGAACTGAGAAGAACATTCAGCACGTATTGATCATTTTGATCCCAGAAAACATACGTCGGATTCCAAACGTTATTAGCAAGCAAGTGAGGCAGAGGAGACTCCATAGGGTCAATATGATTAGCGAGACTACTATCCCGTATGACTGATAGATCTTGTGGTTTCCAAAGCACGAAATTCGTTGACGTAAGTTTCATTGAGAATTGGTTGTGGAGTGTAGGAATCGGTGGTGCCGGGAGATAAGAATGCACATAGGCATAATTAGGAGGAATTTTAAAATGAAAATTTTAAGAATTGAAGTATTTTAATACTATGTTTATCATAAAACCACATTTACGGTTTTCAAAAATCATCATTTTTTAATATTTTTTTTATATAAACATCGACTTTTTCTCTTCTCGTAAAACTCCATCTAAATAATCTTGAAATAAATAATCTTAAAATAAAAAATTTTGAAAAATTAATTACATATTTTAGATGCTTCTTTTCTGGTTTTCTATCCGGTTTTCGAACCACATTGAGTTCGGATTCGGGGCGGGTTCAAGAATTATGGTATTTAAACCCCTCCCAGTCGTTGTTGTGGGGGATCGTTCCACAGACCTCTCTACTAAGGGTAGTCTCATGCTACCATTACGCCAACTAACGATTGGTATTTTAGATACTTTATTTCGTTTATATCAGCTTTGTGTTATTTTCAATTTTTTGATGACCACTTTTCTTACCTCTTCTGGAGCTTTCTTTCATACAAACGCACATTTTTCATTAAAAATTTATACATATTTTTCCCTTTACAACTAAGCTCAACACGTAGAATTTTTATTATAATTATGCTTAAAAGAACATAAAATTGTAGAGTTTCAGAAAGATCGATCAGAGCCGCGCAGCGGAAGTAGCGAACTAATTAGTTAAACGGTGATTTTGATCTAACCTGAACCAATTGTCCCGTTGATCTTAATCTTTAAACCTCAGTTAAATTTTAACAAAACTGTTATCTTAATCTATGGATTAAAAAAACCTACTTGGATATCCTTTTAAGGGTAGATGAGAGTCTCAAATGTTGCTCCTACTAGTTCACGTGGAGACACGAGCAAGAACCGAGACCATCTATTAGTCGGCTTACTCCAAGAACGCGAAGAACAAAAAACAAATTCACCGGAATCCTCTAGGGAGGGGTTCGGTCGAATTCAGCTAATGAGAGGCTAGGGTTTCAGTTTTCCGATCCTGAATAATGAATTGACAATTCACTTATATAGTGCAATTAATTAACTTTCAGTTAATTATTAATTTGACCCCTAATTAATTTAATTTTTTCAATGAAACACCATAGTATTAAATCGATTATATTAACATCAACTAGGTTAAATTAATATTACACTTTAACCCATAAACAATTAATCGCTTAGTTAAATTAACCCGATTAATTAATTAGCCGTTCCAATTATTAATTAACTTGTCACATAACAAATATCCATCTGTTCTTTTATATAAGTCCTTTTAGGTTGTTTCACACAAATTAAGAAAGACATTTAATATAGATTACAATTACTAATATAACCTTAATCCAAAAGTTTTAACGGGGCGTTTGTTTAGAATTGGGGATGAGATGAGATTAAATTTGGGGTTGAGATGAAATTGGAAAAAATGGGTTGACAAGCTCTTGTTTGTTTAGGGAGGGGGATAAGAGTTAATGAGATGGAAATGACTAAGTAGCCCTTGAGTTTTAAAAAAAAAATAAAAGAAAGAGTGGGCCAAGGAGGGGGTAACTTAGTCATTTCCATCCCTCTCTTCCCCCATCTCATCCCCCAAATCCTGTAACACCCCCCCCCCCCCCCCCCCCACCCCCCCCCCCCCCCCCTTTCTTAATTTTGGGGGATGAGATGAGATTTTTTCTCCATCCCCACTCTTCATCCCCCCAAACAAACAAGTCCTTCATTCTTTTTCTCATCTCATCCCTAAAAATCCCATCCCATCCCATCCCTCTAAACAAACACCCCGTAAGAGTAATAAATGCACCTCAATCAACATTAATAGAAGAATGGTAAGAAGTGAAGAAGTTAGCCAAAATTTTCTTGATAAGTGAGAAAGCCTTATATTTTGGAATTATTTCAAGTGTCTAAAAGGACTTATATAAAGGAACAGAGGGAGTAATTAATACGTTTTTCAAATAATCAATTCATCAATTGAGCATTTAATCTTGGAATTAATTAACACAATTTATGTATCAATTAATCTTCTCGATTACCGTGTTGCACGATCCTTAGGTTCTGAAACCAATAAGCTGTGAATTAACAATTTACTGATCGACAGAGGGTCCTAGTAAACCATGTCAATCACATATTGATTACAGATGAATGATATCCATGTCAAATAGAAAACCATGTATGATTTTTTTTCAGTAAAAGCCGGGTTTGCGGAGAAAACCATGTATGATGCTCTAATTATCTCTTACCAAAAGCATATCTATTAATCAAGCTGGAGGCATGATGCAGTCATCCTTTATTGCTAGATTAATTCTTTGATCATCGAGTATTACTGAAAAACAAACAAGTCACCTGCTTGTTTCAGTATGGCCGTACATTTCTCACCTAATACTCATCAAGTGGCCCATGATATCAACTCACTTAAACAGTGAGTGGGTAATTCTATCACTTTAGCTATCCGCAGTAATAAGTTTAGAAATTGAACTAGTGTATCCATATTTGGCATCCTCTGGCAGACCTGTTAGAAATACACCAAATTCAATCTGATTCCTTATTAACTGCTATACTGAAATCATGTCAGGAGATAAAAGAGATCTACATTGTTAGAAAGCTTAATGACTCTACCACCATGAACTTTCTAAAGCGGATCGACCAAGTCTCGTGTAACGCACACGTACCTATATCCATATTCACATACACTAAGCAACCTACATAGTGTCATGTGAATCCTAGATATAAAAGCTTATGTCATAATTATTCCCATGACTATGACTCACTTCTGGTATACTTTATGATATACAATCGATGGATACTTCATTTAGTTACTATAGCACAAGATATATAACTCCAAATGAATTAATGCCTTTATTCATAAAACACCAATGATATAGTATATAATCATCATCAAATAAAATGTGATAAAACGACTCCTAGGGCCTAGGGCACACCAACAAAAATTGATAATATCGAAGGGCTCAAATTTAAATAGAGAATTAAAAACAATGATCGATTTTATTGAATGGAACAATTTCATATTAAAAGGAAATTTTGAACCCTCCCTTCCCTCTTTTGGGACCTTAGGCGAGTGTCACTCCTTCTTACCGGGAAATCCCTGATCGATAGAACAAAAGTCAAGGTAAATAAGGACGAGCCTTAACATGCAGAGGATTTTTCTTGCTAATAATAAAAGTATAAACCTCATCCATATCGAAATCTTTTTCACCTAATTCCCAATCAAACCAAAACAACAAATTTGCCAATGTATATTCTACTTCTGCATATGCATAAGACATTCCAGGACAATGCCTTTTTCCTCCTCCAAACGAATACAATAACCTATCAATGTTATCTGAACTGTTAACGAACCGTTCAGGAATGAACTCTTCAGGTCTCTCCCAGAACTCGGGGTCTCGTTGAATCGCCCAAAGATTTATAAACACCCTTGTCTTTGATGGAATCTCGTATCCTTGAAGTTTAACACTTGATGATGTCTGTCTAGGTACTACCGTTGAAGCGTGAAATCTCACTGTTTCTTTCATTATACATTTTAGATACTTCATTTCATTTATATCGGCTTGTGTTATCTCTGATTTCTTGCCCACCACTCTTCTTACTTCTTCTTGAGCTTTATTTCTTATGCTCGGATTTTTCATTAACTCTGCCATCATCCATTCGATTGTCGCTGCTGATGTGTCTATTCCCGCTATGAGCATGTCCTGTAATAATATTTAATTAACATATATACTTTTCTGGTAAATTAACATATATTCTGAATACAGGGTTCGAATATGAATAGATAGGTATATATTATTTTCTTTAAGAGTGGAAATTTAAGTTGCAGTTCATGCAATATATTGAAAAAGGCAAAAAATTAGAGTTTTTAGATGAAAATTTCAGATTTCTTACGACATTTTACAAATTTTGACGCAATTTGACAGATTTTCGACCAAAATATCATCAGAAATCAAATTTTTACTAGTGGAATTACGGAAACGGGCTGGAACCACTCCTTATAGGTGTGGTTCCAATATTTGGGAGACCCGAATCGCAGCTGGTAGGGGTTTTTCTCAGAGCCAAAGTCCGGATCCCCCTAGATATGCCCCTACATATATACATAAAGAAGAGTATCTACTTGCATGATAATAAATAGTATTATGTAAACATACCATTAGAATTGCTTTAATGTTGTCATTGGAAAGATAAAGCTCCATCCCCTCTTTTTGTAAATGAAGAAGAATATCTACCAAGTACTTTTTCTCTTCAAGTTTCTCATCGTCATCCATTAGAGCTAAACGATTTTCAATAACTCGATCAAGAAAATCATGTAACTCCTTGGAAGTTCTCTTCAATTCCCGAATTAACCCGGTTAAATGGTCAATCCATCCCAAGAATGGAAACATATCATTGAAACAAAAAGCCGAGAGTAGATCCATTGTTCTTCTCACCACTTCCCCGAAACTCTTATGTTGATGGTCATTTTCGTGTCCATTTTCATAGAGACGACCAAACGCGGATCTACACAAAATATTATGTGCTAGAGACATGAACAAATCACTAATATTAAATGCACATCCAGATCCACTCAAAACCCGAATCTTGTCGATAGTATTCTGGACTTCTTCTTCTCTTATGAACTGATGTTGTTGTACTCTTTTTTGGCTCAAGAGTTGAAGAATGCAAAGCTTCTTTCCTTCCCTACTATGATCACTATATGGACCAAATGCCATATCGAGGGACCCTTTGAAGACGATGCCTAAACCCGTGACTGATGGTCTATCCTCGAATTCAACAACCTTAAATAATTCTTTCACGATCTCTAGAGACGAGACAACGAGGGTAGGAACCCGCCCAAGATGGAGTAGCATTATAGGGCCATACTTTTCAGAGAGGTTTCTGAATGATTTGTGAGGAAGTGAACTTATTTGGTGAAGGTTTCCAATTATAGGTAGCTTTGGTGGAGATGGTGGGAGATTTTGTGTTCTTCTTATTTTGATTTTCAATATAATTATCACAATTGGCAAAAACGTCAGTAAACACAAGATTAATGGACTAGACAACACAAAATTTTGTGCATCCATTTTTATTTTTTTCAAAGTTTGTTTGTGCTGAACATTTATAAAACAAATTGGTTAATTGCAAAACAAAAAGCATTTACAAAACAGATTAATGTTGCATTATTGTTCCATTTGAGGGTGAGAGATGATGAGATAACACAAGTTTATTGATTATTTTTTGTTTTTTTCATTTGCTTTCATGTGAAGGTCAGGAAAATTTGGAATCTAGAGAAAGGCCAAGCTAGGATAGAAGAAATAGATGCCATTATAAAGAAAGCATCTTACCTTATTAATATAAAAATTGGCCATAAGACTATTAATTAACATTAAAGTAGACACAAGTTGTCCTCTCATCAACTACTCTTTACGATTACTTATGCTTGCACCATATGTCTTGACAAATCAAATAAAAGAATTACGGTATAATTTTATTAGAAGGAGAAAAATACAAACTAAATGACGGCAACTGAGTATATATAAAACTATCTTCGACCCGTATTTTATTCTGTCCACTCTAACTTCAATTCTCTTATTCTAATATATGAGAAATTATTAGAAGGTTCATGACTTTAAATAAAGCTGAAGGACCTCCCACTGAATGTGTGACAAAGTTTTTTCGGATCCACACAAATACGATATATATGAGTCCATAGGACATTTATCACTCATCCAATGGATGGTCCTTAAACAAAGTTGAAGGTCTTAGACCCCTTAATAATTTTTTCTAATATACCGTTTCTACAGTGAAAGTTATCCAACCATCTATTCTATTTCTAATTTTAAAAATGATATTTTAGATTAATTAAAAGAAAAATGAAAAGAATGAGAAGAAAAGATGAGTTGATGAACGTAAGCATAAAAGAAAAGTTTGAAGAAAAGTAAGCCCTTTTGTTATTGTTTTGATTGAACTGGATATATGAAGTATGTGGCCCGGCCCTGCATTTTTTTGAGTTAGGCATATGAAGGCCATTGGAAAACATCTTCTTTAAGATAGAGTGGCTTTGGAGATGGTCTTACGTTATGAAAATGTAATATAGCCGTTAACTTAAACTTATCTGTACTAGCAGTTATTAGGCTTTGCATTTAGTTAATAATGATATGGGTAAATAATTTATTAGTCCTATGCTAAAATACATTGTTTAACTGTTTGTTATATTCAACAGTTTAGTCACTAACTTTTCATTGAGTCCATACTTCTAGGGGGGGTTTCTGTAGTAGCAATAGTGAGGAAATAAAGATTCTGATACGTAACTGAGAAGAACATTTAGCACAAGTTGATCCTTTTGATCAAACATACGTCGGAACTTGGCGTTATTAGCAAGCAAGTGAGGGGGAGGAGACTCCATTAGGGTCAATATTATTAGCAAGACTACTACCCGTATGGCCGACAGGTCTTGTGCTTTCCAAAGCACGAAATTTGTTGACGTAAGTTTCATCGAGAATTGGCTGTGCAGTGTAGGAATCGGTGGTGCCGAGAGATAAGCATGCGCATAGGTATAATTAGGAGCAATTGAAGAAAAGTCCTTGCCATAGTAGACATGATATAGGAGGCGGTTAAAAGGATTAATAAACTCAAAAGGATCAGAAGACATGATATGCGGCAAGCAAAGAGAATATAAATAATGAGTCTAAAAGAAAAGAGAATATAAATAAAGACAATAGAGTTTGTGTTGATCATACCTTGTGTATTAAATGAACCCTACTAGCTTATGTAGAGTAAATAAAGCAATTACCTTTGCTAAAATAGGTTCAACTAGTAAGACAAATAAAAGAACTAATTAGGACTAGAAGTCTTCGTATTTTGAAATCCGAGCATGAAGTAAGCCATATGCAAGCGTGTTATAGCTTGGTTGATATACCGAATTTACAAGGATTCTACTTAAGAGAAGACTCTTTTTAGACTCAGTATGACTAGTCAGAAGTCAATAGATTAACATGTCAAAGATAAGACTCTAAAATGAAATTATGTCTCATTATTTATTTCGTGGAACATAACTTCCTTATTACATTTATTCAAATGTAAAAAAAATTAATACAATGTGAATGGATTGACAATCTATACTAATTAATTAAATCTAGTATATAGACACATTTATTTCAAATATGATATAGGCTAGCTATCATAACTAGATTAACATAAGAACATGGGGTTGAATAGTATTATACATATTATTGTTTCCCTGCATGATTTGTGATAGCAAGTTCACACAGTATCTCCTAGCTATTAGCTCTAGAATTTAATTGATAATTTTAAATCCATAAAAAGAAAAAAAAAAAACTAAAGATTATATAGCATGTGAACCCCATAAGTGGGAGCCAACTGTAATAAAAACCTCAACCCAACGGTTCAATCTCTTGTTTTTCTATTAATGCAAATTTCCTCAAATGTGAAGACCTTTTATTTGAAGAATATGACCAATTGTAATTAGGTCCGGAAAACTAACACACGATTCAAATATAAGACATGAAATCGACACACTCTTCTAATGTTAATGTTGAGTTTAGTGTGATATATAATATGAAAATGTCACGACAAGAAAGTAACTTACTAATTTTTAGGGTTGTATTTGTGTTAATTCGAGAAACACGAATCCGATTATAAGGTGTGTCGTGTTGAAAGACCAAATTGTGTTAACAAGTAGACTCGTGGTTTAACATATTTGTGTATTGAAATTTACCAAGCCCGTCTCGGGTATTTAGAAGACCCTATGATAAATATAAAATTTGGGCCTTATATTTTCAATATTATTAAATAAAAATTGTTCTAACTAAGATTTAGAATTTTGTTGTTAGAGCTTTATGGTTTGAATTAAGATAATGGGTGTCTTTAATGGTGTTAAATTTTTTTATGAATGTTCTTATTTCTGAAGCAATTTTTTTTTATGAATGTACAAACACTAAATAAGGCCCTACTTTATTTATTTGGGTTAAATGAATGAAGGCTCAACTTAATCTAACTCACAAACACACACCTTTTTTTAAAAAAATGAGCCTTAATTTATCATTTTTATCCACTCTAATTAGTTTGATGGGAAATTCTAGGGTCATTTTGTTTTTCACAAAGTAATCATTACTTTGTTTTGTCCACCATTAGATCATGAGTTAAAACCTAATCTAATGGTGGATAGGACAAAGTACAAACAAAGTAGAGGAAAAACAAAGTGACCATAGCCTACACCAAGTTTTATTCATCGTAAAAAATAAAAAATAAAACCAAATTTGGTTCAAATATTTTGGGCGCTGTGCAATAAGCTGCTTGCACAGCCATATCTACGGCCTGAAATTTATGTCATGTGTATTTTTATTTATTTTTTCTGTCGAGAGCATATTGTGCTATATTAACATATTTGGGTATTGATATGTAAACATTGTGTCGCCTCGTGATTTTCATGCCAAGAGCGTGTCATGTCTTGGTTTGGATTTTTAGCACGAAATATTTTGGTATTTACGTCTAGATCTTTGACACAAATTTAAAATTTGACTTGATATAAATACGAAAATTGTCAGATTTAACTGTAATAGTTTACTCTAATGCGATATAAAAATTGACTATTTTGACTCAATTGTAATAGTTTTAAAAGATGTTTATATAGCGTATAAAACAGAGCTTAATGGTAAAGAAGCGGCTCTTGATGTTATCCCACTTGAATTCCATTCTTGTTGATATTGTTGGATTTCTTTGCAATTTAAACAATATGTAAGTCCTCTCGTAAATCTCTCTATAACGTTGAAGCTTTTTCTGAACTTGAACTAGAATTATCCCTCATCTTCTTAAACTTTTTGGTAATTTGCACTTATACTAATTACAAGATGGTTCAATAGCAAGTATATATATGATTTGTGCTCACTCAAGTTTCATTCCTACACATATACACTATGCTCATATAGATAGTTCTATTACTCTCTTGCATTTCAATATAGAGCTCAACTCATTAAATTTGTGCATTTGATCACTATTTTTTAGGTCCGCCTTATTGTTTAAACCTTCAACCCGATGTCACGGCTAGATACATTAGGCGAAAGGGAGATTAAAAGAGTTTGAGCACTTTTGGTTGTTATGAAAATGGGAGGCTATCATTTTTTTTGTCGTGCAAAACATCCGAAAATTATCAATTATCACTATATATTCACGATAAAACACCCATATTTGTTGATCCTGGATCCGTTACATAAATTGTTGATAATTTGTGGACTTTTGATATATACAACCAATCTTTGTTTACATCATAATATGCAAAATCTCCATATGCTCATATAATTAACTAAATCAATTATCAATATCTGCTTAAACAAATAAATAATTGAAATAAATCACAGACCATGGAACTATTTTGATCCATATGAAAATGAGGCTTATTTACAACTACTTGATACTCATGCCTACAAATTCAAAACTAGTGCAATTTTGTAAGATACTTCTAACCTGAACAGAATCTGTTTTCAAACAAAGTTTGGATTCTCCGCGAGATATATTGCTCCGAGAGTATTGTAGAATTACTCGACTCTCGCGCACAAACGAGTCAATTTTTTTTTTGAAAACGAATCAATCCCGCCTCATCGCCAACGGAACAACCTCAGCAAGAGGTGTAGAAAGAGGAGTAGGCAGAGGAGAAGTTCTACAAACAGGACAAGTAGGATGCTTCCTCAGCCATGGATCAACACACTTTAGATGAAAAAGATGTCCACATTCCGGTAAAAGCCGAAGCATATCGGTGTTCTTATAATCCGCTAAGCAAATTGAGCAGCAACTCGCTGTCGACGTGTCAATCTTCCGAAGCTTCGCCTCCGAATAAAGCAATTTCGGGTAGCTCTTCAAAGTAGCCTCATCTATCCCACTCTCCACCACAATGTCTTGCAGCTCGGTAGGCCCTTCCGTCCCATTCCGTCGGTGGTCTGTCGCCGATGCTTGATGGTTTCGTGAGCAAAAGTACGACGCTAAAGTGATCGTCGTGATTAGTAACAGAATACCGATGGAAACACCTATCCCGTAACCAAATCCACCGATGTTTTCGGCCCCGAGAAGCCCGCCTCCCGCTGCTCCTCCAAATCCTTGTGTGTTATTCATTTTCTCAATGACACAAAACAAGAATTTGAATTGCAAAACATTGCTGCATAGATAAACCCATAAAAATGGGCAATTTAGCTGTTCAATTTCATGCTTGATGAATTGAAAAAAGTCAACTATAATACAAAATAGAGGAAAAATATAAAGAGTGGAGTTTTTATTAAGAAAAAAAAGATTGATTTGGGCTTTAAGTAAAAGAAAAGAGAAAGAATTGGCCAATTAAATAATTACGTGTGATATAAATTAGTTTACATATTTATTTATGTATTTATGGGTCTATATAATGTATCTACCGTGACAGATATAAAGGTCAACGGTTTTTGTGTTGTAAAATATTTATAATTCAACTAGATGTATGCATACGATATAGATCTTAAATTAAATTCTTTTTATGTGCAATGCAATGCACGATCAATGCATTATCAAGAAATTGATAGTTGAATTTGATTAATTAATTGATTAATTAGTGTTTGGTTATTTGGCATGAAAATTAAAGGAAAAGGTTGGTATAAGGCAGTTGATACCTAATTAATTTATTAATATGCAATATGTTGTGTAGACGAAATGTATTAAATGGATAAGGCTTATATGTGTTTTAAATGTTTTTGGAGAAGCTAAGGTTTTAAGTTCGATTCTGAGCGTTTCATAAAAGTTTTAATTGGAATAAGGATCACTTTAAGTGTTTATGATTGATCCTCAATCAAGTAAGCGGACTAATAATTAAAATAATGTATTCGGGGAAGGCATACAAGGATGGACTCATCGATACAAAACAACTTTTGTGGACTTTCTTTTGCGTCGACTCCTACTACCCTTTTTCAAGACCTCATTAGTAAAACAAAATGTAAACTTTCTCGTAAGTCTTTCTATATATGTTTGTCATTGAAAAATATTCCCTTTTCTTAACGGGTATTTTTCCAATGACAAATATGTATCAGCACTTTGATTTTCCTTGCCTTTGTCAATGAATCTAAATAGAGTCTGCTTTATAAGTCTTAGTTAGACTCGAAACTGTTTCATAATTTATTATTTCGATTCTGAAGTTATAGATAAATTTTGAATATATTTAAATATAATTATTCAATTGTAATAAGAAGAAAATCAAAGATTAAGGAGTGATGAGGTCACTTAAAGGTTGTTAACTTGCTCTAACTACATATTGTGGCATTTAGTTAAATTGTCCACTCCAACTTTCGTCATTTTCTTTTTGCTACCTCTAATTTTGCAATGGATTTCGCTCTTCCACTTGTGATTTTCCTCATTTAATGAATCAATTAATAGTTAATATAATTAAGCACTAAGCATGAGTAACTATTCTTTAAGATTTAGCAAAACTTTGACTAAACCCCTCAAGTCGGGAAATAAGTTTACATCGATATAGATGACCAATGAGATATTATTCCGGATTCTTTTATTTATATAAAATCAATTTATTTATTGCTTTTTTTTAAAATAAAAAATTCTAGTATAGAAATTGAATAGAATGAAAGCTAGCATAAAATCAAAAAATTATATAAGAATCCGCCTTGATTATTCCAATACACTGCAGTGAAGTTTCATTGCTTGGTCGGCATGAAAACACCTTTTTAAAGTTTAAATCAATAGCTACGTACAAATTAGGGTAAAGTTTAAAAACATTCATATGATTTCACTTCTTTTTTTTTTTCAGGAAAATGATGTGATATTTTTTTTACACATTTTATAAAAAAGGGCATTTTAGTTAAACGTTATAAAACTCATGGTGTACACTAGAGTTACTTTGTTTTTCCTTTACTTTGTTTATACTTTGTCCTATTTACTATTATTAATCCATGATCAAATGATGGACAAAACAAAGTATTGATAACTTTGTGAAAAACAAAGTAACCATATAATTTCCCAAAACTCATTATTAACGACCTTAAAATGAAAAAATTCAAGAATTAAAGTTGCATAATACCATATTTACCACAGAACCACATTTTCAATTTTCGAAAATCATATTTTTTTAATCTTTCTCTCTCCTCACCGAACACCATCTAAATGATTACAAAATAAAAAAGTTGAAGAATTAAACTTTCTTAAAATATCATTTTCTTTTGAAATATCTTTTTTCAAGTTGTGAACGGTGATTTTAAGAGTGTTAATGAAAAAAGTCCTTATTTTGCTAAAATGTGAAACCACATTCCTGTGTTTGTAAAAAAAAAATCCACAATTCTATTCTTGCAAAAAAGTGAAACCCCGTAGATTTTTTTTAAAATTTCACCTAAAAACTAAGGGTTAACATAAAAATATGTCCGTCCTTGTATTAGTACGTATAATGGGCTTTATCCATCAAACCCATGGTAAAAAGAGTATTGTTTATTGGGCTCATTTTTCCTATATGGGCTTATCCATGAAGCCCATGCTAGTTTCGTTTCTTTTAGAGTCGAAGCTAGCTGTCATCTTCTCCATCTCCATTGAAAAACAACAGAAAAATAAAAAATAAAAAAATCCCAACAACTACAACAATGATCCGCCGGAATCCTCTCCTCATACTCTTCCTAGCGGCGGCGGCTCTGTCACCGTTACCGGTAAAATCTGGTAATACAAACCGCGTATACTCTCCATGTTCCGACACTCACGTTCAACGTTCCGACGGTTTCAGTTTCGCCATAGCCTTTGCTTCTCGAAGCTCGTTCTACTTAAACAACAACATCAGTCTTCAATTGTCTCCATGTGATTCCAGGCTGTCTCTCTCTGGACAGAACTCTCAGATCTCTGTTTTTAGACCTAAAGTCGATGAAATCTCGCTTCTCACTATCAATACCTCAAGTTTCTCTCCGGTGAGTTATCCATTCATCATCTTTCCGTGAATCCGTGAATGTTTAGTTCGATTAGTTGTTTTGATTTGAAATTCATGTTCTTTGAATGTTTTGAGAATCGATTTTCAACTTTGAAGTCAATTTTGGGTCTCGAGTTTTACTCAGTTGAGCTTGTTATTATCTAGTTTGTTTTTGAGGAATGTGTGCTAAAAATAGTGTATGGTACGGAATGTTGGGTGGTGAAACAATGACACAATTCATTTTGACTAAAATGTTTAGAATTTTTCGGATTGTGAGAATTGATTCGACTTCCATTCAACTTGGAAGTCAATATAAGTCTCGATTTTTACTTAGTTGAGCTCGTTTTTAGCTAGTTTTTGATGAATGTGTGTGTTTCTTTATGAATGTGGGCTAGAAATAGGGTATGGTATGGAATGTTGGGTGGTGAAACAATGCCACACATGTTGTTGGGTTTGTCATGTATACTGAATTTATTCGTTTTGACTAAAATGATTACAATTAACCAAACTATTTAGATAGGAATTTGTTTCTTCGGAGATGCGTGTGTTGCGATGGATGTGTGGCCATACGAGAAAAGATTGGGTGAGGAATGAAATTATTAGGATGAAAGTAGCAGTTGTTACATGTGTTGAGAATAAGATGAGTGAGAATTGACTAAGGTGGTTTGGTCATATAAAACGAAGGGCGATTGATGCGCCAGTTAGATTCATCTTGTTCCCGTGAATCAGTATGTAATTAGTTTGATTGGTTATGTTGGTTTGTGATTGATGTTGTTTGAATCGATTTGACTTTGATTCAACTTTGAAGTCAATTTAGGGTTTCGATTTAATACCGAGTTGAACTTGATTTTGCTAATTTTTGACGAATGTGTGCTGCAAATAGTATCTGCATTTCCAGTTTTGTATCTGATGTTTTGCTAGATGTGGAAGTGGTTTTGTGGATGAATTAGTTGCCATTTTGATGAACATCAAGTAGGTTAGAGATATTGATATCGATATCTTAGTGATTTATCAATTTTGCTAATACTTGAAAGAAACGAGCATTTGAAAATTTCGCAGTTATGAGCATTTGAGAATGATTTCATCGAGTAGGTTGTCTTCTTGATCTCTATATTTAGTGATACGCTTGAGAAGTTTGATCCATCTGTAATATAGTATGAAAATAGGGGCCATTGTGAATTCTGCAGCTAATTTTTATCTTTGGTTCCGACTCTAGAGTAAGTTCTCAAGGGATGCTCCGTTTTTCTAGTGCAAACTGACTTATTTTGCGAGGAGATTTTTTGTTGTTTGATTCTACTACTGAAGATCAGTGTGGAAATCATTCTAAGTTACGGTGTAAATTGAAACATAGTTATCAAAGGTGTGGCTTAGGCCTCTCAGTGCAAATTTGTGAGCCTAGTGCCTTGGTGAAGATGCGCGTAGGCTCATTTTTACAAGACAATAGTTCTTTTAAAGTTCCAAGTGAAAAGCAGTTGTTTCAGTGTCAGTCTTTCCTATCTATATGTTTTTGTTTGCTAAAGTGCTTATACTAGTGTAGAAAATAATAGCATGGATACCTCTACTTTAAGTGCTAGGCCTAAGCCATAAAGAATGTTAAAGCACGATCTCGTAGTGTTCGAGAAAGAACTCTCACCATTCTGAAAAAAGATGAGGATGAAGAAGAGTTTGGCTTTGTAGCTGAGTACCTTGAAGATGAACTTGATGTTTGAGATGATGCTAGTGGTGGTTCTGATTTGAATGAGTGATGAATATGGACTATATAGACTTCTAGTCTTGATTAAAAGTAATTAGACTATTAATTAAGTAAATTATGATTTGGTTTAGATAATAATGGAAGAGTTGTTAGTTAATTTCAAATTTGTTTCATGCTAGATTCTATTCTAAGGTTGTGTATAAACAAGATTAGTAGCTGATTATTTATTAATTTTAGAAAGGTTGATTGCTATATTTTATGATTTTTTACATTATTGCGTCCCGCGTCGTTAGGGTGGGCGTCTTGTGCCTTGAGTCTCATAGTTGAAAATTGTGAATGTGATTGGACTCCCAATTCTATGCTTCCTAATTACTTATAATCAAATGGCACTATTTCAATCTCATTGGATTAATGCATTGTGCTAACCACGTGTTGCTTCCATCTCAGTTTTAAACTATGATGCAGCAGGCTAACTACGTGTTTCTTCCATCTCAATTTGATAGACACAACTGCTTCGCGTTTATGAACTAACCTATAAGTATAATGTATTGGCATCTACAGGACAATTATGGTGGATATATGGTTGCGTTTGCTGGTAGAAAATATGCTGCAAGGTCAATTCCTGCTTTTGTTGCAAATGGTACATTCACCGTAACCAGCTTTACTCTGGTAAGAACTTATTCACACTATTATTTGATTTATAGATTTTCAATCTCCAAGATCAGTTGAAACACATGATAACTTTCTTTTACGAAAATTCGAAAAAACATAGGTGCTCGAGTTTCAGAAGGGCAGGCTGCAAAACTTGTATTGGAAAAGAGATGGGTGCTCTAAATGTGCAGGAAACTCCAATATGGTGTGTCTTAACAATCAGGACTGTGCATTCAGAACATCCACCTGCAAAAACCATGGAGGCACTGTAGATTGCAGTCTTGGTATTCAAATGGCATTCTCCGGCACAGACAAGCACGTCGCAGTTCTTAACTCCTGGTATGAAATCGAAAACCTTAGGCAGTACTCACTTTATGGCCTTTATGATAATCTCAGAAATTCTCTTACTGATCAGTACAATAAACTCTTTTGATTGTGCTTTCCTCTTTCTTCTTTTTTTTTTCTTTTTCCTTCGTCGTGTATGTTGTATTTTTTGCTATCCTATTGATTCCAAATTAGTTGAATGTGTTGAGCGCTCCTCTTTTCGTGTTTGGATTTGTGAAGAGCAAAATTCCGTAGTCATCTGTTATTTGTGATTGTATGTAAAAAAGAGATTTATGTTCTGTAGAGGTTGAAATCCTGCATTGCCTTGATACTCCAACTCTTATTTATACATGCTTGTTTCTTCCCCAATCTACTCGACTTGGCAGATTAAGAGTCGAAATCAATGTAATCTTATTTCGATTTGGAATTTTGGAGAGTTTCAAATTTATATTAGAAGTATATTTTCGAGATTATTTTGCCAATTATTTTCTTTGTTGTTATACCACAGTTAGTTTAATCACTTGAGAAACTTGATTTTGGCTTTCTCAACGAAGAGTAAAAGTTTGAATTTTCTTTTGCCGGGGCGCCTAGCCTTATTCTAGGAAGACGCGTGGCCCTGGTTAAAGAAGATCAGATTATTTGAAAAAAATTACCTCGTTAAATGTTGAAGGCTCGTTATCGTCCATTTCAGAAGTTATCGAATGTTTCACTTTAGGCCCACCTTTTCCCATGCTAGCTTTAGCTCCATCTTCCATGGCCTCTTTCAAGCTCCATGGTGACCAAAATAAACTCTGAAGCTCAAAAGCCCAATCTAAACCACAATCCATAAAAAGATATCATTTTTTTTTTTTCAAAAGAAGAAGATAAAATTATATAAATAAATTCATAAAAGAGAGAATCAAAATTGTGGAGAAAAAGAGGATAATTAATCTCAATAGGACACAATAATAGTATAAAGAGTAGCCTTAACTTAGACAGGTTGAACCAGTCTTCAAAATAAAATTAAATCCTACCAATACAAGCCAGGGTCAGCTACTTTAAAATAATTTCAAGCCCATTCGAAAAGTAGACATGAGTTTGGTCAGGCTGGGCGGGTATCTTGACGCATAGACATTTCTACTCAAATCTAACCAATGGAATGATGTTTTGGTAAGCCACTTAATTAATTTAGAATCGTAGTTAAGGTTCGGGTTTATTCCACACAAGCCGTGAATATGCGAGACCTATGTGCTAACTTCAGATATATTTCCATCTTCCAACTTTTATTGGGGTTAACTTTCAAAAGCTAGAATTATAATGTTTAAGATCAAAATTCACAAGAAATTTGGGGGTATGGGATTTCGGGTGATATTGCCAAGAGGGTGTGGTGGTTATCTCCAATCGGTTATGTCAGTGCCAATTTCTCTAACTTAACTGAATTTTGGGTTTTTGTTGCTTCAAAGCCTCGTTATGTGGTTGAGCTTGCGGCTACTCTGTGTTGGATTCTTTGCTGCCATAGAAACGAGGTAGTTTGGCAAGCAAAGTCTTCCACGGGGAATGTTCTCTTCCAGTGGGCTTCGAGCTATATGACAGCTTGGGGACAAGCGAGGGATCAGAGGCCGGTTCTGGAAAGGGGTGCTGGCCGGACCTCGACAACTTAGTGTGCTCCCCAAGCGGCTTGTTTAAAGCTCAATGTTGTCGGAGATCTTTAGTGAGGATGGTAGAGCTGGTTTCGGGTGTGTTGTGGGGGCAAGTAATGGGTCGGTGGTGTTTAGCTCGGATCCTTCTCTTGTGGAGGCGTTGTCTATCCGAGAAGCATTGAGTTGGATTAAGGATTAAGGTTGGTCTAATGTTTTGATTGAGTCAGATTAGCTCAATGTTGTTCAATCTTTAGCTCGCCCTTTAGAGGATTCTTTTCCTTTTAATGCCATAGTTATAGATTGTCGTGGTCTTCTCAACAAGCTCGTACGTTGCTCTATTTCATTTATCCGTCGCTCGGCGAATAATGTTGCTCATGTTCTTGCTAGGAAAGCTTTTTCTTCTTTACATCGGGTTAAGTGGTTTTCTGTACCTCCCAATTTTGCATGTAATGCGTTAACCGTTGATTCTTAATTATCTTCTGGTTGTTTGAAAAAAGAAAAAAAAGAGATCAAAATTCACAAAAACTATATCTAAATACTTACACTATCTCAAATGGTCATTAAAATACCTAATTTTATCTTCAACCTAAAATTTCCATTTTTCCAAATTTGTCCTTGTAATTGGACGAGTTATATGTTACTCGGCCCAATAGAGAAGTTGCATACAATAAAATATTTAACATTTTACATGTTTCTAATTATGCATGAAGTGAGACCAATGATGACCGTTAATCATATCCAAGATTATAGATCACTGATAAGGATAATTATATCAATATTGTGTTTGGTAACAGGGAAAAGGAGAGAGAAAAGAACGAAGTTGGTTTTTCCATATGTGTCTGTACCGATGGATTGGCTGTATCCTATCGAACGTGACATTTATAGCAATATGTGCGTGTTACTTTCTAAAAGTAATAATTTGCTTTGAATGTATTATTTATGAGTTATTATATGCATTATAACGATGAATCTAACTATGGTCAACAAAAAAAGGTAGCCTGAAATAGTTGTCATGATTATAATTAACAATAACGACACAAAATATGTGATATAGTTAAAATGTATAGTATGTTCCGATGATTTACATAATTAATTATTATATACTTGAAACTATCATCAATAATCAAGTAGATCGGATATTTAAATTATTATCATCAAAAATTTTTTAAAATAAAAGCTGGAGATGGGTGCAATTGAAGAAGAAAATTCCATTTAGGTTGGCACTCCAAACAGACAACTACGAACCCAAAATTTTATATCAGTATATCTAGGGTTTATATAAATACTTCTTTTCACTCATATGTCACACAAATATATAAAAGACATTCACATATTTTGTCATATAAAAATAAAAGGAGCAAGAGACTCAAAACAACATTTATTATAGAAAATGAAAACAAAACAGTTCCTTAAGGAGGAAACACAAACCCATCATCCTTACAAGAGGATGATTGTGGAGACAACAACATTAAACGAACAAAAAAGAACAACATGCTATGAGAGAACAAATACTCCCACGCATGCGACACGAAATTGAAATAAACAAATAACAAAGAAAGCAATATAAAGATAATAATCAGGGGCAGAGTCAAGATTAAGGCGATAACATTATGTTCAAAGAGAAGAGACTTGATAAAAGGCTTATGTAGCCATTATTCAAACTCCTTCTCGAACATGATCTCATGTGTTGCAGAATCCATATGCTTCTTGAACCGCCCTTGAATATGATGTATTGATTCATGGAGAGAAATTTGGTGGCCATGGAAGCCCGGCCACGTCGCTTCCAGAAGCGAAAATTCCAGATAATCCTTCATCAATTGCGCTAGAAGCACCAACATCACCAATCGAACGAGGTTGAGTTGGTCCTAGCCCCAAGTGATTTGCATTGGAAGAACTTCCTCCGAAATCTCTCGGGCTAAGGCCGATCCCGAAAGGGTTTGGTTCACGTGGAGTCATTGGAAACTCAAAAGGGTTTCCTCCGCTTAAAGGGAGGCCAAGACTAAGATCATCTCCTGCATCATCTCCCCCGGTAGCAAAGCCTCCAAAATTAAAATCCTGAGGCATAAGAGGAGGAGGAGAAGGAGGAGGAGGCGTACGAGTACGAGGGGCACCAGAACCAGAACCACTTCCTCCAGCAACATTATCAGTGTTCCTCACCATTTCGAGAAACCATTGATCCCACATCATGGAATCAGTAGGGTTAGCCCTAAATTCACCAACTGCATGTTGAACCCTCTCGTCAAAGCTAACAGGAGGAGGAGGAGGCAATGGAGGAGGAGGAGCGTCCGCCCCTACCTGAGTCCCAGGTCGCTCCTCCCCTTGAGGAAGAAAAGCACTAGGAAGAAGAGGAGGAGTTTGTTGAAAATACTCAACTCTCTTCCTAGTATCCCTCATTCGCTCCTCGACTAGCCAAGTCAAACATCGAACTTCATCCAGTTCCAAAACATCATATTCCCATCCTCGAATATGCAACTTATTCATGAGAAAGGACATTTCAGCATCTCTATTCTTCTTGGAATTCTTCTTGGCTTGCTCCTGAATTTTCCCCATTCGCTCCTTCAAATAGCTCTCTTGGTTCATCATTTTCTTACTCCTCTCCATCTCTGGGATGCTTTGGTACCTCGCCACCATCTCCTCCACCTCCCTACGATTAGGCCACAACGTTGGCTCGGGTTCATCCGGGCTATAAATGATGACAAATGCTTTGACACCGCAAAGAGTGGTTAGCTCACTCACTTTCTTGGTTAGCCCGGCTCTTCTCTTCTTGAGGCTAGCTTTTCTTGCAGTGTCATTCACTATCCACACAAGCTTAACCTTCTTTCTAGTCATTCTTGCTAGCAAAATGCTCACTCTTATTGTAATTAGCTTAAAATTGTGTGCTCTAATCCTAGGTTTTGTTGCTCTTTATATAGTAGAAAATGAGGAAGAGGTTACTGATAAAAAAAAGAAAATTAGGGCAAAAATGGGAAATGTTCTTAGCTAATTTGGATTTTTTATTGGTCTGGGGCATTTTTGTTAGAAATTTATATGTCAAGGATTCTAAGGTATTGGCACACTTTTGGCAAGTCATTTATAATTCTTTGCTGGAAATAACATTTTTTATTGATTTGTTTATTTTTTACAAAAAAATTAGTGGACTATAATATTATCATTTTGGCCGTTGATAATCATTATGAAAATCAGTTATTCGAATGAAAAATTAATAGTTTGGATTTTTATTCTTGTGTAAAGAGAAGTAGGGGTATTTACGGGGTAGGTGAAGTTCTTGATTTTTTTTATTAATAAGGTTATAATTTTTTTCCAAATGTTGGTATTTGTTTGGCTTTCATTGTAGAACAAATATATTGAATAATTAAAAAGAGATAAAATCAATTATCATTGACATCAATTTCTCACATAATGCCTTAAAGTTATTAAATTCATATGCATAATAAAAGTATAAATTAATAGTGAAAAGAAAATAAAATAAAAGAAAAACCTAGGTTGTTGTCAAGATTCTTTTCCAAGTCGGTTGATATCTCGGAACTAGGAAGTATTAAGACATTGTTTCGTTGTATCTACGTCTTAAAATTTCTCATGTTAAGGGTTCATGCGAATAGTTTAGCTTATTTGGTAGCTAAAAGTACCTTTCATTGACCTAGTTTTATTGTGTGGGATTCAACTCCTCATTTTTTGAGAACCCGAGTTGTTTCCGATGTAAATATTCATACTTGTTCTTAATGTATTCCCTTTCTTTTCTTTTCTTTTTTTCTTTAAACTAATGATACTAAATTTGTGATATTAGTATTTTCCAAATGTATAACTCATCATTTCCTATAATTTTCGTACTCAACCTAACATGAACTGAAAATTTCCTACATATTACTTAACAAGTTCATAATGGTAAGAATTGGGAATTTTTTTCAAAGAAAAAAAGATCTAAACTTATAGTAAATGTGTTACTCTAATTTCACGTGCCAAAGAGGCATTATATACTCCTATATCTTACTTTTCACTTGAGATATTTTTAAATTTTCCATATTAATTTATAGTTTACCACAGCTACGATATGACTATATTAATTTAATTAGTTAGATCGATAAATTATATTGCCGGTACTTATAGCTTAACTTTCAAAATCATAAAAATGATTAAAATGTTTGATTATGTGCATCTATATATTGTATTTAAAAAATAATTTTACTAATTCATCACCTTTATAAAATAAAACTATTTATCGTTATGAACATGTATCATGTGGATATGATTTTTTTTGGGGGTCTGTTTCCAAAAATAAATGAAACTATAGAATTTGTACTGTATGATACTGTTATTAGTGAAAATGTTGACCTGTTTATCAATTCTGTAAAATCGATCAATGATGTTGTCAGTACAATTAGATTCATTTTGTAAGGGAGTGTAAATAAAGTCAATTAAAATGTTTGTCGTTATCTATACACATAATGGTGTTATTGATTCATCTTTTAAGGAAACAAATATACATGTTTTTCGTTATATTTACACGTGTAATATGAATATGATTCTTATTTAATTTTAAGAAATAAAAACTATAAACTAGAATTTTTATACTATATGATATGAAGTATTATAATTAGTAAAAAGATTGACCGATTTGTTTGTCAGTTACAATATATAGATTCGTAACTTTTAAGTGATTGATGGATTGTCGATTTTCTTATTAGAAATTAAAACATAAATATTCATCGTTGTACACATATCATGCGAATATTGTACAATGCTATCCTTTTCTTTTTAAGAAATCATAAATATAATTAAAATGTTTGTCGTGTGTACATGTAGCAGAAAAACAACAATAAATTTTTTGCCTTTGAAACACATTAACATGAATATTTATCGTTATGCATACATATTATATGAGTAATGATAAAAAATTTCTCCTAAAAAGCTCATAAACATAATTAAAATATTCATCACTATATAACAATTCACTTTCTAAGAATATCACGTAAAATATTTGTTGTTACGTACGAACACCTATTAGGCAAATGATAATTTATATGATTTTGAAGAAAATATAAAAAAAACCAAATTCTTTATAATATGATTTGAATATTTTATGTTTCTAATATTTTAATTTAATTACTTGGGATTTCCTAATAAATTTAGAATCTTGTTATTGACAGAACAGATTTGGGTGGATTTTTTTCATGGCATTAATTAGGAATATGCAAATTGAGATTTATATGGTAATTACACCCCAATAAACAACTTTATAGATAATATAATATGAACCTCCCTTCGTTGACTCTAAACAATTAAAATAATTGTTGGTTGGTGCAGTGATAGTATATGGATGTGTTTGGTAAGGAGGACTGCGAATTGACCCCCTACAACGACATTCAAAATGTTTTAAATACCATAATCTTTAGATCCGTCTCGAATCCAAATTAGTCAGTCCAATGTGAGTTTAGATACCGAATGGAAAACTAAAAAAAAAAAACTCTCTTACAATCTATAAAAGCGTAATTTTTTTACTACTTAGCAATGTCAAAAGCAATCATATTCTTACCTTCTTTAATCTAAAATAAACTAATTTTAAGATGGTAGCACGATATCCTGAAGGGAGTAGGTAAAATTTCAAAATTATTAGTTGATGATAGTGTGATTGAGTATCACTTAAAATTATCCTATTATTATTTGGTGATAGTGTGACTCTTGGGGTATGACTGAGACGGCTTTGAACCTATAGACATGGAACAAACAAACAAAGCTAAACAAGACTGGATATCAAATGACCTCATTCATTGACTTGTATAGGTGTACCCTAGACACGCGTTAACGTGTGATTGATCTTGAAAATGATAATAGTTAGAAGAAAATTCTTAAAATGTTCATTCTATGTGTTCAACACGCGCCTCCAAATATAATTAGCAATTTTATCGAAGATAATGTCTTTATTAATGTGGTCATCAAGATACCAACACGTGGGAGAGGTGAGATCTCTCCGAGTAGGATGGATCCAGGTGGCTTCGGTCATAATTATTTTTGTTAATTATACTATTAAATTGTGATTTTCACAACTAATCTCATAATTTGCAAAATTTAAATAGAGTTCACAAAAAAAAAAGATATGGAGAATTAATTTTTTTTGGTAACGATATGGAGAATTAACTATATCAATGAAAATAAGTTAGACATAATTTATTTTTTAAGCTTGGAAACATATGATGTGAAGTGAGTATAACACAATTGAATTTACTCTTATAAGCCATGATAAATAAATAACTGAAACATTTGAATTTAGTCTTGATGGGCGGGCTTATAGCCCATTACTCCTTCCATTTCTACATATTAATATTCCTTTTAGGGCCTTATAGCCCATTACTCCTAAAGGATTCAATTCTTCATCCGCGTTTTTTAGTTTTCTTTTCGCTTTTAGCCGAAAATTAATTTTATTCTTTAATTTTTCTTTACTTGAATTTTTATTTCCTAAACATGATAGGTGGACGTTGTTTGTTTCCCTATAGAATGATTTTGTTTATTTATTTATTTATTTTATAGGTGATATCCATTATGTTTTAATGAAGGGATATTCTATGGTCACTTTGTTTTTCACAAAGTAACCATTACTTTGTTTTGTCAACCATTGGATCATGGGTTAAAAACTAATCCAATGGTGAAAAAGACAAAGTATAGACAAAGTAAGGGAAAAACAAAGTGACCATAGCCTACACCTTTAGTGAAAGATTGGAGATATATGGAATGATTTTGTTTATTTATTTTATAGGTGATATCCATTATGTTTTAATGAAAGATTGGAGATTTTTGTTTTCTATTGTACAGAGTAAAGTTCAAATGAGACAATGGTTTAAGATGAGACTAATTTTTATGGTGAGACAAGGGAGGGTGGCAAACTTGTAACTAAAAGAAACCTCCACATGCGTGAATTGGAGGGAAGGAAAAGGAGGTGATGTCAGCGCTGATGTCACCTCTGGAGAGAGAAAGAGTTTTAATTATTTTATTTAAAATGCATTTTTCCGCTCTTTCCGAACTCATTTTTCAAAAAACATTATACCAGTGAACTCGTATTAATTAGGCGGTCATTTTGAGATCCATTTTTGTTATTTATAGACGATTTTTTTTATTTATTTTTTTATGGTTGTTCCAACAGAATTTTAAATTTGACCGGACTACTACATTTATTCTACCAGAATACTACATTTTTTTACACTCTCAGAGTGCATTTTAAAAAAAATAATGAAAATATTCTGCTGGAACAAATGTAGTAGTCTGGTGGAACAAATGTAGTATTCTGCTGGAACAATCGAGTATCCAATTTGGAATAACCATAAAAAAAATAAAAATCGTCTACAAATAACAACAATGGATCTCAAAATGACCGCCTAATTAATACGAGTTCACTGGTATAATTTTTTTTGAAAAATGAGTTCGAAAAGAGCGGGAAAATGGATTTTAAATAAGATAATAAAAACTTTTACTCTCTCCAGATGTGACATCAGCGCTGACATCATCGCTGACATCACCTCCTCTTCCCTTTAATAATGCCCCTTCATGTTTTTTAGAATTTCAAAATTGCCACCTGTTTTGAATTGTCTCACACTAAAAAGAAGTCTCACTATAATGACCTTATCTCACATGATCCTATCTCCTATTGTATAATCCTGACTTATGGAAAATTGATAAAGTCCTAAGAAGCAAAACACTCAGCAATCAATCTTATGTGAAGTGTGTTTAATAGTTTCAATTAAACATAGCTATGTATTTCTTGATTGCAGTTTTTTAATTAATCAATATGCTTTTTCTGTGAATTAATGATTATTACCTTATAAATGAGATTTTCTACTTATTTAATAATTCTATCATCTCAATTTATATACCTATATATATGCAAAATAAATTCCATATAGATTCTCCAGATTTGGTCAAATGGATTAATTATTTTATCATTTTTTTCCAAGAAAATTTAGTTGAAATCAATACAATTATGAGATGTTAATTTTGTTAAAATTGTTATGCATATAAGATAAGAATCAAGTTCAAATGAGACAAGAGTTTAAGATAAAAACTAGTTTTTATGGTGAGACAATGGAATGTGACAAACTTGTCATTAAAAGAAACCTCCTAATGCGTGGAATTGGAGGGAAGGAAGAGGAGGTGATGTCAACGTTGATGTCACATCTGGAGAAAGAAAGAGATTTAATTATTTTATTTAAAATGCATTTTCCCCGCTCTTTTCGAACTCATTTTTCAAAAAGTTTATACTAGTGAACTTATTAATTAGGCGGTCATTTTGAGATCTATTGTTGTTATTTATAGACGATTTTTTATTTTTTTATTTTTTTATGGTTGTTCCAAATTGGATACTCGGTTGTTCAACAGAATACTACATTTGTTCCACCAGACTATTACATTTGTTCCACCAAAATACTACATTTTTTTACACTCCCAGAGTGCATTTTAAAAAAAATAATGAAAATATTCTGCTAGAACAAATGTAATATTTTGCTGGAACAACCGAGTATCCAATTTGGAACAACCATAAAAAAATAAAAATCGTCTATAAATAACAACAATGGATCTCAAAATGACCGCCTAATTAATACGAGTTCACTGGTACAATTTTTTTTGAAAAATGAGTTCGGAAAGAGCGGAAAAATGCATTTTAAATAAAATAATGAAAACTTTTTCTCTCTCCAGAGGTGACATCATCGCTGACATCACGTCCTCTCCCCTTCAATAATGCCCCTCCATGTTTTTAAAATTTCAAAATTGCCACCACTTTTTAATTATCTTACACTAAAAATCAGTCTCATTATAGTGACTTTGTCTCATTTGATCTTATCTCTATAAGATAATTGTATTTACGAAATTTCTTGAATCCATTTAAACTGATTTACGTTTACGTTTATTACTTGTAAAGAATATTTCTTTTCATTTACCTTTTAATATATGGACTAGATTGGATTGAAAATCTAGTTTCATTAACCCAACCCAGTTTGTCTCGAATCTCATGTAAATATAGTATGACCCGAACGACTAAAGTCGAATTAAATCCGACCCGGACGAGTCAAATATCAAGTATACTACTAGAGACTATAGAATCCAGAACAAATTGGAATTTGGACAAAATGATCAAAAGTTTCCACATATATTAAATCCAAGAGAAAGAAAAGACACATTATTTGACCACTGATCTATTTTAAATTTGTAAATTTGATCATTGACGTTTTATTTAATAACATTTGACCACTCACATTTATAATTTGGTCATAATTAGTCATTAATCTATTAATTTAGTGAAACCTTACCATTCTTGGATCAAAATTAAATAAAGATAAAAATATTAAACGTTAAAATTTTCTGTATTTCAAATAAGAAATTAATACTAAAACTAAAATTTGTGAAATTATACAATTGTAAGATTGTCAATTAACATAAGAAGAGTGAAATTTTACCAAATTACATAGATGAGTATCCAAATATGACCAAATCAAAGGTGAGTGGCCAAATACATAAATTTTAAATAGATCAGTGGTCAAATAGTGATTTTTCCTAAATCTAAATCATAGAATGTGTTTTACAATCCTAATTTTTATTTTTATTTTTATTTTGAAAACTTTGGCTGTCTCTGATTTTAGGATGAAAATGTAGAAATAGAAAATATTGCAAGTCTAAAGCGACTGCGTTTTGGTCTTTAGCCTCCGCCATACGTTGGACTAAAACGTAAATAATAGATTGGTTTAATTATGATGTTCTTTATGAGATGATGGCTAATTTAGATTCCAATTAATAGGTGAAAGATGACGATTTCTACTTGAATAATAAATAGTTCATTAGTCTTAATTAAACAATTTTTTCAGTAATTGTCTTTCAAAGTATTCCAATATATACATTGGATTGAAAGAAACTTATCTCTCAAAAGAAAAAAAAAGAAAGATTGATTTAATACATTTGAATTTTTGTTTTGATAAAACAATAGCTGGTCTGCTTAAGTGACTGATTGAAACAAGATTTCGACATAAAAAACTAATGCATAAGTCACCTTATTGGTTGTCCTTTTAACAAAACACTAAAAGAAAACTGTGGAATAGAGACAAATCATTTGGTCTCTAAGGTGTTTTAGAGACCAAAATACAAGTTTCGCGAGCAATTAATTTCAGTTTCAATTTCGTAAGTAGTAAAGGATCTTTGTAACTAATTTTGTACAAGCTTTGCACACATTGAAACCATCAACGTACTGAGTAAGGAGATGGGAACACGGGAAACCACTATGCTGAAGTCTGAATGATTAATGAGTTGAGAGCTCAGACATAGACAATTATGCAACTTTAGTTGTGACTTAGTCCTGTTTTTCCAGTAGATTGTGCACGCTTGACACGATACTTCAATAAGTTTAATTGCTTAGAGCATTGCCCTCGCACTAGCTTGCTCGCTCCATCTAGCGCATGGTATAACAATTGCTCGTGTGATAGTGAGTGTGCTTGTATTTGACACAACAAATGCTTCGGCATTGTGGTAGAATGACATGCCTAGCATGATATTATGATCTTCTATTGTGATGGATTGTGAAACCAAGCATACCTTGCTTTTTTTCGATTGTAATGTGTGTACATCTTTGACCATACCAATTGCATACCTTGCCATTTTTCGACCTTGTATTTGATCCTTAGGCGCATCGCCTCGTCGACGTCCACGAACTTCTGCACTGCTAACGTACTCACCATTGCTTGGGCAACCTTAAAGTTGAATAAAAGATCTATATAGAAGTTGAAAAGAAATGATGGATATTCGAGAAGTAGAGTTCCGAATTTGAAAAAAACCTTTGGCTATTTAAAATAAAACATTATTTTCACTTAGTTTTTTCTTATATTTTCCTATAAACTAAACTAAAATTTATCATTGGTACTTTGGTGGGATGACTAGATGTTAAATGTTTGAGGCTGCTTGCTACTTTTGTGAAAATGGTGTGCTCGAGTCTTGAGAACACTCCGACGATCAAGTTAGTGAGCATTTTAGCGAAATCAAAGGGGGGAGAGAGAGAGAGAGAGAGAGAGAGAGAGAGAGAGAGAGAATACTATGCATTTATTGTGGAACTTGTATATTTATAGTGTCATTACTCCCACATCAACATATGAGGATTACAATCATATTTATTTGAGTTGTGTAATGTGATCATTTAAATCGAGTCACAATAAGTTGCCGCGAAACATCTATATCCGGCTTACACAATACTGAACAGAGGAGAGATCCGATTACCTCGATTAACCCTCGGCCAACTTAGTCGACCATGAAGTAAGCTTTGTAATAAGTGAAGAGATTTCAACATCCTCATCAGTTTATTTTTTGTCAAACCAACTTAATATTTAAATGCATACTGTTTTTGGTCAAATAACAAGAACCTAGTGTCGGATCTAAATAATTGAAAATAATAATAGAATACTGGGATTATAAAAATGTATAGTTGGGCAGAAGAATCAAAGGAGGCTACAACGGCAATATTCTTTTTCCAGAAGTTTGTGCTTATATCAAGTCAACAAACGATGGCATACTATTTATAGTAATATTTGATTTTCATATAATTTATATAAATAATGTGTTACTCACTAGTATTAATCAAACGATGGCATACTATATACAGTAATATTTGATTTTCATAATTTATATAAATAATGCGTTACTCATTATTAATTTTATATCTTTTAGTTACTTTTATTATATTCAAAAGTCACTAAAAAATCTAGATACAATTTAAAGTAGCAAATTTTTTGTTGAATTATTTTATAGATTTATAAAAAAAAAATTCTTCTATCCGGACACCCTAAACTAACATTTAAAAACGATATGAAGGAATTACAAAATTATATTATTAAGTGAAATTATGAAAAATTAAAATAGACGTTTATAGATAGATGAATAAAAAAAATTAATATATATTAAATAGTTAAATACAAAAAATTCAAAAACTTTGTGTGCAAAATGATTTAGACAGCACATTAATATATGTAATTGTGTGGCATTGACACGCTTCGGGCTATTCGTTTATAGTCTTTTATTTTTTATTTTGTTTGTTTTTCCCTTCCCTTTCTTTTTATTCTCGGGGCTCAGCCCTTCCCCTCCACAAAAAAATAAATATATATGATTGTTTTAAATCTATATAAATTAATGTTATCAAAAAATCTATATAAATTAACACTTGAGATGCATCTGCCTGCATTTGTGTCTCCCGCAATCATTCTACATATTCCAAACAAACCCACTTAAGAAGCATTAATCATGTCTGCTGCTGCCGTAGCTAATTTTGCCAAGAGGTAAGCACAATTTCTTAATTTTCTCCAAAATCATCACAGAATTCCAGCGTAGTAATAGACACTACCCTAGTCGGTTGACCGGGGTCTTTTGAAGTTGAAGACTAATCAGGAATAAGTTCAATTTTGAGTGAGTCGGTCCAAATTGGATACTCAATTTTAAGCGTTAGGTGGAGCCTAAGAGGGCAGACGGCTTCATTTACATAGTGCAAAATTCTAATCAATTGAATTCAAAATTTGTTCGAAATTAAAATTGAAGATGGTTTATGAAGATTCTAAACTTGATTAATCAATGCAGGTTACAGGGTAAAGTTGCGTTGATAACAGGAGGAGCAAGTGGAATCGGCGAGGAAACAGCAAGATTCTTCGCTAAAAATGGCGCCAAAGTTATAATCGCCGACATAGAATCTGTCGGTAAAGGAAAAACTCTGTCGGAAGAAATCCGATCCGAATCAGGACAAGAAACAACATACATCCAATGCGACGTCACTAAAGAATCCGACATCGAAAAAGCTGTAAATGCCGCGGTTTCAATGCACGGAAAACTCGATATAATGTACAACAATGCAGGAATCACTGGAAAATATGTCACGAACATATTAGAAATCGACGTCGAAGATTACCGACGAGTTCTCGAAGTAAATCTCGTTGGAAGTTTCCTCGGGGCCAAACACGCTGCTAGAGTAATGATTCCGAAAAAGAGAGGAAGCATTTTGTTCACTTCGAGCATAGCTTCCGTGACGAATGGTGGAATGCCACAAGGTTATTCGGCTTCGAAACACGGAATTGTTGGATTGGTGAACAATTTGAGTGTTGAATTGGGGAAACATGGAATCAGAGTCAATTGTATTTCGCCCGCGGGAGTCCCGACGCCTACGGCTGCTAAGGCGGCGGGTATCGATATATCGGAGATCCAAAATGGTTTTCGACATATTGCGAATTTAAAAGGGGAGAAGTTAGATGCACGTGATATAGCAGAGGCAGCTTTGTATTTGGGGAGTGATGAAGCTAAGTATGTGAGTGGTGTGAATTTGGTGGTTGATGGTGGATTTAATCGGAGATCTGCCATGGCTGACTAGCATTACCATAAACGAAAGTTGTCTAAACTTCGTGAAGGTGCTCAATGTTGTTTGGAATAGTTATAGTTACTAAAATTTGCAGCATGTAATTCTTGGTTGTTAAATTTGTAATTTTACACTACTTATGAAAGAATACATTTAATCAATAAGGATAAAATAATGTTTATGACGAAGTGTATATTTGGCCTTAACTTATAAAAGTGGTACACTTAGTTCGTAAACACTTCGTAAACTAGAGACTTGGGAAGGCTCACTTTTCTTGAATAAACATTTTTTTATAATTGCTTACAGTAAATCGAACCTCAATGCCCTCTCTTTTTTGTATAAAAGTTGAAACTATATAGGATGGTGTTTGTGAAAATGGTACATCATGAGTTTTCTTTTTCCTTTTTTCAAAAAATTCCTTAGGAATATATATTTTTTTTATAACTAACGAAGTATTTAATCTAAAAATGTTCTAAAACTTGACCATAATTTGGACAATAGCGGATTCAACTTGGGCGGAATACCACCTCTTCTCATTTTTTTTTATGATATCATACAGAATAATCTGCTAAATCAGGTCTTTGAATAGTACTCCTTGTGCAATTTTTCAATTCAAGCACATATTTCTCAAAGCTATCCAATTGTTTCTTGGCCAATTCCATGTTTAGGGTCTCGAGGACTGCTGGCTGAAAACTATAGGGTGATCATAATTCTCCAATCCAAGCTATCCAACTTTCCTAAGCAGCCTCTAAATGTTATCTTTGTCATTTCACGGATTGAACTACAAACTCGAGTTAATAGTTAATGCTCAATTATAAGACATATTAACCTCTAATACACCTCTCATGTGAATGTCTATTAGGTTTGAAGCCTGCACAACATAGACTCATTCCATTTGGGTTTTTAATTCAAGAATTAATGAGGTTGTCAAGATTGGAACTCGCGACATTTTGATCAATAAGACTCTAATGGGACGTTTGGCAAAGGTTGGGACTTAGGTGAGATTAGTTAAGTCTAAAAATTGAGATGGAGTAGTTGAGATTGGGTATTATTTTTAAGTTGGGCTTGAAGTATGTCCTTGTTTGTTTGGGAGTTTTTTGGAGATTAAATTTGAAGCCCAAAAATGGAAAAGACCCAATTACCCCTCTAATTCAAAACAGAAGGAAATTGTTTAGATTGAGGGAGGATAGGAAATTGTTTAGATTGAGGGAGGATTACTTAGACATTTTCAACCCAAATATTAATTTCACCTTGGATCATAAAATAAGAACACCCCCCTAGTCCATAAAATAAGGCCACATTTTGAGATTAGAAGTTAGCTCAAAAAATAAAACCCCCAAACAAACATGTCCATATCTATTTTTAAGGCTTAAAAAAAATAATCTCAACTAAAGACCCTAAACAAACACCCCCGTAAGAGACTATCTGTTTGAATTCTTCAGTTCTTTAATTGCATCCACACACCCTGAATTTAGTGAAAAATTTATGATTTAAAAATCATTTAAACAAAACATGATTTATATCCCTTACAATTCCAAAGAGGCGGCAGTAGTTAGTCTTGCTGAAAATTCTAGTAGTCAGAGTTTCATAATTTTCGAGGATCAGCTATATTCATGGTAAATGAAAATGATTTTCTAATCAAAAATTTTAAATTATTTTATACTCTTTTAAATGTGTTTGATTATTACATTTTGCAAAAGAATGTGTGATAGAAGACTCAATCTCATGATTGTACAAAGCGAATATTCAAACACAAAAGGAAAAAACTCCAAAATCAATAATTTGTAAAATACAGAACTATAATTTTAAATAAATTTAATTCTTCAATTTTAGGGTCTTATAAAAAATAAGAGACTTTTGAGTTTGGAGATTCTTTTACTTCAATTTACAAGGACTACATAAAGAAAAAGATATAAATTGAAGAATAGATGGATGTAATTTACCCCTATAATTTCATAATAAAGTAAGCTGACTATGATTTTATATGATTTTTTTATGTTATCTTTATGTCAATTTTTACATATAAATTGGACCAAAGCAACCCATAAACTAAAATTCATTAATAGTCAGTGAACAGCTTTTTGAATAAAAAGTAGATAACTGGCAAGGCAAGCGAAGCCGAACATTTTAACGAGATTGACGCCACCACTGAGTAGCTTAATTAGACGAGAATGGTTGTATCTTCATCTCTTTCTAATTTTGCCAAGAGGTATCTTCATTTGACTCTTTTATAATTAATACATTATCTACTAAGTTACAAATTTAAAATATTTGTGTATGCAAAGGTTGCAAGGCAAGGTAGCATTGATAACAGGCGGAGCGAGCGGTATTGGTGAGCACACAGCTAGACTCTTTGCCCGTCATGGTGCTAAGGTCATAATAGCCGACGTACAATCTGAATTAAGCCATACTGTATCCGATAAAATCCAATCAGAATTCGGAGAAACAATTTCTTACATCAATTGCAACATCACCAAAGAAAGCGACATGGAAAATGCGGTGAACACAGCTGTTTCAATGCACGGAAAACTCGATATAATGTTCAACAACGCAGGTATCGGAGGCAACACTTATGATAACATAACTTCATTCGACTACGAAAATTTCAGAAAAGTTATGGACATAAACGTGTACGGAGGATTATTAGGCGCGAAACACGCGTCTAGAGTAATGATTCCGGAAAAGAAAGGTTGTATTTTATTCACGGCGAGTGCTGCTGCACTTGTTTATGGAGGCACACCTTATGTTTACACATTGTCCAAACATGCTGTTGTAGGATTAACTAAGAACTTGGCTGTGGATTTAGGGAAACATGGAATTCGAGTTAATTGCATTTCGCCTACAGCTGTTGCGACGCCTTTGTCGAAGACATTGTTTAAGATTGATGAGAAAGAGATTGAAGATATAGCCTATGGGACAGCAAATTTGAAAGGGGTTAGTGTTGGGGCCGATGACATGGCAGAGGCAGCTCTGTTTTTGGCTAGTGATGAGTCTAAGTTTGTTAGTGGTTTGAATCTTGTGGTTGATGGTGCTTGTAATTTGAGCAATTCAGTAGCAAGTTCTTGAATCTTGATTTTGACTGTTTGAGTTTGTGGAATAAGTGGAGTTTTGAATTTGATGTTATGTTCAAAGAGATTCAAGATGCTTTGTTCATTAGCTTTTGACAAGAATACGAATAATAAAGTTTTTTTCTTTTTTCTTTTTTCAAATAAAAGCCGAGATTAGGGTGAAAATCTTGTTATGATGTTGGAAAATAAAACTTTATATGTTTGGACTTTTATCTATTTATAAGGTTGGTCCGAAATTTTAATGTTTTTTTTTTTTTTTTTACTTAAATTCAGTAAATTTCAATTCATTTTAGTTTAGTTCAGTAAATTCATTAAATCCACACAAATTTAACAAATTTCAGTTCAATTCAACCAGTTTTAGTAAAGAAAAAAAAAACACAACTCTAATTCACTTGGTTACACTTAATTACGGGCGAACTATATAATAAAACGGTTTCGACCTTGGGCCATCCGTCCAATATCAAAGGGTTTTCACTGAACCTATATCGGAAAAATATGTAACTTCTTGAATATAAATGGCAAAAGGCATTATTTGGCCGCGGTCTTTTTATTTGGTCATATTTGGCCATTCATCTTTACAATTTAACCATTTATTGAATTACCAATTTAGTGAAATTTCATCATTCTTGGATCAAAATTAAGAGAATATAAAAATGTTCAATATTAAAATTCTTTTATTTCAAATAAGAAAATGTACTAAAATTGAAACTTATCAATTATTACAAATGCAAAAATGTCATAATTAATACAATAAAGGTGAAAATTCATGCAACTATAAAAGTGAATAATCAAATGTGACAAAATAAAAAATCAGCGACCAAATAAACGAATTTGTAATATTCAATAACTAAATAATGCTTTTTGTTTGAATTTTCAACATCTTCTCGCAACTACACTATTTTTATTTTTATTTTCATTTATTTATACTTGATTAAACTATAAGTTATAGAGACGTTTTATTGTATTATTAGTAGATTATCCTCACTTCACTTCGGAAAAAATAATTTTACACATTTAATTTACCTAAAAGTGATTATAAACTAATTCGCATTTTGAAAGAAATAGAATTGACAATTCTTTTATTAATGAAAAAGCAAGTCAAAAAAAGTTATAATGGAAAATTATACATTTTATATCTATTTGACTATAAATTGAGAGATATTGGTAAAATTTATGCTTTCAACTCATTTTTCAATTATTTACATATTGAACTATAGATTTATACATTAAATGCTTAGAAAATTTTCAAGTCAAAGTTTAACTAACCATTTTATAAACAGAAATTTTACTACGATTCCATTATAATAGACTCTGACATTTATACATTTTTCTTTTATATCTACCATCCCCAATAAGGTGTGATATGTTTGTAGTTTCATTAGTCCAATTTATTACATCCGATGCAAAAAAAGTTCATGTGTAAGTTGAATGTGAGCTGTATGTTAAACGTGTAGACAACTCAATGAACAATTCACTTGCTGCATTTAATCAAATATCAAATATTGGCAAAATTATTCTATAAATATTATTTAGTCAAGAATCCATATTTGTCTTAAAGAAAACACATATTTTGATCAATTTGGTGATGAGTGTAACTTCAAAAATCTTCAAGAGCAATCAAGAAATCAATATGTACCTTGATAATAAGACAACAAAATTAAATAATAAGATCCCGCATAGTTTTCTTTATTTCTTTTATTGTTCACAGAGAGTAAGATAGGATAATATGAGTTCATAATGAGAAAAAGGATAGAGATCCTTTCAACAAACTTCATATCTATTGTAAGATTCCTGTAAATAAATATATTCACTTCTCTTGTTCTAGCATTCATCATGACAAAATCAAAATTAAGAGAAAAAAATTTCAAAATTTCATCAACTTATGTTCTCTAGACGAAAATCAAAATAACACCTCTTCATGTAGACAATCCAACTTTGTTTGCTTCACTTCGGTCCTACAGTACAAAAAAAAAAAGAAATTAAATAAAAGATTGAATTTATTCAATGGAGATCTAACCCAATAAAACTTATGATAGAATTTTCATCTAGAAAACAGTTTAAGAACAGTTCCATCCAAACATCATATGGCAAATAGTGAACAAAACATGTATTAATATTGTATTTTGCTCTTTCAAGCTTTCTTCAACAACAAAAGGACTACAATGCCAAACATTCCTGAACCGTTACATGAAGTTCAACAAAAAATGGTTCAGATCTAAGAAAACATCAAAGCTCCATGAACCATTAAGGAGAATATGATCTCAATAAAAAAAGAACATGCTCATGTATAATATAAAGTCTAATAACAACTTCTATATCAGAATGCTATCCAAATTAGAATGCATTTGTCATAAGGTCTTTTCAATAACAAATCCCTCATCCTACAGAATTATAAACTTCACAAATGCTAGTTATAACATCTAGTTTTTATTTACTAACTGACGATTACACATCAAAAACCACTTTAGAATCTTGTAATACCAACAATGAACAGAACTTCTATTACTTTCATTTTTTGAAGATAGAAAAAGTATTTCTCTATTTTCTTTTAAACAAAATATCACTTATTTTTATGGCAATGTAAAAAGTTAAATCGTATCAGGAAGGACACATTTGAGTTCAAATAAAGTAGAACAAAACCACCGCCTACAAAAAATAGAAAAATGACAAAGAAAAGAAACATCAACTTTTTATTAGCTCACTCTTCAATAACACTATCATCAAATCCACTTATTTTCCATAGTTGCATCCACCGAATGAATTGAACCTACCGAGTTAAAGAAGTTAACATAATGAGATTGAGAACCAAATCAACTAATAAAATAAACTTAAAAAGAAATTTATCAGAGCTAAAGTTGACGCATGATTAAAATTGAAAACTATAGCATATAACTAATCTGAATGTATATTTATTAAGGGCAAATCTTCATATCAACAAATATCCACCAACAGTAAATAAATACATCTGAACATTAGGCAAGTCATTTGGAAAAATTCATTGAGTAAAAAATTATATCTAATCCACGATTGATGAAAAAAGAATTAAACAAAGAAAAACCACAATCCTTAAGAATGGAGTGAGAACAAAACATAACATGGCGCTAAACGAAAAGCCTGATCAACAGAAGATAAAGAGGAAACTGTATTCAAATGTATGAACAAACCGTTGATTTCATGTTATAAGAAACGATCAAACCGACCGGAAAAACTTCTACTGCTATAGGGGAGGTGGAGATGGGTGGTAAATATGAAAGATGATAAAGATGTGGTGGAGGTTGGATTTAGTGAGCATAAGTGATAAGAGGGACCTTTTGTTTTGTTTGATATGAATTATTAATCATGTCTGATTTCAGATGGTACTGTTTTATTTCTGTCTGCTGTTTTCAATTCAATTCCAATAATACATTGTTCACCTCATTCATCTTTAGTATAGTATAGATTTTAAAATTTAATTATTGGTCCTACTGTGTCAAATTTTCCATGTTTTCATTATGTATGTTAACTAATTTTGCGGTGAAATTCATTTCTTCTATAAAAATAAAATCCGAATTTTTCTTCTTCATTCAAAACTCGCTATCTAAATTTAAGTAAGACGAAAGAATGGCTGGTTCTTCCTCAATTTCTACTTTTGCCAAGAGGTAACAACCAATATGTGATTAATTCTAATCCAATTTTATTTTAGTTTTCATTGTTTCAAATTATAATAGATGCTATTATCAACAATTTCCCAGCTGAACTATGATATATAGTTCAAGTTTAATACATAATAAATGCCTAAAATTATCATGTCTTTGCCGTTTGAAACGTAAAAATACTTGATCTAAATTTGTCAATTTTGGATCTCGGTCACTTTTCTTTACTAATATGATATGATATATATGAGTTTGATTTGATGACGTCATGTTAACTGTAAAATCTTTAAAACGATCAAACATAAGGATATAAGGATGTAAGATGTTTAAAATTCACAAGTTTATGCGTATAATATGTCTGAGTATAAGTTACGACTAGAGTGTTAAACAATAAAATGAGATAAAATCATGATTGTCACATTAAAGAATATATGCATGTGAAGGTTGCAGGGGAAGGTTGCACTGGTGACTGGTGGAGCTAGTGGCATTGGGGAAAGTACCGTTAGGCTTTTTGCTCGTCATGGTGCTAAGGTCATAATTGCTGATATACAACCTGAATTGGGTCAAAATGTGTGTGATAAAATTCAATCAGAATCAAACCAAACAGTGTCTTATGTCAATTGTAATATTACCAAAGAACGTGATGTAGAAAATGCGGTAAACACAGCCGTGTCAATGCACGGAAGGCTTGATATTATGTTCAACAATGCAGGCTTAATCGGAATCTACGATAGCATATTTGACACTGAATATGAAAATTTTAAGAAAGTCATGGACGTAAATCTGTATGGTGGGCTATTAGGAGCAAAACATGCTGCTAGAGTAATGATTCCGAAAAAAAAAGGCTGTATTCTATTTACAGCAAGTGCTGCCTCAGTTGTTTATGGAGGGTTGCCTTATGCATACACTGCATCTAAACATGCTGTCGTTGGAGTGACAAAGAATTTGGCTGTGGATTTAGGGGAACACGGTATTCGGGTTAACTGCATTTCGCCAACCGGAGTAGTTACGGGTTTGAGTAAGTCATTATTTAAAGATGAGAAAGATGTGGAAGATACGGCAACTAACAATGCAAGCTTAAAAGGAGTTAAAGTGGATGGTAACGATATGGCTGAGGCTGCTTTATATCTTGCTAGTGATGAATCTAAGTTTGTTAATGGTTTGAATCTAGTGGTTGATGGAGGTTGGAGCTTGAGAAATGTTACTTCTAAGATCTTAACTTCTTGAATCTTTAGCCATATTATTACTATCAAATAAATAGAAATTGCTCTACCTTATTTGAAAACAAATTAATTAAGTATTTTGTTTGTGACACGGATGCATTTCGTGTTTCCTACTAATATTGGTATTAGAGTTTTAATCGTTGTTCTAGTTGAATTTGTTTGATATAAACATAATGATTAAATATAAATTATCGTTTTGAAAATGAAATATAAATAGCTTTTCTATGTGTATATATCAAAATTTACACTACCTACAAACTTGAAAGTATACAAGAGTTAGAATGAACTATTTTGCATCGAGAAGATTGTGCTTTTACTCAATAATGGATGTACGATGATGTTTTAAACCATATTGGTTGAGCATACACCTCCTCAAGTTTATTTCATAAGTGTGTAATTTTCTCTCCACTAATATAGTTAAATCATTATTGTTCACTAAGCCTATAACCCTGTTGTAGTGTTGATGCAATCCCTTTATCTTTTGTATGGAAGCAAACAATCCAAATTTAAAAGCATTGTTCAAATTACACAAATTAATGGATTTAACTCTGGCAAACTCAAATATGGGCTAACTCGCTGAACTTTGGGCCAGAGTAAGCCCAACAAGATTCACTAGAGGATCAAACTCAAATTAATGTTTTGTTAATTATCCCATATTGTCTTAGATACGCAATGAAATATTTATAAGTGTGACAATTCTCTCTTTGTAAGGTACCTTTTGGGGATAAGTTAAACTCAAATCTAAGATGTTTTATGTTCACAAAACTGGTTATAACTTATTCGATAATGTATAATCACAATTTATTTCCTTTAACTACATGATATGTATTTCCTTTCCACCATTCACGATATCCAATCAATTAAAAATAAGTTAACTTCGGCCTAAGACCTGAGCAATCATCACAAGTTTCATTCTCTTTCTTATACTTCCACCTATTTTTAAGTTTAGCATTTGAGCTTCTACTAAAGTTTGCTATCTCAATTGAGTGATCTATAAACACCTCATTCGAATTTTCAGTCTTTAGTATAATTAAATAAGCCTTATTTATATTAGGCACTTAATCTATAAGCAAGATTAACTACAAACTCCATCATGGTGATCATTAAGCACCATAAGAAATTGAATTAGTTTATTTTCCCCACTAAGACCATGTTCTTTTGACTTATATTCAGCACATTTCAGGAATTTCAGTTCAGTTCAGCAATTTTAGTTCTATTCAGTTCAACTCAGTTAGTTCAGCCAAAAAGAACATGGCTTAAAATCAACACATGGTTGAAATATGCACCTACAACTCAAAGATCTAAACATATGCCGTCAATGTAGTACAACATTAATTAGATAACTTTGCATGTCTCTTATAAAACTTGGCTGTGAACTCAACTATAGTAATCATTTTTCTTCCGAAGTTATGGAATATACTTGTGACGTTGAGACATCAACTTGACAATTTTCTTAAAATATAATTTTCTTTGCAATAAACTAATCGTCTTCCAAAATGCATCAGTGAACTTAATTAAAATTCAACTATGTGCATATTACAGGACATCTTAAACCCTAACCCTAAACTAAGAAAAATTATATGACAAAAACATGACATCCTAACTATAGTTTGAAAACAAAAACTTCATTTTCTACATACAACATCTTAATTACTTAAAAATTCAAATGTGAACTTACGTTTTCCACACCTTTAGAGAACTCTACCCCTTTAAATAGCATAAAATTAAACCCTGGAATTTTAGTTATTTGAATTGCAATTCGGTATTTTTTTTTTAAAACTCAGTTACGTGGTTTTAAAACTTGCAAATTAAATTAGTACTTTGAGAATCCATTATTACTGTCCAACCGATGAATGTGGTAGTTTTTTTCTACCAGGCATTAGCAATTCTTAACAGATCTACAAATAGAATACAAAGTTCTTTATGTAAAGTAAATTCAATAAACCGCACGATAGAACAGTTGTATAGCAAATCAAGACAACCACCAAGGGCAGCCCCAGTTTTTTGGGGGTCCTAGACAAGTTTTAGTTCAAAAATAATAAATTTTACATAACTATATAAGATTGTGTAAGTGTTATTAAATGTGAATTACACAAATTCTACATAAAATAAATCAATTAAGTTCTACAAAAACAAATTACACAAACATAAATTATTATTTTTATTTTTAATTATTTATAAGATTTGGTGAGGTGTTATCTCCCTGTTTAATAATGGGTTTGGAAAAATTAAAAATTAGTCTTAATTGGAAAATTTGAATTTGTGAGGAAGAAGAGAGAAAGTTAAAAAAAGAAAAATAAAAATCAATTGGGCCGTTTTAAAAAAGGAATAGAAAAACTTGTTTAAGTCTTGGAAACGAAGAAAATGATTTTTTTTTGTTACATACAAGTTTAGCTAATAGTAGGTTTATTCACTCGTAAAGCCAAGTCAAATCACAGATCTTAATAAAGGTTTACAATAAAGTTTACAGATTGTCTATCAATAAAAAACGAAGAAAATAATTAGTGGGCTCAGTTTTAGCTTTAGTAAATACAATTGAACAACGTTTAATAATATAATAAACATTCAATTGGGCACTTTTAAAATTATAATTCAGAATAAAGATTTTAAAAAACTTAACTAACATTTAACATGAAAATAAAAATTGGGGGCTCTAGGCGCTGCCTAGGGGAACTCCCCTATAGGCCGGCTCTGATAACCACTTGGCCCTTCAACCGAAGTTGACACATTTATAATTTTGAAAAATTGGAATAACATCTAGCAAACTCGATCACTGATAGGAATGAGAACTATAAAATACATGTTGGTAGACCACTTGGTAAGTTTATATATATATATATATATAGGTTCATGTGAGACAAAGTCATTATGGAGAGATTTTTTTTAATGTGAGACAATTAAAAAGTGGTGCGAATCAGCCTGCTCACGTGTTAGCCCGAGCAGCTGTTTCTATGTCTGGTCAAGGAGTTTGGCTCTCAAGCCCTCCAAACTTTGTTGGTACTGCTCTTTTGCTTGATCAATAATATTTTTGATTTTCCAAAAAAAAAAAAAAAAAAGTGGTGGCAATTTTGAAATTTTAAAAACATGAAGGGGCATTATTGAGGTGATGTCATCGCTGATGTCACATCTGGAGAGAGAAAAATTTTTTATTATTTTATTTAAAATGCATTTTCCCGCTCTTTCCGAACTCATTTTTCAAAAAAAATTATACTACTGAACTCGTATTAATTAGGCGGTCATTTTGAGATCCATTGTTGTTATTTATAGACGATTTTTATTTTTTTTATTTTTGTTCCAAGTCGGATACTTGGTTGTTCCAACAGAATACTACATTTGTTCCACCAGACAACTCCAATTGTTCCAGCAAAATATTTTCATTATTTTTTTTTAAATGCACTCTGCGAGTGTAAAAAAATGTAGTATTCTGTTGAAACAATTAGAGTAGTCCGGTGGAACAATTATAAAAAAATAAAAAAAAATAAAAATCGTCTATAAATAACAAAAATGGATCTCAAAATGACCACCTAATTAATACGAGTTCACTGGTATAATTTTTTTTGAAAAATGAGTTCGGAAAGAGCGGGAAAATGCATTTTAAATAAAATAATTAAAACTATTTCTCTTTCCAAAGGTGACATCAGCGCTGACATCACCTCCTCTTCCTTCCCTTCAATTCACGCATGAGGGGTGTTCATTTAATTACAAGTTTGCCATATTCCCCTATTGAATTACAAAAATACGCACTGTCTCATCATAAAAAGTAGTCTCATCCTAAACCCTTGTCTCATTTGAACTTGACTATATATATATATATATATATATATATATATATATATATATATATATATATATATATATATATATACATATTTCCTTGAAACAGGATATGTTTTTCTTTAAATGTGTATTTTTTTTTTATAAGCGAAAAGCTACAATCATACAGAAAGATTACTCAAATCAGAAACTACGTAGCTTTCACAGAAAGTGAAAACTTCTTCGACTAAAATTGTGCCCGCCTGGAGATGTCTCGCCCACCTTGCAATCTCATGAGCAACCCCATTACCATTACGATGAGTATGAGAGAACCGAATGCTTCTAAAATTCTCAATACAAAGTTTGAGATCTTCAAAGACCACTGGACCTGGGCTAGCCACATTGATAATGCACCTTAAATGTTTCTTTTTAAATATATAAGATAAGATTTAATAGTGTATTTGCATGTGAAATTGAACTGCTTTGCCGGTTCACTGGTATTAAATTATTGGTTCAACTCCTTTTCTTTCTTGTTTTTCTGTTTGGGAGTGAAGCCCTCTTGTACTACCAAAAAAATAAAAAAATTCAATTTGCTGAATTTCTATATTTCTGGTTCTATAAAAAGAGCATCATGTGGTTGTCTTCTTCATTCAAAATTAACTCGGAAGCTTAAGTAAATAAGGACTGAAAGAATGGCTGGATCTTCCTCTTTTTCTACTTTTGCCAAGAGGTAACAACTAATATATGATTATTATCTAATTTTATTACATATGAATATTTGGTATTGTATATCTCCTGAATTCTTCTTATTTTATATCATATCATTATTTAGGCTCTGTTTTTTTTAGTTAAAACTGAATTATTGATTAAATATTTAATGAATTATGATAAATTTTCAAGTACCGAACTAAACTGAATTTTATTAAATGTAAATCAAAAGGAACACCAACCAAGTTAGGTACAGGTTTATTTCATTTAAGTATAATGAATAAAGTTTTTTTTTTAAACGGTTGGAGATAAGGTTTTTACCTTTTACATTTATACAGTTTTTCCTATAGCTACATATCTGTCATCCTTTTTTTTTTTTTTTTTGACTTGAGACGTGTTTAGAAAGAAGTTTGACTTGGTAAAAATTCAACAAATAAGGGTATTAGAGGTGGATCATTCACAGATTAATTTTTGGTCTATGACTATGATAGATTTAAGTATAAGTTCATAGTGCCAACGGTTAAAACTAACAAATTTAGATGTGTCATAATATATGTGAAGGCTACAGGGGAAGGTGGCACTAGTGACAGGCGGAGCGAGTGGAATCGGGGCGAGCACAGCTAGACTCTTTGCCCGTCAAGGTGCTAAGGTCATTATTGCTGATATACAATCCGAGTTAGGTCAAAATGTATGTGATCTAATTAATTCGGAATCCGACCAAGCAGTGTCTTTTGTCAATTGTAATGTCACCAAGGAACGCGACGTAGAAAATGCAGTAAATACAACTGTTTCAATGCACGGAAAGCTTGATATAATGTTCAACAACGCAGGCACAATAGGAATATATGATAGCATATTTGAGACTGAATATGAAAATTTCAAGAAAGTCATGGATGTAAATTTGTATGGTGGACTATTAGGAGCAAAATATGCTGCTAAAGCAATGATTCCACAAAAGAAAGGTTGCATTTTATTTACGTCAAGTGCTTCTTCGGTTATATATGGAGGTTTGCCTTATGCATACGCGGCATCAAAGCATGCTATCGTTGGAGTGACGAAGAATCTGGCCGTGGATTTAGGAGAACATGGTATTCGAGTAAACTGCATTTCGCCTACAGGAGTAGTTGGCGGTATGTGTAAGTTGTTCTTTAAAGATGAGAAAGATCTTGTAGATTTAGCAACGAAGAATGCAAGCTTAAAAGGGGTTAAAGTCGATGCCGATGATATGGCTGAGGCAGCTTTGTATCTTGCTAGTGATGAATCTAAGTTTGTTAGTGGTTTGAATCTTGTGATTGATGGAGCTTGGAGCTTGAGAAATGTCGCTTCTAAGATCTTACCTTCATGATTTTTTAGCCATATGTATTTCTACTATGATATAAATAGAGACATGTTCTTCCTTGTCAACCTCGTTGGGATGTACGGTTTCATTTCCACGTGTTCTCTGCTTTTCATTCAATAAGCTATTAATGTCATTTTGGAATGGAAATGTAAATGGCTTCTTTAAAATATATCAGAATTTACACTATATATATAAACCTGATACATAAAATAAAACTCCTGCAAACTCAAATGTGAGAGCCACCAACTCACTCATATTTGGGCCTGAAATTTATTTGATTTATGGATTCGAATTTTGTTGAAAACGTTTTTAGAAGGTCGGATTTGGCAGTTATATAATTATCAAACCAGTTGGTTCAAATATTTAGTGATGTAGAACTAAAATTGAGCTGGACTGGAAACACAAGGGACAATTTTGCAACATTTCTTACACTAGGGATAAATCTCCTCTTTGTCCCTTAGAAGGAATAATGTAGAATGTAGCAATCCACTTCAGAGTGGATACTGCTAGGTTAGAAAAATACTTAGAAAGAGCGACTTAAAAGGGATGACAATGAAGACGTGAATGAACTGAATTTCAAATCGAAAATAAAAAAGAGAGAACTAAGACTTATAAGCAAGATGTGGAATCAATACATGTATGATATGTTTTAAATTTGTGTCATTCAATATGATGAACTTGAACCAAAATTGACAACATTTACATAATATTGTTATCAAGAAACCGATTGAAGTTTAAAGTGACAAAGATCCAATGATTGATATTAATCTCTCACTCACTTCCTCATGTGAATGTCTCTTGAACATGAAAAAGTGCACAATACAGGCTCGTCTTGACATGTATTTTTAATTCATCAATAAATAAACATGTCAGGACTTAAATTCATAATCTTTCAATGAGAATCCAATCTCATATTAACTACTCCACTGAACTAAAATCTTAAACTCACAGGCTTCAAAACAGTATATTAGTCTCTAGCAATTGTGCCGAACTGTTACATAAAATCTCCAGAAAATGTAATTGGACCATGTGCTGCGATTCAAGCCATGTGAGCATCATATTATTTCTGACATGTATGCTAAAGTGGAAAGGAAATGTGAAAATAAGTGATGATGACAACCATGAACACAACGTGTTTTTTATAAAAAAAACACATGAACAAATGTGTTTGAAAGTGAAGATAGAGATTTTAATGGAAATGAAGGTTTTAATTAGGAGATATAACAATAAAAAATATTATTTGATTTAACTATTTTTTTATGGGTTATTTGTTTTAACTATTATCTTTATTGTTTGATGGAGTACTCCATTAATTGGATCCATCATTTATATCTTTTCTTTAATGTGTTACTTCCTACATATCTTTTTCTCAATCCTATTTCATATCAATTATGTTGCTCTTGTTAGAGTCGTTTTATGAGTAAAACAATGTATAAATTTTTAAATAAAGTTTTTCATGACTTTTAGATTTTTATCGTGAACATGATTTATGCATCTCAATCTGAACTTTTTGTAACAAAAATAAAGAGGGATAATTTCTGGAAGAGAAATAATTGTGTTTTATTTAAACAAGTAGTACTAAAATTCTATTAATATGAATAATCAGAGAAAAAATAAAATAAAAAAAGGTAGAAAAATATCTTGATGTATAAACCTTCAAGTTTATTTCATTTATTTAATGTTTGATGCAATTGAAAGTTATTGAGACTTATGTTACTTTGTAAATAAAAAATTAATACTGTATACATGAAATTTTATTATTGATTCTACTGTGTCAATGATTAAAGCATTCAATTAAATTATTGATGAAGATTATTTGTTCTATATAAAAAAATTCCCAATTTTCTCTTCTTCATATTCAGAATTAGCTCCCAAAGCTTAACTACATTAAGATTCAAAGAATGGCTGGATCTTCCTCAATTTCTACTTTTGCCAAGAGGTAACAACCAGTATATGATTATTATTTTTTATCTAACTTTATTCTATTTAACATTGTTTCAGTTTATAAATATATAAGATTTGCTAGACTATGCATGTTTTCATTTTAATGTTGAGGTGTTTTTGTCAAAATATATTCCGAGTTACTCATCATAATTGGTGGATAGAAGCCAGATTTATTTTTATTTTTACTGACCATTATATTTTATTATATATTAAAATTGTATTCGATAAATCAGTTAGGTGTAGACGTATCTAAAGAAATTTTAAAAAAGAGTTTTACTCATTTTATCAGTTAGGTGTCAATGATTTTTAAAGAAATTATGTATGTGAAGGTTGCAGGGGAAGGTAGCATTGGTGACCGGTGGAGCAAGTGGAATTGGGGAAAGCACAGTTAGACTCTTTGCTCGTCACGGTGCTAAGGTCATAATTGCCGATATACAACCCGAATTAGGCCAAAATGTGTGTGATAAAATTCAATCTGAAACAAACCAAACAGTGTCTTATGTAAATTGCAATACTACCAAAGAACATGATGTAGAAAATGCGGTAAACACAACCATTTCAATGCATGGAAAGCTTGATATAATGTTCAACAACGCAGGAATAATCGGAAACTATAATAATATATTTGAAACTGAATATGAAAATTTCAAGAAAGTCATGGATGTAAACGTGTATGGTGCACTATTAGGAGCAAAATATGCTGCTAGAGTAATGATCCCGAAAAAGAAAGGTTGTATTATATTTACAGCAAGTATTGCTTCACTTCTTCACGGAGGTTGTTCATATGCATACACCGCATCAAAGAACGCTGTTGTTGGCGTGACAAAGAATTTGGCTGTGGATTTAGGGGAACATGGTATCCGGGTGAACTGCATTTCGCCTACCGTATTACTTACAGGGTTGACTAAGCGGTTGTATAAAGATGAGAAAGATGCGGAAGATAGAGCAACTAATAATGCAAGTTTAAAAGGGATTAAAGTGGATGCTAATGATATGGCTGAAGCTGCTTTGTTTCTTGCCAGTGATGAATCTAAGTTTATTACTGGTTTGAATCTTGTCGTTGATGGAGGTTGGAGCTTGAGAAATGTTAGTTCTAAGATTTTATCTTCTTGAATCGTTAGCCGTTTCTACTATGAAATAAATAGAGATTGTTCTATCTTAGGCATACGGATTATATGTTTCCAAGTTTTGATTTTTGTTTTTGTTGGATTTGTTTGAATGACATATGATAATATGGATAGAATTTTAATTTTTCACATTAGCTAGCTATATAGAAAGTTAGATAGTCTAACATGCCTATTTATGCAGTGTCCCTATATGGGCCGGAAAAGCCCAACCCAATTGACAATAAAATGTTCATCTAGCACACCTTGCCAAAGGCCAAATAGAGCTTTATATTTTATGTTTTTTTTTATTGAAGGTAAAAAACATTTTGAGGCCTCTGATCTCTTATCTTTCGGTGCATATGGTACTCGATCTTTTATTTTGATATATTAGGCCCTTGATATTTCATCTTTCGATGTATAAAGCCTCGATCTTTTATTTTCATACATTAGGCCCTTAATCGTTTATAATTGGGAGTATTAAGCCTGTTGTGGTGGAAATAAGAGATGTGAAATCCACACTCCGGGAACACATGTGTTTTTAGTATATTCTTAACAGCTCAATAACTTGTAGGATGACAAATTGATGTACATGAGAGAGTAAATAATTGCAAAAAACACGTGACCTGTCTACTTTCTTCTTCCACTAGACTATATATTACGCCCAACAACAAAACCCAGAATCCCCCACTTTTCCAAACTTGTTAGACCTTTTTTTCTTTCCAAAATGCAAAAGGTGTCCAATTGGCTTAAAAATTGAAACACTTAGAGTTAAGACTTAATACATTTATGGCCCTCTGAACTTATCCATTTTTTTCACTTAGCCTCCTCAACTTTAAAGACAACCTATTGGCAACCTAAACTTGTAATTTTTTTCCACTTAGCCACCTGAACTTGTAATTTTTTTCCACTTAGCCACCTGACCTTGTAATTTCTTTCCACTTGGCCTCCTCAACTTGTCAATTGTGACATATTTGCCCTTTTTATGCTGATGTGGTATGATTTTTTTATAACCACTTATATTATGCCACGTCAGCACAAAGAGGTAAAATGGGTCATATTTGACAAGTTGAGGAGGCCAAGTGGAACAAAATTACAAGTTCAGGTGGCTAAGTGGTTGTCATCTAAGTTAAGGTGGCAAAGTGAAAAAAATTGACAAGTTTAGAGGGCTGGATATGTATTAAGCCTAGAGTTAACTTACCTAAATTTGAGAAACTAGAAGCATTAAGGTATCCCTTTAGTATTCTACCTAAAAATGGTTTAGCAAAAAATTAAATTTTTGTTAAACCATTGAGGGCCATACGCATCGAAAAGTGAAAGATCTGGGATCTCATAATGCTTTTTGCCTTAATTAAACGCTAAGGATTGGAAGAATTGAAGAAAATAATCTCAACTAGGTTGGCACTCTCAAACAGACAACTGCAAACCCAAATCCAAATTTGTCGAAGAAGCGAAAGAAAAAACAAAAAGATAAAAAAATTATGTAAACCGATTCACGTTACGTTACATTTTATGTTGACAAAACATTTTTGGTTAAATTTCCTCTCAATTATACTCTTAGCTAATCTAGCGGCCCGTTCTAGTGAGAAGAAAATTTCATAAAAATGGCTTATATAAAGAATGTCGATGAGAAATCATGACTTTATATTCAATAAGGATATTCAATGTCGACTGCAGAACCTTTTCCATTTGTAAATGATTTGTACCTTCACAGGGGAGACTGATGCTCATAGAAATTCTTTCATTTTTCACATTCACTTTTGAAGAAAGTAAAAGTGTTAGCAAACCTGAGTTTTTTAAACAACATCTATTAGGCAATGATGTGTGATAATCTAGAAAATTCAGTTTAAAGGGATTTAAATACTATAATTCTTGAATCCGCTCCGAATCTAGATTAGCCGGTCCAATACAGGTTCAGATACCTCATGGGAAAAAAATTAATTAATTAATTGGATTAATAGGTTTAGTCAATAGTCTAATATACACGAAATTATAAGATATTTTTATTTCAATTATTGTTCATGACCTATATGTGTTGACTTTGAATTAAATTTTGTTTTCTTTTTGTAATTAAACAATTTCTCATACATGATCATTTTTCCTTATAAATTATCTAAAGATGCAACCTCATGGGATCATATAATAATAAACATTTTTCTCCGACTCTTCTTCCTCTGCTAAGCTTAATCAATGGCTGAATCTTCCAAAAGGTAATTAACAACCAACATCTTTCTCTACTAAGTTTAATCATTTAATCCATAATTACACGTCTAAACTTTATCCGGATCTCGAATTGTCTGCTATGTATGTGTAGGTTGCAGGGCAAAGTAGCCTTGATAACAGGCGGAGCGAGCGGAATAGGGGCGAGCACAGCTAGACTCTTTGTCCGTCACGGTGCGAAGGTCATAATTGTTGACGTACAATCTGAGTTAGGCCAAAATGTATGCTCCCAAATTCAATCAGAATTCGGAGAAGATGCAATTTCCTACCTCGATTGTGATGTCACAAAAGAATCCGACGTAGAAAACGCGGTGAACACAGTCGTTTCTACCCACGGAAAACTCGATATAATGTTCAACAATGCTGGCACGTTTGGAACTTTCGACCCTAACATAAATCATCTCGAGCACGAAAATTTCAAGAAAGTTATGGATATAAACGTGTATGGGGGATTATTAGGAGCAAAACACGCTGCTAGAGTAATGATTCCGGAAAAGAAAGGTTGTATTTTATTTTCAGCGAGTTGTGCTTCCGTTCTATACGGAAACATGCCTTATGCATACACGGCATCAAAGCATGCTATAGTCGGCGTGACGAAGAATTTGGCTGTAGATTTAGGTGGACACGGTATCCGAGTTAACTGCATTTCACCCGCGATAGTAACGACACCGATGACATTGCAATTGTTTCATGATGAGAACATAGTGAACCATATAGCAATTGGAGCAGCAAGTTTGAAAGGGGTTAGCGTTGGGGCTGATGACATGGCAGAGGCTGCTCTTTTTTTGGCTAGTGATGAGTCTAAATTTGTTAGTGGTTTGAACCTGGTGGTTGATGGTGCAGCTCATTTGAGAAATGCTGCCTCTGCTTCTTCTTGAATGTTTAGTTAGTTATGTTTTCAATATGTGAAATAAGTAGAGATTTAACTCTACCTAATGAAATAAAGTTATCCTTAATTACTTTTCTCGGTTGGATATGTCGATATGAATGAACTTATTTATTTGATCGATATAATTTTATTACTTTGTTAACCGTGTTTGATGTTACTTGTAATCACGAGAAATTGATTTTATATATTTTTAAATAAGTTACGTTTCTCAATTTGGAAAAATTGGACACATTAAGTATTTTTTTTTTTTGACTAACAGATAGCTAATACAAAGAATTGCAGATGTAATATTGGACTAAACAATTTGAATAAATATCTTCTAACACACCAAAGTTGACTCCAAGTTAAAGCTTTTTTAGTGGAAGATAAACTTGTAATGTCATGAGATGATGAAATTGTAGGTACACATTATGAATAGTAATCTATTGATTAGTCTTCTTATTCTGCCATAAATTTAGAAAATTAGTTAAATGTTTTAAATAAGTATAAAAGACAACGTACGAGTTACTACAATCAGTAATAAGAAAACAAAATCTTAAGATAAAAAGTGATTTACTATTTATTTAATTGAATTTTCATAAATGTAAGTTAAAAAGAACACAGTTTAATTGATTTAATGTTCAAATTCCATAATTTCTACTTTATTAAGAAATAGATGTATTAAACCTAAAGTGAGTTTAAGAGATAAGAAATTATTATGTTTGGAAAAAACCTAGCTCCCTTCTCTCTCAAAACTCTAATTCTACTTCTTGTTTTGAGCTTGAAATCAAGGAGGAAGTAGGAAGTTTTACTTCTTTCTTTCTCCTCCCAATCCGAATCTGATTTATTTTTCTTCTTCTTCTCATCGCTCATTTTGTTTAGCATCATATATCTCAACAGTATTCTTTGGTCATCAGATCTGCATCTGATAATTATATTTTCTTCATTTATGGTTAATTCAGATTTAGTATGAGCGGAAAAGGTTGACTTAATCCATAGATCTGTAGATCTACGGGATTGCAATTTCAGGAAGGACATAGATCCGATTTTCTGGAGAAGCATAAGTGTTGAAGAATGGTTTTTGATTGTTTTTCTGCAGATTCGGAATCTCAAGAAATATATGATGTATAATGTCGTTTTTTTAGTACCTTTATGGTGTATTAAGCTCTCTGTAGCATTTATTTGTCCTATATGTGATTTATACTGACTTTTGTCAGTATCTTTGTGAGGTTTAATTCCTCCTTTTTCTTTGATTATCATCGTGCTGTAATTTTTTTATATTATACAATGATATGATATCTTTTTATATAAAAAAAAAACTAAAGTGAATTTTTTGATATGTCAAAGATATATATAGACTATTATTAACTTCAACTTACAATTCAATTGATTCATTTACACAAGTTAATTTTTCCCCTTACACAAAAGAAAATATTCATGCCTTATTCTTAAGTTTAAAGTTAATGATAATTTCATCTTTCCCTTTCAAATAAATAAATATATTCACATCCTTATTCTTAAATTTTGCAATTTTTTGGATCATCTTATGGAAAAAGTGGTTAGATGTAATGTCATCTAGAAATCTGATTTAGTTGACTATATATAACATATCAAAACGTTTTGTTTTCTTTTTTAAATTATAATAATTTCTGCATATATTCAAAATTGCTTATAATAAATTACTCCGTTATTCTTCATAATTTGTTGACTATAAATAAAATATAAAGTTTTCATTTTTTGTAATTAAATAATTCAAACATTTTTCCTTTAAATTATCTCGTTGTTACAACACCTCATGCCCATAAAAAAAAGAAACACACTTGTTTGCATCTCCTTCCTCTGCAAAGCTTAAGACAGGAATAACATGGCTGAATCTTCAACTTCTTCTGTTCCTAATTCTGCCAAAAGGTAACTACCTCTTTTTTTATTCATCTAAAGTCATTTCTCACAAATAAAATTATAAGTTTAATTGTTTTCCTAATTTAGATTATATGCTACATTAAAAATACTTACAATAGTGCTTGAGATTAATGTAAAACAATATATATACTGTAACTGTAGTTAAGTTTTTGATTCAAATAGTTAATTCATACTGAGAGTGAGGATCCCTGACTCCAAAGAGAAATAATGAAAAAGATGAATTACTGATGAAAATGTTCGTCATTTGAATGTATTTTGTTTGTAATTCTATTCTACTTAAAATTTGTGATAGACTTAGAATCACTAAAGAAATGTGAAGGCTAGTCCCCAAAAAAAAATCCGCAATTTTTAACGTATTTTCGTCTATTTGATTCAAATATTTATCCCGAGCTCCAACATTGATTTTACTAATATTGTGAAGGCTAGAGGGCAAAGTAGCATTGATAACTGGCGGAGCGAGTGGAATAGGGGAGAGAACATCAATACTCTTTGCCCGTCACGGTGCTAAGGTCATAATTGCTGATATACAATCTGAATTAGGCCAAGCCCTATGTGCTAAAATTAATTCCGAATTCGGAGAATCAGTCTCTTTCGTCCAGTGCAATGTCACAAAAGAATCCGACGTAGAAAATGCAGTAAACACGGCCATTTCAATGCACGGAAAGCTCGACATAATGTTCAACAACGCAGGTATTGGAGGGGACTACGACAACATACACCAAGTAGAACATGAGAACTTCAAAAGAGTCATGGACATAAATGTGTACGGCGGACTATTAGGTGCGAAACACGCAGCTAGGGTAATGATTCCGCAAAAGAAAGGCTGTATTCTATTCACGGGAAGTGGTGCCTCAATTGTTTATGGAAATTTGCCTTACGCATACATTGCGTCGAAGCACGCTATTACCGGAATTGCGAAAAATTTGGCAGTGGATTTGGGGCAACATGGGATTAGAGTGAATTGCATTTTGCCGTCGGCAATAGTGACACCGTTGTCTATGTCGGTGTTTCATGACGAGAAAATGATTGAGAATTTTGTGGCTAATTCAGCAAGTTTGAAAGGGTTTAAAGTTGGTGCTGATGACATGGCAGAGGCTGCTCTGTTTTTGGCTAGTGATGAGTCTAAATTTGTTAGTGGTTTGGATCTTGTTGTTAATGGTGCTGCTCACTTGAGAAATGCTGCTTCTTCTGTGGCTAATTCTTGAATTTTCAGTGACATTTGTGGTGTTAAAACTTAAAATAAGGAAAAATTCTATTATGAACTAGGTTTTATGGATCCGGTCAATGGAAATAGAGAATCATATCACCGTGTTCGAAAATAATTGGTGAATAAAAATAAATATATGCACTCATCATTTGTCTATCTATTGGATTTACCGGATTTGGATTATAATAGAATTTCCCAGAAATAGGAAAGAGTTTGTTTTTTCTTGTAATATTTGTGATGTTGCTTTGAGTGTTCATAAAGGGGAATAAAGATTGATGTTGTTTCTGTCTAAGTTTATGACGTTGCTTAAATAATTTCCTTTATAATTCTAGTTATGTAAAACATCTTATCATTTCTAACTATTTTAGTTTTTATTTGACATAAAATCTCTAACTTTCAGTTGACTTACCACAAGGTAAAGATACTTTTCCTCTAAGAGTTGCTCACAACAAGCTCGAGTATTCGCCTTGTCAATCCAGACCCAGGCCCACCTCTGCCTAAGTCCACCAAATTCTAGTTATTTTTAGGATTGAGCTTCAAATTGTGTTCTCAAAGGGCGCTAGCCAATGGGCTAAACGGCCTCCTAGGGTGCTTAGACCAATGGCCAGACACCCGCTAAGGGCGCCTAAGCCATCGCCTTTAGCAAAAAGTTTTACAAATCGTCTTGTTTGTTGTTTTTTGATAAATTACAACGTTATCTAGCTATCGTCCCTTTTTGGAATTCTTGAGTGGTGCCAAGTAAAATGGTGCAGTATTTAAAAATGTGTATTTTTCGTCAATAGTAATGAATAGAGAAGCCAAAGGAAAGTAGTAGCACAAATATGTTGACTGGAAACAAGAAAAGGCAATCCAGATTTGAATGGAGATGCTCGCATTTTAGACATTAGATTCTTGCTCTGCTAAATGCCAATAATTGGGAAACACCATCATCAATATCTCAATCTACAATCCCATTATTTATACTTTGTTCACCTGCTTCCAAAATTTGACAGCATTGCAACTATATATTCTCTCTTAACTGTAGCTTTTTTAATTTATTCCTACAACATATAAATTGTTATATTATTATTATTATTATTTCAATTTTTGATTGGATAAAAATATTTCATTTTGTGGTTGAGTCATGAACCGTTGTTAAGCATTAGACTGACAAACTATTTTTTTGAATGCGGTCCCATTCTTGATGGTTTTCTTTGGAGATATTTATAAATTCTCAAACCCAGAAATTTTTTAATATTTCTGTTGTAAGATTAGTGTATATTTGTCAATTACACCCTAAACCTTTTTACAGCAACCTCTAAATTATTTATATTATTAAATAGCGTGATTAACCATGAAAGCTTTAAAATTTCTAATTATTTTAATAAAGTTAAAAATAAATGTCCTAGTCCTAACACGAATAAAAGTGTGTCAATCAACTTTTTGAATCCAAAACCTAATTTGGTAATAGAGGCCCGACAATATTTTAATATTAATATACGATAGACTTTTTTACCCTAATGTCTCTTAAGTTTGAAGCATATTTATAATATTATTAAAAGGAGTTCGAAAATAACATTTGGCGCAATATTAGACAATTTGCCATGTGTCGTTTTCTTAGCCATTTAAATTTTTTAAATTATTTTTATTTAATTATTATTATATTAAGATTAAGAGTGGTGCTCACATAATCAATGATTGACCAAATACAATTTGATCAATCACCATTAAATCAAAATCTAAGGGTGGAGATTAGATACTAATGAAACCACCAAACTAATCTCAACCCTTAGATTTTGACCTAACGGTGATTGACCAAATACAATTTGGTCAATCATTGACCATGTGAGCATAACTAATTAAGATAATATATTTAATCTTTCAAAACAAAAAATAATATATTTGAAAATTATTGGATAAGAGTTAGAGGCTGAAAATGTAATAATTAATAGTAATTATTATGGATTCATCTACAATTCTCATTTCCTTATCCATGTATTTAAATTTTACATTTTGGATTAATATTTCATCTACGATCTTAAAGAAATTATAATCATAATTATATTTGTTATATATGTCGAGAATTTCATTGAAACAATATTTAAGAAAATATAGATTGATAAATGTTAAATTCGATATATAAATTATATGTCTAATGTAATATATTAGCTATTCACTAACACTAGCTAACATGTATTTAGTTTATTATATATAGAAAAATGTTCGAAAAATCGATTTTTAATTAAAAATGAATAAAATATACAAAATTTTCAAAAATATAATTCTAATTTCAAAATAATTACAACCCGTGTCGCACGGGCTACAAAGCTAGTACAATATAAATACATCTCACTATGTATATTTTTACTCTCTAATAAATTTTTTGTCAAAGACTCAAATTCAAAAAATTTCAATTGCAAAAATTTCGATATCATATCAACTAATTTATTGAATCCAAATTTTAAGTGTATAGTTAAATACAACAATATTTTTATATTAATTCGAGACAAAATCAAAAATATAAAAATATGCCATTGTTATAAAATGCAAAAGGTGTATAGCAGTCCATCTTTGACTAAGTGTACAAGAATAATTAAAAAATTCTAACATGCCTACATTTTCATATAATAAATATTCAGAATATAGTATTCATATATTTATGTTCCATCAAACACCACATTAGCCCATTAGAATATACAGCAAATTTTATAGGATATCTGCTCCATGATTAAATATTAAACTGTTAATAATTACCTTTATTTTAACTTACAAAAAAATAAAAATAATATCTATTTTTATACACATGTACTATGGTCTTTTCCATTTGTTCCATTATAAATTAGTAGTAATATATTTATAACACTCCACTATATCATTTTATCTTCATTCAAACTCATTGATTAAGCTCTACAAAAAAAAAACTCATTGATTAAGCCATTTTAGAAGAAAAAGATAAAGAAAATCATGGGAGCATCTTCTTCTCCATCTCTTTCATTCCAGAGGTAAGCAAATAAAATTTGCAGAACTTGAGTTTTTTAGTATTAAATGGAGGTAAAATCCTGAAGATTATAGCTTTTCTGTTAAATGTTACAACAGATTTCGTCGCTGATCCATGAGGATCGTCGCCAAATGAAAAAGTATTTGCCTACGGAAGTTTCATGGATTAGCGACGGACTTTGTCTGAATTCAGCTTTCTTGTAATATTAAGACTAACTTTTAGAACAATGATGGCACATGAAGGTTGCAAGGAAAGGTAGCATTAATAACAGGCGGAGCGAGCGGAATTGGGGAATGCACAGCTAGACTCTTCGTCCAACACGGTGCTAAGGTCATAATCGCGGATGTACAATCCGAGTTAGGCCAAAATGTATGTGCACAAATCCAATCACAATTCGGGGACGACGTAATTTCCTACGTCAATTGCGACGTCACTAAAGAAACCGACGTAGAAAATGTGGTGAACACAGCCGTTTCACTACACGGAAAACTCGATATAATGTTCAACAATGCAGGCATGTTTGGAAACTATGATCCAAGCATAAACGAACTTCAATACGAAAACTTCAAGAAAGTCATGGACGTAAACGTGTATGGTGGACTTTTAGGAGCGAAACACGCTGCCAGGGTAATGATCCCGGAAAAGAAAGGTTGTATTCTGTTTACAGCGAGTTGTGCTTCGGTACTTTTTGGGAGCACACCTTATGCATACACAGCGTCAAAGCACGCTGTGGTCGGGGTGATGAAGAATTTGGCTGTGGATTTAGGGGTACACGGTATTCGAGTTAACAGCATTTCGCCTACGGCTGTAGTGACCCCAATGACGACGACATTGTTTCAGTCAGAAAAGGTAGTGGAAGCTGCATCAGGTGCTCTGGCGAGTTTGAAAGGGGTTAAAGTGGATGGGAATGACATGGCTGAGGCTGCTTTGTATTTGGCTAGCGACGAGTCGAAGTTCGTCAGTGGTTTGAATCTTGTTGTTGATGGTGCTTCACACTTGAGAAATGCTGCTTCTTCAAATATTTCTGCAGATTCTTGAATTTTTGGTCATGTTTATGGTATGAAATAAGTGGAGTTTTAATTCTATCTTTTGGTGAAAACTTGTTTGTTTTGGTTCCTTTCTATGTTGACACAAGTTGTAATGTTGGAGAGGAGAAAACAATAAGGTTTTATGTGTTTTTTGCTAAAAAGTTGTGATTAATTCCTGTATTTGTTGGAGTCTTAAGTGATGAATGAAATTGACTAATACAAATTCGAAGTGTTTATCCATGTTTAGAGTTTAGGCAGTGGAAGGTTATCGATTCTTGATACGACAACATGATTTATAAAAATAATATTTAACACGGACGTTTTAAAATTACTATCATTTATATTCTATATATATAATATACAATCAAGTGACACATATAAAATATATAACACAATTATAACATAATAATATATTTTGGCACCGTTAATAAAGTCTTTTCAAGAATTCATTTCATTTCATTGTTTGTGTAACGTATACGTATGTCGCTTCTAATGCTAGAAATTTTCTAGCAGTTCTTTTAAATGGTCTCACGTTATCAAGTCACATTATAATACTATTTAGGTTGTCAGTACAAGAAATCTCCCTAACAAAGTATGGTAACCAAAGTTATAAAGAAGAGTACGTAAAACAAAGAGAAAACACAAACGTAACAAAGTAGTCCTAATAAAATCAGGATAAACTTACTCGCGCAAAATTCCGGGTAAAATGCCACCAATTAACTAAAGTTATGTAATACCAAACTACGCAAGTCAATCAGTCGGACAATTACCTTCTCTATAAATACGGGTGATCTAAACCATGAAACCATATTTGAGTCCAAGGTATGCAAGTAAAGAAGGTAGTCATTCAACTGCTCCCATTAGATGGCTTTAGAACTCGTAATCAAAAGATCAACCACATATTTTGAATCACCCTCTATCCAGACAAAATTATGAATTTATGTTATAAGAATGAAAAAGAAAGTAGTAATCAAAATTCAGACCACATTGTTAGAGAACTACATATCCACATTAAACTTCTTCTTACATTGAAGACTCTATTCTCGAATCTTCATAAGGAAAAAAAAACAGAGGATTTGTCGCTAAAGAACTCTTTATATGACAAAAGAGATGTCCTTATTCAGGTACCGACGAAAAAAAATTCACGGATTATCTAATGGACCCTTGACTCAAGAGAACGGAAAATCCATTGGTAAATGCACATTATCTGTCGGTAATTATTATTCGGAATTTGTACTGATTCTTCACTAGTAAAACTGCGAATTTGAGTTGCACTCATTTTTATTGGATAGGAAATATGAAAATGATGAAGTTGAGTTACATTCTAGTGTTACAAATATTCAATCATGGCATGAGACTGAGAACTCCATCAAATTGACCCGAAAATAAAGCAAAGAATTGAAACATTAGCCTCTTTGTGAAGCCGAATCAGCTAAACTCGCGCCACCATCAACGACAAGATTCAAACCCGTAATGAACTTAGATTCGTCACTAGCAAGATACAGAGCTGCTTCAGCTATATCATTTGCCTCCAATTTCACCTCTTTCAAATGAGCCATTGATGAAGCAATATGTTGAACTGTATTAGCATCTAATCCCAATTCCGTAGTTGTTAACACCGAAGGCAATAGACTAGGCGAAATGCAATTAACTCGAATCCCGTGTTTCCCCAGTTCCACCGCCAAATTCTTCATAAGCCCCGTAACCGCGTGCTTTGAAGCCGTATAAATATGTGGTCCACCGAACAATACCGAAGCAGCACTTGATGTGAACAAAATACAACCTTTCTTTTCCGGAATCATTACTCTTGAAGCGTGTTTTGCTCCGACGAATCCTCCGTACACATTTACGTCGAAAACTCGTCGGAAAGTTTCACGGTCAAAGGTTTCAATTCGAGGGTCTACACTGCCTGAAATCCCCGCATTGTTGAACATTATGTCGAGTTTCCCATGGAGTGAGATTGTTGTGTTCACTGCGTTTTCGACGTCTTTATCATTGGTAACGTCACAATGTACGTAGGAAACTTGTTGTCCGGTTTCAGATTGGATCTGCGATGATAAATTTTGGCCTATTTCGGATTGGATATCAGCTATTACCACCTTTGCTCCATGGCGGGCAAAGAGTCTCGCTGTGCTCTCCCCGATGCCACTTGCTGCACCGGTGATCAATGCTACTTTCCCTTCTAGCCTGCATAATATTAGCAACAAATTGGATCAAACTTGTTATGAATTAGGCCTAACTCCGCTTTAAAAGCCACCTCAAATTTGCCTTTTACATGGTCCGAGACCATTTGGTCGCGGATCATTGTAGAATTTTCATTGAAATTGGGGATTTCTCTACACACATAAAATGTTTTACAGCACAATAGTTAGCTAACCAATGTACATTACAAATGAGCATGTTTAGTTAATTTTCTCCTCTTGGGATAGTTGTTAGTTGTTTACAGTTCAATGTTGCTAGTAGCAGATAAAATTAGATGATTTTACTTTCGAAATGAACGCTTTAATTCTAATCCAACGCTTCTATTTTAGTTCTGAAAATTAAACAAAACAAAGGCAAAAAATAACCACAAAAAGATAACAAAACGGACATTTAACATTCTACGTCAAAACCTCAATGTCAATAAATTCAAGTTCTACAAAAAAAAGATTACATACCTCTTGATTGCAGGAGCTGGAAAGGTACATTCTGCCATGTTTTTTTTTTTTTTTTGGTAATTTGGTATAATCAATCAAATTTTGAGTGAAGATGAAATGATATTGTAGATTAAGATATATGGGTTTAGTAATTACTTTATTTATAATTGAACACACATGATTTTGTTTGTTACAAGTTAATATAGAAAGTTAATTAATAGATAATGCAGTATATATATGTCATAAAATAAAACAAGTGGTGTGCTATCATTTTATGGAGGTATGAGGTCCACCTGCATGGAGCAGAGGAATATTATAATTGAATTTTGGAATTTTACAGGAAAATGTAGTCATCCTAGAATTTTTTTAATAATTTTCTAGTCAAAATTCGACTGCTCTCTAAACCTTTTGCAATTTATAAACAAAAAGAAGAAGTTGGAGTTGGCATATGTTGATTTGTGTTAGGTCTAGCACAATGATACATATACAGTACATTATTATTACATTTAAAACACTTATTAATATGTGATGTGTATTGAATGTGATATTGATAATTTGAGGGGACAAACTTTTATAGATGTGTGAATTTAGATTCGATGTATAAAACGATACTAATTTAGGTTTACATTTATAAATGACACCAGTTTAGATTTAACTTGCAAAAGACACATTTAGATTTTAGTAACAAAATTCGACACGTCATGCAAAAATGGGAAATGAATTTCCACCCTTGCCCCGCCCTGTTGTCCATCTCTATTTGAATACACTTCAAAAATTAAATCTGTGAGGTTGTTTCTATAGAGAAACAATACTGGCTCATACCCTGCTGTTTGGGCTGGATCAGGATTGGGTTGACCCGTTTCGATACCATTGGGCTTCAGTTTAGTTTTCGGGCCTGATTACTGATGGGCCTTTTATGTGATTACCACATCAGTAATATGTATGAAGTATATTATAACGACATTAATTTATGATTCACAAACACAATTATACATCTGTATTATCAGTGAAATATTGTATTCATGAAAATAATACTAAAACATATTATATTTATTGTAGAAGTTTTTTTTAAAATTATTGACAATTTAACCGAGAATAACTGCAATGCTGTCACAATTTGGAAAAAACCAAACTAAGAAATATAAACAAAATAAAATGATTGCATTGGATTTGGATTTGTTCATAGGGTTTGTTTGATTTGAAAAATCTTTTGTTGGGTGTTTAATGATTGGCTTTACATTTTTGCATAATTAACCTGTATGTTCCTTCCAAAAAAAAACTATGCTTTATTGATATAAAAGCATTAATATCTAATTATCAAAATTAAGATTTTGTTTTTTTATTGCAATTAAAAGGATACTTTTCTTTGATTTTGAATTTTTTTATCCTGGCTCTATATTATAATTTTTAATAATAATAATAATAATATAAATTGAAAAACTACTTGTAATACTAATTATACGAGAAGAATAAATGTTCCTTTGCTGTATAAAAATGAAAAAATGATTCTTCAACGTAGGGGCTTGAGAATCAGTTCCGGGAAATACAGGTCCATATGTATCCCACCACCAAAAAAAAATATTGCAGGCCCATTAAGGCCCAAGTAGTTAGAAACAAAAGCCCAAACAAATATCATCAATTTATATTTTTGCTAGTGTTTTGCTACAAGAAAGCATCTTTGAATTACTAAAATGATCATCCCATCAATCATTAGAATTATACAAATATAAAAACAAAATATAAGTTATCAAAAAGCTAAATACTTCTAACTTGGCCAAAAAAAAATGTTGCCTCCTTAAATTTGAGGTTTGATTATTCTCCTGATTTTATTAAAATGACATTTGAGTTGCTGGATGATGCGAAAATTTGGACTAATTGAAATTTATATCATATAAAGCAAGTTTCAGTGGTCAATTGTTCATTGTAAGCAAGTTTAAAGGTCGATATTGTATAAGTTCAAGAAAACAGTTATTTTTTGATCATTTTCAACGGGTGTATTTATCAAAACTAAATCTTTAATATTCTAAAAATTATAAAAATAGACTAACTGTTTGAAAAAGAAATATTAAAGTAACAAAAGATAAAAACAAGAAATATACATAAATTGAAGGGGTAAGCTATGGTGACTTTGTTTTTGAGTTACTTTGTTTGTACTTTGCTTTATTCACCATTAGATCACTTTTCACTCCATGATCTAATGATGGACAAAACAAAATAATGGTTATTTTGTAAAAAACAAAGTGACCATAGAATTTTCCTAAATTGAATAGTTATATTTTATTATTTTTTTTTTTTTGTATATTAAGCTTAAATAACTTCCTCTTTTATTATATGTCCCAAGTCAGCTTTGAGAATATGAGGATTTTACTTTTGTTTTGTTATAAATAACAATTAAATAATTTATTTGTTTTGTTTGTTTTTTCTGCCTTTCCTGTAATGGGATTTGATGGAAATACCAAAAAAAAAAAAGAAAAAAATTGAACTTATTGATCTTGTTAATGGTAATGATTTCCACCTATGTGCAATTGTCATGGAGAGTAATATTTTATTATCAATGTCATTAGTAATAAATTAATTACAAATAATGGTGAAAACAAAGAATCCACACTTCATTTTGGTTCCTCTATCAAAAAGGTGATTATATCAAATAAGTTAGACAAAGATTCTTATGATAAATAAGAGTATATTATCTTTAATTTCAAAAAATCTAAACACCCACTTGTTTATTTTTATATATAAGTTAATAATATTAAAAGACAATAAAGAAAACAGGTAAACACTAATCCACTTGCTTGGTGGCAAACCCATATAAACCATGCTTGTTAAGGTTTACTAATATTATTTTCCCTTAAAAGTTACATAATTTTTCTTTTTGTCCTATTTATATGGTTTGAGGAGTACTATATCCATATATATCTTGTAGCCTCAAACTCTTTATTTGAGTCTTTAAGGAGGGTTACTTTTATAAAGGAAACCTATGGAATAAATTTATGGATAAGTTCTAAATATGGCTCTAATATTTTTTAGAATTATAAATATATCTTTACCATAAGAAATGATAATATTTTATTCTCGATGCTTATAACATAGTGTAACCAAAAAAATGTTTACAACATGGAACAATTTTGAATCTCGACAGTATTAAAATAATCATTTAACTGTTTATAGTGTCAAAAGAAACTTAAACCATATGAGTTGGGCTTGAAAAAAGTATCCTATATATGCATATCAAGACGACGTCACTTTGATCTAGTAGAAGACCAAATGAAGATGTAAGGGATGGGCAAGAGTTAGAGGATGGTTCTTGACAATTAAAAACAATATTTATGTTATTCTATCTCTAATTCTGGAGCGTGTAATAGACCTAGATTCTATTACATGGCTTCAAAATTATTTTGTATATTGTGATATGTCCCATTTGGTCACCTGATATAGAAAAACTATAGATTAGAGAGATCGATGACTAGCGAACCCCTTGTGATGCCTAAGTTAGATGACAATTTAGGGAGAGTACTAGACAATTAAAATATTTATGACTTACTAAAGACATAACTTTGATGCGACCTTATCAACCTCTATGTAGTGGTAGTTTGTCGTTATATTGAGCGATGTGCCCTAATGAAGCATCCTCGTTATAGAACATTTGGTATGTTGGGAATATGAACATTATGACATTTGGGGGGAGAGAGGCTCTATCACCTAAGAGTTTAAGGTTCTCATTGTTTCTTAGTAATTGGGCTTGATCTCAATAGTGGGTGTTGATCCACATGGTTGAAAGGTGTGATTTGATATTACGCAGTCGAGTTATGAAGTTGTCTTTTCTTCATTTGATAGTTTTTCTCTACTTTGTGACTAATCAGGATCCAAGTGTTAACGTTGATTGTCATTGAACCGGTGACATTAACGACTGTTATATTAATTTCTGACATTATAACAAATCCCAATAAAATATTTTCCAGAAAATCAGGTTAAGAAAAATTAAAGATTTACCATTTCTCACTCGAATAAGATCATATCCTTAACCTCATTCCTTTTGCATATAACAATGATTGTAAATCAACAAAAGATTCATAAACTTTTAGCGACCCAAAAAAAGAAAGGAATCTATCAATCAAGAGATGAGTTTGGTCACATGAATTTGTTACCTATCTAATATCCATCCATCTCACTCTCTATTATTGGAGACTTTGCTTTTGACGTAAGCTAATATGGACACACACACATCTCCTTCACTTAATCAGAATATATCACAAAATAAAATAAAATAAAATAAAAACAACCCCAAAAATGGTGGTGGAAATGCAATAAATAAAAGAGAAAAAGAAGAAGAATCTGATGTGGATTGCAAATGAAACAGCAACATAAAAACAAACAAAATCTACTTTGTTTTTTTCAACTGATCTATATAGGCTTACGATGAGATGTCCACTTGGAATGATCTGCGCCTGCCAAGCTACCACTATTTTACTGCTCATTTTTAGTGGGAAGGTGACTTCTTTTTGCCCCTAATTTAAAGTTATTTCTCTAGTAAGTGATCTTTTCTTTATGACTTTTCAATATTAGCGATTCTGTTATACAATCTGGTTTGTAGTGAGTGACATCGAAATAGAAAGACTTATATATAAAGAGAAGTTTAAGAAATGTTGATGAGAATATGAATGAGATGAATTTCATATTAAAAATAAATTGTCGATGCTTATTAGTACGTATGAATTCAACTATATGCATGACGCGTTTTATAGTCATGCGGTCTAAAGTGATGCACTTGAGCTAGAGAAGACAATATTGATATGATATTATATTAGGCTCGAGAATTACAATAGATATTGGTCCTCTGCAAAAATTATGAAATGTCAGAGATTATAAAAAAGTTATTATTGAGCATTAAATATCAACTTAAACTTAATTCTGATAAATCTTATTTATTTTTGGTGTTAAGCTCAACATGATGACTGTTTTCAAAAAAAAAGAAGCTCAACATGATGATGTGTATGCATGTTGGACGAGTTTCAAGCACAATAACATTTGTAGTAAAGTGTGATGAAGATTGTAAGATTAAGGTTTAAGTTTATGAGATCCACTATCAACAACAATCTCAGCATGGTCAAACAAGTGACCCGACCCAATCGGGCACCTCAATCGGACCTGTAATGTTTATCCCATCCATTCTTTAATAGCTCTAAAGTTGAAATAAGTATAAAGGTAATGTTGGACCACCTAGAAGCCAAGGATATTTGATATTCATATTCATATTCGTAAATAAATTAACATTTGAATGTCCGTACAACTGGATAGTGATTAGGCCCATATTCAGTTGTCCTACATATCAATGGGCTCTTTATGTGCCTTCTATACTATATTATTTAGTTTTATTTTAGTAATTTTAAAAGATAAGCACTAAACAATTAAATATTAGCAACAAAAAATTAAGCTCTAGTTTGAAATTACTGTTTGGAGAATCAAAGCAATAAGGTGGAATATCTTACATCTATATAATCGTTTTAAAAAACTATCAAAATGACACATTGAAAGTATTAGACAAAAGAAAGTTGGTTAATGTTTAATTATATATATATATATATATATATATATATATATCGAGTTTTGCAATTCTGAATAGTAGTTTTAGGGTAAACAATTTTAAAGTTTTTCAGTAATTTTAAAGTTTTTCAATTTTCATATCATACATTATTTAGTTTTTCTATTTAGTAAAAACGCAGATTTAAGTCCTTACTTTTAGCATAATTAATTGACCATGTGCTATTTTTGTCTATTACTTTTAGCATAATTAATGGACCATGTGCTATTTTATAGTATTCAATTCAGTTTAGTAATTGCACTTCAGTCGATGCATCTCAGTTCAATAAATTTCAATAATAAAGAATATGACCTAAATAATGTGTATGAGTTATGTAATTAAAAATATTTACCCTAATTTCAATACACATGCAACCCAAGTTAAATTCACCGATCCCTAAACTTTCAAACATTACAAATTAAACCCCTTATACTTGTCTAAATAACAAATATGATAAAATACAAAAAATGGTGCTGTGGTTGAGCCATTTGCAAACAGAATCTTGTGATTTCAAATTGTACAAACAAGGGTATTGTGGTTTACACCATTTGTATATAAGGTCCTAAACTGTTAATAATGTTAAAACAATACGAGCTAAATGTGTATTTTTGACATTTCATTTGATAAAATGAGTCACGAATTTTTTATTTGAAGTTAACAAACTCTGCTTACAAATTAAAAATGTTAAAAAATCATCTACAGTGATGTTACAAGTACAAAAATTGTTTTTGAACAGTTAAAAATGTGAATTTTGATGGAGCTATCCACTAACCAGGTTTTATGTTTAAAAATTACAGTTAAAACATACTTCTTATGACTCTTTGGTTTTGACTATAACTCAAATTTTTTTAACATGTTAACAGTTTGGAACTTTATTTTGTAAATTGTGCATACCACAATACCTTTATTTGTAGAATTTGAAGTCACGAGACCTTGTTTGCAAATGACTCAAACCACACGATCATTTTTTTCGACTTTACCCTAACAAATAACCCCTTATTCTTTTCAACTATGACAAATAACTCCTCATTTTGTCAAAAGTTACAAATGATCTAACTTGTTTGATTGCTTTTGTCCCCCTAATTCAAAAATTGACCGTATTAAAATGTGAAAAAGATAGATGAATAAGCTTACACATGTAGTATGCACCATCTACAACAATTTACAAATTTTGAAATTAAGAAAGATTATTTGTTATTTTGAATAAATACAAAAGATTATTTATTACTTTTTAGAGCTAAAAGAGCATTTGGAATTTTTTAGGAGAAATTGGAAAAGCTAGAAATGTATAAAGCTTCATTATAAGAGAGTGATTTTAAGAAAAAGGTTGAGAAGAAATGGAGAAAAAGATAATTCCGAGAAGGCTTTGTTTGTTGTGAAAAAGTGCGAGACAAGAACCGCTTTGCTGTCTACTTCACGATCCTTCCTGGTTTTACAGCTGGTTGGAGCTCATCGCTCTTCATCATTGCTATAATTTTATTTAAATTAATCAACTTTTTAATTTGATTTTTACGTAAATAAAATAAATTTAGTCTGTATAGTATAAAACAGTTTAATATTATCATCATAATAAAAAATTGGTAAAAAGAATCACGATGGAAATATTATGTCATACGTTTGATGTACACATTATTTGTACATTGATATATTTATTAACAATAATTATATATTTATAAACAAACAATGCATCATAAATTAAATAATTTTGATATTTGATCGATTTAAATGCTCGATATTATTAATATTTTGACATAATATACGTGTGTGTATAGAAAAAATTTACATGTTGATGTTTGGGTTGGTTTCAATATTAATGATTTTAAGTTCTAATATTTTATTTTAACACATTAAATTTTTTTAATTATTTGAAATTATAATTTTCTTTTTATCTTAGTGTACAAATTGATTAAATATCTTAATTTATTAACCTAATCATGCATATCTTTGCTTTAGGACTTGGTCTCCTACCTCTCTCACCTGCTTCTTTACCTATAATATAATTACTTCCTTTTTTTCTTTATTTGTTGTTGAAATAAAATATATTATTTTCCTTTTTAGAATTGTAGCGGAACTAAAAATTTGATGACAAGTCATATATATTATATTTTTTCAAGGTTTTTTATTTTAAGATTTATTGACTAAATGTAATATTAATTAATTATATATGGTTAAATTGTTATTGGTTGAAGTGTTATGTGTTATCAAATTATAGGGTTTTTTTATGGTTACTTTGTTTTTTACAAAGTAACCATCACTTTGTTCACAATCACCATTAAATTAGTGGATAAAATCTAATCTAATGGTGATAAAAATAAAGTAAAGGTTACTTCAAACTAACCATAAAAAACATTCAAATTATAAATTTGGTATACCACACAATTCCTAAATGTCTCCAATAACTAATTTGTTACATGTATATTTTAGTTCTTAATTTAGCATTAGTTCACCTTCACACAGTTTTTCTTAACAAGAAACTTGCTATTTATATTATTTTTCGAATAAAAAAACAAACCTATTAGGACTATCTTGCTACCAGCAACTAATGATACAGATTCTTAATTTTGACTCTTTGGAGAAAATAAGTATGCATTTTTAACTAATACTATTTGTAGGATGTCCCTACGACATTTGAAAGAGATATATCAATTAATTTACAATATATATATTTTTATGTAAAACCATATAAATAAATTATTGTTTAAGATGTACGAAAGTTTTGTTGGAATAATAACCGGCAGGCATGCACGATATTATTGGTAAACATGTTTATGTAATTTATCTTTTAATTCTATTACAAAAATATTGTCTTTTAATTCCTATTATATATATAATCAGACTTAATGTTTAGGGTACAATTTGAGTGACAAAAACTAAGTTATCCTTAATTTAGAAATATTCAAAATTGACTAACCACAAACTTCAATCTAATTGGTTCCACACCAGAGATTCAATGTCTTTTAAATCCCACAATAAAAATGTATAGTTCCTTCAATTTCACAATAAACGCATGGTATCACTAACATCATTACTTATGACATTTATTTTGTTTTCAATAATTGATGTCAATCTTCTATGAAAAAATAATAATGATTGATATGATCATGAATGACCATTCATCATTGGACCTAAACATATAAATATCGCAGACCTAATAACGAATTTATGTGAATACCACTTAGTTTATTAATTAGGAAGAGAAGTTCTACATCTTTCTTTTTTCCCGGAAAACAAGTTCAATTTGTTTTCAATTATTAGTTTTTTTTTTTTTTGGTGAAAAATATATTCACAACTAGACATTTCAAGTTCAAACCTTAAAGAAGATATGAAGAATAAAAAAAAAATTAACTTTAGCCCTCCTACATATTTTTTCCCAAAAATGGACAGAAACGGATAAATTGTAGATTTTGTAATAAATAATGTGTACCAAATTAGAGGAAATAATAGTATTTGAGAATAGTTGTAGGATTATGAAAGCTGAGTCAGCAATTTTAAAAGTAAAAGTGGGTAGTCATTAGATCTAGATGTACTGAATCTAAATGCAATCTTTCTTAAAATTCTTAATTCTTACAGTGATGAGTAGTAATACTTAATTTAGAAAGGTAGTCAGTTGCTTCTTCACCAAAAATAGATGCAGACAGCCAGTTATAGTTATTTATCCATTTCTAGTTGATTCTCATCATTGTGTTTCAACTAACTTAACAAAAAAAAAAAAAGGCGAAGTGTTACATATAAAGATATACGTTTATCCTGGTTATATAAAAAAAAAACAAAACATATACGTTTCTACTGTAAACATGGGGTGAGCTTTTGAAACAAATAAACTACAAACACAAGTTAGTTTTAGAAACAGTGTAACTACATAGTTGTATATTTGTACAACCTATAAAAATGTTATATGCAAAATTGATTTTATCTTAAAAAGTTATATTTCATCCCACATAGTTAAAGATGATTAGTGAATTAGGAGAGATTTAAGTGACTAAATTTATGGGAATTGTAAAATGTTAAAAATCACAATTAAACAAATAATATAGACTATATAATATAGAGAAAAAAAAGGCACCGCAAATTCCAACTAGAATGATACAAATGAGCTAAATATCATATTATGATATAAGTTATAACTGGTCTTAATTAACTGTAAGCTAATTCAATCAGTTCATTAACATAATATTGAACCGTTTGAAATTAAGTCATCGTAATAAGATATATACACATCTATCATCTTAAATTTTTTGTTCAAACTTTAAATAAAAATAATAGAAAGAAAACACTATATTGAAAGCTTGAATATTTATGTAATCTAAAAGGGGAAGTTAAAGATTTTGTTTGTTAGGAGGGTGAAGAAGAAATCCAAGAGTGAATGTCTATGTGTAATGTACATACAAATGGTATAATGAATAATATAAAGTTGACAACTTTTTTTTCCCTTTTAACTTTAAAATTGTAAAGATTATTAAAAAGAATGATGATATTATTAATAGTATAGTATATGAGTATATGTATATAGTAGAAAAGAAAGGTTATTGGAGGAATAGAGTGGCATACATCCAACCAAAGTAAGCATTAATCGCCCATTCCCTGTCTCAACTGCCTTGTCCATGTCTTTGGTCTCTCTCTCATCTTTCTCTCTGTGTTTAATTTGTGCCGACACAAGCTCCCATCATCTGGGATTTTTAAGTTTCTGATGATGATTCTTAATTTGCTTCTTAATTAATTAATTATCATCTCCTACTCTACTTTTTATTAATTGTGTGAGCCTCTCTTCTCTCCTAATCTTTACCTTTTTTTTAATCTCTTGTACCAGAATTAACTGTTTCTATCTTCTTAATAATCTTGGTTTATGGTCAACTAGTTTTATTCTGTTACATTAATTTGGTAGTGTCTTTGTGTTCTCAGACCTGATGGGGTTCTCTTTTTTCATCTTTTGTTCTTTGTTCTACGTTGTTTTAGTAACTGGGTTTTGTTCTTGGTTTTTTTTTTTTTTTTTTCACTGTTGTTAGATTTGTGTTCAATTTGTTTGTAGTTTGCTAGTTTGCAGAAATTGACAGATTAAAATACTTTGTTAGTTTTGAGTTGAATTACTTTTTTTGCTATATCGAGTCTCGAATCAATTAATCAGATAAATTACCAAAAAAAAGAAATAAAAAAGATATGACTATGTTGTATATATTTCCTTTATTTTTTTCCTTTCTTGTACAAAGACTTGACTTTCTTAGTTGCTTTTTAATGTTGTAGTTACTATAATTAGATTAGCCAATCCAAGATTACTGGAATGAATTTGTGTTATCAGTACCTATTACAGACCCAAAGGTACCTAAATTTTCTTGGAAAAATGACATATTTTATGGTCTTTTACCATCTTATTTTCACATATAGGGTAGATATGAAAGAATTTCTGATTGTGGAATTTTTTTTAGTAAATCTGCCGGTCTGACTGTTGAAGAAAAAAAAGTAAAGACAATTTATTTTTATCCGGCGAATTACACCGGTGGATTGGACCACAACACCTGCGAATACACTTCTAAGCCTTTCGACTTGTTTAAAGTGTAATTCATTACAGAGCGTTATATCAATGATAGCTCACTTTAAGTAAGTTAAAAACGACGTTTTCAAAATATAGGGGACAGTTGATCTTTTCTATCCAAGTTTAGTTGTTGAAAATGTTGCTTATTATTTACAAATTGCAGACAAGAATTGAAGATAAATAAGAAAAATTTGGAGTTGAGTTAATGGCTGTGAAGACACTGTATTTCAAAGAACATGAAGCAGCAGGAATGGCTCATAACCCAATTGGTCAGCTGTCGTCGTCTTCTGTGGTGCCATCTATGGCTTGGTGGAGCAGTTTTGGGTCTCAATCCATTGATGGTGAGCCCTCTGATGTGTTCAAAAATGACCAGTTCATGATCAGCACCAAGCAAACCAAACGCACTATCTTTCCTGGTAATCTCCGCTTGGTTCTTGTTTTCGTGGTTCTTTTTTGCTTTTTCACTCTAAAAAGCAGAATAAAACTGTTCCGTTATGAATGAGCAACAAAACAACTACTTACTTATAGCTGTTTTGGAAAGAAAATTCAATCAGCTAACTTCTATCAACTACTGGAAACAGTAAACATAGTAAAAGTGCTAATGGCTAAACCAAACTGACTCCAAGATTCAAGGTAGGACTAGTATGTGTAGTTATACTATTAGCAATTGGGTCGGTTGTTGATTAACTTAACTAGATATACGTGCGGAAAAAGAATTAGAGATGCAATTAAAAGAAGAAGAGATTTACGTGGTTTGACTATTTTTTACTTACATCCAACGAGGCGGAGTACATAAGTCATTAGTAATCCGCAAGTTGGTAGAACAATACAGAAATCGCATCTTTTACCTTAATTCTTAACTCTCAAATCCTATTACAGCCCGAAACTCACTTGTATACATTTCAAGAGCACAAGCAAACAACTTTTACTTATGTCTCTTAAGGTCGTTCCTTGCTCAGATCTTCCACTATCACCACCATTCAGGACCGAGTCGTTACAGATTGTGCATAGTAGTCCTATTGCATTTGTATGTTTCTCAACTTGTTCAAAACGTATTTTCTTTTTTACTGAGGATCAACAATTTGTGGTTCATGATCAGATGACTGCAAAACTATGAATGATGGACAAAAATCTGTGCAGGCAAGTCTCCCTGAATATCATGCTCATATTGACTTGGGATTCACTCAGCCTACGGTACGTATGTTATCGATATCTCTTTTTTACTATATGAAATTTTTGGACAAACAAACGGAGACAGAATCACCTGACTTGTTAAACTATATATTGTATAGATGTGTGCAAAATATCCTCCGGATCAGTGTTTCGGATTATTCTCAGCTTACGGAGCTCAGCTTCCGGTACGTTCAAATCAGTCCTAATGACATGTGTCGGTATATACTTAACTCGATTTCATCCTAATATTTATTTGTTTGTTTGAAGGGGAGGGCTATGCTGCCAATGGCTACAGATGATGGACCAATATTTGTGAATCCTAAGCAGTATCACGCTATTATAAGGCGTAGGAAATCCCGTGCTAAGGCTGTTTTGGAGAATAAACCCACCAAAAAGCGAAAGGTACGTAATACTTGTGATCACACGTGTCATATCTTATTATGTGATCTGCATATTTTACGTGATTGTATATACTATAAATGATACAAGAACAATTGATGTGTAAAATGAATTGTGTCAAGCGGTTTGTCCCAGTAAATTCTGTAGACATATGAGAAATGGACCGTCTTAATATGGTGCATTTATTTAGGAAAGTTTCTAGAATGTTCCAGAATCAAACTAATCCTGGACCATTCAGATGATGACACGTCTGTTTTATACATATTGACAGTTTGACACATTTCCTGGTATAAAGCAGCTTCTTCAAAATGCTAATAGTCCTTCTCTTATGTCAATCTAACAGCCATTTATGCACCTTTCGAGGCACCTCCATGCTATGCGTCGACCAAGGGGGACAGGGGGCCGTTTTCTGAACGCAAAACAAAAAGGCAGTATGTCCTATGACATCCAACCACCTCAACAAACAGCTTCTCAGAACTCTGAAGTCCTGCAGTCGAATAGCGGAACTTTGAACTCATCAAAGGAAGGAAACAGTGGTGGTGGTGGTGGATCAAACCATTCCGGAACTGAAGTGACAAGTATGTATTCAAGACGCGATCATCATCTTGATCATGATTTTTTCCCAATGCATCATTTCGCGGTGATGATGAACACTGGGCATAGCATTGTTATGCCTAGTAAATGGGTTACTACTTGAAATAATATGCTTGATCACAACGGGGTGGGGTTCGGGTTAGTTCCTCTTGGACTAGATCGGAATCCTGTCCTTTCTCGTAACCGAATGAAACAACTTTTGTTGGTGCATTTGGTTGCTGGGCAAATCATTCTTGGCTCAACATCTCCTATCGTTAACCCGATGGAATCTTGAATTTCGTGCGGGTGATGATCGAGGTGTTATTTTAACTTATGATGTAAGAAAGAAAGATGCGAAACTAGTTTGGACTTGGACTTGGAATAAGGTAATGTAATGGGGATGTGAAAGATTGTTGTGTGTAAGTTATGTTGTATCATTATGTTCTTGAGGTTTTCAAACTTTGTGAGTGTGAGATATTGATGTATTTTGGAACTTAGTTTTTGTGTTATTAATTAAACTCTACATTTGTGATTACATTGTCTCTCTTTTTTATATGCTATTTGTACATTACTTAGTAAAGGGTTGAGATTGATTAATTTGAGATCTATGTCTCTTCATAGATGTGAGAGGATCTCCTACTTTTTAAGAATATTTTGGAACGAGTTTTGTCTTTGTTAATAGTTTTAATATTTCATTTTTTATTTAGCGTTGTTCAGAGTTACAATGCTAAATAAACTAATACTATTACAAGTTTATATATTTTGTTGAACTAAGCTAAGTAGAATTCATCAAGCATTGGATTGTACATCATACACCCATGTGAGCTGAGTTTAGACCGTCATGTGACAAGTAATACCTTATTGATGACAGTGTTGCAATAGTAAATTAACATAGTACAAGACACACTATTAATTCGCACAATTGACTATCGCGCTTAGTTAAAAAGGTCACCGATGCAAAGTCACGTTGCACTGGATTATGGATGAACCACTTTACGTCAAAATTCAAACTAGAAGCAACACATGCGTTCCTCGCTCGTTTCACGACCCTCAATATTCTAATTGTTTACATATCTAATGACGTTTATTTTTGGACTCGTAATATTAATGACATTTTACTTTTTGACCCTAAAAAAGTAAAAAGTTTAAACGACTTTTTTTTATTTTTCTAAAAACCCCAGAAAGCAACCAAATAAAAACCTGTAAACTACCAAAACCAACCTTATCCAACCATCATCAACAGCAACATTTGACAATCTTCACTTGAGTGTTTGAAACAACATCAAAAAAATTCTTGTTCCTCCGAAAGAATGGCAGCTCTATCAATGGCAGCTTCTACAATATCTTATTCTCCTCTACACACTAAACTATCCAACCCCACTTTCTCCCTATTCCCCCCAAAACCCTTCAAATTTCTCAACCTCAATTCCCACTTCTCCCCCAGTTTCCCCCATTTTCGCCTCGCTTGCACCGCCTTCGAGCGCTTCCAAGCTGCCAAAGATGATTCCTTTACATCTGAAGATGAATTATTACAATCTGAAACTGAAGAATTTGATCAAGAAACAGAAGATGAAGAAGAAAAACCCCCGGGATCAAATGGGGAAGGGAGGCTTTATGTTGGGAATTTACCTTATTCTATGACTTCTTCCCAGTTGACTGAGATTTTTCAGGAAGCTGGGAGGGTTGCTAATGTTGAGGTTTGAGAATTTTCATTTGGGGTTTTGGTTTTTTCGATTTACGGTTTTTTGGGGTTTTCAAACTTGTGGTTTTTGTGTTTTGTTTTAGGTTATTTATGATCGGGTGACAGATAGGAGCAGAGGGTTCGGGTTTGTGACAATGGCTAGTGTTGAAGAGGCTAAAGAAGCTATTCAAATGTTCAATGGATCAGTAAGTTTTGGTTTCGATGCTCGTTGAATTATAGAAGTTTGAATTTTTGTTCTTGTGCTTCGATGATAGGTGAGTTTGTTCATCGTTATTGAATCCTGGCTCCAACTCATTTTAGCAGATTATGCTATGTTGCAGAGACATGGAAAATGGACACAAGCAAGGATACAGAATACATTATTATCTCTAAAATATAAGTCCGTAAATAGCCTATAAATAAAAACAAAAATGAAATGGACACAGACACGGGTATGCAAACTACTACAAGGAGTGCCCGTGCTACATAAGTTACTAGAAATCTGATCACATTTAAAGTTAAACTGATTGCTTACTAGATTTTCACTTCCTGCTTTATTTAAGTATGTGCTAGGATTTGAACCATAGTTACCAAATCCATTCCTCAAGCTCAAAAGGCGTTAGGCTCTAGGCGTGTTGCTTGAGAAGTGAAAAGGGAGGCTTTTTCAATAGGCTTGTGCCTGAGTACGCCTAGGCGCAATTAGAACAATTTCTTACAGGATTCCAAGTTAAAAACAGAATGTATTGATCTTGGTTCTTTCCCATGTATATGTCTGTGGCAGAAAATAAATTGGAATAGCAAGAAAGAAGATTTGGATGGCAGAAATATTGCGCATAACAGAATATAAAAGAACCTTCTCCGTTTTGAAGAATCGCAAATGAAGAGTTTAGTGTTGATGAGTAGGTATTAGACTGTTAGTTTATCAATTTAGGATTTGGTTGAACTTTAGTCTTTAGATATCATGGAAGAGTTAGCAGTTGATTTGAGAACCTTTCATGCATTTTATGATTAAGATCATGGATGATTGGATATGATTTAGTATTTTTCTATTTGTAGAAAGTTCCTTATTCTTATTTATGATTTTTATATATTATTTTTCTTTAGTGCGCCTTGTGTTGCTCAAGTTCGTGTCTGAGCCTTGGTCCTTTAGTTGCTATGATTTGAACCCGGAACCCTGAATTTTGAAGCCTGCATTGTATCTTTTGGTATATTTATGTAGTTAGCTTGAGTGTTAATAGATTTTTAATGTTAATGGTTAATAGCTAATCGGAGGCCGAACTGCAAGAGTTAACTTCCCAGAAGTTCCAAAAGGAGGTGAAAGAGAGGTGATGGGAACAAGGATACAAAGTACATATAAGGGCTTCGTAGACAGTCCGCACAAGATCTATGCAGGAAACCTTGGTTGGACTCTCACATCTCAAGCTCTGAGAGATGCTTTCGCTGATCAACCAGGCTTATTAAGTACCAAAGTCATCTACGAAAGAGACACAGGAAGGTCTCGAGGTTTCGGATTTATAACTTTTGAGACTGCCGAGGCTGCTGAAGCTGCTCTAGAATCCATGAATGGAGTGGTAAGATCGAGTTGCTTATTGCTTTCTACTCTTGCTTTATTTTGTTTCGGTTTTGATTTTCTGAGGGTCTGGATGTTTTGGCGTGATTAGGAGGTGGAAGGCCGACCTCTGAGATTGAATATGGCTGCAGAGAGAGCACGCCCTGTTCCATATCAACAAGCAAACTCTGAAGATAACCTCGAGAGCACCGGATTGTTTACTGGAATTGGCTCCTAAGCGAAGAAAGGAAACTTAAGGAATGCTTATAACTTATTCGTGCTGTTTAAAGGCGTGATACATGGGAATGTAAGAGTATATAGCTACCTATCTACCTTCAGATAACATCTCTACCTTCGGATAACATCTGCATGCTGTTCTGGTCTTCCACTGTGTAAAAAGGGTTTGTGCAAATCGGGAAGTTACTAAATGTAATTACATTGATGTGCATTTTTGAGCGGTGTAGTTCTAATCGTACAAGAGTTTACAGGGTTTACGAACCTAAAGTTATGTTCTATCGGCAAAGTTGTGCATGTGACATTATTTAAGTAAACATTGATCAATCAAGCGTCCTAATTTTCTATTTATTGTCAAATTTCAATAATCGAATGCTTGAGGTGTTTTCAGCTGTAAGATCATTTATTATGGTACTAAGGTAAATTGTACGATTAATTTTCGGCATAAAAGTAATACAAGAGTGGTAATTTCCAACTCTGCAATATAATTTCAAGAGACAATCACTGAATAGAAACAAAACATGGTCTAATTTATCGGTTGTACAGCGAAAATTTCTTACACAAGTAAATCGTTCCGAGTGAAACACTGATACAGCTTCCTTCAAGCTTCAGTAATTGAAGATAAAAAAAATATTTGAAAAAAAGGGGCAACAGTAAGAAAATGTTCTTGGAAGTTCCTCAAGTATGATGATGACCAGACAGAAGAGCATCTGCAGTGGAATCCAAGTCATGGGGAAAGAAAACCCTGCAATATCACAACCAAGATTCAATACAACTGTTCCAAGGCTTCACTTGCGGGATTATTCGTGAGTAATGTTTAGTTAAAAAGATTTCCAACCGTATTGCTATTTTAATCATGTCAAAGAACGTACAAGACCGGTGTCTAAAACACAGGATTCAAATATAAAGAACTCGGTGATTCAATCACCAAGTTCAGTATAGATGTCAAATTTGACATCGGATACCGGTTTTAAACACGAGTGTCAAATGTTCGGATACTGAATTCGGTGTCCGAATCACCAAGTTCTTTACATTTGAAACCGGTATTTTAACCGGTTTCATGTAGAATTAGGTCTGGAAAAGTTTTCACCGGGACTTACTAAAGGAATTTCCTCAGAATTTCGAGGTAAAATCAATAATCAAGAGAAAATAATCATAAAACAGATGAGCTCTGCATAATTTAGAAGAGATCAACTGCTCCAGTTATTTGTTTGATGTATATATCAGCATTATGCATATGGAATGAATTCCTTAAGGTGCTTACCTAGATGTGTTATGGTAAATTGTCCGGCTCATTTCTTCGATGTCCGTAAGACCTTTACAGCCAGCCACAACCTCAAGAACTTGCCTGAAACAATATCCAAATAGATCCAACAAGCAGTCAAGAAAAATGGACAGAAAGATGTTTTTGATAATTAGTATCAGATAACATAAGGTGTGGTATGGGAAAAAAACGATTTACCGAACTAAACAGGGTTCATTCCTCCCTTTGACAATGCTGTTCGGATCATACTTCTCTTTCTTCTTCGATGGCCATACTGATTTTACGAAATTAATCCCGGCATGAGTGCTCTTTATTTCACAATATGGAGAATCTGTCTCAATCATCATCCTCTCGACAGGAATGCCCTTCACAACATCAAGGTTCTCAGCCATCTTCAACGAGCATCCATTTACACCTGTCAAGTTAAACTTCAGTAGAAGGATATATTCATATCCAGCAATTTACTTGAAACAAAAATAGTTTTCACCTATATACATGTTATTAAACAAGAGAAGTTTATCACGATCTTCTGCACTGCCGGTGAACGAATGAGTTACCCCAGCACTAAATCTGCAATATCAGAACTCCAAAGTCAATCATACAGGTATGACCAGTAGAAAATGAAAGAGAACAACGAAAAACCGAAGCAAAAAAGCTAAGCATTTAGGAGAGATCAGTAACATACCTGTCTTTGTTGCGCTCCATTATTTCACAGAAATCTTCAGCAGCAGCACGCATGTGGAGAAACATAGGCAGCTTAGTGGCATATGCTAATTCAAATTGCTTCTCAAAGTACCTAAATTTTTCAAATGTACATGAGATTTGATGAGAACTACCAACAAAATGGAAATAAAAAGAACCCTGCAGCAAGGTCTTACTTCTTTTGAACCTCAGCTGGGCAGAAATGAAGCCTGTCATAATCCAGTCCACACTCACCAATTGCCACCACCTTATGTTCAATATTGAAGTGTGTAAGACATCACAAAGGAAAGTTTAGAAGTGACTGGAATAAACATGAGACATTTTAAATACACAAAATCACGTTAACAATTAAGACAAATTAAGCATACAGATATCATTTCTAGAAGTGCAAAAAGATTTGAACGGAAACAGACTTCATATCCCAGTCCATAAGAATTTTGATAGAACTTATTACTAGAATTATCCTCCACAATCAGAAATACATGTTTTCTTTAATCTTCCACCATATTCATGGGGAAAAAGGGGAAAAAAATAGCTAATACCAATTATGGCAATAAGCCTAAATTACTAACACGTAAGGATACATAAAAAAATGTATCAACATGTAAGATACTGAAACCGGAAAAGAAGAAAAATAAAGCAAGTAAGAGATAGAAACAAGATATTTCACAACTGTTTGCATTGTCTACAAAGACCAAAGAAGCATACCTTCCCTTTTTGAATTCCCTCTTTTGCTAATGACAAAAGAGCCTTAAAATGCTGCTCCGCATCTCCACTTTCTTCGAACTCCTGAGAGTAGATATACGAAATTAGCAGATATACCTTTGTTGCGTCAGAAATCACAAAAATTAACAAACTTTCAAGGAACAACAATCAACCTTGCACCTTGTGGGGTGGACACCGACTGTACAAAAAAGCCTTCCTGCATCAAAAAGAATTTCAAATCACTAAAAGGCTGTGCATGAAAAATCCATCTCAATACACCCCTGCAAAGCAACAACAGAAATAAAATCATAGAAGAAAACAACACAGAAATGTCCAAACCATCAGTCTCTGCAATGGCAAGAGCATTTTTCGATTCCTCAAGAGATCCACCAGTCACCTATAACAATATATCCAACTCTAGTTGTGAGAGCCATACTACAAATTACCAAAAACGAACATCATTACATACCGAAGCAGTTCCTTTTCTTACGTTTTACATTTCCCAGTCCGTAAACAAATTAAAACATCAAATTTTAATACTTGAAAACTAAGAATCCAATTGTATATGGTACAAATTTAGCTCTGTGTTTATTGAGAGAGAGCGGATGTAGCCTCCACATACAAATCAGTGCAATCTTAACCCTAACGTTAACTGGAAAGCACGATTTTAAGCCTCATTAAAGATTTTATGAGCACTCTCATATTATAGCCACTCTCCAACCTCTTGTGAACAAACGATAAGACTTCAAATTTCACATCTTTTGTTAATTAGGCTTCAGATTACATTGTTTTTTGTATTTTGATGGGGCGAAATCTGCTTCCCCATATAAAGATAGGACTAAATTTGTAACCTTATCCCATTCAAGTTAACAACTATGTTGCACGGACACTTCATTTAGTAGCTCGTGCATCCGTGTCCAATTCATTTTGTTTCAATTGGAGCGTTTCCTGTATCCATGTCCGTGCAACATACATAGGTTAACAACATGGAGCATTGAATTAAGAACCCAACTCTAAAATTCAGCAGTTAGTTTGTATAAGTGCAGAAAGTGAAGTTTCCTTATGTTGCACGGATATGGATACGGATACAAAGGGTAGTAAACGGGGTGTCCGTGCAACATAGCCTAGTACAATGAGTAGAAATAACCGAAATGAATCCGTCAAAAAGCCATATATAAGGGAAGTTACAATAATGCGATCCACACCAGCGCTCCAGGCGCGGCTCAAGACAGTAGCAATATCAGCTACATGGCATTGCTTGGCATTATAGATTCCACTGAACATTCCATCTGCATAAAATTGAACAAAGAAAAATACCCAATTTGAGAATAGAAAGAATAAACGAGTGAGAAGAAAATTGAAGTTGTAAAATAGGTGTTCGATGAAATGCCTGACTGACAGACTGACAGACCTGTGAAGTTAACGGCTATATCTGCTTTGAGTATGGAGATAGCAGAAGGAAAAAAAGTGATGGTTAGTGATGAAATTCATTGGGAATTCGAGAGACAGTAAAGAAGAGTAGGGTAGGCATTGCACTTGCCTATCATTCGTATTGGCGCCATTCTTCTTCTTCTTCTTCTTCTTCTTCTTCTCTTCACTTGAAGAAAACAGAATGTTCAAGGAGGGAGGAGTTCTTATTAGGCCCATAATAAGCCCAATCACCTCGTTGGCCTCTCATTTCGAATTTTTTAGAGTTTCACTTTTATCATTCTGAATTAAAGATCACACGCTTTTTGTAGAGATGTAGTAACTGGTAAACTATTATTTTGTGGATAACTTTCTCATCTTTTAGTGCTCGGAAATAGAACTTTGAATTATTTTATTGTCAAGTTCCATTGAAAATGGCATGATTTATAGAGAATTCTTGCAACACCAATAATATCATACTACTTTTTTAGGGAATGGATGTCATCCTAGTAGAAACATTTTCATTTGTATTCAATATTATTATAATCTCTCCAACTTCGAATTCAAAATTTCAATTTTTAACATTCAATATTAAAAATTATTGCCAAAACCAAGATACGTAAGAAGAAAATGACTGAAAGGATGTACATTTTAAAAGGAACAAGAAAATAAGAATTAGTGACGGATAGGGAGCAAGCACACCCACCTAGAGACATCGTTAGAGAACGCATGACCCTATGGTCAAATACAATTCAGAGACATCTCAAGAAATACAAGATGCCTCGTTAGATGTCGACAACTCGTTACTATACATTTTTTGGAGTTTTTGAGCTAATCTCGATTAGATGTTGTTGATAATACGAAGTCAAATCATGAATGAGGTTGAAAAATCTTTTGAAAATTGAAACAAAATGGAGAAAAGTTCTTTTGATAGAGAGATGACTAGTAATCAAACACAAATTTTAGAAACTGAACTTTCAAATTATAGATCCATATGCCCTTACAACTTAAGTAATCGTAGATGTTTCTCCAAGAAAAGAAACAACTTTCTGCCCTGGAATCTTCCCATCTAGCAGTTGGAAGCGACTTTTCTTAAAAGTACAATTATTCAACAGCCCATTTCCCAAATAAAAAATAACAAATGAAATTAGGTGACAAATGCCCAAAATAAAGGCAAGAAAACAATTGAATCAAAAAGTCGATGAACATGCCAACAATACATGACAATACTTGAATTTAAAAACTTACTAATTAACAAATTAAAAAGAATCAAAGAATTTAATATTAATCATAACCAAGAAATGTCTAAACACAAGTATCCAACTCCATCCCATAGAAAATAATCTGAGCTCCTTCTATGGCTATTCAAGTAATCTCAACTATGAAATTCAGTTTAATCCAATTGAAAAAGGATAACTAAATGAAATAAATAAATGAAAAAAGCGAGAGAAATTCTACTATAGTCCCAGATTAATTCAATGCAACCGTCTAATTAAACAAAAACACGTGGAATGTGAATTGGTATATCTCGTCTAATTAGTTGGTTATATCATACTGATCTATAGTAGAACTTCTTAAATAAATGAAAGCTGAAATTTCAAATAAAATCAAACAATATATATAAACATATATGCAAATGATCAAAAAGTGTACAAAAAAACCATAAACTTCTAAGGTTGCAATGGTGCAGGAGGAGGATTCGGGACAGCCGGTGCCACCGGTTGACTTCCACCCCCGCCCCCACCCCCGCCGCCATTGTTCTCCCACGGCTTCACAGTGAACAAAACAACAAACAATATAATCACCAGCAAAATACTAATAGCAATGCAGGTCCATTTCCGAGTGTTCTTCTGTAAAACTCTAGCAGTCTGCAACTGCTGAGTTCCGCCGCGGACAAAGGAGCTAGCTCTCTGCATATTGCTTTCAATGTCGTTCAATTGTTCGCCTTGAGATTCAACCAAAACCGCCATATCTAGAAAAACTTGATGAAGATCCTTCAAGTTTTTCTCCATGTCTCTTACTGCATCATGCCTCTCCTGAATCTCGTTAATGGTATCTAAAACCCTTCCTCTTCCTTGCTCCTGAATAGCTTTTTGTAGAAATGTCTCGCTCTCACCTACAATTCGAAATCTCAATTCAGTCAATCGATCTTCGTTTTCAATTTCATTTCAATTAGTGTAGTAAAAGGTGCTAATCGAACCACAGAGGTCCTTTGAGAACCAAGGTCCCAGGGGAGTATCTAGGGGCGCTTATGGGGGCCCCGACCTTCTTGGCCCTCATAACTAAGGGATAGTTTCGGTACTTCTGTCCATTGTAAAGTGTTTTAGCTCCCGGCTTGAGATATATTTTAGAAAATGATGGTTTCCAATGATAAATTCGTCGGATATTTTGTAAAATAGTGTTGAATATATCAAATTTTGATGAGAATATGAAAAGATTTTGATTGAAATTTGCAGCATTTCGTTACCTTCTTTTTCAAAGAATGCATGAATATATGAGTTACAATGTACATTTAGACTATGGGAAACAAAATTTCTTGGGAATTCAGTTCAATTCGAACATAAAAAACAAAGGCTAAGTGGTAATTACTTGGAAAACTGTTCAGAGATAAATCAAATTTTAAGCGAGATTGTAAACTTAAGTTGTCAAAAGAGTCCAAATCAAATACTTGATTTTGATTTTGAGTGTCTAGCTAGCCAAATAACAGTGATTTCAATTTCTAGTTTCATTAATCAAAATTCCAATTAAATTACTAACACATCCTCTTTGTAATCTGTAAATCGTGTTATTGTGTCAGAAATCTACACTGCAATCTGTAAACCGTGTTATCGTGTCAGAAATGTACTAACCTGTAGAGATCAAGCGATCCAAGGTCCTTTCATCAGGATTCTCACCAGTAACAGTAAAATACCTCCTCTGAACAGTCTCCCTATACTCCCCAGACACTTTCTCTCTCAACCCATTAAAACTCTCCATAGAATCCTTCATCTTCTTCCTCAACCCATTAACCACACTCGTCCTGGTCCGGTCCGAGGAAGACCCGGGACCACACCCGGGCAAGCTCCGGTTCGCAGCATTAGACCGATCAAGCGCCTCCAGCCTAACCTTAATCATCTTAGCTTTCTTCAACGCCTGAGCCACATCACCATCCATCTTTGACCGAAGTTCCTTCACTGTTTTCGCATTGTGAAGAGTCTTGCTTTGCTCGTGAGAAGATTGGAGGGTAGTGTTGAGTCTTTCCAGTTCTTTGAGCTCTTCTTTCACGGACTCGACATCTTCGAAGAATTTGTCGAGGTTGACGCCCGCGGTGGGAGGGATGGCGGACATTTGGATGACGTGGTGGTCCGGGGAGCGGTCCGGGGAGGCTTGATCGCTGCGGAAGCGGGAGAAGGAGCCGGAGAAGAGGTCGTTCATGGTGGGTTTTTTTTGGGGAGGATGGATGGGGGGAAGGGGGTTGATATTGGAAGAGAAGGGTGCGGGTCAAGATGGGTAAGCGGGTATGGGTTGACGCAAAGTCAATTTTTGGAGGGAAGGAAGGTAGGAAAAATATTGCAGAGGAAGTATCTTGGAAGATGAAGAAAAGTAGGAGATGAATGTTTTTGATTTGAGATATAGACAAAAACGCGTGGACTCGTTATACTACTTCTCGATATGGTGTGTGTTTAGCAATTGCTACTAGACTTGGTCTCCTTCGTTGCTAAGGATGGTCGTGCTACGGTAAAATCTCGGCATAGTAATATATTTGAAATCGAAATATTACTGTAATAATTGGAAAGTCATTATTAAATAGAGTTTGGTACAACAAAAATAAACACTTAACACTTAATTACTTGTATCTGCTGAAGATGGCAATGTGTACTTTTATCTGCAGATATCTCGTTCTATTCCATGTCAATGGGACAAATTAAACTGAGTTTAGAAGCGTATGAAATGAGTATCAAATTACCCTTAAGGTATCCGTTACTTAATAAGATACGTGTATTTACTTTTATTATCATCCTAAACAAATGTGTAATTGTTGCTTTGAACAAATGAACTCCATAACTACCCATAAATTAATGTATTCATTTATGCTCACAAATGATAATAAGTAGGTGGTATGTCACTTTGAGATATATACATATTCAAAACCTTTTTTGGATGAAAAACATAATCACACTTAAACCTTGAAATATTTATTCAGACTATAAATGTCCGTAATTTGTTTCATATATTCCAAAATTTTACTGTGAGTTGTTCGGATGTTGAATTTGGCCATGCCTGGAATGATAATAATAACAAAAAACTTATTATCTCAACTGACTAGTTCTTTCTATGCACTTCTTTGTCCTGACGAAATGTTGAATTAATGTTTTGAAACAAACTATATCTAGATTAGGTATTCTTTTTTTCCATCAATGATCAAGTTGTTTCTTTACCCCTACACAGACATGAAACAGTCATGCAGACATGACAAATGGCAGGATTATTCTTCTTCACGATCACATACATAGTTATAAAAAAATTAAATGAAAAACTTAACAGGTAAACTTGTTTTCAAAAGATGATAATTTATTAATTAGAATTAACACTCAAAAGTGATATCTAAAGTTGATAATCACAATCAATTTAAAAAATCAAATTTTAAATATCAACTCACCTCATTTTCATTTTATTATCATTATCATTGTGAAGGGAAAAGAATGAACCATGTTTCCTGCTTTGCTAAGCTTTTTTGTGTTACAAAAAATAACAAATGCCTTCGAATAATAATTTACAAGCCAAGATTACAAAATTTAGCACATTGAATATCCTATATCTGTCACTGCAGAAAGGAAGCCGATAAATATGCAGAGCCAAACCTTAATCGGATTGGAGCACTGTAAGATAAAATGGATATCCCTGGCATGTTCCTGATGTTTGCGTAATTTTCTCTCCAACATTTTCCTCACTATTGAGAGGTAGAAGATTCCAAGTCAAAATATAGTTTGATAAATCAAATGTACCGGGGCAGAACACAGAAATCTGAAGAGGAATTTCCGTAGACGAAAGCGGCCCCAATTGGATCCTAGTCGAGCTGGTGGCGGACCAAACGAAAGGAAAAACTCTTTCCGGTGACTTTTCAACATTTGTTCGAGGAGATTCAGAAGTTACTTTAATGTCAGTTACCGTAGGCATATTGTGCCAACCCGTTTCATTTCCGGACATAACTGTATGACTATTACCACTGGTGGAATCTATGGTGTTAACCCCGACAGATGCAACGGATTCTGAAGAGTTGTATATGGTCATCTTCAAGTTTATTTCACAAAATGCTTTGGAGAAGTTATGGTGTCTCATCCGAGGTCCGTCCATTATCCATGATATCGGGCTTGTGCTGCCAATGCTGTAAAAAGGAAGTATTGAAATAACTGATAAGACACAATAGAAAGGAAACAGAAGAACTAGTAATGATGATATGAAGATAGGAGCAAATTTCTAACACTTGCCTGCAATGGCATGCGTGATGCGAAAATATACGAGGCGAACTAGAATTCGCAGGGTTGGTATCACTTTTCAGCGGCCTCGAAATTAATATGAAGTCCGCCGTTTTTGCAGCTTCCTGATGTATGCCAAAATAATAAAACCCCAAATGGGAAATAAGTGCATTGAGAATGAGAGAAGGAAAAAAAATATTTGCAAAGATGAAAGCGAGGAAGAAGAATAGCATAAAAACAAAAAGACTAAACTACCCCTGATTAAACACATATTTGCTACCTGTGGTATCCAAAACCTTGACTCTTGCCCCTTGTGTTATGATTTTGTGGCATTTGCCCCCTACGGTATCCAAGTTTTGGTCACATTTGCCCCCAAATGGATAAAAATTAGATAACCTCTGTTATATAATGTCACATTGATGTGCTGAGTATCTCTGGATACGCGGCAATTGAACTGATTGAGAAGTTGAATTTATCTAATTTCCATCCATCAATGGACGAATGTGACAAAATTGGATACCACAAAGGGGTAAATGTCACCAAATCATACTACAAGCGTGAAAGACAAAAAATTTGGATACCACGGGGGCAAATAAGTGTTTAATCCTACAATAGATAAATACCAACCTGATTTGACTTTTCATGATGCAACCTTTCACAATCATGAAAATCAGCCACCGGAGATGTCGATATATCAAAAAGAGTATCGTTGCTACCCTCCGAAGCCAACCTTACATCACTTCCGGGGAAGCTTGATAAAGCTGACTTTTTCTCCTCAGCTTTCAATGATTTCCTCTGAGCCTAAAAAGAGTAATTATATCAAAACTACGCAACGGTTTTAGAAGACAGGCATAAAAGCATAAGCACTTCACAGATGTCAAATAGTAAGTCAAGAATTTTGCATTGAGGAATGTGGCAAATTGGATGAATAGCCTAAATATAAAGGGTATTTTAATATATTGTTGGCAAATATTGGAGGAAGACAAATAAGAAGGATTAATTTACAAGAGAGACTCCAAAAGTTCTCACTCAACTAAGCAATTTGTTCCTGGAGGACTACCCATATATTACAAAACCATAACAAGATGAAAAAGAAATTAACTACCACGATTCCAAAGAGAAAAAGGGGAAGTATGAAATAGGTCAAACTGGTAAACCTACCTTGAGCGTGAAGAAACATGACAATGCTTGACCGGCAATCAAAGATGATGGAAAGATAGTATCGGCAGGTTGAAGCAAAGAAATCTCCCACAGACCAACAGATGATAACTGATTAACCTGGAAACTTTCTGAACTAGTTTTGTTGACAACATCCATGCGCACAAGGTACTCTTGCAATCTTGATGGGCAAGGACTGATTGTAAATGACACATCCAGCGATGGTAACACCTATTGCAGATAAATATAATGAATGACAATTGAGTAAGAGGGAAAATTTTCTCAATGAATTTGAGAATTAGTCCTTTAATATAGGGGAAAAAAATTCTCTTAAGCTATATGTGTTTAGAGGGAAGGAAATAGAGAGTGAAGTGAGAAATTTATCTACATATATGACTGTCAAGATACATTTTGGATTAATTCATATGTCTCAACTCCTTCCCTCCCCACTTACGTCCAAATAAAAGCAATATAGCCTTAGGAATAACACTCGAGATATATGTACAGACAGCGATTTAAGTAACACAACCCAGTTACATTATCACTGTATCTAAACCTCTATATTACAAGAACACGCATCATTAACCAGAGAAACAGATCATCTCACAAAGTAAAAAGCCAATGAAAGTAAAAGCAGACCGAAAATCCATGTAGATCATATTTATGTACATACCTGCAGATTATAATGCATGCGAAGAGTGCGGTATTTCATGACACCTGATGCATCCCCCACCTCATAGTATATGGCTACATACATGGAAATGTTTCCAGGAACAGCAGCTCGAAGCCAAAGAGGCCACAATAAGGGTTTTTCTTTCTCTATTGAGATATGCTGAAATATAAGGCTAATGTAAGGCATATAATATATATTACTGAAAAAGGACTAATATTAATTGGCTGTTAAAACCGAAGAATATGCACGGAGAACTCAACACTGACCTCTGGAAATAGGAAAGGACGACGAGACACTTTCTTAGAATCAGCAGGTACATCATTTCGTGCAGAATTTTTCTTCTTTTCTAAGCAATCAGGAAGCTCTAGGTCCAGATCTTCATGGTTCCCAATATAAAGGAATCTAGGATGGCTGATATTCATTTTAAGATTCTGCCAGAAATAATACAAACCGGGAAATGATTCAAAATAACATAGAACAATGCGTCTGTTTCAGACGCATTAGTCATTCTTTGACAATGAGTCTGAAAAATCAACAGAATAGTGTTTCGCATAAATGGGAATACATTTAGAGCTTTTCACATTAGTCAGCTGGCCACTATACCCTCCCTTCTAAAGAAATTGGGGATTTCTAGAGAAATTTTTTTTGCCATGGATTCAAAAAATGCGCACTAAAGAGCAAAGTGGCTATTTCCAAGAGATTTGGGAATTAATACTGGATATTCAACATGGACACATATTTTAAAATCCCCTAGGTAACAACTATTATTTGAATGTTACTAAGTAAACTATAAAAACAACTTTCATTCCTATAGAAGGACAGAAAAGAAACTGATGCCACTCAACAAACAGTTAAAAAGACATCTTTACCAAGCAGCTGGCAAGAGAGAAACTCACTACTCCACAACAAGAGAAAAACATACCTTAACGGAAAATTCAGATTGGTTTTTCAACTCTAAAACGAGATGCCGTAAATCTCCTGCATATGTCTTCTGAGGGAGAGAATGAATGAAACCCTCCAGCTTCGGGAGAGACTGAAAGCGAAGGAAAACAGTCAAAACAAGGAAAAGTTGACTGAAGTGGAAGATGATATCCAATTTAAATTCAACAAAACAAGCAAACTTAGGGTGTCAGAAGTGCTTGCACCTTGATCACTATAAATTCCAAATCTTTGCTAGGAGAACGGTTAGTGTTCCTCCTTCCCCTCACAATCTTCCTCTTTGCAAGATTGGACTCTAAGTTGTAACAACTAACAACGGAGCCAGACAGTTTCCACTTAATGCCAACAATTTTGAGATTGCCTTCTACTTTTGGAGTGACTCTTAGTTGGACCTGCAAAGGGAAATGGGCACGCGAAGTCAGAACTTCCCAAGGTAATTATCAATGATACAAGATATTTGATACCAACAATCATTTCAACATAGAGAAACAAGATGACCTCCAACCAGGAATTTGTTTCTCAATAAAAAAAAATTAAAATTCTGCTCAGAAACGTGATCCTCGAAACTGTGGTTCAAACCACTGCTAATCAAATGGAGGCAATAGTTTTGGCCCTTGTATTCACGTAAATTTCTTCAATAACCCTCTACACTTCAATATGGTCTTAGTTTGTCCATGTACTTCTAACTTTTAGATAACTTAGCCCTGACCAATCAACCATTTCTCTTACTTTCCAATTAATTCTCCGACAAAAACTAACGGAATTACATCTAGTGCGGATGATGAAGTGTTAGTTCACACTTCACAGAGAATGGAAGATATGCCCAACAAATTTCTTGGTCAAGGGCTAAAGAATACAAAGGCTAAATAAGAACAAACCGAAGAAAAGGGAGTTATTAAAGAATTCAGGCAAGCACAAGGGCAAAATATGCCTTTTAGGCAAGTACAGGGGAATACAATGCCTTTTGCCACAAAATGGATCAATCTCACATTCTTACCAGCAAACAGGCTGAGGGTCAAAGGTTTAAGTAGGAAAAAATGGCCTTTATCAGTTGTTCACAAAGATGATAGAGTATGGACCAATTACAAGTATCTGGGCTTAAAGAGCAAAGTAAATTGGTCTACATCAGGAAGCACTCACCAAAGTAGTTTCATTCCCTCCCAATGTCAAGTTGATCTCCGATAAAGTGAATAGAGACGTATCGGAGCTCATTTCCCTAAAAATATGGAGAAGATGTCAAGATTAACAAGTTTGATTAAGTATTTGACAAGAAACTTCTAAAATAATTGGGGAATGCTAAGAATTTGGAAAAGAAAGAAAACAAAAGATTCGCATACATACCTTAAACTTTTTTGTCCTTCCTCTTTTGGAAGTTCAGCCGCCGAGCTACTTGCATCTGAATCACCAGTTAAATGTTTATCACACAGAAGTTAAATAACCTGATCGATTAAAGGAAAAAAGTGAGGGGGAAAAGGAAAAAAAAAATCAGATGAGACACTAATAGTAACTGACCAGTTTTTGTCTCGTCTGACTCAAAACAATGCTCACATATCAAAGAAACACCAGAAACTGAAATAGGTATTTTCAAGGGGTTCACAAATTCCACATCCACCTCTATTGCTTCTGCAAACACAAGAAGAAAAATCTGAGCATCACTTCTAGTGATACAGCTGGATAACCCCATATTGATAGGTTATTCATACCAGGTACACATACTGAAAATCGACATAAGTGAATTGTCTTGATAAGATGCAGTTCACACTACTGCCGACAGGATAAATCTCAAGAGTTCATGCGTGTCTTAGCTTAAAATCAATATTAGATTCAGGAACCAAGAAAAGTCTAAGCACCAAGCAAACTGCAAGCAACAACTCCATTTCTACGATTGCTACACATGCACTAACTAGGCTTGGCCAGTATATCGTTAAAAACAAATACTCAAATCCATTTAAAAAAAAATGAAACTATGGAACGGAGATCACAAAATTACAGTTAGGACAGTGCATAACAAGTATAGTATCCTAATCATAATATGACTTCTTAAAGGAACATAAAAAATTTATATGTGCTACAAAAATACAAAATTTTATAATAATAAAATCCTATCACCTTCATACCTCCAGCCACACAAATGTTTGAGTCCTTGTATCTTTTTGGCAGAAGCTTCGATTGTAATTCCAACCAGTTAGTCCTGGCAGTAGACATTGATGGAATCATGTCCTCCTCTAATGAATTCCATAAGCTTTCTCTAACACTAGCCTGGAATGGTTATTGGAAAGAAAAAAAAAATGTCACCAACCACAAAGGAACACCAATTGATATAATCCCTTTCTCAAGACAAGCATCAAGAAACATCACAGTCGATAGAAATTTTAACAAAATATAATATTATATCGCACACACACACACACACACACACACATACATGTGTCACAAGGTCCAGATTAACAAAGATGCGCAGGTAGGGGGTGATTGATTATATAGTTCAGATGCCATGGTAAAAAACAGTAATAGATTCTAATCCAATAATTAAACAGCATCAAAATGATAGTTGTTCACGTGCGTTTGAATTCGATATTTTCTAATTGAACCTAGCCCAAATTTTGACTTCCAGACCTTTGAACTTTAATTTGGTGAAAGTTACTAGTCAACTTTTCTTTTGTTAAAATTTAGCCCTTTATGTATGCACGAAATGGAATGCACTATCAAAAGTGTGTCCAAGATTTGCAATAGACATCAGATATAATATGTGGAATTTGTTTTACATGTAGGATTATCTGTGGCATTTACAGTGCGATATAATTTTCTTCATATATAGCTTCTATGAAACTTGAATCACCAAATATTCACAAATACAATACCATTTACTTGATAACAATTTAATTGATTATATACTACATGTTAAACAGTATGTTAGTACAAACAATATCATATGTGTGTCACTGATTTTACACGAGCCGTTAAGGCGTTAATACACACAAACATATTTTTATTCAATATATAAAAGCAACTTACTACTGTAGGTGATGCATAAGTACGTCGATCTTCAAAAAGAAGCTTGAGTGAAGAGATTTTGATAACAGGCAACTGCAGTTTTAATACTTCAAACGATTTCCCTGTTTTCTACAATATACAATAAAAGAGTCAAGTTCATGAAAACTTCCAAAAATATGAGGTGTAAAATAATCCCTTGATCTTACTTTTGATGAATGAGTATTAAAAGCTCTCAGGCTGCTCATTAAAGCATAAGGGTTGAGCAACTCGAAAACTGAAGTATGTAGCCACTCAATATTGTATGTCATTTAGATTTCAGTAATATATCATGGTACTAGGATCTTGATAAACCAGCAAATAGATTTCAGATCTTGTCCTTGTGACTAATAATTTTCACAAGAGCAAACCTTACTAGTATGATTACGCTAATTTTAGGTAAGATGGACATATAAAACAATTCCTATCCTCGTCCAATGCACCTAAAAAAATTGAGACGCCAACAAGCAGCAGGAGCAGGGATGGGATTTTCTTAAATAGGATAAATAACAAGTACAGCAGCATCAAGATAACAACCAGAATCAATCTATGACGAGATATTTCGTAGCACCCTGGTCTACGTAGCCCCAGACATGGCTTGAGATAGTGAAGGTTCGGTTAAGTTCTCATCTCAGTAAAGTGAACCAATCGTATCGTATTTCAGTCAAGGACCGATCTTAAGTTAATTTACCCACAGCATATATTTATCTTAAGCACTAAAACAAATATTCTAGACGAATCAACAAGAAGCATTCGAGATAATACAAATCCGCATTCCAATCCACACTGCAGTTTCTAAAAATACACATTATGAAAAAGCTGCCCTTTGCATATAAAATAAAACTGAACCTTACGCCTATTAAATGCCATAGCATATTAACATGTCCACGTGCAGCCTATTTGTATAGACATTGTGGAAACAAGGTAGATGGAAATTATGGATCAAGTCTTGAGTCCGTGGGACCTAACTTCTTTAAGATAATCTCTATCAAGAACTACAACTGAAAGTAACACTCACCTCAATAATTTGAAGAAACTCTCTTAGGAACAACTCCTGTGTTGTCTTCGACTGATGGCTACAGGTCAGGACTTCCAACATATGTGTGACAGCCGTGTCATACATCCCAAGAGAAGCATACCATCTGATCATGTACCAATTATGCAAGTACCATCAAGCAGCTAAACTATAAACTTCAATAGTACCAACAAGTCAATCAAATCAAATTCCAGAAGCACTAGAAAAACATACTGTCCAATATGGAAATAAATATGATCTTTAATGTAGCTCCATGTTGTTCCTCTATAAACGGAGATGGCTCTTCTAAACGTACGAATTGCATGCTTTATCTACAGAAGATGACAACAAAGAAACATATATTTTCAGAAGAAGAAAAAATGTGATAGATTATATTTAGCTTTTGGCATAGTTATGGTACCTCATCACATTTTCTATAACGGTCACCAGCAAGAACAAGATGAAACCCATACTTGTGTAACATGGGAGGTTGAGATAACAAGTAGCAATAGGAGGCTTGCTCAAGCATGACAGCTGAATATAGCAGTTCCTATGATAAGAAAACTTGTCTGTTTATGACACATAATCAGTACTCCTAGGCACGCTTTCGAGACAAATTTGGCTTACCTCACTATAGATGCGGAAGTAAACAGTAGCAGCTTCTTTATATTGCTCTCTTGTCTTTAACATTTCGATCCACCAAAGCCCACAACGCGTAGCATTTTGCTGACCAGCCAACCCAAGTTTCTACATGCATAGCTTGTAAGAATAAATAAAAAGCAGTTGGAGAGTGGCATCCTAGAATATAACCCGGTTGAAATAACAATAGACAGCGAATTCACAATGTCCATACTGAATTCAGTACTCAGAAACTTTGGCAAATTATGCTATCATTGAACCCTCACGAGCCCTGTTCTTTTTTATTTACTTTCAGTTTCAGTACTTATTTTCAGTAGTTCTTTTTATCTTCTATTTACATTAAAAAATAAAGAAAAATTATCTTCCAAATTTATTATATTATTCTTATCCTTCCTAGCGCAGGATCAAACTTTGGTAACAGGGGATCGTCAGAATTAATGATGAATGGGACATATGATGAAGGAGTAAAGTAGTGAACTTTCACTCATTTACTCGCTATCCTGAAAAGGAAAAGACCTAAAGTTCTGCTCCACTCCAGGATATATTCCTACCTATCACAAAGCCCAAAACCATTTCTAGACTCGAAAAATGCAAATCTAAATAGTTTACAGCCAGAAATTCCTGTAAATGTTGACCCTAGAGAAACAGAACATCAACCTGCTAGAATGATATAAAAGTACCAAATGACATAAACAGTTACAACTTACACACTGCTCAACACAAATAAAAAAAGCCAAAATCCTTCTGATCGCAATCATTCCAAGCCATAAATTTCAACAGAACCCAAAAAGGCAGCTATCTTCCTAATTACATAGCATTATTTAGCCTAACTTAAACAGAGTAATCATGAAACCAAGGAATTGGTATGATTTGAAGATACTGAGAACCTGCAGCAGTGATATCCTTCATATATTCCTCATAGAAATGGGATTATACAACTGTAGTTTTTCCCCTCAAAAGAATTTACCATTACCATTTTCCATAAGTTATACTTTTACTAGCTTTTTTGTGAATCTAATTCTTTTTTCCAACTTCTGTTGCAGAAGAAGCATCAGAAGAAAATAGGGCTTTTAAAAAACATGCAGAAATAAATATGCTTCATTAAAATGACACTAGGACTAAACCAGAATAGTAAATAGCAAGAAAGAGCTATACATACTGAATAAGTATTAAATGCATTTTCCATGCAATATTCAGCTTCCTTTCTTGATTGATCCAACATGAAGAATGTAAGGCCCATCATTTCCTGCAAGCAAATCAGACATATTATAAGTGGCTTAACTGGAAAGTATTCGTATGTACAATATGGAAGCAGGAATATGCACTCCAGTCTCTAGGCAAATGACACAATGATAATAAGAATCAAAACAGAAATCAACCCTCCCCCCCCCCCCCCCCCCCCCCACACACACACACACCCTCACATCCCCACCCAAGAGAGGGAGGGAGAGAGAGAGAGAGAGAATCCAACCAGCTCCCTCCATTTTCAGTCTTTCATTAAGTTGAATAAGATTTGAGAACTGACATTGATTCTAGGAAGCACACCACAGAAATAAATAGCAAAATGTAGCATATATCATTATGCTAAAAGAACTTGTACGACAAAATCATACATACTGTAGTAGGCGAAACAACATGATTCAATGTTTACCCTTTAATATAGCACAATAGGGCAAGATTCAGTGTAGTATATTGGAGAGAGAAAGAGACAGATGGGATAGTGTTGAGAAATGAAGAAGTACTCAACAAGCTAATACTTTATACATCCAGCATCAGTTTAAGCTATTCGCTAAAAAATGGCAGACTCAATTCCAAATCAAACAAACATAGAACAACTACAACATAAAGATCTCAAGTTACCTGGACACCAGCATAGCGCTTCCAAGCCTTATCAAGCTTATAATCTGTGGAAATAAGTCGAAAATTTGACATAGCTAGTTCATAATCTCGTAACATGAAAGCATAGTCGCCCAACACTCTGATCTGGGATTCAATTGAGCTAAAAGTATACCTTCATAAAGAAAGGTTCAGCACAACATTAAAAGAAGTAAAGTCAAAAGGAAATAACATGATACTACAAAAATCACTGTAAGGGAGAGGACAACATACGTAGGTCCATCAGGGGAATCCTGTGTTTCTTCTTTCCCTTTTCTCCACCACAAGTTTTTAATTTGGTTTCTAAAGCCCTTCCTAGTAGCAGCCACCTATATACAATAGACTACTTCATGAAATTGGAAAAATGGAAAGACTGGGAATAGAAAAGAAAACTTATATGCTCATAGAAAGAAAAATAATTCCATTTGACACAAGCTCAAATTAGAATAAAGAATGGATAAAGAATGGAGATTCAACCACCTGCTGATTGAGGACGCGAACTTTTTCCTCCATGTAAGGAATGATGTGTTTAGAAGATAATTCTTGCATCAGATCTTTTATCTGTTCCAAATTTGTGCAAACTGAATAACTCAATTGAAGGTTATATGGCTTTAGATAAATCTATGATTTACAGGGAAAATATCAGTTATGGCATAGATCATCATCTACTGATAGTGAAAAATTACCTCATTACAATCGTCAATATTGAGAAAAACACCAAGACGCTGATCTGGATAAGGAACAGATTTCTGTCACAGAAATACACAAAACTACAGCCTTAATCTTGCTCATTTGTTCAATAGTTGAAACCAAGATTATTTATCAGAACGGGCAACCTATGAAACATTATACACAAGTATAAGCTAGAAGTAGCTTACATAAGGTGCCCAGAGATTTTCTTCATGTTCCATTTCCTTGTCTTGAGAAGAATTAATGCATAGCAAATGACAGTCATTTGAGCCGAAGGTATTTTTCATCTCCATTAAAAGTTTTGTTGCCCTGCAAGCAAATAAATGAGATTCAAAACCAGTTGTGAAATATTCAAACCCTAAATCAAACAAAACGCTCCAAAATCTTAACGCCAAAAAGAGCAGATAGAGAGAATAGGTAAAAGCAAAACAGGACAAACCGAAATAAGTAAATTTGAAGTTCAAAACAGAACAAGTTGGCACGTGGAAATCTAAATAGAACTTTTACACATTTTTCCGTTGATGGTGAAATCAGTATAATCCAAGTCATATCAAATAGAAAAACAAGTGTGCATAAAAAATGTTCAATCAAATGACCAATAACATAGAGCATATTACTCCACAGATAATGCAGAACACATGTGAAACCAATATAAATGATACATAATGGGGAACATCATTTTCTCCTCTATTTTAGAATACTTGAGAGTGAAATTATAAAGTTCTTATCGGGAGTTCTTCTTTTCTCTGTTTTTTCAGGTTTACGACAAACCAAGAGCTAGCCTAACTATCAGATTTTTTAAAAATAGATGTTTTCCTTTTAAGTTGTGAGAGCATCATTTACTTTGAGTTAAAACCTCTCCTTCTTGAACCTCGCTTCCATCTCTAATTTGATTCATACACTTGTAAACCCCGTATAGAGAATGTAATACCATTGCTTAACCTGATAACAAGTATCTATAAACAAAATAACTACATGTGTCATTTGGAATCTAATATTTGTGGCTAATAATGACATCCAGCAGCTTACAGATTAAGCAAACTGATTTGAGAATGAGCAGTAAGAGGCAACAATTATAGCATATACAGTTAGAGGCAACAAAAAGATATGCTCTTCTTTATAGATATTCTTGTTACATTATAGTTGGCAATTTTCATGGGCTTCGCAAAATACAAATTTGATTGAGTTGTTTTAATAAATAAGTTCCTTGATCTATCAAGACAATAGCATGTCTTAGCTCGCACTTGGAACCCACCTTGCTTCTCATTCTTAGTCTTTTAATTACTGTTGAAGCTCAATCCCTCCTCATTTTACGTCTCTTTTAAGTCAAATTCATGTGATATGACCGTGTTCAAAGGTTATGATAGCTAACAGTAACACATGGTTGAATTTCCCCATCTTAGATTTATTAGTTGTATGAGCACAAGTGCTTAGGTTTAGGCTGCTGAACATCCTTTGGAAGAACCAAGGTTCTATGGGCTTAGGCCATCTACCCATAAGTTCATTACTCGATGAATTTGCTTTTGTTAACCCAGCTTCAGTTAGACTATTACTAGCATGATAGCATCTACTAAATATGCTATGAGCTATCTGTTTCGTGCCTTTAACATAACAAACTATCAAATTAAAACTAAAGAAAATAATCCAATACTTCTCTGAGGGGCCGTCTTGATTGTCATGCACCAGTAAATAATGTTTCAAAATCTTTGGATCCATAGCACCATCATTAAGAAGAGAGGGTAACTTGTCGGTGTTGAAAAGGTCAACAAATCGATTGATAGGATGTTCATCCTTAGAAGAAACAACCAAAAGACCTGCAAATTAACAGAAGAAATATAGAATGACAGAAGAATTAGGAATTATCAATGCATTAACATAGAATAAATCGAGAAAAGAAATAAGAACTAAGAAGTAATAGTTCCAGACAGTTTTTCAAAACTTACACGCAACAGGATGATCAAAAGCTTCGTGGTCTGAAAATGACACAGTACGTACAAGCTCCTTATTGAAAAATTTAAACCATGATGGTAGAATTTCAGACTCAGAGCCTGCAAGAGTTCAAATTTGGAAACATATCAGCTAGAAGCAATCATGCAAATTCAAAAACGCCAATAAGAGTGAGAAGCACGTATAATTAAATTAATCTAACCAAAATGAAGAAAGTATAATAGACACCAGACAATGATGAAAGAAACAATCTTTTCAAATTAACACCAACAAACTTTTGCAAAAAGATAATCATATCAGTATACTGTAAGAATGAGCATGGTGCAGGATCTGTTTCTGATCAAGAAAAAACACTGTGACAGAAATGTTAAATGAAATACAAATAGACATGTATGTAATTAAGAACATAACTTACTTGCTAGTACATCAGAAATAGGAGGTGGGTCCGAGTACAAGTCTGAATGATCGTTCTCCCCGGCCAGGCTAATAACTTGCTTGAGTCTCTCCTTTGCTACCTAGTTGAATCAACACCATCAACATACAAAAGACCCGCATATAGGACCCCAAGAAAACTCCTAATACAGTTTGATAATTGTAAGTTGCAACAAGGAAAAGAGTGATGTCCCCTAACAACAACAACAAAGTCTTATTCCTGAAATGATCCGGGGTCGGCTAACATGAACCATCATAAAGCACCATAATGCTCAAGTCGCGTCAGCGACATAAATTCTCTCCCGCCACTCCGTCCTATTTACCACCATATTTTCCTAAATCCCTAATAAACTCATATCACTCTCAATCAATCTCTTCTAAGTTTGTTTAGGCCATCCCTCTACCCCTCATTGTTTCCTCCTCTTGCCACCTTTCAAGCATTCTAACCGCCGCATAACTCGCCCTTCTTTTTATATGGAAATAAAACCTTAGTCCAGATTGGAATATCATAAGAGTAAAATGTTCAATAATGCTGAACAGTGAAACGTTACTTTTCCACCTAATCAGCCTTCTTTGTCAAAATTACACCCTTGTTCATTACCAACTTGACTAATTTGAACTCTTTCCACCCAGTCAGGCTTCCTTTTCTATTAGTATATTATGCTATTACTTAAACAAAGTCCTCAGGATTAGCTGTACGTATGATGATTCATTTATGAAGCTGCATTTCCAACAAAGCAATATGTAAAAGATAACAACTAATATTTGATTAAACTCCCTAGCCTATAGTGAGCATTATGAGTTACAGACAGAATTCGGAAAGGTCAAATCTTTGCTGACCCCATCCTACATGATTGAGTTCCGAAAATTTTTGGACAGGAATGGAACATCACTGAAATAACACCAAATACAGTGACAATATTCTTCCCGAATAAAAGAAAACGGGGGCAGCAGCAGCAGCAGCAGGAGTGAAAACTGTGCGAGAACTGCTTCTTTTCACCATTCACAGGTAAAGACGAAGAACCAACTCATTTAAGATAGAGTTTGGTACAACAAAGATTCTCTAACACTTGGGACCGGACTATTTGTATAACAATCGAGAGGCTATTACTAAATAGAGTTCGGTACAACAAAGATTCTCAACACTTGGGACCGACCGGACTATTTGTATAACAATTGAGAGGTTATTCGTATACAGAGCATTCCTATATACAGATTTTACAGTAACAAGTAACATTTGATAACTGAAAGTACAAGTTACTTGACAAAACGAATTGCATTTACCTCCAGATTCGTCTGCCGGACATCCGAGCCATAAAACAACCTGAGCCTGAACTGATGAATCCTATACGGCTGATCACTCGAGGTACGCACTGGAACTGCAACAAAAACGTTCACAAACACCTCAATTTCAGCTCAAAACACCACAGATTCAAATAATTTTCGATTTCAATTGAAGAAAACTCCAACTCACCATCGATATTACTGAAATTACAGAACGGCCCTAGCATTTCAACGAATGAGAGGCCGTTCTTGAGACAAGCGTCTTCGACGAGAGGCGTGGATAGCACCATTACCACCGGAGTGAATTCATCCAGCAGCATTTTGCCTAGCGCAGAGCTAGCTGGATCCATCGGAAAATTCACTCCGCCGACTAACTCACTGTGAAAATTCGGTTCGTTAGGTTTTTTCCGATCAGATCTATGTATCTTCGCCGGTAAATTGAGACCGGAGGCAGGGATTTCGGTTTTTGAAAAATTCGCCGGCGACTCGGGTGGTGGAGGAGGAGGTTAGCGTAATAATAAACATGGACCGTAATGGTTTAAGTTTAAAGGCTTTTGATTAACCGGATTTTAGACGGGGCACGGATTGGACTACTTGACCCGTCATTTGCATTGCACTATATGGCCCATGCAAAAAGTATTATTTGGCCACCATCCTATTTAAAATTTGTGTTTTAGGCCATTGACATTTTATTTACTTATATTTGGCAACTCATCTTTGTAATTTAGTGAAGTTTCTTTCTTATTATTATGGTACCTAACATTCCTACGTTTATATTATCTAGCAATTTTTCAGTTTTAATGTCAATTCTTTATTTGAAATAGAGTAATTTTAATGTTTAACATTTTTATCAACTTTTAATTTTGATTCAGGAAATGTAATATTTCACTAAATTGGTAGATCAGTATCCAAATATCGACCAAATTACAAAGTGAGCGGCTAAATGTGATTAAATAAAAAATTAATTGCTAAATATACAAATTTGAGATAAATTAATGGCTAAATAGTGTTTTTTCCTTTCTCAAACTTAAAATTATAACAAAATTCATTGTTTGTTTTGTTCTCGTATTTCTATTTAGAAATATTCTATATAAGAATAATCGGTAAGAGAGCGTTTGGTTTCAAATAAGAATAAGGATAAGGATAAAAGAGGCATAAGGACAAAGACAAAATATAGAGAGAAGATAAAAAATAAGATCCTTGATATTTGGGTAAAGTACACCACTGATATCCAAACTATGTCTTGTTTCTCAAATTGGTACGTAAATTTTTGTTTTCCATATGGGTACAAACTATGATTGAAATCAATTACTTTTATATTGTTGCAATTGTTTCTTACAAAATGTCTTCTCGAGGCGTAGCAAAGGTCTTTCTTGAAGCATATTCAAGGTACTCTTATAGTAGTAACATATATTCTAATGAGCATTTTGTTGGGGATAGAGTCAATGGTAATATAAACTCGTCCCTTATTTGTTTGTGAGATTAGGGGGAAGAGATTGGGTGAGTTTCTATCCTAGTAAAATTAAAAATAAAATTCCTTCCATATTCCCTCTCCATCTATTTTATCCACTTTTAGAGATAAAATGGTAAATATCATATTTTCATGGCTAATTAAATTCCATACACTTGAACATTGTAGGATTAGCCTCACTCACTAGCAGAATCTCATCCTCAAAACATTTTTTTTTTATCTTCATTTACATCTCAAATTAATCTCATCTCCATCCCCATTATATGCCCAAACAACCCGTAAAAACACACCATTTTCAAATTACTTCTAAAAAAACAAATAAATGAGGTGTGATTTGGAAATCAATACTTGATATAAGCCTGTGCAATATGTACGAGATATTTTCTTTTACAGTTATCTTTTCATAGAATTAATATATATTTAACTTCTGAACAATTGCTCCCTTTAAATTTTGTAAATGAACTACTTGTAAAAAATGTTTTTCTATGGTTATTTTGTTAACCATTACTTTGTTATTTACAAAGTAACCATTACTTTACCCACTATCACCATTAGATGAGGGTAGTGGATTTTGATCCAATGGTAATGAAGGCAAAGTAATAGTTACTTTAAAGTAACCATAGCGTACACCTTGTAAAAAATAAGAAAGAAGACATATAATCCTTTATATTATATTTATTTAACGTAACAAATAATTATCTTATTATTGTTGAACTATTACAAATAACTCCTTAATCTTAATTTATTGTTTTCGATAAGTGCATGATTCGCAAATCTTAACACATATAAAAGTTGAGCACAAGCTATCATCAAAACTAGCCACGCCAGATTTTATTCATATGTGTCATTAGAAGATTTCGACACTCAAAAATAAGAAAAATAAGACTTTACCTTTTCCACATTAATTTCATCTCTTTTAGAAACAGTTTAAATTCGACCTTCCATTTTCCTTTTCCATGGGTTACCTTTCTTTATGTAACTTAATTCATCTTATTTATTGATTAATTTTTCAAGAAGACAAACTTGGATTTAAAAAGAACATCCTCAAATTTCTGGCATGATTTGTAATTGGGTTTTTTTCTCTCATCTTCAAACCAAATATGTTTTTTCCACTGTTGGATTGAATCTCAACCGATGGGAGGAGAAAAAAAATCTAACTTGCATGCAAGAATTCATACATGGAGATGAAGTGAAAAAATGTGCACAAATTTACAGTCTTCAAAGTTGATGGTTGTTAATATTTTTTCATAATATCTAATTATTAGTTTTATTAGATTAAATTCATTCAAATATATGATGTTCTGTTAGACTTGATTTTTCATCTATGAAATGGGTGCATTTAGGTGTCATGTTGGTAATGGTAGGCTTAACTAAGTTGTTAAAGTAAATTCTAAAACTGCATTTTCAATTGGTTTAAGTTGACTAATGTCCTTTACTTTGCTTTGCTGCGAGCATAGATTTCATAATGGTGTCTATTAAAACAACATCTATTCAATACTCAAAAGGAAGACTTTGTATTAGATACTCTTGAGCCACTCTATATGCAATTAGTAAGTATAGCAAGATATTTTGGTCCAAATACGAGTTTCAGAACAATTGCGAAAAGAATGAGTTTCATATTTGTTTTTAATCGCAGGCATTATTCGAGTAGTTAATTATATTAGAAATGTAGAGACAATAGATCATATCAATAACAAAATTTCCAAACTTTTTATATTATTATAAACAAAATTTGGATACATCATTTTAAAAAGTAGAAGGTTATTTGTGACATTTAGCCAAGATCACAATTTCAGAAGCTCAGCCCACTTCACTTAAGAAGCATGAGTAGTGCATTCCATCATTACAAATGTCAGTGCGCTTTCTCGGCGCCAATTCTCGTTTCACCTTCCTTTCCTCCAGTCTCCTCCTTCATTTCCCTTTAACTTCTCCATCTTCCTTTTCCTTTCCTCTACGGATCTCTACTGTCGCCATGTCTTCTCGTCCTAACTTCCAGGGCGGCCGCCGCGGTGGCAGTGGCGGCCGAGGTGGACGCGGCGGAGGCGGAGGTCGTGCTGGTGGCGGAGGTCGTGCTGGTGGCGGAGGTCGTGGTGAGCAGCGGTGGTGGGATCCTGTTTGGCGTGCGGAGCGATTGAGAGAGAAAGCAGCTGAGGTGTTCGTTAATGTCGACTGAATTTGTTTTCTATGCGGTTTTTTTTTTTGTTTTATTAGTTGTTTTTTAGGGTTTTAGCTGGTTTTATTAGTGTATTAAAAAATGCTAGGTGTTAGTAGCGGATGAGGAGAGTCTAGACGGGATATATTCGGAGATTAATCTAGAACTAGTCGGAATTTTAGCATCTAGGCGGACCGTTGGAGTCTAGACGTCCTTCGTTTAAAACAGTGGTGTTTATTTATAGAGTTGGATGAATTTGATGTTAAGTAAAGCTGCAAAGTAGAATCTGAACTATCAAAATTTAAATTCTAGGAAGAAAATCAAGTTCAAACTTGTTAAACGTAGTGCCATTGCGAGAATTTCCAATGGAAGCTGAATGGCGGCAGCTAGTAGGGTGGCTGAGGACCTTCAGGGCCTAGTCGGGATATATTTGGAGATTAATCGGGGAATAGTCAGATTTTGAGCATCTAGGCGGTCTGATCCGTCCAGTTGGAGTGCCTAGACGGTCTAGACGTCCTTTGCTTAAGACAGTGGTGTTTATTTATAGAGTTGGATGAATTTTATGTTTAGTAAAGCTGCAAATAGAATCTGAACTATCAAAATTTAAATTCTAGGAAGAAAATTGAGTTCTAACTTGTTAAACGTAGTGCCATTGCGAGAATTTCCAGTGGAAGCTGAATGGTGCCAGCTGCTCTGCTTTCTACTATAGTGATATGAAGCAATTTTAGTGCTGAACTAATTTTTATGTTTTCTTTATTGACATTGAACATTCAGGATTCATTTTGGTGTTTGTAGTACATAATGTAGGCAATGGGGGTTATAGCTTCCTTTTGATTGTATGTTAATTATATGTTTTTTGTTTGCATTTTCTACTTTTAGATGGAAGTTCTTGATAAGAATGAATGGTGGAATAAGATGGAGCAAATGAAGAATACAAGAGAGCAGGAAATGATAATCAAGCGTAGCTTTAGTCGTACTAATCAGCAAATCCTTGCTGATATGTCTTCTCAATTGGGGCTATACTTGTAAGTGCTTTATTTTTACAAGATTAGGTAATGGATATGGAATTGTAGAAATGGACATTCGGGAAATAATCTAATTATGTATGCGGTGGAAAAAATAAATAAAATCTAGAGGCAGTTTTACTTAATATAGGTATTATGATTTTCATATGTTGAAGAACTATTCAGTCTTGGACACTATTTGAAGTATAGTGTGTAAGGGTATTTAATTGACTTTTGCGGGTGTTTATTCACCATAAGATGGAACAGATATTGTTTGATGATACTAAATCTTTGATTTGGGACTTCTTCTTACAATTTGTTTCGTTTGTGTTTGTGGAAAGAAAGTCATGCTTACGATAGAGGCAAGGCACTTGTGGTTAGCAAAGTTCCGTTGCCAGATTATAGGGCTGATCTTGATAAGCGTCATGGATCTGCAAAACAAGAGGTAAATATATGCATCCATATACAATTTGAATGCCATTGTTGGTTTGGATACTTTGGAAGATGCTCATTTGGATATCTATGCAGATCCAAATGTCTAGTGAAACTGAGAGAAGGGTGGGTAATCTCTTGAATAGTTCACAGAGAGCAGCACCTACAAACGATTCCGTAGGAACATCTAGGCAGGGGAACAAACAAGCATCAGCTGATCCAAATATTGTGAAGCCTGTTTCTACGTCGGAGACAGATTCTGCAAAGCAAAAACTCAATGTTGAATTAAAGCAAAAGCAGGATAAGATAATGGTAAACAGCATAACCTTATTGCCTCATGATATGATCAATTTTTTGACTACGTATGCAGAACTACAAAACCTAGATCATTTGGTCACACAATCTGATGTTTGAATGTTACTCCTACTTATTTCTTACTTTCAGGAAAATATTAGTGTGAAAGAAATGAACTCTTTTAGAGAGAAGCTCCCTGCATTTAAAGTGAGACAGGAGTTTCTTAAATCTGTTGCAGAAAATCAGGTGAATAATCTTTTCCATAATTTTTTTTCCACTTTTGGCCGTGTTTTCAAGGACTCTTGCCAATAAAGGGCTCTTTCTTTCCCTTGGGTTAATAATCAGGGGAAGCTGCAAATTACCTTTAATAAGAGTAAAATATATTATTAACTCTGAGCTGCTCCCATTAAATTTATTAGATTTGTCACCACCGGATTCATTGATATAGTCAATTGCTTAATGATAAAGCTTAGGATAGACTTGCAAGACTTCTCATGCACATATATGATTGTTAGGAATTTTCTGTCTATGTACTGTGATCTTCAAATATATCAATTGAATTGCGTATGCACACAGAAGTAGTATGCACATTCTGCGTGCAGTGTACATTGTCTCCAGACTTGCAAACATCCCAGATAATTGGATTATGTATCGATTGATGTTGTAATGTCAGTTCTTTTTTATTATTATCAAAGATCATCTTGGTTTACATATGGAGTTTGAAACCAATTATATGTTTACTAATACAAATATACTTTGGCTATTTCTATCAACTCAGATAATCACTCCTTTATTATTGTTATTTATTATTTATTTATTTTATGTTGGGCTTTCGGCATTAATGCATATGTATCACATGGTAATTCAAAATATAAAATGTTTTAGTGTCAGAAATACTGTAATGTCTGGGGGTTCCATCTGATCCTTCCCATTTTTATTTATTCATAAGTTTTTTTGTAAATTGCCTTTGAGATATTAATAGTTTGTCCTGAAGAAAAAACTATTCAATTTCATGGGGGAAAGATTATTATAAAATATTTTTTCTGATTTATGAGATGACTAACTTTTCATAGACGCTTAACTTATATTAAAGAGGATACCTGGGCATTGGGCAGTAGTCCTCATTTTGCATCTGCTTGGATCACTTACCATCTTTTGTTTCCAATAAGTATTTTGATGTTTTCTCTTTAAGAAATGACTCTTCACTGCCTGCCCATGCAACTGAATTAACATTAGAACTTCTTAGTATGTTTGTTGATTAGAAGTTTGATGCTTACGAGAGTTCTACTTACTTTTTGCTGAATCTCATTACTAACTTTTTCAAAATTTCAGGTTCTAGTTATTTCAGGGGAGACAGGTTGTGGCAAAACAACCCAGCTCCCTCAGTATATATTGGAAGATGATATAGCTCGTCTTCGTGGGGCTGATTGCAACATAATATGCACACAACCTCGTCGCATATCTGCGATATCTGTGGCGGCACGAATATCATGTGAAAGGGGAGAAAATCTCGGCGAAATGGTTGGTTATCAGATTCGCCTGGAGGCAAAGCGTTCTGCACAAACCCGTCTCCTATTTTGCACCACTGGGGTTCTACTTCGTCAGTTGGTAATTCTTCTTGTCTTGTTGTCTTGGCCATTAGGCTTCTGTAATGTTCATATCTTCCTTTGTGTAGTTTTTTGATTCATGCTCAATTCTTAACATCCTAGACTGCAAAATTTATTTGACCTAAGCAATTTTGTGCCTGATGCAACTTTGATTGGGTGACTTGTGCCTGGAAATTGTTTCTTTTTTGTAGACCTTGCATGTTTCTAAGCTTTTGCTTTCTGTACATTTTTTGAACCACAGGTTCAGGATCCCAATTTAACAGGTGTGAGCCATTTGTTAGTAGATGAAATTCATGAAAGAGGCATGAATGAAGACTTTCTGTTAATCATTTTACGTGATCTTCTTCCTCGTCGCCCGGATTTACGCGTTGTTCTAATGAGTGCAACCATTAATGCTAACTTGTTCTCTAACTACTTTGGAAATGCTCCTACTCTTCATATACCGGTAATTCCATCATTGTGATTTTGTAAAAGTGGAATGTTGTTCTTCTGTGCTGTATCACATTTGTTGATTATTTATTATTTCTTAAATAATTTGTTTATCTTGGCAGGGGTTAACTTTCCCTGTAACTGAGTTATTTCTTGAAGACATATTGGAGAAGTCTCATTATAAAATCCAATCAGAATCAGACAACTTTCAGGGAAATTTTAGAAGGAGAAGGAGAAGGGAGCCTGAGTCCAAGAAAGATGCTCTAACTGAATTATTTGAAGTAGGCTCAAATTTTCCGAACTATGAAACTTATGAATCTGCTTTTTCTTTTCCCCTTCTATTCATGGGAGTTTAATTGATTGTATTCATTTTGCATATAGTTTGGTTAACCCCATAAACTCTGATTGCTGTGATAGTTGAACCACTGGTTTGGTGATTCTGCTCAATGTTATGGCATCCGCAATATTTGTCTCGTATTTGAGTTTCTAATCAACCATTATTCGAAAGCTGCCCATTAGTTAGCTATAAAAGCTTATTCTTCTCTTGCATCTTGAAACAGAGTGCCTTCACGACCTTAAACTGAAAGGTCATGAAGGCACAATGGTTATAGAGATCATCTGGTACAGCGCTTTCATGACCTTAAACTGAAACTTATAATACAGAGTGCCTTTGTGCTAGCAGAAATACTTTCATGTTAATTACCTCCTCTGGTTTATGTTAGTATTCACTAGAGTGTTTCTTGCTTTTGGGCAGGATGTTGATATTGATTCCAAATACAAGAGTTACAGTGCCTCCACTCGACTTTCTCTCGAAGCTTGGTCGGGTTCACAGCTTGACCTTGGTCTGGTTTGTACTTTGAGAAATCAATTTATTTCATTTGCTTTCAAACATTTTTTTTCTTGAAGGAATTGTTTGTTTATTTGAAGTTGATGGATTTTTTTGATTGTTTTTTCCTAATATGATGCTTTATAAAAATTGTCCTCAGAAATAGTTGCTAGACCCACATCAAATAATAGCCTTTGGGATCTACTTTAAATTATTTTTTAATTAATTACCCTTTGATACTTGTGTTGTAGGTGGAAGCAACAATTGAATCTATTTGTCGCCATGAAGGAGCAGGTGCAATTCTTGTTTTCCTTACGGGGTGGGATGAGATATCTAAACTACTTGATAAGATTAAAGGAAACAGACTTCTTGGTGACCAAAGCAGATTCCTAGTCCTTCCCCTGCATGGTTCTATGCCTACCATCAATCAGCGCGAAATATTTGATCGTCCTCCCCCTAACAAGAGGTGAATAACTTTGTACGATAACTCTTCTCCGTTTAACCTCTTTGGAAATGTTGGAAATAAAATCTCTTGTTTTATGTGAAGACTCCACTCAACCATTTCATCTGCTTAATGAACTAGATTTTGGTTTTCTTGTCAGTGTTTGAGGATCTCTCAGTTGGATAGCTAGAACCTTTTATCATCTGATTGGATTATATTATGACCTTTCTTAACTTTCAAAAATTTTCATTGAGATCAAATGGGGTGTTCCTTTTTCTGCATACTCTGATAAAAAAATAAAATTGCTGCTGGCATTGCTGGATGTGAACAATTGACTGATTCTTGTAACTTTTGCTATAGAATTTGTGTGTACAGAATATTTTGGTGTCTATATCTCTGCTTGATGCTCACAGTATCAGGAAACGGTTATTTGGATGAAATAGAGGATGTTAGGTTAGTTTGGAGATTGTTGTGTTTGTCAAGATTACCATGCATGCCATGCTAGCCAGATAATTGGCCATTGAATCCTTGCGTTCCTATTCATACATGCACACAATAATACAACTACATTTCTATATGCATCCAAAACGGTTTGAAGTTGCTTACAAGGCTGAGAAAGAGTTCCTTACACCATCTGTGAATTCCTCCTACTCTTGTTTATGTCTGTCTTCCTATTCATGTATAAGATGCTTTTCCTCGAACATGTCATATCTTTCCATACAACTAGTCCAGTTCCTGCATTTATTAACATCAATGTCAATTATACTGTAAATTTTAACTGTGATTTGCCTTCAAAATTGTCAGTTGAAATAGCTATGTCATGATTTTGAAAAATTGTTAGTTCCTGCATATATGTTTTCCAATTGGGGACCTTTTGGCAAGTGTTAGTTGTAATTTTTTGTTTCTTATTGTTTCACCAGTACCTGGAAATCTCGATTTCTTGAATATATTTTTTAGTCTCCCAAATTCAATTTGTAAATGGATTGTTTCTGATACCTGCAGTTTTACATATTATAAGTAACTCCATTTTATCATTTATCAGGCTCTCTCTCTATTAATCTGAGTCCTTTTTTTCCCATTGTTTGCAGAAAAATTGTTCTTGCAACAAATATCGCAGAGAGTAGCATCACCATAGATGATGTTGTGTACGTTGTGGACTGTGGGAAGGCAAAGGAAACCAGTTATGATGCTCTGAACAAGCTGGCTTGTCTATTACCTTTGTGGATTTCCAAGGCTTCAGCACATCAGGTATTCAGAAGTATCATCCAAACATAATGGCGGACTATCGCTCTTTTCTTCTAATGTTAAACATTGAAGCTAAACAATCCTGTCAGACTCACAATTAAAAAAATTCTCTCAATTTGTGAAATTCAGAGACGAGGTCGTGCAGGCCGTGTGCAACCTGGAGTTTGCTATAGATTATATCCAAAAATTATATATGATGCAATGCTCGAGTATCAATTACCTGAAATACTCCGAACACCTCTGCAAGAACTATGTCTGAACATTAAGACTTTGCAACTTGGACCTGTTGCATCATTTCTGGCAAAGGCACTTCAGCCACCTGATCCTCTTTCTGTTCAAAATGCCATTGATCTACTTAAGACTATTGGGGCATTTGACGATAATGAGGAACTTACTCCACTCGGTATGTGTCATTTGAATTATATGCACCGTTTTATATGTTTGGCCTTTTGGTGTCTGTTGTATTCTAAGTTGATAAGCTAAACAGGTCGACATCTTTGTAAACTGCCACTGGACCCAAATATTGGCAAGATTCTTCTAATGGGGTGTATCTTTCAGTGCCTAAATCCTGCCTTAACAATTGCGGCTGCTCTTGCATATCGCGACCCGTTTGTTCTTCCAATAGATAGGAAAAATGAGGCAGATGCTGCGAAGAGATCCTTCGCTGGCGATTCTTGCAGGTATCGATTAAAACTTGCCGTCGTGATCCATTCTGAAAGCATTTTATGATATGATTTATGATTGTGTTGCTAAAACATATGCACATCCTTTGTTGCAGTGACCACATTGCACTTGTTAAAGCTTTTGAAGGGTACATGGACGCAAAACTTAACCGAAATGAAAGAACATTTTGTTGGGAGAACTTTTTATCCCCAATAACATTGAAGATGATGGAGGATATGAGAGAGCAGTTTCTAGGACTTCTATCAGACATAGGTTTTGTGGACAAATCTAAGGGTGCTAGTGTAAGATACTTGTTCCTCAACTGTGAATTCCAAGTGTTATACCATGCTATTTATTTTGATTGTAAAACTGGTGCACAATTTCTATCGTCTATAGCGTATGCTACACCTGAACTAGGAATAATTGACAGATTTAACGTGCTTTGTATAGGCTTACAATCAATGCAGCTATGACTTGGAGATGGTTTCGGCAATTCTTTGTGCTGGACTTTACCCAAATGTTGTGCAGTGCAAACGACGAGGAAAGCGCACAGCATTATACACTAAAGAAGTTGGGAAAGTTGACATCCATCCTGCATCTGTTAATGCAGGAGTTCATCTCTTCCCCCTGCCATACTTGGTTTACAGTGAGAAGGTGAAAACTTCTGGTATTTATGTCCGGGACTCGACTAACATATCAGATTATGTGTTGCTTATGTTTGGTGGTAATCTCATTCCTAGCAAAGACGGGGAAGGTATTGAGATGCTTGGAGGTTACCTTCACTTCTCTGCATCTAAGAATGTGTTAGATTTGATACGGGTAAGCTGGACTTTTCCCTTATGGCTTGAACTCTTGATGATTTTGTCTCTTTTTGTTGTTATTTTTGTTCATCTTTAACATGACACTTTTAAAATATATAGAAGAACATCAAAGATGTTAAGAAACTTAGTTTTGTAATTGACTTCTGCAGAAACTGAGGGCTGAGCTAGACAAGCTTCTGAGGAGGAAGATTGAGGAGCCAGGCTTGGACATTTCTTTGGAGGGGAAGGGAGTTGTTTCTGCCGTGGTTGAATTACTGAACAGTTATAATGTACGTCATTGAAATTTCCAGGTTCTTTAGGACTAATATTATACAATAGCCGTTCGTATTTCCTTAATATATTACAATATTTATGTCCTTGATATGTGGTATGCTTAAATCAATTTAGTGGAACAAAGATAAACAAGACTTGTTTAGGATATATTTATGGTATATTTTTATACTGGAGAAAACAATCAGATAAAACTCACATCTGATTTTATTTCTCCGAAGCTATTGCTTCTTACATATTGAGAGAAGAACACTTTTAGAAGCAGCTTGTTTGCTTCAACTGTCTTCAAATCACTTATAAATAGATTTAAAACACTCGAAAAAGTGGTCACAACTTAGATCTTGAAAGGCGGATAATTCGCTTAAGTTATCACCGACCAGCATCTATGCTTGTAGTTATAGAGGGTACCTCCATGAAATCAATCTGTGAATGATTTGAAGGAGAAGCAGGACACGTTAAATCTAGAGTATCAATTGGGAGCTCGGGTAGAGATGCTTCAAAGCAAAGTACCTTAATCACTTGTCCTGGTTTAAGCCTTTCCTCAGCTTTTGGATGACTACACCATAATCCTACCTTCAACAAGCATTCCATTTCTTCCCTGTTGAAGTTTGTGCTTAGTTGTTCATCAGCCGCATCTATTACGTTCCCTCCAAGGTAAAGCTCCCAAACCCATTTTACCAGTGGAATGTGAAGTTCTTCATCCTTAATGGTCCTTCTTCCACACGCAATTTCCAAGGCTACTATTCCGAAACTATACATGTCTGATTCTTTGGTAGCCTTCCCTTGGTACGCGTATTCCGGGGCAATATAACCCCATGTACCTACTACTCCTGTTGTTTGAGTGCGGAATTGTGGATCAACGAGCTTTGAAACCCCAAAATCACCCAACTTAACACCAAAATCAACGTCTAGAAGTACATTAGCTGGTTTAATATCTCTGTGAAGGACACTTTGCTCTGCTTCTTCGTGAAGATAGTGCAGTGCTGAAGCCAAGCCTAAGGCTATTCTGTAACGTGTCTGCCACGGAAGAGCTCTCTTTTTGCCGAATAGGTGAGTGTCTAGGCTACCGTTAGGCATGTAGTCATAAACTAGCAAGAGTTGACCTCGCTCGTGACACCATCCGATAAACTGTACCAAATTTCTATGCATCAATCGGCTTATTACCTTGACTTCATTGATGAAAGTTTTCTCGGAATTTGCAGATTCCGTACAGATTTTCTTGACAGCAATTATGCGGCAAACGTCACTCAAGGTTCCTTTGTAAACATGCCCAGATGCTCCCTTGCCTAGCTTCATATGATCTGCAAAGTTATTCGTTGCTGTCTCTAATTCTTCGAAAGTGAATCTTTTTGGTAAATTGCCTCTCTCAAGATCTCTACTCACCAAGGCATAGTTTCCATGGCTGTTTCTAGACAACTTCCTATTCCTTTTCATAATAACAAAATAACCCATTCCTCCTGCCAGCATCAAAATAGAGAGCCCAACTGCACCGATTAGCATTTCGGTTTTCTTGTTCATGTGAATCACGTTTCTGCTCCCAGTTTTTGCCATGGAATCCAAATCAGAATCAAATTGCCAAGTGTGAATAGCGAAATTTTTTTCAAAGATTGCACCCGAAGAAGCAGAAAATCCAATTCTAACCCACTCAGGAAGAACTTCCTTGAGATCAATTACGTAAGAAACATTAGAATATCCCTTATAAACACGGTCGGAGTCATAATTGCAAGACACACTAAGATTTCTTGTAGTAGCATTGTAAGAAATCCAAACATGACCTTCCTTATAGTTAGTTGAAGTAAGATCCCATTTAACGTAAGCCGATGAAGAAATGGAGCCATTGTTGATTCCAATATGACTAAATGGTGGATCAAATGAATTGGCAACTGTATCAAACTCAACTAGAACTATCCTGTTTCGATCAACGGTATAATTAAATAGACCCAGATAAGCACCGGCTGAATTGGGTGGAATCGGATAGGTTACAGGAGAAAGAAAGAAAGTAAAGCCATCACTTGGTTTAAGATCAAGATCATTAATGGAAAAACTGAAGAAGGTAGCGAAATTTGAAGTCCTACCAGTGGAAGAGTCGTAGAGATGGAAGGGTTTAGCATAAGAAGCTTTGCCAACACGATATTCTGCGTAGCTTGACATAGGGATTAGGCGAATAGCTCCATTAGTAGTGGTAGCGTCGCCTTCGAAAAGGATATCTGTCGTCTCTGGTGGGAAATCTGGGTAGTTGAAGGTAAGAGGATGAGTAAAGCCCGGGAAACCAAACAAGAAGATTAAAACAAAAGTGATGAGCATTTTAGCAACTGCACCTTAGCACTTAATAATTTTCATGAGAAAATCTATGATGGTTCAGAGTAGTATACTCGACCAATCACTCGTGATGAATGGTATTTTATTGTTTATGTATTTTAATTTTTAAGTATTTAAGCTGTTATGGGTTGAGCTGCAGGGTTGACTTTCTGACCTTGCTATGGCAGTATAAGTTGACTTTCTGACTTAAATTTTGAGATCCCATGAATTCTAGATTGATTTGCTTTGACTTTATTTTTGAATCACGGGTTGGAAATCAAGTTTGCAGCAACAGCCTGGATTTGAACTAATATGCTCGAGATATTTAGTGTCGACACAAACTATAGTTACTTTTTTTAAGCCTTAGTTAATTTTTTAAATTCTATGTATTACCCTTGATAATTTAGTTAATTTCTTAGATCAATAAAGATCTTTATGGTCAACGCAAATGACCCCCATATGAAAGATATGTCAAGAGGCCTCGTGAATAAAGTTTATTGGCGGATTTGGTGATGATGCTAATCAGGGCCATAAATAGAAAAGATCCGCCCATGAATGTGAGGAATCACCTTAAGTCAGTGGGATATTGCAGTGCCACCTCATTATACCTCTGTAGGGTCAACTGGAATCTCAAGGAAACCATTAGGTCCTTCTAAGGGAAGGAAATGATATAATAAGAAAACGCAAGTTAAATCGAACACATCATGAGATGTTATAGATACGCTTGCTAGAATAATACTCGAGGTAAGATAACACATTTTTTTCAATATATTTATGAGGAAAAAAAAGTACACCAAATAGGTTATATTGCTTGAATTTTGAAAGTTGTCATTATTTTTTAGAGTAAATAATTCAAAAGTCTTTACTACGGTAGATAATACTTCCTCCATTTTTTATTATATGTCATTTGGATGAAATGTTTTGCTTAACCAGAGCATTAATTATACCATATAAATACTATAATACCTCTACTACTGTAGTCCTTGTATTTTGAGAACACTCTTTAAGTTCTATTTTCTTTCGTAGAATAGTTTAATTTTCTATATTTTCAAACAATACACAGTTATGTCTATAAATACGAACTAAATTATTAAATTGAAAAAAGTTAAAATATGTTTTGAAATAATGAGAACTTAATAATATACAACACAATACAAGCTAGGAAATTCTAGAATAGGGCATATCCATCATATGACAACGGTGTCTAATCAATAGTGTTTCAACACCTCCTACTTCTTTTATTTTGAGAAAGTTACCATAGTAATCATATTAATCCTTTCAAATTATTTATTTTACAAGTTTAATAGTAGGTATTAAAACACTATTGGTTAAGGCCATTGATCTATCATAAAATTTGTAATACTTAATTCTGAAATGATTCTAAAATGGACTAACATATATCATCCTGCTGAACTAAGATGTAAATTTCCATCCACTTTGTACCATATAAATTCTACCCAATTGTAAATATAGTACTTCTCCTCCCATCCGTGTTTCCAAGATTTGACTCCATTGACCCTTATTTTAATTATTTAATCATAGAAAAGTCAAAGTATCGAATTCTCAGTAGTTGACTTTATGCTACTACATTCAACAAACATCCTTGCTTCTGCAATTATCCCAATTCAATCTTCCTCCCAAAAGCAAAATCACACTTGAAAAATGAAGATTTCATCTCCACCATTCATCCTTATTCTGATCTCTATCTTGATCCTCATCACCCCTATTTCCCCAACTCCATTCTCATTCAACTTCCCAAATTTCCCGCCACAAACAACTGAAATCTCCTACGAAGGCGACGCCACCATTTCCAACGGCGCCATCCGCCTCATTCCCTCATCATCCTACTCCCGTTTCCGCGTCGGCCGAGCTTCTTTCCACACCCCATTCCATCTCCACGACTCCTCCACCGGTATAATCTCCAGTTTCACCACCAATTTCAACTTCACTATTGACATTTTCAATCTCTCAACGCTTACAGACGGATTCGCATTCTTCCTTGTTCCGGTTTCCTATCCCATCCCGCCTAACTCAGCCGGTCGGGGTCTAGGCCTGTTTAACTCTACCACGCGCAGCAATCCTATCGTTGTTGTTGAGTTTGATACTTTTGCTAACTCGTTTGATCCTCCGTTTAGTCACATTGGGATCAATAACGGATCGATTTCTTCGTCTGCGGTTGTTGAGTGGGATCTTAGGGAGACTAGCGGGAAGGAAGGGCGTGTTTCGATATTGTACAATGCTAGTGAGAAGAATCTTAGTGTGTGTTGCAGGTATGAGCTTTAGTATTGCTTGTTGTATTTAAGGAGATGTTTAGCTTTCCATGTTAGCAATGTGGGATATTTTAACAGCTTTGTTTTTGTTGTTGTTGTTGTTGTTGCAGGTATGGTGAGGATCGGGTTTTTAACGTGTGGTATGTGATTGATTTGAGGGAAGTTCTTCCTGATTGGGTTCGAGTCGGGTTTTCTGCTGCTTCGGGGAGGTTTTGTGAGAAGAATTTCGCTATTCAGTCGTGGAAATTCGATTCTGATTTGGATTTTGAGGATGTATTTGGAAGTGAAAATGTGGTGAGGAAGAAAACTGTGGTGGTAATTGGAGTTGCTAGTTTGTTTGTTTTGGTACTTGCAGGTGGATTAGGTTGGTTTCGAGTTAGGAAAAGGAACGGACGTGGGAGTTACGCGTTGGTGAGCAGAGATCTCGAAAGGGGGACGTTTCCGAAGAGATTCACTTTCGAAGAATTAGAGATGGCAACGGATAGCTTTGCAGATCATATGAAGCTAGGCCATGGAGGGTCTGGATGTGGAGATGTTTATAGAGGAAGATTGAGTGACATTCCGCGGCTTGTTGCTGTCAAGAAAATCTCCGTGGAAGCTGTTGATTCGGAGAAGATCTTCATCAATGAAGTGAAGGTAATAAGTCGTTTGATACATAGAAATCTTGTTCAATTTATTGGCTGGTGTCACGAGCGGGAGAATTTGATGCTTGTTTACGATTTCATGCCTAATGGAAGCCTTGACACCCATCTATTCGGCGAAAAGCGAGCTCTTCCATGGAATGTGCGTTACAGAATAGCCATAAGTTTAGCTTCAGCGCTTCACTATCTCCACGAAGAAGCAGAACAATGTGTTCTTCACAGAGATATCAAACCAGCAAACGTGTTTCTAGACATTGATTTTGGTGTTAAACTAGGTGATTTCGGGGTTTCAAAGCTTGTTGATCCGCAATTGAGGACTCAAACAACGGGAGTAGTAGGTACATGGGGTTACATTTCCCCCGAATACACGTACGAAGGGAAGGCGAGTAAGGAATCAGACATGTATAGTTTTGGCATTGTGGCGTTGGAAATTGCTTGTGGTAGAAGGAATGTCGAAGATGGAGGGTTTCGTGTGCCATTGGTGAAACGGGTTTGGGAGCTTTACTTGGCAGGGAATGTAGTGGATGCGGCTGATGAGCAATTGAGCTCAAATTTTGACAGGGATGAAATGGAATGCTTGTTGAAGGTGGGATTATGGTGTTGTCATCCAAAAGCTAAGGAAAGGCTTAAATCAGGACAAGTAATTAAAGCTCTTCGGTTTGACGCTTCTCTACCTGATCTCCCGATTGATAGTCATATTTAATATGTCGTGCCAGCAAAGGATCCAGGTATTGAAGCTATATACATAACGTTCAAGGAGTTTCTCGTCGTTCTCCAGCAATCAATCCATGCTCAAACCCGGTGGCGATCTTTGAGATGTGTATCCGGTATCTCCTTCAAATCAGTCACAATTTTGATTTCGCGGGGGTATATCTATGTCTACAAGCGTAGATGTTGCTTGAATTACTCATTTGTAGATTGAAGTTTTTTTTATAACTAAAGGAGTACGGTTTCGGGAGCGTTTTCCCATTGGAAGGTGCAACTGCCTAAATTCCAATCTGAAAGGGATCCAACTGCCTAAAAATTGGTATCATGCATGTAAAAAAGGGCAGAATAATCCAGCAATACAGATGGGAAGAAAATTCCAATTTGATTTAACTCGAGATTTATGTGTTCGGTCCTAAGAAATCTTGAGTTAAACCACATCAATTCATAAATCTAATAAATTTGGTTGGTTATTTTTCATATATTTTTCTTTTCTTATTCTTATTATCTATAATTAGAAAATATTGTTGATAACTAATCATACGTGACGTGGTACACCGCCCTAATAATTTAGTCCTCCATAGTATGTCAACCAATAAGTGTAACATCTTTTTTTAAGGGAGAGTAACATTGTTAATTACATACTTTTAGCTAATTAAAATTTATATAAAGTTATAGGTCATACAAAATAAATTTCATACTCAAAAAATAATAATTCTAAACCATATTACATCCAACGTATGAATAACATGTTATACATGCTATATGCATAGTAAATTTTCTCCTAATCATGAGATGAAAAGAATGATAGAAAAATAGCTAATTTCTACAATCACGTAAAGTTAGTTATAAAGACAGTACATTTAAACACTATGTATACATATAATAATTTCATTGTTGTAAAAAAATAGAGACTAATTTTCCTAGCGAGTCCTGATTAGTCCTTGAAGTTTCTAAATTGCCAATTAGCATTTATAATTCTTTTTTGTTATTTAACTGATTTCTGAATACCAATGTCGGGTATGCAGTTTTAAAAAACAGTTTGGTGGAGTATAATATCAAATCCTCCCAATATTGTTAGTGGTTGTCGGCCCACCATTTAACACTCAGCTATCAGGTAGAGACTATAATCTTTTACTTCACTAAAAAAAATATAAATTTAAAAATTTATCAAATGGTGTTAAGTTTTGATTAGTGAAATAATAAATTTTAGGTTTAAAATGAAAGATCAAATCCGCTATTTTGAATAATTATAGGACCAAATCTGTAATATTACACATGTTATTAAATAAATAAATCGAAAGCATCAAATTTTTCTTCTCTTCTTCTCAACCGGTCCCTGCAAAAACTCGTTAAACCCTAAATTCAAACTCAGAAAATTCCCAAATGCTGGCGCTCTTTCTCCATCCATTACCCTAACTCCGATTCGAGGAACCCGACCACGAACCATGGGTCGACCCGAACCATGTGTCTTGTTCTCCCAGACCTTCGTCCATCCTCAACTTGACGAATACGTCGACGAGGTAACCGTTTTCGTTTTCTCTCATTACGCAATATGTTGTTTCAATTTGAGTTATTGTATAGTTGGATATCAGTAAACTTAGGGCTTCCCGAGTCGGAATTCGATATGTCTGATTTCAATTGTTATGTGTTTTTCAGGTATTGTTTGCTGAACCAGTTGTAATTATTGCCTGTGAGTTCCTTGAACAGAATGCTTCATCCATTTCCCAAGTCGTGCCGCTTGTCGGGTATGTGATTCCAGTAATTGGTTCAGTTTTAGTTTCAAGATTCGGTTTTCTTATGAACAATTAGCTAGCTTTAGTTACATGTAATGTTCAATTTAGATTTTTCAATTCCGGGGTTTGGAATTGTGTAGAGAAATCTGTTGATATGAGAAAAAGAAGATGTTGCTCCTGTGATTTATTCTAAAGTGCTGTTAAATTATACAGGGCCACCTTGCCTCCTTCATTTGCTTTGGAGGTATTTGTTCAGTGTGAGGGAGAGACACGATTTAGGCGTCTCTGCCAGCCGTTTCTCTATTCTCATTCTTCATCAAATGTGCTAGAAGTTGAGGTAATTCTACACCTCTCCTGATGCCTGATTATACTATATTTTTTCTTGGTTGCATCTTAGTTCTTAGATTGATTATTTGTACGACCACCGGATTAAGTCCTTGATATTTTATTTATTCTACTATACCTTTTCTGGGTTGCATCTTAGTTCTTGGATCAATTATTTTGTACGATTACTAGATTAAGACCTTGATATTTACATTATAGTCTATTTCTCCGTTCTTCAGCAAGAAATTCCTTTGTTATTCTTCTGTAAGAGTCATGTTTTGAACTTCCTTCCGAGCTTTTAACAAAATCTATTGTCGAGGAAAATTGAGTTTTACTAAACACACGTTGCCATAATTGTTGCAGGCTGTTGTGACAAACCATCTAGTTGTAAGGGGAAGTTATCGCAGTTTAAGTCTGATCATATATGGCAACACTGCAGAGGATCTTGGACAGTTCAATATAGAATTTGATGACAACTCTCTCACCAATCTTGTTAGTTCTGCTGAGGGAGGCCTTGAGGATCTTCCGCTAGCATTACGTCCTACTAATAGGAGAGTTGAGGAATCCCTGTCCTCTTTGAATGTATTATCTTTACCTGTTGCCGCTTCAGATATATCAGTTGAGGTCAAGCAGTTTTTGCAGCTAATTTTGAAGATGTTAGGTTTGCCAAATCTAGAGGATTCTGTTTATAAGGTTGTAGGTGCTCTAGTGGCAGCAGTCTGTTCTTATGTCAGTCATGATTTATGCTGCGTGGGAACTGAACAGAAACAGTGTAAATTTGGTGGATCCAAAGAATTTGAGCAGATGCGTTGTGCTATTAACGATGCTGGAACGCAGCTTCTTGAAGTGCTCCGACATAGTTCAGAAGATGGAGCTGCTGAATTGCTGGCAGATTGCACTTTTGAATCTCATGCTGATTTGCCTACTTCGAAGCAATTGGTAGACATGTTGATCCAGCTTGTGAGTTTTAGGAGCAACTCCACAAATGTTAAAACACACCAGCTTTCGGAGGTGATTGTTTACATTATGCTTAACTGATTTTTGTGTTTGCATAAGTTTGCTGATACAGATAGCTTCTCAAAGACATATATCACTTCATTCTCTCTCCTTTGCAAACAATGTGCACAGCAGCATATTTGATCAGTCTGTATATTTCTTTACCTACTATCATTCATTTTTAATATCGTGTCTCATTTGCAGAGCAAGAACATCACTCTAGGGTTGGGCCTGGCTCTTTTGTTGTGCTCTGGTAGAGAAAGCTGTTTTCATTTTGTCAATAGTGGGGGACTGGAGCAGCTTGCAGATGTTTTCTCTTGTGACATACATGATTCTTCTGCCCTTGTGTTATTGTTTCTTGGAGTTATTGAGCAGGCTACTCGTCATCCAATTGGCTGTGAAGGAATTCTAGGTTGGTGGCCCCGTGAAGATGAAAATATTCCATCTGGTATTAGCAAAGGCTATAGTCAATTGTTAAAATTGTTGTTGAAGAAGCCATCCCATGATATTGCCAGTTTGGCAACCTGTGTGCTCCATCGCTTAAGATTTTATGAAGTTGCTTCAAGATATGAGGTATTTTTTCGAGTTGTACAATAGTGTTTCTCTGGGTTTCACGAAAGTAGACTGTTGGTAACATCTATACTTCCATTCTTCTCCAGTGTGCTGTTCTCTCGGTATTGGGGAGCCTTTCTGCTGTTGGTAGATTTACGAATCTTACATCGAATATGCTTAACACTGTTAAATCCCAACTAAAGAGGCTTTTGGTCAGTTGCGATTGATAGTTATTTTTGTTTGTTCCCTTTTGATAATATTCAATCCTTAGTCCATATTTGTTGACAAGTGGTGATGCAGAAATTGATAAATTCACATGGTCCAGTTGAAGACCCTTCTCCAGTGGCCTGTGCTAGCAGGTCATTGATCCTTGGTCAAACAGAAGGATTATTGTCATATAAAGCAACCAGTGGTTTGATTAGTTCATCAAACTGCTGCTTTGCAAAATGGGATGTGGACCTGCATTTGCTTGGACTGCTAAAGGTATATTACTTTCCCAATTTGTAGATTCTTCAGGAAATGTAGTCTGTTTGACTTGTCTTTTGTAATGTATCAGTCTTTATGTAATTATTTAACTTACAGGTTCAATGGTCCCATGTAACATGCTTTTCAAGTGCGGCTCTACATTATCGTACTTTGGAAGTTTTTGAATTTTTTTTAGCTCTTTGCATTTGGAATAGTGTCATTCTACTTGTAAAATAATATTGGAAGTTATGAATGGTGGTTATGAGCGCCTAAGCTGACAAGTGTTTGTGGCTCTGATTTTTGTATATTGCTTATAGTATTAAAACTATTTTATTTAGCTGTTAGACTTGATGACAAACCTAAACTTTATTTAGATTAAAATATCATTTCACAGTTATTATATTTTTTTCGTTTTTTCCCGTCCTGTTATGGTTTGTAGGTTTTGTTCATATACTGATTATATGAGGGTTGGTGTATTGATCATGTGTTATTTTTCCCTGGTATCTTAATTATTTTCTTGGAAGCAGGAGAGAGGCTTTCTTCCTCTGTCAGCTGCACTTTTGTCTTCACCCATATTGCGTTCTAAAGCTGGACATATGATGGACTTATTTATCGATATTGCTTCGACTATTGGAGCCATACTTCTTTCACTACTTATGTCACGTTCAGGTTTTGTCTCAGAAATTGGTTATTTGGATTTTATTTGATGAAATGATCAAATTGATGATGTTCCTTGTTTATCTTTTTCAGGTCTAATTTTTCTATCACATTATCCTGAACTTTCTACTACATTAATTGATGCCCTGAGGGGAGGTGATATGAATAAGGAAGACTGTGTTCCTCTCCGGTATGCATCAGTTTTAATGTCAAAGGGTTTTGTTTGCAGCCCACGAGAAGTTGGCATTATCGTTGAGATGCATTTACGGGTGGTAGGTTCTTTTCCTGTATCAAGAATAGCTAATGTTCCTTAGTTTTGATGAAATTTTGAATGTTATCACAATGTCCCAGCTAAGGGTTGTTGTCATCTTGCTTTGTTGTAGGTTAATGCAATTGACCGTTTAGTTGCATCAACTCCACACTCTGAAGAGTTTCTATGGGTGTTGTGGGAGCTGTGTGGTCTTTCTAGGTGGAGTTGTTTGACTTTTGTTTTGCTTTTGAATTTAAAGAGAATCCTGGTTGGTTTTGACAATGCTGAGATCTTGATTTGCAGGTCAGATTGTGGACGCCAGGCGCTGTTGGTTCTTGGATATTTTCCAGAGGTATTTATATGTGCTCATAAACATAACCAGTGAATAGGTTAAAACCAGACACATCAACATTCAGTATAAAACTGAAATGAAAATATACATGAACATATATTAGTGCTTATGGAAGCCGAAACTCGGTTGCAGTTTGATATTTCTTGCATGGACACTAGATGGAATTATCCACATGAAAAACGATATGAATATTATAATTAGAGTTGAGATGGAAAACCTCTCTCTCCCTTCCTCCCTATTGTTTCATAGTGAGTAGTTATGTAAAATTTTCCTCAACATAAGACGCATATTTTTTGAATTCCTGATGCCAAAAGAAGCATGCAAGCTGTGTGTAGCATATTTTGATTATTAAATCTGCTTTGATGCAATCATTGGTGATCTATCCATATTTCTTCAGTTTTTCTGGTGTTTTGCATCATAGTTAGCAGTTACATGCTTTTATTGACATTTTTTTTTTTGTCTGGGATAGGCTGTTTCAATCTTAATTGAAGCCTTACATCTTGTTAAGGAATCGGAGCCGGTTTCCAAGAATAACGGTAGATTTTCTCGTTCAAGTTTAGAATTCCAAATTTTCTTCTTAGCTGATCTGATATTTCAGGAATTTGATGCAATTCTGCATTTGCAGGAGCTTCGCCAATAAATCTTGCAATTTTCCACTCTGCTTCGGAGATTTTTGAAATCATTGTCAATGATTCAACTGCATCCTCATTGGGTTCCTGGATTGGACATGCTATGGATCTTCATAAGGCATTACATTCTTCTTCACCTGGGTCAAATAGGAAAGATGCTCCAACCCGGCTCTTGGAGTGGATAGATACTGGTGTAGTTTATCATAAAAATGGAGCTATCGGTCTTCTACGATATTCTGCTGTGTTAGCCTCTGGAGGAGATGCCCATTTGACCTCAACCAACATTCTAGTGTCCGATTTGACAGATGTTGAAAGTGTAATTGGAGATGCTTCTGGAAGCGGTGATATAAATGTTATGGATAATCTTGGAAAGATTGTCTCAGAGAAGGGTTTTGATGGCGTTGCCCTTCGTGACTCATCCATAGCCCAGTTGACAACAGCTATTCGAATATTGGCGTTCGTTTCTGAGAACTCAGTATGTTATTTCTTCAACTCTTTCTTCCTTGCAATTCTAAATCTGATGCAGACTAATTATAATTCTCCTCGCATAGACTGTTGCTGCTGCTCTGTACGATGAAGGTGCCATAACAGTAATATATGCAGTTTTGGTCAACTGCAGTTCCATGCTTGAGAGATCTTCTAATAATTATGGTTAGTTTTGTTTGCTCACTTTTTTTCTTCTGTATAAATGTGATAAATGTAGGTTAAGAATTTCAGAGAAGATTACTGCATATTGTTGTCAAAATACTTAATCATAACAAGAAAGAAATGTTGGATGTCTGGAAACTGGAACAGTGTCTTCTGATATAAAATACCAGTAATGGGTTTGCATAAGCTGTTCTTCTCATTCCTAGATTCTAATGATGCTTGAAAATTATATTTAAGTGCTGACTAGGAAACCCATACTTGAATTAGCTAAACATTAGACAATAAGAGGCTTCTACTGTTGCTGCAATAAGATTTACGAACTTTGCTTCTAACTAATTTGCGTAGAACTACCAGAGATATCTGTAGATAAGCCTTGATTTTCCTTTTTCAGAAGTGTTGGTATAATGGAAACATTTTTTCCAACACTTTGTGGTTTTCATGTAGGCCATAGGTCCAATTTGGACCTGAAGCTTGGTGATTTGGTTGATTGAAAACTCGTTTTTTAGAACAACGTAGGACCTATGTTACACAGACACTTCTCTTTACTTGCATTTCTGCATTTCGTGTCAGTGTCATATCCGTGTCTGTTTCCATTTTAAGACTGTTTTATGAAGGCATGTTATAAAAATAATGTTTCCCGTTTCTCTTACTGTATCCGTTCCCCTGGCCATGTCCATGTCCGTGCAACATAGTGTAGGATTATTATTTCAAATCTGGTGCAATACGGCCCTACTAATTTCGAATTTGAAATTTTTGATGATGTGGCACTATTTAATTTTGACATATATTAGTTTTTACGCAAGTGGTGTGTCAATTGTAATTGTACTGACATGCATCATTTTAATAAATATAAAAAAATTTCATGTCAACGGTTTTTTTGAGACTCAAATGCTGCATATATGCACTTAACAGAAAATCTCAACCCTAGTTCGAGACTGAATTGAAGCAAATTTTAAATTATCAGTCCTATATTGCTTCCAAATACTTTAGTAGGACTCAGTTGCACTAAATTCAATATAATAGGTCCTACATTATTCCCAAAAGTTGTAGGAGTCTTCAATCAACTGTTGCCCCAAAATTCAAGTCTGACATTGGACCTTCAGCCTATGTTCAGCTTATTTTGGAGCATTTAGTGTTAGTGGTTTTGCATTAATGTAAGACGGAGAGAATGTAAGAATAGTGTGTCTATTATGTTATGAATTGTAGATCTCTGCATACAATATATACTAGGGAATAAATCATCATATTCCTATCATTAAGTGTATAGCTAAGAGATCTGATTTTTATGTATTTTGTTTATATTTATGACAATTAACAGTTTATCTGAAGAATATGTATTCCAGTTATGTTTGTGGTAGCTTGCTGCATGATATGCTTTTGCTGCTATAGTATTTAGGATAAGTACAAAAATAAACCTTGTGGTCTTGTGCATTTGAAAAGCCATGTTTGCAAGCTAGTAAACCACTAGTAAAACAAGGGGAATTGAGTCGTTCGTTTACTTTCTTACTGCTTTAAAGTGTTTTTACGTTAGGAGGGATACAATGGGATGAAAGACCGCTGAACTTTTGGTTTTGTCTTTCGGGAAGAGTATAAAAAACAGGTTGCTTGAACTTGTCCTTCACTTCAATGTGCTAAATGACGCGTTTGCCGATATAGTCGCAGCCAAATATTTTCCATGTAGCCAAAGGTCAACCATTTTAGCTAAACGAAGTCTGTCTTTGTAAATGGAAGAAACCATTTTAGCCAAATATTTTCCATGTCTTTCCAAATGTGTAATACCACGAGGTTTATTTTTGTACTTTCCCCTAATAATTTTAAATGGTTACATAGAGATTCTTTGCGCTACAGGGTAGATAGCTAGGTTTGAGTTATAAGATTCCTAATCAAGATTTTCTGCTGTTTTTGTTAAGTCTTCATTATATTTATTTGTAAATCATTTTCTTTGGATTTCTTGAACAGATTACCTTGTTGATGAGGGTGCAGAGTGCAATTCTACTTCCGATTTGTTATTGGAACGTAATCGTGAGCAGAGCTTAGTTGACCTGTTAGTTCCTTCACTGGTGTTGCTGACAATCCTTTTGCAGAAATTACAGGTGAATAGAATTTATCATTTTCTTGATCACGAGATATCCCCTCCAACACTTAGATATAATCATGAGGCATGGCTTAGGATTAAGACATATTTGGTACTCATCTGACTCAGCTTGTGAAAAGTAATGCTCCTTTAGGAGTTACATGCCTATACAACTAAGCCATGTGCCTAAAGCCAGGTGCTAGCCAATAGAAGACATGCCTTCCTATTTCTTTTTGTGGTGGTGGTGTCACTTTAAATTTATCTATTAACAACCCGTGCTATTGATTTGAAGAGGTTAAGTACTGTGCTTCCATCCCACTGCATCAAGTCAAGTCCAGTTGAAGCGGTTGGATTTAATTTGACATAGGTTGGGTTGGTACAGCTAATGGAGTGGAAGAGGGTCCCTACTATATTAATCAATGGAAAAATTGTTTCTCTTGTATACTATCCATCCATGTGCTTAGCCATCCAGCATTTTCTCTTACTCTATTGCCAACCTTGAAATGCAATGAAAACAAAATTATAATCATCTAAGTGGCTCCAGAATATATTTACTGTTATTTTGTATGGTTTACTTCCGCTTAATTATCTACAAGACTTGAGGTTGCTTCATCTTTTTGTTTGTAGGAAGCAAAGGAGCAGCATAGAAACACAAAACTCATGAATGCCCTTTTGCGACTACATAGAGAAGTAAGGTAATCTGAAATAGTATCATTCTTCACTTTTTTTTCACTGTTATTGTTCTCTGCATATGGTTCAGTAAATTATGGTTGTTGCAGCCCAAAGCTAGCTGCATGTGCAGCAGACCTTTCTTCTTCTTATCCTGATTCTGCGCTTGGTTTTGGAGCTGTCTGTCATCTTGTTGTTTCCGCACTTACATTTTGGCCTGTTTATGGTTGGACTCCTGGCCTTTTCCATTCGCTTCTTTCAAGTGTTCAAGTTACTTCTGTAATGGCTTTGGGGCCCAAGGAAACCTGCAGTTTTCTCTGTCTTCTGGTATGCAACCCAACTATTTGTGCATGTGTTCATTTGAGCAACCTTACGTATTTATTTTTTCAATTATTGTCGTATGAAAGTACTTTTTTTTCTCTATAATATTTATGCTGTTTAATTGATTGCTGCAATATTCGAAGCATGAACTTAACTTACATGGAAACTGAAACGGATATCAAGAATGATATTAGTAAAAAATATAGGAAGTGGAAATATGAGGGAACATGTAAATAATAGAAACACCAATTAAATTTAAAATTACTGCAATTCCAAATTCTTTTATATGAAACCTAAACCATTACTTGGTTGAAAAAGAAGGTGAGGTTTTAATTTTGCAAGCTTTAAGAAAATGATATATATGAGGGATCGATTAGATCACCAATTTGCTTCAAGAACTGCATTTTTATTGTTTTCCAATTTCCTAAAGTTACAAAAACAAACCTGAAAGGTAAAGTAAAAGTTCCTAACCGCAACAGTTTCCGAAATGTGGAAACTCTTCAAACTCAAAGTTTCCATGCCACATTTTTGGACTAGTTGAAAATATAATTTGGGTTGCTGAACTATGAAATCTGACCTTTATTTCTTTTCGTTTTTTGTTCTCAAGATTGATCTATTCCCTGAAGAAGGTATCTGGCTTTGGAAGAATGGAATGCCCTTGTTGAGTGCCCTAAGAACACTGGCTGTTGGTACAATATTGGGGCCACTAAAGGAGAGACAGGTTAATTGGTATTTGGAGTCATTGCACCTGGAGAAACTGCTTAGCCAACTGACACCACATCTTGATAAAATTGCCCAAATTATCCAGCATTATGCAATATCTGTATGTGATTCCTAAATTTATGGAGTGGGTTGGTTTCCATTCTTTATTTCCAGTATATAATAATATATCTTTTTGTTGAACATAAGTTTTCGTGTGCACTCCTGTTCTTTTCATTATCCTCTGCTTCTGTTTAATATTTAATAATTAACAGGGATTGGTAGTCATCAGAGACATGCTTCGTGTATTTATAGTTCGCATTGCTTGCCAAAGAGTTGGAAATGCCTCTAAACTTGTGCGGCCTATATTATCCTCCATCCATGATCATATTTTGGATCCATCTTCTCCATCAGACGTAGATGCTTACAAGGTAAAATATTTCTGCCACTTGCCATGCTTTTCCAGTCGTCATTATTTAATAATCCAAGTCTTTTTTTTGGGTGAAGGTCTACAGGTATCTAGACTTCATTGCTAGCATATTGGAACATCCACGTGCAAAGGTTTGTTACTTATTTTGCTCACCAATTTGTTGTTGTCTTCTGCTCCAGGAATGATTGTACTGACATTGATTTTCTCCATTACTAGATGCTGTTGTTAGAGGAGGGCTTGCTTCAGGTTCTTTTCAAAGTGCTAGACAAATGTTTTGGTGTCATTGATTCAGATGGGAAACAGCTCCTAGATGGTAAAAATTTAGCAAATTATGGGCTTACTTCGATTAGCTGGTCTCTCCCTGTTTTCAAGTGTTTCTTACTTCTGTTGGGTTCTGAAACATCCCTACTGTACCCTGGGAGACATGATCTGTGAGTGCATATTGCAAGTTGTTTTCTTTCCTCTTTTCCTTCACTATGATGGATTCTATGGGTTGTTGATTGTCACTTACTAAATCTTTACTTGCACCAGTTCTGGAAGCTTGAGCAACAGAGATATTTCATTGATTTTGCCATATCTCCTTAGGTTCTGTCAGGTATTTCTCTTACAACTCTGCATGGTGAATTCGTATTGTGTGAAGTCTTTCAACTTATTACTTGGTCATTGACATTTCTTTTGAAATACGGGTTTTCTTGTCATAGGTCTTCCTTATCATTAGTTAGAAATTGTCCTCTACTCTCTTTCAGCAAATAAAGTAACGCTTACTATTTCGGCTTAGCTCAATTGTTAAACCTGCACGTAGTTGTAGTTGGCTGGCCATGGTTTCAACACTCAGATTTTTTAGAAAACTCGATTTGGCAAGAAAAATATGTTGATTAACTGAAATAGATATCTTATTTTGTTTCAGTTTAGACTTCGAGATTTTTTTCTTTGCAGTAAAATTTCCAACTTCTGTTCTATTTTGTCTGTGTTTCAGTTATTATGAAAATGAACTTAGATAGGGTTTAGTAAAACTCAAAATTAAATGCTAACTGGAAATTGTTAATTTATACAGTTCTGATAATTAGTGAAAGTGTTGATTCTAAGAATGCGAATAGTTTTGGAAGTTAATATTAAAAAAAATACGAAGATTTTTATAACACTTCTTTTTTAAAATTTTCTTTTTGGATATGAAATTCTATCATTTATAGTTTTTAGTTTATTTTTTTCAGTAGATCAAGTGAGTTTGTAGTTTAAATGAAAATAGTTAGTGAAAGCTATCAAATAATTGTAAAATTAAAAAGAACTTGGTTTTAATTGAAGTGCTGGATGAAGTTATCAAACTCCTTTGTTCTTTGTTTAATGGCAAGTGGTGAAAAACTTATCTTCCAGGTTCTACCTGTTGGGAGAGAATTACTCTCTTGTCTTACATGCTTCAAAGAGTTAGGTTCTAGTAATGAAGGTCGAAATGCTTTGGTGAGCTTATTACACCAAGTCAATACCAGTATTGAGGAACTTGGGCCTGAAAGGGATGAGAACTATAACGTTGATGATTTTGAATGGAAGAAGCATCCTTTGTTGCATTGCTGGAAAACGTTGATGAAATCAATCGATACAGAAGATGATTTGTCGGCAGTTGCAGTTGAGGCTGTTAATGAGTTGTCCATAGGTTCATTGTACTTTTGCATGGATGGAAAAAGGTAAGTCAGTTATCCCCTTAACAAGATAATTTGATTGCTAACTAAGAATATCATGCTGGATTAATGAGCAGAACTGCAAAGAAAATGAAAAATATAGGCGAGCAAGAAAGTAACTCAGGGCTTTGTAACAAATTTAACATGTTTTTATATGCTATTTTTACTCTTGAGCCATTTTTTACTTATAATTGACTATTTTCAAATTTGCGATTGTTAACCTGTTTTCTTGTGCTAGCTATAAGTTTTCTGGTAGCTGTTATAGTATCTGAAATATGTTTTCTGTGAATTTCCTTAATTTTTCTGGTAGCATGTCATTATTCAAGGAATTTGTTGAAGATGATTAACCTAAGTCATCTTTTAAAAATCAATTGCAGAAATTAGTAAAGGTCACCTCTCCTTGTGGTTACGTCATATCTCATTCAGACTTCATTTACCAGTAAAATACTGGTTAATACTGTGAAATGCAAAGTCCAAATACACCCATTTTTTTCCTAGTTCCATATCTGCATGGGGGAAGATTTTTCATTTTCTGGATTGTGGCAATAAGGTTATCTTTTTCGTTTTCTTCACCAAGTGTTGCTACTTGATTCCATTTCTTGGCGTGAAGAGTTCATGTTAATTTTGTTTCGAATAATTTCTTTTTCAATCCTGGTGTTGATTGAATGTTTCTTATGATATATAATAAGCATCCATAGCATCTTCGTTGTTTTTCATTATATTATTTGAAACTGGCTCCAAGCTAAATATTTACATCCTGTTTACTTTTAAGACATCTGAATTTCGTAACTGTTTATGTAGGAAAAACTTCATGGGTAATTTGATGAGCTTCATTAATATCTTGAACTCCCATTTGCCTGTCTTGGTCATTATTAAGATCACTTTTGTTTGCTTGTCTCTTTTTTGGTTAGTTTGAATTTGGAAGCAGTTGCTGCTATAAAATATCTGTTTGGACTGCACGATAATGCGGATGGATCAGATGTCTCACAAAATATCACTTTTGTGGAGGAAATGATCGAACTTTTGAATTCGAAGACCCTGAGTGATGACTGTTTAGAGATCCCAGAAATGAGAGCCACTTTGTATCAGGTTAGCTGAAGAGAACTTTTACTTTTTGAAGCATTATTGGTTCTGTGTTAACTTAGCGGCTTTTTCATCTGTATACAGGCTTCAGAGTCTGCTGGCTCATTGTTGTTGTTACTGGAAAAACCTACTAGTTCAGTTACATTGGATCAGCTTCTGTGCATTCAAGGCGCTTCTTTGGGGCCGAACAATGTTACGGTTTCTATGAAAACAAATCAGACCTCTGATATCAGTGCTGGAAAGCTTGATGATTTTGGAGACCTTGGAGAGAAGTTCCTATGGGAATGTCCAGAAACATTACCTGATAAATCCATTCCTGGGAAGCGGAAATTATCATCCTTGGATGGTGCTGCTAAGCGTGCTAAAGGTGAAAATTCAGTGGCCGATATTACCAGCCAAAGTGCATTTTCCCGGACTCTGGGTCCCTCTACTGCCTCTTCTGGTCCGACTCGAAGGGATACTTTTAGACAGCGAAAACCAAATACCAGCAGGCCACCATCAATGCATGTTGATGACTATGTTGCAAGAGAAAGAAATGTTGATGGTAGCACCAACTCTAACGTTATATCAGTCCCGCGATTAGGATCTACTAGCGGAAGACCTCCCTCAATTCATGTGGATGAATTCATGGCCAGACAAAGGGAACGCCAGAATCCTACTACTGCAGCTGTAGTTGCGGAGCCATCAACACAACTGAAGGACGCGTCTCCCGTAGGTGATGCAGATAAGGAAAAAGTGGACAAGTCTAAGCAGTTGAAATCTGATCTTGATGATGAGCTTCAGGGAATAGATATTGTTTTTGACGAGGAGTCTGAATCAGATGATAAATTGCCCTTTCCCCAGCCTGATGATAATCTACCGCTGCCTGCACCTGTCATAGGTGAGCAAAGTTCTCCCCATTCCATTGTTGAAGAGACAGAAAGTGAAGTTAATGAAAGTGGTCAATTTCCTCGTACGGGTACACCTCTAGCATCCAATAATGATGATATCACCCAAAGTGAGTACTCTTCAAGAATGTCCGTGTCACGACCTGAAATGCCATTGACTCGAGAACCAAGTGTTTCTTCAGATAAAAAATTCTTCGAGCATTCTGATGAATTGAATAATAACATTCCAGTCAAGACCTCTGTTGGGTTTGATTCTGTTGGGCCTGCTAGTACATCAGGTTTTCCATCTTCCTTCTATAATAAGGCACAAGTACGTATGGATTCTAGGATGAATCCACAAAATATGTATCCTAAGAATAGTCCACAGCATGCTTCGGGATCTCGAGGATTTTATGATCAGAAAGCTACTATGAATCAACCACCTTTGCCTCCAATGCCACCTCCGTCGACCATTTCACCTTTAATGTCTCAGACCCCCGACTCAGTGCCCGTTCAGTCATCCCCCTTTACTAACTCTTTGACTGATATGCATCCACTACATCCTCCAGGGTTCCACGTAAGACGACACGATCTTTCATTAAAAACAATAATGGTAACAAAATGTTATTTATGGACTACATCAACATCTGTACCTTTGTAATGATTGTTTCCCTCATTTGCAGGCCCAGTCAGATTATATGTCCACATTTGGCAACAGTCCCGCATCATCCGTTCCCATGGCTGATTCCAAGTATTCACGGGCTTCTGTGTCATCTCCGAGTGGATCAACTGGACCTCATCCGCCCCTACCTCCCACACCACCTCCTTTCTCGTCTAGTCCATATAATAATCTACCATCTCTAAAGGCTTCCACTTCCCAGTCACCAGCTTACAATGTTGGAACTTCGGAGTTTTCGCAGAGCTCCATACCAATGCTTGATCCTCGCTATGGAAATCTTTCAACAAGTGGTGGATTATCTTCTTATATGCCTCCTCCTCTAATGCCACCCATGGTTTTCAATAGGCCGGTTACAATCCCTTACGCTCCAACTCAACAGCATGGAGAAAACCTGGGAATCTTGCAAAACATGGCAATTCCTCAGACAATTCATCAGTTACAGCCCCTGCAGCCTCCGCTACAACGTCCTGCGCAGCCACCTCAGCATCTCTGGCCATCTGTTCAACCTCATCAGCTTGAGCAAGCAGGGGTATCTTTGCAAAACCCCATCCAAATGCATCAGTTACAAGTTCTCCAACAACCTCAAGTCTCTCCTATGCATGGCCACTATCCGTCTCAGCAGCAAGAGGCTTCTCAATCACGGCAGCAGCAGCAGCAGATGCAAGTTGAGCATGTTCCACCTCAGCATCAACATCAACCAGAATTAGGAATGTCATTACACGAATACTTCCAGGATCCGGAAGCTATTACGGTATACATTTTTCTCGAGGAATTCTAATCTAGTAACTTACCTTGTAATGTTGTGGTTTGCCTAATAATTGGTTCACTCGTTTGTTGGCAGTCTCTGTTGGGTAACAAGGAGGAACTCTGTCGGCTTTTGGAGCAGAATCCAAAATTAATGCAAATGCTTCAGGTTATTTCTTAACATTATTTTGTCATTTCAAATGCTTAGACCATTTCTTAAACGTTTTCTTGAGTTGCCAGAGTTCACTGGAACTTTGTTTAGTTAAATTTTTCATTTCGTTGCTTTAGGCTAAGCTGTCGAAACATTGTCTTTTTGCGTTTTTATGAGGACAATTTAGATATAAGTTGCATCGTGATCGGTGCACTAGGGTTAATGTCAACAGTATGTCAAGACAAGCTAATATATCATGGGCATTGATGATGTCATACAAATTACAAAATTGCGTTTTTGAAAAATTCAAATGATAGGGGTGATAGGAAGAGTAGAATGAGAAACCTGCACAAAAAAGAACCCGGTGCTACCCTTAATTAACGTGGTTATGTATAAGAAACGCTGAACACTTGATGAGGGAGAGATAATATAATAAAAGATTTCAAGAACTCGTGTCTTTTTTTCTTTTTTTTTACGTGTGATTTTATGAACTATTGGTTAAGATATTTATGATTCAGTTTCATGTAGTGATTTTATTGCATCATAGCAAATGAAAATCTCAATACTTACATATGTGAAATCCGTTTGGGGTAATCTGAATTCGTATTGCGTTTGTTAGAAAGAATAGACTATAGAATCTGTTTTTAAATCTTCCTACTTTATTGTAATGGTTATTTTTCATGCATTGACAGGAAAAATTGGGCCAGCAATAGCAATAAGGTTTGGGAAAGCTCCCTCAGAGTATAATATAGTTAAAGGCAACACGAAGAAGTCGTGGCTCCAATGTGTCTGGAGTGCAAGAATCTCATTCTACAATTTTTCCTGGCCGAATTTTCGGCATTAATGTTGTACCCTATAATGTACATATTCTTCATTGGTCCGCCTTTTAGTTGCTGATCCAAAGCCAGTAGATGTAGCATTTGATAAGTTCATATGTTGTAGGACTTAGATTATATTCAAATCATCTTAGGTTACATCATCAGCAACCGGCAATGTTGTGCCATCCGGATTATTATATATTCAATTTGTAGAGTTGTACTATAATGTCGAAACTGTAACATAACAAAATTGCAGAGAAACTTTTACTATTGTTAATTATTTTCTATACATCCATTATTGCCTACGATAGCACTGCAGGCGTGCTTGCAGCAGTTTCCGTGGTTGTACTTTGGGTTTCTTATGTCGTGTGTCCCAGGATCAGAATGAGCTCGCTGCTGGCAAACAACTCTTACTGAACTAGCTAGAACCCATTGTTTCTACCGAAAAAGATTGTGGAAGCAGCGGCATATGATTCACGGATCCCTTATTGCTAAAAGCTAAACCGAAACGCTCCTTTTTTGGTTGGGATATGCTAAGATTAAGACTGGTTCATATTCCAGAGAACAAGTGTTGTCGGCAGGCAAGTTGTTTCATGGGAAATTGATGGAGTCTATGTTTTGTTTATTTATTTTTATTTTTTATGTGTTAATTGTAAATTTCGAGTAATAATGATGATGGATCCAAGAAGCCCATGATCCGAGAGATCTCCCTTTTCAATGTACTTATTAAACATAACTGTAGACCAAAGAGACATTCCTCCTTTATGAAACACCTCCTCTTTGCATGTGCCCCTCACATGTCCTCATTTTTATAAATATTTTCTAGCTCTCATTTTTTGTTTATATTATATCAATCAAAGTACCAAAATCTAGCTCAATTATAGCATTCACTAAGATCGCAATTTCTTAAATTTGATATTTGACCTAAAAATCTTCTATTTTACATTTTCTAATAATAGAGTTCTGAACATGGTTTTAGAGCATCTACACCAAGTCTCCGGAGTTATCAATAGTTTTTGATGATGATCGAATTGACACATAGTAGTGGGAGCTCGTGTTGTACACATTTCAAACATAACAAATGTTTAATGAGTGAAGCTATGTTAAGATTAATACAAAATACAATTACATCAAACTTTAACTGTCAACTTCATTAATACAATATTAGACCTTCAATGATTAAGTGATTCATGGTTCGAATTTTAGCAGCTTTTATTTGTTAATTAAATTTAAATTTTGTTGTCCACCTTTAAAATTTGGTTAAAAATATATTAAAATTACATGAAAAATCAACAAATATGAATCCCAAATTATAAGGGGAGGCATAAGATATTAGGCAACACACGTGTGGGAGGGACAATTTGTGATTAATTTTATAGGTCTCTCCTTTCCTAAGAAACCTGAAGTTATATTAACGAGGCCATTGCTTCCTAAGCTACCACCATACTAACCAATAGGATAATGACACGTAGGCAGTATTACAGACACCATGTACGAGTCTCCGGGAATGTCACCTATTCTCCGTCATCCTTAACGGCACCGGAACCTCCCTCCCTACGTGCACTCTTCTACTACACTCTCATGTGCATCATATACCTATTTCCAAGATCACCTTAATTTAACCATATATATATATATATATATATATATATGTTTACTTAATATTTCAAGCTCCTCTATTTTACTAAATAAGTCCATTCAAATTGTTTGAAATATTTTATTAGATTTTTGAATATGTTTAAAGTAATGTAAAATTTTGTATTACACATTAATATAAAAGATATTGTTGGAACTTAACTGTCAGTTTAAACTTTTGATTCAAACAGTTGATTGACATAGTATTAGAGTTTATGTAATTGAAACACATTTATTAATTGGTGAATTAAATAAGAACACATGGTGAGATAGTGTGTGTTGTGCATGCTTCAAGCCCAAGAGGCATTCACGTGAGGGCGTGTATCAAAGATATAATAAAATATATCGTTTGGCCTTAACTATCATTTTAAGCCTCGAAAATAATAGGATATACTATGTAAGGTACTAAAATAAGTCTAATTTTGTTTAAAGGTATCAATTTAAGTTGAACGTATAATATGATACAAATGTAGGCTCAACATTTAGAAAATGACACCAATGTAAATTCAAAGTTTACAAAATATTACAAGTAATGGCCTCAGTATTAGAACTTGACAAATTATATATTCACATTTTGATGGACATAATTAACCCGTTTACAATCTCTATATATTGGAAATAATATGATTGACAGTGCAAGTCAAAACGTCCAATTCCGTTACTGACACTAAGTTAGTGTCATTTTATACGTTAGATCCAAATTGATAGTTTCCTAAAAACTTAATCAGGAAAAGCAATAAAATTACTTATTTTAACGATATAAAATAACATATAACTTGTAAATACATTTGAAGAACTCAATAATTAGTATGATAATAGTGTATATTTGATTTTTAGATTACACCATTAATCCAAAAACGAGATAAATATACAAGTATTATTATGTCATAGTGAAAATCGATGATAAAGATGTGTGCAAACACAAAATGAAATCGACACTAACCACATTTGACACTTCACGACAAAATATTTTTTCAGTTGAATTATTAGGGTTGATACGTTTGACACACTTTCATATTCGATATGTCACAAACACGATAACTGCCACATGCATAATAAAACACTTCAAGTAAATTCTGAAAACTAGCGAGACATCTCCAAATTTTGGGATGAATCAAATTTACTATTTAATTACACAACTTTATTATATTAAGCCATAAATAATCTCCTACTTAGACTGCTGCGTACTTAACTATGCCTCACTTGTTAAGTTCAATTTATTTCTCTACTCTTCATGGTGATGGACTCACTATGGAAACCTAACGCTGAGATATCCCCAAATTGCCCTCGTTGTGGCTCTTCCAACACTAAATTTTGTTATTACAACAACTACAGCTTAACTCAACCTCGTTACTTCTGCAAAGGTTGTAGAAGATATTGGACTAAAGGTGGTTCTTTACGAAATGTCCCCGTCGGTGGTGGTTGCCGGAAAAACAGGCGGAGCAAGTCGTTAAGGTTGTCTTCTTCTGATCAACATCTTCATCATCATTACAAAACTAGCCCTACTTCTAATTCGGATTCCGCAATTCATAATTACACTGGGACTTCCTCGTCTTCTTCCACGAATTCCGATGGTACCCACATTGATCTGGCTCTCGTTTACGCGAATTTTGTGAATCCTCACACGCGAGATTCAGAGACTATTACTGCTGCTTCTTCAGATTTCGTTGGTATGCACGAATTGGGAAGTAGTGATTTTGATCCTTATAATCTTGATCAGTTCACAAACTTGGAAATTCCTTCTATGTCCGGTTCGAGTTTAGTTGAGAATGATCAATTTAGTATGATCAAGAACGGGTTGCCTCCGTTGCCTGGGGAAGAGGTAGGCTCGTTATGGTGTAATTCGGATCAGAATCATAGCATGGAAATGTCACAACAAGCGGCAGTGATCGGACCGGAAACCGATCAGGATCCAAATTCGTTGTTGTTCGGTAATTGGTGTCCTTTTGATTTGTCCAGTGATGATCATGCATTTTCAAGAACTTGAGGATGTGTTCATATTTAAAAGGTGCTTTACTTTTCTTTTTTTTTGTTATATAGTATGAAAGAATGTGACATTATCCATACATGTAAACAAGTTGATTATGTTTTTACATCACTTTAAAATTGTAATTTACACATATACAATAAGTCATTTTGATGAGTTATGTGTTTTCTCTTGATTTTTCTTTGAAAGTTTTGGTCTTATTTGAGATGGGATAGGGATTTTTCTGAAGCGATTTCCTCTATATGTGATATACTTGGGTTACAAATGTTTGCGGAAATGACGTCGGAGTACTTAGGAAAAGATGGGTGTTGAGACGTTCATTGTACCTCTAATGCCAAATCAGTAATCTTATTGAAAAAATAGAAATGAAAAGAAATAAGGGAACAAATAGAATATTTAGAACGTACATAGTAAATTACACTATTTGAGTTTATATAGTGTAATTGGAAATTTGAATACTGTTGTAAATAAGATCATCTTTCTCTTTTTGTCCCTTATTTAGAAAGAAAGGGAATAATGGTTTTGAAGATTTTCCTATAAAAACACACTGATGTGGTCATTGCATCTTCGTACTTCAGTGAAGGATGTGGTTTGGAGAATCATAACCACTAGGGCGCCTCTTAGCTACAATGCTCCTTGGGAGACTCAAAGGGTGCAGCTACCACTATTGGGCCTTCTCTCCATCATGGGCTCATTGCTTGACTCCGAAGTAATACAGCCTAAAGTTCGGCTTACCATGACCTGCCCATAGTAGGTCGATGACATCCAAATAAATCTAAATATAATCAACATGCAAAAGATGTTTAACTTGATAATTTTTCTTGCGTTTTCACGAATGTGATCCCTATCTTCTTCAAACATCTAAAATCCTCTTGATGCCGATTTAGTAATATTGGTCTTCTTTGAATACTTAGTCAGTTAGTCCATCCGTTTTAAAAAAACAATTGTTTCATGACACTTGTTTATTGACCCGACGAAATATATGAAAGACTAACGCTAAAAGATTTTGTATAGTAAGTTTTGTAGTTATAAGGGGAGAGATTCTAATATAAATTTGGTATACAGTGAAGTGGTATACCAAGCGAATAAATGATTAACATATATAACTTCAACCAATAAAAAATTTACACCGTGCAAATAATTAATAGTATATTTTGTAGTTAATTATTTATATAAAATTTTAGATGACAAAATAAAAACACTAGACCCTAAAAAAGAACCCGAAACTTTAATTATAAACCTTAAATCTTAATAATTATGAGATGTCGCTAAATTATTGAGCCAATAAATGACGTAGTACACCGAATATGTCCTAAAAAATTTCGTTACAAGAGTGTGTAAGTGTCAATTTTATAAATAAAATATATAAAGATTTACAACCCAGAATAACTAGAATAAGTCAAATAAAACAACTAATTATGTTTTGGCTAGCCAGTTATTTCAGAAACGTCTTAACATGAAAGCGAGTAATTTCAATGCATATAATGTTATCATATCAAGAATATTAAGGTTGACACTTAATTATGAGCCCCCTCTTAATTAATTGATTAATTCCTCATATATATACATTTTAAATTTGTCAAATTTTATCAATATTAATTTGACCCTCTAGCCTGTACATTAATTTTTCCAGACAAACAACAAATTTACGCCGTGCTCTCCTTTTGGCTGAAAAAAAAAACATAAACGAACTGAAACAAGCTTAACTCCACAATCTTTCACTCAAATGTCATTAATTAAGTTTGGAGCACACAACACATGCTGGTACATTTATGTGCTTTTAGTTCAACAATAATAAATGAGGTAAATGAGGTTGTCAATTTTTAAAGTCTGGACTGCTTAGTCGCACATGCTCTAGTTAGAGCTCAACAACATCTTTGAAATTAATTTGTGACACACTGCATCACCTGAACGTGTATGGGCTTGAAGTCTGTTTTGTCATAGATTAATACAAAAAACATTGTTACTTAATCGATTGAACTAAAAGCTCGAACTGATAGCTAAGGCTAACAACATCTTATATATTAATCTCTGCCACACTACATCACGTGAATGACCCTTGAGCTTGAAGCGTGCACAACACAAGCTCAACCCATTATGTGTTGTTAATTCAACAAACATTGAGGTTGCTAGGAATCGAAGGATTATGAGATCTTAGCACAAGTATAACAAGCCTTGTTTGTTAATCCTACCGATGCACCTAGACAATTGACCTAGCACCGGACATCCAACTCCTCAACCCTTCCTTTCAATGAGCAACTAAGAAGTCTGACTACAACGTTTGATGACAAGGAAGCTACATTACATTGACAGCTGATAAATACATATTCTTCCTTAAAATACTCTCACTGTAATAAATGTTGCTACACTTACCATATCTCTCCTTATTTTGTTTACTTTGCTTTTTTCCTCTCTCCAAGAATTTATTGATTTGCATCGAAGTATTGTTAAGACACCACAGAGGTAGAGCCCGACGCTTCGAAATCAGTGACAAACTGTCATCCGAGGACATCATTTGGATTCACATTGTCATTATAATACAAAGGGAATCTTGTGTCTAATTATATTCAAATGTAGAAGTTAATTATAAGTATAAAATATATATACAAGCTAGACTTATTAAGTAATTGAAGAAGTAAGATAATATAGGTGGTGGGTTGGCTAATATCTGCAGAGATATGTGTGCAAGCTGTTTATTACTATACAATGCCCATATGGTTGGCATTGTTTGACCACCATTAAACAATTGAATTTTTTTGAAAGAAATTATTATAAGTGAAAATAAAAAAATAAAAAATAGAAGATTTTAAATTTCGTTATGCTAAGTGCCGACACACAAAAAAATTGCTACAATAATCCATTGGCCATGTTGAAATTAAGATGCAAAATCTTTTCAAAAATATATATTATAAGTTTGATTATAAAAAATAAATTATTAATTACTAATTTTGACAAATATTATTTATGAATTAGGTACCTATATAAGCTTGTCTAATTGGGTATTTACAAATCAAAAATATTTTATATTACATACTTAATTTGATTTAAAAAATTATGATGTATTGAATCAACTAACACTATAGACTATAAGCTCTAAATGACACAATCTTTTGTGCTTATGTGTTTACATATAAATAATAATTTATTTTATTTTTGAAAATACACTTCACAATTTACAAATTTACTTTTTTTTTTAAGAAGTTACAAATATAGCTCATATCTAGGTTTCTCTCTATTTACAAGCATGAGATTTAATTTATTCGCTTTAGAAGTGGAGAGAGAATATAACTTACTAATAAGCCGTGTGTATGAAGACACATTTTAAATTTATGACCTTATATGTCAAGTTTAGTCAAACTGTTAATTTCTATATGGTATTGGACTGGAGTTTTACAAACAATATCAAAATTGACTATTTATATATGATGTATGATTTAAGTATGTATTATGCGGAAGTTGATAGATAATAATGACTTAATTATAAAAAGTTGAATCTTACGTAATAGGAGTGAAATCTTAGTGATAAATTGAACTTCTAATACATGCATGTAGATGCATTATAAACCCACATGTAAAGTTTGATATGTCGAATATAGATGGACAATATCTATATATAGCATAGAATCAAACCATTATATTAAAAATGACCATGTGATTACATTTTAGTTGGGTTAAAATGGAAAGATAAGTTAATTTTGTAGTGTAATGAGAGGAAGGTATAACGGTTGGTAGGATGAGGTTGATAAAAATACAGATAAACAAAACCCGGCATTGACCCCGTGCCCTATTAAATTTATACATACACAAAATTAAAAATGTTGACCTTCTAGCCACCATCCAAATTTGCTTTGATTTCAAATTCGGGTTGCAGCTACTTGCATCCATCATTATGGGCCCAATTTAAATTAACCTTCTCTCAATTTTGCCATCTGTTAATTTTTTTTTAACTTAATAATATAATTTCACATTTAAATATTTTACCGTTCGTCACTTTAAATTTCTTGATTTTGAACATTTGATATTTGTTGTGGTTTGCGAGAGTTGACATAACACATCAAATCAAAACTTCTATTTAAACATATTTTACATATTAACAAGTATGTGATTAAAATTTAAAATTGACAAATTTATCTGTAAAATTATTGACAAAGATAAGGATTATTTAGATGTTTAAGATACTTGATGAATTTATCGATGGTATATATTAATTAATTTTTCTTTTAATTAATTTTTCGGTGAAAATTGTGGGAATGGTTCCTCTCGAAAATCCGAATCGGGTGCGGTTAAGACCAAAAGTCTTCCAAATATATAGCTAACAAAAATTATTTCTTAATTATAAGGAAGTAAACATTATAAGAAAGTTTTTGGTTTTATCTTCGATCATGTGGCAGTAATGAAAAATGGACAAGTTGGTAGGAAAATTGTACCCAACGGATATGTTATTAAGTTACAACCGAAAATGAGAGGACATTAGCCACAAACATAAAATCATAAATTCAAATTATTCAAAATCACAATTAATTTTAATGAAAAATATATGTATAAATTTAAAATTAAATCTCACTATCATTCATCTCGAATTAAATGACTAAGATCCATTCAACAAATAGTTTATCGTGATCACTATCAACTTGAAGAGATTCCAGAATATATTAAGAAAACATATAATTAACTAACAAATCCATGGAATAAAAAATTATTGATATAGTCTTTGAAGAACACCAAGCCGATGCTATCTTAATTAAATTCATGCTTTCCGAAAAAAGTAAAATTCGTATAAATATACAAATCTTAGTCTGGTGTTGATCGGACTAAAATCATATTGCTAGGTTACTTTCAGCGGGAACAAATTTTCTTATTGTCAATCTAATCAATCAAAACTCGAATATGCTTATCACTTTATATAAATATTAATCCGCTCGAACAAAATCGTTCATTAGTTTCTCAAGATATAGATTCCAAAATTGCCATGAACTGTTACATTCTACAAATGAATGGAGACTTTGTATCCATGATTTATATCATATGAATGTATTTACATCTAATTCAATTACATCAAGACCAAAAAAAATTGTGTAGAATCAAAAACTAAAAATTTCAAACACTAGGAAAAGAAGAAAGTAAATTTGCAGGTATACAAGGAGAATTACTCCAAGCTTTAGCATGCAATTTTAGAACTTCTCTAGCCTTCTCTTTGATCCTCAAACTTGCTTCCAATTGAATCACTAAACACAACTTCGCCACGACCCCGATCTGCACCATTTCTTGAACAACACTAGACGTAGCCGAAAACTTCGAGATCGAAAATATAATCCTAACCGCTTTTTCGCTAGCTAACTGCGAAATTCGTAGTATTTTCTTCGAAACAACGGCTAACCCTGCCCCATGTTTCAACAATTGAGCACGTCCTTCCGCGCATTGACATGTTAGATCTAGCACTGTTAGTACCATTTCACATATCCTTTTCTCCTTCGAGTCGAGTAGAATATCGATCAACACTGAAACTGCATTCGCCTCGACTGCTTTGATCCGGTTTCTCCCCCATGGACATAGGTTTATGAGGAGTTTGAGAGCAGCTTTTGTGGCCTGATGAGAGATTTGATTAAACAAAACTTTGACTATTTCGACGAATAACTCGGGTTTTAGATTGATGAGCTGTACTGGATCCGCAACTTCAAGTACTGACTTCAACAACAAGATCGCGTATGCTCGAGACTCGTAGTTCCCAACCTGCATAATCCTCGTAAAAGACTCAACGATTTCTCCGTTGTTTCTTCCGACAAGTATTTTAAGACTGGATTCCGATAACTGAAGACTATACAAAATGCTCAACGCTTCTGATGAAGACTCTTCAAACTCCGAAATACCCGATTTAATAATAAGGGAGGATAAAAATTCCACGGCGCCAGCAGATTCTAAACATCTTTTATTAGCGTCATTCATGTTGGCCATTGACCTAATCTTACTCAAGCATTTCATCTGTTGAACAGGCGATTTAGCGGCTTCTCGAATAAGCTTACCAATCTGTGCCTTATTGATCGGAGGTTTCGGGGTCGGGATCCTTTCGATCCCATGTGACGCGTTGAGAGTGCACCACGATTGGATGAGTCGCATGAGAGTGAGATTCGGTGTCAAGTCACAATCCGGGGAGAGGACTTGTTTGGTTACGGGGCAAGTGTTTTTCTTGCCCGAGAACAACCATTTCTCAATGCTTTCACGATCGTATGTTATGCCCGTTGAGACTATGACCGGATCGGTCATAAGTTGGAGCGATATGGGGCAGAGAAAGTACGATGGCACGTCGATCTCTAGATCTTCCATTAGAGATTTGAAGAAAAGTTGAGAGAAAATTGTGAGTGTTTCTTTTTTTTTTGGTTGAATTTGATTTGAGAGTTGAATAATTATTATTGTTGAGTTGAAGAATGGAAGAGAAGGAAATGTTATTTATATAGGGGGAGGGGTATGGGAGAGAGAAAGTCAAAACACACGGATAATACGGGCGTTGACAGATCAGAGAGAGAAAGAGGAGGGAGGGGTAGTTTGGGAATTGGGTATGACTTTTCTTAAGGTTGTTAGATTAATTAGAAATTTAGAATGACAAACTTTACTAAGTCTGTGTGAATGTATAGTTGAATTAAAATGTGTAACATGGTCTTGCCCTAAACTAGGAATTAATCAAACAAATTTAGGGAAGGGATCAAGCAGTTAATTTATTTTAATACATAAACAAGAGTAGCAGTTAGTAGATCATGAATAAATTGATTAACTTTTTTTTACATATAAATTGGTTAAATTTTTTATATTTATTCTTACTAAATATTTCTTTTGGAATTAAAAGGTAAATAATTATTTTATTTTATTTTTGATAAATATGTAGGGAGAAGAAATTGGAGTATGGACTACCCACTTACACATTGATAATCTACTAATTGGGCCGTAAATAGTTATTTTAGAAGAATGGAACCAAAATTTTCAGTTTTATTAATGACATATTTTTAACAAAAGAATTATAATATAAAAAATTCTAATTCACAAACACAACCAAAAGAAGAATTATCTTTTTATATAAAATGAAGTGTAGTAGAAGACGTTATCAGTTAATTGAATAGTTGGATCCTGATAAATCATGTTTTGAGTGCTTAAATAGCCTAGTTGATTCCAATTAGGTTCTCTCTTTTGAACGCTTAAGTGGATTTAAGTGACCAGACGATCTTTGTTTACAATAATGATTAAATGTATAAATTAAATATAATTTAAGCCTTCAATTATTTCATCTAAAAGTGAGAAATTCTATTGTTTTCTTAATTGATATAATGCACTCGTCGAGTAATGATACATATTTATGTTTATTTGTTAACATCAATCATCTCTCATGAATTGATATGCATCTCTTTCATTTAATTTGTCGAATATACCACATCTGGTTTACAAAATTCTAAACAAGTAAATAAACCCTAAAATTATAACTTATTATTATTTGTTCTCATATAAAGCTTGTTAAACTAAAACATAAAAGGGTAAGGTAATAAGGAGTTAAAAAAACATTATTGACCCTAGATGTATATGGTTGGGTAGTATATAACCTTTTGACTTTCTCTGTCTAGAATATACAGAATATAAAATATACTAAAAATGTGTGTAAACCTCGTGTTAATATAGGAATTGGAACAAATGGGTCCATCTAATCCAGTGGGTGGGTTCGTATTGGGTGGGTTGAATATTCGTGGCTGCTGCTCTTATTTTCCTCACTAAAAGCTTCTACTCAGATCCACCTCTATCTATCCTGTCTTTTTGTGCTTCCACTTTTCAACACCTCCATCTATCTACACCACATGCATATATGCCTTAATCTCTTCCACCATTCATGCACCTTCTCTTTTCTTTATTGTTTTCTCATCTCCATTTTAAACTTTTAATATTGACTTTAAATTAATTACTATCGTTTTAAAGTCATTAACTATTAGGTATGGTGTAGCAATAGGACCCTTGGTGCTACTCAAGCCGCGAGAAACCTTCGGAGATTATTTGGGGATAAGTTTTTGAGTGCGTAGATGGGTTTAGAGTGTTTAATTAGTTTAAATTGAATTCTCAATTTTGAGCAATTAAGCGGAATCGACAAACAAACGACCTTTGTTTATAATATGTTGTTAGCTATTTTATGAATGTACTACAATTGTTTTAACATATTTACATGAGGGTTGTGAACCAAAGATTCGATGATGGTCAAGTTAGAGATGGAAGAGAATTGATGCTAGCGGATTTGGAAGGAAATGTGAATAGTAAAATTAAATTATTGAGCAAAGTGATAGTGTTTTTATAGTACATGAGGTTTTCCCTAAACAAGGGTCTTGCCTCCATTGGTCGACGTTTAGAAACAATTAGTAAGTTTCATTCAATGTGTTCAGCATACGTTGTCTATGTTCAATTGATGCATGTGTCCAGACGGCTACCTCTTTTAACGTTAGTGATGGTAAGGTTGGCATATGTACTTAAAGTATAATTTCACCTCGTGTAGTTGTATGATACTTTCCCTGATATCACTACAAATAGTAATAAATATACATAAAACATTTGAAAATATTTTGATCTCTAAGATTAGATTAATCGGATCTCCTTATATTAGATCAAATGTCTATTTGTATGAATGAATTGAACTTCATATAGAAAATAGAGAAATAATGGCCGAGGCGATTATATTGGAACTAAAATACTCAATATTTGCATGATATTGGGTGTTACAAGTGCAATACCATACTCCGCTCCAAATTCACCATCTTGACCCAATGACTTAAAGATTGGAAATGCATGTATTCATTCATATTATGTTCTTATTGTCATCTCTTAAGACTGCTCCTAACTCAAGCTTTTCTACCCCAATGTTACTTATTGCATATGTACTTAGAAAGTCGACTTTGTTACCAGTTATAACATCCATTAAACTCCTTTGTACATGTGACACGTACGATAACATAATTCTCTCGAGCAAATCAGAGAATTTCTTTCAATTTTAGAATCCTTTTGTATATAAAGGCTGATATGGTTTAATTATTCTTATACGATGTTAGTTCTTAAATGTTTTTGTGGAAAGATAATATATATGTTGTTAAATTAAGTAAATTTCCATGATTTTTATCTCATATGTATATGATTTTTTTCATAAGGAATGTAAGTAATTTACTGAATATTATATACAATGATTTCAGACTTTAATTAGCATTTCTTCAAACTATTTATAAAAGAAAAGGGGTATGTATTAAAAAGAATCATATTTTTTATTTAGTGTAAACATGAAACAACTCATTTATGAGGACATCCAGAAAGAAAAAAACAGAAGAAGGCAGTGCTGTATTTGTCGACGTTGAAGTCTTACGTTTTAAGAAACTCTTTAATTATTTTTTCCCCTTTTGACATTAGCAAATAATTTGCATTTATAAATAGAATGGCCGGTGCTTTGGTCAATTCTTGTAACTTGTAATACTTCATGTTAGACCATAAAAACTTTTAATCTTAACAAGCATTATTTCTTAAAATATTTGATTAGTTATACTCCTATCATCTATGTACGTACGAAGCAACAATATAGTAAAAGACCTAGCTAGACACAAGTTGAACAGTCATAAGCATTAACTAAAAATAAATCAAAATTTAAGTGTTTAGATATGTTTACAATTTAGATTGAATCCTCAACTTTTTAGTGTCTAAACGCATTTGACTGGCTTCATTTACAACTATGTATAGGAGTGGATTTCTAAATGTCTCTAGGCATTTTTTCCAGGCAAACGCGTTGTTGGTTATCAAATTTTGATGGTTATTCAATTTCAATTTATCTTAATAAAATCATAATTTTCAATTTCGTCTTTGATTATTGTAGAAATAAAGTTGCTGTCATATTATCCAAAATTAACTTTGACCATCGAGTGGATTGACATATAACATCCACATGTTCATCAATTTTATTTACATAAAATTAATTTTGATTTATAATTTTTCTTTTTTTTTTAAAATGACCGAATGTGGCTGCCACATGTTGGTCAATTATGTGATAAAATGCAATTTTGAGTAATATGGTAGCCACATCACATCTCTTTAATATTGAATTTCACCTAAATTCATTAAAATTATTTAGTTGAAATGAAATTAAAGATTAGATATTTTATTAAATTGAATTAAAATTGAGTTACGATTTTGAAATGATTTTCAAATTTAATTATGAAACATGCATCCATTAAAATGATTTCACTTTTGCAATTTTGAATTCTTTGGTTGTTGTAATGTAACATGTTACACGTATTATTTTATATTTGAGTAGTTGATTATTATCCACGTTTTTGACATGCTTCACATGTCCTCTCTTGTAGCGCTGTTGGCTTTGTACTTTCTTTTTAAGCAAAAGGCCTAGTGAGCATCTTCATCTTTTTCATATTTGTTGAAAATCCTCATAACATTTCAATTTCATACTATGCATAGTTACGGGTTGTGAGTTATGATGTTCTTTTCTTAACTAAATGTACATGGTTTGATTCTTAACTTTAAAAGTTAAAAATTCTTTTGTGGGCGTCAGTCTTAATTTTAAAGATGCAGATCATCTGCAAAAGAAAATAATCGTTGCAGTGAAAGAGTTATTACAATTACAATTATGAATCTAATTATCATTATATTACAAATATTACATTGAGAAAGTAAACTCTCCAAGAACCCTTGACATTTAACTTTCATACTTCAAATTAGGATATGGTCGAATTCAAAGGCTTGAAAAATCGTATGATATCAATCTAGACGGATATGTAATCTTGTTTTGAATCCGGTCGAAGACCAAGATATTCGCTAATTAGAAAAATATGATCCAATGGTAGAATTCTAATTTTTGACAATTTTTAACTTTTGAATTTTTACGTTTTCAAACTCTATTTTACTGGTGTGAGATATCGTTACTTAAAGGTAATCATTACTTTGCTCTCATCACTATTGGATTAAATTCTCCATCACTTATCTAATGGTGGTAGTGGACAAAGGAATGGTTACTTTGTTGAAAACAAATAAACCATAAAAAGAACCCATATTTTACTAGACACATGCCAATGACCAAAATTCATCGTTTCGCCGTGACATACGTCAATTTTTGGCTAAATTCATTCAAAGTTTTGAAAAGGCAAATTAGTGATTTCCGGGTGAATTTTACAATTTTCCTTCCTGAATTCGGTTTTGGGATTTTGTAACACCTATATAAAAAAACATATTTCCGAATGAAATCTTAATTATAAATTTTGCTTCAAAAAAAATTATAAATTTTGCTTCAATTCTTCTATACCCTGATAATCCCAACACTAATCCTTTGTACATCTAGCTGAAATCACTCTGCAAAATTTATGGTAAACTTTTGACTAAAAACCTTATTTTGAGACTAAGATAACTATGGATTTACTAATTAATTTATCCATAAAATCATTAATTAAAGTCAGGTAAAAATATATAGATGGACCGCCAAATGTCGGCCAAGAGTGTGGAACGTGGACTTGGAAGAATCTGAATCTCCATAAAATAAAACCTTGAAATGTCAATGCATTAAATTAAATGTACAGTACCCAAAAGAAAAAGAAATTAAATTTAATATATCCAAATCCAACAATTAATTAATCAATATATACTTTTTTTTCATGTATTAAAAAGTAAAGCTATACGCATTATATTAAAAAAAGCAGTGAAGTATCTCTCCACGCACCCTTATAGTAGCAATAAAAGAAGCATGACGGACTAAATTATGAGCACAATCATTAGCGGATTTCCTTATGAAAAATAATTGAGTAATTTGGAAGGTTTTTGAGAAGTGTAAAACAGTCTTTAATTAAGGTATTGTTAGGGGAGATGTCCCTCTATGGTTTGAACTTTTTTTTCTATCACACCAATGGTTAAACTTTTGAGTGAATATTAATTAACGAATCGGTCTCAACACGAACAATACACCAACCCTTTTCTTTAATACAACTCAAGGCCTCTCTAATAGGAAAAGCTTTAATACACGGGTCTAAATGACAAGAGAGTAAACCATTCTTTGCCGCTAGAAACGCACCATCACGTTTTCGAACTACACACCGGAACCCAAATCTTCCTCTTTAAACCATTAATCAATGTATTTTATTTATTCCTTTTGAAAATAATTAATATTAATGTATTAGAGGTTCTTCCCCGTAAACAAAATTCGATATCGATGAGACATTTTCGGTTTTTGCAAATTTTGCGACAGAATGTCGCATTTTGTGGCATTTGTCACAGAATGCTACTTTTGTTAAAAACTTGTCGCATTATGTCGTGAATATGACAAAATTATGTCAGAGAATGAGGCGAAATGCAATATAATGCATGATTTTTAAATAAAACAAATTGATTGGACTTGTAAGTTAATCGACCTTTTGAATAATCAATGAAAAAGCATAAAGTGGAGAAATAGAAGAGGCATCTGATATTATGAATTTTATATCTCAAATTTAATTTTCAAAACAACAAAAACTTATCTAAAGTTGTAGTATAAGCCGAAAGCTTCGTTTTGATATAAAGAACTCAGAAAAGCCGATCGAATGAGATTAGACTCATTGAAGTTGAGAAGTGATAACAAAATTGAAGAAATAGCTAGTTATGAGGGAGAAGGGGGAGAAGTACCTTTTTGTCCAAAAGATGCTATATTGTTGTCTAGATATATAAGGAGAATGCAATTGACTTGTATATATTAATGGACCCTCCAAAATAGACTAAATTTGCTATTAGTCGAAAAAAATAATACTTTGCGTTCGAAAAATTAAGTTAGATGAATAATAGTCATTGTTATTTATGTATGATTGAATTAAAATGATCTAAACTGAATTTGTTTGCTGAATTTGAATAAATAAAACTGAATTTGTTTAATAGAACTGAATTTTGTAACTAACAACCTAAATTTTTTCCTCCCAATTAAATTCAATCTATACTCTAATTTTATTTTTTTAAATAAATATATAAGAGAATATTCTTAAGTTTTATGCTCGACCTCAGTGCATCAAGTCAAACGCTAGTACTAATTTGTATGGAGTATATTTTTTTCATACGAATATTAATTTTATTTAAAAAGAAATGATAGAGATATGAGGTCAGGTTGACTATTTAAAGGGAGTGGTTAATTAAAATTTAGAATAGAATAAAAATGGGTGATGAAGGTCATCTTCATCAAACGGGAAAAATCAGCATGAAGATTAATTCGCAGTTGAGTTTGGTTGGCTATTCATATCCTCAAATTAGACAGACTGTGGTTTTGGTCAACAAGGTTGAGTTCTCTTTTGGGATGTTTAATGTTTCTTGTGGCCTTTATTTAGTGTTATACTGTTAACACTTATTTTGAAACCATGGTTATTAGGGGGAATCAAAAGTCAACCCCAACCGAATCATTTAAACAACTTGGTCATTTCGTCTATTAAGTTCGATTTATTTTTTAACATATATTAATAATATCAGTCGGTTTCATTTTCTGTAACCAAATAAACCAAAATACATGTTTATTATAGATTTAATATGTATAAGTTACTTATCATTCGTTTTAACATGAATAATTAAGACTATAATTATTTAAATAGAAAACTTAAAATTAAGTATATTGTATACCTTTTGGCTTAAAATAACAACTTGACAATAACTAGCTAATGTTTACAATTAGACGTTTTAAGTTCGAACTTTGAGAGATATATAGAATAAAAACTATATTTAAACTATGTCTAACATTTAAAAGAAAAAGAAGTATATTACATGTAATATTTAATTAGAAAACTAGGATTATCTATATACTATGTCAAAAGATATATAAAAAAAATGAAATATTAACTATAAGATTATATTATAACTAATAAATGAAATATAAGAAAATAAATTTAAACAGTTTCTAGTTTGGTTCGTTAAGTTAATTTAGTTATTTTATAAAAAAATCTTTGATTAGGTTTCGATTTGTTAATGTTGTTAGTGGTTAAAGATTCTGGGGAGATCATGAGTTCAAATCACATTGGGATGGAAGGTTTTCTTTTATTATTTAATATACGTATAATAGCACAATTTTTTATTTTCTTTAAAAAAAATTTAGGTTAATGATTTAGACATTATTTGATTTTTTGATTATCTGGATTCAGTTTGATTTTCAAATAGAACTAATTGATGAACACTCTAATAAATTTCGAAGAATTAGGTCAACCAACTTTTTTTTATTTTTGTTCATATGTTAATATTTTCTTTATCTTGTTATGCTTTTTAGTTATGAGAAGAAAGAAGAATTTTGTTTGGTAACATAGATCTAACTTATGAATGTAGTCATTCTAAAAGAAATAAAAGACTCGATTATAGTTGATTACATTAACATTGAAAAAAAAAAAACCGTTATTAATTTCAATAAAGAATTACTTTCATATTGGTGTCATGTGGTTTTATTTTTTCGCAAATGAGTTATTGTGGTTAGTTTTTGAGCAAAAAGATAATTATGATGAAATGCATTGTTTTCGAAATTAAAGAATGAGTAAGATTACTAACGTGAATGAGAGAATTTATGTCCAAACTTTTTTCTAAAGTTTGACCTTAAATCTTAACTTAACCAGTTAAAGTCTGAAAAGAAAAAATTTGACAAAAATATTATCGCCCTCGTTAACAAACTTTATCATTTTCTCAATTTTCTAAATAAGCATTTTGCTTTCTAATATAAAACAAATAAAAAAAAAAACTTATATGCAAAAGAATAAAAACCACATGCTACTATGTGAAATTAACTTCAATAAATTTTATAGAAATCAAAATTCTTGCATAAACTTTAATGGAAAGCATAATGATTATAATGCATGATAATATGATCATATGACTTTCCAAAAGTAGACAGTAGTTCATAATTTTATTTTTATTTTTTTGACAACAGACAGTAGTACATAATTGAACACTTCAATACATGTTAATAAAATATACTAAATTAAGGCAGTTAATGGGTTGATCTCAAAGAAAATTAAGTAGTTAGTTGTGGTTTTGGGCCTAATGATTTAGACTTGGTTATTAATCCTAATTTTCCACCATAAGCACGTGTTAATTTGTGATGTTTGTGAGTTTAAATTGGCATTGCCCAATACCCAAAACAAAAAGAAAAACTTGTGCGAAAGCATGTGGCTGACTTTCCAGATTTTGTAATCACAACAGACCTTAACTACCATTTATCTTAATTAATTACTTCTTCTATGTTAGTCGTAAAGTACATTGGACGCTAATCTCGGCAGGCAGCCGGATGCCTTCGAGTCTTGCTAGTAGAGCAGTCATAGATTATTTGGAGATTTGACGACTATATGACCTTCATTTTTAAAAAGAACTATTATGAAGGAGTGGGCCAGATGAAGCCCAATATGGAACTTAACAGGCTTATTATTAGCCCACTGGCCACAATGTCTTTCAGATTTTAAGTCTCTATTTTTTTTCTTTTTTTTCAGAAAGATTTCATGATTTCTGTTCACTCAATTCAAGTTATCATGTTAGTTACAAAATATGTTACTATACTAAAAGAGTTGAGGAGAAGCCTTAATTTCTACTAAAAATTTAATTGTAGTTATTTCAATGGAAACCTTGATTCAATCTCATCTGATGTGATTATAAACTATAATAAAATTCTTATTACTTAGTTTTCTTCCCCCTTTCCATGATGGATTAAAAAAGCTTATCCATAGTGGTAATATTTTTTTCAAGTAAAAGAATGGAAGCCGAGTTTGTAGAAGCCATACATCCCAACTTCGTTGCTATTTTTGAGAAAATTCAACTCGGTTTTAAGATGTAATTAATGAGAAAAAACTTATAAGAGGAAAGAAAAAACAACAAACAAACTAGCAGAACCTATATATGAATAAACCGGTTAAGGATTCAACAAAAGTGAAATCAATTAATCCTTTTCAACAAATATAAAGGACTAGGCACCAACCAATCATGATTTGCTAAAGCACTAGCAATTTAGTTACTCTCACGGAAAAATATGAGACGCTATAAGTTTCCTATTGGAAACGAGAGAGAGAGAGAGCAACCAATCATGCTGACAGCGCCTTGAACCACGATTGATTTATTGATAAAAGGGTGAACTACATAATTTGAATGTGTTTCCAACCAATGACGCTGCTGCCAACCTTTAGACCAACCCATTTAAATTGCAAAAATTATGCCTTTTATAGTCTGGCCTTGAATTGAAAACAAGGTGAAAGAAAAATTCCAAAGGAACCATGATTTGAAATCCATGAAAAGTGGGAAAGAACTCTTTCATTCCTATAGAATCTCGACTTCCAAACACTGAACCATGAACATCCAGGAGAGTAAAATACTAGTTAAATATCCGTGTGTTTCAATGAATTTTATTATGCATTTTTTAAAGGGGGGAATTTGTATAGACTCAATATATACTATCAAAAGTATCATTCTTTCTGAAAAAACAAAATAAATTTGTAGAATTTTCTAAGTTTACATTTTCACCGTTGATTTACATACCCTATGGGCTTATCAATGTTATTGGTTTATTTATAACTATGGGCTTATCAATTTTATTGGTTTATTTGTATACCCTGTGGGCTTATTTCCATACCTATGGTGCATTATTAGAACAAAATAGTAATTCCTTTTATGGGTTATTTTTTTTTTTTTTGTTACCTTTTATGGGTTATTAAGCAGAAAGTCCATTGTTGAAGAACATGTCAATTGAAATAAAGAGGAGAGATCCTTGTTTCAACTTATATTAAATTAATCCTGGCTTTATCTTTTTGAATAAAGAGTACGGAAATTAATGTCAATTTAAATATTATTTAGATCTTTAAGCTAATTTGTAAAAAAAAAAACAAAAAAAAATCTTAATTTGAAAATCGAGAGAATACATAAAGTTATCAGTTGTAGGGGCCATATTGATTGAAATTAGGTTGTGTGTGTTTGAATATTTTTACCTAAAAAAAATACTAAATTTTTTACTTTTCTTGACTATATTGTGTTTGGATGTTTCTTAAAAAAATTCAATATTTTCTGACGTGAATTAGTAGTGGAACATTCAAGAAATTGTTAATATTGATGTGATAAAACATTGATTCAAAGTCTATGGACTAGATTAATTAATTAATTAATGTCACTATGTCTGCCAATATTTCCACAAAATTAATAATTGAAGTATGAAACTCATTCTATTATTCACATTATAACAATTTTACATACCTTTGTTCAATACAAAATTACCATATGATCTCAGGAAAATTTTTATTGAAAAAAAAAAACAAAAAACAAATGGAACTAATTTTAAGCATCAGATTTTACTTTCTGATATATCTCATCTTGTTACCAATATGCTTGCAATCTCAGAATCCTGAAAACCAAACAGATTATATTTCTCTTCTGAAATTCAAACAAGGCATAACTAGTGATCCTCATGGAATCTTTAAGTCCTGGAATTCTTCACTCCATTTCTGCAGCTGGTTCGGTGTCACGTGCGGCCACCGCCATCAACGAGTCACTTCTCTGACCTTGCAAGGCCAGAACTTAGTAGGATCGGTATCGCCATACATCGGAAACCTGAGTTTTATCAGGATTCTTGACTTGCAAAACAACACTTTCCGCGGTAACCTCCCTCCGGAAACTGGCAATCTTTTTCGACTTCAGCGGTACCTTGTCAATAACAACTCCATATCAGGCGAAATTCCGAAGAACTTAAGCATGTGTAAAGAACTCAGGACAATTTTTTTACGGTTTAATCAATTCGAAGGAAGAATTCCTCCAGAGATTGGTAGCTTGGCGAAGCTCGAGATCCTTGTTCTTGATGGAAACTATATTGGAGGCGAAATTCCGCCTTCACTTTCCAATCTTTCATCGCTCACTACATTTTCTATTGCTGAGAATAATTTGGCAGGAAATATTCCAGCAGAGCTTGCTAGATTAAAAAGCGTAACATACTTCTCGGTTGGAGAAAATTATCTATCCGGTATGGTTCCTCCATCCCTCTTTAATATCTCTTCTGTGCTTGTTTTTTCGACTGTAAACAACCAACTCTACGGGACTGTACCGAGCACTATAGGCCTTACTCTACCAAATCTCCAAGCAATTCACTTGGGTGGCAACAACTTCTCGGGACCTATACCGACTTCAATAAGTAATGCTTCTCATTTGAATATTTTTGATGTTATTGAAAATAAATTTGAGGGACAAGTGCCAAACCTTGGAAATCACCCGAACCTTTCGCGGATAGGCCTTTCCCACAATGATCTTGGAACCAACTCTCCCAGTGATTTGATGTTCTTAGCGTCTTTAAAAAACTCAACCAACTTGGAAGTCTTGGCTTTTACAAACAACAATTTTGGAGGTGTTATGTCAGATTCTGTTGCCAATTTGTCCAAGAATTTATACGGCCTGTTTTTCGGTAGTAATCAATTCACAGGAAATATTCCTGAAGCATTAGTAAATCTAGTGAGCTTGGTTAATTTGGGCATGGAGAACAATGCATTCACAGGCGCAATTCCGTCAGGTTTTGGCAAGTTTCAATACCTACAAGGATTACATATATGGAACAACAGATTGTCGGGTCCAATTCCATCCGCCTTGGGAAATCTCAGTCAGTTATCCATACTTGCTTTGACAGGAAACCATTTAACTGGAAACATTCCTTCAAGTATTGGAAATTGTACGAGATTGAATTCGTTATATCTGGCACAAAATGACCTTGAAGGCCACATACCCTTTGAGCTCATGCTTCTACCTTCTTTGTCGGTGATTCTAAGTTTAGAAGATAACTCGTTGAGTGGCAATCTACCAGTGGAAGTCGGGAAGCTCAGGAATCTAAATACTCTGGATGTTTCAGAAAACAAACTTTCAGGAAAAATTCCGACCGCCATTGGTGATTGTTCCGCCCTTGAATATCTTTATTTGCAAGGCAATGATTTCAGAGGAGCCATTCCTTTGTCTCTGGCTTCTTTGAGAGGCCTTCAAGAAGTAGACCTTTCAAGAAACAACTTGACAGGAGAGATTCCTCAAGGTTTTCAGAATCTTACTTTACGATATTTGAATCTTTCTCTGAACGACCTTGAGGGTGAAGTTCCAACAGACGGAGTTTTCAGAAACGTAACTGCTTTATCACTTGTTGGGAATTCTAAGCTTTGCGGTGGTATCCCACAACTTCTTCTGCAAAAATGTCAGAAAAAACGGATCGAGAAAGGTCTTTCCCATTCTCTGAAGATTGCAATAATAGCAACTTGTGTGCTTCTTGGAGTCTCTTTCGTTCTAGCTTCTATTCTTGTTTATCGAAGAAAGAAATCCGAAACAAATTTGTCTGATTCGCCCTTAATAATGGATCATCTTGTCAAGGTGTCTTATCATGATCTTCATCTCGCAACGGATGGATTCTCATCAGAAAATTTGATTGGATCGGGGAGCTTTGGTTTCGTGTACAAAGGAAAAGTTAATCAGATTGAGAAGCCAATAGCTATAAAGGTTCTCAAGCTTGAACATAAGAATGCTTTCAAGACCTTAATAGCAGAATGCAATGTACTAAAGAATGTCAGGCATCGAAATCTTGTCAAGTTACTATCGTATTGCTCGAGTTTGGATTATAAACGAAACGAATTCAAAGCTCTAATTTTCGAATTCATGGAAAATGGCAGTCTAGACAGTTGGTTGCATCTCGATAATCGGCCTAGATACTTGAGTTTTCTTCAAAGACTGAACATTGCAATCGACGTGGCATCTGCATTGCATTATCTTCATGACCTCTACGAAAGATCAATTGTTCATTGCGATTTGAAGCCTGGCAATGTTCTTCTTGACAACCACATGGTTGCTCGTGTAAGCGATTTTGGTCTAGCGAGGTTCTTATCGACCAATAACGATCTATCTCAGAGCCGAACCAGCACAAGTGGAATCAAAGGGACTGTTGGATATGCCCCTCCAGAGTACGGGATGGGCAATCCAGCTTCAAGAGAAGGGGATGCATACAGCTACGGGATCCTTGTGCTGGAAATGTTCTCGGGGAAAAGGCCAACTGATGTAATGTTCGAAGATGGTTTGAATCTTCACAACTTTGTCAAGAATGCTTTGCCAGGAAGACTTGTTGGGGTTGTTGACCCGTCTATCGCTCGAGAATTGGAAGAAGCGTCATCACACAGGCAGGAGATTGAAACAAGCAACATGAATCAGAGAGCTAATCAGGAATCTTTAGTATCGGTGCTCGAATTGGGAATAGCCTGTTCAAGGGAATCTCCAGAAGAAAGAATGAAAATGGGAGATGTTGTTAAGGCTCTACACTTGATCAGAAGTTCGTTCCTTGGGGTTCGCGTGTACGAAAAGTAACAATGAATCCTGGAACTACAGCCGGCTCCAGTATTTAAGAGGCTCTAGGCAGAAAACGAATCAGATAGTGGTTATTGTTGTAGGACAACACATAAATTTAGTTCATAATCACAAACTATCTTCTATTAAATCGAAATTATTTGATATTACCAATCTTAAGTCGAGGAAATTAGATTGTATTACAAAAAAAAAGATAAAATTAGATTGTAGTAGTATTTATGTTTTTATCAAATAATAATAATTATTGAAATTTAATTGCAATTAAGACTTCTAATCACTTCTTTCTTCACCAATGTGTAATAACATATTTTAATGATTAAACGTGATAAAATAAATTGAATGAAAAGAAATCATGAAATCTTTTCTTTTCCTTTTCTTCTGAAAGAACAAATCTTGAAATTTGAAAGATATTGTGGCATGATAAAAAGCCCGTAAAGTTTCAGATTGGGCTTAACTTGGCCCATTCTACCTACCAATGTATCATCCTTCATTGTCATACAACAATATCTTTCAAACTTCATGATTCATTCTATCGAGTAGGCTATAACTATTTTGAAATAAACTTTGTTCTCATTACAATTTGATTCGGGCAAAAGAAATAAGGTCTTAGTACTACACTAAATCATTGCCCCAGAGGAAAAAATATACCACTAATAAATTATTATTTTTTTGAGAGAACCGCTAATAAATTTTAGTTCAGTATATATCAATCATAAAAAAAATGAGTTTAGTGTATGCTCTTAATGAGCTTGCTTGCAATACTCTCCTTAATTGCTAATCTTGTTGTGTTGTTTTCTATTCCATAGTTTCTCTCACATTCTTTATTTATGTAAAGACTCTTAGCTTTTTCTTAATAAAGTGCTCTTTTCTCTCAAAATTTCAAATTTATTATTTGAATAAAAGGATTCCAATAAAAATATCTAACCAACTAATTTGAAACTTTAATTAATAATCTCATAAACAAATTTAAATTCACAAGGAATGAAACTTGTTTTTAATATTACGTTCAACTATTTTAGCAACCGATTGCGAACGGAAATCTCGGAACATATAAAGAAGATGATTTCCGTTCTCATTTTATAATTAGGCATGTATATCAACAATTTAAAAAGATATATGTATATTCCATAATATTCGTTTGATTATATTTATTTCCAATAAATAATATATAATAATATTAATGATAATTTCTGGAACATAATAATTTTGTCAAAGTCTAAAAACTAGAGCCCAGCTATATAGGATGTTTGACCTTTTAAATCAAAAGAAAATCAACTAATAAATTTAATTAGGAATAATTTATTTCCCAAAAGGGAATAATTTACTCACCATTTTGATTTCTTGCCACCCAGCTTTAATTGTAGACATTATTTTCTTAGAGTTTGCAGTATGATACACGACCACAAAAATGACAGCAAAACGTCAACTTTCAGATCACATTTGGATGGAATAAAATCCTAATTTGTGTCTATCCTTTTTTTAAAGTGTTGATTTGCTATCTTTAAAAATATATATATTTTACATTTTCAAAGTAAAACTAAGTTTATCCTTAATTTGAAAGGGTTAGTTTTATGAGTAGTTATTTGATTACCCTATAGGTTCAAATACTAAAAGTTTAATGGTGAAACGATTTTTCTTTACTTATTACTAATGTTTTAAAAACCGGACCGGACGTTGAACCGGCGTGACAAAAGGTTGAAAGGTTTAATAGGTTCAACCGGTTCAACCGGTGGTTCAACCGGTTTACATATATAATATATAAAAAATTTAAAATACATATACATATATATAATAAAATCTTATATCAATTAAACATAAAATTAAAATTCATATATCAACAACACATAGTTAAAATATATATATAATTTTTTTTTAAGTTTTTAATTTGATTTTTTATGAAAAATCGGAGTCAACTCGGTTTGGTTTAACCCGGTTTACTGGTCGAACCGGCCGATTTACTGGTTCAGTCCGGTTTTTTATGATCAAACCGTTTAGTATGAAACCAGACCGAACACCTAACCGGTTCGCGGTTCGACCGGTCGAACCGGCCGGTCCTGTCCGGTTTTCATAACACTGCTTATTACATGAGAAGTTTTTTGGACTTGGTCGAAGTAGTTGCCTTCTTGAAATTATAATATGTCTCGTTAGCTCATTCAACTCGCTTGAAATATTAAGCTCCTATGTGGCATGTGGCAGATAGAATTTTGAAGTATATTATTTTATCAAGCAACAGATCGGTACATCAATATAAACAAGTTTCGGGGGCAATTGGATCATTTTAAACTAATATTCAAGTAACAAATAAATTACTTCAAGGAGTCAATTTACTTTTTTTTCCAAGTTCAAGAAGCTAATAATATATTAAGTTTATTTTTTCCTTTTTAGCATGCAATACATTATAGAGATTATCAATTTCAGTAATATATCAAATATGTTACATGTAATTAACATTTAAAATGTTGGTTATGACAAAAAAAAAAAAAACAAGAATCAAACATTCTATTTAAAGTTTTCGTTATGTAAAGTTAAATTGATAATGCTTAATATTGTGGGTAATTATTAATTTTATTTCATGCATTGTGGATAAACAATGATATAAATATTTTAATGTTACTCCATTGGTATATATTATACCAAATCTCACTACTTATGAGAAAAATTGAAGCCTCATTTATATTTTTCATAATGAAATTTTTTGTTATAGGTTGATCTTGAGAGGACCGAGTCGTGCTAATTGGCTAGCTGATTTTCGCCACTACTCTCAAACCAACATATTATATATGGAGAATCGAGCTCTAATATCAATTATGATATATAGTTTGGTAGAATACCACCTAAATATTATCTATTTTAATCTAAATTTAATACATTAGGTTTTACGGTTTAACAAGCATTTTATATATAGTATTATCACGTTTGTGAAGAAAATAATGATTACAGATAAAAATATTTAATAATCGGGAAAAAATCAATATATATACTTTAACGTTGAAACATGAACAAGTCGAACAATCATTAAATTAGATAGAACTTTTTTGTAATATTCACATGGAAAGGTTTGTGATCACATGGAACTTAATTGGAGCAAAGACCAAGGACCGTTATGTATTCATGATTTCTGCTCTCCTATAACATTTGCATAGAAAATAAAATAAAAATAACACTTGCATTAACTTAAAATAATGCACAAAAAATTAAATTGAAAGTATTTAGAAAGCGAATAAATCGTGAATTTATATAGGTATTGATCCAAAACTCAAATATGAAAGACTATAATATAATGTAATATAAATTTTACAATTATAACTCAGAAGATCGATTTTGAAATCAATATATTTGATCCCAAGTACATGATCTCCGGTTCTTTTACCCTCTATAAAAAAATCAAGAAATTATAATTGTATTTTTTCTGCTAACCGAACATTTTTTTAATCGAACATTCTTTTATCAGTCAATTCAAGCAAAACAACTAATAGCTACTTCAAACTAAATGAAATATAAGGATATTGAAAATTTGAGACTGTGTTTTTGGCTCCGGAACGTTACCTTATCAAGTGTGAAACGTTGAAACACGGGTGATTCTTCCACTCATCGGAATGTGATTTGATGATATCTCTAGCTTTATCCTTCAAATAACCAGCACAATCAGCTTGAAGCATCATACAAAGCTTTGAAACGGCTTTCACATCAAGCATTTCTTGAAGAACCATGTTTGTCCCGGAATGTTTCGATATCAACGAGAGTATCAAAATTGCTCGGTCATCAGCTGTCGGAGACACGGTCAAGATCCTCTTTGCCACCACAGCGATTGCCCCCTTATGACTCAAGAACATGGCTCGTCCATCCGCACAAGAACATAGATGAAACAATATCCCTAAAATAAGCTCAGTCGTTTTATTCTCCGGTGATCTCCATTCGAGTTCAATTAGCTCGAAAACAGCCCCGGATTCCACCATCATTATCCGGTTTCTCCCCCACGGACACGCATTTAGTAACACTTTCAAAGCGGCATTAATCCCTTGTTGAGTTATATTCTTTTGCCTAAATAAATCGATAATCATATCAAAAAACTCAGGTTTAAGCCTCTCGAGTACACAAGAACTAGCATCTTCAAGCATGGTTTTCAAAACTGAAACGGCATGTGACTTAACACTAACATGATTATCCAAATTGCACCCCAAAACCCATGTCAAAGACGGGATAATCTGATCATTTTCGACTAGAAGAACCTTCGATTCCTTGGGAGGAACACGGATTAACCGAAGAATGCTAACTGCTTCTTCTAGACCATTGATTTGATTGTTGTTAAAACATGTTACTATAAACATTAACAAAGCCTTAGGCACTCCTGCCTCAACCATATACTTCCTATTTCGGTCATTTTCAGACGCGAGAAACTCCAATTCCACGAGGATTTTCGATTGGAGACGAGGAAGGCGAAAATCTCTAACGAGTTTAATGAAATGGAATTTATCTAAACAAGGTTTAGGAGTAGGAATTCGATCAATACCGAATGACGAATTTTCGGAAGACCAAGCTTGGATTAATCTACGCAAAGTATGATTAGGAGTTAAATCAGAATCTTTAGGAAGGGGTTGTTTGGTGACGGGACAAATAGTGTTCTTGGATGTGAATAACCATTGCTCAATGCTTTCACGATCGTATGTGATTCCGGTTATGGCTATCACCGGATCTCTCATGATTTGTAGAGATATTGGACAAATAAAAAATTGTGGAATATCAATTTCAATTTCTTGATCCATTGAGATTAAACTTGAGAAGGACAAGAAGAAGAATTATGAAATGTGGAAATGAGAAAATAAATATTGAAAATAAAGGTAAGAGAAAGCGGCTGATTTATTGAAAAGAAAATTGAATTTTATTTATAAAGAATAAAAATAAAAAGAAAAATAGAAGACTGGTCAGATATTCATAACGCTCTAGGATTGAACGGTTTTGGTCAAAGTATTTTGTATCCAATGAGAGATAAGATATTGGACTGAATTAAAATATTAAACACATTTAGAATATTTGTTTTCATTTTTTGGTTAGGAAAAAATATTTATTTTGCAACAGCTAATTTTGTGCATTGGCTGTTTAATTTATGCATTTCAACCGTCTATGTTGCAAATTAAATGGTTATAGAATAGTAGTTGTGTTTTGTACTACTCATTTTGAATTATTATTGTGCAATTAAACATAAACTAAGTCCCAAACAGTAAAAAGTTTAGAGGAAATGTAGCTTTGGAGAATTTTACTTTTTACGATTGTGTGATTCAAAACCCACTGCTTCATGCATTCTTTTGGATTATAGTAGCCATTATTGCTTGATGGTTAGAAAATATAACTATTTCATTTACCATGAATCACATTAATTTCATTTCCATATAGAGAGTATGTTTAAATATGCTCTTATTCACATCTAAGAAAACCATATTACATGCATATAATACCATAATTAATTGTAGTTAAATAGATTGTATATATATGGAAAACATATTAAGATATTTGCATGAGATCACATATTTAGTAAATGAGATCTAAGAGCATCTCCAACCACCCTCCCTATTCTACTCTTCAAAATACTAATAAACAAATACTTCTCTAAAATGAATTGTCTTGATTTTTGTGCATGCTCTAACCACACTCCCTATTCTCCTCTCTATTTGATTATTTTATTAATAAAATAATACTAAATTCACTTTGAACAACCATGAAAACAATGGAGGAGGAGAGAGAAAAGACAAAAATAATATTAAAATATAAGATAGGGAGCCTCTCATCCTCCTCCAATTTGAGGAGCCAAAATTCACTCCCTAAAAATTTAGGGAGCCACCTCACATGGTTGGAGAAGGATTCTCCCTATCATGCTCCCTATTTTAACTAAATGGTGATTTAGGAAGTCCCCTTGGAAATGCTCTTAGATAGAATATAAAAAAAGATTAGAGCATCTCCAACCATCCTCCCTATTCTACTCTCCAAAATACTAATAAACAAATACTTCTCTAAAATTAGTTGTCTTGATTTTTGTGCATGCTCCAACCACACTCCCTATTGTCCTTTCTATTTGATTACTTTATTAATAAAAGAATACTAAATTCACTTTGAACAATAGTGAAAAGAAGGAACGAGAAGAGAGAAAAGAGAAAATAACATTAAAATATAAGATAGGGAGCCTCTCATCCTCCTCAAATTTGAGGAGCCAAAATTCACTCCCTAAAAATTTAGGGAGCCACCTCACATGGTTGGAGAAGGATTCTCCCTATTTTAACTAAATGGTGATTTAGAGAGTCCCATTAGAGATGCTCACAAAATAGAAATATAACTGTTTGTTTTTAAAAAAAATTGCATTACATTAAATAAAATAATGGAAAACTCACCACCCAATAATATAGTTCAAACTCATGACCTCTCTTATCATAGTTAGAGTCTTTAACCACTAGGACTCTACCTATATGTTGAATGATGAATATCAATTTGTTTTTTTAAATTAAATATTGGAAGCCTGTGAATAGAGATCTCAGAAAAATCCAACTAGATTGCCCTCTACCGAAAGACTTACATCAAGTCCAAAATATATTAAAGAATGAAAAACAAAAGTGTTACAAAAGATAAGAAAAAATAAACGATCTCAAAAGTCAAATTAAACAAAACAATACTGTCTAAAGACATAGTAATCCTCATAGACAAACCGGTTACAAAAACTTGGAGCCGAATGTCATCACATCAATGACTGAGTAAAAAATCGAATTGAGCTAGAGTTAACACTCCAATTGCCATTCTCAAAAAATATGAGATACAACAATTTGCATTTTTTAATAGAGCGATAGCAATGAAGCCAATCTTGCATAATCTTCCATAGAACATTCCGATCTTTTGAAAAAGCTCACCACATAGACGGTGTCGGATTCTAACCAGAGAGTATGCCAACCTTTTAATCAACTTTTTAAACTCTAATCAATCTAATTTGCTGATATTCTATTGTTATGTATTCAAATTTCTTTATCTATCTATAATACTGATAAGATTTTCACCGTTCCCATCTCAATGCTTGCAAATGTGACATTATTGTTTTTCTTTCGAATATTTTGTTGGTATTTAGATTTGGAGTGATTTCATTATACTATTTTAGTTAATCTTAAAACATTTTAACTTAGTTTAAATAATATTAAAACATTTATTTCGTTTGTGTGAGGACAATACAATAAAGCAAAAACACATAAGTACAGAAGAAGCAACCCATTCTATGATCCAACAACAAAATTAATCAAAGTTTTAATTAACAAGAAACCAAAAATTTAAAAAAAGGTGGATTTTTTTTTTTCTTTTTGTGTCATAATATATGTATAAAAAATATAGGAAATCCAGTCAACATAATCCATACATATATAGAAGCAAGTGATGATGATAATATATAGTGGACTGAGAGAGATAGAATAATATTTATTTACATATTTAATCCTAAATATTCAGTCAAAAAAAGCATAATCAATGAGGTTTGCAATTGGATTTACTCAAAATAAATTGATCATGACTTCCATAATTATATTCTTATGATGATTCATACAATGATTCAAATTTGCTTTTCATTTCTTGTTTATAATTAACAAAAAATAATATAACTTAATTCAAAACAATATCTATACTTTTGATTTTTGCAAAATAACTCTTAATTACAAAATTGATGCCACAAAATGTGCAAATTTTTGTTAACACGTACTATAAGTAATTTTATAGATGATATCTTCTATTGTTTCAATTGTTTGATAAAGTTAATAAAAAAACTAGGAGTTGTTGAAAGCAATTAGACAATAATAAGGGTCAATGGTAATATATTACTGTTGAATGAGAATAAGACTCGGTTCTTTATGCCTTATCATTCAATAATTTTTAGTAATTTTTCTCTAGTAAATGCGCTAAATTTCAATCATAAAAAACAGGTCCTACAAAATTATTTACTCCTTACATTTAAATAAGTATATGGTGATGTGGTGAATGTATTGGCCTAGTGGTTGAACACTCTACCTATAATCAGAGAGGTTATTAGTTCGAATCACACGAGGATGAGAAGTTTAATTTGTAATTTCATCAATTGCACAAAAAAAAATTAAAAAAGGTAAAAAAATATAACATCATTTATAAAATTTAAAAGGTCACGAGGGCAGTTGAAAGTTTGGATGCATTAAGCAAATTATAGTTAAATAGCTATTACTTTTTTTGACAGAATAGTTATTATTTTTTGACAACCTAAAGCACTAACAAGATATCTATATATTTTTATAATTTTAATAACATGAATTAGATAAAAATCCATCATATTAAATGTACTTAGATACTTATATTGTTTAATGATGCTAACCCAACCAATAATTCGACATGTATATTTTAAAAAAGCTAACCGATTTCTAGCCTTGATTTCGAGAGGGACAGTACTGCTAAAAAAAATTGCAAAATCGAAAATATAAACTGACTTTAGTGTGGAAAGATTATTGTTGGAAACCAATGACTAATTGGTGATAGTGAAAGGAAAAAAAAGTTAATGTTTGTGAATTTATTTTATTTTTTTTTACATTTGAGTGACCGGTGGTTTTTGTTTTTCTACAATAATTAGAATTAAGATGTTTTCAGTTTTGATGATATAGATAAGACTAAAAATATCTCAAATTTTTAGGTGATATAGCAAAAGTCTCCGATCATCATTTAGGTTTTGGGGTTTTCTTTCGACTTTTAGCCGGAAGAGAAGCTCTTCTTTGCTTTACGTCGCTGTTTTCTTTTTTTATCGCTTTCAATAAAAGTCATGTTAGGGTTATTAGTTTTCTTTTTATTTGGTGTTTTTTTGCTTGTTTTCCCTATACGAGAGATATTTCTCTCTATATGGGTCGTTATGGTTTGTCTCCTTGCATGGAGCGTTATCGTTTGTATCCCTTTATGGGTAGTTTTATGCTTTATCTCGTTGAAGACGGAAGGGCTTTTGTTGTTATCAAATAGAATTGTTGATTGGACGGCGAATTTCGCATGAACTTCCTTAGTCATCACGAGTGTGTTGTGCCGCATGTAGGCCTCCAAGATCTCCTTCTAGCTGATATTTGTGGCTCAAGTTTCTCTCGTTGAATCTGTTTGTCGTAGTTTGGTTGTTTTATCTTTCTATTCTTTTTCTTTTCTTGTTTTTCAGGGCTCATAACCCCTCCTTGTTACCAAAAAAAAGCAAAAGATTCTTATCTTGACAGGTTTACATTTTATAATCTCCTCAATTTGATTGATTTCTTTTTTTCTTTCAAATTCTAAAATATGGATTGTATCACTTTAAATAAGAACTTTCACTTCTATGAGTTCTGGAATAGATAATCTACTCAAAGAAGAGCTTTGATCTTCCAAATATTTGAAACAAATATACTCTTATTCATATCGTTAATGTTAACGGCATCTTCAACTTTTGAGTAATTTGGTAACAATAAGAAACACAAATCATTAAATTATATGAAATATCAAATTGCAGATATATTTAAAACAATTCTACACTTAAAAATAACTTAAAAATAACTTGAAATAATATACTATAGAATTTAATTTTTACCTGAACTAAAAAAAAATCATGAGATTGATCAAGAGTTTAGGCCCATTAATTTATTTCAATTCGGCCCCGACATTTAGCTAGGTGGACCAAAGTGAAATTGAAAATAAACTGTAATGTCGAAATCAGTCTAAATATTGAATGTGTTTACCTCGGTAACACATTTTTTTGGAGTCAATTAATTCAATTAGGCTCAACATAGTTCAATACAAATCGATCTAATGTTTAAATTGCTACATGATGATTAGGTATCAAAATGATGGATCTCCTCGTGATTGTGTGTCCTCTCCGATATTATGAATGATTTTCTAAAATGATATTTGAATAACACTTCAACGATAAAGTTAGTGAATTTTTTTGAATTAGTGTGTACGAACAATTAATTTACTCTTTGATGCAAAGGCTCCCTCAATATGGGGCATCCAATTGTTAGTAGATAGTAAGTTTATGCCGTCAGTATTGGATATAAATATTCTCTTTGTCATATATTATTAGATACTTTAAGATATCTTGAAAATGATATATGACACGTGGGATCATTTAGGCCTTCGCCCAAGTTAAGATTATCCACGTAATAAAAAACGCTTCTCTTCATGTTTTTGTTATGTTTCCTAGAGCCAAATCACCAGAAGTTACGTACTAGGGTCTTCTTGTCTCTCAAGGATTTTAAATTAGCTCAATTTTAATTGAAAAAACTCATCATTTCTCTTTTTAGAAATTCCAACTGTAACTTATACTGAACGAAGTTTTTTCTATTTCTTAAAAACACTTTTACATTCGAAAAATGTTACAGCTGAAAAGTGATGTCAAAATGAGCTTAAATAGAAGTTTTTATATTGAGCTAATAATTTTGTAACAAGTTAAAAGTAATTGAAACACTTATTTTTTTGGTGAAGAGAAAGGGCTAAGCCCGGAAAACAAAAGAAAAGGAAACGAAACAAACAAAACAAAAAACAACAAATTACAAGCGATTAGTCCGAAACGTGCCAATGCCACACATGTCATGTGCGACTTAAAAGTAATTAAACGTTAAAGTAATTAAACGTTTTTACACAGTGGAAATTGAGCATATATACACGCGGATTCAGCGAGTCAAAGTCATCATATTTTCGAGTGGACCTCAGTCAGTCAGTCTGCTTCCCGCCCACAATTAATCAACCCATTGAATCCCCTCCTTTTATCTCTTCTATATTTCCTAATTCAGCCAAATTTTGTTATTTGTTTCCTAGTTTAAAAATATAGGTTATAATCTGGTTTCACATAAGTGTTTTGCAGTTTCGTCTTTTTGCAAATAAATAATTGTGATTTATTTTTAAGTAAATAAAAGATTGTGATTTGTTTTTTTTTTTTTTTGTATAACTAAGGAAATGATCGATTTTGTTGATGTAAACGAAATACATTTTTTGCACAAATAGTTTTTCAAACCTTTGACCGATTATGTAAAAGTTCAGTTAAGTGTCATAAAAAATATTTTCGTTCATATCAACAAAATCAACCATTTTTTTTAATTCTGCTAAGAATACAAACCACAGTCCTTTATTTGTAAAAGCGCAAAACCACATTACAGTTATTTGAAATTAATCGGAAATTTTTTCAGACATCAATAATTATTTTTCAGCCAAAATGTAGAGATTGCATCTGAAAAGGTGGAGCTGAAATAGAAAAGCATACAAGTGTGATTTTGAAATATGCAATAAAGACATGAATTAATTGAATCTCATATCTAAAATATAGAGAGAAATATTAAAACTTATAAGTAAAATGTGAAACCAATACATACATGACAGCGTTTAAAAACTATAAGATCTAAGGTGATAAATTTAGATCAAAACAGACAATACCTATAATATTATGTTGAGGGTTTATAGAAAAAGAAAATTTGATCAACAATAACTATTTTCTTAAAAATTGAAATATGTCTTTCCAAAAGTTACAATTTGTAGATTTCAGAAAACTCATCGTCACAATGCTTATATTAATTACAATATTAATTTTATTTTATTTGATTTAAAAAGAAAGCTATATATAAATTTCTTGTGAACTTATAAAATATTACAGCTAAATGTAATTTATTAGTAAATATTATATAACATTGTATTATTAATCCAATGTACAAATAACGTTCCCTTATCTAGCATGTAATTTTCTCAAATTTTAAACGTATTTGTTATTTCTTTTCAGGTGTAGGCTATAGTGACTTTGTTTTTGACTTACTTTGTTTGTACTTTGCTTTATTCACCATTAGATCACTTTTCACCCCATGATCTAATGGTGGACAAAACAAAGTAATGGTTACTTTGTCAAAAATAAAGTGACCATAGAATTTCCGTTCTTTTCACTTCAAATATCCGAATTCTAGTTTCATTATAACCAAATGTAAAATTAGTCCTTATTGACTATATTGCTAAGAATCTATGAATGCCAGAAAGCTTTTCTCCTTTGAAATTTAAAACCGACTTCTTGACAACAACAAAAAAGATGGGATGGTAATGGAATTTTGCAATTACGTACTTTGAATTTTGGATACTTTGAAGTCCACCCTTTTGTTTCTTTCAATTTAACTTTATTATTATAATCTTCTCCATCACTTGTTGTCAACACTCTACTATCTTTTTGCATCCTCTTGTCTTTGAGCACATAGTATTTTTTTATGAACTTAATAAGTATTGTTTATTTATTTAAATTATGAATTTTAACATGTATCTCATTCTAGTATGCTTCCATTTTGTTTCCCTTGAGGAAATGGATCTTTTTCATTGATTAAATTTATCAGTATAATTTATAGAGATTTAGTATATGGTTTGCTTTGCTTTTCACTACCCATACAAGATTAAGAAATTGCTTCAAAAAAAGAAAAAAAAAAAAACAAGATTAAGAAATAATCCGATCCTTTACTAATTATTGGATATTTTTGGGCCCATGCATATGCCCACACCTTAAAGCCCAAAGAGGAAAAAGCAAATCGTAATGCTTTTGGGCATTTGTATATTAGCCTGATCCAAGCCCCATGAAATATTTTTACTTTTTAAGTGAGTCCATGAAATATTAGATAAATAATGTCGAGATATTGTGTAATTGAATAGCGTAGTTTTATTTCCACACAAAAAAAAAAAAAATAAAAAAAAAAATTGCCTAGTTTTTTCCAATATCTTAACCACATTTTTTACAGAAATTTTATCAAATGTAAAAATCACTAAGTCAAACTTAATAACGAAATAATATGTTTAACATATAGAAAGGTAGTTGTAAAGTTTCACTTAGAAAATGTTGCTAAAGTTTATTAATGTAACAATTTAAGTTCACCGAATTGCATTCTTCTTATTGATTTATCGGTGTATGGTCTTTCGTGATAAGGAGTGGATAATCAATTCTTTCATTTTCTTAGAGAAGATAATAGAACTATTAACTAATGGACGAATTTCATAAATTTATATTCTATATGACCGTATGTTTGATAAGCCTCCTGCAAATCTTTAAGATATTTTATGGGAGGACATCATAGTTTTGTCCTCACCATATTAGTTGATTATAAAAGACGCTGTAACTATAAATGAGTAACTGTAAATGGAAAAAGTGAAAACGTTAATGGAAAAGTTATCTGAGTGTGAGCTCTACTATAGCTTCATCGATTTTGAGGTCATCATCATCATTCATCAATCCAATTTTCTAAACCCTAATTGAAAATCAACAAGTATAATCTTTACTTTCACTTCGAGCTTCCTACAGACAATAATCTCCATCTTCTTCTGTTTTCTTGGATCAATATTGACGGATTCTTGTATATTTCATAGAAATTATCTTCATTTCTTCAATAATATTTTTACATTATTGCGTTAATCTTTGATAAATTTGTTCTGATTTTGCAGAGCTTTCGATTTTGGAGAGTTAAGGTTTGCGATTTAGCAGATTCAGAGGCTTAATTTCTCAGGTACTAGGTTTTACTTTCATAAAGAACGAAGAGGTTTGGATGAATTTCAAGATTCCCTGTTCCGGAGAAGCAATGGTACATTTCTTCTTTCGTATTGATACATTGTGGATATTTGCTAATTAAGTTTGTTGTTACATGAACGGAGTTAATTACACGTTGAATAAGGATTATTGATGTTCGTTTTGAATTGATCGAGGGTTTAGTGTTACTGGATGAATGCTCAAGCACTCAATAGCTCAGAATCTATGTTGCACAAACATGGAAAATGGATACGGACACGAATACGGATACATGAGACATTCTCTCTAAAATATAACCTTCACAAAGTACCCTATATGTAGGAAATAAAAAACGAAACAGACATGGATAAACAGGCTACTAAACGGAGTGTTCGTGGAATATAGCTCAAAATGTAGAAGCTAGGGGATTGAGATGCTTTTTTCCTTTAGGATGTACTTGTACATTTGGATTATCGATGTTTTCGTTATTCTTATATAGCTCAGAATTGTTCTTTGAAGTCCAATTTCTTTCTCACTCTAAGTGTATGTTTTCCCTCAGTTTATGGTAAGTTAAATGGAGTCGCCTAGTAGAATTGGGGATAGGTCAACCAGTGATGTTGTTGTCCGGCTACGAACACACCAAGGGCGAGATGATTGGTTTTACTGTCACTCACATGTTCTAATAGAGAAGAGCAAGTATTTTGCTGACCGACTATCTGAGGACTGGCCTACATGCCAGATTATTGACTCACGGAATTGCGTTGAAGTTTACTGCGAAGAGCCAGATTTTGATCACTGTGTCAATTTCCTTCGGATTCTGTATGTGGTTTTGGATGGGTCATCAGATGATGTTTGGCATGGTGTGAAGCATACCCTCGGAATTCTGCAGGTCGCTCACGTGCTAGAGAGCCCACAAATTCTTGCTGCTTGTGCGCGTTACTTGGAAGCAGTCTCTTGGGAAGAAGCTGATGAGGAGGAGATTTTGAGGGTCATACCTGGCCTCGAATCTCCAGCAGAGCAAATTCTTGACCGTCTCCAACCAGCCGATCAATCAGCTATAAAGAGGGTTTTCCTGGCAGCTTTCAAGATTGCCACCTCATCATATTCGTCTCCCACGAAGGATATAAAAACCTCTGCACAAGAGCAGCTGGAATACCTCCTCACGGAAGATGACGATGCTCCTCTATTAACAGCTGATGATGAGATGAAACCTACTTTAAATGAATGTGTGAAGCGGTTATTCGCCAGATTCAATAATCTATTAATTACACTCAAATGCAAACCTGGAGAATCTGTTCCTGAGCCGGACACCATGCAAAACTTTCGATATTATATTTCAGATTTGTCATGGACCGTTCAGATTTTGAGTAAGCTGGAAACCATGTCTGAATTTGTGAAAGGTTGGGTAGATGTATCTGATAAAGTTCTTCATATGATTCAGCAAGAAAACTCAACAACTGAAGCAACACAGACAAAGTTGAAGGTTATTGTGGTGGCAGCAAAAGTTCTTGAAGCGATTGGCTATGGCACTGTGATTCTGCCAACAGCCAAACGGCTATACATGGTAAAGGTTTGGCTTCCTTTCGTCAGGGTTACAAAGCATTTAACTGATTCTTTGACAACTAATGATGAGAATCCCGTGGAGCTTAAGTTTGATGGTGAGCTGTGGCAGACTTTAGAATCTTCGTTAGTTTCAATTGTTCTTACATTACCTTCACAAAACCTGGCAGAATTTGTGACTGAATGGTTACAGAATGAACATATTCACTATCCCGACTTCACTGAGGCATTTGAGGTATGGTGTTACAGGTCCAAAGCTGCTCAAAGACGGCTAGGGCTGATACAAAACGCTATTGATGGTATGGATTAACAGTCATAATTCGTACGTCCTCTTTTCAATCATTTAATTAGTTCATTTTTTTAGGCTACCATTGACAAGTCACTTGTTTTCATTTCACCTGCATATAGAATTTCCGGGAGCATTTACAGTATTACTTTGCAATTACTTTAGCATACGATTCAGAATCAGGAACTGGATTTTTTCCATGTCTATGAGAACTCAGAAGTACTAGAATTCATCTGATTGTAAAACCTGTAACAAAATTCAAGATGTATAGCGAATTACTTGTGCAACGTTTCTGAACAATATAACGAACAGTTTTGTGATCTTCTGTGTTCATGTTTTTTTATTATGGAAATGGATTGTTTATAACTTCTTTTAATTTATTTGCCTTAATACGTCAATGCCCTCTCGTCCAAATAACCAGATTGGTCCTGTGAACTTTGGAGATGAGTAATTAGCGCATTTGAACTTGCGTAAACATCCACTTTGTCACGTAGGAGTTAGGAGGTGGAGACTACCGTTTTGAGAAAGTTCATAGGCTAATAAGACATCTCTATAGTTCAATAGCCAATTGAGTTATTTGACTAAATATAAGGTCCATTGATATATTAAGCGATCTTTTACCCTGTACGAATAATTTCACGATGTTGAATGTGTGAAACATAGACATAAAATGTGGAATTGTAGGATTCTTATGAGTTTAAAGACTCATCATTTACCATTTTAATAGAAGAAATCCAGTAAAACTGTAAGAATGTACTCTTCATTTGCAGCAAGTTTTGTGGTTACTATAACAGAATTATAACCGAGTCAAACTGGTCGTTTTAAATCGATATGTTGCCTAGCTTTCTAAATCATTTGATTGTTTTCACATTAATCATTAAATTATCAAAGACTATAATACTATAATGAAATCATATGAGATGTATTATTATTAGTATAATAGCATGTCCTACACACCATTTGAAAGCGAACTTTCTCCTTTCTCCTAAAATATACTATTTTGCCTGTGATCTAAGGGTATCCCAACAAATTGGAGGATGGTACATAACAGGCATTGAGAATATTTCTTGTATAAATAAATTAAAATTAACTATACTATTAGAAAATTTCTAATCCTTTCTAGTCAAAGATTCAAATCCGTACAAAACAAGCAATCTTTAAATAAAGTAAACCTTTTTTTAGTGCATTATATCTTCTATGTTTTATGTTCTTAATCATAATCATATCCTTATCTTTCAATAATTTATTGTTACTTTCTTCTTGTATTAGGCAACAATGATATGGATTCATTTTTATATTATTTCTAACTATTATTAGCTGACTTCATTTTGCTTTCTGAGTTTCATTCAAACTCTTCTAGATCCGACGACCGTCTGTCATAAGGGTGTCAAAATAACTTTTCGAGTCATAATCGGTGTCAATTGTGTTGTCGTGTTAGGAATTGACGGACACAAAAAAATTTGTATATTTTTGTACCTATGATAACTTAGAATCTGCAGCTTTTGCTTGAATGTGACAACTGATTTTGATACTCCAAGAAGCTCATACATCACAGTTGACAGATTTTCAGTTTAATATTCTGATTTCCAACATCTTAGATTTGAATTCTGACAGAATGTTGACATTTTGCTGGTACAGTTTCGGAATTCGTGGTGTTTTCTTGTTTTGTTTGTTACAGGATCTTGATACGGGTCTCCTTCATCTACTGAGACTTGTAACAGTCCGTTATTCGAGTGCTCCATCCACGAGACTTATAACAGTCCATTACTGGAGTAAGTCCGTCTACTGGGACATTCCATCATCGGAGTGACTCCTTCATCTACCGATACTTATAACGGTACACGGAGCTGCGGAAGTATCCCAGTTGAACAAAAGAAAACAAAAGCTCAATCTATTCTAGGATGCAATAATTTTTTAAATCTGTACTGAATTTTTTTATGTATAGATGTTGACTCTGTTTGTTTATTTGATGTAAATACAAAATCTGCTCACCATTTCAATATATAATAATGAGTATACTCCAATTTTATAAATATAAGTAAATCTTATGACATCAATCCATCTATATATATCCATCTTTAAAACTTACAAAAATAATATACAATCTTCAACCCATATATTCTTAAATCCTAAAGGCTACTATCTAAGAACTCAATATGGTTCTGTACCAAAGTATATACCTATACTATGTAAAAAGTTTCCTTCTTTCTTTTCAGAATGAATAGTTGTCGTTATCAGCCTACATATCAGGCTACGAAATCCGGAAGCAGTTGCGCTGCAAACCTCTTCCGGTTCTGAATGTTGATGCTCTCGTAAGCACTCGAAGAGTGTGGTGTCGATGCATTAATCGCTGCTGCAAACTCGTTGGGTTCACCTATTTCGACTCTCCTTCCGCCCAATTGGATATTCTGATTCGGGTTAAGGAACGACTGATGGGTACCCGATAAGGAGAGGTTTTCACAATGTGGAAGGCCAAGCGTAAGGGAAACACCGTTCCCAGAATACCTCGGAGCGAACTGCTCTGCGTCGAATCTTCCAAGTTCGCCAATTGGGTATTGCCCGAAACCACCGATGAAGTTCGTTTGACCTCCGATGAAAGAGTAACCATCTCTGCTCTGCCTCTCGTTCGCAAAGTTGATTGTCATGTGGTCGTGGTTGTTCTCACTGGGTTTCACATCCATGTTTATAGATGGAACACTAGTTGGAGACTGAATCATGTCGCTGCTTCGCGGTTTTTTCGGGCTCGTATGCGTGATTCCTTCTAATTCTGATGAACCTATGAGTGAAAATCCTGAATGGTTTCTCACATTTTCGACGGGAGATGTTGAAGCTCTTGACATTGAGATTGCAGAATGCGTGTTTTGGTTTGGAGATGTGTCCAACGACCTGAAACTTTTCGGATCATTAGCTGATGATGATCCTTTTTCTTGCATAAGTGACTTTGAAGTTGAGTTTTCTCTTTGGTCACTCTTGCTGCTTGTTTTGTCCTCTGAACCATTCCTTTCTTGCTCCTTGATTTCCTCTAAATACATCTCTTCCACCATCGGTTTCCATAGCCGAACTCGAGCATTGATGAACCAGTTAGAAACCTGTTGCACAGACACTGGAAAACATTATTTCTAAGACATAATTTTCAGGAAAATAGACACAAAATGCGCAAATGCTATTGAGGAAGAGTTTTCCTGCAAAATGGTCTTCAAAAGGGGTTTATACGAAATGAAACACATAAATACTATGAAAAGGGGTTTGCTTGCAAAATAGTCTTCAAAACATACCCTAGAAATGGGAAACTGACACAAAAGCCGGAAACACTATTTGAGAAGGGTTTTCTGTGCAACATAATCTTGAAAACATGGTCAGGAAATGGAAGCAGTGACTAAACTGACCCAACGAAGAAACGAAGAGGATTTTCTGTACAACATAACATATAAGGAAATGGAAACAGACACAAAAAGAGGAAACACTTTTGAAGAGGATTTTCATAATCTCCAAAACATGGCTAGGAAATGGGAGAAACCACGGAAAACAAAGAAACTCTAACGAAGAGGACTTTCCGTGCAACATATCATGTAAATCAACATTACCTGGCTCCTTGTAAGTCCTGTCTGTTTAGCTAACATATGCTTATCCGAATCTTTCGGATACCTGAAACAAAACACGTAAAAAGGTCAGTAAACTCTCTCATCAAACCCGAAGTCAATCAAAGTTTTCAGCGTAAAAAGGACTTCAAGGAACTTACGGGTGAAGAAAGTGCTCAAAAAGCCAAGCGCGAAGTACGGAAACCGAACGTTCAGGCAAACCGCGTTGGGGTCTCCAAGCATTATGCTGGATCATTCCCAATTGTTGAAGAGCTCTTTGTTGTCTAAGATGATGGTCAACAAACTTGAGTCTAGAACCTTCAAGTTTATTACCTCCAACACAATCTTCTTCACCTAAATTCTTATTTGCAGCCTTAATTTGGCCTGTAATTGCATCTTTTAAGCACCTAAATTGCTTGGATATTGTCTGAAGTGCCAAAGCTGTGTATGTTTTTGCTGATCCAATTCCTGCTGCTTGTTCAAATGATGATATCACTATTTGCATTTGGTGATGGTATTGCCTGTACCTTTGCTCCACCTGAAAATTTATTATCATAAATATGATATTAAATATTAAATATTCAATACCTACTAAATATCTTATATGATATGTTTGTTAATATTGTATTACTTAGTGGAGAAGAGCTCATTATGACTTTTTCATTAAGAAAAACGAGTGAATAGTGACGGATCTAGGATTTACCATAGTGTTTGGAGTGCCCTCTAGTGAATTCAGTGCTAAATTCAACGTGTTTCGAGTGAATTATGTACTTAATAAATACTTTTCCAGTTTTAAGAAACAATTCAAGCTTAAAGAGCTTTCATAAAAGAAATTCTTCGTTTTTCGGTGATTAGTATTTCCTTAACTTCCAACCTTCTGAATTCGTCACTCGTAAAAATCAAAGCTTTAGGAGAAAGATAGAAACTTTTTCATGTTAAGAGTAAATTATGTGAGAAAGAATTCAAGCTTTGTTGGAGTTTCCATGGAGTTTTTGACTTTTCCGACAACGAGTGGGTGCTAAAACTTGGATCCGTCACTGTTAAAAAACGAAGAAGTTTGGAGAAAGATAGAAACTTTTATACTAATAATAGATACCCAAATCAAAAAAAAAATGATGATCATGACTTAAAGTTTTTGTTTTCAAGTAAAAACAACATACCTCATCAAGCATGTTAATAAGCTTAGCTTTCTTCATCTGAATTTCCTGTCTCTCCGCTGTGGAAAGCTCTTGAGCCCGTTTTCCGGTGCCATCCGATCCTGCACCGGCAGACCCGTCTCCGCCGGAGGATTCCCCGACACCCTTACTACTATTATTACTACTCATCCCATGACTCTTCTTAGACAATTCACTCTTGAATCCATTATTATTCACATTAACAACTTCGTCAAGCAACTCTTGAGCAGCCTTCAAGTACTTGGAACTCAAAAGCATCCCTTGAATACCCGAAACCCCGTTGGTAACACCCGAACCGGACGAAACAGACCCGCCCGACACCCTCATATGATCCTCCCCTGAGACCCCTTGCCCTTGAGACCCACCGTAACCCGGCTGCTGCTGTGAGGAAAGACTCAAAGAGAGCCCTTGTTGGGCGCGTGGAGTTTCACGCGCAGATGAATTATGATCAATTGGGTTGTAGAGATTGTAATGAAGGCGCGGTACGAGACCATGCAGAGGTGAATTGTCATGGGAGTTTGGGTCCAATGGGATACCAACAAATTGCTGAGTGTTGGGTGGCGCGTGAGAGAGATGCGGAGGTGGAGAGAGGTTGTTGGTGGCTGAGTTGAGGAAAACGAGGTTGTTGGACGGCGGTTGCGGTGGCGGTGTGTCGGAATACTGGACGTAAGCCGGGTTCATTAACACAAGGGTTTGTAATCCCTCTGCCTGAATATCTGAATTCCCATGATAATACGTCGCCATAGAATTATTTTAATTTTTTTCAATTCTCAATTTTTGCAGCCTTGTAAGTTAATTCTGCAAAGACTAAATTTTAGTTAGATATACTTCACATCAACACACAAAAAATAAAATAAATCATCGGTTTCATACATATAAGCTTACCCTTTATTATGTCCTGTCTGAATTCATACAAATCATCCCATCAAGAAATGAAAATTGTCGGTAACTTTTACTGTAGTAACTTCAGTTATCTCCCCAGCCTGAGCGATTCAGGAAACGAACGTAATTAAATTGTTTTCAGTAAATTATAGTGATCTTCTGAGCTCACTTCTTCATCAAGGAGGAAGAAGAAGGAGAAGGAGAAGAAGAAGCAAGAAAAGAAAGGGAGAAGAAAATCAAGAAAATGTTTCTTTTTATAAGAGAGATTGATTGAGAAAGAAAGAGAGAGAGAAAGTAAGTGTGTGTATGAATTGATTATAGTATTAGTAATTTATATAATTAGAACCTGTTGTGATGGAAATCAGAGTTCGCACGTGCTTTTATCATCACCTGTGTACAGAAAAGTAAAGACGCCGTAGTCTAGTCGAGCAGTCGAGGTCCATTTATATTGAAAATAGATCAAAAAATTATTCGTATATAAATCGAGTTCTAAACTTTAGGCAGCGCAAAATGGTTAAATTTGTCTAAATTGAATATTTAACTTGAGTGGCTCGACGAGATTTGAGCGGTTAATCGGCATTGTTTACAACAGTATGAAAGTGAAAGAAATGAAAAGATTATAGAACTATATATACAGTTTAAAAAAGTACAAGGAAAAAAACAAACCTTTTTATATGTATATTGAATGTTTATGAATATGAATTTTTATTTGATGATCCAAATTTTTAAAAATGAAAAGCTTATTTGTCAGAGAGTCTTCTGCAACTCTATTCTTCACTGAAAAAAGCAAGAGAAAGACTTGTTAAAAAGGCTGAGATAAAGATACCTATCTTTATATTTTATTATTTATTTCACTTCATTATCCAAAAATATATAAAACAAAGAATTACATAATCACCATTTTTAATTTCTTGAATTTTGCAGAAGAATTTCATTTCATTTCACAATCTTTCCTTTCTATTTTAATGGGCTTTTTAGAGTGGGAGTACCTGCGAATACATCAAAACAAGCTCTGATTTGACTCTCTCTTTTCAAATCATTTGAGAGATAAAAAAATACTATTTCTATTTAAGTGATTTTAATTTAATTTAATTGAAAAAATTGCATTTTTTTTGAAAGTGTCTGTGTGTCAGAACAAGATACAAACAGATGAAAAACGAGGAAACGTCTTCTTCCTCCACCCAAAAGCTTAATTTTTTAAAAAATAATAACAATAATAATAATAACTGGGAATTATAATTATTAATTAAGATATATATAAAAAAATAAAAAAGGAAGATGATGATAATGATGATGATGAAGAAAAGAGAGATGGAGGGTGAGAATTGGAGGAGGGTTTGTGTGAGGGTCCCCCTATACTTCATTTCAATAATAAATATCTCTTTGTCTTTTTCATATTTTTTTTTTCATTGTTTTGGTATATATATTTATTTATCATAATTTCTTTTCTTTTTTCTCTTGTGATTTTTGGTATAAGCTAAAAAACTAAATTGCTAAAGGAAATAGTGAACCAACCACCTCACAACACCTACTTTAATACACTTGATTTATATTTGATTATCTATTTATCTATATACATTTATTATTTGCTCACTCTATACCACCACAAATATACATTAATGTATAAAGTTGGTTAAATTTGTTTTATATTTATTGTAGTGTATAATATTGGTAATAAATAGTTGAATTTCATTATAGATAAAAATTTAAAATATATAGAATGATATTTCTGTATTTTACATCGTTCATTCAATAATCATTAACGTGAGAAAAGTGATAAGTATTAAATATAAAAATGTGTATGCTTGAACTGTCAACTTAATTTTTCAATTCAAAATGTTCCTTAACAAACTCATATATCTATGTAATGCTCTTGAAGAGATATTTATAACATCTCATGATGTGTTAGTATTTTTCATAAGACACTACCTTTCCTCTTTTTCGCTTTCAAATTTTAGCAATAAAATAACGATATTCTTAGAATTATATTTGTATGAAGATACGGTGACGTGGTAGTTTGCTATGTTGTCGTCCTTATTTTTTCTTATATTGTTATTAGCAAAGCTCATCCACTCAAGGCAACTCTCCTTAACATATTCCTTGCGAAGCGTGCTTCTGAACCCTTCGACAATGAGAACCGACATCTGATGTGTCATCGAGTCTATGACGTATCCCTATTGGTCCATTTATCATATCAATTTTTACGGGCCTGTAAGTATACTCATGGTCAAGGGCTTTTGATGCTCATTTATATTAACAGACATCTGAGATTCATCTCCGCCTAACTATAATTGACGACATCTGCAATTGGATGTTATCAATATGTAACCAATTAGTTAATGTTGGTATTGTTCGGATTAACACATTGAAACTAAAATTTCTTTCCATCAACAATCATAAACTAAATTGGTATTTTAAAAAGTGCACACATTCAACCAAATCAATAAAAAATTGCATAATACTGCATATTGTTAGTAAGATATGAAATCGCTCAATATAAAATACATCAGTGATAATATTATATTGTAATTTTTTTTATACGATATTTTACCGTAATTCTTATTTTATTTATTATTGATAATTACTTTTTAAAAAATAAATTGCAATAAAAACTGATACATTATTATTATTGAGCTATTCATAATTATCTCAAACGTGCAAACACGTTTTTCCTTCTCAAGAAAATTAAAATCGAACAGAAATAATATTCAAAAATTTAAATTAACTTGGAATTTTTTTACAAAATTCAAATTAAGTGGGTCCAAAATTAAAATGCATGCATTTGTATCAATGGAGCCAAATTATATGGGACCCTTAGATAGATAAGGTTCTCACTGTTTTTCTTTTTAAATGTTGTTTTAAAAGCATCAAAACTAAACCAAACCTAGCAACCTATAAGATTTTTAATATACACACAAAAAAGTGAAAAATACTTATCATAATAATTAAGCTTTTTAATTTTATGGGTTTATCTTGTATTTTAATTCCATACAACTTTCTTCATTTTAATTAATTCCTCTTGAAATTAAGTGCCTCCAAATTAGAGAATCTAATAATGATATAATTAGAATCAAGAAAACAATAAGGTTTTGACAGGTACAAGAAACTATTGACAAAAAGAAAATATTTATATTAAACAAATGTAATAATTAAAGATATAAAAATAGTATTCTGAAAAAACTTTTCTATCACCATCAGAAAACAATGATAGTGCAGCAAAGAACTTCCTGATGTTAACAGGACTTGAGCTTAAAACAAGACACATTCATCAGGTAAAAATAAAAATAAAATAAAATATATAGTTATACTAATTGTAAATACTAATCAATGCCAAATACTTAAATATAATTTTGAACTTTTAGTTCTATCAACTAATTAACATGACATGATATCAGAATCATGGTTGATCAATGTTGAAAGCTCTGACTGAATAAGTATCACATGCCAAATGAATTGAGCGCAAAGAGGAGCGTATTAAACGTCAAATATTACTAAGTTGGAAAATTATGACTCCTTAAATATATAAAACAATCTTTCACTTTTAAGATGTATTTTGGAAATAGTTAGATTTTTGGTAACATGATATCAGAGTTGCAATTGAAAAGTCTAAATTTGAATCCTAATCTCATCAATTGGTGAATTTAAAACACATAATAGAATGAATCAATAATGTGCACACTTCAAGTCTTATGGTCATTCGCTTGAAATACTGAATCGGAAATTAATAAAAAAATATTATTGACTTTAATTATATATCAACTCAAACTTTTATTAATTGACAATTAATTCTCATAAATAGAATTATAATATTTTATTTTTCATTTTTTTAAAATTTGTTTCTACTAGTAGATGCATGCTTTTCCTAGGATTCTTGCCATCAAAACTTTTATGAAAACTGAGAAATATTTCTCTGTCACCAGGTTTTGACATTAACTAATTTTTTACTACTTTTCAATTGAAAGTACCCACTTGTTCAGACAATTCTTCAATTATTATTTATCACCCTAACTTCTTTTTATAAATATTCTTTCTTTTTATCCTCAATTTATTACTCTTATTCTCCTCCTAATTATGATCAAGTCCACACACATGCATGTTATTTACTTTTATTATCACATTAATTGGTCACTTTGACATTACTACTTGTATCATGTCAAATGATGTAAAATTAAATAAATATGCCCTATCTATAATTCAGGAATTCAGTTATTATTATATACCGATATTCAGTTAAATGATCTATAACACTTAGCGTAATTTGAGCTTGTAGTTGAGAGTAGAGGATCCACATTTAGTTCGAGTTGCGTTCCCGTTTGTTTTAAGGATTCATAATTAGTCCAGTGTGATGATGATAAAGGATGTAGGCATCCGATTGAATGTTACTATATGTATTGTGCCAATCATAAGAGACTATGTGGTTGTTCTTGTTTATTAACGATTCTTAAATTATTAAAAAATTTATAACTAGCCGAGTCTTAGCGGGTAAGGAGAATCTATAAATATAGATAATTAATGTCTGAAAAACCTCTTCACACGAATGACCATTGGGTTTAGAAGCATGCAACACATGCCTACCATGTCATGTGTTTTTTTTTTTTAATTTACCACTAAATAAAGTCGTCACGACTCCAACTCAAAATTGTTTGGTCAAAGAAGCTATGATACCATGTTAAGAGATCTATTCAACTGACAACTTTTGCTAATCATAACGACATCTTTTACATTAATTTTTGACATACCTTATCTCGCGAATATATATTGGTCTTAAAACGTGCACAACACATGATGATTTTAATTACCATGTGTTTGTCAATTTACTAATAAATGAGATTGCCGTAACTTGAAATCAAGACCGCTTGATCGCAAAAGCTATTATATATATATATATATATATATATATAGGGAAGGGATCAGGTGAGAACACCCTCATATGTAAGAACACTTTTATATGTGAGAACACCTTCAAAACTACGTAGTTTTAATAATGAGGTAGGACCAAAAGGGAAATTTGTCCCTTTTATTATGTTGCGCAGGAGATAAAGGAGAGAGAAGGTGTTGGTGATGAGTAAAAATTTAACTTTTTTTTATTTAAAATCATTTTCCCGAGTTGTTCTAACTCCGATTTCAAATTTTTTTATATCATTAGACTCGTGTCGTCTAGAGGTTCATTTTAAGATCCATGATGCTTATGTAAAAACGATTTTTTAAAATTTTGAACATGCAGAATATTTATTTGAACATAACATTTTCAAGTTTCAATTGCTGCTGTAACCAATAATTTTAAGTTTTTGAACATGCAGGTTATTCTTTTGAGCATACGTTTTAAGTTTTTGAAAATATGAAGTATTTTTTTGAACATAATTTTTTAAGTTCTTAAACATGTGTCAATTGATAGTTTTGATGGGAAAAAATAATATTAGTATAATGTTTTGTGAAATTATCTAGTTTTAGTGATAATACGTTCAAATTAAGCATCAAAACATGAAAAATTATCAAATCTTAGTGATAATATTAGTTTTTTTAACATTTTAACAATGAAAAAATGCAAATTAACTACAATTGACACTCATGTTCAAAGTTACAACACGTATGTTCAAATTGTTAAAACGTCAACTTTACCTAACAACAATGGTACTCAAAATAAGCGTCTCGACAAAACAAATCCAACGGTATAAAAAAAGTTCAAATCGGAGTTCGGGAAAGTCGGAAAAATTTATTTAAACAAAATGAAATAAACAATAATTAAAAAAAGTACTAATTTCTCTCTCCTGCTCTTACATCCCATACGTGTCCATCAAAAAAAATGACAAATTCCCCTTTTAACCCTCTCTTATTAATAAAACTACGTAGTTTTGGAGGTGTTCTCACATACAAAGTGTTCTCATATATGAGAGGTGTTCTCACTTGATCCCTTTTCTATATATATATATATATATATATATATATATATATATATATAGTGCAAAAGCTATTATATATATATAGTGCAGAGGCTATTATATATTTACACCTGATAAAAAAAAGGTATATATTTACATTTATAAAAAGTTATATATACAGTTAAACCTCGATGAAGTAATATTCGATAAAGTAATAACCTCACTTAAGTAATAAATTTCGTCGGTCCCAACTTGGGCTAATGTCGTAAAATAATATTCTCGCTAAAAGCATAAGATAATAAAAAATTTGAAACTCCTGAAGGACCCGAGTAATATGTAAAGTAATAATTCCAAAATTATACGTATATATAATATGTATGAGTTACAAGATTCAATTTTTTTAAAATATGAATATATAATATCTTGTTTCTTCTTTCCACCAAAGCTAAAATAACATCATCATTGACTTTACGTAAAACATAAATAACTCTTGATATGTTTTGCTCGTGTTGTAACAAGTAATTGTTCAAAGTGTTGATTGCTTGAACTGCTTTCTTTGATGACAAGCTTGGGATGACATTGCTATCGTCTAGTTCAAGATCAGTTTTTTACCAATGTTCATTACCGACTCAAAAATTTGTTCATCCGTAGGTGATTCTATTGCTATTGCCAGTTTAGGACCAGTCTCTTCATCAGTGTTCATTATCGATAAAGTAATAAATTCGATAAAGTAATATTTTTTTCCGGTCCCAAGAATATTACTTTAAAGAGGTTTAACTGTATGTACTGATGAGAAGACATTACATGCTGGAGTACAATTTTGTGAAATTTCAATTGCTTAATTTCATTATGAATTACAATGCATTCAGTGTGTAAGTACCATAATAGAATCTTCATCATAATCAGGGACATTCATTTAAAATTTGAAACCTAGATTTCAAGGGTGTGACCGTTTGATTGACCATACGAAAAAACATACTATTAAATAAATTTATTTGTTGAAAAATATTTTCTTTGAAGAGCTGCAAAATCAGTTAAATTTCTGAAAATTCAAAAAGGAAAAAAGAGAGAGTTAATAATAAGCAAATAATTCATTTTGACTGCGTCAACTCAATGCTCATATTATTATTTTTTAAAATAATATATTATAATTAATGTTTAAATTATTTATAATATCAATATCATTCATACATTGATAGTTTCTTAATTATTAGTTAGTTGGGTTATAAAAGTAGATTAATGTCCAATAACCACCAGTATGTGGTGACCTTCCAATGTCATTTTCAACTGCTTAATTAATATAGACATTTGTCAAATTAGCATCTAACTAATCTATAAATCAATTTGCTTTAATATATTATTGCCAATTACAAAATCATATTCTAGTAGCTTTTCTATAATTAATGTTTAATAGGTGTCCATCTTAAGAGCAAAAGTAATAATTAACCACTATGATGGTGACTCATAATTAATATCTCTAAAATTAAGAATAAATTAATTAATTTATAATTTCATAAATCACTATTAATCAAATTAAAAATTCACTACCTATATTAACTCTTTTTTTAATATAACCATAACCGTCGAGAGAAATCAAGCTTCTCCATCCAGATTTAGAATCTCTTTCCATTAATCTAAAAGATAAGCCTTCTCATTTATTTTGGTTTCTTGATTTCTTTATTGAACTGAATTATTGTTAATTATTCAATGTTAAGTTTGATCGTTTCTTCTTTATATGAAACTGTCTTTTTTGCTCCCTTAATAGCAATGTATGTTTTGTCTCCCTTCATAGATGTTTTTGAATTCTGATTCATGAAAATACAGAATATGCTTATCCACCATCACATGAATCTGACTCATTTAAAAAATTATAAAGTCATTCTTGAAGATAAAGAGTAAAGACTATAAAGTCAATTTCGGATGAAGTGCATTTCTCGCAAATTGTCTACTATTTTTCTATGCTACCTAAATTTTTGAAAATGCATATTGAATCTCTTACAATGCACTTTTGAATTGTAATTTTTATTTGCCTTCATCAAAATTTTCTATTTTCCCAAATGAACCTATTTCTTCTTTTATCAATTCTTTTTTCATAACCTTACTATTTGTACATATAATAAATTAACTAATTTACCATATAGTACATTAAGCGTACCATATATGATGTCCCCTTAATGGTGATTAATTAGCCCAATTTGAAAATGTAATCACAACACATCACATCAAAAGTAATTAGTAGTAATCCTAAATCCTAAGGGCACCATATTGAATATTCTTCTTCTTTTCTTCTCATGACTATATAAACATTTCTATATTTTAATTTAGTAAGTGGGATATATAAAATCAATTTATTATTTTATAGTATTCAATATTGTTATCATGGGACTCTTTAATTGTCTCATCTTTTTGAAATTTCCCATTTCTTGTCACAAGAAAATGACTAGTATACTAATGAAGCAAACACTTGAAAAGCTATGAGATCTTATACTAAAAAAAACAAAATTAAAATTAAAAGTTATATATTTTTTTTATGTGTGTCAAAAGGAGGCATGAAAGTTATATAACAAAGTGTGAAAGAAAATTAAAATAATCAGTGAGCTTAGCTTGTGGAAAATACTATCTACATCATATGTCTCAAAATCAAAAATCTATATTATATGCTTGCATCATCATAATCGTCATCATATAATTGGTTATTATGAAGTTAACTTAATTTAATTTAGTAATTAATTGTTATTTCACTGAATATAGGTGATGATGTGGATATATGTGGCACCATCTCTATTCAATTTTTCACAATTTGGTTGGTGAACTATCCCCAAAATGGGCCATTATAATATGACCAAATTTTGATCTATACAAGATAAGGTAAAGAAAGCTAATCAGTGCAATATTTATATGTTTCTTTTTAAAAAAAAAAATCATTTGCAATATATTTTCTAAAATAATCTAAACAAAATCTCAAATTTCTGTGTATACACAAACGTGTTGCTTGTATATATGCTGTTTTAATTTATGTAAAACTTTTCTTTTTACTTTTAAACAAAAACCAACTTTCGGCAACCGAGAATCAATAGTGAATATAAAACTCTAACTTTGGAAGTACCAATTTTACTCATGTGTCAACTCTCTTTGAGTTTCCTCCAGCCCGAACCACCACCTATAGAGGATGTTCTAATGGCCGAATGAGCCAATGCCCGCCCATGTCCCTCTCCATACCTCCGTCCCCATCGAAAACTATCTCTAAAATTAACGTAGCTGATTTTGTTACGCTTCAGTTGATTATAATTTGTTACTTAACCGATTGAATTAAAAGATCGAGCTAATAATTAGGGGCCGAAAACATATCTGTATATTAATATCTGACACGTGAAGCCTTCTGGACCTGAAGTGTGCATATATAATACAGACTCATCCCACCATGTGCTTTTAGCTCATCAATAAATGTAGTTGTGAAGCTCGAACTCAAGACCTTTCGATCGTGGAAGGTCTGATACCATGTCAATTAACCAATTGAACCAAAACTTTTAACTGGTAGTTAATACTCAATGACATCTTTTTTATTGATTTTTGACACACTTCCTCGCGTGAAGGTCTATGGACTTGAAACATGCACAACACATGTTTATTTCACCATGTATTTTTAAATCAACAAATATTGACGGTGTCAGTATTCGAACTCATGATCTTTCGATAACATAGGCATATATTTCATATTATTTAATCGATTGAACTAAAAGTTTCAGCTGAAGGACCAACAATATCTTTTATAATACTATAATTTACACTTTATGGGCATTTTTTTCTTTCCCAAACTTAGGTTATACGGGATAGTTGAATTGTGTCACTACGTGTACGTATATCAGTATATGTGGTGTTCTTCACCATGTCAACTTATAATTAGAAGAGTCTGTCCATGCATTTATCTTCTTGATATTTGTGTAGATTTCTTTTAGGACAAATGCTTGTTCAAACAGGATGCTTTGTGTATTTATTTTTTTTTCATTTTTCAAAAGCATAATAAAAGAAATTTACTTTTGAAATAATGATACAGATATAAGTCAAAATAAATAAATTCATGTTACGTATAAATATCTTTCAGGTTAACTTGAATTACAAGTTAATATATAATATTAGTTTGTCCATTCATAGTGGTGAAAGAGAAATTCACATAAGTGATATTCAACATTAATTAATTTACACAATTATTATATGAAATTTAAAACTGTGACCATAATTGATAGGCAAAAAGCATTATGAGGCCTCTGATCTTTCCCTTTTCGGTGCATTAAGTCCTTGATCTTTTATTTGGATACATTAGGCCCTTGATCGTTTATATTTGGTTCTGTCAAGTCCTCATCTAACAAAATTGGATGATTTGTTAACTTTCACAAATTAATAATTGTTGGCCCTAACAAGATCAGAATCACCTAGAGGGGGGTGAATAGGTGTTTCAAACGAAAACTGATATTTTCAAACTTTTAATGAAAACTCAATTTTCAGAGTCAATAATCCTCAGAGTCAGAGGCAAGCTTATTGAAGTAGCCTCTGAGGGATAATCTGCTTTAAGACAGGTTCTGTCTTTTCAGCTACAGAAGTTCTGAGTAAAGAACTTCTGGACAGTCTTCTGAACACAGACTTGTGATTTTTAAGAGAAAATCTGTTTCAGCACTAAATATGATACAAGTACACAGAAGCAATTAACAAGTATAAAGAGGGGAGAAAGAGATTCAGGAGGTCCTGATGAACAGTTCAATTTATCCAAGTTCGCCACAGAATTCCTGTGACTACGTCTTGTCCTCTGAGGTCGCAGCCTCCAGAGATTTTATAAATCCACTATTCAGAACTTTTATGGCAAGTTCAGAAGCTCCTTTACATCAACAGAACTTAAGCTAATTTCTCACTTAGTTCTGACTAGCCTAAAATGAGTTAAAGGATTTTCACCAGAACAACAATACTCTGTTTTCTGGATTTCTCACCCAACTCAAATCTCAACTAGATTTCTCTCTTTTAAATCTAACTGAAGATCACAACCGATCTCAGTTTACAAGATTTCTATTATGAACTTGTTTTTCTTCACTCTCTCACAATTACAAAGGCTAAGCTAAGAAAAGATTGAGAATGGAAAGTGTGCTCTGTTTTCTTGAATAACAGTGCGTTGAGATTTTTGCTCTATGATCACACACGTAGTTGATGCAGTGGAGCTTTGCTACTATTTATAGTGTTGAGTAGATAACCGTTGAGGATATTTGAATCTTCAAGGATGACAAGGATGAAAGTAGCCGTTAATCTTGTCAACTTCTTCAAACGGTCTCAAAACACTCAACTCTGTCAACTTTGTACTTTAACCTAATCCGGTATGGGATTAAGATAAAGGTGATGGAGTTGACTGATCTTGAAGATTGATTTAGAGGGAAACGGTAAGAGAGCAGGTTTTGTTTGTTGTGAACAGGCGCGTCCTTCAAACAGCTTTTTGAACTTTTGGCGCCTTGCATTAAATGCAACTGACAAAGCATTAAATGCTTAACCAAACCCGTGATAACGAACTTCTGATGTTCGTTTTTCTTCTTAGCGCTTCTGAACTAAAACAACCTTAGTCTTCTGTTTGCAAAAGAGAACTTCTGATAAAAGCTTTAGGCAGACAATCAACACTTCAGAGCGGTTCATCCAGCTTCTGAGAAAGTGCTTCAGTCTCCAGCTTTTTAATCTTCTGAGTTAAAATAGGCAAGCAGGAATTCTTCATTCAACATCTGCTGAGAAAAACTCATAATAACTTAACGAAAATTGTTAGTCAACATCGAAAAGTATACAAGTTAATTTTCATTTTCATCTTCTGAAACGTTTGGACATAACCAAAACACTTAGGGTTCATCATTCTCCCCCATTTTGGTTATGGACAAACCGTGGTCAGAAGGTAAAAGAAAAACATGAGGGTTAGAGAGTGACTTCCTGATGCAAATATTTCATTACTTCTGAATAAATTAACTCCCCCATTTTAGTATAAATGGTGAACTTCAGCAATCTGTATAAACTTAATAAGACTTAAGATCAAGTTGTTAGATATAATGAAGTGTAATTTACTGAGATAAAAAGAAACATAAGCAAACATTTAAGAAGTCAGATATGCAAGACAGTATAGAAAAGATTCAGTGTATATATGATCATTCAGAAGATAACATAGGAAACAGAATAATCAGAGGAGCAGAAGAAGTCCTAAGACATAGACTACCCAACCCAGAACCTAGCTAAGAAGCTTAAGTCCTAAATGATTACAGGTTCCTAGATTTCTTCTGAGGAGGAGGAATAACACTGGAACCTCCAGCAGCACTTGATCTCTTCTGACCAGACTTCTCCCCCGTTTGACCAGAACCAACGGCAACACCAAGAGCTCCCTGAGACTTCAATTTTTGTTGAACATTCAGAGCAGTTTGATATTGCACAGGAGTTGGTCGCACAGAATTGATCAAATCCATTCGTCTTCTGAAGTCATCATCAATGGTCTTCATATGATCAAAGGTCTGACCAGACATAGGTCTCTGTTTCTGAACATCTTCCAGAAGGAGCTTGATCAGCCTGTTGTTAGCATACACAGCAGCCGTGAGATGCTCATTCTGAAGATAAGTCTGTCCTCGGACAAACCTATAACAATTGTGAAGAGTCTTCTCTTGTTCACGAGCTTGATTATGCATAACTTTCAGGAGTTCAGTGAGCTCAGCAATCTGTGCATTCTGAGCAGATACAGCAGACTCAATGTTGGAGAGTCGGTTGTTGAGATCAGGAGTGATGTCATATACAATCTTGGCAGCTCCTGAAGATGAAGAACTTTGAGCAGAAGATTTCACTTCTCTCAGAATGTGATTTGCAGTACTTTGCAGGTCTTCAATCTTACTAGGAAGCATCTTCTCATGAGCCTCATAATGCTCGTTTGCTTCCTTGACTTCTTCTGTCAATATTTCCAAATTTTCATTGACCTTCAGAGAAGAAGCAAGAGCAATATTATCCAGAGAGGGAAGGGTCAGAGCTAATTCCCTCAATTTATACAGCTCATCATAAGTGGCTAGATGAAGGGTAGAAAGGTTGCGGATATACACAGAAGGATCCTGCATTTGGAGCATGGTCATGAGCTGCAGGTTCTGAGCTTTCAGAGAGTGTAATTCTTGCAGCACAATGCCCTGAGCATACATGTCAGCAGCAGAACTTCTTTGTCCTATACCAGCAAACCTATTCAGCAGGTCATCTGAGCCACTCTGACCCATTCTTCTCAACTCTTCAACACTTGGGGCACCTCCAGCTTCGGAAATACCAGAAGCTCTGCCCATGAAGCCAAAACTTCCAAATCTGTTATCCAGATCTTCACGATTCAAGTGTTTGCGTAGAAAGTCATAATTGGATGACAATCCAGCAAAACCTGAAGGAGTGGAGGAGGTAGTTAGGGGATCACACACAGGAGGTGTATGTCCAGAGGTTGAAAGAGGAGGGACAGAAGTTTGAGGAGAGGAGAAAATTTGTGAAGAGGAGGAGGAAAAAGAATTTGTACAGGAAGGTAAAGTTGAAGGAATTGAAAAAGGCATAGACAGAGGTATGGAAGGAGAAGGAGCAGTAATTCCAATTGATGGAAAAACAGCAAAAGAAGATAAAGAAGAAGTAGTGGAAGTAGAAATGGAGTCTGTGAAAATTGGTCCAGAGGACAGATTCACTTCTGAATAGGATCCAGAAGGAAGAGTAGATGGAGGAGGGACAACCTCAGATGTTGAAGTTGTCAGAGGAATGGAATTCTGAGATTCACTTACTTCTGTGACAGAAGGAAGTGAAGGAGATGGATGAGGAGTAAAAACAGAAGATGAGATAACCTGTTCAGAGGCATTTGGATCAAAAGATGAGATTGGCTCAGCATATAAATGAGCCATCCTGAACAGCGTTTCTGAGGCATCCCTTTCACCAGGGTTTCTTCCTTGATTCAGAAGAACATTGTCAATGAAGTTCTCATTGTCAACATTCTCGACAAATTGTTTAGCTTCTTCAAGAACCTCTTCATCTTCTGGTTCACTAACCTCAGATAGCTCTTCAATCAGAGGAGCTTCAACATCTTCTTTATCAGAAATCTCTGACAGCTCTTTATCAGCAGTTTCTGGTTCCTGAGCAGCAGGTTCCTCCAATTCAGCACTCGGAGCAATAACGAAGTCCTTCTTTCTCAGAACCCTTCGTTTTGCCACAACCTTCTTCCCAATTCTGGTAGTGAGAGTGACAGTCTCAGCAATTCGAGAGGATAGAGCAACATTATCCTCTTCCTCTGAAGTCTCACCTACCTTGGAGAACTCAGCACCCTCCAGATTAGCAGCACTTTCTAAAAGTTTGGCATCGGCCTTAGCCTTTGCAGCGATTTCACGCTCAGCAGCTAACTTATCTTCAGCTTCTTTCTTCTTCCTTTTCTCTTCAGCAAGAGCCACAACTCTTGCAACTTTTTCAGCTTCAGCAGCCTTCTCTTTCTCAGCAAGGCGTGCTTCCTCAGCATCCTGAGCTTCTTTCTCAAGGACATCCTTTGGCTTCTCAGCAACAATCTTGCCAGAAGGTTCAACATTGATTTTTGTTTGAACCAACGTGGGAAGAGGTTCTGAGACAGCAACCTTCTCAACATTCAGGACCAATTTGCTTGATCCTTTCTTTCCCTTGCCCTTCTTGGCAGCATTCTTTCCTTTCTGAACCGTTGCATCCATAATCTCCTTCTGAGCAATACTCACAGAGGAGCCCTTCTCATTCTTCTTTGGAGTAACATCAAAACTGAGGTTTCTGAAGGTATGCATCTTCAGAACCGTACTCCTACTAGTAACACCTTCTCCTGACATAACAACAGAGGCTGCCTCAAACAACCTTGTCAGGAGTGAGCCATAAGCTAATGCACTCACAGTAGTTACATTCTTCATCTGCCTTATCAGCATGGCAGGCAAATTTATCTTCTTCTGGTTGACCAGATGCCACATAAAAACCCTTTCTCTGTTGGAAACACAGTTGACTCCTCCAGCCTTCGGAAGAAAGACATTCGTAGTCAAATAATGTGCCCACCTCTGGTGCTGACTCAACCAGGTGGCATAAGTTTCCTTGGCACTTAAGTCTGGTCTAGCCCAGTTGGCTTCTGAAAACCCTTCTGCTGAACCATCATCTCCAATGATGATTCCTTCATCATCAATTCCTATCACTTGAGAAATAGAAGCCCTGCTGACTTCGATTTCAACATCCCCGACCACAGAATGAAGCACATCCTCCTCATTAGAAAAGAAATGGAGGTTCTTATAAAATTCTGTAACTAAGTTAGGGTAGATGAATTCTTCGAGAGAGACGAAAGAATTCCAGTTTTGAGCACTAAGCCAAAGAGAAATAGGTTCAGTTGATTTGACTTCGTCATCTAAAAATCTAGAGGTAAAAACCCTAGATTGACTAACTTTCTTTCGTGAATCATCGGAAAAGATGTGAGTGACAGTGATTTCTTGAGCCATTTGAGGAAATGAGAAATTAGGTTAAGATTTCTAAGAGAGATGATAACACAGAAAAAGCTATGAAAATTCTAATGGCAAAGAAAATGAGAGTAAAAAGTTCTAAGTATGGAAATCCCTTATTTATACCCAAACACAGAAACCGTTCCAATTCAAAAAGTAACTTCACACCGTTTAAAAAGGAACAGATAACCGTTAACCACAGAACAGCGCCGTAATAAGCAGTAAATAACGCATGCTTTCAAGTCAAATCATGATTAGAATTTATTATAACTAAATTATCTTAAACAATCAAACACTTAAGATACTCAGAGACAATAATTCTAAGTTATTGAAGAGGATAAGTCATACCAATGCCTTCTCGTAAGTTGCTGAAAGCCATACCAGTCAGAGGCTTAGTAAACATGTCAGCAAGGTTTTCTTCAGAGGAAACATGAGTAATGATAATATCCTTCTTCAGAACATGATCTCTCAGAAAGTGATGTCTAATATGAACATGCTTCATCCTGCTGTGCTGAATAGGATTCTTTGAAAGATCAATGGCACTCTTGTTATCACAGTAGATTGTAATTGTTCCAGGGATGACTCCATAGTCAGCAATTTGTTGCTTTATCCAGAGCATCTGAGAAACACAACTTCCAGCAGCAACATACTCAGCTTCAGCAGTTGAGAGGGCCACAGAGGTTTGCTTCTTGCTATGCCAGGAGACTAGGCATTCCCCCAGAAAATGACAGCCACCAGAAGTGCTGACCCTTTTCAATTTATCTCTACCATAGTCAGAATCTGTGTATCCTATAGGAGTGAAATCAGAACTACAGGGATACCACAAACCAGCTTCTGGTGTGCCTTTAAGATATCTGAGAATCCTTTTGACAGCAACATCATGAATTTCTCTTGGTTTAGACTGATATCTAGCACAAAAACACACAGCAAAATGTATATCTGGCCTGCTGGCTGTTAGGTATAAAAGAGAACCAATCATACCTCTGTAGGTTTTTATATCTACAGGTTTACCAGCTTTCTCTTCATCATCAATGTCTTTGCTGACATCCATTGGAATATCAACAGCATTAGAGTCCATCATGCCAAATTTCTTCAGCACTTCTCTAGTGTACTTGGCTTGATTGATAAACACACCATCATTACTTTGCTTGATCTGAAGTCCTAAGAAGAAGGTTAATTCTCCCATCATAGACATTTCAAACTCAGCCTTCATGTGGTTACTGAACTCTCTGCACAAAGATTCATTAGTAGCACCAAATATAATATCATCAACATATACCTGAGCTATAAGGATATCCTTGTTCTTCTTCAGAGTGAACAGAGTTGTATCAACACAGCCTCTGACAAATCCTTTAGACAGAAGGAACTTTGTCAGTCTCTCATACCAAGCTCTGGGAGCTTGTTTCAGTCCATACAAAGCTTTCTTTAGCTTGTACACATGATCAGGAAACTTAGGATCTTCAAAACCAGGAGGTTGAGACACATAGACTTCCTCATCAATGTAACCATTCAGGAATGCACTTTTCACATCCATTTGAAAGAGCTTGAAACCTTTGTATGATGCAAAAGCACATAAGATTCTAATGGCTTCTAATCTTGCAACAGGAGCAAAAGTTTCACCATAATCTATGCCTTCTTGCTGACTGTAACCTTGAGCAACAAGTCTAGCCTTGTTCCTCACAACATTTCCAAATTCATCAAGCTTGTTTTTCAGAACCCATCTTGTACCAACAACCTTCTTGTTGTTAGGTCTGGGAACTAAAATCCAAACTTCTGACCTTTTGAACTGGTCAAGTTCTTCTTGCATTGCCATTAACCAGGAGTCATCATCAGCTGCTTCATAGAAGTCCTTGGGTTCCAGTAGTGACACAAAAGCCACATTCCCCATATATCTTCTGAGCTGAGCTCTGGTCATGACAGGATTGTGAACAGAGTCAATGATGTTCTCTAAGGAATGATTCCTATGAGTTCTAACTTCTCTTGGTAGATCCAATGAGTCTTCTGAAACCTGTTCATCATTTGTTGAATCATATATAGGAGTATCTTCTGGAAGAGAGTTAACTTCTGTAGTTGGATGTTCTTCTGGAACATGTTCAACAGGAGAACCAACTTCAGCAGCTTTAGGAATAACATCTTCAACAGGAGGAGATGATATTTCAGAAGGTTGAACTTCATCTTCTTCAGAGACTTTACTATCTGCAAGGTTAGTCTCATCAAACTTTACATGAATGGATTCATCTAAAGTTTGAGTCCTCTTATTAAAAACCCTATATGCTTTACTATGTGTTGAGTAGCCAAGAAAAATAGCTTCATCTGCCTTTGAATCAAACTTTGAAAGATATTCTTTTGTATTCAAAACATAACACTTACAACCAAAGGTTCTGAAGTAACCTATTTTAGGCTTTCGACCTTTCCAGAGTTCATAAGGAGTCTTGTTCAGAATGCTTCTGATTAGCACTCTATTCAGAACATAGCAAGCTGTGTTCACAGCTTCTCCCCAAAAGTACTTTGGAAGCCTTCTTTCATTGATCATAGTTCTGGCTATCTCAACCAGAGTTCTATTCTTCCTTTCAACTACCCCATTTTGTTGAGGAGTTCTGGGAGCAGAAAAGTTATGATCAATTCCCTTGATTTCACAGAATTCTTCAAACATAAAGTTTTTGAATTCTCCACCATTATCACTTCTGATATGGACTACCTTTTCATTCCTTTCATTCTCAAGTTTCTTAATCAGAACTGAGAAACATCCAAGTGACTCATCTTTGCTAGACAGCAAGATGACCCAAGTGAATCTTGAATAGTCATCTACAATGACAAAGGCATACTTCTTTCCACCCATGCTCATTGGTTGAACAGGACCAAAAAGATCCATATGAAGTAATTCCAAAGGTCTTTTAGTTGAAATGACTTTCTTAGTTTTAAAAGAGCTTCTGGATTGTTTACCAGATTGGCAAGCATTGCATAAATGGTCTTTTTTAAAACTAATTTCAGGCAGACCCTCAACCAATTGATATCTAGCTACTTTGGCCAGAAGATCCATGCTAACATGAGCAAGTCTTCTATGCCAGAGCCAGGAGGTATCCTCTTTGGACATCAAGCATATATTTTTGCAAAGATTCTCAAGATTCAACATGAAAACATTTTCAACTCTAGGAGCAGTTAGAATAACTTCCCTTGACTTACTGTCCAAGATTTTACATCCAGAGGAGCTGAAGACAACATCTCTACCTTTATCACACAGTTGTGCAACACTCAGGAGATTGAACTTCAGACCTCTGACTAGGGAGACATCTTCGATCGGAGGATTGGTTCCAATGGATCCAGAACCAAGAATTCTTCCTTTCTGAGCATCTCCAAAGCTGACTTTACCACCTCTTTTAGGTACAAATGTGATGAATGCCTTTTCATCACCTGTCATATGCCTTGAGCACCCACTGTCAATGTACCACAGCTTTGACATTGATGGAGCACTCAGAGCAACCTGCAACACAATCAATTAGTGACAGGTACCCAATCCTTATTGGGTCCTTCAGAGTTAGATTTAGCTTCTACAGGTTTTTCTGATATTTCAGATTGCAAGAGGTTCTTAATGTGATACTTGCAATCTTTCAACCAATGTCCATCTTTCTTACACAACTTGCAAGAAGAAGGATTCTTGGATCTTTCCCTTTGCTTCTTAGGAGCATTCTTCTTCTTCTGGGAAGGTACTACTTCTTCAGAGGCATTAGCACTCTTAGAGGTTCCCACTTCAGGAGGAGAAGAGATCTCTTTCAGAAGAGAGGGAGTGACAGATTTCTTCTTCTGAGGTTTATCATTCCTCAGAGGCAGTTTTTCTTTACCTTTGACTTTTGAGTCATCGGAGGAAGAACTGAATTGTTTACTTAGTTTATCTTCCAATATTTTCATATCAGCATAAACTTGAGTAAACCTAAGAAATTTGTCAGCCTCGCTTTTGTCCAACTTCCTTTTTAGGTACTTGAACATGCTGTACAATTCTTCAAGAGAATCAAAGATATTTTGTTCAGAGGATATGTTTACCTCGGAGTCATAGTTTGCTTCAGGAGGTGCGGAAGTTTCTCCTGTGACATCTTCAGAGGATGGCTCATCAATAGCCATGAAACATATCTGGGCTTGCTCTTCCTTCTCTTCAGGATCACTGCTGGTCTCAGAGTCTGACCAAGCAGCCAGCATAGCTTTCTTGAACTTTTTCTTATCTTTCTTCATCTCTGGGCAGTTAGGCTTAATGTGCCCAGGTTGCTGACATCCATAGCACACAATGGGCTTGTTTGGATCTCTCTTGAACTTTTCACCGAAGTCAGAAGTCTTCTTCTCAAAACTTCTGAATGGCTTCTTGTAGTTTCCACCTTTGCCTTTTCTAAAGGCTCTTTTGAACTTTCTGGTCAGCATGGCCAATTCTTCATCTTCTGATGATTCTTCAGAAGACTCTGCCTTCAGGACTACTTGTCTCTTTCCTTCTGACCTTTCTCTTAGGTCATGATTTTTTAGTGACATCTCATGGGTGATTAGAGACCCAATGAGTTCATCATACAAATAAAAGCTCAAGTCCTGAACTTCTTCAATGGCAGTCTTCTTGGCTTGCCAAGACCTTGGTAAGCTTCTGACAATCTTCTTTACTCTTTCAGACTCTTCAATGTCTCTGCCCAAACTCTTTAAGTCATTGACTATCTTGGTGAATCTAGAATTCATTTCTGAAATAGATTCTTTGTCAAGCATTTCAAATAACTCATATTCTCTCATGAGTTGGTTGACTTTGGACTGCTTCACTTTTCCTGTTCCTTCATATGTGACTTCCAGCTTGTTCCATATATCCTGTGCAGTTTCACAAGAGGAAACTTTGTTATATTCAGTGGCTGTAAGTGCACAATGCAACATATTTATTGCTGAAGCATTTGTTTGGAGCTTTTTCAGAATTTCATCTGAATATTCTCTCTGAGGGATAATAACATTCCCTAGACCTGGTTCCATTCTGGTAGGAATGAAATCTCCATCTGTGATGACAAACCAAGCACTCATGTTCTGAGCTTGAATGAAGTACATCATTCTCTTTTTCCAGTAGGAGTAATTGTCACCATTGAATAATGGAGGTCTAGTTGTAGAGGATCCCTCTGGGACAATGAAGTGAGAAGAATTCTCAGGCTGGTGTCTACTAGCCATCTCTATCGATTCTGATAGGATCTTACACTTAGATTGTTAGATCTTTAGTAAATATACGAAGTGACCTTCGCTCTGATACCACTTGTTGGCCCTAACAAGATCAGAATCACCTAGAGGGGGGTGAATAGGTGTTTCAAACGAAAACTGATATTTTCAAACTTTTAATGAAAACTCAATTTTCAGAGTCAATAATCCTCAGAGTCAGAGGCAAGCTTATTGAAGTAGCCTCTGAGGGATAATCTGCTTTAAGACAGGTTCTGTCTTTTCAGCTACAGAAGTTCTGAGTAAAGAACTTCTGGACAGTCTTCTGAACACAGACTTGTGATTTTTAAGAGAAAATCTGTTTCAGCACTAAATATGATACAAGTACACAGAAGCAATTAACAAGTATAAAGAGGGGAGAAAGAGATTCAGGAGGTCCTGATGAACAGTTCAATTTATCCAAGTTCGCCACAGAATTCCTGTGACTACGTCTTGTCCTCTGAGGTCGCAGCCTCCAGAGATTTTATAAATCCACTATTCAGAACTTTTATGGCAAGTTCAGAAGCTCCTTTACATCAACAGAACTTAAGCTAATTTCTCACTTAGTTCTGACTAGCCTAAAATGAGTTAAAGGATTTTCACCAGAACAACAATACTCTGTTTTCTGGATTTCTCACCCAACTCAAATCTCAACTAGATTTCTCTCTTTTAAATCTAACTGAAGATCACAACCGATCTCAGTTTACAAGATTTCTATTATGAACTTGTTTTTCTTCACTCTCTCACAATTACAAAGGCTAAGCTAAGAAAAGATTGAGAATGGAAAGTGTGCTCTGTTTTCTTGAATAACAGTGCGTTGAGATTTTTGCTCTATGATCACACACGTAGTTGATGCAGTGGAGCTTTGCTACTATTTATAGTGTTGAGTAGATAACCGTTGAGGATATTTGAATCTTCAAGGATGACAAGGATGAAAGTAGCCGTTAATCTTGTCAACTTCTTCAAACGGTCTCAAAACACTCAACTCTGTCAACTTTGTACTTTAACCTAATCCGGTATGGGATTAAGATAAAGGTGATGGAGTTGACTGATCTTGAAGATTGATTTAGAGGGAAACGGTAAGAGAGCAGGTTTTGTTTGTTGTGAACAGGCGCGTCCTTCAAACAGCTTTTTGAACTTTTGGCGCCTTGCATTAAATGCAACTGACAAAGCATTAAATGCTTAACCAAACCCGTGATAACGAACTTCTGATGTTCGTTTTTCTTCTTAGCGCTTCTGAACTAAAACAACCTTAGTCTTCTGTTTGCAAAAGAGAACTTCTGATAAAAGCTTTAGGCAGACAATCAACACTTCAGAGCGGTTCATCCAGCTTCTGAGAAAGTGCTTCAGTCTCCAGCTTTTTAATCTTCTGAGTTAAAATAGGCAAGCAGGAATTCTTCATTCAACATCTGCTGAGAAAAACTCATAATAACTTAACGAAAATTGTTAGTCAACATCGAAAAGTATACAAGTTAATTTTCATTTTCATCTTCTGAAACGTTTGGACATAACCAAAACACTTAGGGTTCATCAATAATATTAAAATATTGTGGCACAATTACAAATATAGCCCGTTTAGCAGGATTCATTAATATATGCGATTCACTTTGCTTTCTACTTCCATTTCTAGACAATATCGTCTTTTTAAATTTGACAATTATTTTTTTCGCCTATTGGAATGTAGTAACTTCGCACCTTATTTCTCAAACGTTTCTCTTTGTCTCACTCCAAATTAGTACTTTTTGTCTCTCAAGTTCATTTTTGTAATCGTTTCTTCTTCTTCATCATCTTTGCTCTTCTTTTCTTTTTCATCTTAGTCTCTTCAATTCTGGCCCCACAAATTAAGGCCAAATTTTTTATGACTGAAAATAATTGAACCACATTTACTGAAAATAAATTATTGAACTGAAATGAACAACCGATAAGTATTAATAAGGCATAAAGAACATGGTCAAACATCACTCATTAGATTTCATCTATGTTTTCATTCTCCTCAATTTCACTTTCGAAATGATTAGAAAATGAGCAAAACAACGACAATAACTACTGAATTTTTTTTCATTTTGTTGAATAATTTATTGAATATTCAATCAATTGTAATTAATTAGGTGTCGCAATATTTCAATTGGTCTTATTAATTTGTGAAAGTTAACAAATCATCCAACTTAGTTGGATGAGGACTTGATAGAACCAATTATAAAAGATCAAGGGCCTAATGTATCCAAATAAAAGATCAAGGACTTAATGCACCGAAAAGGGAAAGATTAGGGGCCTCAGAATGCTTTTTGCCTAATTGATACTCAATAGTATATATCATGCATGTGTACGTATGCATATTATATCCGCATATCATATTAATTTTTATCTAATTTTTGTGATTTGAAGGGTGTCCGAATGTGATTAATTATTTTGTGAATTTGTCCTATCTGAAAAGTGATTCTTATATACTTGATTGAAAGTTGAAACATGGAAGAAACTTATTTTATTTCTACATCAAAGATTTGTGAAATATATTATAACATAGAGTACATTTATCTTAATTAAGCTTTTTTAGTTATCGAATAAAAATCAATTACTTATTAGAAAACAAAGGAGACAGAATACATGAGCATATCAATAGAAAATTAAGATATATTCTAAAGACAAGGATGCAAATGAAAGAAAATAATACATGCTTATGCTCCGTTTTTTTATAATCGAACTAAACTAAACTGAATTTGTTGAATTGTTTTAATTGGCTGAATTTGGTAAATGAAGAAAAAATTTTGCTGAACTGAATGAAACTGAATTTTGCTGAAGTTAAACCAAAAAGAACATAAAATACATTAAGCCTTTTCATTGACCAAAATCTTAACCATCCTCGTAAATTTATAATGTGTCTCGTTTAATTTATGATTATTTTTTTAAAAATAACATATTTTTACTCATAAAATTAATGCGGCACAGACATAACAATAAAGAATAGAACAAATTGAAATTTGTAATATTCTAAGTAAGTTTAAAGAGAAAACTATGCCATTTCAAATAAATAAGACTATAAAAAAAGTTGAAGAATCAATTCGAGACTTCAAATAAATTCATATGGTTAAATTAACCAAGTTAAGAAAAGTACTGAACACTCCAAATAATGGGATGGAACTTAGAGACAATATATAATAAGTGTTACTAAATATATTTGTGTTCAAGTAACCGAATGAAATTTATTATATGTTTATGGTTTTTTATGGTTACTTTAACAAAGTAACACTATTTTGTTATTTATCATCATTGCATGAGTGGAATGGAAGTGGATTCAATGATAGAAAAAATAAAGTAACAAAATAAACAAAATAACCCTAGCATTCACCTAATAACAAAATATTATATCAACTTGTAAGGGCTCACTTTAATCCAATGTTACATCACAGTTTATAATCACTATTGATAGCGTTATCATTTCAATTTCTATAGTTAGATAAGTGACAAGATTCTTGAACTAATTAATAAGTTATCGATATACGTGTAAATTTTGTCAGAAATTAATAAAAAGTTTGTTGTTAATCAGTTGGAATTTTAAGTTCAATTGGTTATGTAATATGGTATCCGAGTATGGTATCCGAGTCTTCGCGATAGAAAAGTCTTGAGTCGATTCTTGGCAGTTTTATATTTATTGAATTAAAAACACATGGTGAGTCTTGTATGTTGTACTCCCATCAAATTCAAGAGACATTCAGGTGAGGCGATGTACATAAATTAAGGTAAAAGAAGATGTTCAATTTCACGGTAAATCTCCTCACCATTCTCATTCATGATGTACGTATATATAGTTTACAAAGATCTTACACAAATTAGGAAAACTCTTCCTATCATAATTATGATACCGATGTAAATAGGAAAATATAAAACAATTACAAATATTTCTATAGAGACTAGATATAATATTCATATGTAGACTAATTAAACTTTAATACTATCCCTCAAGTTTGAGCATGAAAATCACAAATGTCTAACTTGCGCTTCAAAAACTCTAATTATATTTTCTCAAATAATAATATCTTATCTTCAAGCAACTTGTATTTGCTCCTTTATTCTCTTCGGAAACTTGACTCGACTGTTTTTCTTTCATAATCGTATCTCCTAGCATCACATGATATGTTCTCATAATATCATAAATATTTTAATAAATGTTGTTTTATTCTTAACTATCAGCCCTAGCGTTTAATTCAATCGATTAAGTAACAAATTTTATTGCGTTATAACTCGGGTTAAAAATTGCTTTTTCTTTCTTCATATAATTAAGAAAATTAGGTGAATAATTATGAATGAAAAATTATGGTTGATAGCATGCATGATTGGTTAGGTATAACTTTCCAAGTAATACTGGCTCTAATTGCATCCACACTTTCTTTGTATTATCCAGAGAAATATTTGAGAAATAAAATTAAGAAAATAGAGGAAAATGAGAAAAAAAATAATGAAGAAGATAATTAAGTGAAGCTTGTTGACCACGCAGAGGAGAAGCAAATGACAGCTGGACCCAATCTCTTAATTAGTACTAAAAGAAGGGCTGCTTTTTTAGAAAAAAAAAAAAGAAAAAAACAAAACGAAGGGCTGCTATTTTAAAAATTATAAGGATAAATAATTTATTAGTTTTTAAGTTTTGACAAAACACACTTTTTAGTTTTTGTGTTTTTCGAAATACACCATTATGTTCCTGAGTCTTGTATAAATCAAGACTTTAGTCCCTCTTGTTAAATTTTTTTAGAAAATATGTTAATCAAACTTCAAATTGAGTCGACTCTGCTTATAATAAATCAGAATTTCGTGATTGCTCTTGCCTTATTTAAATGTTTGACTAACAAATTCTCTAAAAAATATTAATGTTATGGACTAAAGTGTTGATTATGGCAAAATTCATGAATGTAGTAGTGTCTTTTGAAGGGACTAAACAATATGTTTTGTCATAACTTACGGACTAATAAATTATTTACCCAAAATATAAATCCATAAATTACTTGTTCAAAATAGTTTTAACACTTTAAAGTAATTTTATATATGTATATATCAGTTGTGCTCACCTAGTTAATAACTGACCAAGTACAATTTGCTCAATCATCATTAGATTGGAATTTAAGTGGACATTAAAACATAATGAAATCACCTAAAGACGACAGATTGATAAGGGAGTATGTAGGGTATAGTAGAAAAACAAAAAACACTATTTATAATCAAAGTAACAATAGGTGGTTTTATTAGATTTTAATCTCCACCCTTGAATTCTAATCTAATGGTGATTGATCAAATTTCATTTAGTCAGTTATCGACTATGTGAGCATCGCTCGGGTAATTTTTTTTATTCCAAATTGCAAAACATATAATTTAAACGCAAATAAATAGAATTTTTTTAAGTTAGAAAAAGTCTCTACAGAATTGAATAATAAAATTGTTATAAGATTACAATATTTACATATAATTGTAAAATTTTACAGAAAAGTCTTATTTTTCAAGTGTAATAATAGATATATATGTGTAGAGTTTGTATTGTGTTATAAACTAATTAGAATTGAAACATAATTTTGTATAAATTGAAATATATTTCGAAGTCTATTTGTTGTGTTTATTATTATTATTATTATTTATTTATTTTAGATTTCCATCCAGTTTCCGAACCACATTGGACCGTGATATTCTGCAACTTGAAATCCTTCCTTAAATGTCAAATTACCTACAAAACAGAGGCGGAGACAAGATCTCCGGATAATTCTCCGACGATCAAGTCAGTTCTTTTTTTTAGAATTGAGAATAGAAAAATTATGTGATTGATTGAGAAAACTTAACCTTGTTAACGTGGTTTTTCCACGTTCCAGAATTGTAACTGTTATAGGCAGTTATATGAGCTATTATGGCTCGTTTATACAATTTATTGGGCTTTCTCGGTCTTCTTTATGGACTTTTATTTGCTCTTATTGTTAGGCTCAATGTATAACATTTTTGGTGTTATCAGACAGACTAATCTTGATTTGGAGAGGATCCAATGATTATGGAATTTAAACCCCTTCCAGTCATCGTTGTAGAAAATCTATCTGCATACCTCCCTACTAAGCGTAGCTTTATACTATTAGTACACCAAACAACTATTGGTTATTATTATTATTATTTTTCTTTTAGCATTCATACTAATAGTAAACCCTACTCTTTTATTTTTCAAGTCTATATGCATATATATCACAGTTCAAAAGTACTTTCCCTATCATTACTCCCCCATGGCCCCAACTTCTTATCCTTATTGGTCCTTATCATGAAACTGTTCGTATATGATTTTAAAAATATAGTAAAACATAATTTATAATTTTCCAACGATTTTATTAGTATTTCTTTAAATTCGATAAAAAGGTATTGTGTATATTCAAATTTGTGGAAGTGATAGAAGAGATTGAAAATTGAAACGCTCCTAGTTGGACTGTCGAAGCTGAAATTTGTGGAGGATCATTGCTTCGCCCATTGGCTTATAATGTAAATTAATCAACTAAATTAAAAATTCATGTTGATAGTTAAAGTGTTGGTATAATTTTTTAATATGTTTGTAATTTCAACAATGGTTGTTAGGAATCAAGAAATTTTGATTCCACAAAATTAGATACCATATCAATTAATCGATTAAATTAAAAATTCGAGCTAACAATTGAGACTAACAACATCTTTTATATTAATTTCTGACTACAAAATTCTTGAAAAAACTATTTTCATGGGTTATGATGACTGGACTTTCGTGGATGCTAAACCTTAGAATCACAATATAGATCTTGATAATTTATAAGTCATATAAGCGAAATAAAGCACAAGAACTTAACTTGAATCAAATATACAAATATGAATTAATTTGGGCCCATTTCAGGCATGAATTGTAATCATGCACTTATAAGAAAACTACTACTTTCCTATGTAGGCCGACACATTCTTGGTCTTTATCTATCGCCGAATGTGATGGTAGCCATGGAAGGACAATGTTGTCTCTCCCATGCCAACCATTTGGTTTGTGATACGTATGATGCAACAAGTGATGCTTCTACACTCGCTGCCGATACGTCCAAACTCGGTTGGCTCGTGTCATTTGCACGAGCTTGGCATTCGACATCCTAGTCTATTTTGTGACAATATTTCAACTATCTACTTGGTATTCAATTCAATTTTCCATCATCAAAATAAACACATTGTCGTGATTTTCATGTTTGTTCGTGACAAAATATCCAAACATCATTTTAAATCCAGTGCATTTTTACTTTTAATGAAGTTGCAAATATTGCAACAAAAAGTGTGTGTATCATTTTCCTATATATTTCAAATTGAGTATTTGTAAATCCATACATATAAGCGATACAATTTAAGTAGCTTAGCACATTATTGGTAAAATTATTCCCAGTGAATGTAAACTAATATAAACCAATATGTAATAATTATATACACAATCATGTGTGACGTAGGCAATTAATAAAATATAAAAATTACCTATTGAATTAACACACCTGACCTTATACAATAGGGTGGGTCAAATGCCCCAAATTAATAGGACAGAGCCACTTATCAATTTTTATTTAATTATTTCCGCTTATCAATTTTTATATCTTTATTCACAAATTTGAGAACGTCATAGATATTGGCTAAAATTCCCTTCCATCACACCATAGCACGTCATGTGACATTTTTCTGTTCTTTAAAAGTTTCATGTTTATATAATGTAACATTTTGTCTCCGGTTAACTTCTCTTTCCAATTTGTAGATAAATATTATTATGATGTAAATTTTAACAAGCTTCACACTTTCATATCTAAACTTTCATTTGACGTGAATTATTTTATTAGAATCTTGATACCAGCTAGACTGCATGACCTATCCTGAGAGATGAAATACAGGTGCTTGCCTCAAGTCCAAAATTTATAGGAGCCTCTACATATGGCTATCCTTTATATTTTTGGCTTATAAATTGAATATCATTTGCTAAACATTATTCAAATAATATAATTTATGTAATTTAATCACCAAATTTCAGTTGTTGAAAACAACATCAAATTAATTGCTACATATATTTATATTTGTAATTAAAATAAAAAGGAGATACAGTTAAACCTCGATGAAATAATATTCGATACAGTAATTACTTCGCTTAAGTAATAAATTTCGTCGGTTCCAACTTGGGCTAATGTTGTAAAGTAATATTATCGCTAAAAGCATAAGATAATAAAAAATTTGAAAGTCCTGAAGGACCCAAGTAATATGTAAAGTAATAATTCCAGAATTATACGAATATCTTGTTTCTTCTTTCCATCAAAGCTAAAATTAATATCATTATTGACTCGTAAAGTATAAATAACTCATGGTATGTTTTGCTCGTGTTGTAATAAGTAATTGTTCAAAGTGTTGATTGCTTGAACTGCTTTCTTTGATGACAAGTTTGGAATGACATTGCTATCGTCTGGTTCAAGATCCGTTTTTCACCAATGTTCATTACCGACTCAAAAATTTGTTCATCCGTAGGTGATTCTATTGCTATTGTCCGGTTTAGGACTAGTCTCTTCATCAGTGTTCATTATCGATAAAGTAATAAATTTAGTAAAGTAATATTTTTTCTCGGTTCTAAGAGTATTACTTTAAAGATGTTTAACTGTATATGAAAGTTTCTAACGGACACAAATAGGTGAGAATTGTCTACATCAACCCCTATATTAGGATGTGTTTCAGTCTTGCTGCAAACACTAGTGTAGTAACTAATCTTAGAAAATCAGGATTTAGACTTCATTCGATTTTAAATTCTTATCATAGTTTTCTCAGAAATTGAAATTATACATAATTAATTAACATTGTATGTTCAATAATTCTAACAGATAATTTCTTGAGTTCTATGCCACCGCAATTTTATTTAATATATATAATCTTGCAAATTCGGTGTCATTTTGATAATATTCAGATCCGTTTGAATGTCATCGATTCATTAATAGACAGACCATGAATATGAGCCCCAGGTTGGGTTTCTTTTATCCGTCCATCAAGATAGGCCTAGAAGCCCAAGGATAGGGAAATAGCCCAATAGTTGTAGATACATTCCTTAGGACTAATGGTACGCCTTAAGGTCCCGAAGGTACAATATAGCGTCGTAAAAGATGTATGTCATGCTTTATGATGTGGCAAATACGTCTCTTCATTGGAAAGCAAAGGTGAGAACATGACAATGGCTGCATCAGCAAATTTTTGTATGAAAAATCTTCAAAACCGTTATTCTCGTACCCTATTGTGACTTAACCTTTTAAATCGAAAACTCGAGCTGATAGCTAAGCCTAACAACATTTTTTATAATAATCTTTGACAAATTTTCTTACGCAAATGTCTTTGGGGCTTGAACCTGTGCACATCACATAGTCAATCCACCATATGTTTTTAATTCAAACAAATATTGAGATTATCAAGAGTCGAACTTATAGAATCTTTCGATCACAGATGCCATGATATCATGTTACTTAAGCGTTTGAACTAAAAGTTCGACTTAATAGTTACAACTAACAACATTCCTTATATTAATATAACATTCTCCAACTCAATATATAAATGTCATTATGGTCTTCTTTGAGGTAGAATGAGTGTAGCGGATATGTGAGGGGTTCTTTGACAACATTCAAGCGTCTATTTGAGCTTCTAACACGTGCCGTCCAAACCCCTGATCTAATAAAGAAACCCACTTTGCGGTTTGCACGGGACACGCCCTTTTCTTTTTTAAAATAACTCAATTAAATTAATTTCCAATTTATTTAATTTTTATTGAAAAAAAACAGTTGAGCTTGGACTTTAGCTCATAGCCCCTGGCCCACCTCCCTAACCTCACTGTACACGCGTCAACAATACGGACCATATGATTCACTGATTAACAAAAAACTATTTTTATTTTTGATTATTTTATTTAACGAAGATTCGCCTCCCCTTGCCTTTTTCTTCCCCTGTGGATCCCACCAGCCAATCAAAACTTCCACGAATTACCGGGTCCCACGTGTCCCGTAAGTCAAGAAAGTAGCCAATCAGAGTAGAGGTTGGGTCTCGGGGGCAACTACTACTTTCTTTTTTCTTTAATGCTATCCCATCTTCAAGCTTGTCGTTGTCGGCTTTAGGATTTTTTTAATAGGGACACGTGTCCACTTCTTATTGCAATTGACCTCTTTGTCCCCGTTCTCGTCTTTTGTCCTTGCCACGTTGGCATTTCCTATGTTTATTTCCTTTTTCTATATTATTATTACCCCTCCATTCTTTATTTTTTTTACACTTTCTTTACTTCTTGTGTGCCAAAATAGTAACCTTGTTTTCTTTCTTCATTCTTAGCATGTACTTCGTTTTTTTTTCGTATCAAATCAATTGATTTACTAACTTTTTATACCTTTGTAGTACATTTTCCCATTTACTTAAATTTTAAACAATAAATATTTTCTATCCAAGTTGACCTAAAGTATGTAAGTTAATTTCATTGGTTAAGACTACAGAACATGAATTCAAAGTTATACACATGAAACTATAAATAATACTCACTTAAATAGTATCTAAATTTCGAACCGAATAATTTGATAAAACTATAAAACTAAATTTAAAAATAATTTTTCATAGGTTTACCAAAAAGATTGATAGCACACAAAGTGCGATTCTGATGCCCTAACAAAATTGGTATGAAATTGAATTGAAGTTTTATAATTAGGATATAAAGAGAATTCATGAAGAACTAAAAGCATTGAAGAGGATTATAAAATCTTCACTGCCTTAGAAACAGATCCATAATCTATATATATATATATATATATATATATATATGCTCAATTCTATCTATACTCCAAAATATTGAGTATTGGGCTTTATCTTAACATTGTTTTGCTCATTCTTAATGATCTAATTATCTTTCAATTTCATTATTCTTTTTATTCTAAAACAATTGTTACGAATGCAACACGAATGCTAACTTATTGTTTTAACGAATGCAACACGAATGCTAACTAATAAGTCGCTCTTTTTGGTTTTAGCCTAAACATATTAAGTTTTGGCGAGTGGAGTTATATACACGATTGCTAACACTAGTATGATCACACATTTTATTCTTCCATTTCTATTATTTAATATATGAAATGATAAACTTTAACTTTCAAAAGCAATTAATAGTGAGCAATTCATATTATTTATGTTTTGCAAGTCAGGTGTTAATAAAAGATTTCATTTCCTTTTAACTATTAGTTGAATTGTTTAATGACATATGTTATATTAACCTCTAATATATTCAATCAAGAAACATTGTTGTTTAAATAATAACTCTACTTGGTTGTAGATTTAATCAATGTTTTAAAAATTGCTAGACACTTATAGGACGGCCGAGACCTCTAAAACCAAGACAGAACTAGTCGTGGTCTAGGCGGAAACTAGTCGGATTTGCATTTTTTTATTTTTTTCATTTTTATTAGATAAAAAAAAAGTTATAAATTCATTTAAAATATAAATTATATTATAGTGAAAGCATAAAATATAGAATAAAAAAAAAT